>JALIGW010000003.1:171275201-172648535 GCA_023053685.1 Diadophis punctatus similis
CACAAAGCCAACTGGGTCACTCACTCTCAGCTCTAGGAAGAAGGCAATGGCAAATCACTTACCCAAAAAACCTTGCAAGGCAACTGCAGAAGTAATCTGGGTAGTTGTCAAGAGTCAAAAACTGATTTAAAGGGACTCCCCCACCCCTCAAAAAAAAAAGGAACTGTGATGTTATTAAACATACTTCTGGTTTAATCTCAATAACTTCCACTTCAAATATTTATTTTCAATTATAAATAAAGCAGACACTTTTCAAAAGAATGAATGCCATATTAGAGTTCATTTATGTAAATGATTATCCGGCTTATCTGTTTTAATGACATTTCACAATAATTAGTGCTGAATTCAGGGAATAACAATATAACTTTATATAGTTCATTTAACGTTATTCATTCATACAAAAGACTGAGTGTAATGTCAAAAATTGATTTCCCATTTATTTGATGCCTAAAATCTTTACATCCAGTGCTAGATTTTATACTTCAGGTAAATATATTAAAGTATATATTCACTCTGCTATGTAAAAATAAAACTATGTACAAGAGGGCATGAACATTCTTCCACTTGCTGAATTTTCTTCCAAGTTCCATAGCAGGATGGGTTTCCAACTGCTTGCCAGTGGAGAATTGTATTCCTAAAATGGAATGGAAATATATTGTCTTAATGGTATAGATATTCCTTCATAGAATGTTAATATCCTATTAAGGTGAGGAATGGTGTAAATAATGACTTCCCTATTTGAATATTCTCATAGATAGCATACAATTGCAAGAACACTGCAATAATTTTCACTATCCACATAAGAACAGATAGCATTTTCTTGACTGAAAGAGTTGCAAACACGTAACAAATACAATGGGATGCAAACAGTGACATTTCTTGAACATAAAGGTTCTTTCTCACTCAGGATTCTGGTATCTAGCATATGGTGTTGGAAAGAAGATCATCGTACACCTATGTGTCATTTTGAAATGGTTCTAAAGAGCTACTTCAAAAGGCAAGGGAATGGCAGCCCTTTGGAGCAGATCTTCCTGTGATCATGATAAAAGATGATGCTTTAACAAAATGACTCATTAAGACAATGTCATCTTTCATGTGACTCATTTAAGTAATGTCTCCTTTCCCACTTCCTTAGAAGCCTGAAAATAAATGTGGCTGCTTTACACAGATGATGTATTTATTTTCCCACATATTTCTAAATATCTCTGCAGAATTTTGTGCAAAACATTCACAGCAATTATTGATATTTCTCATGCTTCTCTGAATGAGATATTTTTCATGCTTCTCTGAAAGTTTTCCAGCTTTTGAAGAAATGCAGGTGGAAGGAGGAATGGTCTCCCTGCCCATTCCAATATTAGCAGAACTCTTCTAATTGATACGTTTAATCTAACTCTATATTTGTCATGGTATGTGGGAATGACGGGTGAAAAAGTGTTGCCTAAGGAATGGAGAGGTAAGAATGGAGAAGGAGCACATAGCTGCCTAAGAGAAAGAGAGAAAAGAAACTCAGAATCTTCTCTTAAGTTATCAGCCTGTAAAAACAGACAAATTGGTGATTTGTACTTGCAAAATGCTATTAATGTAGTCTTACAATAAAGTAGAATAAACTCTGGTTATGTTTTTTGTCTAATCTACCTGGGAAGGCTGACCGTTTTATGGTTTTACTGAACCAACCTCAATTTGCGGAACTACATTGTGAGGAGTTCTATGAGCTCCATGAGCCTCGGTGGCACAGTGGTTAGAGTGCAGTACTGCAGGCTACTTCTGTTGATTGCTGGCTGCCTGCAATTTGGCAGTTCAAATCCCACCAGGCTCAAGGTTGACTCAGCCTTCCATCCTTCCAAGGTCGGTATAATGAGGACCCAGATTGTTGTGGGCAATATGCTGACTCTGTAAACCGCTTAGAGAGGGCTGTAAAAGCACTGTGAAGTGGTATATAAGTCTAAGTGCTATTGCTATTGTTCTCTAATAATGAAAATACAGACACAATTCACCTGGAATTCATTCCAAACTATTTTGTATAAGCTAAGTTGCCCCATGGTAATTAAAATATGTATATAAATCTAATACATGCGTTGGTTTGAGAATTTTTGCTACAAATTCATAAATGAAACAATATATAAATGCTAAGGACTTTGTATTATTAATAGAGATTCAGATAAGAAATTTAGTTGCTTACCTATCAGTATCAGTGCCATCTCCAGGACAACGATAGCTATCTCTGTGCATTGCTGGCTCCTGGCAGATTACACATACTGTATAGCCTGCTCGAAGATACTGCATCCATCGAGCATACGGGCGAGTTTCCATAGAGCAGTAAGGAGACAATGATTCTGTTTTAAATTCCACACAGTAACTCCTTTGGGGAGGAAGTGTTTGTTACTAATGCAAGAATAAATCTGAAAGGTAATTATAGCATATATAATCTATGAAGTCGTTAGCCAGACAAAGTAGTTTCCCAAAAGATAAAAGTAATCGTTAGCAGCTATGGCTCAGACTCTGATGTGTAATTAAGACCTCTAAAAAAATAGGGGAGACTAAACTCCTTATGCCACTAATCAGTGGTAGGATTCAATTATTTTTACTACTGGTTCTGTGGGCGTGGCTTGGTGATCATATGACTGGGTGTGGCCAACTCGACATCACTCATAGCAAGGCTGAGTGAGTGTGGCCAACTTGACGTCACCCCACCAAGCCATGCCCACCAAGCCACGCCCACAGAACCGGCAGAAAAGGCAGCTCCTGTGGCCTGTCCCTTTATGGTCCCCCTCCCCCCATGTTGAAGTATCTTAAAGGGACACCACAGTCCAGCTGCCTTCTGAGCAGCTCCACTGTGACGCCGTCCCTCCGCAGTAGGCTATTCTCCTGGCCGGGTCTGGCAATGGAGTACGGCCACGCACCGGCAGGCAATCGCAGTGTGCAGCCAGTGTGAAGAACAGGGTGGCGACGGCGGCGATGGGACTTCAGGCCTCTTTTTCGGCCTGTAGTTTTTGGCGCAAGACGCCTCCAGCAGGCACTCTTTTTCGGGGAAGGCCAGAGCCGGGGAATGGCGCATTCCCCGGCCAAAGCAAACGGCAAGCAGGTGGCATGCTTACTTTGGAATGGGCGAGGTGCAGAGGTGAGGCTAGGCGATTTGCTGGGCCACGTGACGAAGGCAAAATATATACCCCGTGGGCGGGGAGAGCAGCAGGCGGGACGGGGCCAGCCAGAGGTGGTATTTGCCAGTTCGGCGAACCAGTTAAAATTTCCCCTACCGGTTCGCCTGAACCGGCTGAATACCACCTCTGGCCACAATCCTGCAAATATCAGAGTGAGCAACTTTCTATTTGTTGAGTCACATCTGCCAATAATGAGGCCAACCATTTCCTTAATAAAACACATTTGTCTTTCTATACCT
The DNA here is from genome assembly GCA_023053685.1 of Diadophis punctatus similis. NCBI lineage: Eukaryota > Metazoa > Chordata > Lepidosauria > Squamata > Dipsadidae > Diadophis > Diadophis punctatus. The sequence goes on from JALIGW010000003.1 coordinate 171,278,599, forward strand.
CTTTTGTTTCTTTTTGCCTTTCTGTACTCAGCATCAGACTATCAGGATGCCACAGATTGCCTTTACTAATAGTATGAGATTGTCTAATTTCAAAAACCACTTGCAGATAATAAAGACCATACTTAGCTAGACAGCCACAGTTTGCCCATCTCTATACTACATGAAAGATAGTGAGGAAGCCAATGACTCTAGTAGGGATAAGCTCATTGGGCTTGTGTTACTAGCATTGGGAACTGCAATTCCCATACATGGGTTTTTAAAAAGTCAGGATTTTTTTAAAAAGTGTTTAAAACTTACATATAAAATTTAGCATTCCTTACCTTATTTTAAATTAGATAAACATTAAAATGGCTTTTTGTAGAAAAAATATAATTGCTCATGCTTTGCAAAAATACTGCTTTATTTCACTTTATTATAGGCAGTGCTACAAAACCCTATTTTTCAACAAATAATGCAGTTAACAGCAAACGAACTGAAGAAAATTATGTGTGAAGAAGAAAAGTAATGGCAACGTAAAACTTCAGAATTATAGTTTTAGTACAGAAACTCTTTGAATCCATCTAATATGGATAGTTATAAAAAATTGCCTTCTTCCAATTTGAAATATCCATATGTATATTAAATGTCAAGATTGTATATATTTATATACCGGTATATATATATATGTTTTGACTCAGAGACAAATTCAACAGAATTCAAAGAAATTTATCTCCAGAGAAGTTGGTAAAAGTTTTAGCCGTAATTACCTAGATTCTTCTGTTTCTGAAGACCACCTTGGATGTACAGCTGTCTTTTTTCTCTCTTTACTATATTCAGAAGTAGTTATGAATGCAGGAACTAGGAAGAACACAATTATTATGAAAATAAAATTTGTAAAGCTGGTGTTGCTATTTAACTAACTGAGAGTAGAAGATGTATAAAATAATATAAAACTGGACAAAGTTAAAACTGCCTGCTCCATCCTTTGGTATACAGTGGTGCTTAAAACTTTGTGAACCCATTTGAATTTTCAATGCTTCTGCATAAATATGATCTAAAATATGATCAGTTCTCTACACGTCCTAAAACTAGATAATCCTAGTTTAGAAAATCTAATTAAGCAAATAAGTAAAACCATACTGCTCATTTATTCATTAACGAAAACTATCCAAATCAACATATTTTTGTGTGGCAAAAATATATAAACTTCTAGGATTATCAATTCATTTGAAGGAGAAATTAGAGTCAGGTATTTCAATCAATGGGATGATAAGTATTAGGGTAGGAGATCCTGCCTTTTTTAAAGAACAGAATTCAGCGTATTCAATATCAAAATCTTATCTTCCCAATATAGGGATGTGGAAGTTGCAAAACAAAAAACTACGAATTAAATATAAGTTCCTACAGGATACTAAAGAAAGAAGAGTTCTGGGTTTACTAGACCACAGATTACTCGTATTTTTCAGAATATAAGACGCTCCGGAGAATAAGATGCACATTAGTTTTGGGGGAGGAAAACAAAAAAAAATTCTGCCTCTGCCTAACAGCATCCATCGGTATTCATCTGGCTAGCGTCCTTGCAGCAAACAGCAAACAGCCTGGTCAGTTTCAGCACGTTATTGCAGCCTGATTCAGCATGAGCAGCTGATTGGTGGTTGGATCAGTCTCCCGGAATACAGCCAATCAGCTGTTCCAGGCTGCGGGGATCGCCACAGCCCATCGCCGCCTCCGTATGTCGCGTTTTTGGCCTCCGCATGCTCCATTTTAGACCCATTCTAGGCTGCCGGGATCACCACAGCACATTGCCGCTGATTGCCGCCTCCACGCATCGCGTTTTCGGCCTCCGCACACCCCATTTTTGGCCTCTGCACGTCATGTTTTTGGCTGACGCGACACGCGGAGGTCAAAAACGGGGCATGTGGAGGCTGAAAACACGACGTGCGGAGGCCGAAAACGTGACGCACAGAGGTGGCGACTGGCGGCGATGTGCTGTGGTGATCCCCGCAGCCTGGAACGGGTCTAAAATGGAGCATGTGGAGGCCAAAAACAGCCGAAGGGTAGGCGGGGCTTCGACAACATTCGCTGTATAAGACGGACAGACATTTCCACCCACTTTTAGAGGGGGAAAGTGTGTCTTATACTCCGAAAAATATGGTATATTATGATGCCTGTTGTTTGGTATGGTTAAAAGATTGGATAATTTTAAAAACTCAAGTTTATTATACCTTGAAGGTTCTGATTTAGGATTTGGGTGACATGCTTATTTTGGTACAATAAGGTAAAAGTTAAACCTGGTTTTCAGACTCATGTTATTAAACAATCAATTGGGCATATATGGTAGAAATGTAAAAGAAGATTGACTGACTTTGGCTATCACCCATGAAGCATTACACAGAAAAGAGATGCTATTAGATTCCAAATGGATGACATACTGATGTTACTTACTGATATTTGAAGAAGATAAAAACAAGAGAACAATTAGTAAGTGAAGGATTTGTTTGTGATTTGTTTAATTATAGAGTTTTTCAAAGATTTAAACTTGATTAAAAAGTTTTGTGTCTGCAGGGGTTAAATCTGAATTGGACATGAATGTACTGGAGATGACCACCTGATTGCTAAAGTTTAAAAAAAATGTTACTTATGATAAATCTGGAAGATGAATTTGTTAAAATGGGTGAAAATTTTTGGTTACAATATAATTCTAGACCAATGGGAGAATGTATGCACCAATGGTTTAAAATTCACTGTGAATTACAGCTTGAAAGAAAGCTTTTATATGATGATGAACTGTTGGTATTTGGCTCTAGATAGACTGCAAAAATGTATAAAGGGATTTCCAACAAGTTGGAAATGCAACCAAAAACCAGGTACATTCTAACAATATATATAATATAAGAGCCGAGGTGGTGCAGTGGTTAAAATGCAGCACTGCAGTTCAGCAGTTCAAATCTCACCGGCTCAAGGTTGACTCAGCCTTCCATCCTTCTGAGGTCGGTAAAATGAGGACCCAGATTGTTGGGGGCAATATGCTGAACTCTGTAAACCGCTTAGAGAGGGCTGTAAAGCACTATGAAGCGGTATATAAGTCTAAGTGCTATTGCTATTGCTATATGGTGGTCATGAAAGTATACTAAATCATACTGGATAAATATTGATAATGCAGAAAATATTTAAATTACAAATATTAATGAAACCTGAAGCTTTTCTTCTAGGTGTTATGGACAAATCAACTGAAAAACATTTTGGGGCCTTATTTCTTTACATGGTGACCGTTGCGAGGATTGTATATGCTAAGTATTGGAAGGGAAGGGGGTGTGCTCACTGTCAAAGAGTAGATTTTAGAATTGAATTAGCAGAGATGGCAAAATTAACCACTGTGATTAGACAAAAATATTAAACAAGTTTATAGGACACTGGAAGCCGTTTGATAAGGATGCAAATTGTGTGTGAGAGAGAGAAATGGGAAGCATGTGTACCATCTCCACAGTCTTTCCCTTCATGAGTTGCATATTCCAGGCAGCCAGCTTTTTCTTCCAACGGAGGACAAGGCTCCCCACCATTTTTTGGCTGTTGTTGTATAATACGTGTACGCATTCGGAAGGTTGGTTTACATTGCTCTGCACAGCCACTCCAGTGATTCCATTCCCCAACAACACATGAAACAGCTGCAAAAGAATTGTAAAAATACTGTCACAATGAAACACATGGAGTCATTTGCTACTGTCAAAGATTTATATTTTCTCTATAAACAATTAGCAAAACTTAATTTAGTAGGTCACACAGCCTGCTTTTTCCTGAAGAAATAGATTAAGAAGATCAGAAGTTAACACTGATCTGCCCTTTTTAAAACTATTGTGGAAATAAAGTTGCTTTACGAAGCAATTTTCCACCTGCCTATCCATCTGGGCCCCATACTTCAATAACTTTCCTCCTCTTCTTTCACAAAATAATACCCAAACCATAACTTAAAATATTAGATTAGATTAACAGACTTGGAAGGGATCTTGTAGGTCATCTAGTCCAACCCCCGCCCAAGCAGGAGACCCTATACCATTTCCGACAAATGGCAGTCCAAACTCTTCCTGAAAGCCTCCAGTGATGAAGCTCCCACAACTTCCGAAAGCAAGATCATCTCAAAGTCCACCTTTTGAATCATAGGATAGGAACCACAACACCAAGCAATACAATATTGGCATGGTTGATGAGCCTGCAATGATTTCCTTTACCTTCAATTTATATGGCCACCCATCTCATTTTTATGGTCTGATACTAAAATGGAAGAAGGTAAGTTATATTGAAGAAGGACTTCATTATTTTCTCTTGTTTCAAAGTAAATAAAGGTGCTATCAAATTTAGAGTGAGGGCTAGCACATGTTACTTGTGCTGCTATTGGGTTCTCAAAAGCCTACATGGCAAGAAACTCTTGAACTTTTTGCAATGTATAGAAAATTTAGAAGGAAGCAGATGCCAGAAAAAAGATCCTTTCTGCATATTGTGTAGTGCATGGCCATGGATCCCTGCTGACTAGGATTCAAGTGGAAAATGCTTTCCAACATTACTAAAAGTGCTTAGGAGTCAGGATTAAATACATTGTTTTTAAACCTAAAGTGACACCCAGATTTAAGCATAGACTATATAACATGGGTGTCAAACTCACCACGTCATGTTGCTGTCATGTGACTTTTGTGACGTTTTCCCCATTTGCGAAGGGTGGGTGTGGCCTGCGCATGACGCATCCGGCCTGTGGCCCGCCAGTTTGACACCCCTGCTATATAACATCACCTTATAGACTAGTTGAAAGTTTCTGTATGTATATTTGCATGTGTTAATATATGCATCTAATTAATACGTACTCTGATCCTAAATTTGCTATTTACCATTATCTTCCCAAACATTTGCGTGCTTAAGTCCCATTTTTTGGTTCTGATGTCCCAAATTCATCAGCTGTTTGAAATGCCTCCTGAAAATCCAACCTCAGTTAAAAGAAGAGAGTTTTCATGCAGTTAAGCCAATAGCTCATGGAGGAAAGAGAAAAACAATTTGAGGATTTGTTTGGCAGACAGGCATAAAGCCAAGTTATTGTTTACTGACATTTATAGATGCCGAGCATGGCTAAAATACATTGGATAAAAAAATTAAAATTGGAACAAAAGTGAAAAGTTGAAACTTTTGTCTTTTTTTAAAAAGTGACAATCTTATCCCTGTGTCACCAAATCAGTGATAGTTGGCTACCAATAATCTCCATACTCCCCTCCATTGTTTGTTCTCACATATATGTAGTTGGAAAGCACAAAAATAATTTTGAGAAGAGTAGAACAGATAAAAGGAGGGCTAAGTTCCTTGTGCAAGCAACTGTAACATGCAAATGTGCCCATAGTACCATAGTTTCCATAAGAGTGAAATCCATTGCCCTAAATTCTACCTTTGCTTTCTGTCTATCTGCAGCTAAGATCCAGTCCTGATTAAATGCATCCTGTCTAAATGATTTCATGACCATGCATGAATTAATTCAGTGAATCCACTTGCCAATCAGATTCTGCTCTTCTCTGAGGTGGGATCCTTCCTCTGTGCTCCACAGATTAATCCATATAATCTATTTCACAATGCACCAATTAGAGCAGAAACAAAGCTAGCACACCAGTCCAAGATGCTGGTAAAGCAGACAGCCCCTAAAGATTTGTGCCAACAGTGCAAGGGGAACTCGTGATTGAGAAATATTGTACAAACTGAAAAGTGTTCCTTCAATTTGCCTTTTGAGCTGCCAAAATTGCCTCTAGGATTCTCATTTGATAGGCATATTCCTATATCAGTTCCTGATTCCCCAGCCATGAAAAAAGTATTACTTCATGTTCTTTTTTTAAAAAAAAACCTGTTCCAATGAGAGGGCAAGGAATTTTTGTTTCTGTAGCTTGGATCTGGCTTTTAAAATGTACTTTTAAAAACACAGAAACCAAAACTTCTTGCATACAAGTATCAATGACTGAATTCTACAGCTAAGGCTGCAATCCTTACCATGTGTTTGGATCTTTCCTATTTTCATTTATTCATTTATTCATTTATTCATTTATTATTCATTTATTATTTATTTATTTATTTATTATTTATTTATTATTTATTTATTTTGTTAAGCGTATATGATTATAAGCAAAGTATAAACAAATATAGACATGATTGTTTGTATATATTTTTAAATGACTATAAGATTAACTATCATGAAATACAGAGGGAGCCAGAGGTAGAAAGCAGGTGAGTCTTTTGAACTCCATTATGGCCCCTATCATAGTGGAACTCACAAATCAAGTAATTGTACTGAGAGTAAGAAAATCACAGAAGGAAAGAAGACAACAAATGATTTTATTGGATTATTAATACGTAGGGTGTCTATAAAAATCCTTGTGCAGTTTAAGTGCAAGTATTAACTATATAAATGCAACAGAGAAGGATTTGAGATTGAGCACATTTATTTGTAGGAAAGTCAATTTTCAATATATCTACTTTAGATATTAATATATCGACTTCAACAACAGAGTGGTCAATGCCTGGAACACTTTACCTGACTCAGTAGTTTCTTCCCCAAACCCCAAAAACTTCAACCTCAGATTATCTACCATCGACCTCACCCCATTCCTAAGAGGTCGGTAAGGGGCGTGCATAAGCGCACAATCGTGCCTACCGTTCCTGTCCTAATGTACCCATATATTCATACCTCTTTTACTCTTATTCATGCTTGTACTATTACATATATATTCAATCATGTTTTACTGTTTATACTTTGCTTATAATCATATATGCTTGACAAATAAACAAATACAATACTATGATTTTGGATACAAAGGATAGCATGATTTTGAAAATCTGAATGCAGTTGTATTTCATATAGCGGGGGTCTCCAACCTTGGCAACTTTAAGAGTTGTGGACTTCAACTCCCAGAGTTCCTCAGCTGAGGAATTCTGGGAGTTGAAGTCCACAACTCTTAAAGTTGCCAAGGTTGGAAACCCCTGTCATATAGCACTGATCACATTTATTATTCTGGGTTCCAGTATCCATTTTATTTAAATTTTGAATACATTTCCTCTGTTGCATTTACAAAGCATTTATATCTTACATAGAAGTGACATTGTTATGTATTAAAACTTCACAAGGAGTTTATAGAGAATCTGCAGTTACTCTTCTCCCCTCCCTCTCCAAAAAAAATCACAAATCCAACAAAGTTTTTGCATTCATACCTAGTTACACACTTTTTAATAACTTGATTCACTTTGCAAAGGAACCCATTGCAGTCATTTTTAAAGTTTAAACCTGCCCTCCAGATACTCATTGCATTTTGCCTGAGTCGTTTCCTTACATTTTTGTCCTTCATTTGGATTTCCATATTCAGGAAAAGTCAGGAAAAGTGGGTGGGTTTAAGTTTTGCACCAAGGTTTCTTTACAGAACTTTCCTTCCTTTGGGGAGCAGGAATAAGTGGGAAGGGAAAGGAAATAGCAGGGAGTTCCCATGACAGACAAGAGCAGAACAACACACAATTTATGATTCAAGCTATTTGGGGAATAACGGCTTGGCATTATATTTTGTGAAGACAGTGGTTCTGCCGTCAAGATTCCAAAGTTGTGTAAACCCACCCTGCACTTGCCAAGAAGTAGCCACCTATCTGGAGTTTGATGCGTGTTATTCTTTATTCTTTATCCTTATTCCAAAAGCAAAGGTTAGTTCTCCTCAAAGACATTGGGGGTGGGGGAGAACCACATAGTTTCCTCTACTTCTTACAGTGTTTCTCAACCTTGGCAGTTTGAAGATGTGTGAACTTCAACGCTGGCTGGGGAATTCTGGGAGTTGAAGTTCACACATCTTCAAACTGCCAAGGTTGAGAAACACTGTTCTAGGACCACTGAAACCCGCCCGCCCCCCACTACCGACAGGAGTGTTTTGGAGGCAAAGCACCCCAGCGTGGAACTTGGCTCGGCGGCAGGTGCTTTCAGGCGCTCGTTGAGCACCGTCTCTTCTTCCAGCCTACCTGGGCACGCCTGGGCGTAGTCGTGGCAACAGTCGCAGGTCTGTTCGCACGCCTCGTCGCAGAAGCAGGTCCCGTAAGTTCTGTCCAGACGCCAACCGGTGGAGGTGCACGTCGGATCCCGGCCGGGACAGCAGCGCCTTTCCTCGACGCAACCCGCTCCGGCGAGGCGTCCGAGCGTCGAAAGCGCCACCAGAGTCAGGACGCCCGAGGCAGCTCTGATGCCCATCTCCCTGCCTCGAGGGCACGGAATTCGCCAGTCCGGGGTGAGGGTGCCCTCGCGTCGTTCTCTCGGCGCTGCAGGGCGAGCCGTGAGTGCGGAAAAGAAAGTCGGACCGCGAGAGTCCGTGCAAAGTGGCCGCTGCTCTTTCCAGGAAGGGCGGAATTCCGCGCGGCCGCGCGCTTGTCTCCCTCCCTCGGGAGAGGGATGCTCTGAGCCGCCGCCACCGCCGCCGCCCGTCCTTTCACAGCAGGGTCGGGAACGGGCGCGGCTGGCAGAGAAGCGCGCCAAAAAGCCAGGGGCAGCTTCGCTCCGCCTCTCTCTGGCAACAGCGGCTGACCTCGTTCTCCGGGTCCTCAGACCTTTTTTATAGGGCCGTTTATTTCCTAACCGAGGGTGAAGCCTCAGCTCTGCGTTTGTCTGGAAGGCACGTAACTTCATTTGCCCTTAATTACAGAGTTGGGTGGCTCTTTTTAACCTACGAAGCCCTCCCTTTAACGTATACCCGTTCAGGGGGAAAAAAGCTGCCTGGAGGTTGCCAAGGGAAGGTGAGTGTGATTGTCTTTCAGAACGCAACCACCTTTCCAGCTGCCTCCTCAATGACATTCCAATAGCTAGGAATTCCTCAGGTGAGTTTCTTTAGGCCTGGAAATGTGAAGAGTCAGGTAGGCTTCAACGTATACAGGTGCGAAACAGTTTAAAAATAAAATAAGCTTGGGAAAGCCTGAATGAAATTTCAAGCATTATGAAAATTGGTAGCAAAATAGCCTTAAAAAGAAATCAGTTTAAGCCACTGGAAGACAGATTCCAGTTTTTACAGTGGCTGAATTCACAGGTGTTCAGACGAAGTGTGGCTTGTATGTGATTTAGAAGCTATATAACACTAATGTTTTGTATATTATAATTTATGGTTGTCAGTGAGATTAGGGCTGCAAACACCTTACATGTTCATCATCTGGCAGCAAAGAGTTGAAGTTTCTATATATTTCCGTGGCCATTTATGAGTTATTCATAAATTGTGGTGTTACGCAAGGCGTAGCTTATCACATTTTTTATATGACGGAGTCACTGTGTTTTTTCTAAAATTGTAAAATAAGTCCTTTCTTTAGCACAATAAATTATGTGGATGCATTTTTGTTTTCTGCAAGGAGTTCAAGGCAGAGTACAATAGATAGTTCTTAATTAGAAATTCTGAACATGAAATAGCAATTTCCAGTATGTTGATTTTTTTTGCAGCAAAAACAACAAAGTAGTATCCGATCTTAAAGGGGGGAAATAGCAAATATATTTTGCGTTAGATAAAACAGATTATTATTCACAAAAATTTACGCCATTGTCAGATCTACAAGTAGATGAGATCAGAAACTGACTCTATAGGAGGATTAGCTCTATCCTGTACTTCATTGGGATATGCCACAGTACAATAACTGAATCTTGCAAGTCTGACTACCTTTCTCTTATACCCCATTGAATCAGAGATGAACCTGCCTGAATCTCTTCTGAATACTATTCTCTTTCTCAGGATGACTTAAGGAATGTTTCAACCTTCTTTGCTTAGATATAATTCTTGCCTTTTTCCCTCAATGTCATCTCCCTGACCTTCTACAGTCAGAAATGAACAACCTTTTTGATAGCAAAACCCAAAAAAAACCACTTACAAGAGTTATAGTGGATGAACTAATGACACATGGAAGTCGAGACCTCCATTTTTATTGGGTTTCTTGCTAGAGGTTTTTTTTCAAGTTTTCTTAAACTTTTCAGAGCAAAGAGAAGAGAAAAATGCAATAAATAAATAATAATTACATATAGGAAGTCCTTGTATTACGACTGTAATCAAACCCCACAATTACAACCTTAAGTTGTGACAGTTGTAAAAATTAGGGTGACGAAGAAAGATTTTTCTGAGAGTAGAAGACCCAAAACAGTCCAATGAATATTAGTATCCCCAGCAGCCACAAAAGGCTTTTTAGGATCCTTGTATGAAAAATGGAATAAAATTAAGCATCCTGTTAAAGAGGATTATGGTGTCTGGTTAGCAATGGTATAAATATAGGCAGGAAGGCAATCATCTCCCTTTGTCTATTGACAAAGAAGTCCATCAGGTTATCTCCTCCTTCCCCAGTTCCTGCAACAAGCCTGATTGCTGCGGGCTTTGCCAATATGCAGTATATGTTCGGGGTGGGGTGGGGTGGGACCCAGATGACTGACTGATAGCAGTGGACAATAATGTTTTTTGAATCTTGTTATTGCCTAATTTGGATTTTTGAAAATCAAATTGTGGAACTCTAATAGGGTCATAGTAGAAAAGCAGTTTGTGGGAATGAGTGAGCTGAGGGTGCTGTTGCTACCAGCTCCACTTTTGCTGTGTGGTGGATTGTTTCTACAAAGGGGGAAGTGGTGTAATGGACTACAGTGAAGCGGCAGTTTCCCAGGAAGATGGGAGCACATTCCAAGGAGTGGGGTTCGACAAGAGACAACACAGCCTGGAGTTGAATGGAGACATAGGACGAGAATTAGGATAGGCACTCACTAGAATCTCCCAGGGTATATCCTTTGCAGGGGTCTCCAACCTTGGCAACTTTAAGACTTGTGGACTTCAACTTTGCTGGCTGAGGAATTCTGGGAGTTGAAGTTAAAGTTGCCAAGGTTGGAGACCCCTGCTTTAGGGTAAGAGTAGTACAAGTAGTTCTCAATTTATGACTGTAATGGAATCTATCCATTACGATTATGAGTTATGACAGTCGTAAAGTGGGTTATCATGTGACTGAACTGATTTTATGGTCTTTGGGGTGGTCATTAAGTGAATCACCATGGTCATTAAGTGAATCCACAGATGTTAAGTGAATGCTAAGGGAGTAGGGCGGCATATAAGAACACTAAAATAAATAAATAAATAAAGAATGAATGAATGAATGAATGAATGAATGAATGAATGAATGAATGAATGAATGAATGAATGAATGCCATAGTCATTAACCGAACCATTGTTCGCTATGGGGCATTTTGGCCAAAAACTGGAAGTAAATGTCGTTTTCGGCAAAATAATCATACATTTTGGTCAGGTGTTTGTGGGACACTGCAATCATAAATGTGGGCCGGTTGCCAAGTGCATGAAATGTTGTCACATGACTGGAGGTAACTGTCAGTACTTCAGAACCAGATCCTTTGGAAGAGGGGTCAGTCATAACTGTGAACATTCACTAAATGACCAGTCATAAGTGGAGGACTATCGGCATATGTTTAGTTTAGCACAAATTCTGTCCATTTGGAGTGAACAAATAAAAAACTGAACTTTGGCTGGATTGTTCTATGTCATTCTTGGGCTGGGCCTGACAGCTGTCACTCCCAACTGAGCTGTTGCTTTGGCAACAGGTTCAAGCAGCAGAAGCCTAGTAGCTGCCCTGGCAACCTCTAGTATTCACCTCCTTCCTCACTGGTTATGAAGGATTAGGAAGAGAAGAATAGAATACTATAATTGGGAAGCAAAAATCCAATAAATATCTGCAGAGAAAATCCTACTACAGGTAGTCCTTGCCTTACAACAGTTCATTTAGTGACCGTTTGAAGTTACGACATCACCGAAAAAAAGTGACTTATGACTGTTTTTCACACTTAAAACAGTTGCAGAATCCCATGGTCACTTGATCAAAATTTGGATGCTTGGCAACTGACTCATATTTATGATGGCTGCAGTGTGCCTGGGTCATGTGATCACCTTTTGCAAGGTCAATGGGTAAACCAGATTCACTTAACAACCGTGTTACTAACTTAACGGCTGCAGTGATTCATTTAAGAACTGTGGCAAGATAGGTCGTAAAATGAGTCAGATTCACTTAACTGTCTCAGCAAAAGAAATTTTGGGCTCAATTGAGGTTGTAAGTCAAGGTCTATCTGAAGAAAGCAACAATTCCATACAGAAAACTCTCTGACATCATCTTCTACATGATATACATCTTCTAGCTGTCGGTTGGATCTTTGCAGCTCAGCTACAGTATGCCTGACAAAAACATTTTGAGGCAGCTGAGTGATTACTCTTCCGAGAGCAATGAAAATCAAAAAGAAAAGGTATTTAGGTAACAGGAAGTGAAGGGAGGCTTCAAGCCAGGCACAACTATCCATCTGTGTCCTTCCACAAATTCATCTCTGCATTCAACATATTAGTTAATAGCAGAAACTTCAAGGACTCAGTACTGCTAGGCTAGCTGTTTTACTGAAGACAAAGAAAATAGTCATATAATGTAGAAGATTTATCTGATATAGAACATAGAAATAAATCTGCCCATATCATAAGCCCTTTCTTGCACCATTTTTGGGTCAATAGAATAATAGTCATTTTCCCCCAGCCATGAAACTGGAATGCACCTGTTCTATGTTTACACAATCTATTGGGTCTCAGAATTTCTACTTCCTGCCTCATCAGCTTCACCTCCTTCACTCCCTAATTTCTCATTCCCCTCATTCAACCTGGAGGTACCAGGTGCATCCTCCTCTCCTCCCCACCCATGTGAGACTGCTTCCTCATGGTTTCTGTTGACCTTTGTTCTTCCAGAACATGTGCTGCCCCAAGAGTATTCAGCAGCTCCTTTCAAAGGCATCATTTTCTGCCATTTATGTTGCTCAGCATCTCCATCAAGTCAGCTGTCTTTGATGAATCACCAATAGTCTAATAAATCTTACTACCCAGCAGTTCTTAGAATAAAAACAGAATGTTTGTCTTTCTGCCTACTCTTCTCTTCTTCTCTCCTTCTCTCCTCTCCTTTCCCCTCCCCTCCCCTCCCTTCCCTTCCCTTCCCTTCCCTTCTCCAAATAGTCCCTTGTGGGATAGCGGATAATTTTACACAGCAGAAAGAATGAATAGAGAAAAATTCTAAAGCTAGGAATATAGCTTTTATCCGAAAGCATTCTTGAGTTTACTACTTGTGTGAAATAAAAATAAAGACAAGCTCTATTTAAGGAATAGCGTAGTGCTAGGAAAGCCCAAGTGACTTCAGTGCATAGTATTTACAGCTAAGAGCCTGTAATGTGCTCTCCTGCATAATGGAGAGAGAAGAAATCAGATAAGTACTTGACCTGCACAGGTCAGTGTCAGAAAAGAAAGATGACTGAACTGTGGGAGGAAGCAATAAAAGCTCTGGAAATATCAGCTTAACCAATATTGTAGGTGGCTTGTTGGACCAAAGTGCAAAATAAATCTTTTAGACAAGGATATGACATTAAAGTGCAGGGTCCATCTACTAAATGTCTCTATATTTATTGCTGTAGTGGTGAAGAGGCTTTGAGATGTCAAAAACTGGGGGCTTCCATCAGCTGGGGGCTATGGTGCTCCTCCTTCCATTTCTGTTTCTTTTTCATTTGGAATAGACAGAGACCGCTGCTTTGGAATTTCTCTGTTCTTTTCTCTTCCATTCATCATCATCTTCCATTTCTTAGTTGGCTGAAGTCTCAGAGCTTTCCTCCTGCCCAGGGATATCATAAGAGACAGGATTGCCATCTGTTCTCTGGGAGAAATTGCTAGAGGTTTTCCCTATTGAATTTTTACTTCGTTCTAGCACCAAATTGCAAGAAGGGGTAGTTCTAGTTTACAGTATATATATATATATCTTCATCTGGAACTCCCTCAATTCCAGAACACTTTCCCTGGACTTCATTCAGGACAGTCTCCATCTCTCTTTAAGTGGACATATAAGTGCATCTTCCTCTCTGAATAATTTGCTCTCTCTCCTTTCTCCTATAGAACCAGAATCTCATAACCTCAGGTTTTTTTGCCTCCTGAAATTATGATGGAATTATCGAGACCAAGTGTGCAGAGAACGATGGGTGTGATGCAGGACTAGGGCAGAATGGGCGGTGATATAGCAGGAAAAAAGTTACAGGACTAAACTGTACAAGTACAGGAAATTTTCCATCCAGCTTTTTAGACAAACACGCAGAGTGGAGAAATGTGGTGGAAAATCAGAATAGGTTTCTAACGATCAGCATTGAGCAGCTGCAGTTACTGGAAAAAACAGACCGCCCGAATGGGAGAGGACTGGAAATCATTTTGTGAACAGAGAGTGATATCCATGGGTAAAATTGCAACATTAGAGTAGAAGAATGAATTGAGTATAAGTGAATGCAGCCACAAGTAAAAAAAAATGAACCAATTAAAGGTATTGTTCTTAGGTAACGTCATCTCATCCAATTCTGAATTATTGAAAGAGGACAGATGGAACTCTTTGATGAAATATTTTGCCCTAAACAATGCCACAAATTGAGGGCTTCTATTACAAATATGTACAGGCAAGGCCACAGTTCTGGAAAACATGTTGAATAAATATATGAACTGTCACAAAAAGATGGCATGATAGGAAATAAGTCACTTAGAAAAGAAGTAAGATGCCACTTAATTGTGTCTAGGTCCTTGGTCTATGATAAATCTTTAATAAAATACAAGGAAACTATCTCAAGGCCCCTGTGTGAGGAATGAAAGGGACAGGTTCCATCAGTCCAGCTAGCTTATTGGTGAAAGACATGACACAGTAACTAAAGTGGTAAGAAAACGCATAAGACTTGGCATCTGTTTCAATGCGTATCCACCAAACATAATAGAGAATGATGAATCATATGAAATACTCCAAAAGGTCCAGCTGTCTTATGTTGGATTATAGCTGCAAGGGTTCTTCTGTCAAGGAAGATGGAACATATAGCTGGCCAGTTCTTTGCAAGAAAGAGGGATATTGGAAATATCATATTCCTAGGTTTTGATGAGGAACAAAAGCTAAAATGAGAAAAATAATTGCACCCACCTGACCTGGCGCTGTTTGCCAACAAATCAAACTAGCTGGTTGTCAGTTGCATCTTTTTTCTCAAAGCAGGAAGTATTGACTGTATGGATTGTGTCTTTATTATCTCCCAAATATGAAGATACTTACTGGTAAACACAGCTGCCTGCTTGCTGATAGGGGAAGCCAGTACAACAAGGTGATTCTGAAACTGTAGGATTGCAGTTGATTGGCTCCCAGGTGCGATTCAAGGTGCTGAATTCTGCCAAGCCCTCTATGGCTCAAATCTCCACTGCCTTCTGAACCATCTGCTCCAGGAGAATGAAACAGGTAGAGCAAATACTTCACAAGAAGAGTCCTCCACTCCTCTGCTCGCAACAGAATTCCTTATTCCACCAGACTTGAAATTCTGGGCTTAAACAACTTAGAGCTACGTCGCCTTCGATCTGATCTAAATGTAGTTCATAAGATCATCTGCCACAATGTCCTACCTGTCAATGAATACTTCAGCTTCAACCGCAACAATACACGAGCACACAATAGATTCAAACTCAATGTAAACCGCTCGAAACTCGACTGCAGAAAATACGACTTCAGCAACAGAGTAATCAATGCCTGTAATGCACTACCTGACTCTGTGGTTTCTTCTCCAAACCCCAAAAACTTTAACCTTAGCGTGTCTACAGTTGACCTCACCCCATTCCTAAGCGGTCTGTAAGGGGCGTGCATAAGCGCACCATCGTGCCTACCGTCCCTGTCCTTCTGTCCTATTGTCTAAATATACCTATACATACTTTGCTTTTGTTTATATCATACCTGTTATCTTGCACACGTGTTGACAAAATAAATAAATAAATAAGAGAACATGTTGCAAGTTTACGTACACACACACACACGCAGATACAAGCTGGTAAGGAATCTGAAAACTGTTCCTCTCCATCACACATGCACACTTGCTCTGGGACAACTCACCACCACCCCAACATCAGAATAGCCCATTTTTTGTTATTCGGGAAAATAGTGGAGACCCTGGATTTCCATAGAGCTCATGGAGAGGAAAATGTCATAGAAGTCTGACAGCTCCTTATTGGCAGATACTATTGGGCTGGCAGACATGATGATGCTGTTATTGTGGCTTTAGGTATCTTTTTGTCTTGTGCAAATAAGGAATCTAGACTCTATGAAGTAGGCTGCATACAAATAAATGCAAATAAATAAGAACTTGAGGAAAATCTGAACTCCAGGAATGAAACTGTATCTCAATGAGAGAATTGGTGGGAGAATGCAGAGCCTGTTCTTCACCCTTTCCAAACCCATCAGCATCATCTACATCAGGGGTCTCAAACTCGCGGCCCGCGGGCCAACTGCGGCCCGCGGGACAATATTTTGCGGCCCCCCGCCTGGAAAAGCACTTAACCACCTTCCCTCCGGTACTTGAAGAAGATGAAGTCGCCGCTCTGAACGCACTTGGTGCAGGTCAGCCTCCGGCGGTGTTACACAGCGGGCAGCGCTCCACCGCCAAGTACAGTACCTCGGCGTCTCACCAGGGGGAGTAAGTGGCGGTGGAGCGCTGCCCGCTGTGTAACACCGCCGGACGCTGACCTGCACCAAGTGCGTTCAGAGCGGCGACTTCATCTTCTTCGATGGGAGGGACACGGAGAGGCAAGTACCAGCCTGTCAGTCACGCTCTCCACGCCTCACTTTTTTTCTTCTCTTTCCCGTTCAGGCGACAGGACGTTCTGCCATTGGAGGCCCTGCATGGGAGGAGGAGACGCAGGGGTTTCTCAATGGGCGTCTCCTTCTCCCTGGCTGTGTTGTGATCCAATCACATCAAAGAATGTCACAGACAAGGAGTTTTTTCTTCCTGGCTGTGACTCTCACTGTGATTGGATTGAGGCACATGGACAAGGAGACGCCCATTGAGAAACCCCGGCGTCTCTTCCTCCTTGATGCTCAGTATTAGCATACAGGGCAAGAAATATACAGGGGGGCACAGCAGAGTGGAGGAGTGCTATTTTTATAAACCAGACAGGTGCGTGCCCACCCTAAAGGCATTTGGCTACTCCTGTGAGTAAAAATCAGGTCCTCTTTAATGTTGCCGAAGGTCATGCTAGGCAGCTAGGGGGACTAGGAAACTCTATTTCCGCTCATCCAGAGCACCTTGTGCTGAAGTGAGTATCTCAAGGCACCATAGGCCTAAGTTTTTGGTACGCAGCCCCAAATATGTCTTGCTCAAAGCCTGCAGTGAAGAGAAAGGTTGATGATGAGCACAGACAATTTCAGGAAAAGTGGGAAAAGCAATATTTCTTTATTGAGCACAAGGGCATCCCAACTTGTCTTATTTGCACAGAGAAAGTTGCAGTGCCCAAAGAATACAATTTGAAGCGTCATTACACAACTAGACATGCTGAGGAGTATGCAAAGTACCAGGAAGATGAGAGAGCCAACCAGGTTGCTAAACTTAAGACATGTCTGCTGAGGCAACAAGATTTCTTTAAGAAAGCAACCAAAGAGAATGATGCAGCAGTCGAAGCCAGCTACGTAGTTAGTATGATGATTGCTAAAGCAGGAAAGTCATTTAAAGAAGGGGAATTTATAAAAAAGTGCATGTTACAGGCTGCAAGTATTATCTCTCCAGAAAAGAAAGGTCAGTTTAGCAACATCAGCCTTTCTTCCAACACCGTGGCAGAGCGCATTTCTGACCTTTCAAGTGACATTTATGATCAACTGTGTGAGAAAATAAAATGTTTCAGTGTATACTCAGTCGCTCTTGATGAGACCACAGACATCACCGACACTGCCCAGCTTGCAATCTATGTCCGGGGTGTTGATGACAATTTTGAAGTCACAGAGGAGTTGCTCTCACTAGTTCCAATGCATGGCCAGACCACCGCCCAAGAGATATTTCACCAGCTGTGTGATGCTTTTCAGAATGCTGGTTTGCCTTGGAGGAAGTTTGTCGGAATAACAACTGATGGAGCGCCATCAATGATCGGGAGGAAAAAAGGACTGGTGGCACTTGTTAATAAAAAAAAGAAAGAGGAAGGTTTAGAGGAGGTCATTGCTCTGCACTGCATTATTCATCAGCAGGCCCTTTGCAGCAAATGCCTGAAGTTTGACAACGTGATGTCTTTCGTTGTGAAATGCATCAACCAAATCAGATCCAGGGGCTTAAAACACAGAATGTTTCGTGCTTTTTTAGAGGAAATAGAGTCAGAATATGGGGATGTGCTCTACTTTACCGAGGTGCGTTGGCTCAGCAGGGGAAACGTATTGAAGAGATTTTTTGAGTTGAGAGTGGAAGTGAAAGCTTTTATGGAGAAAGATGGGGCTTCTGTTCCTTTGCTAAGTGATCCAAAATGGCTCATGGACTTAGCTTTTTTGGTTGATATCACACATGAGCTTAATGTACTGAATAAGAGGTTACAAGGCCAGGGGCAACTTGTCAGTGCTGCCTATGACAGCGTGAGAGCGTTCTCTACAAAACTTATATTGTGGAAAGACCAGCTTTCTCAAACAAACCTTTGCCATTTCCCAGCATGCAAGTCACTCATTGATTCAGGCACACTATTCAGTCATGAGGAGTATGTGGATGTCATTTTGAGGCTACAGGAGGAATTTGATCATAGATTTGCAGACTTCAAGAGACACAGAGCCACATTTCAAATTTTTGCAGACCCCTTCTCCTTTGATGTGCAAGATGCCCCTCCAGTGTTTCAAATAGAGCTCATTGACCTGCAGTGTAACTCTGAACTCAAAGCCAAGTTTAGGGATGTGAGTGGAAAAGCAGCCAAACTTGGGCAATTTTTAAGAGAATTGCCCCCCAGCTTCCCTGAGCTTTCCCGAATGTTCAAGCAGACCATGTGTCTTTTTGGGAGCACATACTTGTGCGAAAAGCTCTTCTCTACCTTGAACTTCAATAAGTCAAAGTACAGGTCTAGAATTACTGATGCTCATCTTCAAGCTGTGCTGAGGGTCTCAACTGCTTCCTCACTTACGCCAAATGTGGCTCGGCTATGCAAGAGAAGCGCTGTCAGATCTCTAGCAGCAAGAAGTAGGCAGATAAAGCCATGTTCAAACAGTTTATGTCCATTCATGTTCTAAAAGTTAAATGTTAAAGAACTGTTAATAAAGACATTTGAATCTGAATAATGATATTTTGTAAGCGCATTTTTTGTGGAAAACTTGATGCGGCCCAGCCTTACTCAGAATCTACCTCCAGCGGCCCCCAGGTAAATTGAGTTTGAGACCCCTGATCTACATAGTTGGCAGGCAAAACAGAGAGAGTTCCAGCAGAGGAGTGGTGAGTGGTGAAGATTTGAGGCTCTTCAAGCATATTTTTTTGCTTGCCAGAGAATCAAAAGTTGCATTGCCTTCATCTCAATGTATATGTGGATTGTGAATTGAAAGACAGTTGATTCCCAGGTCTGTTGGAATTTATAACGAGGAGGGGAGGCTAATTAAAATTGCAGATGGCTCAAATTTCCCCTTATGCTGCTGTTGCTTCATCTCCTTCCATGTGCTATTTTAGCATCATTTGTGTTTATTTGGTACTTCCTAGGGGAACTACTTTAAATGGGGTTTTTAATGACTTTGTAATTGTTACAGTGTGCCAACTCATCTTACCCTTCTCCTCATGTCTAATACTACTTAATTACCCCACTCAATTTCATCAGACTGTTGCTGCTGGCACCTCGCAAGAAGTTGGATAATATCAGCGTCCATTGTCTTATGATTCAGATTAAAAAATGAGGTTTAAAAAGGAAGTTCATTATGTCAAAGAAATCACCCAGGAAGTGAACATGACTTTAAGAACGCTTTGCCTAAAAAGATTATTTCTCCATGTAAAATTACCTATCTGAATTTCCAAGAGATATCTTGGCAATGCCTGGTGTTCATTAAAAGCATTACTATGCTGGGAAATAGGAATTACCCAAGTATTATTTTAACACTTAATTAAAGTGTTAATTATAGTTTGTTTCTGGTTCTGCAAGATGCATTTTGTTCCCTAAGCTGGAAATTTTAAAGGTGGTTTTCCACTGCTGTGGGGTTCTGTAATCCAAGTTCTAATTTCTCACATATGGACATAACCAACATATTGTAATTATAAACCAAAAGGTGTGTGTTATTAAATTACAAAGAGACCAGAGCTAGGCATCTGCATTAAGAAGTTTCTTACAGGAAAAAAATTGAGCTTCAATAAAAAATACCTATAGATCTTACAATCTAAGATTACTAAAAGAATCCTTAAGTTTGAATCAGCATGAAGATTGCCTTTAGTTCTTTTTTAGGTCGGTCGGCAGCGGTTGAAAAGAAACAAAGAAGAAATAAATGGAAATGATGCTATTTTGGAAATGTTGAAGTTTTGTTTAATGATCAATAACTTTATCAGCTTCCACCTTTAAGCTTATTTCAAGTTTCAATAGCAACAAAAAATACTGAATATTCAGCATATGGACCACTCAGGTCAGCTTTAAAGTATATTCCCTGTATAGTAGCTGTTAGTTGATAGAATTCCAGATCTAAACGCCCCCTTCATATGATCAGACCAAACTTGCAAAAATACACTTAGTTTATTTATTTATTTATTTATTTATTTATTTTGTTATTCTTATATGCCGCCCAACTCCCGAAGGACTCAGGGCGGCGTACAACAGGAAAAAAAATACAAGAATAATCAAAATGCAAGTGATTAAAAAACAAATACAAATTATTAAAAACAATATTAAAACAGCAACATTCATTCGATATCATACATACTTGGGGGGTGATCTCAGGTGGATTAAGCTATCCCCCCCACCTGCAGGAAAAGCCATGTTTTAACGGCTTTTCGGAAGGCCAGCAGAGTGGGGATGGTTCGGGTCTCTGGGGGAAGTTGGTTCCAGAGCACGGGGCCAGCCACAGAGAAGGCTCTCCCCCTAGGGCCCGCCAGCCGGCATTAGTTCATTCCTGTTTGCTTTTGAAATATTTAGCTGTTGGCACAAAATGAAAAGTTTTCAAAAGTTCTTTGTTTCATGTCTCTTTTCCTTCCAGGCTTGTTTGCACACAATTATTTCCGATAAAAGAAAGTTGGCATTCTCAGGGATAGAAATAAGACGTCAACATGAATTTGGGTATTATAATGTTAATTTTAGAAAAGACGTTCATTTCAAAGACACACAAATGAATTGTAGGCTTGCGGGTGTGGAATAAAAATGTCAGAAATGCCCTTATTTTTTCTACATTGATTTTGTTTTAGAGCACGCAGTCATTTATCTACCGTAACTTCCATTAATCCTCCATTTACATCTACCTAAGGATTGGTAATAAAGCTTGCAAATGAATAAAAATATTTGAATCACAGAAAGCATCCCATCTATGAACAATTTTATAGAAAATCATTTTCAGGGATGAAAAAGACATGGGCAGTTCTAACACTAGAAATCTAAAGTATGTTTCCAAATATTTTGAAAAAGGTTTGTAGGTAGTTTTTGAGTTATGACCATAAAGGGGCCTGCCCACCATGGTTGTACTTTGTGATGGTCTTAAAATTAGTCGTGTGTCTTGATCCAATTTTATGAGTTTTTTGACAGCGGTCATTAAGTGAATGCAGCATTTGTGAACTTATGAGTGCAGTTTTTCTAAAAATGAAGTTAATACAACTTTTTGAGAAATCTGTTCTAAAACATGATCATGGGATCATGGAACACTACAAATGTCTGAGGGGCATTTGCCGAGGGCCTGAGTTTACTTATTTGATCCAATATTCCAGTACCCAAACTCAGCCATATCCATCTCTCAATCGCTGGATTGTACCAACAACTATATTCTGCCTAATAGTTCATATGCTACCATGGGCATTTGCAGATACTGAACCCAGTTTTTGTAGCCTATTATTCTTAAAAATCACTTATGCAATTTCCTGCCATTCAGATGCAGGAAACATACAACAAGAGAATACAAACTCTAGAAAAGCTTAATAGTTTAGAAATAATTTAAATACCTGATATTTCCCATGTTTATGACATGACTCCAACAAACAAACCTGTACATTCAATCCATAAATACTAGAGAACATGTGTTAATTCAATAATTAGCATTTTAATTAAGGCATAAAATATTTAGTTCAAATCTCTACATAGCCATGAAACTTAGGGGATAAGCTCTCATACAGACTAACCTACTTATTAATTAATTAATAATTTATTGTCATTGTACGTATATACACAGTACACCCATACAACGAAATTCACATAACGCTTTAAGACCAGTCCCAACACACATAGCAATCCCCACCCGCCACGAATTCCCCACCCTGAATCACTCAAACATCCATACAACAGACCAAGTACTTCCCAGGGTTATGACACAGAAAATTATACATATCCAGAATTCCTTTGAGAAACAGAAAGATAATGTGTAATGTACTCAATCTTGGTTTTCCCCAAAGTTTGTTATAGGAAAAATCTGTAATGAATATTGAATAGATGTAAATAAAAACAAGAATTCAAAATATGCATGGTAATACATACAATAAAACACAACGCTGAATGCTCTAATTAAAGTGGATTACACAATTAGAAAAAGAATCAGAACAAAACAAAATTAAGGGAAGGACAATGAAAGGTATACCAGATTATTTAATTCTAAATGGAAGCTCTTTGTAACCTGACTTCACCAGATGCATTGGAATTACAACATCCAAAATTCTCAGGGAGCATGGCAGTAAGCTTTCATGGATAATAATTAAGTGTCTCACTATAATATGAATTAAAATGTTCTTTTTTTCCACAAAATTGTTTGCTTTTTAACATAATTTTCTTTATCAAACTAGCATATAGGCTTACAAGACAAAAAATGAGGAAAATACTCTAGTCCTAATGCATAATTCAATGTGAACACCCTGTCTTCTTGAAACCAATGTGAAATTAATAATATATAGAATGATTCATTATATTCCTATGGGGATATTTCATAGAGAAATTCCAGTTTTTTAAAATGGGTTTTCATGGTTTCCCCCACAAATTCCTATATCTATGAAACTGGGTAATTAAGTGTAAACCAATCAATTTTATGCTTAGATTGCAGCAAAGTATTCCCGATGTTACACTCAATTCCTGATTCAGGTTGAATCATACATCATTGTCTATCGAGCCAATTACCAGTATATGATTGAGAAAATGGATTCCAAGAGATTCCAAGCTGATAGAAATGTAGGACCTTGCTCTCCTAGTGAAATGCTTATTGGATGAAACTAACCAACAGTAATTTATTAGATAAATGATTAAACCAAACATGATTTAGTGTAATGTGAAAACCATATGACAAACTACAGATTGGCTGGGTTTTCTCATTACAGTAAACCATGTTTTATTATTTAATAAATTACAATTTGTTAGTTTCACTCAATAAGCTAAACTATGTTTTTTTAAATTCACAATGGCAAGAGTTCAAATAACGTACTGAAATAAAACCAAAGAAACTACTTAATGACTTTGCCCAATGTATATATGCAGCAGATTTTAACTGCAATCATAAGCTGTTCAAACTGGGCTGATATCTAGATACAGAAAGACCTTGTCTTATATCATTGTTCTCTGTAAATGAAGATGTCAGGGATCAATTTTGAGATCGTTTACATGTGAAATAAGTTTTCTTCTATTTAATATAGTCTTTCCCGCGGGTTCCTTAACAGTCATGTGGAAGCCATATTTATTTATTAAATTGCTAGGCCACCCATCTTCCCTATAAGGTGACTCTAAGCCTTATTCCACAGCTCTAGTTTTCTCAGAGGTAATGATGAGAAAGTTTGGATCTAATGGTGTAGATCTCAAAAACACCAAAACTTTCAGCTGGAACCTTAAGAAATATAGAAGAGATAATTAAAGTTGAATATAAAAACTCCAATGAGTAAGATTATGTTTAAAAAAGTGTTTTCAGGTCCAGCACCCACCCTGATAAATGAAATTTGCTCAAATAAATAGTTGGGTATATGTGCACCTATGCATACAGAAAGAGAAAACACTGCTGGAAAAGATGGATACAAGCAAACTATATCTCATTAGACTTCATGAAAGGAGCAGAGGTTTTCATAATATTTATATGAACATGTATTTAAACATCAGAGACCTTCAACACATATAGTTTTAAATGTAATATTTCCCAGACATTAGCTGCAGATTGTCTAAACTAATTCCCTCTGTTCACACCATATGTGGAACAATGAGTGAGATTTTATAGCATAGTTCTCATTTTCAGTTTTTTTTTTTACTGGGTGTTTAAAATCACACACATATATGTTGGCAGAGTAAAATAACATTAGCTATACAATTGCACCATTGGAAACTATGTTCCTTTTCAACCTTAAAAGGAAATCTTTAAAGTTCCAAAACTGAGTCCAAAAATAGAGAGAAAAAGAAATTTGTGCCAAGTTTGTGGGTAGTTATCTTTTTCCACTCTTTTTGTTTAGTTTAAAAAGGCTTTTAACTGAAACAATGATACTGACACTTTTCATTAAACACCAATAGCTGGAATCTAAGCCCATGAATTTGCAAGTTTATGCTTTCTTTAATTGAGAATAAGTCTACTGAATTCCATGTGATTTCTTTCTGACATGCCGCATGTTAATTCTGTATTGTTCTAAAACATATATAATTTTAGGGTAGTTCCTTTTTTATCAGTATTTATTTAAGAAACTGATATCCTGCTGTTCCACTTTTCAGTATTAATCAGAAAGCTAAGAAGTAATACCAATAAAAGAATAATGTAGTATAATTAAACATTAAACATTCCAGAACATAGCTACAAACAAGAACACCATACTGCCTTGTTCTTCATTGCAATGTTGTACAATAACCTAAAATCAGATGATTTAATACATACTAAATTTAAATTTAGTAACAAACATCAGTCCAATGTCAGAACCTATGACTTTATGCTCCTGCTGAAAGGGCTTCATGCCATCTCTAAAGGCAGATTTGTCACTATTCATTTCTAGAATGCAATCCTAGGCACTAAATAACTTTGCCAGAGGTATGCTGAATCCTTGATACTAGCCAGGTCTTGAAATTCATCTTCATTAAACCAATATATTTCATTCTGTCAACTTCGTCAAACCTCACAGTTTCTGGAATGTCAGCCCCACCTGTTTCTGGAGGACACGAAAGAGGAAAGAGAAGCCCTCTCCTCATGGTACAGAATGGTACATTGAAAGAGCAGGCGGTATCCTCATATGAGCCCTGGGGAAAACTCTGGCAGCAAAACACCTGCGCAAGACCAGTTTTCCTAGGTGAGTTCATACACCCTCTGTCATTGCGCTTGATTGAACTACAGTCAAAAATGCCATGCAACAATTATATCCTGCTTCTCAATATAAACTTGATAAAACCTAAATATGAGGTTAGTAAAGCCAGTTATGGAAAAATACATATCCTTGAAAAGCTTTTTAATTACCTAAATCAAATAGAAAGCTGCAAGCTGGAAGTCATATAGTGGCACCAGTTTTAATTTGCAATAAAGGTGTTTGCTTTCTAAGTCTGGAGCACAGCATGCAGCAAACATCTTTACAAGATCATACAGATGAAGAACCACTCTTAAACTACAAGTCCAGATCTGGGAGTATGGAGGCTCGTTATTATAAGAGCTTTCTTTGATTTGCTAGATAGGATGGAATTGCAACTTTCCAAGTTTCTAGCTCGTGGGACTGTGGTCCAGTCTGAGACTGGACTGAAAAAGATCTAGATCAGGGGTGTCAAAGTCGCGGAGTCTCGGCGGTGCCACGTGATGTATCGGGACTTTTCCCCCCTTCACTAAACCGGGCGGGGGCAGGGCCAGCACGTGACTCATCTGGCCCACGGGCCGCGAGTTTCACAGCCCTGCTCTAGATAATCTTTCTTCCAAGTTGGCTTGGAGTTGTTTTGCAACCACCCTGGTTAGGAAAGAGGCCTAAAAGAAAATAATCCAAGCTGGATTTCCCCTCCCCCCCCCAAAAGGAATGCACTATCACCATTTTTCATGTCCGACAGTACCTCTCCCTTACTGAGGAACAATTGAATGAACATGAAAGTTTCTCTTCCTCTCCCCTTTTAGAACTAGCCAAGAGGGAGCAGGATCAATCCTTCCAGAAGATGTCCTTTCCCTATCTTTTGGATACAAGCCTTCTGGAATATTCCTTCCCTACTAAATTTTGGTTTGGAGATATGGGTACATTTAAACACTGTAGATTGTGTTTCCTAGCTCAGAATGTCAAGGGATTGTATACTCTTTAAATTCCTTTCCTTTCCCTTTTTTCCAAGTACTTGAAGTGCCAAAACTCTTCTTAGAGAACAGACCTCCCAATTTGTTTGTTTTTTCTTTCTTTCTTTCTTTCTTTCACATACATAGGTCAAAGATGAATTCTGATCATTACTCACTATAGTGAAAGGCTGTTTTGACACCTTTTCTGAAATATGAAATTTACTTCATATGTCAAGAGAAAGTAAATCCTTAATGGCATGAAGAAGTCAGACACAAAGATTATAAAAAGGATTTGCAAAGTAATTCAAAATTAAGAGGCACAAGTAGGGAAGTGCACTGTCTACTAAATACAAATGCACAATTCGTATTCTCCATATAATGTCCTGCTGAATTCCTGCTAAAGGCAAGCTGTAAGACAGCAGCCATATTAACGTGTTAAACGTGTTAAAGTGGGGCGTGCATAAGCGCACCACTGTGCCTACCGTCCCTGTCCTACTATCCTCTTTTATCGTTACTTTTTTATTTATGTTATGTTTATACAAACAACTACTATCCTATACATGTTTGACAAATAATAAAAATAATAAAAATAAATAAATTAACGTACTATTTCCAATTCCTTGAAAGTGTGGGATCAGGTTTAATTGTACATCGAGAAAGAAAATATAAACGTAATTGCATCTACTTAGTTTTTAGTGGTGACTAAGGTATTTTATACAAGAGCCAGTTTAGTTGGTTAACGTATCAGCCTAGAAATTGGGAGAGTCTGAGTTCTAGTTTTGCCTGAGCCACAAAGCAAGCTGATGATCTTGGGCCAGTCATTTTCTCTCAGCCCTAGGAAAGAGGCAATGGCAAACCTTAATAAACCTTAATAATTAATAATTTATTGTCATTGTACGTATATACACAGTACACCCATACAACAAAATTCACATAATGCTTCAAGACCAGTCCCAACACACATAGCAATCCCCACCCGCCACGAATTCCCCACCCTGAACCACTCAAACATCCATACAACAGACCAAGTAATACTATCCAACAGCTCACTGATGGTGACCCTTCAATTCATTATTAAGTGCAATTATAGCTCTAGGATAAAAACTATTCAGAAAGCATGTGGACCGCGTTTTAATTGTTCTGTATCTTCTGCCAGAAGTCAACAGTTCAAAAAGATTGTAAGCAGGATGAGAAGAGTCTCTGAGAATATTGTGCAACTCCCTAAAATAGCGAGATGCAGAGATATCGTCCAGGGCTGGTAGCTGGAGCCCAATGATATTCTGGACAGTTGTCATTATTCTCTGTAGAGCTTTTTATCTGCTGCAGAGCTGCTCCCATGCCATGCTAGAATACCATATGTCAGGACACTCTCAATGGTGCTCCGATAGTAGGACAACAGTAGATGCTGAGATAGATTTAAACCACTTCTGAAATCTTGACAAGAAAACTTTAGGGACTTATCCAAACAGTTGCCAGGAGCCAAGACTGGTTTGATGGTGCGCGCGCGCACACACACACACACACACACACACACACACACACACACACCACACACACACACATAGAAAAATATATCGTATGAAGCTTTACTCAGGTTTCAAATAAATCAGTGCAGAGTCAGAAGTAAGACGTCCCAGCATCTTAAACCAATTGATGCTAAAGGCAAGATTTGCTTCTGAACTGCCTCAAGACCCTTATTTAGAAGTGTTTTAGTATGTTATATGAACCAAGTTAACATCTTCCCTCTTTTGCTGGACACTTTTCTTGCAGGAAAGCTTACATAAGAGCATAAGCAGAGCAGACCCCTGCAGGCCCATCTAGTCTGGCAATGTTCTCACAAGGCCAACAAACTAGTCTCCTAGCAGGTGACCTTCAGAGACAGTCACAACTGCCATCGAGGCTAATAAACATTGACACACACACACACCCATGAGTTCCATGAATTGGTCTAGCTAATTGGTGTACAATCTTTTGGTTTGCCTGGGCCACACTGAGTGAAGAGGAGCTGTCTTGGGCTGCATATAAAATATATAATATAGTTAATGCACATAAAATCACATAATAATGTTAAAAGTGTACACTCTTGTGGGGCTTCATTTGCTAGCTGTCCATGGGTTGAACACGCCTGGTCTAACTCTTTTTTGAAACCAGCCCAGCTGGTGGCCAGCATCACATCTTATGATAGCCAAATTCCAAAGCTGAATTACAACGTGTTGGTCAAGCATGAACAATCAGATTCGCATGGGAAGAGTTCAATTTGCTATTTTATTGCTCATGCCTACAACACAAGGGTCTTCTCAAATTGGTGGTTTGTACCTGGGCCAGACTAAAGAAGGTTTAATAGCATTCAAGAGGGGTCAGACCATGCCCTCTTATGCCTATGTAGAGATTCTAGATTAGTTCCTTCCTTGACTCCTGCCTCTGGCTTGGCCAATCTGTCTCTGACAGTGTAAAAAAGATAAATGTTTTTTTGTCTGTCCTGATTTCACTGAGAAACCTCTGCATCCAGTATTTTGGGAAGGGGAAAATAGCTTCTCCTTTTCTACTTTATCCATACCACCCATATTTTTTGTATAGCTTAATCAAATCCTTTCTTAATTGCCTCCTTTCTAGACTGAAATGTCACAACTTTTCCTGATAGGGAATCTGATCCAGCCCCTTGATCATCTTATTCCCTTCTCTGAATCGTTTTTAGCTCCACGATATCCTTTTTGAGATGTGGTGGCCAGAAATGCACATATTCCAGATGCAGTCACACCATTGTTTTTTATAAATTGCTTTATATAAAATCCTGGCATCCCTATTTTCAGGACCATCTCTATTATTCCTCAAATGCTGTGGGCCTTTTTTTACAATGTGACACCTTCATTGTACTGTTTACCATTAATGTAGCAGAGATCAATTAGAATAAATGTGCATGAAGAGGCAGGGTAGCATTGAGTTTCCCAACTTTGGTGACTTCCAGATGCATTGCTTCCAATGCTCAGAACTGCCCAGTCAGCAGGGCTATTACTAAGAATTCTAGGGCTTCAATTGCTGAAAGTCTGAGACATTGGGCAAAGGAGGTAAATTTTATATTTTGTTTGGATATCATAATCAGATTTTCCTCACCCTTCTGCCATATATGTGAAAGGAGTAAAAGTGTGAATGAACAAAACATGGACTATTTTATTAAAATATTACAGGTGACCAAGTAAAGAAAGTACTTTTCCCCAAACAGAATGGTGGTAGCTTGTTTTATACACTCACAAAAGCATACTTTGTTTTAATTCCAAATTTCTTAACACAATGTAGGATCCTAATGATTTCCCATTAAGTCCTTGGCTCTACATATTAATAATGTATCCTTGTTCTTGTATGAACCACCCAGCCTGATGGAGCCCTATTTCAGATAGTTTTAGAACTGGATCCATGGGCAAAAACAGTATGGTTCTGGTTTAACTGTGAACCATTCAGGCTGGAGAAGTTAAACTGAAATTCATGCTAAGGCAAGGCCAAGATATTTGCTCAGAGCTGCAGGCAAAATGGCACACTCATTCCCAATCCCACTTACTCTGCTGATTAGATTGGTGGTTGAATGTTATTTATAAATTGGCAGGGAAAGAATCCAAAGACTGTAAATTAATTTAGAGGGTTAGCCTAGTGAATCTATGCAGGCTGCATAGAATATTCCTCTTTGTCTTCTTGAGTGCTGTTGTCCCGGCTAACTTGATAATTTGCTAACTGGAAGGACAACTTCATTCAGCATAACAGCAGAGTTGTTTATGACCCAGGCAGTACAGAAAAGTATTTTTAGTCTGAAGTATGCATGGAATTTTGTTTTGTTGGTAATTTGTATTCTTCAGGTTTCATTAAGGTAATTTAACTTATTCTAATAATATCTAGAATATAATTATATAAATAAATGTAGGATCTGCCTATGTCAGGGGTGGCCAAACTATGGTTCTTTGAGGACCTGTGGACTTCAACTCCCAGAATTCCTGAGCTAGCCATGCATGCAAGAGTGAGCCAGCCATGCATGCATGGCTGGCTCAGGAATTCTGGGAGTTGAAATCCACAGGTCCTCAAAGAACCATAGTTTGGCCACCCCTGGCCTATGTGCTGAAGTTGTACATGAATATCATGGACAGCCAAGAAAACAAACAAATGGATCATTGAACAAAATTAACCCAGAGTTTCACTTAAGGTAAAAATGGCCAGATTCAAACCATCCTTTGGACACATATTGTGAAGACCTGACTCTCTGGGAAAGGCTCTAACACTGGGAAAGGTGGAAGGAAAGAGGATGACCAGCAGCAAGGTGATCAGACTCAGTTTCAATAATGATAGGTTTACTGTTGAAATATCTGAAAGACAAGGTTGGTGACAAATCATCATGGAGAAAATCTATCTACCGGTATGTGGTCGCTAAGAGTCTGCACCAGGGGTGGGTTCCTCCCGGTTCAGACCGGATCGTCCGAACTGGTAGCGACCCGCTTGTGACGTCACTGTCGGTGCCGTTCCATGCGCACTGCCATTTTTTGGGGGGATTTTCCCCTTCTGCGGCTTGAAAAAGGGCCCGCCTGCCTGCCCGCCCGCGGGTGAATTCTGACCTTTATTTCTTTGCCCGAAGCACAGCTGATGAGCTCCTCAGCTGTGTTTTGGGCTAATTCCTGCTTCTGAGCATGTGTGGAAGCCAAATCGCAAGAGGGGACGCGCGCGAAACGTCGCGATGCGAACTGGTGGCGAAGGTAAGTGGAACCCACCCCTGGTATGCACCAACTTGATTGGGCACATAATCAAGAAGAAAATGGCCTGGATATTCAGAAGGAACAACTAGGAAATTGAGAATGCTCCCTAACATCTGTCATCTGAAGCAGTTGCTTCATTTTGCTTAATGTAGAGTTGGGCCTGCCTGGTAAGCTGAAGGGTTTTGAATATAATGGTCTAGATTTATACAGCAAGCTAATCCTTACTGAAGTAAATCCTATTTTGATTTAGTGCATGCTGAGAAACAGGCCAGCATGTATTTCCAGGAATACCAAATAGATATTACTTTTCTTGCTTTTCAAACCCCAAATCTACCTTTTCTGTAAATACTTTGGTCAAAAATCTACCTTTTCAAAAATCTACCTTTTCTGTAAATACTTTGGTCAATCAACGTAGTTTGTTTGCCCTAATGCAACTTAGTCTATAATTAATCTTATAGCTGAAACAACTGCATTATTTGTACTGCCCCTCAATTTAGAACTGGTTCACACAATGTTTTGAACCATGATGTAATTTTTCACATTTTGGTTTAGTAACCAACTGTAGCTCATTCAATAAATCATAGAAAAAGAAAACTATGTCTTCATATGATTCATGATTCGTGTGAAAAATTCTCATAATCCAAGTTTAATTCTGGATATTCATCACTGGATATTGCTGATAAAGACAGCTGTCTGAACTCCTCGATTCATACATCACACTGAGCAAGACTGGGGTGTATTTGGTTTTGGCACCATTGTAAAATATGGCTTATGTTGAATGAACCTAGGCAAATGTGGTTTATTCACTAAATCATGGTTAAATAACCATGGCTTTATGCAAATCCAGCCAAGGTAGACAATAATGAACAATCATTTCATATCAGGAAACTACTTACATTTCGGTTCCAACCTGAGAATGTCAAGAAAGGAGTTTGCCTGTAATTGCCAAATGTTTCTTGCCTGCCTGGTTGTAATTTACAAAGGAAATGACTTGGCATGTATCCTCTTAACTCATTAAAATGATGCAGTTGAAACATTAAGTAGAAATCATCGCTATTATGGGATAGCTATTTCCTGAAGGCATTATCCACAACTCTGAAAGGGCACCATTATCTTATGAAACTGCTCTTTGCAAAGCTCTCGATTTTGAAGAGAAGTCTTTGCTCTTTTAATAGGAGAACTGATGGCATTGACCTTTTTGAGCGTTTAATCTGTTGTTGGAAATGAGCAATTTGTGCAACAAGTTTTAAAGTCCTTTTAATATACACAATACTCCATTTTCTGTTCAATAATAACATTAGCTCTTTGGGGAGAAAGGAACCTGTTTTGACCAGAGAGCAAGGAGGACTTGAGTCTTTCATCCACGGGTGGTATATATTTTACCACCCACCATTCATGTGAATCACCCAAGCAACAGAAGCCAGAGAGCTGCAACAAGGGTCTTAAGTGAAAGCAAACCCAGAGCATACTTCTTTGTGGAGGATTAAGCATTTCTCAGTATGCTACTCCTGTACAAAAATCAGTACAGGCGGCCACAAACACTCCCACTCTGTGGGCTGAAGCATAATAAAGCTGAAAATTCCTGAAGCCTGAGGAAATTCATAAGCCAAATGTGCTGCATTTTAGAACTTTTTACAATTGCCCTTGTTCCACCTCCAGTGGAGTGATCTTATTTTGCCAATAGGAATGACAAAACAAGAATATTTTCTGCAAGGAAGAGTTTTTTTGTTGCTTGCAAGGCTTCTGGATCCAAGTCTGTATTTCCTCAATTTTGCCTCTCAACTTCTTTCTCAACCTGGAACAACTGCTAGACATAAATCTCCTAGCTAGTATGGTATGGCCGGGTGTGGCAATCCTAAATCTATCTGGATGCTAATGCAATTACCTTAATGGCTGAGACCTGTATATATCAGGCAGTGCTATATTATTTCAAATGTGGGCCGGGACCAAGGAAATCCAAATTTAATTCTCCAGTGGACCATAGAGCTTCATGGATGATTTTGGACCAGACATTATTTCTCAGTCCCGCTTCCTTCACAAGGTTGAGAAAATAAAATTTGGAAAACTCTGATGCATGCTATTTTGAGTTTGCAGAGGAAAGGCAAAATATAAATTTTGAGTTTGCAGAAGCTTGTCTGTCTGCAAAGGCTCAGCTTCTGCCACCTGTATCATCTGCCCCAGTAAAGTTCGATTGTATCAATTCCAAGACATTTTTTCCAAATGCCCCATCATGATAATTAGCTGGTTTTTCATCATGTGGTTGTGGATTATTGCTGCTGAAATTTTATTGACTATGGAATGCAAACGCTGGATCCAAAGTTTTGTAAAATTGCATGGAGATTGCAAAAATTTCAACACAAATAACGGAAAAGAAGTGAAATAATATATAGTAATGCAGCAAATATTTGTAGAAAATTATGCATGGTTGCATATTTTGCCTACCAATTTGATTACATTTAATATTGTTACCTCTGTACAGCTTATTTTGGATTCATGCCAAAATTAATTAAAACCATAATAAATTTATAAGTTTTTTTCCCCTTTGGGGAAGGTATATAATTGTATCAATTAGTTTTCTAAAGAAACAATAACTTCTCAGCACTATATTTCATATTGGTTTATTTTTTTAACTTTTTTAGTTTTCTTTTTTAGTTTAAATGGAACAGAACTCTCATAAATATTTCAAGATACAAAAGTCTTGGAAAATGATGGCCAGTCATTAATTTCAGACTGTTCTCTGCCTCCCAGTGGACAAAGTCCCTATTTCTCACCATGCTGTAACTGAAGAAACGTTATTTTCATTTCTCCTAAACGAAAGTACCCTATTTTTCGGAGTATAAGATACACATTAGCTTTTGGGGAGGAAAAGAAGAAAACAATATCTGCCCCTGTCTACCAGCATCCATCGGTATTTATCTGGCTAGCCTCCTTGCAGCAAACAGCAAACAGTCTGGTCAGCTTTGGCAAGTTATTGCAGCGATTCAGCACAAGCAGCTGATTGGCAGTTGGATCGGCCTCCCAGAATACCGCCAATCAGCTGTTCCAGGCTGCAGAGATCGCCACAGCCCATCACCGCCTCCGTGTGTTGCATTTTTGGCCTCCGCACGTCACGTTTTCAGCCTCCGCACGCTCCATTTTAGACCCCAGGCTGTGGGGATTGCCACAGCACACCGCCGCTGATCGCCACGTTTTTGGTCTCCACATGTTGCATTTTTGGTCTTCGCACACCTCACTTTTGGCCTCCACACATCACGTTTTCGGTCAGTTTCAGGCGGCAGGGATCGGTGGCGATCCCTGTGCCTGGAACTGGCTGAAAATGCAACGTGCGGAGGCCAAAAACAGGGCGTGCGGAGGCTGAAAACACGACACGCAGAGGCCAAAAACGCAATGCGTGGAGGCGGCGATCGGCGGCGGTGTGCCTAACCACTCTATGTACCTGATGAAGTAATATTGCAGATCATGAAAATTTCTGCCTTTAAATAAAACATGTTAGTTAAAAAGATGTTCCCAGACTCCTTCTGGTTACTAGAAGTTCAATTTCTCTTCCTTTAATTCAGTCAGAATTTCTTCTTCTCTTGAAGAAACTTCCATCCTTGCTTGGTCATATTTTCTGTTATAAGCCATGATAGGCAATGATCCAAGAAAGAGATGCTAGGCCAATTCACTCAGAATATCCATGTCTGCATTTTCAAAATGCAACAAGCATGGCCAAAGGATCCTCTGGCACAACATGAATCTGAACTAAACTTGAGGTAGTATTCAATCAAGAAGATGAAAGCTATTCTATTCTCAGGTGCAAAGCTAAAGGTTCACTGTTTTTGGTTTTTACTCTACACTACATGAAATTTGCCCAGGTATTTTAAATAGATTTGCATGGCTCGTCTGAACAAATGCAATGCCAAGTCACATAAACAGAGCAGTTAATAGTCTAAGGCACCCAGGACCAGAGTGAAAACAATAATCCATATAATAAAAAAATAACTACATGCTGCAAGCTGAAGAAAACAAAAAAATGTGCCTGGAGTTTTAAAGAATAATACTGTTGAGCTCACACTTCCTAATAAGAATAAAGACCATTATTTGCAAATTGTAACGACTAGGTTCATACATGTTAATATAAAACAAATTACACTTTGGTTTATTGCAATATATGAACCTGGACCCACTGCCAAGACAAAATTGCCAAAAAAGGGCATGTTTTGTCTTAAACCCACTGATAAGACTATGCACTAGATGGTACCTAAAGCCATGTTCACTGATAGCTTCCAGATGTTCCAAACACCTCCCACAATTCCTTACCATGCTGTGGAGAAGAGGAGAATTAAACATTAAGCTAGAGCAGTTTGTTGTATTCCCAGATTTTATATATTGTTTCTCTGTGATTTGTTGGATTATGGCTGTTTTATGCTTTCCTTAATTATGTGTTTTAATCTGAAATGACAAAAATGGAAATTGGCTGCTGCTCAGAATTAGCTTGGATTGGGGTGGTTTATAAGCCAACATTTCTAGTCACGTTATTTTTGTTGTTTGTTTTTTTTATTTTAATGAGCACCACTTATTAATATATAAGAACTTAAATTATCCAAATAAATGCATATAACATGACATTCTATGGAATTTGGAAGTTATCTACTCTGCCCAAGTCCAAACAAAGTTTCAATTATTTTGTACATTGGTTTCATCAATTGATTGCCTCTTCAGTGATATAAAGATTAGAATTGTTTGATAGAGAAATCCTTTGGCAACAGTCTCTTAAGTAACTCAAATACACAAAACTAAGATTGTTGCAAAGTTGTTGTTTTATTAATGAACTTTAAAGCCCAGTACCAATAAACAACCAGGCAATTAAAAGTCAAATGTCTGCAAGCAAGCAACCAAATTCAGAGAGCACTAAGGACTTCACAGTTCAACTCTGAGCTACAGAGTTCAACTAGCAGTTGCAACTAGCAGTTTAACTCTGAGCTACAGAGTTCAACTAGCAGTTGCAACTAGCAGTTACCAAACATTCATTGAAACGGGCCTGTTTTACAGGTCTACAAGAAGCTTCCTATTTCTGGATTTAATATAAAAAAGCAGCAATCCAAAAATAAATAAAAACCTAACATAACTATTTGTCAAGATTCCTCTTATATCATTAGAATGTACCTATAAGGTTGCAGAAACCAAACTAATACTGCATCATATTTTTTTGTGATTTCAGCAGTCATTCTGGATGTTCAATTAAATATTTATTTTATAAAGTCCTGGCTTCCCCATGGAAAAAAAACCCTGCAATTCACAGAACAGTAGCCTAGTTCTAGTTCATACAGAGGTCAGGTAATGTAAGCAACTGATGGATTCAAGAGCTTCTGGATGTGTTCTATTGTTTATACCATTGCCAATATTTCCCACAGTAGAGAAACTTGGTTCTAATTAAACAGCCATGCCACAAAATGAGATGCAGAGGAGGGCAAAGATGCCTTTGGCTTTGCTTTCCTACAGTTGAGTGTCCTAAAGGCCACTTACTTTTATAAAACTATAAAGCTTTTTGCTTTCTTTTGGCCAAATTATCATAACTGGAAATAAGATTATACCTTCTTTCCATAAAAGAAAGGAATTAGGATAAAGAAACTCGGGGCTTTTATGTGCAAAGCATATGCTTTATCACTGGTCTATTGATATTATCTTCTATAAATTCTTTCCTTATTGCTTGAATTGTATTAGTTGGATTGTTGCATAATAAGTTATAAGAAATTTGGAAAGGAGAAGAGGAAAATAGGATATGATTTCATTCAGCTAATTTCTCTTTAAGACTAGCAAAATCCAGCATTGCCTTGACATCTCAGAATGGTTTATTGTAGTGGTCAAGGTAACTTTGTAATTCAAGTTGTTCCTGAATACTGCATTAGTTTTGGCATAATATAACTTTAATCAGAATCTTTAAAAGGGACGCAGTGGCTCAGTGGCTAAGACGCTGAGCTTGTCGATCAGAAGGTCGGCAGTTCAGCATTTCAAATCCCTAGCGCCGCATAACGGAGTGAGCTCCCGTTACTTGTCGCAGCTTCTGCCAACCTAGCAGTTCGAAAGCACGTAAAAAATGCAAGTAGAAAAATAGGGACCACTTTGGTGGGAAGGTAACAGCGCTCCATGTGCTTTCGGCGTTTAGTCATGTTGGCCACATGACCATGGAGACGTCTTCAGACAGCACTGACTTCTTGGCTTAGAAACAGAAATGAGCACCGCCCCTAGAGCCAGAAACAACTAGCACCTTAACTTTAATCAGATCCAAACATCATGGCTACTGTTTAATGAAATGATATCTTTAATACTGTACTAACTCTGGAAGACTATGATACATTAATCACCAATAATTATAATGCTATGTTACATTAGCAAGTTATAGAACCATAGATAAAAATGTTAAATCTATAACAAGTATACCCTTGTTTGGAAAAGTAATGTGTACACATATAGCAGGAAGAGTTATATGGACTTTCTCTGTTTTCACTGTTTGAATAGAAGAGGTACATATATTGTACAGCATTATGCTCTTAGTATAGCTGTTTCAAACTTGTCCAAATATGTTGGTCTTTAATGTATGGCCAATATGAACTTTTGTCCACCTAACTGAGAATTTATTTATTTGGCTTTTATCCTGCCTTTATTACTTTATAATTACTTTATAAAGTAATATTTATTAAACATAATATTTCTTCCTCCTCTGCTTTTTCTGCTCAACAACCCTGTGAGGTGGGTTGGACTAAGAGTGACTGGCCCAAGGACACGCAGCTGCTTTTCATGCCTAAAGTGGGATTAGAACTCACTGACTCCTGATTTTTAGGTCAGCACCTTAACCACTATACTAAAGTAGTATGAAGAGACCCAAAGTCCAACACATCCAGATTTCACTGTTATGGAGGTTGCTTTATGGCAATCAGCAATATTCTATAGCACACCAAGAATATTTAAAAAGAAGTATGAAAAATATAGGGAGAGGATATAAATATAAATTGCTACTCAAAATCTGAGATTGATGGATATGTAAATGCTGCAATATTATAAGCACTTTATTCCTTTGCCCCACCTGGCGGCTAATTGTATAATTCAACAGGCCTCCTAAGAAGGAACTGCCTTGCCTGAAAACGTGCCTAAGCATCTTGCCAAGTACAAATTCAAGGTATGTCAACAACATAATGGCCCTGGAATGACAGGAATCTTTTTGGAAGATTAAGTCTGACATTAATGTATAATTCAAGCAGGAAAATAATTCAAATGCAACCATATTGTGTTAGGCATGCTCAATCCTAGGGATGCTGACCAACTGTTAACAACTTTGAACCTAATTTGGGGTTCATTTGATCTTGGTATACCAACAGAGACACTGTTGGACTTGATTTTAGAAGAGCCCAACCACTGTTGAAAGACAAATAAAAAAACATATTCTCAGAAGTCAGGCAAACTTGCTGAGTTTCCAGTTTCTGAGGGAGAAATAGATTACTACTTAGCAGGAGGGAACTAACTTGAAACCCAAGATATAATATCACTTTTACATTTGATCTCACCAAGCACTTACAATATCATGGGATTTCTTCACAGTACCTCTTTTTCAACTTTGACTAAAGTAAACTCAAAGCTCTTACTTTCAATAGAAAGGTCCAAGATAAATGCATGTACCATAGATGGTTCACCCAATATTCTGTTCAAGATTGAACACTGCAGCAACAGAGAAAGAAATGCTCCTATTACTTCTTCAAACACTCAATTCACCTATTGAATGAATGCTTAGTTGTAGCTTTCCTAATATGGCATTCAGACTCATTCATTCTTCTGTTCTTCTTCTAAAGTATTTAGCTAGTCCTCCTAATTTTGCATCAATCAGATACTCGATAATCACCCTCTCAACTCCTAAATCTACATCTTTAAGAGAAATATTGAACAATATACTATGGCATTTTAATTTACACATGATGTGGATCCATTGTCTACTTTCTTTTTGCAGTCATTCAGCCAATTATTAATCCAGCTAACAGATGTACAATCTAGTCCACACAGTGTACAATGTTATAAATGAGGATATTAAGATATTTTTTCATACATTTTGCTAAAATCAGAGTACATTATGTGCATGACATTCCCCAAAACTATTGCACTAGTAATTCTTTTTAAAAGGAGATAAAAAGAGATAATTAACAGGCTGTTAGTTTATTTTTATTTCTATCTAAGTGCAATACATACTGTATGTTAGTTAACAATCTACTCAAGAACCTTGTTCAATATAGACATGAAGTTGACAGGTTTATAATTTCTCAAGTCCTCTTTCTTCACTTTTTGAAAGATAAAGAAAATACTTGGTCTCCTCCAAGGACTTCATCAGTTCTCCAGAAGTTCTTATAGATCACAATTACTTGTTCTGCAATCATCTTCAGGAGTTCCTGCAGTACCCTAGACTGTAATTCATCTGCCCCTGGAGCTTTGCATTCCTTAAAATAGGCTTTGATTGTCCTGGTCAATCCTGAGCTACAGCTCTCTCCTTCCACTGATACAGTAATGGCCACTTATATCCTTTCCCAGAAAAGACAGGTGTAAAGTATCAGAAAAGGCAGCGGTATAAATTGCATAAATAAATAAGAATCTTGTTTTGACTTATCATCAGCAAACCACAAAGGTTTTTACAGCATGTTATCCCTGCTTAAAAGTGGGTCATAGAATTCTGCGCCGTGTTGAAAAACAGCCTCATGTGCTACCCCAATTAGGTTATCGAAACATAGATGTTTGTGTTAAGATATGTCAATTATGAAGTTCTGATGGTGTTTGTGTCCCCCGCAATCATGTGACTGCATTTTGGCCACTCAGCACCCATCCCACAATTATTGCCGTTTGCAGCATCCCATGGTTACATGACCACAATTTATAACACTTCTGGCAAAAACAGGCATTTACTTCTGGTTTTCAGCAAAAACGCCCCATTGCAAACAACAGGTTGCTGAATGACCACTGCAAAAAAGATCGTAAAATCAGGTCAGTGAAATGATGGGATGCTTTATGACCATCATGACTTACATCTGTAATTGTCAGGCTCAGTTATGGTCATCAGTTGAGGACTATCTGGACCAGTGGTGGGTTCCTACCGGTGCGGTCCACTCCACCGTTCAGGTAGCGGCCCGCCGATTGCGCAACGGCTCCGGTGCTTTTTTTGCCAGTCTGTGCGCGCTGCCATCTTTTTGGAGGGAATTTTTTGTGGTTTTTGGTTCTCTGTGCATGCGCAGAAGTGAAATTATCCTTCTGTGCATGCGCAGATAGCTGAAATCTCGCCAGAAGACATGCACACACAATGCCGCGATGTGCACTGGTAGGAGAAGATAAGAGGAACCCGCCCCTGATCTGGACAGTATGTTAGAATTATACTGGTACTGGAAATATAGTACCTAATTTAGAATTAGAAAGTATGTGGTGCTTTTAGAACGCACCAGTTACACTTGATGTTGTGAAGCATGAAATAACAGTGAAATTCCAAAGAACGGAGAAACAATTGTCAATGACACAGAATAAAATGACTTGTGAAAAATAATTACATTTTATAAGGCAAGCACTGTAAGCGAACAATCAGTCTCAGAGGATAATACAATTTGCCAAATAGTATTTTATTTCTTATTTTACAAAAAGTTACAAATACCTTGTGCATAATATCACACATGCACTGAGTATTGATAGTACTGGTGGTTAGAACCCGGTTCAAACAATTGGGTGTGTTGATATATGATTAAGCCACAATCATTGTTATGTGTATATTGCTTTAAATGCATTGTGGATGATTACTACATAAGCAAGCAAGAGAGAATGCTCAATGTGGTTGGTGGTTTATCGTTGATGGTTGATGGTTGTGGTTGTGTTTGACCGTGTGTTCCGGTTTGAAGACTCTCTGAGCTGCTTTACTGGATGAGTAGATTACTTTATAGCTGTATGGAATTGCTGT
Source organism: Diadophis punctatus similis (assembly GCA_023053685.1). Taxonomy (NCBI): domain Eukaryota; kingdom Metazoa; phylum Chordata; class Lepidosauria; order Squamata; family Dipsadidae; genus Diadophis; species Diadophis punctatus. Next base: position 171,319,465 of record JALIGW010000003.1, read on the forward strand.
GAAGAAAAGAGTAACTACTGTGATAGTATAGAATTAAGTGATAGTTGTAATCTTTGTGAGTTAAAACAAAGATAGGCAAGAAGAAGAAACTTCGCATTGACTGAATAACTGTGTATGACTTGGACTTCCTATTTAACTTTGCTACTATTCAAGTAAAACTATTTTGTACGTACTAAAGATATTCTGTTTATTGACTGAATAACATTCATATCAAACTGCAACACCATTACTACAACACATTTCGCTGTGTATGTGCTTAACAGCACAATAACTCCTTAACACTGGTATTGCTTTTTCCACAGTTTAGCAATGAGATGGAAGAAAAGCACTCTGAGATTATGGGATATGGGTAATTATTTTGCACACATTTTACCAAACTATTTTATTAAACCTTTGATTAATCTGTCAGACAAAAAGCAGACATGTGCGTAGAAATAAATAAATGTGTACACCATTGTTCCCTCTAAGGTGCGCGACCGTGTGGCCGCGCACGTGATGGGAGAACGGCATGTGGAGGTTTCTAACTTCCGCCCAGCTTTTTCTAATTGCAGAGGCTGCGCGCCTGTGTGGCCACGCACATGAAAGGGGGACACCGCACGGCAGTTTTTAACTGCCACGCGCCATTTTCTAATTTTACAGGGAACATTGGTGTCCAGACTATAGATTGTCTCATGTTGGATAACCACAAATCTTGTTTTCTGTTTCCTGCCCAGAAGTGATTGTCATTATTGAATCATTTGTATATTAAAGTGGGTCAATTTTGTTTTCCTCTTCTCTCAAATCATTATTTCTAGGCAGTTGTGTTTCTGGTTTTTCATAACAATCACAAATACACAAAGATATTTTCAGCCTCAATGTTGATCATCATGAAAACAATTTTTATGCTTTTGGAGTTCCAGATTTTTCACTGCAGGGCAGCTCTGTATAGCTAATCCTTTCAAAATAAAGTAAGCATGAAAATGAAGACTCTACATAACAATCACAAGACAGCCAGATGGCATATTTCCAAATGGGAAACATGTGACTTTAAAGTGCTATCAGAAGCTATAAACCAATTCTGGACAACCATTTGTAGAAAGTGATGTCAATATATATCATTCCAGTGAGAGTGTATAACCAGGAAATTATATAAAATGTGATATGAAATCAAAATCTATGTATTATTTTATTTATTTATCTATTTATTTTTTACTTCTCCCTCAGATAGGGAGGTGTGCAATAAAATGTTAAAATATAAAGCAACATATATAAAAGTTAAAAATCTTTTTAAAAAATTAAGAGAAGGCAAGAGATTAAAATTAGTTAAAAAGGTCTTTTCAGGAGACTAATCAGCTTTTTCGGAAGGCCGGGAAAGTGGGGGCCTGCTTCATCTCCATGGGAAGAATATTCCATAGGGTAGGGGTAACAGCAGAGAAGGCTCTCTTCCTAGACCCTGCCAGTCGGAATTCTTTAAGTGACCAAGTCTGCAACATACATTCCTTGCCTGACCAGGTAGGACGGGCTGATGCAAAGGGACAAAGACAGTTCTGTAGCTAGCCTGGCCCCATGCCATGTAAGGCTTTATAGGGCACAACCAACACCTTCAATTGGACCCAGAAGCAAACCGATATCCAATCCAGCTCACAGAGCAGAGATGTTGCATGTGTGTATCTTTGGGTGCCTAAAATAGCCCACGTGGGTTGCATTTTGTACCACCTGAAACTTCTGGATACTTTTCAGAAGTAGCCCCATGTAGACTACATTGCAATAATCCACACAGGAGATGACCATAACATAAATGACTGAGTAGGAGAGCCTCCCTACCCAAGAAAGGGCGTAACTGGCACACAACCAGGGGTGTGTTTCTCTTACCTTCCCTACTGGTTCAGAAGTGTGCGCATTGCGCTATGCTCGCGCGTACGCATTACATCTGGGTACTGACCCTTTGTGCATGTGCAGAAGCCTTTGCGCATGCGCAGAGGGTTCGTTGCCAGCCCATTTCAAGCAGCAGCAACCAGGGAACCGGTTCGGGGGGCATGGCAAGCTGGCCATCACTACCGGTTTGGCGAACGGGGCCAAATTTCCGCCACCGGCTCGTGCAAACCGGTCCGAACCAGTAGCAACCCACCACTGCACACAACACAAAGCTGAGTGAAGGCCCTACTAGCCACAGCTGTCACCTGCTCTTTGAGGAAGAATCATGAGCCCAGGAAGAACCCCACATTATACACCAGATCTGTCTGGAGTAGTTCAACCCCATCTAAGACCAAAGATGGTAATTCCTGGATACAGAGGGGACCATCCACAGCTACACCATTTTACCAGGATGCCGCTAAATTCTGTTGTTCCCAATCCAGGCCCTTGCAGCCTCCAGGCACCATAAAAGGATGTCCACTGCATCGCTCACTTCACCTGGTATGGAAATATATATTATCAGTGTATGGGTGATACCTCATCTTGCAATGATAAGACGATCTCGCTCAGCAGTTTCATGTAGAAGTTAGAAAGGAGCAAAGAGAGCTCAGAGCCTTGTGGCATCCCACAAAGCAGGGGTCTAGAGTTGGACTCCCTATCAACACTGATTGGGACTGACCTCAGAGGAAGGAAGTGAACTATTCACCTCCAACTCTTCCCAAAAGGAAGACGAATAAGTCTTCCCAAAAGGATACCATGGTTGATGGTATCAAAAGCTGCTATGAGGTAAAGAAGTTCAAGGATGGATGCACCGCCCCTATCCTGCTCCCATCAGATATAATCCGTGGATGCAACCAATACCATTTTGGTACTACAGGATCAAATCGTTCCCAGATAACTGGGTAAGTCTGCTTCCTTGGCATCTCCAAAGGACTTGTATCACATTTGTTATCCAACTGGGAATGAATGAAAATTCCTCTGCATGATCCTATAGATAGGCCTCTCGGTCAACTTGGGGATGGTGACAGGATCTATTCAGCACTTGCTCTCAGCAGATGGAGCCCTTGAGTTACCACTGTTATAAGTCAAGGACTATAAAGTAATCCTTGACTAAACTGTTTGTTTAACGATGATTCAAAGTAACAAGGGCCTTGGAAAAAGTGATTTACGACCTGTCTGCGAAGTTCTGCCCATTGCATTGACCCCACAGTCACCTAATTGCAATTTGTGTACTTGGCAAATGGCTAACATTTACAATGGGTTGCAGTGTGTAGTGGTCAACAATCACAATTTGCAACTTTCCCAACTTTCCCAAAAAGCTATGTCAGTTGGAAAAGCCAGATTTGCTTAATGACTGGGGTAAAAAATGGTCATAAAAATGGTCATAAAATCATGTCTGGTCATGTGATGACTTGCTTACTTTGCTCAGCTTTGTGTTGTGTGCCACATCAGGTAGGACAACCAACTAGTATCCCGTATTTGCTCAGCTTTATATTGTCACAAAGTGCCTTTGGATTTTTTTTTGCATTGCAAGTATGCAATTGGCATTCTGGAACTCAATTGTGGTAGAACTACCCACAATGGAGAAGTCAATGTGGTGGGCAGAACAATGGATTGAAGTCCTGTCCTTTCGTATGTGCACATGAATCCCTCTCAGGCGATTTGCCTGGGATCAACATTTTCATTCTCTTTCAATACAGTTAAATTTAAATGGATAGATTATATGTTTCATGGGAACGTTGAACTTCTTTAGCAGCTGCTTTTAATTTTAAGCTAATTTAATTAATTTTAAACAATTTGTTTTAATTAATGCTTGTGCATTTTAGTGATTCATTAAAATGTCTATCTATGCCTTTAACATTAAGCTGACTTGGAAACACTTGTTTTTTAAGGCATAGAAATAAATAAGGCAAATACCTCTCCCCATAAAGCACCATAAAGACAAAAAACCAATACAATCCTAGGCTGCATTAATAGAGGGATAGAATCAAGATCACGTGAAATATTAGTACCACATTACAAAGACTTAGTATGGCCACACTTAGAATACTGCATCCAGTTTTGGTGACCACAATATAAAAAAGATGTTGAGACCCGAAAGAGTACAGAGGAAAGCAACAAAGGTGATTACGGGCCTAGAAGCTAAAATGAAGAACAGTTGCAAGAATTGGATAGGTCTAGTCTAGTGAAAAGAAGGACTAGGGGAGATATGACAGCAGTGTTCCAATATTTGAGGGGCTGCCACAAAGATGAGGCAGGCAAACTATTTTCCAAAGCACCAGAAGGCCAGACAAAAAGCAATGGATGGAAACTAATCAAGGACAGAAGCAGCCTAGAACTAAGGAGAAATTTCTTAATGGTGAGAACAATCAACCAGTGGAGTGATTTGATTTCAGAAGTTGTGGGTGCCCCATCACTCGAGGCTTTCAGGAAGAGACTGGGCAGCCATTTGTTTTAAATCGGAGACTCTCCTGCTCCAGCAGGGGGTTGGACTAGATGACCTCCAATGTCCCTTCCAACTCTGTTATTCTATATATTATTCTGCTGCCATTTCATAAACACAGCCAGGATCTGGCACATAGACAGTCTGCCTTTCTTTCCCCGGGAAACTTAAGAGGACTTAACCCCGCGTAGCTACAACACCGTGTTCGTCCACGAAACAGAATTCTAAATGCCCCGGAAAGTACGGGGATTATGGGCAGGAGAGAACCGCGTCTTCGAGGCGACCTTCTCCCCGCCCACCAAACGTAAGACTCTACCCGAAGCTTAACTTCTTTATTGCGGCTTCCCGGTTGCCTAGCGACTTGGAGGCCTCGGTTCCTTGCTTGCTCTGACCGGCGACGCGGTAACAAAACCGGAAGGGCAGGAATGCTGCTGCTGCTGCTGCTTTTGCCGGTGCCGCCGCCCTCTGGGTGTCGGCCGCCGCGGGGGATCATGAACGTCTCGGGTACCTTCCGTCTCCCCCAGTTCTGCAGAGACGAGGGATTTGGGTCTCGGTTCGCCCCTCGTCCACCGTTGCCTTTCGTCCTCGGGAGCGCGGCGCAAGGGCCGCTATGAGTAGCAGCCAGCAACGCACCCACCTCGAGCAACGCGGTGCGTGAGGGAGCCCGGCGGGTGCGGGACGTGGGGGAGGGCAGCTCGAGGGGTTTACTCCGGGGACCGCCTAATGAAAGAAAATGGAAATTCGCCAGAAGGGTTTGGAGTGTTACCTGGCACAGGGGTAACAATGCTAGCCTACCTTACAAGGTTTGTTTTTTTTAATAAAAAGAACGGAGTATTTGAACTTTATCACAAAACGGCAAGCACCTATGAATACACGTGGAGAAGTCACATGGGGCTCAGAGTCAGACCCAGGTGTGAACCTACTTTTCGCTGCCCATCTGATCGTGTTTGGATGGCGGAGTTTTGCAACATTTTGAGGCACGAACCTTGCAGGTTTTAGTAACAAAATGGTACCGTATGTTGAGCTGAGCTGGAATCCTAACGTGCTGTATCCGTGTTGCTTTCTTGTCCTGAAGACAGGTGTTTTCTTTTGCATAATTTTTATAGAAAAAGACAGGATTAAAAATTACAGAATCATAAAGAGAAAATTGGAAGGGAAAAGATATAAAAGGATGAAAAAGTGAAAAGGAAGTGAAAAAAGAGAAAGAAAAATATTTAAAGAAGCCACTTCCAATCTTCTTTGCAGCACTTGCAAACATAATTACTACCATTTCCACTCTCCCAAATGATGTTCCATTCTTCCCATAAACTACACTTTTTAACCAGTAAATTCCCGTTTCATAACTTTTATCAATTTTCAGCAAAAAAAAATCTGTAAAGGGTTTTCAGTCTTTTATAAAATTCCTTCCTAAACAGGTAGGTCAATTATAGCCATTTCAGTAAATAAATTGCTTTCTAACCTCAGATTTTTTAATAGTTTCCTACCTAAGGACTAATTAGGTCTGACCTTCCAAAGACCAAAGAAAAACAAAACAAAATTCTTGCTCTTACTTATTGGTGGCATCATCTCACTTAATTGCAGCCCTCAGGCCCTTCCAAATGCTAAGTACAGTCCACTTTGGATAGTGAGACGAGCAGCATATACATTTAATAAATAAAAATAAGTAAGTGAAAATGTGTTTGATGGTTTGGAATGTGTAAGTCCAGCTATTATGATATTTAAACCATACCTTGTGGTTTACCAAGGTGAGTCTAGTCATTTCAAGAAGCTATAGTTAAAACAAACCATGGAATAGAATAGTGTTTGAATCCAGTCATAATCACAACTTTCACTGAAGTAAATAAGATTGATACTCAAAATACAGCATGCAGGTAGTTCTCAAGACTATTTTTTTAGTGACAGTTTGAAATTACAGTGGCACTGAAAAAAGTGACTTACAACCGTTTTTCACATGACCATTGCAGCATGTCCATAGTGACATTGTCAAAATCCAGACACTTAGCAACTGGTATGTATGATATTGCAATGTTCCATGGTCATGTGATCACTTTTGTGATCTATTGACAAGCAAAGCCAACGAAGAAGCCAGATTCATTTAACCGTGTTAACTAGCTTAACAATTGGGTTGATTCACTTAACAACTGTGGCAAGTGAAAGGTTGTAAAATGGAGCAAAACTCACTTAACAACTGTCTTGCTTAGCAACAGAAATGTTGAGCTCAGTTATGGTCAAGGAGTACTGTATTGGACTGTAGCCTAAAAATACCAGATGTTAAAGAAAAGACGTGATTAACTGCAGAAAATAATGTAGTACCGCTGCAAAAACATACTTTTTACTGTATTCACTTTATTTTACATAAAATTAATGCAAAAACAAATTTCAATTTGCCAGAAATGAAGCATTACAAAATCAGACCGGAACTAATAAAACTGATTAAGTAAAATATGACAGTAATGTAAAAAGTGGGAGTACCAATTATTTGTAAGGGACAAATGGTAATAGTACTGCAAATGTTTATAATCGTTACGTTGACCTCTCGTGTGTATAAAAATGTGTCATTTAGAAACAATGTTTAGTTTTACCCCATTTTATGAGTTTTCTTACCACAGCTGTTCTTTTTTGTGTCTCTTGACACTTTATGTTCAGCACAAAGTGACCAACCTTTTCTGAGTATTGACGTGGAATATCCTCCCTAAAAAAGTACATAGTGCCAGTTATGATACCTTTGTTGATCTCAGGAAAACAATTATTTTTATGGGCCAGATATTTCAACATATTTTATTGCTAGTTTAGTATTTTATTTCCTCCAAATAAAGGGCTATGGTTGATGTGAATAGCAATCCCCTTTATCCAGGGAGCATCAGAGCTGGGAAAGTTATGTTAGCGTCTTGCAAGAAAGATTTAATGAGATATTCTGGGGTTTCTGTTTTTACTGATTTTGATTATTTTGTCTTGTGTGGAATCTAGATATAGGCATAGATATAGAAAATATTTCAGTAAGTATGGATTTGTTAAACAATTTAGATCTGTTTTATAAATTGCTTTCTCCAGTACTTGCAACTTCATTAATTAATGTTCTATGTTGTTATTATATTTACTTTGGGATGCCAATACTACACAAAGTGTTTTGTTACTAAACAAAATCATAGCTGTCATTTGATAAAATATCTCTTTCCCCCTTTGCTTAACTATATATCTAAGATTTTGATTTGAATTATTTGCCTAGAAAAGAAGGGGGAAATATAGCTACTGTATGTTTAATACAAATACTTTTTTCATTATTCTATAAAATATTTACTTTTTTTCCCCAATACAGATTTTTTTAAAAAAAAGTAGTGATTTTTTTACATTTTCAAATGAAAGCAAAATATTTCATTGCAGATTTACAGGTAGATAATGGCAAACTCCCGAAGATCTCTGTTCCAAAATGGTAAGTATTTTAAACCAGGGTCAATTAAATTCTTTTTTTAAAAAATCTTAAAATGGTTCATTGTTTATAGAAAACATGATACTTTTAGTCTAATCTAGTATTTCCAGATAAATATATTTGTAGCTCTTAACTGAGGCAGACAACTCACTCTTTTTTTATAAGTGAGTGGGATAAAGAAAGGGACTCAAAGATAAGTGGTATGAGAGCATGGAATTCTCCTAAATTACTATTTGTTACATCTAATCAAGAAATACACTGTGCACTAGTACTTGGTAGAAAACATCTGTGAAAGCTGTAGAAATGCCATGATGAGTCTATACCTACAAAGATCATATTCTGTATGACTCTCTATGGAAGCAAAAGTTGGATTGTGAAGAAGCAGAATTGAATACTTTGGTCACTTTTTGATACTTTGCTGTTAGAGAAGATTCCTGAGAGTACCATGAACAGCCAAGAAAACAAACCAATGGATCATTGAGCAAAATCCAGCCAGTGTTCCCACTTAAGGGCCAGATGCCCTGGCTCAAATTATTCTACTGTGAACACAGTATGCACAGATCTAACTCTCTGGAGAAGCTCTAATGCCAGAAAAAGTGAAAGAAAGAAGACCAGAAAGAAAGAATGAATGACCAGCAGCAAGATAGACTTAGTTACAGCAACAATGAGTGCATTGTTGGAAGATCTGAAAGATTGTCATGGAGGAAATCTGTCTGTGATCCCAAAGAGTTAACAAGAGCTTGATGGCACATACAAAAAAAATCATTCAATGTCTGAACCAAAATACTAATAATAGGTAGAAATTATTAGCAAAGTATTTTTCTATTGAATGTAGTCATGAGGTTATAATTGTGGCGTATTTTTCTTGGATGATGATTTTGAGAAAGACGTATGTTCTTTTTTATCTTTTTTGTGGCATGTTTGAATTTATTATAATTATTCTTAATAAAACATATTTTGGTAGATAAGTACATTTGGGATACACCAGGTTAGAGAGAAATTGAACAAACTGAAATATATTTTTGGAAATGTTAAAGCTGAAACGTGTATAAAAGAATCGATAGCTAAGACAGTGATAGCAATGTAGTATAAGATCTGTTTCTTTAATAAAACAATCTTTTGCTTTTGGGAAATTATTTCTTGCCTAAGACCTTTGATTTCTAAAGAGAGTCATTAAACTTCCTTAATAAATTAATAAAAAATATAGTACTGAAATCTCTGAAAGCCAGCTTGCCTACTCTTACTAAATGCCTGAAAGGTTCTTTGTATGGATTACATACAAAATCACATACAAAGTGCAAGAACACTACCCTTGAAGATTTTCCACAGTACTTTAATATACCATGGCTGATGTTTAGGACTTTCACATAAAACTATTGATATAGAAACAGATTCCTAAAAGTATAATGGTTAAAACTACCCATGATAGTGTATAGAACCTGTCAGTTAGCTGAACCAATATTGCTTAGGGAAGATCAGTTAGGGAAGTTTTTATAACTTGGTCCCTTCATCTAGAAGTATTTCATCCTCCATTGGCCCTGTTTGTCTTGGAATTCCAGAAGTTGTATTCCCACCTCTTAAGAAAGGGCTTTGGGTACCAAAAGCTGAAGGAAGGTGTGTTTGAAATGAAAGGTAGCATTGTAACCAGATCTTAGTGACTTGTTTATCTGAAATATATTTGTGTTTTATAATATTTGAAAAACATTACTTATTTGTTGTTTTTACATATGCCCATGATATTCCATTTTTCTGTCTGAAATAGGAAACACACCACTTTTCAGCCAATCCCAAAAGAGAGAAAATTGCCATTCCTGACACCTGATAATAAATCCCTGGATCGTAAAGGAAAATTATTTGAAAGTGAACCGTTTATGGATAGTTGGAAAAATGCTGTTTTAAAGACAAAAAGAATTAAACAAGGTAAAACATATTATAACAGTTTTGCCGGAAATTTGTTAAAATACTTATTAAATCTAGTTGTGTATTCTTATACAGGTGTTGTCATGATGTTACATATTTTTAAAAGATTTCAAAGAGTCTTTCTTCCACAGATTTATTAGTGTTTTGAGTTCTTATTGTTTTGCTATGTTTGATGTCTTACATATGAGCATTTGTCAATTGTTTGGGAAGCAGGCCTGAAGGCAATTATATAAATCTTTTATGTAAATAAAATTAGTCAGTTATATTTACAGTTTAAATAATAACTATAATAATATTAGCATCATATGTTTAAGATTAGCATATTCAAATTTTTCTATTGTTCTTTTTTGGAGGACTTTTTCCTTATGTTTGAGGATATTGTCATTCACAGCTTTCTGAGATGGATGTATTTAGGTCCATCTACTTAGGATGCAGTTCTATACAGACAGTTTACATTCTGAGAGGCTGTTCAAAATTCTTTTTTCTTTCCAAGTCCAATAAGCATAAAAAGCATACCCAGTTCTTACCTTACATTATATGAGTGGAAGTATGGAGAGGGTGGGAAAGGATTAGTTTCTGGCACTGCTAACTGTTCTCCATTTTCTGCCGACTACTGGGACCTTCTAAATTAGAGTTGTGGACAGATTTATTTGCATTAGCAAAAGTTCGCAACTTGAAAATTCATAAGTAATATCTTTATAAACATACCTGGGAGTAAGTCTTATGGAGCTCTGTGGAGTTTATATTTCCGTTGCAGCTTTCTTGCCTTCATGTTTCAAGCAGATGATGGGAACTGTCAGTGCATCATAAGGAACATGTTATTCAGTCTCTTAAGTTTCTAATGTGGCACATCAGATTAACAGAGTTGGAAGGGACCTTGCAGGTCATCTAATCCAACCCCCTGCCCAAGCAGGAGACCCTTACATCTGCCTCTACCTAGGATCGAACTCACAACTCACAACTCACAAAAAATGATTTCATAGAAGGTGCTCCCATTGTTTCTGTTTCTGTTGTAGTTTTGGGTTTTTTCCCTAGACAGCCAAGTTGAAAGTATCTTGTAGGTAAACATGTCTTTTTTTATTCTGGAGATATTCCTCTCATTGATTTCAGTGCTTGATTTCTATGCATTTATAATTAAGGTTAGAGTATTTGAAATTCTGATGTGATATTTCATGTTTTCTATTTTGAATTATTTCCTTAAGCAGAGTATGTTTCTGCATATGGCTTGAGTGATTCAAATGAAAATACGGCAATGCAGTGTCTTTCTCAGAGTACAGAAGAATATCCTGCAATACCAAACCCCCTTCCTGTTATACAAAAGACACAAAGTTATGCTAATCAATTTCCAAACAGGTATATTATTTTACTTTGGGTTTTAATATGAGGAATATGCAAATGTTATTTCTCAGATTGTACTGCATAGAATAATTTACTGAATCATACAGTAAGTATCCCATTTCATTCCCAAATTACCCTTGTTTGTATGGTTCATTTGATACCATCAAAATACTTTACAAAGAATAGGTATGAACAGCTCCCGTGATGCATGGATCAATAATGATCCCATTATTATATTATTTGTATTTCTGATGTTAACTCTGATAGTCCTTAGAAATTATAGCAGTATAAGGGTTAGCACCAATGGTGGGATTCAATTTTTTTTATTAACGATTCTGTGGGCGTAGCTTGTGGGTATGGCTTGGTGGTCAGGTGAGTGGGTGGGCATGGGTGGGCCTAGCCAACTCAATGTCACTCCCACCCAGTCACATGACACCCCCCCAGCCACACCTACCCAGGTTTTGTGGCTCCCAGTGTTTTCTATGGGAAATGGGTCATGTGACTGGGTGGGCGTGGCCAACTTGATTGGTCTCACCCTTAGGAAATTTCTCCTTAGTCCAATTCATAATAAAATAGCACTGTTCCAATATTTAGAATATAATAGAATAACAGAGTTGGGAACCCCCTGCTTAGGCAGGAATCCCTACACCACTTCAGACAAATGTTTATCCAATCTCTTCTTAAAAACTTCCAGTGTTGGAGCATTTACAACTTTTAGAGGCAAGTTTTTCCACTGATTAATTGTTCTGTCAGGAAAGTTGAGGGGCTCCTACAAAAATGAGGGAGTCAATCTATTTTCCAAAGCACGAAAAGGCACAACAAGAAACAATAGATGGAAACTAACCAAAGAGAGAAACAACCTAGGACTAAAGAGAAATTTCCTAATGGTGAGACCAATCAACCAATGGAACAGCTTGCCTTCAGAAGTTGTGGGTGGTCCATCACTAGAGGCTTTCAAAAAGAGTGAGGGAACTACACCCCAAAAGGACAGTGCCAGGAACCACTAAAACAATGCAAAAAACTTAAAACAGCCATTCCCCTTTTAAAAAAAAATCAACCCCAAAGCAAATGCAGCAGCTGAGAGGGAAACTAAGAGCAGCTGCTCAGGCTAATTGAAAGCCTGGGCGTGCTGCCAAAAGCCATTAACCCTTCCAACTCTCTTATTCTATGTTTTGTATGTTCTAAATTGGGTGCTTCACAGCAGAAGCAATACAGCTGGCTGGACCACACATGCATAATTATTTATTTATTTATTTATTTATTTATGGTTTCTTATATGCCGCCCCACTCCCGAGGGACTCAGGGCTGCTTACAACACAGGAAAAATACAAGAAAACCAATAAATTCAATTTAAAATCAAAATATAAAAATTAAAAATTTCAATATAAAAGCACCATTCAACCGCCAGACATACCCGGGGGAGAGTGTAGATGGAATTAAGCTCTACCCCCTGCCTGCAGGAAGAGCCATGTCTTAACGGCTTTTCGGAAGGCCAGCAGGGTGGGGATAGTTCGGGTCTCTGGGGGGAGTTGGTTCCAGAGCGCGGGGCCGGCCACAGAGAAGGCTCTCCCCCTAGGACCCGCCAGCCGGCATTGCTTGGCTGACGGGAGCTGGAGGAGGCCAACTCTGTGGGCCCTAACCGGTCGGAGGGAAGTATGAGGCAGAATGCGGTCCCGGAGATAACCTGGTCCTAAGCCATGAAGGGCTTTAAAGATGATGATCAACACCTTGAATTGGACCCGGAGACTAATGGGCAACCAATGCAGCTGGCGGAGTATAGGTGTCACGTGGGTGTACCTTGGCACACCCACCACAGCACGCGCAGCTGCATTTTGCACCAGCTGGAGTCTCCGGATACTCTTCAAGGGTAGCCCCATGTAGAGCGCGTTGCAGTAGTCCAAACGGGAGGTGACAAGGGCATGAGTGAGCGTGAGTAGAGCCTCCTTCTCCAAGTATGGCCGCAACTGGTGCACCAGGCGAACCTGTGCAAAGGCCCCCCTAGCCACAGCAGTGAGATGGTGTTCCAATTTTAGCTGTGGGTCTAGGAGGACCCCCAAGTTGCGGACCTGATCCGAGGGAGTCAGTTTCGCTCCCTCGAGAACCAAGGAGGGATAGTTGTCATAATCCTTAGGAGGCAATATCCAAAGCCACTCAGTCTTGTCGGGGTTGAGTCTGAGTCTGTTCCTCCCCATCCAGATCCTAACGTCGTCCAGGCATCGGCACATTACATCGGCTGCCACACTGAAGTCAGACGGGGTGGTGATGTACAGCTGGGTGTCGTCAGCGTACTGGTGGAAACACACCCCATGTCTGCGGATGATCTCCCCCAGCGGTTTCATGTAAATGTTAAACAGGATGGGCGAGAGGACCGACCCCTGAGGCACCCCGCATAACAGGGGCCTAGGGGTGGATCTCTGCCCTCCCGCCAACACCGACTGCATCCTATCGGCGAGATAAGAGGAGAACCACCGTAAAACGGTGCCTCCCACTCCCAACTCGCCGAGACGATGCAGAAGGATACCATGGTCGATGGTATCGAAAGCCGCTGAGAGGTCAAGTAGCACCAGGATGGAGGAATTTCCCCCATCCCGGGCCCGCCAGAGATCATCCATCAGAGCGACCAAGGCAGTTTCTGTACTGTAGCCGCGCCTGAAACCCGACTGATAGGGATCTAGATGGTCTGTTTCATCCAGAAGCCGCAGAAGCTGAGTGGCCACCACCTTCTCCACAACTTTCCCTAAAAAAGGTAAGTTGGAGACCGGACGATAGTTCTTCAAATCAGCTGGATCCAGGGAAGGCTTCTTCAGGAGGGGTCTCACCACCGCAGCTTTTAATGACTGCGGTACGGAACCCTCCCCCAAAGAAGCGATGACCACCGCCCGGATCCAGCCGCGTGTCACCTCCCTGCTGGCAGAAACCAGCCAGGAGGGGCACGGGTCCAATAAACAGGTGGAGGCCCCCATTGCCCCCATGGCTCTGTCCACATCCTCAGGAGAAACAGGCCCAAACTCCTCCCACAACGGTGGACTAAGACTTGCCCCTGTCAACTCCATGGACTCTGCCCAGCCAGAGTCCAGGTTTGACCGAATCCGAGCGATTTTATCCATCAGAAACTCGGCAAATTCCTCAGCTCTGCCTTGCAAGTGCTCCTCGCTCCCCCCTTTCGCAAGGAGGGAGCGAGTCACCCTAAACAAGGCGGCTGGGCGAGAATCTGCGGACGCAATAAGAGCGGAAAAATAGGATCGTTTTGCCGCCCTTAAATTCACGGCCTGTATGATCAAGCTGCATCATTGTCCCTTCCTGTATCTTTTCCCCCAGGGAGAAACAAGAAGTAGCCAACACTGCAGCAACTATAAAAGATCTTGGGAAACTCCAGGGAGTATCAGCTGATCACAGAAGTATTATTTAATACTCTCTATAATGGAAATGTTTGTAATCTTGTTCCTTCTTCCTGAAGGGAAGAGGTTAATCCCATCCCTAGATAGGTGATTGATGCGTTTCCCTGCCCTAATTCTGTCAGTTTCTGTTGTTTATTGACTTGATTCAGCATGTATGGTTGCATTCCAGCTGCAACTGTTAAGTGGAGAGAGAAGAGAGAGAGAGAAAAAAAAACCCTCTCTTGCACTTTATTTTTAACCGGTTCTCCGAACTGCATAAGCAATTTACTAACGGTTCGGGCGAACCGGCGAGAACCAGTTGAATCCCACCTGTGGTTAGCACCCAGGAGTCACTATGATTGTTGTCAAGATGCTATTCCTGAGTAAAATACTTTCTTATAGACTCCGATAATTGTGATTGGTCTCATTTGAGACAACAATGAATCCGCATACAGATGGGAGGTTGAACAACTAGCCTCGTGGTGCGACCGGAACAATCTGGAACTGAACACACACAAAACCATAGAAATGGTGGTAGACATTAGGAGAAACCCTCCCATACTACCACCTCTTACAATACTAGACAACACAGTATCAACAGTAGATAAATTTCTAGGTTCTATCGTATCTCAAGACCTAAAATGGTCACCTAACATCAAAAACGTCATCAAAAAAGCACAACAAAGAATGTTCTTTCTTAGCCAACTCAGGAAGCTCAAACTGTCCAAGGAGCTGCTGATACAATTCTACAGAGGAATTATTGAGTCTGTCATCTACACCTCTATAACTGTCTGGTTTGGTTCTGCAACCCAACAAGACAGACACAGACTTCAGAGGATAATTAGAACTGCAGAAAGAACAATTACTACCAACCTGCCTTCCATTGAGGACCTGTACACTGCACGAGTCAAAAAGAGGGCCGTGAAAATATTTACAGACCCCTCGCATCCTGGACATAAATTGTTTCAACTCCTACCCTCAAAACAACACTATAGAGCACTGCATACCAAAACAACTAGACACAAGAACAGTTTTTTCCCGAACACCATCACTCTGTTAAACAAATAATTCCCTCAACACTGTCAAACTATTCACTAAGTTTGCATTATTATTATTGTTTATTTTCTCATCGTTCCTATTAACCATCTCCTCCCACTTATGACTTATGACTGCATGACTGCAACTTTGTTGTTTGTATCCTTACGATTTATATTGATTCTTTCCTAGTATGATTTGATTGCTTATTTGTACCCTATGACTATCGTTAAGTGTTGTACCTTATGATTCTTGACCAATGTATCTTGTCTTTTTATGTACACTGAGAGCATATACACCAAAGACAAATTCCTTGTGTCCAATCACACATGGCCAATAAAGAATTCTATTCTATTTTATTATTACCCATATTCCAGAGTTGGTCCTAATTCTTGTGTTTTTTAAGAAAAAAGTAATAAAATGATAAATACAAATAATGCTCTGTCTATGCCATAAAGGGCCTCAGTTTAAGGCTTTTTACTCTTGCCAAATTTCCAATAAACTGTACTCAAAGCAGTTCATAATAAGCTATTAAAATGCTGCTAGAATAACATCTGAACAGTCAGTCTATGACAAAACAATAAACTAAAATAGGATAGCAGTTCAAAAACCACCTGGCAAAGGCAACAATAAAGCAAATTTGCAACATTCCTTATTGTCTAGTTTAGAGTAGGAGTTTACTCTGGTGGCTAGATCAAAGGGGAAGAAGGAAGTGGGACACTGATCAGTGTCAATTTCCTAAGTGTTTCAACTGCTAATGCTGGTCTTTATTGTTATTATTTTCATCATTTTAGCTCTGATAGTAATGAAGATTCCAGATTGTCACCTTTATATTTGCTTCCATCTACTCTATCCCAAAGTTTTTTTGAAGGCTACTACAAAAGCAGGTAAGGCTTAATTTCTTTTCGAAAGGAATTAACTTTACCGTAATATTATATTCTTTAGGTGAGCAAACTGTAGGCCACATATATTACCTACATACCTATTTTACAGCCCCAGAATATCACTGGCATGGGCGAGGACAATCTTTTTGTCCCTTTTAGGAAGAGGCAGTTGTTTTTGGAGCAGCTGGAAGAGTTTAGAAAACTGAAGAGATATGTTCTGATCCATAACATTTCCCCTCTTCTATCTTCCTCAAATTGGTCAATTGCAAGCCTGCAAAGCTTAAGATCAAGAGCCAGTTTGGTGTTCTGGTTAAGGCACCAAGCTAAAAACCAGACACTTGTGAGTTCTAGTCCAAGTTTGGGCAAAAGGCCAGCTGGGGATCTTGGGCTAGTCATTCTCTCTCAGTCCTAAGAAGCAGGCAATGGCAAACTACTTCTGAAACACCTTGCCAGGAATCAACGTTGGCATATAGGCATTAAAAAAAGCATTTGAAGTAGACAGTCTATTTCTGGTACACATTGTTCTAAAAAAGCCAATACAAGGGGTAGCTTGAGTAGGCACAAGGTGTCCATCAGGCTTACACTTGGAATCAGATCATTTAAAATTTAAAAAACATAAACATTCTTTTCCATGGGCCCTTATGGAATTGGTTTATTACTTTAAAAAAAACTTACCTGTCGTTTTAAATGTATAGTAATATTCCATGTTATTGTAAAGAGCAAGAAATATGTAAGAACTGTTACTTAGGCAAAAAAGCAGAGTAGCAGAACAGAATAACAGAGTTGGAAGGGACCTAGGAGGGTCCGCTGCTCAAGCAGGAAACCCTATGCCATTTTAGAAAAATCTCTTCGTAAAAACCTCCAGTGTTGGAGCACCCACAACTTCTGGAGGCTGAAAAGTTCTTAAGTCTTGGGAAGCAAGATAATATTCATAAGCAGCTCAGGCAAGTACCTCCCTAGCTCTTTGAGGTATAAGGAGGAGAGGTAAAGCATAATCTGACTTACAAGATTCTCTTATTTTAGCCAATCTAAATAAAGTGTAGTACCGGTCTTCCTGTGAGGTTGATTTTCATGGCCTGATCTACTTAAACAGTTATAAGCTGCCTAGTTTAAAGGCAGATCATATTATTTCATAGTATGATTGATTGAAATGCAGTGTTTTAGTTGTTTTCTTTCATGTGTTGCATTTTGTTATGTATTGTATATAGTTGTCAGTTGAAGTTTTCATTCTGGTCCTCTATTGGAGCGGGAAAATACTCTCTCCTAATTGGTTGTTTGGCTGATCCGTTTCAGCCAGGGAGTACTGTTGCCTCATAGGCAGTATTGAATAAAGAACTATTAGAAATCAAACTGGCCTCGCCTCCATTCTTCGCCCAGTGATAAGCACATAATAAAGAAAACTCTTACTATTACTGCAACTATCTAAATCAGTGTTTTTAAAAGTGTGGTCCAAAGACCCCTGGAGGGTCCACAAAATCAAATTACTTGCCAGATATTGAAGATAGTTGAACCCATCTTTCTAATAACTGTGGTTGGAGGACAAAAGTGTATACTGGTTTTCATCAGTTGTGTAATTGTACATTAAAGATTATACAAGAGTGGTACTTTGAAGTAGCTCATTATGACTTATCCAATAGATGGCAGCACCTAACCAACTGTGGCTGATGTAATTAGATCAGAGCTAATCAACTAATCAAAAGCTAATCAAGATCAAATTTGATTAGTATTTGGATGGGAAATTCCAGAGCTATAGATTAGACTGGAAAATCAAACAAAAGCAAAAAATGAAGAAAGCAATAGCAAACTGGACTATTTGCCAAGAAAACTATATGGACTTGTCTATGTAGTTATCAGAAGTCTAGGTTACCTTAGGGAAATCATTATCTCCAAAGATAAAATCTTATCTATTCAAGCTCCCAGCATAGAGTTCCTTTACCAAATATTTTAATTGGTATTTTTGTGCAATACCAAAAATTAGGGGATGGTCACAATTGAATTCAGTGTAGCTTAAAGTGTCAGATGTGATAAAGAATAAATTTTATGTAATTGAATATGCTCACAATACAGTTTTCTCAGATACTTTGCTTGGTTCTTCTATATATATTTCATTTCAGTTTTCCTTAATCTTACCCAGCATTGCCAGATGGTTATGAACTCTAGAAGCCATAGTTCAAACATCTAGATTAGTGTTTCTCAACCTTGGCAAGCTGAAGATGCTGGCTGGGGAATTCTAGGAGTTGAAGTTCACACACTTTAAAGTTGCAAAAGTTAAGAAACATTGATCTAGAACAGTGGTTCTCAACCTTCCTAATGCCGCGACCCGCGCCACGCCGCCATGCCCCCCCACTGCGACACCCGCCCCACCGCCGCCATTTGGGTTTTTTTACCCTCTGCGCATGCGCAAAGCGTTCTGCACATGTGCAGAGGGTAAAAGAACCCAAATGGCGGCGTCCGGGCGAAGTCTCCTGACCCCTGTGAAAGGGTCGTTTGACCCCCAAAGGGGTCGCAACCCCCAGGTTGAGAACCGCTGATCTAGAAGATACAAGGCCATAAGCACTTTCCACATTACAAATTATGACTCGCCTGTGATATATTATCATTCTTTACAGTGGAGACATTGCCATGGGACACCCAACCAAAAAAGAGGTGCCTTGCATATCAGCACCTCTGAAGAACTCCAAACCACACTGTCAAACTGGATCGTTGGATGCTGTGAGGTAAAGCGGTTTGATAGGGCAAAGATACCTAACTCTCCAGTGAAATGCTGAAAGTTAGGTTTTTAAAAAATTTTTACTAGGCTATTACCTAAGTGCTATTTTTGAATGTGATTGAGATACAGTAAACTAGCATAGCTGCTTGGTTTCAACAATTCAGATTTCAACATTTCATTTGTTATACATTGAGTTATTCTAGTGATATAAATAAAAGCTTAAGGTTTGAGAAAATCTTAGAACTCCTTTACATACTTGACTGATTATATCTGGTAAATTTGTGGAATACACTATTCTGCATCTGAATAAAAATCACAATAATTCTTCATGAAAACAAGTAAGAACTGATTAAATATTTCACTTGATCTGGGAGTAAATCCCACTGACCAGGAAGCACTGAACAACTTTGGGACAGTGAGTCTTTTTTCTTAAATTTAAATGATTTTGAGCTCTTGAAATAAAGGCAAGAATGGAAATGTGATCAATAAATGTAAAGAAAGTATCCTACCCAATGAAATAAAAATGCTATTTTCAGCAATATTAAACCTTCAAAATGGTTTGTAACCTGTAGTATGTCGGCATTTGACTTTATATGATAATTCTGTACCTCCAACTATAATTTCAGTACTTATTAAGAATACAGTACCATTTAAAATGTGGGTGGTGATGGCTACTCAATTGTATCATGAGAAATATTTCTGTATATGACTATTAAATCAATATTTTAATTTCCTTCCACACCGCTGACTTCATACAAACAAATAATTACTGGTAATTAAAATATGCTATCCAATATGTTCTTGCACATTTATAGGTTGAAGAAACTCAATAGGTGTTCCAGGCTGGCTTCATTTCCAGGAAGGGTCAAGTACAGGACTGGTAAAAGAGCCATTTCCTACTTCTGTCGTAAATTAAAAAGAATTAAGCAAATTAGTATTCACTGTATTTTACTGTAATCACAAGTTCTTTTACATATACCCAAGTCAGTGGGCTCCAAAATCCAGGAGAGCCAATACAACCACATAGGTCCCTTGGCAACACACAAGCACTCAAAGGCTAGTACTCACTGCTCACTACTCTCCTCTTTCCTACTTCTACCGCACTTCTACTAGGCTTGAAAAGGACAGGATAACAGCAGCAATAAGGTGTTAGCCATTTTGCAGGCAACCTGTCCTATCACACATTGTGAAGTCTTTTCCTGTTTTTACATTCACTATTGAATATTATTTTCTCTAAAATATGGGCAAGGAATGGAATCCAGAATCATTTCTCCCATACTGTAAAGTATAGATACTTTGGGAGAGAAAATATTCTGATGATCAAAGTAGGCGCATAGATATAGCTGTGCAGGTGTTTACATTGTGGATGTCTGTTCTGCCTTGACTTAAAAATAAAAAACCTTACAGCAATACCAGAGTAGGGCTTATAGGCTTGCTGTAGGCACTCAAATTGCCGTATTAAGAGGGCAAGAACCCTTATCTAGCACTAAGACTGGTTCCCTCCCAAACATCACTGGAGGATAAAGAAATAAGTCACTCAGGCAGAACTACCTTTCTGGATCTTTTTGCTGGAATTCTATAAAGCAGAGCTCTCACCAGCTTTAGACACTTTGAGCAAGGCAGAAAGGGAAAGTGGGTATGAGCCAGCAAAGAGGGAGCTCCTAAAATGCTTTGCTTTGTGAGGTATTGGCAATCAATATTTAGCAATATATATTCAAATGTACATTTCAGTTCATTGCAATTAAAAAAACTTGGGCATTGTAATTTCCCATTTTGGGGGGTTATTTCTGTTGTAATTGATTTGTTTGAAAGAGTAATTATTTGTGATAATAAAAATATAAATTTATTGTTGAATTTTAATAACTCTTGCCTCTAATTTGATAGCCATCTCATACAATTCCCTTCAACTTCTAACATAAATCCCAGAAATAATTATGATTTTCAATTTCTGTATTTCTCAGAATACTGTATCTGTATTGCTGCTATGAATTAGAGATTTTAATGTATATTGAGTGCATTTATAGTGCTGTCCTATATTATCAATTTTCAATAGCTTGTGGCAAATTTGCATTTAGTTGGTAATGGAAGTGGCTGAATTTTGACAATTTCACCCCAAAGTTAAGAGTAGAAATGGAAGATACTTCAAGCTTTCCACTCCCTTATAGACTCCAGATTTATTGTTTGTTAGGGAACGATTAAGTCCCCCTTTTTAGCACTCTTAAGCATTGAGACACCTTACCTCTTAAGAGTTCTGCTTTTTGGGGGACTTCCAGTTGACGTCGCAGTGGGAATCGAACACGCGGAGTAGGTCTCCACTCTCCTGTGCCGAGTTCTCCCCGTCGGTGGGCTCCGAAAGAAGCCAAAGCCACCCTGTAGGGGCAGTGAAGCAGAGGGGCACCCTGTGAGGTTGCGGAGAGTCGCAGCTCTCCTGTCTGACCCGGGGTTTTTTACCTCTCTCAGCCATGGCGAGGACAAGAGGCAGCTTAAAAGATGGCTGCCACGAAGCTGGGACAACCGAGGAACATCTAAGACTGGTGCTGGAGCGAAGTAGGTGAACAGTGAATGGAACTGGGGGAGAGGATTTCTTTTTGCTTATAACCCCAAGAAATAATTTAGAACTATTTGCTCAGAATTATTTGTTTAAGCGGCGACTGAGCATTTTGAGGAAAATAGCAGACCGGAAGGAAAAGATATAAAGAAAGAAAATAATAACATTTTTAAATATACAGAAAATTGGACTCTTAAACTGGGAAGACGTGGTAATGGGAAGGCATTTTAAAATGCTGGAATCATTTACTTTAAAAAACTATCCCGCTTTTATAATTGAATTACAACTAAAATAACGATTGACTAGTGGCAACATTGAACTTTTAGTGTAAAGCGCCATCTGCTGACAAAAGGGAAATATACAAGTCTGGCACTATATGAAGGACTGTGAAAATATTTACCGGATTATGCCTATCTATCCCATGACTCCTGGAGACTCAAATATGATAACAAGGAAGTTATTTAAAGGGACCCCTGAATGTTATGCTAGAAGATTGAATCTGTAAAGGGGACGTAAAGAGACTTTTGATAACTTCTGGGACTATTGAAACGGAACTGATTGTTTATCTATGGGATATAAAAAACTGTGATTAGACTACTCCTTGAAGGGCAACTTTAGGACTGAATTGATGATGTTCGTCCATTGTATTTGAAGAGGACCTCGACATCTATAATTGGGGGGATGTCAAGACTTGCACGTGAATTGGATTAAAGTGAGGGAGAGGTGCGCATAGTCAGCCTCACTCTCTCTTCCCAATTCCATCTTGCTCCAAATAGCAGGACAGAGTCGAGACAGTTGGAAATGGGCTGGGCGCAATGATTGACCAGGGCGTCTTTTGTGTCTTTTAGTCAGGAAATTCTTTTCTAATTAAAGCAGGATTTTACATCTAGCATGTTGCAGAGCTGCGGACTCTGCAACAGAACTGCGGACTCTTAGCGTACCACATTGCTTGCAGAGACCACCTTCATGACCGTTGTTAGGACTGAATATATGGTTCTTAGACTACTGGATAAAAGTTGGACTTTTTAAAACGAAACAAGATGCTTCATAAGGAAGAAACAAGTGGAAACTTGAAGGAGATGGCATTGCTTTTTCAAAATACAAAGGACATTATGGAGAAAGGATGTAAGGAGATTATGGAAAAAATGGAGAATACTATACGAGGGATGATGCGTAAAGACCAAGATGCTCAGGAAAAGGAGGAGCCAACAGAAGAAATGGAAGGAAAGATTGAACCGAAGAACCAGCGAACAAAAGAAAGCGACAAGAAGATAATAATGAAAATAACTGTGACTGATGAAATAAACCAGGGGGAAAATATTTTAAGAGGGTTGAAAAGAGAAATGGAGATACAGGAATATACTTTTGAAAGGGAGATAGGGGCTTGGGCAGAAATTTTGGAAACTAGGCAGTGGAAGAGGGTAAAGATGGGAGAAATACTCAGATTGAATAGCCAAGAAGTAAATGCAGACAGAGATAAAGATTTAAGAGAGGAATATGGGAGGCAAGTCAAAAAAACAACGACAAGCATAGCAATTAAAGTACTGAAGCGGACAAGAGACGATGGATTATTTTTCTCTTTTGTTGTTTTGATTTGCTTTTCTGTCGCTCTCTTTTTCCTTTTTTAGGTAGGTGACACGATTAGAAGTTTGGTAGGATAGAAAGAAAATGTCTTTTAATAAAAGGATACATGATTATTTATTTATTTATTAAAATTTCTATGCCGCCCAATTCCCGGGGGACTCTTAAAAGTTAAAAGTTAGAGCAAGAGATAGAAATTAGAGAAAGGAGGAATATTAGTGTATATACTTTTATATAATAAAATAAAAGTAATAAGAAAATATGGAATAATTAAATAATGATAGACTATAACTCAATATAAATGTGCATTATTATTAGAAATATATAAGTTGGTTGAATGTAATAACTATGATTAATACTACTAGCTTTATTTGTATCATAATATATGACACTCAGGTGCCACACTGTTCACGCAATAGATATATATATATATATCTATTACACACACACACACACACACACACACACACGTGTGTGTGTGTGTGTGTGTGTGTGTGTGTGTGTGTGTGTGTGTGTAAAATAAAAAAAATAAAAAACATGGGCAAAAAAGAGTTCTGCTTTTCATTCTACCTCCAGTTCCAAATACACAGACAGAAAAACACATGGGCTGGAAAAGTCCATCTCGTTCTGTCTGATAGCATCTCACCACCAAAATACTCATCTAGAAAGGTGACGATTTAAGTTGCAACCTGATTCAAATGTTGTCCAATGTTGTTCACATGCTGTATTAAGCCATGGTTTACTAAGTATGTATAGTGAATCAAAATGAAATATTTAATACAATGACCCTTGATTTAACTGACTAGCTGGGGAAAAGCAACCTCTATTATGTTACCTGACCTAAACCAACATAAATTCAAGTCCTTCATCCCGACTATAAATTATATAAATTACAAAAATCACAGTGCTAGCATGCAACTTTCACATTTGTGCAATTGTACTCTGTTACCATCATGCATAGCATAACAACTGGCAGAAGCTAATCAACCTTTGCTGATCTCAAAAATAGCAACAGCACTTAGACATATACTGCTTCACAGTGCTTTACAGCACTCTGAGTGGTTTACATCAGCATATTGCCCTTAACTGGGTCATTTTACCCACCTCGGAAGGATGGAAAGCTGAGTCAACCTTGAGTCGGTCAGGATCAAACTCCTGGCAGTAGGCAGTTAGCCTTGTATAGTTGAATATGGTTACGCATATGAATGGGAGACCATCATGAAACCTAGGGCTATATGCTTATCTTAAAAATGCAAAACATCCCAAAAAGCACAGATAAGCCATTTCTCTGTTTTGGCCAAAAGGACAGGAATATGTCAGTGGAGTCTTCAATTGATTATGACCCAAAGTTTGTATTTTCCACATGGTTTTTAGACATGTATCATTAAATAAAAATGGTAGGCAATCAAGTAGAATCTTTTTTCTTCTCTTAGGTTACAAATTTGCTGATCCTGTCAATGGAGCCCCATCTCAGTTCCTTCAGAGGCTTGCTGAATTAGCTGCTCTTGAATGCACAACCATTTATGAGGAGAAAACCAGAAAAATAAGGAAGACCAAGAAATAAAAAGCATAGACCCCATAATTATGCAAGGACAGGCTCCTTTGCAATTAGATGCTTTTGTTTGATCTCCTTTAACATATGTGTTGATCAGTGAATCACAATGTATAAGAAAAATTTGATGTTTAATAAATGTATTATCATGGTTATATTGTCCAAACCAAGTTCAGTTTAAAAACTGGTTACTCAGAATGGAAGGAAAAAAAATCAACTTTCAACCTCATCTAAATGCATGCATCCTTCTCTCACCTACCGTATTTTTCGGAGTATAAGACACACTTTAGTTTTGGGGGAGGAAAACAAGGGAAAAAAATTCTGGCTCTGCCTCCCAGCAATTTGCCTCCCAGCACACAGCAAACAGTACAGATGAGATACACTGTTTGCTGTGTATTTCTGTGCATGTGTGCCTGACCCATAGAAATAGCAAAGAATTGGAGAAATGTACATTATGGCAGTATATTAATGCCAGAAAGTTTTCTTAAATGTAGTCATACTAACTCCTCCCAATTAAATAGATCTACTCCAAACATGACTAAGTCAGGGTTTAACTCAGCTGCCTTATCTTAATACTAAAACAGGACACTGTTACATTTCAGACTATATTTGTACAGATTCTGTTAAAATTGATGTGGCTTTCTGGAAGTATACATTATTGTCTGCTATTTAAAAGAAGATACAAAAGCACTGGGCCTCTTCAGAGCAAGCATTTATTTTAAAAAGCTTCTTCATTTTGTTAAGTTGTCTAGAACAATAATAAAGCAGTCTTTAAAAAATAAGTCTAATTATTTGAATATTCTAGTTATTGACTTACCTCCTTGCATCCAGTTTCAGCAGTCCAGATTAGCACAAGAAAATAAAATTCTGCCTCTACCTTCCAGCAATTTGCCTCCTTGCATAAGGTGACTAGATTTTAATATTGGTAAAGCGGGACACCATTGACGGGGGGGGGGTTTGATGATCCACGCCTCCCCTTTCTGCGCCAGGACAAAAGACTTCGGGAAGGACTTTCATTACTTCCCGGATTTCGCTCCAAAACCTCAAGATCTTCTCCCTTCCTTCACTTAGCAGCCCCACCGCCCCGCTCCACACTTAAAGACCCATGCTGAGACGGTGGGGTGGGGCTCTGAAAAGGGACCCCGGGCAATACTTCGGAAAAGGGGAGCAAGACAGGAGGGGTCCGTCTCTCTTATCCCGCAGCCCATCCACATGAATAAAGGTAGAGACACAAACCCAGGATTGCTTTGCTGCAGCTTTGTGCACTCCCCCCCCCCCAAACAACCCCCCTTCATCTCAGCCCTTACTGCTGCCATGGCTGGGGCTCGCCTCTGCTGCATCTGACCCGGAGGACAAGCTGGCTGGTGGCGCGCGAAAAATCCTTCCTGGTCCTTGCCAGCCGGGCCTGGTCTTCTCTCCAGGGCAGCGTCTGGCGGCTGCCTCACGCCTCTGCTCCTTTCCCCCTTGTGGCAAACCCGGGAAAGGACACGGCCAGACCCGCCAAAGCCGCTGCTCCCTCTACGCCTCCGGAAGCGCATTCCTGGCTGTTGCCGTCAAGTGGAGCGGAGTGTGCGAGGCGCTGAACTGGGCCCTCGGGCACATCGGAGCGAGGTGGGGGGTTTCCCTGCCCAGAGCTGGCGAGATTTTAGCGTGCGGGTGCGGCTGTTTCCCTCAAGATCCGCTCGAGGGAAGCGAGGCGCGTTGCGCAAATTCAAATAGCGGGACTTTTTTGAAACGCCGTGGGATGTGGGACATATTATTCAAAAGCGGGACTGTCCCGCCAAAAGCGGGACGTTTGGTCACCTTATCTTTGCAGCTAGTTTCACTTGAGACAGGCCTGCTGTCTCACTCAGCTGAGAGTGGGGAAGCTGATAATCAGTTGCTTGGCTTAACAGGCTCTGTTCTGTTTGCTGCAAGGAGGTAAATTGCTGGGAGGCAGAAGTGGGGGTGGCTGGGGCTACATTCGGTGTATAAGACTCACCCAAGTTTCCACCCTCTATGGGGATAAAAAGGTGCGTCTTATACTCCAAAAATACGGGTACATTCAAAGCATTTAAGGCAGGGCTGTCAAACTCCTGGCCCACGGGCCAGATGCGTCACACATTGGCCACACCCAGTTTAGCTAAGGGAAAAAGTCCCGATACGTCACATGACGCTGCCGTGACGTTTGACACCTGATTTAAGGTTTCATTCCCAGCAAGCATAATGACCTAGGCATAATACTATGCAAACCTAGTCATTATTAGTATGCAAATTAGTTTATTTTTATTTATTCTTGGAGACTGCCAGTAGGTGCCTACTGTTTTCTGTTTCAGAATATTTTGCTATTGCCTCCTTCCTAGGGTAAAGTGACTGGCCCAAGATCACCCAGCTGGCTTTGTGCCTAAGGTGGAACTCAGTGTTTTGGCTTCCAACTTTATGCCTTAACCACTACACCAAACTAGGTCTCTATCAAATTATAACTTTGGATAGCGAGATGGGCAGCATAGAAATTTAATAAGTAAATAAAACTATCTGTAGATTGGCTTTGCCTGCAATAATGCAAAGGCCATAAACCCAATCATAAACCCAGAATATGCTGAATACATGAGAGGAATAAAAAATAATTTTTGTCCATTTCCTGCAATTATTAGCTGGTTCAAATGATCTCTCAATCCTGAACACATTTCTGAAGTTGTAGGCATTTCCTCCTTTCCCAACCATTCCATTGCTAATGGCTGTACAGGTAGTCCTTGAGTTACAAATGTAATGGAACCTGCCTATTCCATTCATAACCTGAGGATTCGTGGAAGTGAATCTCGTACCTTGAACGGAATCACTCCATTTCGCCCACGCATTCGCTAATCGAATGTGTTGCTCGTTAAGTGCACATGAGACGTTTCAGGGTGGGGAAGGCCATGGGGGGGGGGGGCTAGTGATGTTACAGGCTACCTGCCTAAGACCACCCAAGGCTTCCCCAACCCCACTGAAATACCTCATGCTCCCCACAATTGCTTCCCCCTCCCAACCTGCTCCATTGGGTCACAGTGCAAAACTCTAGCAGTCTCCTCTCCAGCCTCTCTGCCACACATGCCCCTCTGCATCTCCGTTTTGGTGTGTGTAGGCCTCGCCTGGCAGTTTGCCAGCCACATCAGCTCTCTTTAAGCCTCACCTGGCACAATGAAGACCAAAATGGAGCTTCGGAGGGGTAGCTGCCCCTCCAAAGTTCCATTTTGGCCGGCAAAGTGCAGGACAAATGTTGTAGAGCTGCGGTTGTTCATAAAGGAGAAAAATTGCCATGGTGCTGCAAAATTTGTAGTTTTGGGACTTGTTTGTAAACACTAGGTGGCACTTATCATGTAACTTGAAACGTTCGCTAAGGGAACGCTCATAACCTGGGGATTACCTGTATTCATGCTTAAGCTTGCTAAAGCAGTCTCGGGATAGATACCATAATCTGCAATCTGGTTTGATTCTAATTTACCATGTCTGAAATCAGCTGTTTATTCAACAAGCCATGGTTAAAATATATGAAGAGCATTGTGATTACTTCATTAAGAATGCTATGATTTAAACTGATTTGTTAGCAACTAAAGTAACTAATTATAGATTAGCATGTTTATGAAAGCATAGCATACAGGAATGGGCAATTGATTTTTCCAAGAGGCCCCATGAGAAACTGGGAGTGTTGTAGAGGACCAAACCAATAGGGTGAACTTAATTCTATTCAATTGTGTGATTACAATTATTTACCTATTTACATTTAATTTCTAATTTATGTCACGGGAGCCAGATAGGGACAGCCAAAGGGCTGGATGTGGCATGCAGTCAATTTCATTTTACAGTGTTCTGTATTTAAACATTTAATACAAAATACAAACCACTCCTTTCCTTGCTCTACTATGGAACTTTTTCCTTACCTCATGTCCAAGTATCAGGGAAAAAAATCCTGGTATTATTCTTACTCACTTAATAGCCCAATGATTGACAAGCAACTTAATCAGAATTTAACGCTTCTATTGTACTATGTTTTACTTTACTTTTACAGAGCCCAGTTCTCTTTGTAGGCAATGCCATTTGGACACCGAAAAGAAAAATAGCTAGATGTAAAATCCTGCTTTAATTAGAAAAGAATTTCCTGACTAAAAAAGTGTATAGTGAGAAATTATTTATGATATTACTATAGGGGCTATTCAGCAATTAAGTCAACCCAATAATATAAAGCATGTATGCTTTCCTTCCAGTAACTGAATTATAGTTCCATTAGCTTATCCCACTGGTTTATTAAAAGAAGGACAAGTGAATGTGTTTGAAATGCACAGGCAATGTAGGATACCAATGAGCAAGTTACTTAACAGAATGACACACTACTTAGCTAAAACTCTTATTATGGCGAAACAGGTTTTGACACTGTTAGGTAACTGAAATCGTCATGTGTCTTTTTATGCACCGTACAGATACACCTTGTATTTATTGAAGTTATGACTCTCAGGTTATTTAATAACAACATTCACTTCACTATTGTACTACCTAATCATATTTAATGGAATCAGAATATTCAGAAGTACTTCATGTATCAGTAAAAAAATTTAACAGTGCAAGCAGTTTTCATAGTTCTCTTTATTAACAATGTGCAGAGCAGTCATCTTCTGACCCTCTAGAAGAGAAGAAATATTAACACTTAAAAAGCAGAAAACAAATCACATTTCACAGAGAAAAAAACAAGACAGGTACTGTATTAAAATTTCTGAAAACCACCAATGTACTATATTGCATTTACTTTCCCATTTCTGAATCAAGGACCACACAGAACCTTTGAGTGGTACTTTCAGGGCTACATTCTACAAAGTAGATGGATTGGCTACAGCCAGCACAAAAGCTAAATTTTATTTAAAATAAAATTACAATACACTTAGAGTGTAAACATAAGTTTAATCATTTTATCTTATGCCCCAATAAAAATTTAACCTATTCTTCCTTCCCTCACAGCCCCAGAAAGGCAACATTTAAAACCCATTAAGAAAAGAAACTAATTCCTTTTCTGGTATTTATTTAAAGCGTAGAATTAACAAAACAGCACTAGTAAAAAAATTGAAGGGATCAAAATTTGTATGTTGGAAATGCAATCATCTAACCGTATCTTACCATTAATTCATCCTCCTAATCATCCTGTTAATCTGGTCCTCCCTGTTTCCTGCATCACCACCTTCTACAAAATGAGTTGTTTTCTTCTTCATTCCACCCCTTGGAGAAGATAGCTTGAATGGCCAGAGAAAGTTGTTTGCAGCTTTGAAGTTTCTGCCAACAGTATAGATTTCATGGATCAAGTCTTCCATGCAAATAATGCCATATCTGCCTGAAAATTAAAATGAACATAAAAAAATATTCAGCTTGCTCATGAAAGGCATATTAAATATGCTGAGTCTGGTTATTTCTACCATGCTCAAAATATTTCAACTTTCCCATCCCAGCAGGTTCAGATATGAAATAGTTAAAGGAAATCTGTCAATCAAATAAATCTACACCATCAGTAAAGGTAGTGTCCTGAGAACAAATGAAACTCTGAAGAACCAAGAATAGGAACATTCCTGTCTCTGGTGGCCTTTAAAGAAGAAATAAAATTCTGATTTGCTTTTGTTGTGCCTTCTCCCTAATGACAAGAGCAAAACAGTTTTCTTCCAGGCAGCAGGAAGCCAGGCAAAGCCAAGCCCCAAATTCCCAAAAAGCTGTAACTGGAGAACCATAAAAATACAATACAGGTAGTCTTCTATTTATGACAATTGAGCCCAAAATTTCTTTTGCTAAATAAGACAATTAAGTGAATTTTGCCCCATTTTATGACTTTTCTTGCCACACTTATTAAATGAATCACTGCAGCTGTTAAGTTTAAAAATTGTTTGAATTGGCATTTTCTAGAAATTGTTTGAATTCCCAGTTCACCACAGACCTCCTGTGCACATGCAACTACACATCCCAGTAACAAGCCCACATGAAATACATCTTCTGTAGAAATCAGAGGTATTCTATCAGTCAATTAAAAACTCATCAATGTTCCAATCAGACCATGCTATTTGAAGGATATAGCCTTTGATTGCTCTTATATAAAACGGAAAAGTCCTGTATTCAGTACAGCAAAAAACAAGCCAGAGTCCCCATGTGAAGCAATATTCTAGCACTTGACCCTTCGACAAACCATCTGCTCAGTACTTTACTTTTCTGACTAGTTATATAAACAAAGTCCTTTCATTCAGAGAACCTTAAAGCAGTGAAAGATTAAATGTCCCAAGTATAAATAGGTACTATACTGTAAAACACACATACTTAAAATTTGCCAATTATTTTCAAATAATGGAAATGTGCAAAATGTTTCACAGTCTAAATAATACCAGCTTGAAAACAGTGGTTTCAAGTTCAAAATGGATTGTTTTGGCCATTTTGGAAGTACTCATTTCAGAAGTGCTGATTTTGCACTCTGTTTTGAGCTCCAAGTGGTACTTCCTCAACTTTGGAACTTTTTAAATGTTTGGAATAGCTGTTCAAAACTCGGAGCATTTCAAACTTGTCTTACAAGTTCAAAATGTTTCAAATTCAAAACATTTTGCATACAACTAATTATTATAATTTGATTAATACACACACACACAAAATATGACATCTGTGATCTTGCAGCTTTTAAATACAAATATACCCAAATTATTGTTTGAAGTTAGCTGTTTATATATTGAAACATTTTGACCTCAGATGTTTTGAACACATATAACTGCTGCAACAAGAACAACTTGGAATTCTAAAAGCTTATTCTGAACACTATCTATTGCTGTGTTTCTTAGCTCCTATTTCATGAAACAATAAGTTACCAAAATTTGAAAAGGCAGCTCAATAATATGAGCAAATATACATTATAGTGCAGAAGGATTGGGTGACTTTTGAAAGAAAAGTAGCCTCTGCACACACACACCCCAAAATACAACTGAGATTATTCAAACTAGTATATCATGTTGTGTACAAGTTACAATATGTACCTCAAAGAAAACATACCTCAGGTTTACATGTGTAGCTATAACTTAAAACCATCACTAATTAAGCAGCAATGCAAAGTAAATTGTACTTACCCAGGTTTTTCTTAATCAGATAGTTGTCGGTCAAAGGTATACGCTGCTTGTTGATCTTCCCATAACCGCGCTTATAGATCAGCTCGTGTACAGACTTTAAGTTAGGATATCTAAAAGATAAGCAATTGCTTTGGTGTAATTACTGACAGAACTTTATTTCGATCATTGATCAATAAAAATACAATCAATAAAATGAACACAAAACCATATTTTGCATATATTTAGTACTTACTCTTCTAACATACTAAATTCATTTGGGATACAACATTAAAGTCTTCAGGTTGAAGCTTCTGAAACTCTCACTTCCTCCAGTACACTGAAATTAAAGGTATTAAGGAAAACCTAGCACTGCCTAACTTGCTCAGAAAATGTAGACTGAGGGATGGAGAAGGCTAGAGGGGAAAAAATCCTGTAATTGTGTTATATACCAATTTTTTAAAAAATATTCCTACTGAAATCATGACACACAAGATAGTTCTCAACTTTAAAATTGCACATATAAACAATTAAGATTACTTATTTTGTAGTAAGGTACATATGCACATAGCTGTTAAAATATTTTTAAATACCTGCTTGCCAATTATTTTCTAATAAAGTGACTTATTCACAGGCAGATCAAGAGAGAAATCCAGCCAAATATTCCAGACTTCTATAGTCTGTGGTTACCACTGTCTATGTGTCAAATTCTATTTTAAATCATTGCAAGGACATTATGAAGGTCTCCTTTTGCAGTCATTAAGGAATGAGCAGGTACACAAAAAGAAATTAGACTCTTATGCTGGACCAAAACCATCATGGCAAGTTTCTGAGGCATTCATCAGCATAAGAATGAGGTACTATTTGTTGGTAACACCCGTAGTTTCTCGATAAACTAAGAAACGTTTTTAATCTTATAACAATTGTAGCAAGTATTTGACCATGCTTCCTATAACCATAGTTAGCAGACCCCAAGTCTTATACAGTCTGGTATAATAAAACTGGGTTGTTTGAGGACCAGACTGCAAAATCTCTTCTAGATCAAAGACTCTCTAAATGGCAAATCAGCAACTAAAAAGTGAATGTGAGCACTAACAAAAGGTAGATTTCATCAGATTTTAATAAATGACAAATCCTTTAAAAAAAAAAATCAGCGATCACTAATCAGACGTGATTCAACTTACCCCCAAGCAATGTAAGGTTCAACAATCCTCAGCATGTTAATGGATGCCTTGTTGAGTTTCACAAAAGTCCCATTAAAAATCTGCCGCAGACGAAGGAGCTGTAGTACCTTACGAACCTTGGGACTGACGCCATTAATTCTAAACCGCAA
The DNA here is from genome assembly GCA_023053685.1 of Diadophis punctatus similis. Taxonomy (NCBI): domain Eukaryota; kingdom Metazoa; phylum Chordata; class Lepidosauria; order Squamata; family Dipsadidae; genus Diadophis; species Diadophis punctatus. The sequence continues at coordinate 171,352,573 of JALIGW010000003.1, forward strand.
AATAGAAACTTTTTAGCATATACATTCAAATGTACTTGCCACTAATAAACTTGCATCTATAAGCTAACATACAATACTAAAAGTTGTACAGTATAAAATATATACAATTGCTGCCCTACATTAGTAACCTGTTTTTTAATTGAAGGATGTAAGTCCATATATTTCTTAGGAACAACATTTATGTGCTTGTTCCAAACTTATTCTGGGATGTTTTTTTTCAACATTCCAGCCTACCTACACACAAGATTTTTTTGTGATCTCTCATTTACTAGGTCCAATCCTGCTTAGTTTTTATGGTATCAACCAAGGTAAGCAATTCCTGTTATCTAGCTAGGAACTATGAAAAACACTCTTCTACAAAATTTGATTACCTATACCAGTGATGGCGAACCTTTTTTGGTTCGCGTGCCAAAAGGGGGGGGGGAATGCGGGGGATCATGTGTGTGCGTGCCCACACTCATAATTCCATGCACCCCCGCACATGCACGCATGACCCCCCCTGCTCCCAGCATGCAATGGCACGCCCATTTTTCGCTCTCCCCAGGCTCCAGAGCCTTCCTAGGAGCCCAGGGAGGGCGAAAACGGCCTTCCCCACCCCCTCTGGAGGATGGAAACAGCCTGTTTCCCGACTCCCAGTGGGCCCAGAAGGCCCGAAAATCAGCCGGCTGGTGCACACATGCACGCCGGACCCGAGCTCGCGTGCCCACCGATATGGCTCCACGTGCCACTTGTGGCACCCGTGCCGTAGGTTCGCCATCACGGACCTATACCCTAGAAATGCATTTCTTAATTAATCTAAACTAAGAAGCAATTGAAAATTAATTATGAAGGTATAGATTATCAATCATAGCATACATTGGTTACTTGACTACTGGTTGACAGCTGCAGGTACTAACTCATAGTTTGCAGAAAAATTAGGTTGCTCTCAGATCTGTCTTAAGAAATGCAAACATGTAGCGATCTACAGAACTCACTGATTTGTGCATGGAAACTTCCAGAGAATTATGAAATGTTTTATTCGCAGTCCTGACCACACTTCCAAAGGCAGCTTTCATGGTCTCCAGAAGTAAAAGCTTAGAACCAGAAGCTGTTTGAGATATCTTTAAAAGAGGGGCCTATTTCAGGGCTGATTACCCCAGAACACTTCAAACTGCTTTCAGTTTGGAGGATTTAGTTCCAGCAGCTGCAGGACCACCCTCTTAACAGCCTGGTTTCAAAGAACACTTGGCACTGTCTAGAGGGGGAACAGAAAGTCCCAGATTTTAAAGGAAATTTCTATTTCTGCATCAGTGAGTTTTTCACATCCCTGACATGTTATCCTATATTTTTCTCTATATGTCTGCATATAACAAGCACTCATTTTGTACCCAACATGTACCCACAATTGTAATTGCTTACAATTACAATTAGAATTGCTAATTTACAATTCTTCCTCAACAGATCAGTAATATACCATCCCTTTGTATGCAAGAAGCTGAACTTCAATTCTTAGTTTATTAAGTTAGAACAGAAAAAAATCTTGCCTGAAACCTTTCAGGCCAGTGACAAAAATGATCTGATTCGGTGACTTCATAGAATATATAATCAGTACAATACTAGGATAGAAATAAAGCATTAAATTCTACTTAAAACTGCCTTTAAAGTGTGCCTAAATTGAATATTGGACAAGGTAAATGTGATAAACAATCACAATCTCCTTAATAAAAAATACTGACATCTAAATAAAATTGTCTAATTAATATTGGCTTGAATTAACTGTTTAACAGTGGCTTTCCTACCAGGACTTAGATAATACTACACATAGGGTTAGCATTACACTTGTTTACCTTACCCTCTGATCCTGATTACAAATGCCAATTTGGGTTCAGCAGGTACATAGTAATTGCCAGCTTTGCGAGCCATGCGAGCCATACGAATCTCACGACGGTACATCTGCCTATATTCTTTGTGGTAGCACTGGGCTCTTTTATAAATGAGTTTTCGTTCCGACTTTCGCAACTGAAATGAGAATGTTATATTGAGAAATTTATCTTTTTCTCTCCACCCCCCCCCCCCCCCAGGAGATCAGAATGACCAGTTATCCTCCATTTAATCTCACAACTATATTGTCAGGTAAAATCAGATATCAAACCAAATGAATATGAATTTCAATTTAATCATATCACTGCAATTTATTTTTTTTACTTCACTTCAAAGACAACATAGCCCCAAGGCAGTAAATTCATTTAAAAAAATATTTTTCCTCATTTTCAACCAACTTGTGCTGGTTCTCAATTTTTTAAGGCATTCATTTTGAAGTAAATGCTTACTCTTTTTAAGCTTTACCGTTTTTACTTTTTTCTTAAAGGGAAGAGCAAGTTCCCAAATTTTGGTAGATTCAAGCCAAAGATAAGACTAAAGCAGAATAATAGAATTAGAAGAGACCATGGAGGTCTTTTAGTCTACGGGTCCCCAACCTTTTGGACCTCAGGGACCACTAAATTCATAATTTTAAATCCGCGGACCACTAATATGATCTGCCTAATAACTGGCTGGGTGGGCGTGGCTATGTAGTCATGTGACTGGGTGGGCGTGGCCAACTTGATGTCACTCACGCGAGGGGTGCTTCGCCGGCCTCTACTCGCCCCTCCACTCCCAGCCACTCCTCGCCTGCCCACCCGGGCTCCTTAGGGTCCCAACAGGAAGCAGTTGTTGGAGCTAAGCAGCCACCATGAGAAAGAGTTGGCAAAACAGCTGGCTCAATTCAAATTGGATCTGACTGAGGCAGCGGCTCAGAAGCACCTCACTGAGGACTATGAGCATAGGCTTTCCAAGCAGAGGGAAGACCTGCAGGAGTGCAAGACCAGGTACTGGCGCCTGGAGGCTTAGCAGGCTGAGATGGTCAGCCAGTTCCAGGCCATGATAGTCCCATTGGAACAAGGCCCTCTGGCTCTTCGCCACCAGCCACACTTCCCTCCAGCCTTTGCCCAAAGCCCTGCACCAGGAGGCTGAAGCAGATCCCAAATAGGAATTTCTGCCCCCCTCAGACCCACACAAAGACCCCAAAGCGAGAGACTCTCTGCAGCAACACAAGCGTTCATGCACGTATCCGGCCCAGGGGCCGTAGTTTGAGGATCCCTGATTTAGTGCAATATAGAAAATGCAAATAATTTTTCTGTGGACCACCAAAATTTTCTCGCGGACAATCAGTGGTCCACGGACCACCAGTTGGTGACCGTTGTTCTAGTCCAACCCCCTGCTCAAGCAGGAAACGCTGTATCAATATATACTGTATTTTTTGGAGTATAAGACGCACCTTTTTACCCCCCCAAAAGAGGGTGAAAACTTGGGTGCGTCTTATACACCGAATGCAGCCCCCCCACCCTTTGGCCTCTGTCTTCCAGCAATTTACCTGCTTGCAGGAAAGAGGGAAGAGCCTGTAAAGCGAAGCAAGTCAGTAGGAGTTTCCCGATGGACAGCTGATTAGGTTTGCCACGTGGGAAAATGAAAGTGAAACTAACTACAAAGGCAAATAGCTGGGAGAGACAGGCAGATTTTTATTTTTTGCTGAACTGGATGGAAGGGGATAAGTGAATAAATGTCTGTAGAATGTTCAAATTATTAGACTTCTTTTTTAAAGACTGCTTTATTATTGTTCTAGAGCCAGGGGCAATTTTAAGACTTGTGAACTTCAACTCCCAGAATTCCACAGCCAGCTTTGTTAGCTTTGCTGGCTGTGGAATTCTGGGAGTTGAAGTCCACAAGTCTTAAAGTTGCCAAGGTTGGAGATCCCTGTAAATCTAGACAACTTAACAAAATAAAGAAGCTTTTTAAAATAAATGCTTGCTCTGAAGAGGCCCAATGCTATTGTTATCTTCTTTTAAATAGAGAATAATGTATACTTCCAGAAATTTTAATTAATTTTAACAGCTCTGTACAAGTATAGTATGAAATGTAACAGTGTCCTGTTCAGTATTAGAGTTTAGTTACCTTGGAGTAGATCGATTTAAATAATTGGGAAGAGTTAGTGTGACTACATTTAAGAAAACTTTCTGGCATAATGTACATTTCTCCAATTCTTTGCTATTTCTATGGGTCAGGCACACATGCACAGAAATACACAGCAAACAGTGTATATCATCTGTGCTGTTTGCTGTTTGGCAAATTGCTTAGAGGCAGAGGCCTTTTTCCCTTGTTTTCCTCCCCCAAAATTAAGGTGCATCTTATACTTCGGTGCGTCTTATACTCTGAAAAATACGGTATATGTAAAGCAGATGAGGATAGATAAGGATTTTCAATGAGAGAACAGTGAAAGAAGGAATTATTTTAGCAAAGTACAATTTAGGAATGGCTGAAAAATCCTGAGTAGTGGACAGTTTTCTAGCATATATCTTGCTAAGCCATGTAAAATTAAAGTGCAAGATTATAATAAGACAAAAATGGATCCAGGATGATGTCTATTAAGAAAAACAAGTTAGATTAGAAGCTAGAATGATTTGGAAATGAACAAAGTAGTATGTGAATCCCAAATAATTTTGATTTATATAATATACTACACTGAATGTAGTCCATTCCAGGGGGAAAAGCAGAACACTCAGAATAAAAGCAGAATGTTTAAGATAAGTTGCTCTGTTTTGCTTGAAATGGGAAAACCTTGGGGTTCTGTAGATGCCACTCTGCTACAAAAAACACTAAAAGAAAATTCAAACTAAAGCTAAAAAATAATGCAATTTTTGCAGGTTCATAACTGATTAGTCTCTCTTCAGATCAAAATGAAACATATCAGGGCAACAATTGAAACATTTGACTTTAAATTAAAAGTCACGTACTAATTTGCAATTTGAAAGATTTACTTGCTAATAAGCCAAATAAACATGTGTCTATAGTCTATGTAAATGAGCATATAATTACGGTAGTTAGTAAATAATATTGGATTTTATTGTTTTACTGTACTCTTATATAAACTGTTATAGGATGTGTCTCATGGGGTAGATTAAAAATATAGTATTTACCTTCTTTTGGATCAACAGTCTCTTTATACGTCTGGCCTTTAAATCAGCAAAAACCTTCCTTTTCTTTAAAAGGCTTTCTGGCACTGAAGGCAACTTCTTCTTTCCTCTAAATTATAAAGCAGCAAATTAACAAAAATTATATCAAAATATTTCAAATGAGAATCTTTGATAACTAGTAAAATGTACCCAATTTTTTTAAAAAATCCATAGAACCAAGAAATATAAGCACATCAGATAATTCAGATATACTTTGTTCTTAATTTATTTGGTTCATTTTTGTAGTTTTTATGGTATTTATTCTAATTAGCCAAATATGCATTATCAACCATTCTTATACTATCAGTCACAAAAACACTTCCTTCAACTCACTCTACCTGTTACCATTGCACATGTTTTTCCCCAGTAAAATAATTCTAAAACTTACAGAGAAACCAGCTTTACTGCTGATTGACAGAAGTTGGAAGACATTTATTTTCAAAAATCATGGAAAAAGCAGGAAGAATTCTAAAGTTTTTTTTTTTTTTTGCCGTTTTCAACGATGAATACCGCGGAGTTTCGGATCCCTGATTTTGAGCGAAGGACCACATTCCTTGCTGTCTTCCATTCACCCCCACTGTATGCGTGTACAGTACCGGAAGGGAATAGCTAGGCCTAGATTAAACCATTAATCAAATAAATGGTTAATCAACCATTAATCAAACAATAGTGGACCTGGGAGGCCGCAAATACCCTCCTCCATTAGAGTTCTCTCGCGCTGAAAAAATAAGTTTCTACAACATTCAACGCGATCCATTACAGCAGATATCCAGTTCTCAGCCACATCTCCCTAATTAGCCCTTCCAAACAACTGTAGCACTGGTTTAGGGAAAACCTTCCAAGTTACAAAGTCATGATAAAACTTTTTTTAAAAAGAAAGGCTTGCAAAGAAGGTCTTAACGCGGTGGATGGCAACGGATTGCCTCCCAAAAGCATTACTTACTCCTCGGCCGCCATGGTCGCTACCGGAAAAAGAGAGACGGGAGCATGCGCAGAGAACATAAACTGTCGCTTAGCGGGCCAATAGAAGGGACTGCTGAATGAGAAGCCCCCGCTCCCGCTTAGCTGTCTAAATTAACGCCTGCACCAGCTTGGTGACCAGTTTAGTGCTGAAACGAACGCGGAAGCTGTTGTGACTCCTTCAAATGGTGAAAGATTTTGTCATGCTTTCGTTTTTATTGCCAACCAGGGTAGGCGATAAGAAGGGGTGGTCACATTTAAAGTATATTATTTTATCAGGGTATTAAAGTAACCTATTTTGGAATTTGATTGATAATACTACCTGTTTTTATCTCTTCGTATCTCCTTTTCTAGGCAATCAAACAGAGTGTCGTCTAAATATAAATGACGTCTACATGAATAGAATACACTATGCCGTCCTTACTGTATATATGACCCAGGTTGGTTAAGTGGGGCTTTCTCCTAAAGCTTTTCCCAAGTGCCTTTTTCACTAGGCTACTATATGGAAATTGGAATACTTCGTGGGGTTCACATTACATTACACGGATTTACATTCGATTCTATTTACTCCATATAAATTTCAATGTCCCTGTACGAAGAGCAGCCCCGTGGCTGGGTTTGAAAGTGTCTGGTTTGTTTAGCATTTGGATGAAAGACTGGCTGGAAGTTTGGTAAAGGCAATCTTCTTTCATTTTACTGCCAAGAAAACTATGCAGACTGTCCATCGTTTCATCGGGAATCAAGCTCGACTTGAAAGATGCCTTAGTTTACAGTAAATCCTGTTTATTATGAGTACAATGGGAAAACTAAATCCGGAGCATGGGAAAGCCTAAAAGACGAGAGAAAAGCCAAATGCTTATGTAAAAACTACATTTCCCAGCATTTCAACCCTAGGCGGGCAAAAGAGGAAAAAATGGAGTTACAACATGCTACGGGAGCAAGTCTTTCTACATAGAGGCATGCAATCAGGTGCATTCTGAAGTTACATCATTGGCCAGTTTGGAATTTTGGTGTCTGTAGGTCACCTCAACTTCAGACTTCTCAATCCAGCTGAGTGTGGCGTCACACAGAAATCATTTCTGAACTTGGTCTTTCCAAATGTTTCGCGTCCATATGCATTATCTTGACCTTAAATTCCATGGGAAATCACTGCTTTGCAGATGTCGAGGAAGTTTATGTGGGATAGCAATAAATCAACTTTAAATGTCCTACAACTAATTTGGGACCGCGTTGTGGATCGGATTGATCAGATCTCCAGTTATTAGGAATTGTGATGGGGAAAAAATTACACGTGGAAGAGGTCCTGTGGACTAGACGACGGAAGCGGTTTCAGGTAGAAAGTAGCGCGCCTCTCTTTTGCTCCAATTTAGTTTTCTCCACTTGTAAAGAAAAATAAGGAGTTCTATACTCAGTAATGTTCCCGATTCACATTGTTTCCGGCAGGGTTAGTCTGTTACAGGAAAACAGCAATCTCGAGCTACCTTAAAAACCCACTCCTTTTGTTCTGGAATCAAGATTAAGAATCTGATACACATTTATACGATGGTAACTTTTGTTCAAAGATGGCATATAATTCTTGACGGGTTTACAGATCACGCTAAACTAACTCCCGGTTCCTTTTTGTGTACATTGTAAGTAGTGCGTGAATTTAGTCACGGGGACTTCTACTACTACCTGGTCACACCATGGTTCATGGTGCTATACTCTATTCAGGTGTCTTTTGACTGAAATAGGATTCGCTGCCAAAGGACGCGCGCCTGGGCTTATTCGCCCACTCCTGGGCCGAATCCGTGGACGCCGCCAAACAAAAGAAAGAAGCCGCGAGCTTTTTTCTCGGCGGTGGCTGGTAGGGAAGGTTCCGGTCGTGGGGGACTTGTCCGCTCGGTCCAGTCCGGGCCGTCCGCCAAATTGCGAGGGTGGCGCTGTTGGGCGAAAATTCTGTGGGGAGAAACGGTTCGGAATGCAAAGTGGGCGACGAGGAGGAGGGGCCGGGCTGCGAAGCGCAGACGGAGGGGGGCTTGGGGGCGGGCTGGCGTTCTCGCGCCGGGGCTATATAGAGCCCCGAGCGGTGCGAACATGCTCACTTAGCGGGCGCTGCGCGGAGCCCCGGCGTAGGCGCGAGGTAAAGGTTGCAGGTAGGGCTGGGGAAGGAGGCGTGGAAGAGCGGCAGTGGCGCTCCAAGCAGCCGCCTCTTAAGACTCCTTCGGTATTCTAGCTGAAGCAGGCAAGGTGGTCGCAGCGCGCGCCCTTTTTATAGGGGAGCCCAGCGGTGCGCGAGCGGGTGAGGCAGGACGAACTTGTACTTTGCTCCCCTACTTTGCCGACTTCCCGCGTCGACTCGCCGCGTGTAGGTTTGGCTTCTCCTGCAGGAGAGGCAAGGTGGCCGTTAGGTAACAGGGCTTGTGTTCGCCGCACAAAACAACCGCTGAGTCAGAGGCGGGAGGAGTTGCACTCCCCACAGGTCCGTCCCGGCCAGCCAGGTGTCTTTAGAGTGTGTGTGTGTGAGAGAGAAACTCTTGCCTGCCTCTCTGAAGAGTGGGAGCCACTCTCCCGAATTGCTCGGGGCAAGGCGCGCAAGAACAGGGGCTCTTCCTGCTCTGAGCTGGCACGCTGCTTTTGACTTGTCGAGCCGGTGCAAAAGTCCTGTGCGGGGAACCCAGCGCCCTCACGCCCTCGCCAGACGGGGCTCCCCGAATCCTCCGAGGCTTCTCCGTCGAAGGGAGGCTCGGCAGCCATGAACATCATCCTGGAATTCTTCGTGGTCACCTTCAAGGTCCTCTGGGCGTTCGTGGTGGCCGCCGCCAAATGGCTCATGCGCCCCAAGGAGAAGAGCGTGGCCGGGCAGGTGTGCCTGATTACCGGCGCCGGCAGCGGGCTGGGTCGGCTCTTCGCTCTGGAATTCGCCCGCCGCCGAGCACGCTTGGTCCTTTGGGACATCAACACGCAGAGCAACGAGGAGACGGCGGGCATGGTGCGGCACATCTACCGGGAGATCTCGGAAGAAGCCGTGGTCGCGGCTCAGAAAGGTAACGGGCTTGGCTGAAGGCGGGTGGACCCTCCGGGGTTGGGCACTGGCGCGTGAGGCGGGCGCCAAATTCTCCAAGTGGTCAAGAAAAGTGGACATCGAGTATTGCTTCGTTCAAAGGAGGAAAATTGGACTGTGTGGGTATCATTACATCCTGACCTGAGGTGCGCTGAAATGAGAAAAGGGAAGAAAATTAGGAGTATGATTGCCACAGTTGAAACTATTATTCTTGATAGTCCCAAAGGTACCTTTTCAAGAGGCAACTGGACTTTCTGGTTTTTCTTTGAAGATTCTCATCCAAGAAGCTTCTTCAGCTTCTTACTCTTATTCTTTATTCCTATTCCTATTCTTGATAGTGCTTGGAATAGTTTCCTGTTTCACTGAGTTCAAGGTAAATCTAAATGAACCTTAAGAAGCAATATTGTATCTAAGCTTCCTTTGCTTAGAATAAAAATATTGACTGGTTCTGATCCAGCGCTAAGGTAGGAATACCCAGATGTTTTGCAGGAGGAGACATTTCCACAAGTCACTAGGAGGCTCACTGAGTTGTGTTGCTGCTTTGCAGCCTCTCCAGAGTGACTTGTCCTGCTCTTAAGGGCAGCAGAGTTGAAAGTATTCAAAAGTTTTGGGTTTAGGAGTGGAGGGTGGAGGAGAAGCATTGAAGGGTATCCTTGAAACACTGGCTCTTGGGAAATATTCTCCATTCTTGCCACCCAAGAAGTTTAGGAATTCGGGCATTTTTTTTTTTGTTCAACTGACTCAGGTTGCTAACATTATATTATGATGTCTCTTAGCTATTTGCATTTCCTTTTATTTTTATTGTGTTTTAAATGTTTCATGATTGTTTGCATCCAGAGTCACTGGTTGGAGACGGGTGGTTGTACAAATTAAATAAATAAATTTCCATGTCATTCTACTCCATGACTTTGAATGACTAAAAGACACCGGATAAATAATTTAAAGTTTAAGACAGGGGTCCTCAAACTTGGCAACTTTAAGACTTGTGGACTTCAACTTCTAGAATAGCTGGCTGGAGAATTCTGGGAGTTGAAGTCCACAAGTCTTAAAGTTGCCAAGTTTGAAGACCTCTGGTTTAAGGGTTCAAAGCTTACAGAAAAATGACAATGGTGACAACAGAATTTGTTTCTATCATAATAGGAGCTAGGCTTTTTTAAACAGATTGTTACAATTTAAGAAATACACAGTTGCTATAAAATAAGCAAAAAGTGCTTATGTCAAGTGCTTTTCTTGATGTAAGAATGTAAGAAGTGGCATAATTTTGCACAATGATATAAATAATTTTAAATAATGTTAAACCTATTTGGTAGGAAGACTTAATTACCAGTAGTACAGTAGCACTTATTCCCAGGTAAATAACTCTAAGATTGCAGCCTGCAAAATAAATTAATGATACTCAATAATGCTTGTTTCTGAACAAATATGGAAAAGGTAGGTCTACATGTCCCTACTGAGCTTGGGGCTTCTCCATTTTATTTTTTAATAAGTAATGGTGTATTCCTTGTCGTGTTACCTTCCATTTGGCATCTATAGATCACTGCTGAAGATTAGCACTGTAGGGCTTGGTACTTCATTGTTTTGGTATGTAGTTGTCACACTTTATTTTTTGGAACAGGACTAACAAGAATCTTGTCAAACTGGGTAGATTAATAATTGCCTCTTATTTCCTGGTATGGAAACACCAAATATATATTTAATTAAATTCTTATTTGTCCCTCTCCTTTGCTTTTCTGGATTTCTGTAAGCAGCTGGGCATGGTGAAGAGGAAGTGCTACCTCCCTACAACTTACAAGTTCATACATACACTTGTGATGTAAGCAACAGAGAAAATGTGTACAAGACTGCTGAGAGAGTCTGCAAGGAGGTTGGTGAAATCTCAGTCCTCGTGAACAACGCTGGTGTTGTTTCCGGTCACCATCTTCTGGAATGTCCTGATGAGCTTATTGAGAGGACCATGATGGTTAATTGCCATGCACATTTCTGGGTAAATATACTTATTTCTAGTGGGATGACTGTATGACTTGGTTACAGTAAGCTTTGATATTCTGAAGATGAACAAGGCTATTTACTTATACTTAGTTCATTTTCATGTTTCCATTTTTGCTTTGTCCTTTCTCTTAAAGCTAAACGATGTTTAAAATTAGTAGTTTTTTGTGTGTATGCATACAACTGTTGCTTCAAGATGGTTTTACCCTAGACTAGTGTGCCTTCTACCATTTTGCTGATCTTTGTACTCAGTGAGTCTGATCCATAGAAACTATACTGCTATGAAAATAGTAATTAGACAAGTTTGTCAAACCAACTTCCCTCCTACAGGTTTCAATAAGGGTTGGGAACGTTATAGATCTTCCTCTTCAGAGATATTACTATAGAAATAGCATTCACTAGTGAGTTCTGTTAATTCTCCTTTTGAATTATATCGTACAGCTGGCTCTTTAGAAGTTGTAATATATTTAATGTGTTATGACAATGAAAAAAGGCATTTCTTTTTGAACATGCTTTACAGCCTATCTGATTTATCTAGTTGGAACTGGCTACAAGAAACTATTGTCTCAAAAACATGAAGCTTCACTACTCTGACTATGATAATTGCTCAACAGAATATTTTGTTTTTTGAGTAGTAACAGCTGTCTGAAGTCCCAAGCAGAAGTACATTTTAGCCTTGTTTTCAATCAAGGCTGGTAAATGTTCTATGCTGTATTCATAGTCTACTTTCTGCTCTGTTGCTACTTTGAATGACTGTGGCTTTCATCACCTGTACTGGCATCCCCAGAGGGGCTTACTTTCCAGGTAAGTCTATAGCCAATTCAATCTAAAGAGCACTTGAGTGGTGGAAATGGTTCCTTGGCCCCCTTTGCTTTTTTGGTGGTCTTAAATCCTCTAATGTTAAGAATGCTATTTTTAATTTTTGTTACTGACTGTAAACAAATATTTCATTAAATATGATTTTTTTAATGATTCACACACCATTATACAGTTGTCACCTGCATCCCAGCACCTGCAATGTTATTATAGTTTGTAGCTCTTTGCTATTGAGAATCTTAAATACATGCTGAACATAACTTAGGAGAGAAGAGCAGACAAAAGTAGTTCATGATCCTTTTGTCAAGCATACTCTTTAGTTCCATACTGTATGCTGTTGAGTGACTTGATCTGAGAGCCCATTTCAGCACATACCAGTTGCATAATTCAAAGTAGTTTAGTATTTTACAAAGGGAAAGTACTGTAATTAGAAACTTTTTCTGCTAGAGGGAACATCCAGCTGATACTTAAAAAGGCAGAAACACTGCTAACTTTACAAATTTGATTAAAGAAAAAATATAAAAATGAGAGGCATTGTCATTTATTAAATTCTTGAATTATCTTGTTCTTCATTTTGGCAACTAAATCAATTATTTACAAAATTGTGTGGTTTAAGGAATCATTTCTAAATCCCCAACTAGTAGAACATTTAGTTGTAATCCAATAAGAATTTATTAACAAATAAGCACCATTGTGGTCAACAGAATTTGAATAATGTATGTAGGATTATTGCAGCAACTTTTATCTATCCTTATTTCTGAGGTTTTCTCTCTGCTCTGGAGCAATAGTGTTTTATTTGAAGCAGACAGACCTAATAATACACTAAAAATGACTTCAGACCTTGTTATACAACTTTGTATAGTTTTAGTTAGCAACCACAACTTCTTTAGTTCCATGTACATGATTTCTGTAGTTCAATGAAAATGTCTTTAGGAAGAAATTATTTTCTTATGTGGATACTTGGGCGTCTCTTGTTTTCCAATCCAAAGTACCAACAGTACAAAAACAATTAAAACTAAAAGAGTCTGAGCTATTGACATCTGTTACTGATGATCATAAATACACATGTCATTTAGTATAGTACTATAGCAGGTCTTTATTGTGTGCATGGTGACATCAATTGGTCATCTACAATCTTGAATTCCATTGCTGATTAAGCTACAATTTTTATTCCTAAGAAGTTGGATGATAGACCTGGCTTCCATTCATCTATACTACCTAGTAGAAAGGGGGATTTGTGCAGATTTCTTCCCTTGCTCTGCACAAGACCCCCAAAATTACTCTCATAGGAGACACACTGCTTTTTCTGTTGATAGATGGCTTTCTTCCACAAGGAAGACACAATGGGACACAATCCTTAGTGTCATTTTTAGATGCAGTTCCAGTTCATCATGAAGTATTTTATTAAGTATATGGGATTTGTATTTTTAATGGTACTTACAGTTTTTAGTCTACATTAGAATTCATCAGTCTTCAATTATTTATAAGCATATAATTATCTCACTGTGTCAAGTAAAAAAAGATTCCAAATCTCTTTTTGGTCATGTTTGGAATCCATTTATGACCACCTCATTATCTGTTCCTTAAAATATTATTCTGTGGTGGCACAGTGGTTAGAATGCAGGCTGACTCTGCCCACTGCCAGGAGTCTAATTCTGACCGGCTCAAGGTTGACTCAGCTTTCTATCCTTCCAAGGTTGGTAAAATGAGGACCCAGATTGTTGGGGGCAATATGCTGACTCTGTAAACCACTTAAAGAGTGCTATAAAGCACTGTGAAGTGGTATATAAGTCTTAAGTGCTATTGCTATTATGTATTTAAAATGTGATGTTCTGTAATATGCATTTCATCTGAAAATCAATAAAACAGTTTAATGTATCTCTAGCAAAGGTAAAGGAACTTTACCTTTAACTAAAAAGTTTAAATAACTTTTGCATTAAAACACTCATGTACCACATTAAATATATGTATTTCTTTTTTTTCATGCAAACATTTCTAGCCCATTGAGCTTCAAGAATTGTAACACTGTCCACCTACTAAGATTATTCTTTCTTAATTATAACATGAACAAGCAAAGGTCTTGGTGGTGTGGGGTAAACACTATTGTTCTTGTAGAAATATAGTTCAAAATAGGGCTGCTAATGAGTCTAACAATTGTAAGAACAGCAACATTAAATACATCTTAACTTTGTACATAATAGTCCATTATAATAAAGATAATGCACATTAACAGTTTTTAGTATCAATATAGTAGAAAATAGTTTTGAGTATCTCACTGTCTTCATGCCATGCTATGATGCACCTTTGAAAACATAACCAACTTGATCTTGTCAGAGTTACGCAATAAATCAGAAGCTTCAGAAGATAACTGCATTTTGCTGATTCAAATAACTTCTTTATAAGTAGAATAAAACATTTACAATACCACACTTTGTTTCATCACATGTTGAGATGTTTTCATAGCAAGCTTTAATGGTGGACAGACTAAACCACGCCCTTCTTCTTGCTAAGTTTCTGGACATGCTCAATTAACACTTCAGCCCGATTGGCTGACTCAATCACATGGCTCTCCCAGTCATGAATATTCCAACACTCCTCCCTTCATTACTGGGAGAGACATCAGACCTATTGGATTTAAACATTTCCTATAATGGACACCACCCAATGGTTTGGTCATCATGTCTGCTAAATTATCCTCTGAAGAACAATGATGTAAACTTATCAATTTTTCTTTTACAGCTTCCCTGACATTACAATACTTAATGTCCACATGTTTACTTCTGTTCTTCACCCTGTCACCTGTTGCCATTTTTATACAGGCAGCATTATCTTCATAAACAGTTACAGCTTCATTTACATTTACATTTAAATCTTGTAACAACTGTACATACCAAACTACTTCAGAACATAACTCAGACAATGCAATAAACTCTGCTTCAGCAGTTGAAATAGCAACCGTTGTTTGTTTTCTGGACTTCCAACCAATTAAAGCTCCTCCAAACATTATTACAATTCCAGAATTAGACTTTCTGGTTTTTACATCATTTGCATAATCACTATCAACATAACATTTCAATTTTAATTCTTCAGTGACCTGTATTTGAAGACCCAAATTCACAGTTCCCTTCAAATACCTGAGAATTCTTTTCACACCCATCCAATGCAACTTTGTAGGTGTAGCAGTAAAGCGACTTAGAATGCTCACTGCACAAGCTATGTCTGGTCTGGACCACTGTGACAGATATAACAGACTCCCTATTGCAGAGTGATATATCTCCTGATCACAGGCTTCACTTTTATCCTCACCCAAACTATTGTAAAAATCTGTGCTCATAGGTGTAGGAGCAATATTACAATCTTTCATGTTATACTTCTCTAATAATTGTTCAATTTTTCTCCTTTGACTGAGAATATAACCACCTTTTTCAGTTTTTTGTATCTCTACACCGAGATAATTCTTTATTTCTCCCAAATTCTTTAATTCAAATTTCTTTTCTAACTTATTAGCAAATTCTTTAACTTGTGATGCATCCTTTGCAATGAAACAAAGATCATCCACAAATGCTAATAGTAGACAATTCCCACCTTGTAACTTTCCAGTATATATGCAACCATCAGCTTTGCAACTCTTGAACCCAAGACCTTTCAATGCAGTATCTAAACAGATATTCCAATTTCTGGCTGACTGCTTCAGCCCATAAATAGCCTTGTTCAATTTATACACCATGTTAGGTTTTTTATTTTCATACCCTGGCGCTTGAACCATATAAATTTCTTCCTCTAATTCAGCATTGAGAAATGCAGTGGTTATATCAAAATGCCAAATTCTATGCCTGTATGCTGATGCTAATGCCAGTGCTAGTCTTATGCTCTCAGCTTTTACAGTTGGCGCGAACACCTCATCATAGTGCACATTCTTTAATTGAGAAAAACCTTGTGCCACCAATCCTGCCTTATACTGTACTTCATTATTGGGTAATACCTTTTTCTTATATACCCACTTACATCCTACAGCTTTCGTACCCTGTGGCAAAGTCATAGATGTGAACACTTCATGATCTCCCATGGATTTCATCTCTTTATCCATGGCTTCCTTCCACTTTTCTTGTTCAACTTTTGGTAATGCCAATACTTCCTTATAGTTTCTTGGCTCATACCACACATTACACACTTTAACTTTACTGGCAGAATACCTGTCTGGCGGAACCCCTCTGTTACTACGCTCTGACCTACGTGGCATTGCCTGTACTTGTGTTTCAAGCTTTTCTGGCTTCATATCTTGTTCAGACTCTCCTCCCTGAACAGAGACACCTTCAGAAAATGATTCACCATCATTAAATGAGTTATTGTCACTAAGTGGATCACCGTCGCTAAGCGGATCACTGTCGCTAAGTGAGACATTTTCAGAATTTGCATCAATTCTGTTCCAATTTTGTTCTGCAAAACTAGCAGACCTTGAAATCACTATCCTTTTACTTCCATCGCTAAAGCGATACCCTTTTGAGCCTGGCTCATAGCCCACAAATCTGAGCTTTCTAGCCTTTTGTTGTCCCTTTCTTCTGATTGCCTTTGGAATATGTACCCATGCAGTACTTCCAAATATTTTTAAATGTGCTAGAGAAGGCTTTCTCCCATATAACATTGCATATGGAGTATTATTGATGGATGAACTCCACAACCTATTTACTAAATAATTGGCAGTCAGTATGGCTTCACCCCAATATGACCTGCTCATACCAGAATCCTCCAGTAATGAGTCTTTCATTGTTTGCAAAACACCATTCCTCCTTTCAGCCACTCCGTTCTCTCCCGGTGTGTAAGGATTTGTGCGCCTGTGTCTTATTCCCAATTGTCTCAACCATTGTTGAAAATTTGTTGACATAAATTCAGAACCTCTGTCAGTTTGCAACTGACATACCTGTTGTTTGTACCTTCTCTCTACAAAACTTAACCATTGCTTAAATTGCTGTAGCACCTCTGTTTTACTCTTAAGTAAGTAGCAAAACCCAAACCTGCTGTAGTCATCCACAATGACTAGCGCATACTTTGCTCCTCCCAAACTGGCTTGCATAGGCCCAATTAAATCAGCATGCACCAGTTCTAGAGCTTTTGTGGTTTGTCTTGTGCTAAACTTGCTAACTGGGAATGCTTTGGATTTTGATGCTTTGCATACTGCACAATCCAAATATGCCTTACATCCCTTCAAATCTAATCCTTCTGCAAATTCTTTCATTTGTTGAACAACCTTAAAATTAGCATGACCAAGTCGTCTGTGCAGAAGATGAACACACGAATTGTGTTCTGCTACATTTTTAACTATCTGGGAACAATGTGGGACCTTTTGTCCCTGCAATACATAAAGATTATCCTCTTTTATGCCCTGTGCACAAACATTCCCATTTCTTTGGATGATACACTTCCCATTAACAAATGTGGTTTCATAACCTTGCTTGTCTAAACTAGACACACTTAACAAATTATGCTCCATTTCAGGTACACATAACACATCAGTAAACCTGGAGTCCAAATATGGAATTTGCACATCGCCTCTTCCAATGATTTTAGCCTTTTGACCATTGGCTAAGGCCACTTCTTCATTGTTTCCTGGGAAAAATCTGGAAAATAAGTCAGAATTATTAACAATTGTTTGACTAGCCCCACTGTCAATCAACCATTTGTCTCTATTGTTATTATAACAAACTTTTGCAACTGCAATCTGTCCTTGCAAATAATGTCTCTTGTCTTGCATATTTCTTCTCTGTGCACAGCTTTTCTGCAGATGATTGGTTTCTCCACAAATGAAACATGCTTTTTTAACTTGCTTGAAGAATTGTTGCTGTGTAACTTGATCTCTCCTGCCTCTGCTTTCCTCTTGTCTGCAGACACCTCGGCTGTTGCTAGAGATAGGCAGCCTGTGGAAAATTTTGCTGGAGACTTGCTGTAAGTTTCCACTGTACTCCTTGTTGGGCCCCCGCCTGTGGAATTTTCCATCAGCATGGCTGAAAAGCCTTTTCTCATATTCATTCAATAAACACGATTTCAAAGCCTCCAAATTCAAATCTGCTTCTGGCTTACTTTCAAAAATAGCTGATACAGTCTCCCAGCTCTGATCCAAACTGTTTAACACTAATAAAACCTTTTGGGACTCTGGAAACTTTACTCCACGTTGCTCCAATTCTAGAAAATTAGACTGCATTTTCATTAAATGATCTTCCATAGAATCTCCTGTCTGCAAACTCATTCTGAAAAGCTTTCTTGAAAGTTGGACCACATTACACGCAGAAACATTGACATGTACTGCTTTCAATTTCTGCCATATTTCTTTTGCAGACTTTAATTCAGCTACATTTAAGAATTGATCATCCCCCAGACTTAAAAGAAGATAAGCCATAGCTTTGTCATGAGCCTTTTGATCTGCTGCTCCAAGCACTTGTGGGGGGTCTGCTACGATGTCCCATAATTCTTTTGCTTTCAAAAAACATTCCATTTTTGCAGCCCAAATTAAATAATTTTTCTTCCCCAATTTAGGTATTGGACTGTCTTTAAATTCCATAGCAGCAGCCATCCTGCTTTATTTTTCTTCTCTGCCTGTTCCTTTAACAACACAGACAGCTTCTTATCAGCTTTAAATTACAATGCAGTTTTTAACTTTACTTCTTGAGCGATTCCTGGGCCCATAACCTGTCAGAGTTACGCAATAAATCAGAAGCTTCAGAAGATAACTGCATTTTGCTGATTCAAATAACTTCTTTATAAGTAGAATAAAACATTTACAATACCACACTTTGTTTCACCACATGTTGAGATGTTTTCATAGCAAGCTTTAATGGTGGACAGACTAAACCACGCCCTTCTTCTTGCTAAGTTTCTGGACATGCTCAATTAACACTTCAGCCCGATTGGCTGACTCAATCACATGGCTCTCCCAGTCATGAATATTCCAACAGATCTTATATATACAACATTAGAATAAGCAGTGCACCATTGTTCACATTAATTCTTTGTGATGTGGCTGAAAAGTATACCTAGTTATTCTGTTGTTGCTTTATTTATTGCTTAGATGACTACCTTAGAATCTGATACATCAAATTTTGTTTTAGCTAACCTTCTTTAATCTCATGCTGTACAAAATCTACCCATTATATTTTTCAGGGGAACTCAGGTCTATTTCCTGCAATTATTGGTTAGCATAATTTTTCCTACCTCTTCAGCAGGGTTAAGCAGTGAAAGTGTACTACCAGTTCAAGTGCAGTTTTAGATGAAATTATTGGACCTTCTATTATTCATTTTATGTATTTATCATGGTTAAGACTACCTGAGTCATCCCGGATTTACAAACATCCTTCCCAATAACTGTTTTCCAGAATTAGTGTTGATATGGTATATCTAACAACACTGGGATTGAAATGAATGGGAAAATTCATATAAGAAAGAAAAGGGGACGTGGGCCCTTGTGACTTTCCTGGTCTGCTAATCTGAGGCTTTATAGACACTTTTACGGCTAAGCTAAAAATAGCTTTGGAGTGCCCTGTATAATATCAACCCATATTTAGACTGTGTACATTATTTCTTTATCCTTTCCAGAGAAAACTCAGATGATTCCAAAGATTAATTTAAATAGTCTCTATAATGTTCTGTATACATAGAAAAATGTCCTATAGTTTACTAAAGGCATGTGTTGAATTCAGTGATAAATGGTGGCCCTACTTCTGTGCAAAAGTTTAAATATAGACCAGTTGGATTTTTTAACGTGCTTTTAAGTATGCCCCCAAGTATCTTTTAGACAATTGTTCACATCTCTGCATTTTAAAAATGGCTGAAAGTAGATGTATCTAAGTTGTTTCAGTATGTGCTTTTTCATCATCATCAATCTTCATTCCAATTTTTATATGTAATAAGCTCAGCAAGCTTGTCCACAGATACATATCTTTATTGTATGTATAGTTTTTGAGCACTTAATATTCAAACTCCTCATCAGATGCATTATTTGATCTTTGATTAAGCTTGAATTAAACTAAGTCAATTAGTGCTACCAATATACATCAAATCTAAGACTTGAGGTATGCTTGTTGAATAGAAATGGAAAGCCATGAAAGCTGATGGTTATTACAAACTCTCTTTCAAGTTGATAGAAGTTGAAGTCTCTTGATACTCCATTATGTGCTTGGATTAGTTTGTGCTAGGGCTTTAGATTAGCAATAAATAGTTGGAATGTAAAGCCCAAGTATGATACCTAGATTTAATTATATATTGCACATAAATATATACATTGAGAAGTTCATAAGAACTGATTAGGAGTGAATTTGTTCATCATTAAAATATCTGCTAAGTGGAAAGTGACTTTTATGGCTTGCATAGCTTTAACTCATAATTCAAAACATTTTACACCTTTGCTCCCTATTTATATATGTAGTTTTGAAAAGCCCTTTTTTCTGATTCTTTCCTTTGATCAGTCTCTATTTACAAAGAATTAGATTCAGTTGACCTAACTAGTATTTGTAGTATCACTCTTGTGATACTACCTTTCAACTCCAATGGTATACAGATGAAACTATCTTAAGTTAAAATAAATGAAACTTTCTATCTCCCTTTTATCTATTGTGGTTGTCTATGGCCCTCCAAACTCTTGAACACAAGTCTTGTTCCCCAAATTCTTTGGAGATGCCAGAATTGAATGTTTAGATTTTCACACGTCTACAATATGAAGATAACATAATAGTATCTGTTGGCACCAATTTCTTTATTTTTTTCCAATTTGGAAAGCTTCCTAATGTCATAGCAACTTTAGGCAGCATGCAGTATTAAAAACAGGTTATAACAATTTTTAAATGACAAGGAAAACACAAGGAACATTCTCTTGCACAATGCACTTGCCCATGGGGCCTAGCGCAAGGCACAAGGGGAAAAACCATGTTTCAACAGCCTGTTCTATATCACTAGTAGGAAAAGTAGACTTTCTGACTTTTTCTTTTGGAACAGTCTTCTGTTGAAACTTCATCTGTCCTTTATGAGATCTGTATCTGATGACAATCAGACATACAGAAAGCTCTGAAATTGAAATTAATGAACTGTGCTTTCCAAAAGTGGGACTATACACTAATGTTCTCCATTTGGTGACCCCAAAATGCATTCAGATTGCAAATTCCAGAATTTCCTGCCAATTCTATCTTTACCTATATCCCCAAAGGTTTTTTTAACTTTTTTTAATTTTTCTTATCCATAGGCTTATCCATACATAGGCTTTGAGTAAAAAGTATTTTTGTTATTGTTTCCAATTTTTCTTTTTACTGTATTTTAAAATATTTCTACTACATTCTTCTGCAATACTTAATAAGGTGTAAATGCTTTTCAGAATGATTCAGAAAACTTTAAAAAACCAATTGGTGATTACTTGTAATGAAAAGCAATGTAGAAATTACACAAAATTAACACCAGAAAGGACGAACATTATGTTCTATTTTTAATTTTTTTTAATGAATGAATTTCCTTATTATAGTAGGATATGTGCATATCCTGCTTGTTCCCAGAACCAAATTAAAATGGGAGTGATACACATTACACTAGGAAGTATGTGACATAATACATCTGGGAGCAATATTTTTCTTTTGGGGGTGGGGATTGTGAGTAAGAAACTTATTCTGTCACTACCTCATTATGTCAAAGATGTGGCATTTTATTGTCACCGCTTGGCGTATATATTTAACTTAATCTACTCATTACAACTGAAGTCATTTTTTGGTCTGGTGTATATTTGCATACACCAATTCAATTTCCAAACTGCATTGTTGAACATAATGGAGTTTTCTTCTGAAAAAAGTATAGAATGGTGTGGTAAAAAGGCAAATATATTGTAAGCAAATAATTTTCTGTTAATTGAAAGGTAATTTCCTGTCTTTTGCAGTGGCTGTCTTATTCAAATATCAGTTATCTTTAATTTAATTTCTAATCATGAAAAAAATTGTTCTGGCAACATTGATTTGTAAGCTATCAGTTTGCATATTTACGTTTACTGATGAATCATTTAAAGTGTATTTCTAAGGAAGGCCTAATTAAATATTTTTGTTTGATCTTATTTCTGAGAGAAACCTCGTATATTCTTGCTATATTTATCATTTTCTACAGAATTACAGATCCTATGTGGTTTTTTCCATCTCCAGTTTGTGGAAAAAGATTTTTGCAATAAATGCCCATTGTATGAGAATGAAGCTTATTTGGTGGTTGGTTGGTTGATTTGTCTAGACCAGGGGCCCCCAACCTTTTGGACCTCAGGGACCACTAAATTCATAATTTTAAATCCGTGGACCACTAATATAATCTGCCTAATGACTGGCTGGGTGGGCGTGGCTAGGTGGTCATGTGACTGGGTGGGCGTGGCCAACTTGATGTCACTCACGTGAGGGGTGCTTCGCCGGCCTCTACTCGCCCCTCCACTCCCAGCCACTCCTCGCCTGCCCACCCGGGCTCCTTAGGGTCCCAATAGGAAGCAATTGTTGGAGCTAAGAAGCCACCACGAGAAAGAGTTGGCAAAATAGCTGGCTCAGTTCAAATTGGATCTGACTGAGAAGGAGGCTTAGCAGAAGCACCTCACTGAAGACTACGAGCATAGGCTTTCCAAGCAGAGCGAAGACCTGCGGGAGTGCAAGGCCAGGTATTGGCGCCTGGAGGCTCAGCGGGCTGAAATGGTCAACCAGTTCCAGGCCATGATACAGTCCCACTGGAACAAGGCCCTCCGGCTCTTCGCCACCAGCGGCACTTTCCTCCAACCTTCGCCCAAAGCCCCACACCAGGAGGCTGAAGCAGACCCCAAGTTGGAATTTCTGCCCCCCTCCGACCTTCACAAAGAGACCCCAAAGGGGGAAATTCTCTGCAGCAACACAAGCTTTCATTGCACATATCTGGCCCAGGGGCCGTAGTTTGAAGACCCCTGATTTAGTGCAATATAAAAAATGCAAATAATTTTTCTGCGGACCACCAAAATTTTCTCACCACCAGTTGGTGACCGCTGCTCTAGACAATAGGTTTCTCAGATTTCCTTTCCTAGGGCCATCTCCAACGGAATCTTTCTGAAGCAGAATGGAAAATAACACTAGGAGCTACAATGGGGATTCCATTCTCTTGTATTTACAGGAAGTCTCTGGAACATTTTCCTCCATAAATGGAAACATCTTTTGTCTGTGTGGAAGGACAATTCAGGTTTAAAATATTGATTTCTTTTCATTTCAACTTCTACATTAATATTGTACTTTACAAGCATTGTGTAAAAGTGATGCATCTCATTCTTAGATGTATTGAAGTAATTCCTTGGATGTTTTCTGCCTTAGTAGAGCTACAGGTGATTTTCTTCCTTTTGCTGTTCTCCATCTCAGTGAGGCCCCATGCTGGAAGACCCCAGAGGTATAGCTGATCCAGCATTCTGCCTTTTCTGGGATCAGCTTATAAAAATTCCAAAAGCAGGAAATGAACACAATATTGTGCTTAAATTTCTCAACAATGAGTATTTAAACCGAGTTGTAAATGGCAAGGTTTAAGTATTTGCATTATTCATTGATTTTTAACCAAATGGCAACAGGCTTTTGGTGCTAATTGAACAGAGGTGAAGAATTTTCACAACTAGAAATTGAATGTGTTAGTAGGTGAGATTTAGGATTTAGGTGCTAGGAAACTTCTAATGTGTAATGAACAACTAAAGACAAAAGGTGACTCCTTTTGTTGGAACTCGGTAGTTTAAAAATAAGCTTTTGATGTTTTCTTTGTTATTCCTTAGTAAAGTCTCTGCCAACTTTTTTTGTTTTCCTTCCTTTAACATCCTGAATTAAAGTGTGTGGGAAATATAGAGACCAAGATTGCTAAACCCTTAATTTCTTAACGCATTTCCCATTTTGATTTGTTTTCTTAGCTCATTTTCCATTTTGGCTTATTTGTTTTCTTGATGGTACAGTAAGTAACCTGTGTAGATTGATTGATTATGTGTCATTGCAACCACATAGATCTTTCTCAAGAACAAAATGGGTGTGTATAATCAACTTGTAAGGCTTTTAGTCTTTGACTGCAACTCTCAGGAGCTGTTGGAAACCAAAGTTTCTCAGGTACCATTTAAGAGAGTTGTGGAATCAAGAGACTTGTAATATTTTTCTAGGGCCCTGTACTGTTTCATTTGATTTTTGTGCTTATTAGATTATTTTAGTTTGGATTGTCTGCCTAATTTGATATTTATAGCTGTTTTTATAGGGGGTTTCTATGCCATCCAGAGCCCATTGGGGGTGGGAGGCTAATATAATAATTGCATTATTATTATAGTTATTACTGTACATTGACAAAAATTTCTATCACTTATATATGTGGATCCAAGCAGAGCAACACTGCTTGGATTCAAGCAGATCCACACTGCTTGGATCCACACACATATTATGTCAATACATTATAACATCATAGGTTCTTGGGAAGAACTCAATGCGTATGAAGGCCAATACTATCTGAAAAACTGGCAGATGTGACATTACATTGCTCTGTTTACAGTAATAATGAAAAAATACTATATGGTTATATATTTATATTTGACCTATACTTTTGTCCTTTATTTTTCCTGACAGTTGAAATGAAGATTAGATTGACCAAGGCCAGATTACTAGATAGGCTAGCAAAGCCTTGCTCTAAAGCTCATGGTTTTCCTAATATGCATTTGTTGTTTTTCCCCATTTTAATATTTTATATTATCCAGTATACAGTCAATGACATAAAAATGCCACAGTGCTATTGACTAATATAAGTCCTTGTAGTTTGCTAAAACAATTGTACTGGATGTAAATGAAATAAAATTTTGTGATGCTGTCCCCCAATACCAGTGTCTTAATACAGAATCATAATTCATTATCGCTACTACCATTTATATTCTTCTGCTTAATAGCAATAAGATCTGAGTTTTCTTGACACACAATTTGGCACTTTTTTTGTTAGACACAGCATACAGAATCCCACACTAGAGTTAAAAGCAATTTCTATGCGTGTATCAAGGGAATTCCTTTTATGGCTATAAAAGTAGTTGAGCCAGTTCCTTTGCAACTGCATAGAATATGGTTAACAGTAGTTCTCCTAGTTGCTCCATTAAGTAGGTACTGGTATTGGTAGGAACCATACTAGTTATATCACTTTATAGACTAAAATGTGGTTTTGGTCCATATTTCATTGTTTTTTTTCATATTTTCATATTTCTCAATTGGAATTTTAGTTCCGTGCTTGAATTATGTTGTTTTATCCTTTCGCCTAGCTTTCTTGATATTTTTAAAACTAGAACTAAAGTAATAAAGGAGGAGGATATTGGAAACTAAGTTTTCTATGAATAGAAATATCTTAGTCCCCACCTCATAAAACAATATACTTGCTCAGTTTCATTAAATTAGTTTCATTAGGCATTCCCCCCCCAAACTTTATAAGACTATTGTAGCGGAAATAACTCAACAGCTCTTTTTTTAAAAGTAAGATTAAGGATGGTGAATGAAATTATCCTCATGTTATGGGAATTTGGCTGCTTCTAAAAATGAGGCTAGGTATGTTTTTAAAAAGATTTTTGTGATTATAGCTAATTCATAGGTTCCCTCTAAATCTAGATGGGTGCTTTTTCATATATTAGCTGCATTTCTCCATTTTAGTCAAAGACTCAGTCAGGAGCAGACTGAAAAGTTTGGTGAAGTGATTAAAGTTAGAAACCAAAAGACTGTGAATTCTAGTTTTCTCTTATGCATGAAAGGCGACTGATTGGCTATTGGTGAGTCTCTTAGTCCAACCCTACTCATAGATTTTTTGTAGAGTAATTAGGAGGCAGAAACATGCATATACTACCCTGA
This sequence comes from Diadophis punctatus similis, assembly GCA_023053685.1. NCBI lineage: Eukaryota > Metazoa > Chordata > Lepidosauria > Squamata > Dipsadidae > Diadophis > Diadophis punctatus. The sequence continues at coordinate 171,378,246 of JALIGW010000003.1, forward strand.
GCTGTACAAAAAATAGGATATAAATCTTAGTGTAACTATGTGTTTATGTTTCTCTATTCATATTGCAAGTTGAAGAATATAGTGTTAGGGGAAACTTTGAGTCATAAAAGGCAAAATTGCTTCATTAATTTTATTCATTTATTTGGCATTATTTATCAAATAAATACCATCTTTTCTTATGGTAATATTGTGTTGTATTGTATATTATAATTGAATTGTATATTATAATTGAATTGTAAAAAGTGTTGTAGTGCAATTCTTGCTCAATGTATTCCTTCCCCCCAAACTCTCGCATACTCAAACAGGTATTAAATCAAGAGTTACTTAAAGAGATATTAAATCAAACTAGTAGTCTATTTAGCTCATTATTGTTGACATTGACTGGCAGCAACTGTCAAAATCTACTTACATATTCCAGAAATTGAACCTGAGATTTTCTGCAAACAAAATTTGTTCTTTGATGGCAGTGTAATTCTCTGCCTCATTGTATGAAGGAATTCGTATATTTTACAAGCAACTAGGCAATCATTGGCCTACAATAAATTGTCTTTAATCATGATTTAACAAGCTTGACTTTGGAGATTAAATGAAGTAGATCCTCTTTTCTCTTAAGACACATATTTGCAGATGCCTTCTGGTGTAGGTGGAGTGACAAGCGCAAAATAAGAAAAACTATACTAAATTTATGAATACAGAGCTATGTATAGAACTTCATATTAGGCACCAAATCTGTGTTTTCAGTATGAAAACACAGATTTTTAGTTTTGTAGCTCCAGAGAAATCATTTTAAAAGACATTGATTTTTCTGTAAAAGTTCCTAAAACAAAGGAGAGTCTATACATTTTATCAGCTGCTGCATCTGCTTATGTTGACAAGTTGGGAGTTCAGCATTTTCCAGTCATAACTCCTGGACAGGAATTGGGCAAACACTGTTGTAGAACAAGAAGGATTTACCACATACCTTCTTTCTAGTTTCAGATCGTTAACAAAATGAATACTCGAGACATTACTGGGAAAAGTGATATCATATTTTGTTTCTGCATAATATATAATTTAATTTCATAATTTAAATCTGGAGCATGCAACTTATAAACCAAGTGCTATACTTGTATTTTAAATAGTTGAAGTAAAATGGGGTGAGAATGAAAAAGCTAAATTTGATTTTATGTCAGCGACACTTAATTAAAATTAAATACAATTAATACATATTGTCAAACTGCTTTAATACTGTCAAATCATGTTCTTAATGTCCCCAGGGAGTAGGGCGGCATATGAGAACACTAAAATAAATAAATAAATAAATAAATTTTCCCTTCTCTTACATTAAAAATTGCAAGTTGATAACAATTTTATGTGTAGATTTTGCATTTCTAATTAATGCCACTACCTGCTCTGCAATAGGTTTTTAGAATGTTTTCAAGAACTCCAAAGGAAGATGGGGTGGACAGATCAAATAAGCAAGGCTAATTCTGAAAAACATATTTTAATCAGTAGAAGCAAGAACAGAAAAACTTTAATCTTCTGTCATCCAACAACTGCACATAAAATGCTTTGTGTGATGTTCAGAGCTCAGAGTTAATAACTGCAAGCAAAACTCTGGTTCAAGGAACATGTAAAAATTGTTAAGTCATTTCTGATTGAAAAACAAAGTCGTCATAAAAATGAAATTAGACTGATTCAGCTGTTAGTAAAATTATTTGGGCCAACAGTTATTTAGAGAACAAATTCATATGACATTATATGGTGATTTAAGTTGGGGAGGACAAGGGAGGAGAATCCACTTGTGTGTAGAATTGATACATAGCAGTCCAAAACGGAGCCTTTATTTTGGCTTACAGATACAATCAATTTGGCAGAAATGCAATTCTAGCACATTATCTCTTACTGCAAGCACATGGCAGCTGCAATGTGACACCTTATAAATGTTTTACTATTTCAAATGCATTTCTGCATGGGGAAGTTCATAAAACTCCACAGAGGCATATCCAGGTGTTCTGGGATAAGATTATAAAAGAAACCTTGTGGAGGTTTTTTTTTTTAATTGTTGTTGTTGTTGGGTACTTGGGTACTGGTAAGAGGGAATTGGCTAAATGCTGGTCTGAGAGGCTGCAAATAATTATACATTTTGAAATGCAAACAAGAAGACAATTTTTGGGAGAGAAGTTCCTGCATTGTAATACAACTTTTCACTCATACAGTAATGTGCATTTATGGATATGGCTACTGATATCTAGCAGAAGAGATCTTCTGAAGTTATCTTAGTGGACTATGGCCATTTTAGAGATGTTCCTCTCTTTGAACTTGTCCTGTGTCTGAAAGGCTGATCCATGATAAACCTCATTTTAAAGTAATCATTTAAAAAAAAGCAAGGATCTGGAAGCTGTCATCACTATTGACTCAGCACATGTTACAGGCCTTTGATTATGATGATAGCATTTTTATCTGAACTATAGTAATTGCTTTTACATATGCATCAGAACATTTTAAGTAGAACTAGCTTCTCTTTTATCTATTTAATTTGATGACATGCATGTTTATCTTTAAGAGTTTAAAGTGCATTTTCTGTCAAGGATCGTGACAGTTTATCATGTTTATTCAATATTTGTTGAGTAATCCACAGTTGGATATATTCTCCCCTTCCCCAGCTGCCAAATCAAATGAACTATTTTACATTATAATTACACATAGTGTGTTAAATATAGGCTTAGTTTTAGGTAAAGTAATCCTATAGAAGTGTGACTTAATTCAATAACTGAATATTTTCAGTAGACAATTAATTAGAACTACATGTACTATCCTGTGTAATTTTATGTAAGGCACTTTCGTAAATTCATTTTTACTTTTTGCTTCAACAACTTTACTTAAAATATCTTTTATTTTTAGTTTTGTTTTTGTTTTTTTGCTTAAATTTCCATCTTGGTCCTGAAATGAAATAAGCAGGTTTCAGATTGGGGGACTGCTTAAGTTTGACAATTTCGTCTTACCTTTGGGCAGACTCATCAAAGATTAAGGCATTATTTCTTGTGTTCTTCTTTGCAGACCACTAAAGCATTCCTTCCCAAAATGCTGGAACTGAACCACGGACACATTGTCACTGTTGCAAGCTCTCTTGGCCTCTTTAGTACTGCTGGAGTAGAGGTCTGTTCAAATTTCTTAAAGCATGTTTCTTGCATGTTGAAAGAGTTTGCTTTTATCATCAAGCTTGGTGTGCAAGGTAATATGTGCAGCACTTGGACAAAACAATTCAACTTTTGAGGAATCCATCAGTCAGGAGTAACTAATTTAGTTTCTTTGGAAAACTAAATCACTAGTGAATCAAAAGCAGTAGACATTGCAATGAGACTACCACCAGCCTTTTCAGATCTTTTATAGAAACGTTTGTTACAAAGCTATCACTACAGAAGAAAATTAGAAAAAAACCCAGCCCTTAATTTATGAAATCTCAATGATATGAGAATTAAATTTAGTATCTCAAAGTATTATTAGGGTATGTTATAAAGCAGCTTTTTACTGACCAAACCAACTCAAAATTGTTCCTATTAAATGGCAGCACATCTCTAGAGGCTTTATCTAGGGCTGGGCGATGCTAAGAAATGAACCTGGGACCTCTGTCACTGAGCCATGTGTCATTTGAGGATTCTAGATGTTGTAATAGAGCATTCCTGGTTCAAAAGACATTGCCAAACATATACTTAGAGTTGAAGTGAAAGGATGGATTTGATCAGAATTAGTAATTTGGTAGAACTAGAATTGGTAACTGGTAAAACTAGAGCCATATTTCCTTCCTCCTTTCTTCCCTTTTTCCTTTGTTCTGTCTTTTCTTCCTTCTTTCCTGAAAAGCACAGTTGAATAGTTATGCCTTTTGTTTTCAATTGTTTTATTGTTGATGATGATTGTTTCCAATATAATTAAGGTTACATTTTTTCTGGCTATTGATAGGAGATAGCAGGAAGATGCTGAGATAAGGTGATCTGTTAGCAAGACTATTCACCATGTATTGTCTCTAGCGTTACCAGCATATTTTCTCTGCGTCTCTTTGTTGCTTAAGGTTCTTAAAACATCTGATCAAAAGGAGGACATTTCTTATTTTAATAGTGAAAGCAGCTAGAGTCACAATGGGAGGAACATTGTGGGACACTGCCAGTGGGACAGCCTTCTGTCAGGGATGCTTCAAACTGGATTCCGCCTATGAGATGGGGGTTGGACTCAGTAGCCTAAATGCAACTCTGTGGTTCTATATTTTCCCAGGATATTTGTAAATTCTCTATAACAGAAGCAGGTTTCCAATATCAGCAATATATTTTCCTTTTTTACTACTGAAGATAGGATTAAGGATGACAAGCAGTTATAATTTTAATTAGGCCCATAAAGAAGGGACAAATTAATAAATTTTAGTGTATTAATCTGAAGTATGCCTGACTTTTGTGTTGTAATCTTCCTTCCTTTCCCTGCACCTTCCTTCTTTCTCAGTACTTTGTTAATGCTTCCTAAGTTTTAAACTAAACTTTACACTATGGACTAAGATTCTGATTTGTCCTGATACTGCTTAGAACTAGCTACTAATGTGAAAAAGTTCAAACCTTCCGGTTTCTGGAATCAAAACCATTGAGCAAACCTAAGAAAAAAGATGCTACTTAGTGGCTGTTTCTCCAAATTACTTGAGATAGCTCTTCTTTCTCTAAAAGAAAACAATGGCTGAATTGAGGAGTGGGTTTTTTTTAATGCTTTGAAAGACAGAGAGCTTTTTATTTCTTCAAAAAGCTACACCAAAGAATGTTATTTAAGTTTAATTTTTCAAAAAGACATTTTTATTTAATAAAAGTAAGATGTCGGTTTAAGTATTTATTTATTTATTTTTGAATGTTTTTTTAAATTATTTTTCTTCATTAAAAGAAGAAAAATTAAAAGATATGAGACTTTGTAAATTTATGATTTATTGTGCATAATTGAAAAATAACAATGTTTTTTAAAAACGGGTGTAGATCTGTATTAAAATATTAAGATGTTTAATGAAGTCTTTTTAAAAAAAATTGTGTAACTTGTTTCATGCTTGTTTTTTATATTGCCAATTTAGGATTATTGTGCCAGTAAATTTGGAGCTGTGGGGTTTCATGAGTCCCTGAGCCATGAACTAAAGGCAGCTGAAAAAGATGGCATTAAAACAACACTGGTTTGCCCTTACCTTGTAGATACAGGAATGTTCAGAGGCTGCAGAATTAGGTAAGTAGGCAAGTTTAAAAAAAATCTATATACAGGTAGTCCTCCACTTACAACAAGTTCATTTAGTGACCATTCAAAGTTACAACTGCACTGAAAAAAGGGACTTATGACCATTTTTCATACTTATGACTTTTGCAGCATCTCCATGGTCACATGATTTACATTCAGATGCTTGATAACTGATTCACATTTATGACGGTTGCAGTGTCCCTGGGTCATGTGATCATCTTTGGCGGCCTTCCAACAAGCAAAGTCAATGGGAAAACCAGATTCACTTAACAATTGTGTTATTAATTTAACAACTGCAGTGATTCACTTAACAAATGTGGCAAGAAAAAGTCGTAAAGTTGGGTAAAATTCACTTAACAAATTTCTCAATAACATAAATTTTGGACTCAATTGTCATAATTTGAGGACTATCTGCACATTAAAAAATAATGCAGCTGTATCAACTACATTACACATAGCATCACTCTACTTGCATTAAAAATTCTTTCTTCATGAACAAAATCATAATAGAATATGTATTATAATTATATTTCCTATGTTATGGGGAAACATGGTCTAATATATTTGAAAATATATTGGATCGGAATCTAATGTAATGTTTAAAATAGTTCATTAGACTCCCATAGCTAGTTTACAACCTATGGTTCTGCTGTAATTGTAAGGTACTATTTTTAGTGTAGCCTCTTACATTAAATACATTGGTTATTATTTATATAATATATATTAAACCTTTTAAATTAAAAAGCATTCAATGTTGTAACTCAAAGTTAAGTCTGAAGTTTGTAATCATGATATGTGACCCTGATTATGGCTCATGTCCTAAACAATTAAATTCTAGTAAGATTCTAGTTTTATAATTTCTTCTCTAGGTAATTTAATTTGACTTCATTATTGGTATTTGCATTATGCTACTGAGATCCAACTATAATGTATAGTACTCTTAGATTTTATACTATGTGTATTATTTAGTTTTTGAAGGCGCATATATTGTGGGAATGATGATTTGTACTAAGCAAGGACCTCATCCTACTGAATTAGTAAAACAAACATGCTTGACATCGTCTTCTGTATTCGTGTACTTTTTATCTGATATATTTTTAAAATGTGGCTTGTTGTTTTTATTTTTTCAGAAAAGAAATAGAGTCATTCCTTCCACCTTTGAAACCAGATTACTGTGTAAAGCAAGCTATGAGAGCTATACTGACAGATCAACCTATGATTTGCACACCTCGTTTGATGTATATGGTTACCTTCATGAAAAGGTTATTATTTAGATCTACTCAGTAAAATATACATATTTCAGAAATAAATGGGCAGTCAGACTTTGGGATAGATGCCCAGCTTTTACTTCTAATTAACTAAAGTATTATTGCTTGTCAAAGAAAATGTGATAGCCCAGGAATCTATAATCATTCATAATTTATGGGATTGATAGAACCAGTTCTCAAACTTGGCATAAGGCAGTGTTCATTCTATAAAGGAGAATATTTGCAGCTCAGGATTGAAATGAGAGGTCCTTGGTGCTCTCTGACCTTGGCTGTTTTCTTGCAGATGTTTTATTACCCAAACAAGGTAACATCATCAGTGCTAGACAAGAAAACAACCAAGTTCAAAGAGCACCAGGGATCACTCACTGTTCATTCTTTCTGTCTCTCCTAGCACTGTTTCCTCTTCATTAGCAAAATGTATGAAGTAGAAGTCCTTCACCATGTACTACGTGGTATTTTTTGGGGGGTAGTAGCAGATATTGCATGCAGATTCTTTCAGGTGCAAAGCATTCTTTCTACCCCTGGACTACTACAACAGCCCATCAATATGGGGACATCACTAGGGCAATTGTATTCCTTTTGAAGGAACAGAAACACAAAGTAGACTTCATTGATAGTGTACCAAAAAGGAAAGTATCTAAAATTTTTGTGCCTGGAGAATAACAAGGACACATAGTCTGGCCTTACTAGCTTAAGAGACATGAATTCTGCACAATTGAGTTTTAAGTTCCATAGAAATAAATGATAAGGCTAACTAAACCATTTTCAATCTATTGCTAATAAGCCCTGAAAAGTTAATAGCTTTATTTCATTTATTTATTTGTATCTCACCTTTATTATTTTTACAAATAATTCAAAGTGGTGAACATGTCCAACACACCTTCCTGTTGCTAGTTGCCCCACAACAACAACCATGTGAGGTGAATTGGGCTGGGCTCAGATCCCAAAGATCCAAACTTTGTTATCAATTATAACTGTGAATAGAACGCCAAATACTAAGATCATGTAATCATGTGGGGGACAGATGGCCAGAAGTGTATTATATACCTTAAAGCAACCTTTCTGGGATGTGGTAACTTTGAACAGTCATCAAACAACTGGTTGTAAGCTGAGAATGACCCATAACCATATTGGTCCCCTCCCAAATGTGTTTGGGGGGAATCATAAAAGTGAAATTAAGAAATAGTGCATCTCCTTAATCAAAGTCATCTGGACTGTTACATTCTATGATATTCTCCCTGTTTTGATTTTATGGATTATTTATTTCTTGGAAAACCACCTTCCTTTTCAAGGAACTTCACAAATCTGTATAAAGCCTTATTAAATTCCTCAAGGGCTCATACCATTTCCAATTGTTGAAGTCTCTAGATACAGTGAAAATAGAAACAGTAACACACGAAAACAAAAGCAAAGTACCAAGGAAAGAAAGAATGAGGCATAGCGCAAGTATTTTGAAGTAAAACGAATGTTAGCAAATGTTTCGATGTGAGGCCCTTTTTGAGTGTGGAATGCAGCCAAATGGTCCTTCTGGTCTTTTGGCCTTGATCTCTGAGTATTTTTTTTAAAGCTAAAAATGAGTAAGACTTAAGAAAGGAAATACATATTGGTTTTAAAACATATTGGTTTTAAGAGTTTGATGAATTGTTATTGCTGATAAAATTACTGTATTATTCTACAGAGGCATTGTCAATAGCTCATTAGTTAAAAGTTAAAAGCGTGTGCAGCCAAGACTAAGCCACCCTGGGAAGCATTCTTTAGTGAAAAATAGCAGGTAGGGTTTGTGCTTCAGAGGAAGCCCTTTAAATTGTCCATAAAACACATTATAGTCTTGTACAGAATAGTTTTATTAACATCTAGAGCAGTGTTTCTCAACCTTGGCAGTTTGAAGATGTGTGGACTTCAACTCCCAGAATTCCCCAGCCAGCGTTGCTGGCTGGGGAATTCTGGGAGTTGAAGTCCACACATCTTCAAACTGCCAAGGTTGAGAAACACTGATCTAGAGCCTGTAGCTCTTTGGAACAATGTTAGGATTTGCACTACTAAACAACTATTTGTTCCTGATTTGTTGATTTTGTAGAAGAGAAGCAATAATTTTAGAAACATAAACTTTTATCCTTAGCCTGTCATATCTGAGAGAATCTGCTCTAGATAGTATTTAAATTTTCTTTTGTTATTGCAATTTTTAAAAGCAAATAACCATCTTTATCGCTATATTTACAATCCTATTTATCTGTTTCCTTCTTTTAGCATCCTACCTTTTGAAGCAGTTGTGTGCATGTACCGGTTTTTGGGAGCAGACAAGTGTATGTATCCTTTCATTGCTCAACGAAAACAGGCCACAAATAACAATGAAGCAAAGAATGAAATATAACATTTTATAAAGGACTGTTATTTGTAACAGAATTATTATCAAATGCTAGAACTGTATTCTGGAGTGCACTTGCATTTAGCAGGAGCAACTGTTAACATTTTATCATGACATTCTCTTGGATCCTATACCTGAATAGTGAACAGGAAAAACATTTTTTTTTACATATTGTATGTAGAGTAATCAGAATTCCTGAGAACCATGAGAGGCAAATTTATAAAAAGTAGTGATCACCCTTGTTCTTTTGAAACTTTATTAGATGTACAGTAATATGCTATTCTTTTTATAGAGAGAAACTTTGTATGGTTTCTCTTGAGATGGTCATGCAATTAGACAATTCAATTGTTTCATCCATTGTTCGTTTTCTTGTGATGTTTTCATGGGTTGTCATTTACATTATGTAATGTAACAGGGACAGTGCTCACTCAGTCTGTGTGAATACATTTTAATTTTAATTTTTCAATGTTGCATATATTGAACCTAAATATGTCTTCATTAGCAAAGTTTGGAATGCTTTCAGAATGGAAAGTCATAATCCATACCATTTCTTTCTGTTACTAAGATAAGAATATATGGCTTGCATTTAAAATCAACCACTATAAAAGCCAACTTTAATGGAATTGGATGGGCAAAGGAATAAACAGCTAAATAGTCTTTCTAGACTATATAGTGAAATCCATTTCCCTATCATTGATTACTGTCCAATAACCCATGTTTTTGCTTAAAATTCAAAAGCAAATTGAGTTAAGAAAAAAATAAATCATGGTCCTCCTGCCAATTGTCACATTAAAGATTTACATAAACAAAATGTAATATTATTAGATGCAACTTGAACATTAGAAAGACCGTAAAATGTTTTTTTAATTGCATTATAGAGCAGAAAACATTTTTACCTTTTTTTGTAAGAACAATTTTGTGCCTTGAATTTGGTGAACTGTATTAGTAGAATATTGTAAAGGTGAACTTCTACCTCTATATCTAAATGTATATCATTCATTTGTAAATTTGTTTTAAAAATTGTGACTTTTTTTTAGAATGTCATGTTAAATACTGACCAACTTTTGTGGTTATTAAAATTATCCACTTGTTCTTTAAGACATAACTTAATCGGATTTTTTAAAATTATGTCCAGGTTTGAGATACTTTTTTATACTAATTATGTTCCATTTCAATATGTGTTTTCATATTCTGTTTCTATGGTAGTAACAGTATCAAAAATATAGTTGTAGTTGATGACTTGGTCTATTCAATCCTGATATTTCCACTATTTCCAGTGACCTTTAGAGGAGCAGTGCATTTGTTTCAGAAGGCATTATTTATGGGAGGATAGCTTTAGTATGTACTGCTGTTCAATTCTCTACAATATGGATTCTATTGCATATATATTCCACAAAATTCAGATCAAAGTTTTAAAAACAAGAAGCAGCTGTAGAAAACTACTGAAATTATACACTCTTCCAGAAAAAAGGAACTATTGGAGACAATGCTGTATATTTTAAACACTTCTTCTGGCCACTATAAAGTACTATATTCTGCTATCCAATAAATAACCAAAATTAGTTAAGACATTGTACAGTATGATGGGAATTATTTTTCCCAGCTTTAGTTCGAGTATGGCTTTTAAGTTCCACCTTTGTCACTGGAAGTTTTCTGATAATCTTGCCTGTTCTACAACATGATTTTTACACAAATAAAATACTGATACCCAAATAAACTACTGATACCCGAATAAACTACTGATATAGTAGGATTATTCTGATATGGTTTACTATATATATATATATATATATATATATATATATATATATATATATATATATATATATATATATATATATATATATATATATATATATATATATATATATATATATATATATATATATATATATATATATATATATATATATATATATATATATCTGTTAGGATATGCAAGAGGGATTACCTTCTGAATAATCTTCAGTACTTGTTGGTTTAAAAGTACTGAATCTCTGTCCAGAAAAAGGGAAAACCCTTCTCAACCCAGTGCTAATAAAATACAAATTTATTTCTTAAGGTAACAGTTCAAAGAGATTGTAAAAAAAAAGATGGCTATATGTTAAATGAATATTCAAGCCAGTCAATATTTTAATGCATAAAAAGTAGCTAACAAATTGTGAAAGGAGTACCTGTAAGAATTTTATATTCAAAGTATATCCAATTGTTTGAAGATGGATATTAATCAGAATAGAGAGCTAGTAGTGACCAGCTGTAGGTATTCTAGTTCAGTTCTTCTATTACATGGAATTAATACTTGGTTCACACATTATATGAAGCCATAGCCTGATTGACTATAATTTGATTAAACCTGTTGACTAGATTTGCAAATGCGTTAAAATCAGAGTTGGACAACTTGTAACCCTAGCTGTGTAATTGGCTGTTGAAGACTTGTTTTTTTCCTAATAGTTGCAAGAGTCATTTCCAACTACTTTGATATATTTCAGTTTTCACTATTTTGAAATGGAAACCACATGGAAGCTGTAGCCCAAGTTTAAAATGCACTTAAATTCTTATCTTATTCAAATACCTGCTCATGGTCCTGTCTACTGCAATCCACTCCCTTAAAATCATTAAGAGCAGCATCCTGGACAAAGCCATAACTACTATCGCCATGACAGCATTAGTACCTTGCACACATAAAGGTTCTCTATAGCAGGCTTTCTATTGGCCCAGCAGATTTTAAGCTACAGTCTCCATCCCATTTTGAAGAATAACAAGTATACCAGCTTCAACCGCAGCAATACACGAGCGTGTAATAGATTCAAAATTAATGTAAACCGCTCCAAACTCGACTGCAGAAAATACGACTTCAGCAATAGAGTGATCAATGCCTGGAATGCACTACCTGACTCTGTGGTTTCTTCCCCAAACCCCCAAAACTTTAACCTTAGACTGTCTACAGTTGACCTCTCCCCATTTCTAAGAGGTCTGTAAGGAGCGTGCATAAGCGCACCACTGTGCCGACCGTTCCTGTCCTACTGTCCTCTTTTATCGTTACTTTTTTACTTATGTTTATACAAACAACTACTATCCTATACATGTTTGGCAAATAAAATAAATAAATCACATTATTCACATCAAGGTAGAACTTGGAAGATTGTATGAGAGAATCTCTTTACAATTATGATTGACAAAGTCACAGATCCAAACAAATTGTTTTCTGGAATTATATATATATATATATATATATATATATATATATATATATATATATATATATATATATATATATATATATATATATATATATATATATATATATATATATATATATATATATATATAATCAGATTTTTTACATATATATTTATGCTTTTAAAGAATTTAAAACAACATTTAACAAATAACCTACATAATCCACAAAGATCACTAAAAACTGATTGATTGTATTTTAAAAATGCCCATATAATAAAAGCATTCCCAGGCAGGACATATCCAACTTGTGCTTTTCCCAGTTCTATGTTGAACACCAGCTGTGTTTACATAACGTATTTAACCAGATCGGCTAAAGACCTAGCAACTACAGATGCATATCATCTAAAGTTTGGTTTGCAATAGAGTTTTTAAAAATAAAATATATTTTGATTTGTTCATGCTGGTTCTTCTGTAATAATGGTGTAAAAAGATGATCACTTGTTCCATTAGATTTTTCTTTCCAGTAAAGGTTCCTTTTTTTTCTGCAGAAAAAGGTTGGAATTTGAGCCAAGTATGGAATTTCCAATTTTGGCATGTGTAGACAGTATCATCTATTATTAAACTTGCATGCCACCCAACCTTTCCCCTCCTCCCCAATTGGGTTGCTCCCAACAATCAAAGATAATACAATATTATATTTAAAAGAAAGGAAAAATAGACTAAAACTGAACAATGAAAGATATAAGGGATCCCACTTTCACTTACCAAAGGCCTGGATGAAGAGCCAGATTTTCATGGCCCTTCTAAGTAACAACAGAGCTGGGGCCCTCTGGATCTTGAGGAACCTCATTCCAAGGGATAGTTACTGTTACAGAGGGTGCTACTTTGGGGATCCTGATAGATGTCATTGTTTAATTGAAGGAACCTGGAATTTGCCAATCCTGCAAGTCTGAATTGGCTGGCTATATACACACAAAATATAGCATATATCTGTCACAGTGAATGAAAACAGTCACAGTCCGTTTTGCAGAATTCATACCAAATAGTAAGTCTAAAAAATATGATGTTTGGCCAGTAACCGGATAGCATGTAATGAGGAAGCATAGTATCAATCTTTGGAACTATATTTGCAATATTTAAGGACAGGGCCTCCACTTCTACTCTCAACCCTAGCACAGAAAATTTACTTATTCTTTGACTTTTATATAATCTTCATCCCAAACACACCTATCAAACAAAGTCCACTCAGATGGGTTTTTAAAAAAATATTTTTATTTTATTTATTTATTTCATCAACAGATACAAGTATAAACATAATTATGAATACATGAAATGGATACAAATAAAAGGGAACATTTGGACAGGGATGGTAGGCACGCTGGTGCGCTTATGCACACCCCTTAAAGACCTCTTAGGAATGGTGTGAGGTTGACAGTAGACAGTCTAAGGGTAAAGTTTTGGGGGTTTGGGGAAGAAACCACAGAGTCAGGTAGTGCATTCCAGGCATTACCAATTCTGTTACCAAAGTAGTATTTTCTGCAATCAAGTTTAGTGCGGTTTACCATAAGTTTGTATCTATTATGTGCTCGTGTATTGTGGTTGAAGCTGAAGTATTCATTGACAGGTAGGACATTGTAGCAGATAATTTTATGTACTACGCTTAGGTCGGACCTAAGACAATATACAGTATATAAAAATTATTACAATATTGAATTAAATAATAAACTGAAAAGCACACAATCTCCCCAACATCCATCTGATCTCATATCTTAATTCTCACACCGTAAGATTATTTTCCACATTTGCTGATCTCCCACAACCACCCTTAAGCCTCCCTTATTGATGTGCCTTTATAATCAATTTACTTGAAGAAAGTTTTCCCGTTCCTGAAAAGTATCAGTACATTCTTTTCTTTGCAGAAGGAATGAGTGCATGTAATGGAATACCATCCAAATAGACCATGCAGCATTTCAGAAACCCTGGAAATACTTAACACAGCTTCCAACTGAAATGTGTAGTTATCTGTTCATGATGACTGGTTATCCTCTTCATCTGTGATTGTTTCGTTGATTGGTGACCAAAGCTGAATCAAAAGAATTAAGCAATTCCTTGAAATTAGGCAATTCCTTGAAATCACAAAAGACAGACCTGCAGCTGCATTGAAAAGCAGGTCTATTTCTCTGGCACACAGAGAAAAATTATAAATGAGAAATGTACCTGAAAAAAGATTAATGGGTACTATATCATTAACAAATAGATAAAAGGAAATAGCCAAACTGATGTAAACTTTTCAGGGATGTATACATACCATTACATAAGACAGTGACCACACTATAATTTTTCATATTTATACTTTGTGTTTACTTCATGTGCTGAATCTGCCAGATGACTGAATTAATAACTCCTTCCTGGATTTTAATTTGACATATAGTTTAAGATGGGGAATTTTATGCTAAATCTTTGGAGCATTTTATTCAAACTGTAGACCACTGTGATTCAGAATGACAGTCAAGGTATGTGGCTGCCCAGACTAAAATGGTGTCTAAACACTGTAACATTACCACAAATTGATATAATTCTACTCTTGGTGCCTAGTTAACAATGAAACTATTTGATAGTCCCTCATCTCCTCCTGATGAATCATAATGTGTGTTTGTAGAATTGTTTTTACGTTGGTCAAGAACCATTATAACTAAAGTTTGAGAAGAATAGTTTACCCCAAAAGGCTGACAGAGAGAGAAGAATTTCTAAATGTGATTGTGTAAATACTTAACTGTAAGTTAAGATTTAAATCACTGAGACTGGATATTTATTTATGCCAACTGCACGGAGTATACCTTATTTTGAGGAGATCTAGAGGATTGTGCTGTAAACCTTTGGGCCTTCCTATTGCCCTGATAATTTTCATTTTCTATAGAGAGTAGATCTATAAATGGGTTGAGAGTCAATCTTGAGTCTAAAAAAATAACAACATATTTTAAAAAGCCATAAATATGACCATCAGAGCCCTATGAAAGATCACTGAAAGTGCTATGACAGCTATAATCATACTTCCTGGTTACTCTTCAGCTAAACTCTTCTGGAAATCCTATAATTCTGTTGCCATATTCCATTTCAAATTTTTACTTTAAAAGAATAAGGGAGACATGGATGTAGCAGAGGTAGTAATTCTCCAACTTCAGCTTCCTTTAATAACCTTTGAACCAAAGTTTAGTGGCAGTTTCAGGATAGAAAGAACTTACAGTACTATACACGTGTATAGATTTTACACTAGTTTAATTGCAGTACATCAAACCTTGGTAATTATAGTTTGCTAGTTACTATGTCTCTCTTTCACACACACCTTGCATAAACAGACACACAATTCCAGTGAGATGCCAATGCTCTAAAAAGGAACAATGATTGTTAAACCAGGTGAAATCTATAAACTTTAGCTGTGTCTCTTTGAATGATAGAACCTTAAATCAACAAATCATATGTTCAGTTTCTTTATCACAAGAAGAACCTGTATCAAACTTACAATTAATTAAATAAAACCATTGTTTCAGTCTGGAGGCTTGTAAAAAGAAAATTTGAAATGAGTATTGCATACTTTCTATGATTGCAAGCTTCCTTTTTACAAATCAGGGTAACTGGATGGAGCTGAGCATTTACTGGCTGGAAGCCCTTCCTGATGCCTATGCGGAGTTCACAGCAGATATTTTTTTCTTTGTTTGTAAACAAGCATTAATGCTACTCCCTATTTGCCATACTAATGGCTATCTGAAGAACTCACCTCTTTTTCCACATCTTAATTAATCAGTGGAATGACTTGCCTCCAGAAGTTTTGGGTGCTCTAACACTGTAGGTTTTTAAGAAGAGATCACACTGAACCATTTGTCTGAAATGATATAGAGTTTCCTGCTTGAGGAGGGAGTTGGACTAGAAGACCTCCCAGGTCCCTTCCAACTCTGTTTTTATGTTATCAATGAAAATCCCAAACTTTTTAAAACATGGATTGCATCTGCTAATTCATATATTTAATTTATACCCAGTTTAGATCCTGTTATGAAATAAACTGATTTAATTTTTAATATAATTGTAATGGAACATTAATGCATATGTGAGATTAGTTTTTTTAAGCCATGAGAGATTCACACTTTTGCATTTTTTCTACTTCTCCTCTCCACTTCTTGTGTCTATTTTCATGTACAATAATAAAAAATTAACTGACCATTAAGACATCAGTGACACTGCTGAGTACTCACGATTGGCAGATCTTTCTAAAATTATCTTTAAACTGAATACTTATAAAAATATGAAAAGTGATCATGTTATATATTCAAGCTGGTCTTTTTTTGATATTTCTTGCTAAATAAGCTACTAAATACAGTAAAGATAAGCACCATGCAAACGACTGAAACAACAAGTAATGAATAATAAATCCCTCAGAGCATAGGACATTCAAATGGACAAGTATGGACCAATGAATTTGAAAACTGGGATGCCCTAATTGAAAAAAAGCCTCTGTTTTGGTTGCCATGCACCATATATTGTTAAGTCTTGGAGAAAGGTCTCGCCATAAGATAGAAGTAAAAAAGTAAGAATGGAAGTAAGCATGCCTTGAGATACTAGATCAGTGATGGCGAACCTATGGCACGGGTGCCAGAGGTGGCACGCGGAGCCATATCTGCCGGCACGCGAGCCGTTGCCCTAGCTCAGCTCCAGCGTGCATGTGTGTGCCGGCCAGCTGATTTTTGGCTCATATGGAGGCTCTGGGATGGCGATTTCGGCCTCTGGAGGGCCTCTGGGGTGGCGGGGGGGAGCATTTTCGCCCTCCCCAAGCTCCAAGAAAGCCTCTAGAGCCTGGGGAAGGCAAAAAATGGGCCTACTGGGCCCACTGGAAGTCAGGAAACAGGGCAGTGGGGGGGTCACACACGCATGTGCAGGGGGGTGGAGCAAGTGGGATGCTTTGAATTATGAGTGTGGGCACGCACAGATGTGCGATAGCACATGCGCGAACTATTTTGGCACCCGAGGGAAAAAAGGTTCGCCATCACTGTACTAGATCCATACAATACAGGGCTTTATAATACAAGTTGAGCACTACAAATTGGGCTAGAAGTCCAGTTAAAGCTGGTGAAATATTTCAGAAAAGTACAAAGTGTTCAAATTCAGGTAGAGCCCTTGCTAATCTTTTAAAACTATGTGCTTTTTAGCAGCCACTTATTGAGTGAAAAATGTCTCATTAAAAAAAGTTAGGAAAGATGATCAAACAAACTTAAAGTAGATGTATAAAGTATATAAATATAATTTAAAATATATTAAAAATAGATTTAAAGCATATAGATGTAAAACAGTCAAGCTGAAAAGCAGGTTATAAATATTTGATATAACTTCAAAATCTATCATGTTGTATTCTCTTTCAAATGTGACCACAATATGGGTGCACCATAGATTTGTATAAGGCATTACAACGTTGACAGCCTCATTTCCCTTTCCTAAGGGTGCCTAAAATAAAATTTGCTTTCTGACACCTTCTCTGAGCGATCCCTTATAGTCCCCATTAACTTTTTTTTCTGGTGAGTTAGTTAACCCAGGCTCCACCTGTATATATAAAGTTAGGCAGTTTTCTCTGATGTGTATCACGTACAGTTACCTAAACTCAATTGTATTTGCCCTTTGCTTGTATTTGTGTGAGTATGCCACTTTCAAATTAGTCCTGACATCTGGTGACTTCCTGAATAAGTGTGCACTTTTAATTGCAATATCTTGGTAGTAGTTTGTTAGTGCCTCCTTCCTGGGTCTGAGAAAAATTAACTGGTCCAAAGACACCCAACTGGATTCATGTCCAAGGTGAGAATCATTATGGCCTGGTTTCAAGCCCAGTGCCTTTAACTACTACACCAAATTGGATCTGTTGGTTGTTGAAAAGCATTCTGGAATAAGGTCCTTCTGGATAATTCAGTCAATTTTGGACTTTACAATCCTGAATAGTTTGATTACATCCATCAAATTTCCAGCTCACTGCTTATTTCAAAATTAAGGCAATTTAGGAAGGTTCCTGTATCCTTATTTCCTCCATTGAGAAAAAAAATTCCCTCCATTATTTTTAATATTCTATGCTTTCTGTTTTTAATCAGGTAACAATCTTTAAAAGGACAAATCCTCTAATCCATAATCCTTAAATTTATGCAAGAGCCTTTTCTTAGGAACTTTATCAAAGGCTTTTTGAAAATACAAGAATACAGTAACTGCAAGCTCTCCTCTATCCATATGCCTAATGAAGTTCAAAAACGTTGGTAAGGCAGAATTTATCTTTGCAGAAACCATGTTGATTTTCTTTCAACGTTGTTTTTTCTTCTTAATGACTAGCTTTTCTTTTGTGTAATTTCCACCAATTTTCTAGAAACAAATTTCTAATCTACAAATTCCTGGATCAATTCTAGATCTCTTTTAGAAACTGGTATAACAATACCTATCGTCTAACTCAATTTTAGAGGCTTTTTTTTGGGGGGGGGGTGTTTCAGGCAGTGGTATCAACCACTGCAAGAATTGTCAAAAGCAGTTGTGTGAACTTGTTCATACAAAGGGAGAGAGCTTATATCACGCTTCCATGATTGTCATCTTGGCTTTTTGATACTACCACCTCCCCGTAGGACACTGCTGTTGGAAGATTAGCAATTTCAAAATTGAATTCTTTGAGAACTCTTGGGTGGGTGTCTTCAGATCTCATTATTAACAATTAAAAACATAGTAAACATCTTTTTTCTCCTGTTACTATTTAACTTTCTAAAGCCCAGTTTTATTTGGTGATTGCTTCCATGCCCTTTATTTCATTAAAACAGCCAAACTTTGTGAATCAGCAGTTCTCCCACAATTCACACATAGTTTACATTTCCTGAAAACTGGGATTGGCGGTTTCCTATTTTACTTCTGAATCCTAATCTGACCAGTTAAATAGCACTGTATTGTTAAAAGTTTTAGGATACACCTAGGGAGTTTAAGCTCTGCTCCTGAAGATAATTTAGGAGGACCTTTTTGGGTGGAGGAATGGTATATAAATAAATTAAATACAGTTAGTTATATTACTAAATTTGCCCTTTCACATAAAATCCTGAAGACAGTCTAGTATGCTGAACACTCTTGAACTAAACAAGTTGAAGGACAGAGATATATTGGAATAACACAAATTAAATCTGCACCAGGCCTGAGAAAATGAGCAAATGCTAAAAACCCTTTGGGAAATTTTGATAGCAGCTGGTGCTTCCTGTTCCTGCATGTATGTGTGCGGATGTGTGTTTCTTTCCTGGTTTACTGTCCAAGAGGAGTAATTCCATCAGGCTAACACAAAATACAAATGTTCACATGGCTTCTTTCCACACGAGACGCCTATGCCTCCCTTGCATATGAATATAATCCTATTTGGGATCTACTTAGTCCAGGTTTTGCTCACCAAAGTTGATTTTTAAGGTATGCTGCTTTACTTGCCTGTAATTCAGAAGACTGTAGTTAGTAATTAATAGTGCCATCCTAAGTGAATTGTCCACATCCCTTTTAAGATTAGCTATATTTGGCGACTATTGTCATACTCGTGTTGTAAGGAATAGTCTTCTGGATTCAGTTCCAAGTGGGAAGAAGACACTGGATTCATGGAAGTTGCTTGGAAAGAAGGTTTAATGGAGGACAGGAGCACATGGCATGAGCTCCTGAACAGAAAAGGTGGATCACATGCTTCCAGGTGTAGGGTGAAAAAAAAAAGCAGTTGCTGAGAGTCCCTGAGTTTTTATAACCTCTGTTGAGCCCCACCTCAGAGTTTCCTGTTCCTGTATAACAGTGGTTCTCAACCTTCCTAATGCTGTGCCCCCCGCCCCACAGCCGCGCCCCCACCGCGCCCCACCCCGCTGCCACGACCCCTGCCCCGCCGCCGCCATTTGGGTTCTTTTACCCTCTGCGCATGCGCAAAGCGTTCTGCGCATGTGCAGAGGTTAAAAGAACCCAAATGGCGGCATCCGGGTGAAGTCTCCTGTGAAAGGGTCGTTCGACCCCCAAAAGGGTCGCGACCCCCAGGTTGTGAACTGCTACTGTATAAGAAATGCACTCTGATTGGTGGTCAGACTCCCAGGGGCCATGCAGGGGCAACTCTGTAGGCTGTGTTTTTGAGTTCAAATTTGGCTGACCCTTGCTGGGTGATGGTGTAATTGAAAGGGCTTTGGGCAATTAGGAATTGCTCTGTCTGAAGGAGGTAGATCTTTGTTATGTAGAATAGATTGGTCCAGGCTATTAACAAAGGGGGGGGGGATGAGTGAACTGGGCCATTCCGACGGCACATTGACAAAGGTGGGGGCTACTAAGAGTGAGTCTTTTTCTGTCTAAAAGCATGTTTCCAGGGATATTCTATATAATATTCTGCCTTTTTAATATTTCCTAGGATATTTTATTTTTCTAGGAAAGGGGTGGATGCTAACTTCCTACACTTGATAACAATACATTCCTTAGTTTAACTGAGTTTCCCCAAGCTTAGTTTCAATGCAGGATCTTAAATTCTAAATTAAATTAGAATAACTAGAATGGGAGGGAACATATATTTAGGCTATCACAGTCATAGTCCAACCTATATCTCCATAGAACATACGTCATGCATGTTCTATGAACACTTTTAAAGTGCTTCCAGCAGTTGAGACATCTTTGAGTTCTTCTCTACTGTAGGTTCAGAAAAAAAGAAAAAAATTGCATAAAGCATCAGGCTAGAAAGCAAGAGATAGTTCAAGTCCTGCCTTAGTCATGAAAACATCTGGGTGACTTTGGTCCAATCATTCCCTCTCAGCCCACAGGGTTCCTGATGTAGGGAAAATAGGAGGAGGAAGGCCTGTTGGATATGTTTGCTGCCATGAGTTGTTTGTAAAAATAATAAAGGTAGAATACAAATAAATAAATAAAAATAAAGAAGACATCCTGTTTAAATGAAAATTACGCTTAAAGATAGGCAAAGGAAACTGTTAACATAGTTAAGAGGCTCTTTCAGGCAGTAGTTATACTCTACATTGGCCTACCCATTTTTTGTCCAATATCTTATTATTAATCCTGACTGGATCAAATTAAAACAAATAGATGTAATTAATAAGAAAAAATCTAAACAGTTTTTCCACCTTTTAAATGTGTCCAACTTTTATTAGTTTAAGTTCAGGTTATACAAAGTGACACATTTTCTTTGACTTTTCTAGCAGAGCATTCATCACAATGAAAGGTCCTGGAGTTACATATAGAAAAGTTCTAAAGCAAGGACTAGCAGTCCTTTCCCTTTATGGGTAGTCTGCTGTTGCAAGAGAATGTTAGTAGTGAGCAGGGCTGAAATAAATGAAGTAACATCAAAAAGTGGGTGGAAATATGCACATTGGTAATATCTTTTTTTCCCCATGGAGAATATTATGTGGAAGATGCAAATCACAATGATTGTGAAAGTGGGCTGAAGGGCACTTGTAACTTGTAAAGCTATGAGTTGCATTAGCATAGTTGGGAACATGGGAAATAATAGTTCGTCTTCATTCTGGACCCATGTCTAGTATGGAGAATTTAACAATGGACTCAATTGCCAAAGGAAATAGTGGAGATGTGTTCAGGTTGTGTGTATATTGCCATCTCTCACACCAGCTTTAATTTAGATTTCTGCACTGAATAGGAGTAGGAGGTGGGGTTTGATGGCTTAAATAACCCATTTCAGTTCAGATTCTTTGATTTATGGACTTAGGACAGTTGGTCATCACCTCTGTCTTATAGAGAAAGGCCATGTGTTAATCTTTGTGGGCCTGTGATCAGTGAGAATTATGCTATCCACTTTTCATGGGGGCAATATTGCCCAACCAGTACAGTACAACATTGTTTCCAAATACAATATGTTATGGCTTTCCCTCAGAACAGCTCCCATTTAAGATTTAACAGCAAAATATTATTTAATATACCTCTTTTGAGAAAAAGGCAATCAATCATAAATTAAACCTCCTTGCTTCCTCTTATTCAATATTCCTTCTTTCTAAAGTTATATGCCATTTATCACAGAAGGGCATGAAATCCATACCTAACACAAATTATCCTTCTGCAGATATGACTGACCAACCTAAAATAAGAAATACGGAGATGAAATGGAGATTTTGTAACATCCTGTGTTATACAATCTACATCAGTGGTGGGTTTTAAATGATTTTGCTACTGGTTCTCGCACGTGCAACACTTCTGCGCATGTGCAAAAGCTTCTGCGCATGCGCAGAAGTGTCCCAGGTGGGTGGGTGGAGCCTCCTGCCACCGGCGCTACCGGTTTTAAGAACCTGTCTGAACCAGGAGCAACCCACCGCTGATCTACATGTAATGGTAGTGTAATAAATGAGAAAAAAGTATTACTGTTGAAATCTCACCGGCTCAAGGTTGACTCAGCCTTCCATCCTTCTGAGGTGGGTAAAATGAGGACCCAGATTGTTGGGGGCAATATGCTGACTCTGTAAACTGCTTAGAGAGGGCTGTAAAGCACTATGAAGCGGTATATAAGTCTAAGTGCTATTCCTATTGCTATTACTTCTATAAGGAGTATTGTGCATAGAGAGCCAAACTATTTTTTTCCTATGTGAATTTGTTGGTATCCCATTAAGATCTGTGGAAAGACAGAGATGACAATAGAAGTATGAATGAATTGCTAGCAATCATTTTATAATTTTGTAAGTGTATAGCAGAACACTTTGTGTTTCTGTCAGAGTAATTGTAGTTCTGACAATTACAGATGATTTTTATTCAACCCTGGAGTCATATTTAAATTTACATAAAGCTAATGGCTTTTTATATTTCTTGAGCAGGAATTTAAATGGCATTGAACAAGCTTTTCTAATGAAGAAGAAGGAAATAGAGGAACACAGAACTGAGTTCTCACTGTTCCACTGGAGTTTAGATCTTAATTTACCGGTATACGTCAATAAGCAGTGTCTGTTAATTTATCAAAGTACTTCCACCAAAGAATATTTAACAACATAACTATGCAACCACAAAATTATAAGAAAATTGAGAATTTCCCTCCACTTGACAGGATTATAGTAAAAGCAATGCTATTTGATTGGTTGCTGATGATTCAGAAAAGAAAAGCCAGCATATTGTCTTTTGGCAGGATAGTTAGAATGGACCTTGGCCTCTATTCTGAATAAGCAATGACTGTATCTTCCAATTACAATGTGTGTGGGTGTTTGTGTGCAGTTAAGGAGGGAGAAAAACGCTTCAGCTGGGTTTTTCTTTCACATTACAGAAAATGATGCAAAACTATGAAGAGCAGCAAAGTGATAATACAAATACTGGAATTTTTCCCGCCTACTAGACAGTCTGGTATTTTGTGAAGTAATATATTAGTTTCTTTATCACTGCATACAGTGACAAAAATTCCTCAGTATCTAAAAAAAAATTCTTAGTAAAGTCTCGCTAGTGGAGTTTGTTCCCATGTGGTGCTTAGCATTATGACAGGATGCCAAATTTAAGATAAGCTCCATAGACAAAGAGATTTATCTTCAATGAACACTCCAAGCTGGAATGCGAAATGGGGAAAAAAACATTTATAGAACTCAGTAACACATTTCACTTCCAGCTAATTGCTCAGGGAACTTCCCCAGATATTCCTCTGAGAGGAAATGTGTCAAGGAATCTGGGTAAGGGAATTATTTAAGGATGGTAAAAGGAGGATGAGTTGAAGAAGTGTTTATGGTTGTAATAATTGGAGACTTCCAAAGGCTGTTTTCCACATTTTATCATTGTTTTGCAATTAATACTTTATCTGATATGGGGATATATGTAACTGGGGAGAAAATATGCCTGTGGAGAAATATATTGTCATTATATCATTTCCCCCTAACATGGTATTAACTTTCAATTGCAAAAAAAAAACAACCCAAAAAAACCACGATAAAGGTGTTCTCATGTGTAGTTATGAGATTTGTCTAGAATGTTAATCTTCATGCTAGGCATGGCATTAAATCTTAATACTGCAAATACCCAGTCCTTTATTTAGGAACTTGCTGACTGCAGAAGCTTCACAAACACAACTAGATGAATTGCCATATTTTGCCAAGAAAGATGCCTTATGTGCACAGAAGATCTGTCTACTAGAGAACATGGTAAATAAGCTCATCTGCTCATTGTTTACATAGCAATTCTTTCTGGCCCACAAATCTGCATCGCTATATTTATAGCTTCAACCCTGACAAATAGGGGCATTAAATTTGAGGTTTAGTTAATGTACTACTTTTTCTTATATGTATATTAATATCTTATTTACTAAAACCATAAAATGATGTTAAAATTTCAGCTCATTATATAAACAGGAACACATAATTTATGCTAAATTTGAGAAAAGGAAATATAGCTAAATATAATGTACACTAACACATTCACTATCCTTTTCCATATCTTTCTATATTACAAACCATCCAACATATCCATAAACTTCTTAATTTTTGTTTTACTTGCTGTTACCATTTGTCTTCATTTTTCTCTTTTTTGAGACTCTTATGAGTTTCATCCAAAACTACAACTTTTTCAGTCATCCTTTTCCTTTCAACCTATTCAAGTTTCTTTCATATGTTTATCACGTGATTCTCAAAGTACTTCTTTTGTACCAATCGTTCACTTTTCCCTTCAGTGCACACTCAATTACCACTCCCACTCCCAATGTATTCATTATGTTTCCCCAGTATGCATAGCTTGATAGGAATGGATAAGATTTCGGAATAGTAGAATATCAATGATAGAATAAGCAGGTATAATAAACTTTAATCAATTGATATGTTTATTAATAAACAATATATACAACAGCAGAAATGAAAACCAACCAACATATGGGCAACCAACTTGATATGGGCTCAACCATAGACCCAGGATCCCAGGATCAGTGATGGTCCAATAAGGAAGAGTAGACTAAGAAACCAATGTCATACAGGTCAAGTTCACTTTTATTGCAACAGGAACTGTTACAGAATCTTGGAAATTCGAATG
Source organism: Diadophis punctatus similis (assembly GCA_023053685.1). Classification (NCBI taxonomy): domain Eukaryota; kingdom Metazoa; phylum Chordata; class Lepidosauria; order Squamata; family Dipsadidae; genus Diadophis; species Diadophis punctatus. Next base: position 171,403,284 of record JALIGW010000003.1, read on the forward strand.
TACTTTCCCTTCCCTCACTTTGTTTTTGTGTGAACAAGAAAGGGCATAGGAGGACTCCCAAATTGCACATAGAATCCATCTGTGGTAATCGGTGGACCAATGTGGAGAGCTATGGGGGAAAAAAACCAATAAAATTTAATCCAAGATACCATTTAAAAGAAAACTGGTACAAAAGGCTCTATATGTTGAGAACCAATTTGGTGTAGTGCTTAAGGTGCTGGCCTAGAAATCAAGAGAAAGTAAATTCTAGTTGCACCTTACACATGAAAGCTGACTGGTTGATTTTGAGCCAGCCACTCTCTCTCTGTCCAACCCACCTCACATGGTTGTTGTTGCGGGGGAAACAGGAGGATGAAGGAGTATTATATAAATTCGCCACCTTGAGGTACTTATTTATAAACTAGTAAAACTCTTGTGTTTGTAACCCTTAACTAGGTGAAGTAGTGTACTATAAGGCAAGATATTTTCAACCAAGGTACTTCAAAGGGTGTAATTTACAGAATATGTCCAAAATCCAAGTCCCATAACTCCAGTGGAATTAAAATTTGGCAAATGTTATAAAGCACTTTATGATGTAAAATTATCATAAAGCAAATATCATAGAACATTCCCTGTGGTCAGCTCCTGGTTGACTGTGCTGTACAGTTCAACATGGACTACTTTCAAGGCAGATACATCTCTGAATATCTCCCTGAATTTTTAAGAACTTTTTTTCAAAAACATTAGAAGCTCTTGCCATTGTTGAAGGCGCTAAGAAATCTGTTAAGATAATGTCTCTGAGACAATGACCCAAGGGGTTAAAAATTTAGTAAAGTAATAAAGGTGGGTAAAAAAATCTTTAAAAATTAAATAAATACACAGTAGATGGCACTGTGCATATTACTCGATCTACAATCACCTAGATAGATAAAGAATATAACAACAAATGCCAAAATAAAGAAGGAACATTTTACTGGATATAATGGTCATGCAAAAAACCTCAAAAGTATTGGAAAGAAATACATTTAAAAATACCAACAATTAATTAAAAAAAACTGAAGCCACATATAGGCATAAATCCAGAAAACATGAATGAAAAATAGTTTACTAAGATACCTAGCACTATATTGAGACTCTAGAAAGAGTGCAGAGAAGATGATTAGGGGACTGGAGGCTAAAACATATGAAGAACGGTTGCAAGAACTGGGTATGTCTAGTTTAATGAAAAGAAGGACTAGGGGAGACATGATAGCAGTTTTCCAATATCTCAGGGGTTGCCACAGAGAAGAGAGAGTGAAGCTATTCTCCAAAGCACCTGAGGGTAGAACAAGAAGCAATGGGTGGAAACTAAACAAGGAGAGAAGTAACTTAGAACTAAGGAGAAATTTCCTGAAAGTTAGAACAATTGATCAGTGGAACAACTTGCCTCCAGAAGTTGTGAATGCTCCAACACTGGAAGTTTTTAAGAAGATGTTGGATAACCATTTGTCTGATGTAGTGTAGGGTTTCCTGCCTAAGCAGGGGGTTGGACTAGAAGACCTCCAAGGTCCCTTCCAACTCTGTTGTTGTTGTCGTCATTATCATCATTATCATCATCATCATCATCATCATCATCATCATCATCATCATCATCATTATATTGAAAAAGAGATATTTTCCCTATGATATCACCCAGGGTGACTAAAATTATATATACTGTATATATTATAATGTAACCTCTTGTTTATTGCTTGTTTGTTTGTAACTAATAGGGATCACTGTCTGTTTCCCTATAATTTTCAAATTTTTAGGACGGCTATATTTTAGAAAGGCGCATATTTTACCCAAACTAGATCTCAGAGTCATTTCAAACCTGGTTCACATGAAAGAAAAGCATGAACACTTAACTGCTCCCAATCCTCTCTCAACCTTCTTGATCCTACACATTGATTTGACTTCATTCTAAATGTCATACATCTAACATTGGCTTTAATTTCTGAAACTCGGAAGGCAGAACTATTCTTTAGCAGATGAAGCAATTTCATACCTATAGGGATGCATAAGGCAAGGTTCTATATATGGCCTTCAAGCAACCTCCCCAATTCAACCTTGTGGGGGGAACTGCCCAAAATAATTATTTGTATATTTCTTATTCCCTAAAGGAGGATGTCTCATAGTTCTGCCATGCTAGCTGGTCAGCTGAATATTTTAGATTATTTAAAATTATCCACTTCCTAGTCCATAATTTCTCCATATTTGAGCAGATATTAAGACCTAATTTTCTCCTTGCCGCACCTGTTGTACCAAGCATTCCCTTCCCTTTCTTCATGAACCACGGGACACACTTTTCTTGGGTTTTATTTTGTAGCACTGCCTAAATGGTAATTCCCCCCCCCCCACCTAAAATGACTCAGTTTATTTCCTGTCGTGGTTTCCTTGGCACTTCTGAGAAAGCTCAACTGCTACCTTTGAGCAAGACTTTAATTGCTATGTAAACTATTAGGAAGAAAACTGGCCTTTTGCCTATGATTGAATTCACTTATAGTAGCTGAATTTATTTTTCCTCTTGCATGTCACATTTCAGGCCTCAGATGACTACTATCTATCTTTTCATTTTCTCTAGTAACTTTAAAAACACAGAAACTCCTGAAGGAACAATAAGATCTTAACAAACTTCCTACAAATAAAATGCTGACTGACATCACCACAAAGGCCACCTACATTGCTATTGGAGATCACATATGCCTTTTCACAATTCTTTCAATCTAGATAACCATCCAAAATGCTGGCTGCTAGGTTTATTACACTGTTATTTGTAACTGCACTGGTTAATTCAGTCATATTTCATCCAACGTTTCCAGCTGTAATGAAGATTGTTATCTCTAGAAAAATGCTAGAACCCCCACTCCCACCATCACTTTATATAGGAGAAGAGTAACACTAGTGTTTTAATTATAAGATTCAGCCTTCATGTAGACATTGAGCAAGTCACTACATACGTATCTGGGGAAGGAGGCAAGTGGTGAAATCACTCAAATGCTTTGAGTTAAAATACTTTTGTCAGATGTCAGGATGAAGTACATATTGGCTGTATTTGAATGATGAAGCAATCATCCATGTTGTCATTTTGACATAATTGTGGTTTTTATGGATGTCACTGGCTTCCTAAGCAAATCACAGTCCATATTTCAAGATTCCTTAAAATTTAAGATTTGTCCAGCTACACCAAACACACCTGAATCATTACCATTTTACTCCTTTCTACAGTGTTTTTCTTTTACCACCTTCTTCTTAGATACTAACAGCATCAGGGTACACTGTGCTGTGGTGGCACAGTGGTTAGAATGCATTACTGCAGACTAATTCTGCTGACTGCCAGCTACCAGCAGTTCGGCAGTTCAATTCTCATTGGCTCAAGGTTGACTCAGCCTTCCATCCTTCTGAGATCGGTAAAATGAGGACCCTGATTGTTGGGGGCAATATGCTGACTCTGTAAACCGCTTAGAGAGGGCTGTAAAGCACTGTGAAGTGGTATATAATTGTAAATGCTATTAGTATTCCTCCTTGTTGGTTGACTGTAAACTGCCACCCTACAAGGTGGCACTGAGTTGAACATGGACTAGCCATGACTCTCGGTCAAAAAACTGGTCTGTCAATTTCTATCTGTAGGAGAAGGAATGGCAGAATCTGGGGCAGAGTGAAAAGAGGAATCAGCCTAGAATCCCTACATAACCACATGTGATCACTCACTTGAGTGCTGTTGACCCTTATCTAACTCTAATCAGGTGCTGACTGTCAGTTGAGAAGATTCCAATGCATAGGCTTTTAGCAATAAATCAGCTTATTTGAACGTTCACATATGGACCTGGTCTTTCACATCTGACCCTGACATAAACAATGGATAAAGAATGCTGAACAATGCTAGGGTGTCCCCTGGAGACAGTGCAGATTGGCCTCAACTAACCAGCACAACAAGTGGGCAAGGGCTACTGGTTCAAGGATAGAAATTGCTAAAGAAAGAAGCGTCCTAAATACTAACATTAATAGCATTTGTTTAAATTCTACTTTTTGTCACATCAAATCATTCTTATAGAAATCTCTAAATTATCCTTCCAGTCACTTTAGTTTCATCCCAAATTAATTTTTTTTCTCAATTTTATTCTTAATTCAATACTCTATTGGAGTCTCTATGTTTGGACTTCTCTATCCATTTACAAAACATTGTAAATGCTGTGCATTTTTGCTGTCTCTTTTAATTTTAACATTCTTCACTCTATTTGACAACATTCTCTGACCAACTTTATTCTCTGTACAATCAGATTTCTTATTGATTGATTATTTTTGGTGGCCTTACCAAACGGTTAGCTTGGTATTAAAATTTCCCAAATCATAAAAGTCCAAGGCCAATTTATTCAAAACCAGTAACCACTAAAAATAGGCTCACATAGCACTCTGGCCTAATGCTTGAGGAAAAAACCAAGTTTTCGAAGTCTTACAAAAAGACAACAAAGTCAGAGCCGTTTTAATCTCACAGAGTATGCTGCTTTACAGAGCAGGCACTAGAACAGAAAAGACACATCTCAATTTCATCACATAATTTAATAGAAGAAACTTCTATTCTATTGGATCTTATAGGATGAACAGAAATCATCAACAAGATCTCAAATAACCTGGTTCTGTACTGCTAAGAACTATATAACTGGTAACAGTAGCTTGAATTGTATCAAGAAACCTACTAGAAGCCAGTGTAGTTCATGAAGCAGTGGTGTTATATTGGCATATGTTAAGTATCCACACCATTCTACTAATTTGTAGCTACATGCAGTATACTGACACACTCAGAACATTAAATATTCAGACCTTGAGTATTGCTTAATATTGAATATTTTAGAAGTGATTGTTAGATGTGTCATTTATTATTTCAATTTAAAAAAACTTCTAGTTACCCTTGTTCTTTTTGTTCTTTCCTATTAATTATGTTAGTTCCTTATTTTCTTAATATAAGAATATAAGGACTAGTGCGCAATCTAATCAAGGATTCTATTCTTACAGTGGCCTTTAATGGTGACTCATAGGAAGCCCACAAGCAGAACATAATGGCAAAGTGCTTCTTCACAATAATCAGCTTTCAGAGGCAAATTGTCTTTGATGCTGGAAGCAACAAATAGCCATCATAACAGCGGTGGGTTGCTCTCGGTTTGGTCCGGTTCTGCGAACCAGTAGCAGTGGCAGCGGGAGGCTCTGCCCACCCACCCGGGACGCTTCTGCGCATGCGCAGAAGCGCATGAGTGAACTGGTAGCGACGGGATTTAGAATCCACTAGTGCATCGTAACTAGTAGCTGTTAAAAGATTGCCCTCCTCCCCATTAATTTATCTCGGTTGGTAGCTATCAAAGGCATTCAAACTGGTAGCCAGCTAGTTGTCTACAGGAAGCACATGAACAAAACAAGAATGCAACTGCAGTCTCCAAAGAATTTGTGTCCTTAATTTTAGAGCCTGTGAAAATAAAACATTAATTTTATTAAATCAAAATAGCACTTGGACTGCATAGTTGCGTGCTTGCATTTCTTTTTATAAAAGCAGGTCAATAATCCAGGGTTCATGAAATATTCTCCTTTCTAAAATATTTATCTGTAAAGCAATTAACTTGTATTCTTGAGCAAAACTTTCTCAAAGAGGTTTGACCTCTTCGGCTAACGATTGTGGTTCATTAAATTCCCATATTTATGACTAAGAGTTATAACTCTACGATCAAATTCCACTCAATTTCCTCTGAATATCTTACTAAAACCTAAAATGACAAAAGAAGTTCCTTGACTATAAAGGAAGAGCAGGGGTGAAATGCTCCTGGTTCGGACTGGTTTGGGTGTACCGGTAGTGACGGCCGCCAGTGGTTCACTGAACCACCAGCGATGGCTGGCTGGCCACACCCCCGAACCGGTTCCCAGGTTGCCGTTTGCTCGCCCTGCAAGTGGATGTCCCGGGACTGCACTTGTGGTAGGACGCTAGTCCGCACCGGAAGAAGGCTGCAGGAGATGTGGTGCACATGTGCAGCAGCCCCGGGACATCCACTTGCTATTTCCTACCTTTTGGTCCTGGCGCGCTCTGCTTCCGTGGGGCCTTTGGCCGACTGCCGCTGCTCTCAGCCTCAGCCTCATAGCAGCAGCAGCAGAAGGTAAGGTCAATGCTGGCGGAGGGGGAGAAGGAAGACTCACTGCGCCTTGGGTCCTAAAGGGCAGGGTGTGCTCTTGCCTGGGTTCTCCGCCATCCCGGAACTGCACCACGCCGGGGAATTTTCCTGCGCGGCCGCGGTGGGGGCAGAGCCACCCGGAAAGGCTTTGGGTCGGTTTGAGGTGTGGAGCTTCGAGGCTGGGAAGGGCTTGGAGTGGCAAGAGGGAAGGAAAGGTGACCACGACTTTCCCCTCCTCCTCCTCCTCTTCTCCTCCGCCAGCTTTGAGCTTGGGAAGGGCTCGGAGTGGCAAGAGGGAAGGAAAGGTGACCGCAACCTTTTCCTCCTCCTCCTCTTCTCCTCCGCCAGCTTCGAGGCTGGGAAGGGCTCGGAGCAGCAAGAGGGAAGGAAAGGTGACCATGACTTTCTCCTCCTCCTCCTTGTGGGGTTCATTGAGTTTGTTTTGCAAGCTTGCCCGAGGAAAGGGAAGGAAAGGAAAGAAGGAAAGGAAAGAAGGAGGGAAAGGAAAGAAGGAAAGGAGGGGAAAGAAGGAAAGGAGCAGAAAGGAAAGGAGGTGAAAGGAGGTGAAAGGAAAGAAGGAAAGGAAAGAAAAGAAGGAAAGGAAAGGAAAGGAGGGGAAGGAAAGGAGGGGAAAGGAAAGGAAAGGAAAAGAAAGAAAGAAATGAAAGAAAGAAAGAAATAAGAAAGAAAACTTATGACCACAATTGAGCCCAACATTTTGGTTGCTAAGCAAGAGCGTTGTTAAGTGAGTTTCACCACATTTTGCAAGTTGGCCACACCCACCTGGCCACCAAGCACACCCACCCGGTCACATGACCACCAAGCACACCCAATGAGTCACATGACCACCAAGCCATGCCCACCTGAAGCCATGCCCACCTGACCTCCAAGCCACACCCACAAAATAAGCCACACTCACAGAACCGGTAGGGAAAATTTTTAGATTTCACCACTGAGGAAGAGCCCTGCTTTTGCATGGCTGTGCGATAAAAGGTTGTTAAAATCATTTTCAAATATAATATTTTCAGGAATTTAGAATTAGAAGGAAGGAAGGAAGACAACAGGAAGTATCTCTTTCCAAGTAAAAGGAAGCCAGATGTCATTTGTTTATTGACCGAAATATGGGAACTTGGACCACAAAGCATGACGCTGAAACTCCATAAGAAAAACAAACATGTTAATTTAAAATACCGGTAATTAGATTGCAGTTACTGTAAAAGCACTCTGTGGAATGAGGTCTTTCTTTGAAAAGAAATAGAAAAATAAGGGAATACAGGGAAAACAAATTGAAAAAAGAGATACCGAAATATATACACAAATGTCTTTTGATAAATTAATAACTCTTGACTTCTTTCCCAATCTTTTCCCCCTCACAATACTATTTATGCTACCAAAGATTTATCTCTCTCAAATACACATTACTTTTACTCCAAATTTTTCCATTATTAAATGCTGACTCTTCCTACCACTTTTCTCAAATGCTTCATTTGATTTCTGGCTTACTATTAAAAGCATTCTGCAATATCCAGGAGCCAACATTGTGTGAAAGGCACTACACTTTATTGATGCTGAGAAGGAGGAAGGCCTGATCCTAGATGTAGCTTTATTATCATGAAGTTTTTTTTTAAAAGATAACTTGTAAATTAGTAATTGTTATCGATCACAGACTTAGTCTGGCAATCAAGGTTGGCCATCCTCCTAATGGGGCCTCAACCGAGAATCCTCCTAAAAGCTCCAGCAATGCCAAGTAGTATTTATCACTTTGTCCAACCCCCTATTTTCCCAGGTGGGAGGGAGAGTATGAGATGACCTAAAGTAGCAAGTGTCATCCTTGTGCTTTTATCTATCTTGTCTTTTTCCCAAGGAAGATAGAGGACATATGGCATTTCTTCATATGAAGTAAAATCTGGCTGCCTGTTTTGCTTTGCATAAACAAAAGTATTCCATTGAGATTTCCTCACACAGACCATTCAGGTTATGGGGGCAACCAGCACACTTTGGGCTAGAACTAACAGGTGACACAGAAAATGATGATGATGAGAATGATGATGATTTTTGCAGAGCAGAGATTTTCCTCACTAAGGATCAACTTAATCTTATCCAACAGAGCATGAGTGGAATTATTCAGATTCAGATTGCCATCCTTATTGCATCCTTATTGCAGATCATGTTTAAGAATATTCCTGAAAACTTCAGCAATATTTCTACTGTCTATAGCTGTGTTTCTCAACTTCAGCAACTTTAAGATGTGCTTACAGGATTAGGGAATCCTGGGAGTTGAATCCCAGATACCTTAAAGTTACTGAGGACAACATACACTGCTAAATAGGATACTGTTCTGTTTGGCAGACTGTTTAAATGTGCTGTCCATTTAAAGGGCTCTCTAATTCAAGTTATCAGGCAGCTGGACAACAATGGGCACAGGGACTGTTATCTTCCTTTCATGGAAGATTGGATTTCTATTTAAAAGGCCACAATTATTTCCAAATTTATACCGGTGCATTACACTTACATTTATATATTACATGTATAAATTATACATTACATTATATGCAATATATACTTCGTGCAATGCTTGTGTTCTTCCTTGTCTTCTTTATTGAATGAATTTCCTCATTTTGATTTCAGCTTATGCCAATTAGCCCTATTCTCTCTTGAGAGCCAATGGAGGTCTGAACCAAAGAGGTTTGCTAAGGAGAAAGCTGCAGCATAACCAGGAAAAGTTGCCATAGACCTTGTCAAAAGTAGAGAGGGGCCAACCCAGCTAGCAGCATTGACTTATGCAGTCTTGTTATTTCTCTCTCATATAATGCCCTGTAATATGTTCTGGATGTTTCATTTTCTCAATTTATTTTTCTATAATTTTCCATACCGTACACTATATTTTAAGGGCACTGGAACATGTCTAGAACAAAAGTAACCGAATGATCAGTGTGGATCTTGAAAACCAAGTCCTATAAGGAATGGTTGAAACAGCTGTGCAAGTTTAGTTTGGAAAAAAAATATTAAGGGTGCTTTCTTTATCTGAAGGGCTGGTAGGGGGAAAATAGAAGAAGTGTATTCTCATTGCAATGATCAGAAATTCTAGAAGATGTACTTTAATTACATTTCAATAGCCATACTGGTATATGTTCAATTTCATTTCTTTTTGCTGTTGTTGTTTGGTATGATTAATATCATATACTATTTTTTAAACTATTTTATTGGATTGTTGTTTTTAATTGTTGTAAGATACCCAAAGCCACTTAGGTGAGATGAGCAACCATATAAACCAGATAAATAAATATCCTACTTTTCTGCTCATAGAACACTCAAACTTGCTATTATAAAATGAAACAAGAAAACAGTTAAACTAGTTTTTGAAAGCTTCAGGCAGTCGTCGACTTATGAGCACAATTGGGATGGAAATCCAGATGCTGCAGTCATAAATCATGGAACCCATGTGAATGGAGTCATTTTTCTCACATGTTTCATGCCAGTTATTAAGCATATCATAGTCGTTAAGGGAATGGTACCGGTATGTTTAAACAAACCCAATCTTCCAAATGAATTCATTCCATTGCAAATAACAGTCATATGGCTATAGGATGCTGCAACGAGTCATAAGTGTGAGCCGGTTGCCAAGCAACCAAAGTGTGAGTATGTAACGAGGGAAAAGCAACATTTTGCCATAGCTGGAAGTGAAAGTCATAAAGCACCCATTCTAAGGCCACTGTAACTCCCAACAGTCTCATAAAATGATCAGTTATATGTCATAAACTACCTGCATTAGTTTACCTTAATAAACCAGTTCAAGCTATTCCACAATGTATCACAAAGAAATAACAGAATTGGAAGCTAATTTATTTAAAGTAAGATAATACCCTTTTAAACAGTGATTTTAAAAACTGGGCTTTTTCACCGCTGACTGCCTGGCGTGCAATAATCATTGCTTAATAATGAGACTATGATAGAATTAGTCACAAATCTTCATCACATACCTTCTGAATTAGCTATATTTGGATGCCATTTCATTTTTTGCTTGCTCATTTTAACCTTTGGGGTATTCAGAACCATGAACCAATTACAGTAAGAGCTAACATAAGAACAACGATGATCAAGACAATGATTTACTACATTGGATCTCCTATCAGGGTTAAAATGACTCAAAATGATGCCATGGTTAGATAAAAAAGTGAGATTTCTTTGGCTGCCTTGAGCCTTTGCGATTACATCTTTAACACATCAATAACTTACCCTCGGGTTATTGAGGCTTGCAGGGGCATGACTAATCGGCAGATGAAAGTGTCTTTCTGGGGATTAGCTCTAATGAAAAGAAAAAGGATAGTTATTTTGTTTGGTTGAAATCTTCCATAAATCAGAGCAAATACTGACAAAGCAGGTTCATACAGGAAGAATGAAGCTTTTGTAGGTGAAATTAAGGGAAAGGAAAGTTTTATATAAATCACAGGCTGAAGTTAGCATTTGTGAGAGAGCCTATGGGAACAAAACCATTTAATGTCAGGTGTTAAAAAAGGATGTTTGGTTATTCTTAAAGCATTCCCTTTCTAAATAATAAAATACAGATAAATGGGGCATCATTATTGCTCTTTCTCTCTCCTTCTCTCTCCCTCCCTTCTGCCAGAATTACCACCCAGATTTTGTAGTAGACAATAATAGCCACCATGCGCTGCACAGGATTGCAAGCTGGTGGCATTGTTGGTGTTGTTAAGATTTAGAGACTGCCCAACTCCAGAATTATGGCTTACACTTTAAAAACAGAAATACATTAGAGAGACAATCTTAAGGGTCCAGACATCCATATACCATACATTTAAAAAAAAACAGCATGGACAGGGTTCCACAAACACTCAGCCCCAATGTCTGACAGGACAGTCATATTTTTAAATCTACCCCAAAACCTTCTGAGACATCATTAGTATGGGAGCTACATGGATTTTTGACAGGTTACCATTTCAAATAACAAAAGAATCACAAAGAAGCTCTCCTTCCCAATCCCAACCTCCATTGTTTGATTTAAGGGATTCAAAGCAAATTGACTCAGCCTCATCTTACCAGACATAAAGTATAGGAGACAGGTTGTCCCTCAATTATCTGGCACTATGCCATGAAGAACTTTCTAGTAATAACCAATACTTGAATTGTACCTGGAAGCTCACCAGTAACAAATGCAGCTCATGGGCAGTAGTATCATATGGGCATACTGCCTACAATACTGCATTCTGGACTAATTTTAGCCTCTAAATGATTTTCAAGAGCAGGTCCATATAGAACACTGCAATAATTCAACTGTGAGGTAACTAAGGCATAAGTGACTATCTAAGGGGTTTCACAATTCAGGAATAGGCACAACTGGCATGCCAACTAAAGCAGTGCAAAGACTTCTTCTTCTTCTTCTTCTTCTTCTTCTTCTTCTTCTTCTTCTTCTTCTTCTTCTTCTTCTTCTTCTTGTTATTATTATTATTATTATTATTATTATTATTATTATTATTATTATTATTATTATTATTATTATTATTATTAAAGTAAGGAATGTTTTTCTGTCTATAAAGTAAACAAAAGTTTACCTAATGTTTTTCTATATGTGAGAAAGACTGGTGATTGTCTATTAAAGAGAATGATCAAATACTTTTGTTCTCCCCATTCCTTAGTGTTTCCATTCAGGGACTCTAAATGTCAAGATGGCTGCTTCAATCACAAAGTCGCCATCTTAATTTTTTAACCCACCCACAGATGTCTCTAATTTTCATTAATCTCAAATGATAGTGAAGTTAATTATTCTTGTTACTGGCTCTAAGATGTATCTTATGCCAAAAAAAGTTTCCAAGGGTGTATTGTGAATACATTTTGGTTAATTATACAGAGCTGCTAACAATCAAAGGATTTTGTTTTAATGTGTCCATGCTTTTCTTAATATTAACATATTGTCATGTATAAAATATTTGATGAAAGAGATGAGCTAGCTGTTTTAAAACCAGCTCTGTCCATGTGGTATGAATAACTATGAATTCTTAATAGAACATAACACAAGTCACAAATAAACAATTCCAAGATTTTAACAAAGCAGCCAAAAGAAATGATTATATTATATATTCTTAACACCTTCTACATTTAAAAATCTGTTTTTTTCAAGTTTATGCTTTGGTTTTAAATTACTTGAATTTAACAATCTGAGTCAGCAAAGAAAGAACCTACAACAAAGAGGATTTCTGGAGATGCACTGCCATAGCAAAGGCTGAAAGAAGCTGCAGTCCTGTGGGAGAAATGCATATTCAGCATCCTGTCAGTGTGCTTTGCCATTGACTTTCTGGTTGCTAAGGAACAACCTTGGGCAAGCTATTGCCCTTCTGTCCTAAGGGTGGGATTCCCAGACTTGTTCAGCTGACCACTATAAGAAATGGAAGGTTAGACAACATCCATCTTCAAGTAGAGTTTTTGTATCCAATTTGTGGATAGCGTTCTCACTAAGATCTTGGTTTCTAAAGAACTTGGCTTTGTTGTTTCTTTTTCTAAGAAAGAAGTATTGCCTTGTCAGGCAACATTTACCCCACTTGCCCACATCTATATTTCTCCTGGTCATCTAACCCTGGAGCAGAAGAAATATTCATGTGTATGAGCTCAATCCAGTTAATAACATCTAAGCTAAGCATCATGTACCTCTTTAGTTTAGGCTTAGTATATAAGCTCAGTACAAGGTTACAATATATATATATATATATCTCAAAATAGATCTATAATAGTCTCCCTTTATTTTCATTTATCAGCAAAAAATGTTACACACACACATACACACACACATATGTATGTATGTATGTATACATACAAAATATTATAATAATCAGCATGAGACATTTCCTAATACTATCTTTAGTATAAATCCATAGTGATGAATGAGAAATATGTAAACATGTTTTGTCCAGAAGTTTTATAATTTAGAATATATATATTAAAATGATCCAAGCCCTCATGAACTGATTGAAGAGATAAAGAACCCTTATAACTACTCTACTCACTGCAATGGATTAAACACATATAAACTTTGGGATAATACAATTCTCTTTGTGGGAGAAGACTGGAGCAAAATAGGCATTGATGAATTCCATTTTCTTATTATTGCTATCCTAGGAAGAAGCTTATGACTTCCTTTTCTCTCCTTTTACGTAGTCTTCCTTTTCTATCCTACATAGTCAGGAAGTCCATTTTGTTGCTTTTAGCTTCCGTGGAGTTCCCTAAGTGCTTTAGCCCAAGTTACTTTTTACCACTTTACTTATTTGTACAATTCCTTGGTGATCATGCCTATTTCCCATATCCTATACATGTTCCAGTTAATTCTTAGTTCATTCAAAATAGGAAGGAAGGAAGGAAGGAAGGAAGGAAGGAAGGAAGGAAGGAAGGAAGGAAGGAAGGAAGGAAGGAAAACAATACTCCAATGGCTTCCTAAACTGACTCCTAGCTGCACTTTTCCTTGTTAGAATGATAAGCAATTGTACTTCCAGTATCTTATTTTTTAGAAGTTCCCAACCCTCCTGTATTCACATTTCTTTTGACCTCAGAATTTCTGTCCATGGGATCCGACCCAGTATTTCTTTATGGTTGTTGAACTTGGATATTCTGAAATGTTATGTGCATAAAAGAATTAGATTCCAATTTTAATTTCAGCAGCATTTGACCCAAGATGACAAAGTCACTTCCTCCCAATGTTCATGCTGTCTTTGCCTCTTGAGTGAAATCTCTGTTCGTTAGGATCACATCAGTGGTGGGTTGCTGCTGGTTCGGACCAGTTCGCCCCTACCGGTGGCGGAAATTTGCCACCGCTCGCCGAACCAGTAGTGATGGCCAGCTTGCCACACCCCTGAACCGGTCCTCCGGTCGCCGCTCCTTGAAAGCGGCTGGCAAAGAACCCTGTGCACGTGCTCGCTTTGCTCGCACACGCAAAACGCGCACTTCCGACATGATGCGAACTGGTAGGGAAGGCAAGTAGAACCCACCCCTGGATCACATGCAAGAAAGTCTATTGGCTTCTGGAAAATGAGACATTGAGCAAGACCACAGAGGAGTTTTTAGGATGTGGTAAACTTGACTAAGGATATTGTGGATATTTTGATATTATCTACCAAATTAAAATTTTAATTTGTAAAGCAACTATATTTAAAATAATTTCTTCTCAGCAACTGGGAAACAGTAAGTTGCTTTATGATCTAAATTTTAAAATAAAATATATGATTAGTATGGAGAGACACCCACCCACCCACACCCACATTATATCAATTTATTATGTGAGTGAACATTTGCTCATGTTTGGAGATGATTTTGGGCCAGGTACATTAACACAATGGAGGGGGAGGAGGAATACAATCTCCCAGCAATGTCTACTTTGCTGTGGGAGATAAAGAACTAGATACAATCCACAGTTAGATTCTATGACCTACAGGTACTTGCATGTTGCATCCATTTGCATCTCTTGTTTCAAACGGCCATGGGGAAAGCCAGACATTTGAGACCTATCTTCTCAGCCACTGAAAATTCAGCTTAGTGCTGGTTCTGACTGCTGAGACTTTATTTCCACTTATCCAGTGAAATTCATCTTCAACATAAATTGCCATACAATAGCCTTAAAAATATTAGTACAGATGTTTTTAACATGCTGAATTATACTCAAAGCCTTGCAGATGGATAGCAGGGCAATCCGTAGGCGTGTGTGCTTCAGACTTCAATAGTGGGCATGATCTGACAAACAAAGCTCCACCACTTTTTACCTGTATACAAAAAGAGTTTCAATTCCTGGCCACACCTGCAATTTTGACCTTGTTAATTTCCCTTGAAAGATGGTATGTCTTTTTTATCTCTTTTTAATGAAGTGATCTTTCCCGTACTTCCAAAATGACACTAAAATGCCTAAAGTGCATGATTCCTTATACATTCTCCTGCAAAACAATATAGTTAATGATTGGATGGATTTTATAGGAGTTACATTGCTACACTGACCTTTGAAGGAGTTATTCAAGCACAACAGCATACAGGGTATCACTTCTATCTGTGCATTTTCTGTGTTCAAAATTCAAGATTGTAGTTCATGACATTAAAGCCCTAGCCATTTTTTTATTTGTTTGTTTGTTTGTTTGTAATTTATATGGAGCTTTGATGACATGTTTATGGATGTCATCTTGACTTTTTGACATCTAACCTTACCTCTTGCAGATAACTTATGTTCATGAAAATTCTTATTATATATTAGTTTTTACTGGGGGGTTTTGTTCACCAAATGTGCCTATCCACATTTTTCTTGCTAATTTTTAAATATTTGAACCAGGGGTGAAATCCAGCAGGTTCTGACAGATTCTGGAGAATTGGTAGCGGGAATTTTGAGTACTTCGGACAACCGGCAAATACCACCTCTGTCTGGCCCCAGAGTGGGGTGGGAATGGATATTTTGCAGTATCCTTCCCCTGGAGTGGGGTGGGAATGGAGATTTTGCAGTATCCTTCTCCTGCCACGGCCGCCAAGCCACACCCACAGAACCGGTAGTAAAAATTTTTGGTGATTTCACCACTGATTTGGACATATAAAAAAACAGGACTCCAGAATACGAGAAGACATCCCTTTCATTGCAGACCACAGTAAGATGGAAAGTACAGTCTAATTGAGTTCTTGCTATTAATAACAGGTGATAAATGACTAATCTGATTTCAGTCATTTACAAGTCAAGAAAGAGAAGACACAATTGCTGTATAATGAATTGATGAATTTTTACTGCATTGGATATGGATCAGAATGCAGTGACTAAAAACACTCAATTGATACAATGGTGGGGCAAATAAAAACACAGAACAAAGTAAAAAATGTGTTTCATACAATGGAGAACAGAATTGAGGAGACAAAAGAAATTTAAAAGCACCACAGTTTTCACCTGGAATATGTTGGGACTAATCATTAATATATAAGCAAAAATTCATGATCTACATTTCAGTTTGAAACAACTATAATGTAATAGTATTTTGTATGTTTTATTTTTTTATTTGTCAAGCATATATGATTATAAGCAAAGTATAAACAGTAAAACATGATTGAATATATATGTGATAGTACAAGCATGAATAAAGAGTAAAAGAGGTATGAATATATAGGTACATTAGGACAGGAACGGTAGGCACGATTGTGCGCTTATGCACGCCCCTTACTGACCTCTTAGGAATGGGGTAAGGTCGTTGGTAGATAATCTGAGGTTGAAGTTTTTGGGGTTTCGGGAAGAAACTACTGAGTCAGGTAAAATGTTCCAGGCATTGACCACTCTGTTGTTGAAGTTGAATTTTTTGCAATCAAGTTTGGAGCGGTTTACATTAAGTTTGTATCTATTGTGAGCTCGTGTATTATTGCGGTTGAAGCTGAAGTAGTCATTAACAGGTAGGGCGTTGTGGCAGATTTTGTGAGCTACACTTAGGTCAGATCGAAGGCGGCGTAGTTCTAAATTTTCAAGTCCCAAAATTTCAAGTCTGGTTTCATAAGGTATTCTGTTGTGAACAGAGGAATGTAATACTCTTCTTGTGAAGTATCTCTGGACATTCTCAATTGTGTTAATGTCTGATATGTAGTGTGCAGACAGATGAGCTGTATTCACGAATCGGTCTAGCAAATGTTTTGTATGATCTGGTTAAGAGTACAATGTTATTTGAGAAGAAGCTGCGCAAGATTAGGTTAACCACTCTTAATGCCTTCTTAGCTATGTTGTTGCAGTGGGTTCTGGCACTTAGATCGTTAGAGATGAGTACTCCAAGGTCCTTTACTGAGTGAGGATCATCATCAAGGTCATGATCATCAAGTTTGTATTTTGTGTTTTGATTATTTTTGCCAATGTGTAAAACTGAGCATTTGTTGATTGAACAATAATGTATAATGCTGACATAAAAACAAGCTATATGAAGACAACTACAATTATCACAGCATTACCCTTGGTTAATTTGAAAATATTAACATTTTCTTTTTTGAGGAGAAAAGCTGAATTTGTTCTACATTACAAAAAAATAAACTTAATTCATTGTTGACTTCTAGTTTTTCCTGAGTTGGATTTAACTGTAAATTTAACTTCATCTACCCTTCTGGGTCAACTGTTAATTACTTGCTTTTTAAAGACTCCAGTTATTGGATTAGATTTTCAATATCTCTGGAACAGTCTAAATAATTACCAGTAATTATTATTATTTTTCTGTGTGGCTAGGAAAAAAAGTCAATATTTTCTTTCTTTTGCTCTTGCTCATAAACAGTACCATGAATATTATGGTACTGTCTCCACATAAGACTGAAATAATAGCATTAATAATTGATTTTATCCCTTTCTATTTACAAATCATATTGCCTGATGACAGGTTTATAAGGATGTAATGACAGTCACGGGTGCTGGGATGTTCCTAGATGATGGCCTTTGAATCTTTGCAGTCCTGAGCAATTGTGCCTGAGTTAGTCTGTTTATTGTCTAAATTTTCTCCCAGATGCTTGACGCTTCTGAAAGATTAATACATTAACAACAGCAGTAAAGTCCAGGTTTGCACATCTTCAAGACATTTTTATTAGCAAATGGCACATGAGATTCAAAGGTCACCTCAAGGGGAGACTTTTTAAAGTTGAACAACAATATTTATGTTCAGATACTATGCTGGTGAGATCATGTGGTAAATGGTTCTGATTAAATGAGCTAAGACAACCACTACATATCAACTGAAAAGTCTCATCCATTTCTTGCTTTCTTCTGCGTTGCCCATTTTCTAAAAAATATCTGCTGGCCATACAGATTCAAAAAAAAGCAGGAATAAGATCCAATTATCTCATCATATCCTATGCTTGAATAATTTTGTTTATTTGGGCAGCATGTAAATTTAATAATAAATTAAAATAAATTAAAAGCTGGTACCAGTTGAAGTAGCCTCCTCTAATAATATACCCCCAAAATTGTATTTTCATATTTCCATTATTCTATTAGCTGCGCATTAATCTGACGTGTTTCTATTATATATGAATATCATTTTGGCATCTGATCAACCACTTGGGGTTTCATCATTATATACTTTAAATCAGAAGCTAAATTTTCATCACCTTATATAATAGTGATCACTTTCCTAGATAGATGGAAGCAAAAATAAGATTGTGAGATTCCCTATATTGTTAATGTCCTAGCAAAACAGTAACTCTGGAAGATGGTGATGAAAATAAGCATTATGTTGTAAGGTTTCCTGAAGAACGACCATCTGGAAATCATTTGAATGTCACCCTGAGCTTTCTGAAGCAACATGGCATAGGTTTGCTAAATAAAACTTTTCAATAGGCTGATCACTTCTTGGAGAGAACTTTTCTGAAATATTCTCACAGTTCTTTCTAGTGTTACTTTCACAAATGATGACAGCGAATACATTTTTTTTTAAAAAAGGGAATTAACATAAAACAGTTTCATTGTCACTTCAGTTAAGTATTTCTGATTTTATTCAGCAATTTTGTAACTCCTTAATGAAATATCAACCTAGTTTCTCACGCAGTTTAAAGAATTTATTCATGGGAACCTCTGTTTCTTTCTTTACCCACAACATGTATCTCTATTTCTTTGAAGAAAATATTACAACAAAAGCAAGTAATTATTTTGAATAAGAGCACTAGTTCCCATTTAAGGAATCCCAAGGATAAAAAGGTGAAACACATGTATCTATCTGAAGTCTTTGCTAAAACAAAGTAGTAAAATATTGATTACAAAACTTTACATGGCAGAATAAAATTGCACTAATAAAATTGCACTAAAATAAGCACACACACATACATATACATGATATATAACAGGGGTGTCAAAATAACCGTCACAACATCATCACATCACATATCAGGACTTTCCCTCCCTTTGCTAAACGGGGTGGGTGTGGCCAGCATATGACTCGTCCAGCCCACGGGCCGTAAGTTTGACACCCCTGATATATAATGTATATCAATATGACAAAATGGTACCATCTGCATTGCAGCTTTCATTATACTATAATTTCAGGGAGCTTTACAGACACATACACACATACAAATTAGAGTTGATTGAAATAGGACTGAAAAGAAATGAATATTCTCAGAATCTCAGAATAAAGGCAATTATATTTATTCTAAGTAGCATTACCTTAAGAGTCCCATCTGATTAACAACATGGCTTTGAATTCTTAAGTTATTTTCTAAATAAGTCCTAACTAGATTGAGTAACAATGCAGGATGAAGAAAGAGCTTTATTAAAATAATGAAAGGGCTGTGAATTAGTTACAGTACTTTTAATCTCTGTGAAAGCACAGTGCTAAAATGCAAGGAAGGGAGCATTAATGAAAACACATTTTGTACTGTACTGTTTTTTAATCATGGAAAGATTAGAGCATAATGTGGCATGATTTTAACAATAAAAACTATAAAAAATCATGAAGACAACATCTAATTCATGAAAGCATTAGCCTTAATTCTTTAACAGTATATGACATATCACTATGATAATCTTTTAAAAAATCTCCATAGTATTGAAAGGTTGAATAATACCTGTCTTCTATAAGAGGAATGTGTAATTCTGGACGATTTTGAGTTTCTTGGGGCATCACAGAAAATAATGAAGCAAATAAAGAAATAAAAAAAATGAAATTCTCTGAGCAGTAGTCTTGTTTGAAGACTGCAGAATCTGAGTAGCACAAATATTTGGGATAAATTGCTGGGTGTCCACTGAAGTCACATTGGCTAGGGTCATTAGATTCCAAGATCATTAGATTCTGGAGATTCCGGAGTCTTGATCATAGAAGCATAGGTAATTTCCTCCAGGATGTTTTGTGCATCTAATAGGGATTTGAGGATTGGTTCTTAAAATCAAATACCAGAGTGAAAGAATTAAACAAAACATCAAACTTTTATAATACATTTTACTATCTTTTAACTCTTCCCCTGTGATATTCTGATAATCTTTTCACTATATTTGTGTGTGTGTGTGAGGGATATGAATGAAAATCATATCCATGAAGTGTTCCAAAGACAATGAGTTTAAACTCAGCATATTTGCAATGAATTGGGTCAGAATCTTGATAACTTGATGATATTCAATTTTTGTTAAACTGAAGACAGACGGAATATCAGACACGGACAAATTCTTTTTCTAAAGCCTCTTTGAATGATTTTTTAAACAAAAGAGCATCTGCATATATATTACAGAAATATTTCTCTCCCTCAGAAGATTTTATAACTGCGAGAAAAGCCCCATAGGTTATGAAACAGATGTCTTTATACATTTCATGTATCGCTTGTTTTCTGTACAGATATAGCAATGCCAAAACACAATGCCAACAGGATGCACATTTCCGTTTTTTATTTGTCTTGGCTCCTCTTCTTATTATAAATATATCTGGATCTGGCTGGAGATGCATGTTTCCAATCAGCTTGGTGGTTTTTAGCTTTCCTTAAGCCAATTAACAATTAGAAAATCATACTTAAATTTGTTAATTCCTTTCCCTTTGGTTCTCTTTTGTGGGAAACTGGATATCGTAATGACAATTTAATAACATTAGGTCGTTCTTACAAAAACAGTTTACATACAGAAGTTACTCTAGAACAGTGTTTCCCAACCTTGGCAACTTGAAGATATCTGGACTTCAACTCCCAGAATTCCCCAGCCAGCGAATGCTGGCTGGGGAATTCTGGGTGTTGAAGTCCAGATATCTTCAAGTTGCCAAGGTTGGGAAACACTGCTCTAGAAAAACATGGTATCTTATGATAATGACAATATTTTTCAGTTGATATGTAGTGGCTGTCTTAACTAATTATTTTAAGAGCATGGTTCTTATTATAATAGCAATGCTTTTCAATTTCTTTCCAAGGTGTGACTCAATAGTTCTCCTGTGTATATATGGCATTTATCTTATACAACTGGCACACATTCTGAAGATTGGAAGGAAGCCTAATCTAATTCTTTCTATAGAAAGAACACTCTTTAGTTATTTCTATATTTATTAATTCAGCTAAAATATGCCTATTTCAAGATTTAGCCTAAAGGCTCTCAGAACAGTGTACAGAATCAAAGCTACACAGTCCCTGCCTTCAGGCTTATAAACTAAAGGATGCAGTACATTAAGAAAAGATGACGATGGTGGAGAAATAAAACAAGATAACTTAGTCAAGAGCTCTTAATATTTTATGAGCAGTTATTTTAAAAAAACAGTTATTAAAGCAATAATGCTCCTAAACCTTCAGCCAATCCACTGTTTTGGCTTACAGTTGTCCATTTCTAAGTTAATTCTGAATTCTTATGATCTTAAAAGAATGCTGTTAAGTAAATCTTCCCACAAATGCTGGAGCAAGTTGAGTAGGTTGAGCAAATAGCAATGAGTTAAATGGGACTAATTTCTAGGTATTATATTGTTAATTGACTTAAGATTTTTTGACAACTATGTAAAGAAGCTTACAAAATTAGATGAAAGAATAGAAATGTCATTGTTGGTGTTGTATGGTGTGGTATGGTGGCGAATGCCAATAACAACAGAAAAGGGTGACTGGGCACCCAACAGATATGATACCACCAAAGCAAACTATAGAAATAATACTATAGAATGTATGACACCCAGGTGCCACACTGTTCGTGCATTGATATATATATGTAAAATAAATAAAAAACAAAAAACGTGGGAAACAAAAAGAAATAATACTACAGAACAAAATTTATAGTTAGCATCTGGAGCAGCCAGACTTCTCTTGGGAAGATCACCAGAGGTAGATGATGAAATGAAATCGCTCTACACTGCAAGGCTACTTAGGGACCTTCAGGTAGGCTTGGGAACATGGCATAAGACCTCAGTTACTGAACAGAAAACAAGTGAGGGCTACTGTCCAGTGGGACAGAAAGTTCTCTTCCAGGAAGGAATGAGCAGATCATAGATTAATGGGACTTACTAGGTCCATAAGATCACTGACTGGAGTTAGGTGCAAAAATGGCTTTAAAAGGCAGACGTATAGTTGCAGAACAACATGCTGCTAAGCAGTTGTACATGATGCTGTTCTCACTCTCGAAGTTTCCACATAAATTATTTCACAAATTAGTTTCTGCTGAATTGCTTCTTTCTTGATTTCACTAGCCTATTTTAGAAGGTACAATTGTTAAAACATTGCAAGCCTAAAATCCTTCCTGATGTTACATTCCCCAGAAAGTTACCAGTAGATTCTGATCTACTTTCTGTCTCACTGAGTTAACCATTTATTACCTTAAAAGTACCAGCACTTTGAAAGAAAAACATTATAAGCATTCCACCTGCCACAAAATGGTCCAATGGCGATACTTAGGCCTAACTACAATCTGTAGATGTTTTCCAAGAGCAACATCATCAAAACTTGATTCATTACAACAGTCAAGTGTGGAGACTGAGAAAGCTCAGAGTTTTTTTCTCCAGCCTCCCCCCCCCAAAGCTATAGCCTACATTACTAAGGGTTTATCTGGAAGTAGCTTAGATTAAAATACATCCCAACGCAGCAAATCTGCATTTTAAATAAATTTGGAATTCTATTCAGCACAGGCATGCTTAAGCTTGGGATGAGATTACTTTGAGTCTTCTATCCTTTAAGGATTATATTTTAGTTTTCTATCCTTTAAAGATTATATTCCTCACTAGCCCCTGGTTCAGATTTCTGCCTGCTTCCTGAAACTCTAAACAAACTACTTAGCAAAGCATTAGCATATCTACAATTCTTGATATCAGATCTGCATAAAAAAAAGAGATATACCTTCAGTATGGAAGATAAAATGGATTCCCAGGGCAAGCTTTGTGCAATTAGTTGAATACAGGAAATCCTTTGGTTACAATGGCAATTGGGACTGCGATTGCTGTTGCTAAATGATGCAGTCATAAAGCACAACATCATGTGACCACATCGCTTAGTGACAGCAATCCCTGGCAGTCCTGATTGCCATTGTAAATCCAAAATGTGTGGGATTATAGGAAGCAGGGAGAGGCAGGAGTCCCAGGTAAGGAGTGTAAGGGTGCTGGGAGGGTGGGTGTGTAGCAGCGGTGGGTTGCTCGTGGTTCAGCCCGGTTCTGTGAACCGGTAGCAGCGGTGGCGGGGGGGAGGCTCTGCCCACCCGCCCGGGACACTTCTGCGGTAGCAATGGGTTTTAGAAGCCACTACTGGTGTGTAGGCCTGGGAAGGCTTGATAGAGCTGGTGCCAACTGCATACAAGTCACGGGAGCCAGGGGAGGGTTAGTGGAGGATGCATGTGTGTATGCTGTGGGTGGGAGAAAAAGTGGGAGCAACCTTACCAGAGCTACTTGTGACCTTCCCTGACTTCCCCACTGACTTTGCTTGGGAAGCCAGCAGAGCTCATCAATGTTGTCATGTGACCACAATTCCCTGTAGCATCATAATCATGACCCAGGCACCCAATGGCTTCACCTTCAAGGGTCAGTCATATCTTAATTTTTTTCAGTGCTGCTATATCTTTGAATAGTTACTGAATGAATGAACACAAACTGAGGATTACCTGTAATATCTCCTAAAATAATTTCTCAAGAAAATAACCCTTCCCAATAACCCTTGATTATCAGTGTCTTTTTGCTTTAGCTCTAAGAGGTGTCAGGAAAGAAAATGTTTATTTCCCATCATATTCCTTCTTTTCCAAAATATTAGGTTATAAGCTAATTATATATCACAATATTTCCAAAATATTAGGAAAATATTTTTTAAAAATGATATATATGAGGAACATCTCTTTGTACCATATATTGTTTTTACTGCAATGCGCAATTACTGCAATGCGCAATTACTGCAATGCGCTCTACATGGGGCTACCCTTGAAGAGTGTCCGGCGACTGCAATTGGTGCAAAATGCAGCTGCGCGAGCTGTGGTGGGTGTACCTAGATGCACCCACGTAACACCTATCCTCCGCCAGCTGCATTGGCTGCCCATTAGTCTCCGGATCCAATTTAAGGTGTTGGTCGTTACCTTTAAAGCCCTACATGGCTCAGGGCCAGGTTATCTTCGGGACCGCATCCTGCTGCATACCTCCCTACGACCGGTTAGAACCCACAGAGTCGGCCTCCTCCAGGTCCCGTCGACCAAACAATGTCGGCTAGCGGGACCGAGGGGGAGGGCCTTCTCTGTGGGAGCTCCCTCCCTGTGGAACCAGCTTCCTCCAGAGATCAGGACCATCCCCACCCTGCTGGCCTTCCGGAAAGCAATAAAAACTTGGTTCTTCCGGCAGGTGGGGTGAATGAGATACTCTTTTAACTTTTGTATTTTCTGTATTTTTAATTATTGTATTTTGTATTGTTATACATTTTAATTATTGCTTTTTATTTTGTAATGGATCTAACATGTTGTGAGCCGCCCTGAGTCCCCAGGGATTGGGCGGCATAGAAATCCATTAAATTAAATTAAATTAAATTACCAAGATTGATTTACTGTTCAAATTTGTCAGTGTCTTCCTTTGAAGATCCAGGTAATAAAAGTTTATTAGTAATTGAAACCTTTATAACTCCACTTATATCAGTGGATCTATGAGTTGCACAACCCAGTATAAAACTTCAGGTGAAGTTTGAGCTGTAGCCATCAACATTTTAAAGTCAGGATGAATATTCTAGCATTTACGTTTGAAATGATAATAGCAACTTGATCTCTTAACCAGAATTTTCTAACCATAATATCACAGATCTTCATCTGCTTCATTGTTAGGATACAAATGTTGGAACTAGGAAGCTGTAAGGAAAAAATATCCCAAAATTCCCATCACACATCCTTATGGAAGATACCTTTGAGCAACAGTTTAGATGTTGACAACCATTTCATTGTAGGTCTCTTCATGGTCCTCCCTCCTGGTCATGTGGCCCAGATCAGTGCCTGATATATAGACTAACCTGAGCTTCCCAGTGGAGAGAGATACATATACTGTACCATATACACATAATAGATACTATATCACTACATGGAAGAAAATAAAGATGCCTTCTATGACTGCTGCTGATAAAGTGGGTGAGAAGAATTCAAGAAGTCATATTCTGCATGCTTTCCCTATCTTGCTTTCTCAGTTACATAATCAAATTACATATATAACTTGGAGGAAATTCAAGGTTTTCATTCCAGATGATTTTCTATTCAACACCAATCTTGCTGCAATATAATCTAGGCATTCATTTTTTTAAAAAAATCATCTTTGTTCTTGCCAATTTTTATTATGGCCATCAGAGCTTCTTCAAAATCTGATAACAAATCATAATCTATAATGTACAAAAGGGGAGTTATTAAATACATACATGTACTATGTTGAATTAATTATGATTTAAATAATTTAATTCAATGGAATTCTCTTGGCAACATTTTTCAGAAGTTGTCAGTCCTAGCCTTAACTACTACACCTAACTTTCAAACTAGGGATTATTGATACCTATACCATAGCTATACTATAACTTACATTTTAACAAGTTCATGTATAGAAGAATTTTTTTTAAATGCGAGGTATTTTTTCTAATGTGGAATAAAATTCTTTGAAATCTATATATTACTAAAACTCTCATTGTCATGATATTTAACTAAGCAAAATGGTATATACATAGGACAACAATTTTTGAATCAAGGTACTTCAATTGGGCTAACTTATAGAATATTTTCAAATCTGGGATACATGTGTTCCAATAAAGCTTACAACTACGTCGCCTTCGGCGCGACCTAAGCATAGCTCATAAAATTATCTGCTACAATGTCCTTCCTGTCAACGACTACTTCAGCTTCAACCACAACAATACACAAGCACACAACAGATACAAACTCAAAGTGAACCGCTCCAAACTTGACTGTAGAAAATACGACTTTAGCAACAGAGTGGTAAATGCCTGGAACTCACTACCTGACATTGTGGTTTCACCAAACCCCCAAAACTTTACCCTTAGACTGTCCACTGTTGACCTCACTTGATTCCTAAGAGGTATAAGTAAGGGGCGTGCATAAGTGCACCAGCGTGCCTACTGTCCCTGTCCTAATGTTCCCTCTTATCAGTACTCATTTTATGTATATAAACAATGTTATATCTATGTATATTACCAACACGTACTTGACAAAAATAAATAAATAAATAATAAATAAATAAATAAATAAATAAATAAATAAATAAATAAATAAAATAAAGAATTTTGGAGAAATTGTGGCTGTTTCATTGCTAGTGGCTGCTACTGTGCTGCTATGTGGTCACATGATCTTCATTTTCAGTGTTCTGTGACAGTTTGTCAGCCAATCTTACAATATCTCGCTTCCTCCCCCACTCAGCAGCAGTGACTTACCTGCGTCAAGGAAAGGAAAGGAAAATAAAAGGAAGGGAAGGGAAATTTCCAGTGTCTCCTGCCACAAATATCACGAGGAAATTCAATGGGGAAGCCACAGGAAGTTAGGAGTTACTCCTATTCCCACTGCTTTTTTGCCTGTCCTTGGTTATTCTATTTCTAGTAAGAAAATATCTCTGAAACAATGACCCAATGGGGCAAGGGTTGTCCAGTATATTTTTATTCCTTCCTAATTCTATAAATTGCTTTTACAGATTGATATTAACATTTTGAAGGCTTTAGAATTGGTAGGTTCATGTTTGGCTTAAAGATAAGGAAATCCTATTACTTGTTTAATATTTTTTTTTTAAAGTCCTCCGATTCATTCATAATTTATCTTAGAGTTCAAGCCCTTGGGGAAGTATATAACTGTAACAGACGGGATAGATTGATGAAATGTCTCAATAGAACTGTGACCCCACATGAATACCAAGCCAATATTATGTTCATAATACCCCTTAGTTCCAGTCCACCCTCTTCCATGCCAACAACAACCCTCTTCTCATTGGCATCCATTACACATGATAATATGCAAAATTCTGCATGCAGATGGGTAGATATTGACTCAGAACAGTGCTATCTGTGAGTAAATGATTTAGAAACAATACTTCTATGTGCTCTAAATCTTGAACTCATCTCCCCCCCCTAGACTTAGGTGGAGAATCATAAATCAAATCCATTTGTTTTGCTGGGATGGTTTACAGAAGGAGATTTCTACTACTATTTGTTTTGCTTTTCTTGAAAGATAAAAAGGAAAACATCACACATACACATTTTTTTCCCACTTTAAAGACAGGCAGGATATAATTTCAAAGGCCTGTTTGTTTAGTTACAGATGCTTTTGCTTTGGAAAAGTCTTTGAATATCACATTTATTTCAAGAATATATTAAGAACAAGAAAGGAAAGATTGTAGTACTCTGCTTCCGCAACAAAAAATGTTTACATTTAACTGCCTGTCAATCCATATATAGACTGACATCTTTAATTATTTGTCAACAGCAACACATTATTTGACCGCAGCAAATATTTAACTCTAATTCCAGGTTAGGCTACCCATTTTAGTGCAATTTATAAAAAGTGCTTTAATAGTCACAATGTAATTACAACTATGCAACATTAATGTATAAATCTACACATTAATGTGTATTCTCCTTTTGAATTGTGAAGTTTTTAGAACTGATCAAGGTTTTGAAAAACCATACAAAACTATCTATGATTGTTCCATGGTCATTTTGTCTCCCTGGAAATCCTAGTACACACTAATAGGCCAACTTATTGAAGGACTTTTCTATTTATATTATATTGGAAGGCAGATTCATGGATATAAATAAGTTTATATTGTAGGATCGCACTCCCATGAAATGTTAAAAGATAAAACCAGTGTCTCTATGGCTCCCTATTTAATGGTCTGTTTCATTGATGGATGGTATTTAGACTTACTTGTAATCATACGGACTGCCCAAGTAGCTTAGCATCAACCCCAATTTAAAAGGAAAAAAAAACATGAAGAAATGGGAAAAGAATCAGTTCTTACAGTTTCAATTAAGAATTATATGGAATGGAAATAATTTAGGATAAAGGAAGTCAAAGTCAGCTAGTAAGAGCAATATAATCCTCTTTGTCCTTTTCTCCTTCCATTGCAGTCTAATAGAGTATCTGCTTTTGGGTGCCCATATTTGGAATGAGGAATCTGGTATAATAGAGATATCACTCTTTTCTCCAAAGTTCTTTAGATATGAAACATATCTTTCTTTTCCTAAGATGATCATTTATTTGGCCAACTGGGGGGGCTCACAGCAGCATCTTCTGATCTGTAAAGCGGATCTTTCAAACCATCTTAGTTTATTACCAAAGAGATATAACATTTTCTGTTTTTTTTTCTTTTGAACATTGTAACTTACTGTGATTCCAAACAACAGAACCTAAAAATGTGAAACTGAGAATGAGCAATGAAAATGAAACTAAATGAGCAATAGTAAATAGTGCCCAAAATATACAGTTTTATGAATATTTAAAATTTCCTGATTGTCCCTTTCCTTTCATTCACACTGGAGTACAACACAGTCTTCTTCAAGAACTGCTAGGAAGCCATTGGTAGTGCAATTTTGTCCCTAATAACAGCTGATGTCCTGTCCACATCCCATTCCAATCTCTCCTAGTTCCTTTAATGGAAGTGTCTATAAAGATCCTCCTTAAAATATGCTTTTCCAGCACACTTAATGTCTTTTAATGTATTTCCAATTAAATCCAGATGTGAAAAACTTAAGGAACAGTTCTCAGGACTGAAAAAGATGACATAAATCTTGCAGCTGACAGAGATCCCACTGAGCTTGGTTGGGGAAACTCACAGAGGACTTGTTGTGGGCCAGGAAAGCTGCTGGGTATAAAGACAGATGTGTACACTTCTATTGAAAATGCTGAAATAAAGGAAAGTCTTTTGAAATAGACCAGGATACTGCAAATCCTACAAGATCAGCCCGATCCTGTGGGAATCGCAGGCACCCAGTGAGCCTGTGATCTCTCACAGTTCCCATTACCGCCCAGCGGAGTTAATTAGTACAGTAAATGCTAAGCATTTCACAGGAGGTCCTTCCCCTCCTTTCTCTCTTAATGAATAAAGGATCTCCTTTTCTACAAGAACATCACATGCTGTTTTCAGTGGGAGTCAAAAGGATTGCACATTTTGCAGGATGTGTTCATCACCCTACAGAATCCCAGCCAGCTTCCTAGCCTTACACAAAGCTGTCCACGGCCTGCTTACAAGATGTCGTATTAATTACAGATTTGCACTAATCTGATGATAATTTATTTACTCCTCAAACTGAACAATGCTGCTATATTGTTTATGCAGCTGGCAACTGTCATTATTCCCCAAAGTCATTTCTACAGAATGTTTTTTCCTCAATAGGTGGTAAGAAGTGGATTTTCCTCCATGTTGTCCCTTTAAGGGACCTGAAAAAAAATGTCCATAAAATTCAGTTTCCTAGGAATTGTAGGGGTTGATTCTAAAGCTACTGAAATATATTGCAATTATTCTGTAATTGTTCCATATTCAATTAAATATAAATGTAAAAGTACCATTGGCTTACCTAAACGGTCTTCTCTGTGCGCTGCGAGGAGAGTCCAACATGGAACAAACTCTGGTCGGTTCAGAGTTTGTTCCCTGTTGGACTCTCCTTAGCAGCGCACTGGAGAAGCTAAAGGTTTCTCTGTCCAGATGTGTCCGACTCTAGGGAATGATGCTCATCTCTGTTTCTTGGCCAAGGGAGCCAGAGTTGTCAGAAGACATTTTTTGTGGTCATGTGGCCAGTATGGCTGTATGCCAAAGGCACACAGAATGCTGTGAATACTCCAAAACTGGAAGATTTAAAAAAAAGATTGTCTGAACCATTTGTTTGAAATGGTATACGGTTTCCTGCCAGAGCAGGGGGTTGGACTAAGAAGACCTCCAATGTCTCTTCCAACTCTGTTATTCTCTTATCTTCCCACCAAAGTGGTACCTATTAATCTATTCGCATTTGCATGCTTTTGAACATGGGCAGGAGCTGGGGCAGGAACGGAAGCTGACCCTTTTGCGTGGTGCTTGGGTCTCGAACCTAGGCTATCAACTTCCCACTTGACAAGCTCAGTTTCTTTAACCACTGAGCCATCACATTCCCTATTGTATAAATAAAGACTATGGATATATATTATTTATATAATAATATAAATTTATCAATATAGATATATAATAAATTTATATAAATGTAGAAATAAATAAAATCCAAACAAGAATGAAGGCAAATATAGATGTCCCAAGATAATATTGCAGGATCCAATCTGGGTTGGTCACTGAGATCAGAGGTTTAGTCTTCCAAGCTTTTGGAGCCCATCCTCAGGGAATTTCTCTCTCACCAGAATATCCGAAAGTTCAGTAGACTAAGCCTCTGGTTCTGATGACTGACCCAGATTAGATTCTGCAAAACCAAACACTGTTTTTATAAGAACTATTATATTATAGAGCAGTAATGGCGAACTTTTTTTGGTTCGTGTGCCAAAAGGGTGTGTGTGTACGTGCTAGCGTGCGCACACGTGCCCACACCCATTCCCTCCCCCCATGCATGTGCACCCCCTGAGCTGCCCCCTGCGCATGCACACACACACACACCGCCCCCACACATGCGCACAGGCCTCACTGAAGCCTGGGACGGTAAAAAACGGGCAAACGGACAAACCGTACGTTTGGAAAAACGTACTTCCGGTTTGCCCGTTGTACTGTTTTTTGCACTCCGGGGCTTCAGGGAAGCTTCCCTGAAGCATCCGGAGGGCGAAACGGCCTTTCCCAAGGGCGAAAATCAGCTGGCACAGGGCAACGCCTCGTGTGCCCTCTGATATGACTCCGCGTGCCACCTGTGGCACACGTGCCATAGGTTCGCCATCACTGTTATAGAGCATAGGACACAAGTAAATGAGAGAATTTCCAAAAGAAATAGATTTTTGAGTGGTATTGTGGATGATCACAGCAAAAATACTCTATGGCAAATGAGGCATTTGGCTTTAAGTGTCTTAGCATTACAAAAAAGCATAAGAGCCACATTATCAAGCATGGTTAAGCAGACTTGACAGATGATGATACATCAACTATTCTCAAAGATCTGCAACAATTTTGCTTTATGCATTATCCTAGCTTGATCATTACAGAAAGGAACAAGAGCTCTCTGTGGCTCCAAAAAGTTTTGAATTTAGTGCCCACTGCACAGAACTTCCCCAACATTTTATTTATTTATTTATTTATTTGTTTGTTTGTTTGTTTGTCAAACATGTACAAGATAGCAGGTATAGGTATAAACATAAACAAAGGAAGTAAGTACAGATAAATAGGGACAGTAAGACAGGGACGGTAGGCACGCTGGTGCGCTTATGCACGCCCCCTTTACGGACCTCTTAGGAATGGGGTGAGGTCCACAAAAAATTACAATTTTCTGTGCACTGTAATTTAATGTGATAGAACGTGATTTTTTTAAAAGGGGGAGGGTAATCATATTAACTATATTAATCACATTCATTTGAAATTTGAACTTCCACAAATTTAATATTTGACCAGCCCCTGCCATTTCTGTGTCTTTATTCTTTCTTCTGTTGGAGGTGCTGCCTCCCTTCAAAGACCATATCTTATCCCCCAAATGTTGTGCGCCTCTTAACTTAAATCAAGAAATTAATATTTGTAATAGTAACATTAAAGGATATTACTTGGCAATAAAGTAAATTATTTATTGCAGATGCTTTTTGGATAAAAGACAGTCAAATGACAGTGAATCAGCTTCTACCAACAATTTTGAACAAAGTCCATCTCTGTTCTGTGTTAATTTATAATTATATATATATATATATATATATATATATATATATATATATATATATATATATATATATATATATATATATATATGTGTGTGTGTGTGTGTGTGTAACATTTTTTGCTGATAAATGAAAATAAAGGGAGACTATATATATATATATATATATATATATATATATATATATATATATATATATATATATATATATATATATATATATATATATATATCACTGAAAGTATCTATGGCTCAGAAAAAAATAGAGTGCATGGGTATGGGCCAGTAGTAAGGTCAAAAGCAATAAACTGTACTCAGAGCTTGGACAGGGATATGAAAGAAAGGTCACATTTGTTCCTGGTCACTGATTTATTTAACCCAGGTTGGCTGCTCCTGCTGTAAACTCTAATACAGTTCACAATGCCAAGTAATCCTAACTTTCAATGTTTGGCAGCTAAGAGTTGAACATTAAGAAGATGGTAGTGAAAATAAAATAGGGAGATTCACTGTTAGTATTTCACTCTGTCACTGGAATGCACTAAGACAGATCAGTTTTAAAATTGTTAGAAAAGGCTTGTTTGATTTCTCCTTGTTAGATTAAACGTGATGGTCTGATTTATCTTTTCTCCCTTGAAAATTTCTGGCAATCTTTGAGAGACCAAGAGAGTGCTAATAAACCTGGTGGGTGATGTTGTCTTTTCAAGAGGGTGTAGCACTACTTCATCATAGGCCAGGAAAATATATCTCAAATTTCAACCTCAAGACTCTTTTGTAGTTGCTTCATCTGGTGCAGAAAAGAATGTGTCTATTTTTTAAAACAGGGAGAACACAGAGAAACTATCATTTTTTACAGTTTTGTATTTTTTAGTAAACTATTATTATCTAGGTTTCAAGTTTTAGTCTGATGATTGTAGATAAATGATACGTTTATAAGCCCTTCAGAATTTCAGTCACTAAACAAGCTGGTCCAAACAGTTAAATTAGCAGAAAATCATACATTCAACCAACAATTTTTTTTAAAGTATGAATATTTTATAGATCCACATGGAGTATCTTTATTTTAACTGAGTATTTAGTTTTGATGGACATGAAAGCAAACATTACATTAATTTAAAAAAATAGTAATTTCACATATTTAGACATACTGTATAAGCAATAATGTGAAATTCTAAGACACATTTTCATTGACTCTGAAACTCTAAGCCAGGGATGGCGAACCTATGGCACGTGTGCCACAGGTGGCACATGGAGCCATATCTGCTGGCACACAAGCCATTGCCCTAACTCAGTTCCAGCACGCATGTGCGCGCCGGCCAGCTGATTTTCGGCTTGCGCGGAGGCTGTGGGAGGGCGGTTTTAGCTTCCAGAGGGCCTCCAGGGGGTGGGGGAGGGCATTTTCGCCCTCTCCAGGCTACACGGAAGACTCTGGAGCCTGGAGAGGGCAAAAAATGGGCCTACCGGGCCCACCGGAAGTCAGGAAATGGGCTGCTTCCAGCCTCCAGAGGGCCTCCAGGGGGGGCGGGGGAGGCTGTTTTCACCCTCCCCAGGCATTGAATTATGGATGTGGGCACTCGTGCATGCGCGATAGCGCATGACGCATGCACTTTTGGCACCCGAGGAAAAAAAGGTTCGCCATCACTGCTCTAAGCTATTTGAAGAGCCTTAGATTGATGGAAATTTTTCTATGACTAAGAAGGACACAGGAAACTAATTGCTTCTGCTCCCCATTAAGAGAGAACTAGATAAATGTGAACACGGACAATAATTGCTGATGGACAATTATTAGAGCTATTTGCTACCAGGCATTTTTCCGTCTGGCTAAAACTTATTTGACACTGCTTAACCCAACAACTGCAGCCCTGCTTTTTCTCCAATTATCCTAGACACAATGTAGTATAGTGACTATGATGTTAGGATAGGAACAGGAGACACCAATTATAGTACTTATTTAGGTATGGAAAACTGGTTGGGTGACTTAGGGCCAGTTACTTTCTCTCAGCCCTAGACTGGGAATTTGAAAAACCTCTATCTGCTAACCTGCAGTGTGCCAGTGTGATAGAATATGATTTTTAACCTTCAGTGGACCAACTGCTGATAATAAGTACATCCACATCCACACACCATGGATACATTAAGGGTTCCCCTACTACTTGAAGTTTAGGTCAGAACAGGATCCAGTGCTTTTCAGTTAAGCCTTCTTCCCACTGCAACAGTCATCGCTCAGAAACAGATACGTTGCCCTTCATTTTGATGTTCCAGAAAGCAATTAGGACCAAGCTCTTTCACAAAGGTGTTAATTGTTAAAATTGTTGCTAGAGGAAGAATGCCAAGGAATACTTTATTGAACTGTATCATTTGATTCTATTTAACTGCATTTGTTAAGTTTTGGCTGTCTCCTACTTTGCCTACAACAACAACTCTTTTCGAGCTAATGTTATAGTCTAGTCATTCTGCTGCTCTGCCTGGTAAAATACGTGGTCTTCTAGAAAGTGCTTTGCATTTTGTTGGGGAAGTTATTTCTGTTACTCATTTATTTTTTAAAAGCTTGTTAGTGGCTTTTTCAGTTCAAATGACAGAGGTTTAAATGTAAAGCCTAGGGCTGAAATTAGCCCATATAATCTGTGTATAATATGCATATTCCCACAAGAAATCTGGTATGATTATTCACATTTGTCCACCACCTGGTCACCATCTGGTCATCATCTTGCTGCATGTTTATAAAATTTGTGTATGGCAGATAGACCATGTGAATATACACTAAAGTGTGTGATTCCTTTTTTCATTCCTCGGGTTTTTTAACCACAAACATCTGGTTTATTTGCTCATTCATGAAAAAAATTGCTTGTAAAATAAATTTCGATTCAATATGTTATAATCAGTGCATTATTATTGTGACAATCTAACAGGTGTTTTGAACTTCAGTTGCACCAACATACCTATTTACTTAAATACCAGACTATTAAATATCTGAGAGAATCAGTTGTCATATGCCTTCTTTTCTTTTCTCTTGCAAGCCGATAGATAAATAGAAAACAACAACAAAGCATATGGAATGTGGATTTGAATTTGTGGAAAAAAGAAGAATTCTGGATGAGCAAGAAGCTGACAAAATGAGTATGAATTTAAAGTTGTGACTTGGTATAAGAAGGCTTCATCTATTCACAACAAAGGTGTTATTATTTATAGACGAGGAAGCAATACTATTTGTTCAGTCTACCTATGAAGGCCAAGCAGGTTGTGGAATAGGTCTCCCCAAACAAAGTTAATTCAATAACTTCTGAGAACATAAGAAGATGTTTTAAAACAAGTCAAGCTATGGTTCATCTAGTTCAAGATTGGACAATCTTGTGAAACTGCAGCACTTAGCATTTGGAAAGAGCTTGAAGACTGCAGTGGAGAGAGTGATGATGCAAAGAGATGTGGCTTGGGTTGTTGAGTTCTCTGTGTTATGGTTTGGGCAAAGAATTTTGAAGTATGTTTGTAAAAGCAAAGTTAAACTTATTTATTAGCAATTATGATGAGGAGACTACGGGCTTTGATAAACAGGGCTCTTGAGCTATATGCAACCCTGTGGTAGCAGCAGATCAATATTGTTTTGATCAATATTGTTCAAATTGACTGTCAGGTGTTCTTCTGATTTTGGCATCCCAACTGTATCGGGAAATGATACAGATTGGATACTTTTTCCAGGCCCGAGCCTCACTGTAAATGATATTCTGTATCAATTGTTCAATTGTCTTTTGTAAGGTTTTTGTAAGGGACTGGAGACTAAAACATATGAAGAGCAGTTGCAGGAACTGGACAAGGATAGTCTAGCGATGAGAAGGACCAGGGAAGACATGATAGCAGTGTTCCAATATTTGAGGGGCTGCCACAGACAGTAGGGGGTCAAGCTATTCTCCAAAGCACCTGAAGGCCAGACAAGGAATAATGGATGGAAACTGATCAAGGAGAGATTCAACCTAGAAATAAGGAGGAACTTTCTGACAGTGAGAACAATCAACCAATGGAACAGGTTGCCTTCGGAAGTTGTGGGAGCTTCATCACTTGAGACTTTCAAGAAGAGATTGGACTGCCATTTGTCAGAAATGGTATAGAGTCTCCTGCTTGAGCAGGGGGTTGGACTAGATGACCTATAAGGTCCCTTCCAACTCTGTTAAAGTTAAAAGGTTTCTTTGCTTACTAACTTCAACCACTATTTTGAATTCCATGCACAATTCTAGCTTGTCCTTCTTCCTTATGGAATTATTTGAAACTTGGAACATTAAAAACCTTGGAAAAGTACCAGAGGAAATGTGTACACAAGTTAACAAAATACAAACATTTCTTGGAAATATGCCTCTATTTTCATCATAGATTAGAAAGACTCTCTAGATAATATGCCAAGTCACTGGACCTGATCCA
The DNA here is from genome assembly GCA_023053685.1 of Diadophis punctatus similis. NCBI lineage: Eukaryota > Metazoa > Chordata > Lepidosauria > Squamata > Dipsadidae > Diadophis > Diadophis punctatus. Next base: position 171,439,505 of record JALIGW010000003.1, read on the forward strand.
GCAGGGATCATAAAAACTACCAGAACACCATGCCTTGATGATGTGCTGACAGAAATTTCCCACAAGTCTTGGTTATCTCCTGCGTCCCCTCTAAAAGTAACTAACTTTTTGGTTTTACAGGCTCACATTAAACTACACAGTCTAAAATATAGGAAATAGATGTTATTTTCTACTATAATAGCAGCTTTCGGTTGTAGATGGAGTTGAAACTGCTCCAGGAACTTGTTTTCTGGATTGCAGAAAATATTATAATTATAAGGGGGGGAAAAACTGTTAAAGACTGCAGAAATTTAAGGCAAGATTAGACAAAAATCACCCATACAGAACAAAACCTCTAAAGCCCTGTTCTCACTTATCTTGTCAATCATTAATCTATCTTAATCTCATTTACCAGGGTTCTGGTAGGTAACAATTACTGAAGACACTTTGAGAGTCACCCAATTTCTCCGGGAAGTGCCAGGTACCCCAAGAGGCTTCCTAGGAAGGAAAGAAGAAAGGATAACTAACAGGAAAACTGGCAATATTCTAAGATCCAATTCATACAAAAGGGTTTACATCCCATTCATTTTAAACCCTATTCGATCTCTCACAATTTTTGAGTTGTGTCACATGGCTGACCAGTTAGCCTAATGTAGCATGACTGGATCTGTTTGGTACTAAATCTAACATAGCTGGCTGCTTTCTAGGATTCCCAAAATGCATTTAATTCCCAACTCTGTCAACTTAGAAACATTGGGGGAACATGGCTGAAAAATTTGTATAGCATCTATAAGACTCAGTCATTTATTGCAACATAAGCTTTTTATGATGTATACCAGTGGTTCTCAACACGTGGTCCGCGGACCCCGGGGGGGGGCACAATGTCATCACAGGGGGTCCACAAAGACTTGAAGAAATGTTATAATTTAAATCTTTTGTTAAGTCTTGGGGATCTGTAATCATGGTCCATGTGTCGGACTGGCTAGTCAAACCTGTGCGTTAATGACTTCAAGACACTTTCAAAAGTAAGGACTTCAGCTTTTAATCACGCTACAGATAAGAACTCAGACCATGCCGATCCCATTCAGGTCAAAGTCAGCTCTGAGATCATCCTCCTCTCAGTGCTATTTATGCAAATCCTCACCAATCCCTCCCCCCAAACCACCATCCGGTGCTGTGAAACCCTCCCCTCTCAGATGGACATGGCTTAGATTGCCTCTTCTGGTTGCAGCGTTTCTCTGTGCTTGGCTTTCTCGGCGTCTCATGTAACAGGACGTTAATCACCGGCGTCAGGCATTGAACTGCTGATAAGAGTTTGTTTGTAATCCCCCAGTCCAGTGTCTCTCCCTCCCACCAAGGTGCATATGTCGGCCTTCGCATGACAGGCGGCTCCCCTCTACCAGGAGTCCACCTGTAGGGGATAAAGCAAAAGGGTTAGCTACATTCGAATAATCCTGATTGGGACCTGGTTTGTGTGGATATTTTTGATGAAATCGCCTTAATAATCGTTCAGCTTGTATGTCATGCGCAGCCACCCAGGTAGCCTCCGTAATCGGATATCCTTTCCAATACACCAGATACTGGAGGTTGCCTCGAAATAGTCTGGAGTCAAGGACTTCAGCTACTTCGTAGTGGTCCCTATATATGCACCCTATACCAAGGTGCATATGTCGGCCTTGGCACGACACCATGGCCACAAAAGGTATTTAAAGAGGGTCTGTGGTAAAGGAAAGGTTAAGAACCACTGATGTATACTATAGTCCCCAATATGACAGCCAGTTTGGTGTAGTGGTAAAGGTATCAGGCTAGACACTGGGAGTCTCTGGGTTCTAGTCCTGCCTTAGGCATGAAGCCACGTGGGTGATCTTGGGCCAGTCATTTTCTCTCAGCCCTAGGAAGGAGGCAATGGCAAACCACTCCTGAAAAACCTTGTCAAGAAAATTACAGGGACTTGTCTAGGTAGCCTCCAAGAATCAGGAGTGAACAGAAGAAGAAAATTGACTATAACAAACAAACATCACAATGTATTCTTAATCTTTAAAGATAGCGCAAACACATTGGTGTTTCTCTTGCAACCAACTAATATTGTGAACCCCTGCTAGAAAATATTGAAAGTATTACCCTTACTCTGAATAAGGAAAGTAGAAAAATAAGCAATGCATTGTTTAAAAATTGTTTTAATTAATTTTACAAGGTGTAGTGGATCAAAAGACATGATGTAGAGAGAGAGAGAAAAAAAAAACCCCAACAGTGAAAACCGTGCTACTTGTACAGATTTCAGATGAGATTGTATCAGGGGTGGGTTCTGATTTTCTTCGCTGCCAGTTCGCTCCTTTATGTGCCGTGCGGGCGCGTGTGCTTCACGCGCTTGCGCGCACATGCACAGTGCTAAAAACCAGCTTCTGCGCATGCGCAGAAGCAAAAAAACAAGATGGCGGCACCATAAAGAACCAGTTCAGGGGCGTGGCAGGCCTGGGTCACTGCCAGTTCAAGCGACCCAGGACGCCAAGTTACTACCGGTTCCATAGAACCAGTCCGAACCGGGAGACACCCACCTCTGGATTGTATCCCCTTTAGTCTGGCTACCTTCTGGAAGGTAGCCAGACTAGAGAGTTTGCATAAATATCTTTGGGATGATATAAACAGAAATAAACAATGTGTAAGAGATCATGCAGTAAATAAAATATTGAATGTCTGGAATAAATACAGAAAAACAATAAGTCCAAATTCTCTTCTCTTGTTTTTCTGTTAAATGCTTATTTCTACAAATAGAAAAGCATTAAAAGCTCAGTGAAGAACTAATACGTCATTTAGTTTGCAAGGTTTAATTATTAATAAGACAAAGATTTTCAGAGACTTAATTTACAATGGTCCAGTCTACCTGACTGATTTCAATATTTTCAGATAAGTAGTATTGTACTAAAAGAGTTGCAGAAACAAGTCACTGAATTTCAAAATCTCATAATACATTGAAAATTTGGAACAAATTTGGAACATTTGCTGGGCCTTATCTATAAGCTGTTGGCAAAGTATGATTAACAACCCAAATAAGAAAAAGATTGTATGGTACACATTGATGTAAAATTTGAATGCAGTAGTAGAGAAGCAACACTAGGAAATTCAATAGGAAAGGAATATTAAATTTATCTCCTTCATGTAATGTTCTTTATGCTACCCAATTTCATTCTACTCTGACAAAAGTTCTGCACTGCAGATTCCAATGATCCCTGAATCCTCTTCCAATGCCGAAAAGTGCTCCTGATTAGAGTAATTTATATTATTTCTAATGTTGCATTTTTTTAAAAGAAAGAAATACTTTAGTTATCCGTTACGTTCATTTTCTAGAATATCTCTGTGTTATGCTTGTATGTGAAGACTAGAACAATAGTGGGAAACTGGAACCATCAGTCTGCTTTGAAGCATGTATTTACAAAAAGATTATCTGTGTAAGACGATCAGTGCTATCAGCCCGAAAGATCTAAGATTAAAGGATTATTGTATGATTTCCAAATTTATTCAAGACCCTTTGGAAGGATAGTTCAGAATCCAAGTGTACTTAATCTGTTCCATCATCATTATCAACATCTTAATTTCTCCCTGTTAATATCTCAAAATATTAGTGAGGATTTCCCTGTTTAAAAATCAGATATATTCTTGGCAGAGCATTTTCTTCTCCATGTTTAACAACTGTAGCTTTAATAAAAACTGTAGTTTCAATCTATTTATACAGATGTTAAGTTTAATGTTGCAATAACTTCCTAAGTACTTTTTAGAAAAAAAATCAATGATCTGTTGGTAAGATTCCAGTCCTCCAGTAAGGAAGCCAATTTTAGTGACATCATATCATTTTTATAACTTGTCAATATTTTAACATTGAAATTCATTAAGAACAGTCAAGTACATACAATGCAATCTCAGTGATGTCTTGATTTTTAATCTTCCCACTAAGAACTCCACATTCAGGATTTTTTCCCCACAAATCAGTTATTTTGCATATATTTATTCTTTATGTTCTGCAATGTGAAAAAATATATTAGGTATTCTATCCTTGTTAGTTAATACAGGTAGCCCTTGACTTACAACTATTCACTTAGTGACTGTTCAAAGTTACAACAGCACTGAAAAAAGTGACTTATTACCATTTTTCACACTTATGACCATTTCAGCATGACCGTGCACCCACGGTCACATGATTTACATTCAGATACTTGACAACTGGCTCACCCAAGGTCATGTGATCCCCTTTTCCAACCTTCTGACAAGCAAAGTCAATGGGAACATCCAATTCACTTAACAAACCTGTTACTAATTTAACAACTGCAGTGATTCACTTAACAAATGTGGCAAGAAAAGTTGTAAAATGGGGGGGGGGGGGAATCACTTAACAAATTTCTCACTTAGCAACATAAAATTTTGGGCTCAGTTGTGGTCATAAGTTGAGGATTACCGTGTTTCCCTGAAAATAAGACCCACTCTGAAAATAAGCCCTAGCCTGATTTTTTGGGGTGGGCCTAATATAAGCCCTACCCCAAAAATAAGCCCAGAGGATGAGTGTGACCAGCATGAGAGGTGACGAGCGCACGGGGGCTGACAGTGTCCATCAGCAGCCGCAACCCACCAGCCCCTTGGCGCAGCACAAATACCAGTAACTCCGAGCGTGGAGGGAGAGGTGGGGGGGGAGAGAAGACAGACAATCCGGATGTGCTGCGCAGCTGCCTGACTCACAGGAGACTTGCAGGAGGCTTGTGTGGCGGCACCGGCAGCAGGCAAAGGGAAAGGCATGGGGGATGGGGGAGGAAGGCGATCCCAACACCTTGTGCAGGTGCTTGTTCGGTGTGGCCACAGGCAAGTCAAGAGATGGTGGGATGGAGTGAGAGGCATGTTGGGATTGACTCTGCCTCCGCCTGGCTCTGCTGTACACTTTTCGCCCAGAGGGAGACGAAGCTTTGTCTGGAGCAAATCACTCTTTTCCCAAGCACCCCATAGGCAACCAAACACTTTTCACCCAGATGGAGAAATGACGGAGACTCAAAGCTTTGTGTACTTGCAAAGGGGACGGTTTGAAATGGAGCGATTAGCTCCACTTCAAAGTATCAACTTTGCAAGCAGGGGCGAAAATTGTTTGGGCAGCTACAACTAAGTGCTCTCCGTCTCACTGTCTGCTTGCCCGTGGCCTCAATTGGGGCCAAGCTCTTGGCATGCCCCGGCATCCACCTGCCCTGCCAGGAAGGCGAAGAACCCCTACTAGGCCAGCAGCAGCATGAACAACCGCTTAGTGGCCAGCATGGCGCCTGCCACAGCCAAGAAGTGTCCCTGCAGTAGCTGGGCCAGCATGCAGGGTGGGTGGAGGCCGCGGCATACCAAGAGCTTGGCCCGTTGCAGACAGTGGGACAGAGAGAGCAGGGCCAGCGGTAGCTGCGCTCCCATTACCGTCGGCCCCCGTGCTCACCGGCTCCTACACTTAAAAAAAATAAGACCTCCCCGAAAATAAGCCTGAATGCTTATTTTTAAGCCCAAAAGAAAATAAGACTGGGTCTTACTTTTGGGGAAACACGGGTAGCTGTAGTTTGTTATTTATTTCACTACTCACTATTGTTGTTTCTTTGTGTTTCGAGAGAAATTGTTTATTTATCCAAGTCTATGATCATAATAAAGATTGATTTGATTTTGAACTGTTTACTCTAAACATTTTAGCAAAGGTGGGATAAAGATATAACAGCAGCAACAATAATGTGTCCTTTTTTTGTAATTGCCTAATTATTAATGCTCATGTCCCTAGTAAGGTATAATATTTTAGATTTCCTGAATTGTCCTAGTGCGATCTGTATTGCAATCAAATCTTGGATCAGTATCCTTAAAGGTCTAATCAGAAATTATATTGCTCATATTGGAAGGGACTTTTTCCATATAGTACATATCCCAAAGAGAAAGGCAGTGAATTCTCTTTTAATGCACTTTTCTTAACTCCAGCACACTCATTTCAAGCAGAACAATGGATGTGTTGGAGCATTCTAACGTGTTTTTAATTTTTTTCAAATTGTGTTATCCAAAGATTGAAAATTTCCAACTATACAGCATATGCACTGTTCCACTCCTCTTGATTCCATAAAGGCATTAGTTTAAATGTTGTACAATTTTCTCCTCCCTCCCACATTAACCTGCTTAGTGCTTTTTGACCAATATACCGGTAGATAGTCAATTAGTCAGAGATGGGCCATTTGACTGAATTAAAATCTTCTACTGCATTCTTTTTAGATTTAGATTTATTATTAGTTGGAAGGGACCTTGTAGGTCATCTAGTCCAACCCCCTGCTCAAGTTCCTACACCATTTGAGACAGATGGCAGTCCAGTCTCCCCTTGAAGGTTGCAAGTGTTGGGGCTCTCACAACCTCCGCTGGCAAGCTGTTCCACTGGTTGATTGCTCTCACTGTCAGAAAGTTTCTCCTCACTTCCAGGTTGAATCTCTCCTTGGTCAGTTTCCATCCATTATTCCTTGTTTGGCTTTCTGGTGCCATAGAGAATAGCCTGACCCCCTCCTCTCTGTGGCAGCCCCTCAAGTATTGGAATATTGCTATCATGTCACCTCTGGTCCTTCTCTTCGCCAGACTGTCCAAGCTCTCTTTGTATGTTTTATTTTCCAGACCCTTTATCATCCTGGTTGCTCTCTTCTGCACTTTCTCTATGTATCACAGAAAATGTATCACATGTATCACAGAAAACATCCAGGCAGCATTCCTTTACTGGTTAGCTGCTAGTGGACATGCAGAAAGCATTGGAGGATGCTAGAATACCATAACAAAATTTATGCCTTGTACTTAGAATGTTTTGCTTTTGATTCAGAAGAGATGATTCAGAAATGGGAGCATATATGCATCACTTACCAGTGATTAATTCCAGCACCCTTGTCTATTTCCAGGATTGTGTAGATGCTATGATCATGCAGTTGGGAACAATCATGGTTGTTTTAATGGGTCACAGACAATGTTGTGTTCATGCTCCTTCACATTCCAAAGCACCTTTTTAAAACTGAATCTGAGGGGTTACAAAGCCTCAGTAGAAAGACTCCCAAGTAAAAGATGATTAGATAAAGGATCTTAAGGAAAATGTTTCTGCTACAGAAAGACAAAACTGACTAAACTTGACTGATCTGTCTCAGTAACAATCAATTTCATATGATGTTCGTCCATCGTATTCGAAGAGGACCTTGACATCTATCAATTGGGGGGGGGGATGTCAAGACTTGCACGTGAATTGGATTAAAGTGAGGGAGAGGTGCGCATAGTCAGCCTCACTCTCTCTTCCCAGATTCCATTTTGCTCCAAATAGCAGGACAAGAGTCAAGACAGTTGGAGATGGGCTGGGCGCAGTGGTTGACCAGGGCGTCTTTCGTGTCTTGCCGTGCTCTTAGCGTACCACATCGCTTGCAGAGACTGCCTTCATGACCGTTGTCCTATTCTAGTAGGTTTCAAGTATTTCTAGTAGGTTTTAATAGTAGAATAGTTTCTACTATTCTAGTAGAAACCTACTAGAATCAATTTCATATATTGCAGGAAAAGGAAGAGCCAGTATATTTTTAATATAAAATGTCAGCTGACTGTACTGCACATTTGTGTTACCTTGAGATATAAAATAAAACAAGACTAGTACAACCTGGAATACCAATCTGCTTAAATCTAAATAAACTGCAAACACAAATTATTTTTAAAATACTTTTTTTTCTTAAATCTTCCTAACTCTAGCCTTAGTTGTCTTTATAAGAGGAAAGTATATCTTGGCAAGGTTTTTTATTTCTAATTTCGCTGATTTTTTTTTGTTCACTATTAAATTTCATACTGTACTACTTTCATACTGTACTACTTCCACATGACTGCTTGTCAAACAGATATCGCAGCAACCAAAAACAACTCTTTTTCTAATTTAAAGACAGAATTCTTTGTCTTCAAGCTTCTAAGTTTAACTTTTCTTTCAACAGTAACATTTTTAAGTGATGGGGAAAATGCACCTACTATTCAACTTTAGTGGTGACTTAAAACCCAAAATAAAGCTCAGAACTCATTAAGAGCTATGGCTATTATTCAAAAACAAAGAAGGCACATGTTATGAAAACAGCTTTTAAATACTGAGACAATGGATCTTCATTATATCAATTTGAATGCATTATACTTGAGGGAACACAGTTAAAACGTCATGTAAAAGGAGAAAAGTATGAAAAGTATGTGAAGATTATGTCTATGACTAAGGTATGTAAAAGTATGTAGGTATGTAATGAGGTACATAAAAGTATGTAGCAATGGGGTTCTGTGTATTTGTTATTAAGGAATTTCTTATAAACAGGGTTAATTTCTAGATTTGGTTACACTAAATATGCCAACACTTTATATCTTGTTAAAATGCTTCTTTAAACAATTCCATGGTCCTAAAACAAAGCATGCACATTGTTGGGGGCTGGAAATGAGTGTGGTTAAGTAGAAGTGACAATCAAGTTGCATCCAAAAATAAGAATATTTAATGGGGAGCTCTGGCAAACTCTTCAGAGGCATGGCAGGAAAAAAAACAATGTGACAATGACATGCCCCACAGTTCTGATTCACAACCCCCTCTGAGATGACAGCCTTTCTCTTTGTACACTGCAGCAGGAAACAACAATAATGAGCAATTCAAAGGAAGTTTGTCTTTCCTAATAAATTTATACAAAAATGACACACATGGTTTAAAAGAAGCAACACTTAATTTAACAGGGAGAGAAAACAGACAGCTCATGAAGCAACTGATTCTGCAAAATGCTATGCTAGTAGCTCTCAGAACCCAGCGAATGTGGTCTGTAAGGTAACAGAATGATCCAGAATCTTTCTCAAACAGATCCTATTGGTACTGCTTTGTACTAGTTTTAGCTCGCTTACATATGAATCCAGACACATAACAAATTTAAGGCTTCAACAAGATTGGTGCCTGCATTTACTCACGCACAAATGGCTAACAAATATATATAACTTTTTAATTAAAAAAACAGCTCCCTCAAACAAGGTTGTGAAAGTAGCAGTAGAAATATTAGATGGATAATTTTAATTTTTTTTGTTTATCAAATTCTTTTTAGAGCAGTGGTTCTCAACCTTCCTAATGCCGCAACCTGTGCCCCGCCCCCGCACTCCCACCGTGACCCACGCTGCCACCACGCTCACCGCCGCGACCCCCACCACCACCATTTGAGTTCTTTTACCCTCTGCGCATGCCCAAAGCGTTCTGCGCATGCGCAGAGGGTAAAAGCACCCAAATGGTGGCATCCGGGCGAAGTCTCCCGACCCCTGTGAAAAGGTTGTTCGACCCCCAAAGGGGTCACGACCCCCGGGTTGCGAACCGCTGTTTTAGAGTCTGTGAAATCTTGCTAAATCCACTTGAATTCTTCATCATCCTAAATGAAGGATTGTTTAGTTTCATAATTTAGTTTCATAATTCATTGCAAGTAGATGATGATAATGATGATCATGACGACAACAACAACAACAACATTATTCAGGACAGGAGTTTAACTTTTTTCCACTGCAAAGTACATTTTTCCTGAAGTTTGTCTGCTCTGTATAATATCTCTTTCAAGAAAGAGGTTAGAAAAAGATATTGGAGGACTAGAAAATGCAGTAATAAAAACATGAAAAGTAAATATAAGGTAGTTTTTTATAAAGGTAATTTTACAGCCAATGCTTCTGGATGCCAAATTCTCTGCCAACCTGTACTGAAAACTAGTCACCCGTACCAATATGAACAGAGCTTCAGCCTCATATGTTTAACTTGCATGAACAATCTGATGAATTGCCCATAAAAATCTGCTGAATGAGATGTTGGGTACTCATTAGATATTACCAGGTAAAAGCTGTTTACAGCATCTTTTCTCTCTCAATATTTATCACAGATAGGTAATTCCAGCAGTTAGCCGTCACATGCCCAAACCTCCTAATTCTTGTTTTTACTGGAAAATCATGCACATTTTGTTCTAATTAGAGCACTTAAAGTGGGCAAAGCAGCAGAGGAGAATGCTATGCTTTGTTCTTGCCACATTCTTAGACTGAAAATTGTTGGGACAAATTTATCCATAATATAATACAACTAAAGTCTTATGCCCTGGAGGAATCAGGCCCCTGAAAGTTCAGGCAGCCAATTCCAGGTTTATTCGATCATATGAGAGTGCTTATTCACCCGTTAGGAATCCCATAACATTTTCATTCAACAGAGAATTTTTTGCTGGATTCCCACCTCTCAACGAAGAGAAATTAACATGCAATCATGCATGAAGATGTCTGAGCCAGCTGCCGTGTATTTGAAGTACGCCCCAGGTTAAGATTAAAGCATGGTATCGAGCCAAGTAAATTGACCTAACCAGCAGTTTTCTCTAAAAAGAACACTGAACAGAACGATAATACCGCTTTTAATTTCCTTGCGTCAGCAGCAAAGATAACATTTGATCGTAGGTTCACATCATTTACAAAGGAAAAGAAAATCACTTACACACACATAAGAAATTTTATCTACTCATTAAATTGGCAAGAGAAGCAGTGAGGTAGCTAGAAATTTACAGGGAGGAATTAGATACACAGATAATGAAGATTTTTTCCCCCTTGCTTCTCTTTCTCCTGAACTGCATATAAAAAGAAAATCCTCGCCCACTACTGATCAAAATACTGCTTGAACAGCAGAGATTAAAGGAAGGCACAAAGTATTTATCATATTCTTTTATGTTTCAGTCAGTTCTTGGGATGTAACCTTGAGATATTTGGAGGGAAAGAAACCTACAGTATACTCACAAAAGAGGTGCAGCCTTTATACTCCCTTTGCCAACTTTCCTTAGGTATGACCTTCAAGCTCAATTTGCCATGCAATCAATACTTTACCATGAAGATTCATGATAATGAAAGCATTTTTGTTACACTGGCATCTGTCTGCAACGCATTCACATAAAAGCCTTTTCATACATTACAGTTTCAGGTGTATAGTCTAACTCTAACATATATTTAGAAATGTAAAGCACTTGGGCAAAGAACAAAGATTTTAAAAAATCCCCAAATCCACCATACCAGGTTGAAATTTAAACTTATTTATGAATTCCAGTGCTAAGTATTGCTATGTATTTTCTCACAAATGAAGTAAAATGGTTTTCAAATCCATCTTTACCCAATGCTGTCAGTACCTGCATGCATTCTTTCTCAACATGCTCAACAGCCTCAATAGGTTACATATCATGCCTGATACAATTTTATATATTTTGCATGAAAATCCTGGGCTCTTCTCTATTAATTATACAGTATCTTGCGACCTGTTCTCTTTTAAATTTCCAATGCTATTGGCTGAACCTTCTTTAGCAATGGATACACAGGGGCTTTCTAATAATTGCAGGACAATATATTAGTGGTCACACCACTGCAAGCATTGTCTATGCATGCATACATGATCTGACAGATCACAAGGGCCTCAAAGTGGCTGCCTTGAGAATAGGACACTTCAATGTTTTAAGGATTAGATCTCTTCTGGTTTTGTAGGACTAATAAATAGATCAATAGAAAAAAATCATGAGTTCTATATGCTAACGATAACATTCTTTTCATTGTATACTTTATCAAAAGATGCTGACACCATTGGGGAACAGGTGGTTCAGTAGTTGCTAGATCCAGGAGATTGTGAACACTTCTTTAACAAAAGGGAGCATTACATGCACTCTTGAAGGAGACTATGGTGCACCTTTTCTAAAGAGGCCCTTACTTTGTGTGGCCATATTTGACAGATATTGTTACTTCTGTCCTATTCAGTAATAAGGAGTCCTCCAAAATGTTCTTAGAGAAAGAAGCAAACAAATATTTATCAATACAAATTCCAGTGTTAAAGTCATACTGTCTATCCTATCAAGAAATATGAACTATCTAGGTTGTAGAGTCAATTAAGTAGTCTATGTTAACAAAACCTAATAACTATTGTACTAGGTAAGGCTGTGAAAGCTTATTCATCCTAAAAATACATTTTAGGATAATTTTAAAGTATTTTAATGGATAATTTCCGCTCTGGTGTTATTAATTATATATATATTATAAGTTAGAGATGCAATCACTTATTAAATCTCCCTATATATAAGAATTCTCTTATATTTAATGCTCCTGTCTCCTTCCAAGAAAAATTTATGGGCATTTGCTGTGCATTTATCCTTTCAGGAGATCAGAGATATGAGTAATAATGTTGTATTGTGAGACGAAATGGGGATCACACTATTTCAAGAGGGGGAAAAAGTCACACTCTGACTTGACATACTCATGCATGTCAGTCCTTCAAAGTAGACCGGACTAGGAAACCAAGATCATGTAGGTCAATACTACTTTTATTGTAAAGTTATAGAAACAGAATCTTGTAAGTCTGAATGGGCCTCCCTCTCTTTATCTTTGCATGAACTAGGAAGGAGCTTGTCTGAGATGTCTGTGAATGTTACATTGCTATCCCTTACTTAGAAGTCTTTTCTCTGTCTGTTGCCTTGGCAGTGTATCTTCCTTCTGTCCCTCAAGGCCATTTCCTCTTTCCTCTACATAAAGTGCTTTTAATTTTTGTTATAATTTTTCTACTGAATGTTTTTAGAGATTAACAAACTTTCTTTGAACCATGTTTTGAACAGACCTAGAAATAGCTAAGTTCAAATTCATACAAATTAAATGAAAAATTTATGAACAAATATAACTAATATCAACATTTTAAAAAACAACTTTTCTAATTTTCCTTTCATTTCATTTACAGGAATATTTTTGGGGGGCTACTTATTATTTCTTTTAAAAAAACAGTTTCTTACCGTACAAAAATGAATAAAAATTTTAAATATCCATTAGGATATTTACATGATTTGCTATAGGCTTAATTTGTTTAATTAATACTTTTCTAAGTTATGAAAAAGTAAAATAGAAAGCTGACTTTAAAATCTGAAACTCATGTTTTAGGATGATCAGTTGTTTATAAATCTGATCAAAAGTAGAACAAAGCCACTTAAATCAGCCATACTTCTGGTAGTCATACTAATTTGCACATTCATTTCGATGGTTGTACTCTGATTAAGTTAGGCTTCCACCAATTGCATATGTGGAATATATGTGGAATTGCATATGTGGAATTGCATATGTGGAATATAATATACCAATTATAATCTTATAAATAAATATGATACAGAAACACAGATTTTGTTCTTCAGAATACCAGTTCATAATAGTATAAATTAATGGAATGTCAAATGTGGTGTGCAGAATACTGTTTCTGCCTTTTTTTGATCAAAAGAATTTTAGAATTAAAATCAGATAAAGCAAGAAGCCTTGTGGATGCTGAGGGATCTGTGAGCATACTTGTGTTCATGATACATTGCTAGGTCTAGACAACAAAACCAGAGTGGGAAAAGGGACGTTGGTACTCACCTGTGAGACGTCCTTTCTCATAGGGTGGAGCCAGCCTCCAAGAATGGGTTAAATCTGCCCTCTAGCCAATCAGGACCGAGTCTAAAAAGTATAAATATGACCTCCTCTGGTTTGGCACCCCCTCTTTTATCGAGGGACGAAGGTCAGACTCATCGTGCATTCTCAAAAAACCTGCCAAATCATTAACACATGATCAGAAGAAAAATCAGCTGACTAACAACGGAAATACAGTAATGAAAATCGACACGCCAGCCAGGCCCAATATAAGGGCGGGACTTGGAGGCTGGCTCCACCCTATGAGAAAGGACGTCTCACAGGTGAGTACCAACGTCCCTTCTCCATAGTGGGTGGAGCCAGCCTCCAAGAATGGGACATACCAAAGCAACTGTGTCCCTTGGGCGGGTCACCTAAAACTGGCTGGAACTCACACTGCCCCGCACCACCTGGTTGGATGGCCGTCGTCCAATGGCCGTCTCCATAAAGGCAAAAAAGTTGAGGTGATAATGACGGACGAATGTGGTCAAGGGGGAGCAGATGGCCGCATGGCCAACCCCCGTTATAGACACACGGACAGTCCACGTAGTAGCTGTGACCGTAGTGGGTGTGTAATGTGCCGGTAGGCCGGGAAGGCGGGGCAATGACCATTCGACATAGGTCAAAGAATAAATGCCCAAGGTGAACGACCCATCATAGAGGACGATGCCTTGTGGCCAATGGAAAAGCGATGAAATGACACAATGAGCACCATAGGACGCCGGAGGCGGAAGGTGCGATGCAAGTAAATGCCCGAAGCGTGCCTGACGGCGGCAAGTGTCACGAACTGTTAGTGTCCTCAAGTGGACCTTGGGAGAAACAAGGGAAAACAATTTCCAATTTCCATTTTTTTTTAAATTGTTAATTTAGGCCTGTAAGGAACAGAGGAAACAGCCCAGAACAAAGGGTAGGCATTGCAACCGCCTAACCCTCTTAACAGGGAGGACCGTTCCCTGGTACTGCCCCGACGGGGAAACCGCAAGTACCGATAGCCCTCGGATAGAGGAATGCTACCAGTGATTGCCAACTACAAGCTAAGTTCACCAAGGTTCAAAAGGCGCCCCTGGAACCGCAGTGAGGAGTCTGGACCAATCCTGGTGGAATGCTGGGAAACTACGGGGAGGGGCAGATGAGGCGGCTGCTTCAGGAAGCCGGGTACCCTATGATGAACTGTTAGAGCCTGCAAGGGGAGAGAAGAGAGTACTGTGCGAAGAGCCTCCAAAAGGTCGCAGAGCGTGCGTGAGGATAAGCGCCCGGCCAACTCGTGATGCCAGAATTGAGGCACCGGACAGATGGCCAATGCGACAGGGGACTAGTCGCCGGCATGCACCGGTCTGGCGAATTGAGAGTAGCCCCGAACGGAGTATGATCTTGGACAGAGTCCAGTGATCTGTCTCTCTAGTATCGGAGGGGCCGAGAGACTTAAGCCGTCAAAGAGCAGGCAGCGGACCCTCAAGGTCCTTAAGAATAGGACCATGGTGAACCATAGACCAACAGAGGCCCTGGATCTGGATGGGGAGGCCCATCAGGATACCCAGAAGGGTAACCTGCACGAAATGAAGACCCTGAGGGCAGTGAGTGAGCTACGAGCATGGCCCGGGATTGAAAGAAAGGTCTCAAGAAATGAACTCAAACAGTACCTATAATGCGTAATGACAGGGAAAACGAAGCCAGTGAGGTTACCAAACCTGAGGAGTTCATCGCCTGAAAAGACCAGATCATTGTGTGTCGTAGAGAGGAGAGAGAGACACAACGGGCTAGACATTGGAATGTCATGCCCATCTTGATCCTCCGGAGTCACGCGATGGCGCCAATAGTAGCACTGGCGAGTGACTGTCTCCATGAGGATCCCCGTATCCGCGCTGGAGATCCTGGATGCACTACAGAAGCCACGGGGTGTAGGGAGGAACATTAGAAGGAGACTATCAGAATGGACTCTTGAGCCCAAATCTCTGCATCGGACCCCTTCAATTGACCGTGTATAATTATATATATAGAGATGTGTATATATATAAATATTGACCAGCAAGCCACTGACGGATTGGATGGGAAAAGCTCCTCCAGGGGACCGTGGACCGAATTGCAGTACCCATCCTCAAGAAACCATTCGGCCAGTAAGGACAGGTCCTTTCTGCCCTGCGGTGACGTGACCTATGTTGCCATTCCGACCGCCCCTGTGGTTTGCGGGAGGCAAATCACCTCGGGTGTGTGGAATGAGGGACGTCGGAAAACCGAGGACAGAGTGGTCTAAGTGTAGGTAGCATTATGCATGATGTTGAATGGATATAGATGTTTGTAATATTATGGTTTTAAATTTTTATATCTGTTTTGAATGCATATTTACAAATTGGTTTCTTGTATTTTTTCTGTCGTACGCCATCCGGAGTCCTCCGGGAGTTGAGCAGCATGTAAGAATGCCAAATAAATAAATAAATAAATAAATAAATAAATAAATAAATAAATAAATAAATAAATAAATAAATAAATAAATAAATAAATAAATAAATAAATAAATAAATAAATAAATAAATAAATAAATAAATAAATAAATTATGTGAAAGCCCTTGGTTACCGTCCAGTGAAGACGGAGCATCTGGCGTTAGTGAAGCTGCGGCCTTCAGATGCTGACCGCGTCTGTTAGGCAGTAGTTCAAGAACAGCGTCGCATCCTGCAGCCGGCGTGCCCAGAGTAAGGATGCAGTGGCAACTGGTCTCACAGCCTCAGCTGCTGCTGGAGCCGCTCGTGGTAGCAGCTTTGGTCTTTCCGACCCCTTTTGTATCAGTAGCCGGGATCTAACTTGCCGCAACCGACAAGGGGCGGCATTATAGAGTCGCCTTACCGTCAAAGACGTGCTGGACCCTAGGCCAGGAGCCGCCTAGTGGCGTGCAATGAACCCCGATGACTTGGACAGTGGTAAGATCTCCACCTGATGAATCAGCACCAGGCATCACGGGATGGTGAATGGCCTGGTCTGAGCGGCCAGGAGCCGAGGCCACAGGGATCCGGATGCTAATGAAGTCAACCTTGTGGAACAGAGGCTGGCCCAGGCCCCCTGACAGGGGGGGTGAGAGGGACAGGTGTTCTACCTCACGCAGTTAGAGGGATGCTAGTATAGAGCTAATTCAAGTTAGTCCGCTATCCTTACCCACAAAGGGTGCGAAGTGGGGCCGACGTGTCACGTTAGGCCATGCTCACCCCCACCAATTCACCAGGACTCGTATGTTGAGTTGGTGGCCTGTAGTGGTGGCTGTGTTCATTGTCAGCATGGAACATGCAAACAGCTAAGGCCGCGGGGGCCCTGAGCAATGTCGGTTAACCTCCCTTGCCTGATCGCCACGCAGTGGACGGGTGGTACCAGAGTGGCTACCGGAGGCCTCGGCCCAGCGGCTGTGGAATTGAGGGACAGGGTAGAGCCATTTCCGATGTTGGCGAGGTGCTGCCATCCTCCCAGGGAGATACGTGTGGGATGGAACGCCCCCTCCTATAACTACATGTTGGGACCGATGGGCCCCGGGTCAGAAAATGAGACCCTTATATGGCCAGCATAACGTCGCTAGGCTAGTGGCGAAAGGAAGGCTGCCCGCCCGATCCCACGGCTGTCCCGTGGCAACCCAAGACTTATTCTGACTCCTGTCATGGGGTCACCGCCATGACAGGATCCGTTGAGCCCATCACGATCCCGACGAACAATTTAAAAGGGGGCGTGACAGATATATGGTTGAGCCCTTGGGGCGGGATCCCTGACAGCTGTGCGTCAGCAGCGGCAAAAATCTTTATCCCGGTGCAGGATCCGCCGTTGTAATATGTAGGGACCACCAACTGCCGTGCCTTGGGGGGGTGACTTAATCACCCCTGACTGACATGGCCTTCTGTCCTGCTGTTCTGTGGGGGGCGGAGCAACTTGACCTAGCAAGATTGCAATCTTCAGATGCAGGAGACCAGAAGGGTTCCTAGGGTGCCGTTGAAATAAAGGAGACCTGTCTCCGAGGAACGGAGGAAACCTTTGCGCTGTGATTGGGATTTGAACTAGCGCATGGGAATCCCTGTTGGATTTGAGGTCCGACGCATGAGCCACTCGGACATCACTGACGCCGGTAAGGATGGCTGTCAGCCCCCCCCCTGAGATCGGCAATCGTCGTAGCTGGGAAGGGGCGGCGAAGTGTGAAATTCCCCAGCGTTGAAAAACCCCAAGCAACTAAGTAAGAGGACTTCGATAGGAGGCCGAGGGAACCGTTGTGGGGCTCTGCGTTGCTCACAAAAACTCCTGCTCGGGCCCAGAGCGCTGCCTGACCAGGCAATCTGTTAATTTCGGCTGCTTGGGACGCGCCGGAGATCCGAGCCGTTTAGGTGCGGGGGGGCGGAGTTGATTACAACAGAGCCTGCGCCTGTCTTTCGACCCGTAATAAGTCTGCGGCTGCGGGCAGGTAACATGAGGCCCGTTAAGTGCATATAGCTGTGTCGTGGCTGGGTGAAGCCATGCCTATGATCGCCTATGACAGCCGATCCCCCCCGGCCTTTCAGTGCCCTGCACAGAATGCTGCCGATAACAGCCGAGCTCCCTGTCCGGCTTTCGATGCACTGTAAGCATCCGCTATGATCCCATATTCACGGCAGGCAGAGCAAGCATTTGAATGCGGCTGCGCGTGATGCACCAGGGATGTAATAAGATCCCTCAGCTGTGGCATGGTTTGGAGAGGCGGCGATGATGGCTGCGGATCTGCCGTGGAACCCCCGATGTAGGGAGAAAACCCAGGGTCTGACTTAGGGAGTGTGACTGCGTTACTCCGTGTTCTCCATGGCCGGAAGATCCTGGGCCTGCTAGGGCCTTATAGGGCTCTCCGTCACACTTTGGCTGCGCAAGCGGCGATCGCCGCTTCTCCTGGCCGTTTGGTTGTTGGTGCGGAGAGGGGGACACACTGCGCGTGCACGCGCTCACCGTCAGAGGAGCAGGCAGCCGTCAGCAAGTATCGACAATGGGGTGGCTCTGCGTGACGCCAGCCAATCGGGTAACAGGGCCTCCGATGACGTCTCTGGAGGTCGAGGTGCGTAACGGCTCTTCCCGCCACTTTAGCGATGCTTGATCGGGCCTGCTTGAGAGGTAGGCCTGACAGAGATCGCTCTGACGGAGCGGCCGTGGAGAGGAAGGCCTGGCAGATACTGGGTCTGCTGGGGACGGCCAAAAATGCGCCGCAGCGTGTTTTACCGGCTGTGGGAGGATGCGCTCCAGCCGGAGGGGGAAAGCCGATGGCCGCCCAAGCGCAGGGCTTCTGCGGCTTGCTGATTTGCGTTTTCTGGCTTTCCTCCTAAGTCGATGAAAACAGAGCCTTGATGACGCGGCGGTCAGCGAGAAGTGTCCCAGGGAAACAGCCACCCCGGCTGGGACCGTTAATTAACTCGGCGGGTGGCAACAGCCTTCGCGCCAAGTGCGGTGGGGCGGCTGAGCCGATCGGTAGATAAGGCTACATTCGGGTATCCACGCAAAAACCGCTCAATCCTTTTTTTATTCCTCTTTAGTCTTTATGTTGCCGCAGGAGTGTAATTGCCGGCCCGGCTATGCCAGAGGGAGACCCAAACAGAATCATCTCTCCCTTTGAGCTGTTAGTAGTCCTTAATGTATAGCAGGCCCGCTAGTGCCAATTTAAGGTGAAGGGCCGTAATAATAATCTGTGGCAGCCGGAATGGGAGAGCTAAGCTCTTGACTGTTAGTTTGCTCGGCTGGAGGGCCGGCAGACAGCTGGGCCTAAGCCCGTCGCCGTCCTCTCCCCAGGTGTAGATGACAGCTGTCACTGGGGAGGAACTCACTGCGGATCAGTTTAGCGATGCGAAAAATTTACCTTTGAGAGTTTGATGACTGGTGAGAATGCACATGTCCTTTTGGCTAAGGACCGAGATTAAAAGAGGGGGTGCCAAACCAGAGGAGGTCATATTTATACTTTTTAGACTCGGTCCTGATTGGCTAGAGGGCAGATTTAACCCATTCTTGGAGGCTGGCTCCACCCACTATGGAGAAACAGCATGTAAGATCCCTTAATTTACCCTTAAATTAAGGGATCTTACACACTGCTTTCCCCCACTCTGGTTCTGTTGTCTAGACCTGTAGAAAGTATTGTTCATCAAAACCTCACACAGAAAAACCTCAAGTATAAACTTTGAAAGTATTCCATGCAAAATATTCCATGCAAAATGTATATGTAATTCTACAGCCTATTATCATGCAGGTGGGGTGTATGGGGTGTTCAGGGAGGGGTAGCACCTCTGGTGTAGGGGCATGTCATGTCCTTTTACGGCAACTCATTTTAGGGCAGCTCGTTCACCTTTGGTCCCCACCTGTCACTCAGCTCTCACCTGTGGCTCCTAGCAGCTGTAGCATGCGCAGCAGCCACACCCCGGGCAACAGCTTTCGACAGGCTGGCCAAACCAGGTTGAGAGTAGCCGTTGGGTCATCGACTTTCGGTGAGACAGGGACTTGTCTATCCCGAGCATGTGAAGACAGATTCCGGCGGATTGAGTGGATGAAATGTACTAGAATAGGACAACGGTCATGAAGACGGTCTCTGCAAGCAATGTGATACGCTAAGAGCACGGCAAGACACGAAAGACGACCTGGTCAACCACTGCGCCCAGCTCATCTCCAACTGTCTCAACTCTTATCCTGCTATTTGGAGCAAGATGGAATCTGAAAAGAGAGAGAGAGGCTGACTATGCGCACCTCTCCCTCACTTTAATCCAATTCACATGCAAGTCTTGACATCCCCCGTCTATGATAGGTGTCAAGGTCCTCATCGAATACGATGGACGAACATCATAATGCAGGTAGGCTTAGACTTACCACATTGAGTCCTTGGCAGCCCACAATTTCAGTGATAAGTTGAGACAGTCATAAAACAGGTCATCATATGACTTGTGCCCGATTTTGCAACCTTTTTTGCAGCAGTTCTTAAACAAATGGGACAGTCAGTAAACAAATGGCGGAGGCGGGGCGGGGGTCGTGGTGGCGGGCGTGGCAGTGGGGTGGGTCGCGGTGGGGGCGCAGGGGTGGGGCGCAGCATTAGGAAGGTTGAGAACCATTGATCTAGACTATAATACAGGTACTAAAAATGAAAACATGTACAGGTGAAATACACAGTCAGAGCATAAATTAATCTTATTAAAGCTTTCTTTATTTAGAATATTATCATCCTCTTGCTACTTCATGGATAAAAACCTATTGTAAATTGCTTTAGGGCAGAATTCCTATGCTACAAATAAGGCTATGCAATTAAGCCCTAACTTTAAAATCTACCACCGAGCTTAAATAAAGAAGAATTATGAGGTAACGGGGTAATTTAAAACTCAACATTGAGCTTAAGCTTTCACTACATTGCAGATTAAGTTACCCAAATACTTTTTCTCAGTTTTAGTGCAGAAGCAAGAACAATATTTCATTCCTCTTCAGAGGAATAAGGAATGTTATCAATATCTTTAATAAGAAAAATAATCATGGACTACTCTAAAGGAGAGCTGTGGTATCTATGACGTTCACATCATATTACAATGTAGGATATTTTTTTTATTTAAAACAAAGAATAACATTTGATCAGTTCTTTTCTTTTTGGATCACACCCTCTAGCCACTGATTTAGATTTTTAAAAAGTATGGAATTTAAAATACAATATTAGCAAGTGCAGATTACATTTGTGTTGTATTATTATGCTTAGTTTTAAAATGTATATTTTTTCTTAAGCAGTGCAGCTTTAAAGTTTGTCCCAATCCCACAATCTTACCGGTAGTAAAAAAAAAATGTGGGAATTTACATAGATTTCTAACTGCTCTTAAGTGTGCTCGTCATTTGGAATTCCTGGTTAAATCATGGACAGTGGCAAGCAGATTAGATCATTCCAACATCATCCCTGGTTCTTCCCTCCTCATAGTTATTGCTTCTAATGTCTCGTACAGCATATCCCAGTGGCCAGCCGGCCTCTGATCACCTTTCTGTCCTTTTTTTCACTCAGTCACCGTTCATTCTGGTTCCTAACTTATTTAATTTCTATGAATTTTAATATTAATGTTTTAATGTTTCTATCTGGAAGTGAACTTTTGTCTTTTGGGGAGAATGTAAGGAAGGGAGCTTTAGGGCACAAAAGCTTACACCTTTCTCCCTTGGCTTCAACGTAACAGAATAACGGAGTTGGAAGGGATCTTTATGATGTCGTAAGCTGCCCAGAGTTGCTTGACAGTGAGATGGCTGGCACATACATTTAACTAATAAATAAAATCCCACCATGGCATATCCTACCAGCTTGCTTGTCCTCAATCTTCCTAGCCTCTCCTCCTCTCCCTCAATTTCTTTTTTTTTGTTGCCCTCACCTTGACCCACTTCCACCTGAAAGAATCCAAGCAAGTGTGGAATTTTGTGCATATTGTTTTGCACATCCCTTCTATTCAGCCATGTTTGAGCTAGCAAAGAATTATATGAGTGAAGAATTTGCTATCTGTTGCCAATCCTTATTCTGATTAAATTTCATTCGTCTGATTCAGTGCCTAATGGTCCTGTCCTGATTATTCATGTGAGCTATAATATAGGCAAAGTGTAAACCTAGTATCTCTTTGAAATAAAAGTTTAAAAAATATTTATACACTTATCAAGAATACTGAAATCAATGTACAAATGAATGAATACTCTCTGGTTACAAGAACAAAAAAAAGAACAAAATAGACAGGATGTCTTCTCTTTATGTTTAAATTGTCCTCCCTTTACTATAGCTCTGTTCCCAACTTTCCACAATTTTCTGCTCCACTAACTTAAAAGTAACTTCCTTTTTTAAAAAACAAATGACAGACAACTTGAGTGACTGATTATATTGTGCCAACACTTTGTTTTTTTTTCTTGGAGGCCTTGGTTTAAGAGGATGGATGTTAGTGTAAATGACAGAAATGGAGCTTCACATAGGATTTCACTCCTGTTCAAAGACAAGCAAAGGCAACCTCAGTGAGGAGCAATCAACTTGACAAATGGATGCTGTTCAACCCTGTGCCTCCCACTGAAACTAGAGAGCCTGATTTACACAATTTTTTTTCCTGTAAACTTAAAGAGCAGCAAATTCCAGACAGACTTAATACTGCTTTGCTGTACAATGGGTTGAGCTGGTAATTCTACTCATATAATGAAATCTGATAATAGTAGGGAGGAAAAAACACATCAGAAAGAATGGAACACATTAACAGTCTTATAAAAATACACTTAAGACTTACAAATCTACAATAAAAAGGAAAGCAAATTGGTTGTACTAAGAAAATTTTATGTGGTTATATTACCTAAGGTTAAAGCAGTTCCCCTGATGATATTTACAACTCACAGTATATCTAGCAAATAAAAGCATTTAAATATCAAAAACTTTGAACACATGGATGTTCTGTCCCCGCCCCTAGGCAGTACTTTATGGATAAATTAAATAATGAAAAAGAAACAAAAGCATTCATATTTGGATTTCTTTCCTCAATGTAGCATTTCTTAACTGTTTAAAGCGAAACATATGTATTTAAGGCATTAAGGCTTATTAAACTTAATAGGAAATCTGAATCAAAATCTACAGATTGTGCTGTAATGTACTTCATTTTAGCTGTTCTCCTCTATAATGGGCAGATCAAGTTTGGAAAGGAGAGACTGAACAGAAATCATAAGAACAGTAGAACCATTAGTACATTGGCATCAATAGTTTTCACCTCTGTAAAAGCTGAATATTGTGAACATTTCAGTTTCCCTATTTATGTTTCCGTAGTCACAAATAAAATAAATTGGGGGAGGACCCCTTATATAAACATTTCATGCTGGAGTGAATGGACCTCAACAGCTGCTGATTTGGTGACACTGAGAACTCCAGTGGAGCTGTCCTGCTGAATTAACGTCTTGGAACTGTTAAGAAGAAACTTCAAACAGACCTTGTTTAGCAGGTGGTCAAAGCTTTCCCTCTGTGGGGATCATGTGAAGACTAGCAGAACAGCCACTCAGTCATGAATCAGACCTGTCAATAGTTGCCTATTTTCTCAACAGGTTTCTCGATCATACTCCAAAAGCATTCCTCCCACAGCATCCTATTCTTCTATGTAGCTTCTTACAAATTAGCACAAATTGGAGAGCAACCATGTTGCTTGTATTATTAATTTCAATTATTGATTTGTATTTAATGAAGAACAAGAGTCAAGATAATATACCAGAGGTGTACACACTTTTAAATAAACTAATTTGAGGCTAATTTCATGCTGCTGCAAACTGAGAGTAATACGTTGGTGCTCCAGATCAGAAGGCTGTATTTGAGAAGCTGTTTATGAAATATGTTTCTGATGTCCAAGCCTGAAGTTTTCACTATTGTTCAGGATGCCAATAGAAAAGCACAAAATACTCTCCCATAATTTTAATTTCTATTTTTTTTCTGATGTTCACTTTAAAAAAAATTGCACATAGAAAGGTAGACATCAGGTTAAACTAGTACCTTCCCCCCCCCCCAAAAAAACCCCATCAAATTTACCAACTAGGGGAAAAATTATTTTGGGAACTGCATTAGTCATACAAGTCATAGACTCAGCAGCAGCCAATGAGAGAAGCATGTCAAAAAAGTTAAGATGGTGGCCACAACTACATGACCAAAGCCCTGACTCTTTAATGCATGCAACTATGTAAAAAGGTCAGGGATTCAATCACATGGCCATCTTAGGTTTTGTGATATCCCTCCCGTGTAAATACCCCTGATGCAGCCAGAAGTTATATAATTCAAACTTAATTTTGGTATCAACAGAAAAAAGGGAGAAAATAACCCTATCCTGAATAAAAATAATCATTTAATGGACCTCTTTGTATAATTATTTTAAAGACAACTTTCCCTGGCTTTGGCTAATTTGTTGCAGGAATTAAGCAATGTTTACAGTATATACAATATCTTCATTCATGTAAAGAATGGTTGGAAAGCCACTATCCTAGTTTCATTGTATAATACAAAATCAAAGTTTGAGAAAAATAATTTTGGAGACAATATAGATCTACTTCAGCCTAAACACTTTAATAAGTGTATCAAAATGCTAAACATTTTTTCTTTTAATATAGAGCAACATGGAGATTCTGTTCATGTAAAAAACAAATATAGGATCTTTGATTTTATTTTAATTAATATAATGAACAATGTAAATAGTCTGGAGCTCAGTTTTCATATACAATTTTTGTCTACGTAAAGGGTGTTTGTGTGTGTGTTTGCATCTATCTATCTATCTATCTATCTATCTATCTATCTATCTATCTATCTATCTATCTATCTATCTATCTATCTATCTATCTATCTATCTTAGTTGTATATGGAAACTGGTGCACCTGACTGAAAATGTATTTCTAAATAATTCAAAGCAAACAATGCTTTTTTTACTTAAAATATTTAAAATAATGATTTTTTTTGCTTTTGGAGAACATTGAGGAAAATAAATGTTAAAAGTGCCCTTCATAAATAAAAGTTGAAATATCAGAAATTAAAAACAAATGAATGAAGGATTAGAATTTTTCCATAAGGTTTCTGATGTTAAGTGCATTCTTATAATTGTTTGATAAACAATCTCCATGGGGAAGTTAAATTGACCATACACACTGCAGAGTTTAATAACTTCCAAGGGCTCTGAGCACCATGTTAAATTAAACTAGAAAAGAAAATTAGTTCAGTTTGATTACTTTGGCTGTACATCAACATTTCTTCCACACCGCTGAAGAACATGAAAGTATAGTGGTAGTTCCTGTCACCTTGCTTCTAAAATGTATGGCATATTACTTCAGTGCAAAGATTTGTTTAAATACAATGTGCATCATCAGTGAACTATAGATACCACTTGCTCTTAACTTAATTTTGCAGAATAGAGATTACACAGCCACAGAGAGAGTCTGATTAAGTATACAGCTATTCATACTCTAATTTTATAATGCAGAATAACAATGGAGATAAGCATTTTTTTTAAAAAAATAATTTTTATTAAACTTTTTTTAAAAAAAAGATTTTTACAATCTATTTATTTGACATTTATCCCATATCCTTTTACATCCATTACCAATCCGTTTGTCCATCTTTTCAGTTACAATTAACTATACATATATATACTGTACATATATATCCATCCTTTCATAAATGTCTTTTTATATTAAACAATAACATTTTCCTTTCTTATCTATCAACTTTATAATAGTACTGTTAAATATGAGGACATTTCATTTTTTTTACAATTTCTTAGCACCTTTCATGCTTCTATGCCTTCTTAACTTTAATCATTCATGACCTATCCATCTGTTATTTTACCATTTATACCAGTCATCCCATATCTTACAGTAATCTGATTCCTCTTTGTCATTCATTTCTTGTATAAGCCTGTCCATCTCTGCACACTCTAAGATTTTTTTGATCACGCACTCCTCTGACGGTATTTTATTGTTCTTCCAATTCTGTGCAAATGTTATTCTTGCTGCTATGATGATATGTAAAATTAGATATTGAGTCTTTTTATCCTGTTTCCCTGTAAATATCCCTAGTAAAAATAGTTCTGGTTTCATTTCTATACGTTGGCTAGTTATCTCTTCAATCCATTTCTTTGTCCTTTGCCAGTATTGCTTTGCTTTGAGACATGACCACCACATGTGATAATATGTTCCGGTTTTGTGTTTGCATTTCCAACATTCTGGCGACGTGTTGGAGTACATTTTTGCAATCCTTGCTGGTCGAAGATGCCATCTGTAAAACATTTTATAAATGTTTTCTTTGTATGCAACAGACTTCATCATTTTATAGCTTTTACTCCAGATTTTCTCCCATTTTTCCAGTTCTATGTCATGACTGAAGTTTTGTGCCCATGTTATCATCACCTCCTTTACAACTTCTTCTTCCATCTTATAGCTCAACAGATAATTGTAAAATTTTGTGATCATTTTATCCTCCTGTCCTAATATAATCTTATCTAATTCGTTTTCTTCTTTCTGGAATCCATATTGTTCTCCATCTTTTTTATGTCTAGATTTTATCTATAAATATGGCCACCAGTAAATTTTTATACCTTGCTCCTTTAATTCTATTCTTGTTTTCAGTTCTCCTTGTTCCTTTAATATTTCTTTGTATGTCTTCATTTTGTCCATGTCCAGTAGGTTTGGGTATATTAGTGCATCCATTGTTGAAAGCCAGGTGGGTATTTTGTTGTAGTGATTTCTTTATTTTTAGCCAAATTTGTATAAGTGCATCTCTAATTTGGAAGTAATGAGTCTTACTTTTACCATCCCACAGAAAGGCGTGCCAGCCTCTCTGGAGATCGTGTCCTTCCAGGGTCAGGATTCTTTTATTTTTGAGTAATATCCAATCTTTAATCCAGGTAAGGGCTGCTGTGTGATAATAGGTCTCCCAATCAGGGAGGCCAAATCCTCCTCTTTCTCTCTTATCTTGTAAGGATTTTAGTTTAATTTGTAATTTTTTTCCTTGCCATATATAGTTTATTATTATCTTGTTTAACTTGTTAAAAAATCGTTTCCCTAGTTTTATTTATATTACCTGAAATAAGAATAGAATTCTGGGCAATGTTCATTTTAGTGGAGGCAATCCTGCCTATAAAAGACAGTTGAAGGTTCTTCCAGATTTCTAGGTCTTTTTTAATCTGTTGAACTAGTCTACCATAGTTGTCCTCCTTCAAGGTTGAACATTTAGATGTTATCCAAATTCCCAGATATTTTATTTTTTGTGACCTGTATCCCCGTTCTCTTTTCCCATTCTCTTTCTTGTTTTTTTGTGAGATTTTTCGTTATTACTTTTGTTTTGTTTTTTATTGATTTTGAGTCCTGCTACTCTTCTGTAATTTTCTATATGCTGGAGCAGTTTAGTTCCTGTCTGTAGTGGCTGTTCTAGTATAAATACTACATCATCTGCAAATGCTTGGAGTTTGTAGACTTCTTTTTTAATTTGAAGACCTTTTATTTCCTCATCAGCTCTAATTCCAATTAATAGTACTTCTAGGGTCAGAATGTATAACAGAGGGACTAAAGGGCATCCTTGTCTCACTCCCTTCATGATATTAAAATTTCCAGTGGTGTCTCCATTGATTATTATCCTTGCCATTTGAGTTGTATATATTTTTTTGACCATTCTTAAAAATTGTTCTCCAAAGTTCATTTTTTCCAATTGTAAAATTATGAATTTCCAGTTTAAGTTGTCAAAGGCCTTTTGCACGTCGGCAAAGATTAGAGATGTTTGTTTTCCAGGGTGGGCTGCATAATATTCTAATGTGTTGATTATTGTTCTTATATTGTTTTTTTATATTTTTTCTTGGACGGAAACCATTTTGTATGTATTATTTCATTTAGAACTTTTTAAAGTCTTTCTGAGATGATAGCTGCAAATATCTTATAGTCCACATTCAATAGTGAAATGGGCCTGTAGTTTCTAATTTGTGTGGGGTCTGTATCTTCTTTGGGGATAAGTGAAATGAGGGCTTCTGTCCAAGATTGTGGTATATTTGCATTCATTAGTGCATCATTAAAAATTTCCAACATTATAGTGTCTAGCGGTTCTTGTATTTTCTTATAGAGTTCTGCCGGAATTCCATCTGGGCCTGGTGATTTATTGTTCTTTTGTTTCTTCCTTGCCTCTACCAACTCCATCATAGTTATTTTCTCATTAAGGAATTCTCTTCTTGATTCCACTATTTCAATTAAGGAGATAAGCATTTCAATATCTCTTTAGATATGAGTGTTCTTATGAGACTCAGAATAGTACTCCAGAACATGCCACACTGCTGCAAATGCTTATTTAGGGTAGAATAGAGAGTTTCAGCAATTTTTTGGTAACAGACAGAATGGACAAAATTATTTGGGACATAGAACAAAAGCATCTCACAGTGTAATATTTCAGGCAGTCACTTTATTGCTCAAAAAAAATGAAAAGATTCCCTTGAGTTGACCTTCATTCCCACCGGATTGAAAAAAACTAAGATCTGATTTTGTTAGTATTTGGATGGAGACTACCAGAAAATCCCTGGATTGGTTGGTTATTTCTAAAGCTGCCCAATTTCTTGATGACTGAGCAGTGCACAAAGGTAAAATCAAAATAACAGAACAACACTAGACAGGAAGAGGATCATCTCAGTTAAAGAGACATAAAATGTTTCACATAGGAAACCTACATCCATATCTTAGGCCAATGCCTGGGAAAGAAACTCATTTTTCCAACGCTCATTTAAAGAAGAGTAGGGTTGAGGTCACTTGAATCTCTGGAGTAAAAGTTGTTCCAGAGGACAGGCACTATGACAGAGAAAGCATGCCTCCTGAGTCCCATGAGCTGGCACTGTGTAGAGAGTAAGGAAGATGATTTTGATGGAGATATGCAAAATCTATTACCAAAATGATGAAGGATCAAATACATTTTAAGTCCAAGTCCACATAGAAGACGTTTAGGAGAGGCTCAGACAGTACAATCTTGAAAGATTCTGTTATTATATACAGTATAATAAACCTGTTTTAGCCTTCCTGTGGATATGATTTCTTGATCTGGACTATTTGGTAGGATCTGTTTAATGAGTATGATATAGAACATGCTGACTCAGGGCAGAAACAATGGAAGAGAAACAGTCCCACAAATAATAAGACCTAAGCCAGGGGTAGGCAAAGTTGGCTCTTCTATGACTCATGGACTTCAACTCCCAGAATTCCTAAGCTAGTATGATTGGCTCAGAAATTCTGGGAGTTGAAGTCCATGAGTCATAGAAGAGCCAACTTTGCCTACCCCTGACCTAAGCCATGTAAGGTGATAAGCAATATCTTGAACTGCAGCCAGGAGCCTATTGGTAACTGGTGAAGTTTGCTAGAGGTTAGAATGCAGTACTGCAGGCTACTTCTGCTGACTGCTGGCTGACTACAATTTGGCAGTTCGAATCTCACCAGGCTCAAAGTTGACTCAGCCTTCCATGCTTCTGAGGTAGGTAAAATGAGATTGTTGGGGGCAATATGCTGACTCTGTAAACTGCTTAGAGAAGGCTGTAAAGCACTATGAAGCAGTATATAAGTCTAAGTGCTATTGCTATTGCTATATGGTGGCATGCCCGCAATTGCTCTTGGTGTTATATTCTGGACCAACTGAAGCTGCCATATGGTCTTCAAGAACAGCCACATATAAAATATATTTCGAAGTCCATGAAATAGCCAATCAGGAATAACCATGAGGAGGGATTCCCAATCCAGGAAAGAGTGCAATTGGTACACAAGACAAATCTGTATGAAGACCTTCTTGGCTAAATATGTTACCTGTTCCTTAACCAGGAGCTGAAATCCCAGGAAGATCTAATAAGATGCACCAGTTCTACCTGGGGAAGTACAACCCCATTCAGAGATAGATATGAAAGTCCCGGAATCTGGAAGGTCCATACATGTCCATTTCCTTGGTATTACTAAGGATGAGTTTAAGTATTTTCTTCCCCATCCAGATCCCCACAGTTTCTAGGCACTGAGACAAGATCTTGACAATATTATTCAGTTGGCCAGGAGTCAGGATATACAGCTGAGAATCATCAGTGTACTGATTATACCTGACCCCATGCCAACAGATGATCTCACTCAGTAGCTTCATGAACATGTTAAACAGGAGGGTGAATTTTTTAGCCCGATGGCACCCTGCAAGTCAGGGTCTTTGGATTTGATCTCTTCTCTCCCATCTACACCAACTGCAATTGGATACAAGGAGAAAAACCAACACTAATGCTGTGCCTCCTGGTCCCAATTCTCATAACTGAACCAGAAGGATACACATAATTAAATCTAAAGCTACCACGAACTCAAAGACAGCAAAGACGGTTGTACCACCTATATCCCAGCTCTGCTAGTGGATCAATGTCATACCAGTATATTATCTCACTAAGAATCCTGGCTGAATAGAGTTCTTCTGAAGCTGCAGCCTAGCCATTTTTCTGCAACCTTCTCCATAAAGAGGACATTGGAAGTTGAACAAAAATTTAGTAATGATCTATTGAGGAGTGGGCCCCTTCATGGCAGATGGAACCACCTTCATTCAAATACATAATTACTATATGGACTTAACCATATATCACCTCTGGATGCCTTCAACAACCAAAGGAGACATGGTTCTCCCAAGGATCCTGTCTACTTTCTTAGGAGTTAAATAAACTGAGCACAATTGTGTCTCATTTGCCTTGAATGGACCCGCTGAGTCAATCAAACCCTGAGAGTATCCAAATGATTTTTATGGTCATATTCTTAAAATTCTGCACAACAGCCCTGTTGATGTTCCTGTGTCCCATCCTTCTCTTATACAGGGAAGGGAGGCTGATGGATGGTTATCTACAGAGGTAGTAAGAACAGGAAAACAAATATATTTTATCACTCTTTTTAGTCACAGCATAATCCCTAATGTAAGATCTTCCACATGCTCAGTTGGATTCACTCTTCATATTTCTCCAATAGTGCCCTAGGCATTTCTTCTGTTTCCCATTGCTTTTTATAGATGATGATGATGATGATGATGATGATGATGATGATGATGATGATGATGATGATGATGATGATTCTACTTTTATTCATTAAACATGAAACTTAGTCAACTGAACATTAAAAAATGTATCACAAATATTATTGACTGGCACTGATGGTTGATACAGATTTCTGCCAGTATCCTAGGTATCGATCAAGTATCTTCTTAAAATGTACAATGTTCCAAATAGCACAGTTTTTTGCAGTTCCGCTGGTGTTATTGCAGGAAGCTGCAATTTCTTGATGTATTTTGTAAAGTTCTTGGACATGGTGCCAAGTGCCCCGATGACAATGGGTATCACTGTCACATGTTTGATCCATAATTGTGTCGTTTCGATGGCCAGGTTGCGATATTTTGTGATTTTTTCTAGTTTTTTCTTCGACTCTGGCTTCTCCTGGTACAGCAATATCAATAAATTGTGCGCTTCGGTTTTGGATGACTGTGATATCTGGCATGTTGTGTTCTAAATGATGATCCGTCTGCATTCGAAAGTCCCACAAGATCTTCACCTTCTCACTTTCAATAACTTTTTCCACTTTGTGTTCCCATGACTTTTTGGATACAGGTAAGACGTATTTTTTACATAATGACCAGTTTAGCAACTCGGTGGTTGTTGTTGTTGTTGTTGTTGTTGTTATTATTATTATTAATTATTATTATTCCTGACTTCTGACTATAGCCATTAATCCTCAGATTTCCTGGTGCAATTCTTGAGACCTGCAAATCATTGTTGTGCATTGCTCAGAATCATCTTTGGGGAGATGGGCAGTTATGCAAATTTGATTAACAAAATAAATAAGTAAATAAATAAAATGTTGACAGTTACAGACCACATTCTGGGCAACTCAGTATAATTTTGTTATTAAGCTCATCTACACTTAACCATACCTTCTCATAAGCAGCTTCTTAATTTCACATTTTACAATGTGCAATAATGAAACAAGAAAAACTCTATCCATATTTTCTTGTTTGTTCAAATTTGAAAATTATGATTACTAGCTTTGGGATATGTCAGAATATTAAGCTGTCTTCCATTTAAAAATCCCTCAATATTCTAGTTTGTTCTAAAGCTCCGGATTTGAAAAAAATGGAAATGTGATTCTAGTTTAGCGGTTGCACACAAAAGGAGGAAAGGGACTAGATATATAAGCAAACGACTCAAGCCTATCTTAACTTATTTAGAATTCAGTTACAGTATTTTAGTGTCTATACTTACTAAAATGACTTAAATATGATAAATGCTTCTTTGTACCTGCAAACAAAACTAAATGATCTAATGCCCAAAGAAACATAATTATTACTCTTCTAATTTTAAGTAGAAGTTGGTAATAATTACATTCATGTGACAAATCTTACTAATTTTTGAAACACTGCTTTACTTCTTAAGCTGTTTATTTTACAACTACACATTAATGCTTACACTTTTTCAAAATTCAACGTAGCAGTATAGTTTTAATGTAGAAAGCATATTGACAATAAACTTAGAAAGTAAATTGAATGAATTTCTCCTAGAATTTCACTGACTGTAAGAACACATAGACACCTGGGAATATTTATGAGTAAATATATATAGGGTAAGGCACCTATAAAAATTCACAAATATTCAACAAGTTGAATAAAGAAAGCATAGCATCTCTGCTTCAATGATTAAATTGAGTATAAATTGAGTATACTTTAGCTTTTCAATGGCTATTACTTATTAGTATGGAGGCACCTGGAAAATATTAATTCCATATAGCTGAAAAATTATTCTTTCTTCTGTATATGCTGAATGCAGATGTTAGTTGGTGCCAAAATGGGTGCAGGAGGATATAAATCCCTACCACTGGAGGATGAATAAAAGTTTCACATCAATATATGCTGGAAATTATCCTCATCATCCCTTAAACAGGAAAAGTTCAAATCTCTTTTGAACTTGAGAGGACTAAATTATGTAAACTTTTTTGGGGAACAATCTAAAATTTATTTTAATACATTTTTAAATTTTTTAAATGTTTCAAATTTAAAATATTTAAGAAAAAATAAAGGGAAAAAGAATAAAATGAAAAAGAATATAGCAGATGAAAAATAAAATACCAGTAAATAAATAGAGTATTTACAATTGTCATAACATTTAACTTGTATCATTTCATTGTTTAATTAATATAAACTAGACTCATTATATCATCTTAAGAAATAATTGACAATGACCACAAAATACTAATGTTTATATTACAATGTGTCACTACAATTTATCACTTATGCACAATCCTCTAAAATTAATAATTTTAAAAAGGCCAATAAAAACAATATTAAGTTCTAAATTTTCTCCCATTGTATATGATAATTATATCAAAATATTTATAGACATTAAAATTACTTCAGGCTACTAATATTACATTAAATATTTCCACCTTAAAAACCTGTAGTGAGTATTTGAGTGTGTTAGATAATATATACAGAAGTCATTCTTGCCTAAATTAAGTCAAAGTTCTGCTCTAGATTATACTCTTAATTTTGCCATTACTGGTATACATCAAGCTTGATTTCCCTATCTGCTATTATTAGCAATTTATCTCTTTTCTAATGTGAGCCAAATTTGTGTTACCATTAGAATATAATTTAAAAAGTAGTGATTTTTTAAAAATATATTTTATCTAGAAAAATTCCTAGTAGAAAAAAACAGACTTTCTTTATGCATTATTTTTATTTTTTAAATAATCCTGTGTATTTCTTTCCAGGACTTTAATGTTATTATATGATCATCACATATATAATGTACTTCTTATCAAAAATATTTTCCACATTTATCATGATTTTATTGTATTTTTGCAATTATGGGTAGAGTTATGTATTACTTTATAACATTTTGTACCAATTTCTTCTTAAATTATACCTTGTAGTAAATTTTACTGAATATTTCCATAAGTTCTCCCATTGTTGTAATGAAATTGGTTTTTTTTAAATTGCAACAATTTAATCACAGTCTTTTATTTATTTTGTCTCCCTGTCATGTTTTAAGAGCAATTTTATACATGTCCTAATAGGTGGTCTTGTTTCTGTGTGTTTCAAATTCTGTCATTTGACTTTAAATCTCCCCGGCCCTTCTTTTTTGTGATCTCTTTTATTCTTCCGGATAAGTGTTTTGTTATCATTTGGTTTTTTAAAGATTAATTTTATATCCTGAAATTCAACAAATCCCTTGTCTTCATCAGCTATCTTGTAAATTGAATCTAGTTTGAGGATTTCTCATTTGGAATTCATTTATCTATTTATATTTTGTATTTCTAAACCACCCTCTACCTCGCACAGCATAGGTCAAATTGCTGGCATTCTTAATTTGGAATATTACTACCTTCTAAATATGTTTTGAGGTAGGGATGGGCAACAAGCAAAGCAACAGGTAAGCCAAGCAATCTTTCCATTCAGCCAGCCCTTCCTGGTATCCACATCCACTTGAAACATGAACTTTGTTTAAAAGTTTCCTTAAAGAACACAGTAGTGATAATAAATAGTGAGAAAATAAGAATTGCCCAAATATATTTTTAATGTTTTTTTACAAGTTGTAGAAGGGTAGCAGAGAAAGAAAATATATATAAGAATACAAAACGTAGCATGTAAATATAAGCAATGTACCAAGAACAAAAATAAAAATTATTCTCTCCCATTATTAAATGTGTTAATATAAAAAAATACTTGCTATAAATATGGACAAATTATAAAATTTGTCTATTTGGCTATAAAATTATAGATATATTATTAAAAAGTGTATTTTATGAAAAAGTAGAAGAAAAAGGTATGCCATAATAGTTTGAAAGTCATCCTAGGAAAAGAATAACTTATTTTCATAATTAAACTCCAAAAAAAATGAAATTTTAAAAAATCAACAAATGCACGATATATATTTTTCCTCAGTCCCAAAAGTGTTGTTCATATTGCAGAAACCAGCTATTATGTCTTGTTAATTATATACAATTAAATTACATTAACTGTATGTTTTTAATAAAAGGGGGGGTAAATAAATTTACACAACAGATCTTTTTCTATTCCAAATTAATCACTTTGAAATTTCTCTCAGATTACATCAGTGTTTTACCCATTGTCAAATTGTAAGATGGCATCTATTGTATATCATTGGTGATGCATTAAATTAGTTGTTTATATTATAAAGTCTAAACATAGGAGAATCTTTTGTATGGAATTCCTTGTCTAATTTAGCCTCCCAAAGCAAATAGCTGTCTTTTTTGTTTAGTTAATGCACCACTGGAGAACCTAAAGATGTATAATCTTGTTACCATCTACGTATACACATTCATACACACCCACCATGCTATTCCTTTCATGATAAGCAATGTTTGCAGAGTGCAGAACAGAAGTACAAAAAAAATGAGAGGAAGAAATTAAAGGTGTGAGGAAAGAAAAAGAAAAATAGCTAAAACTAATTTACACAAGCCACATTTATAATACCACTCATTGCTTTACAAACTATCCTGGCTTTCCCAACTCCAAACACGACTTCATTAAATTTCTCACCTCTTTCTTTTTCTCACTTTTGTCAGCTCCAGACAGACAGCCTGCCATGATTGTGACTACCAGATTCAATGATGTGCAGAGGTTAAAGTGATGGATTAGGAACGGCAGGATTCTAGACTCTAGTCCCCCTCTAGCCACTCAAGGTCACTGGATGACTTTGGGCCAGCTCAAAAGATGGTTATTATGAGGAGTAGAGGCCTTGTTCTGTGCTTAGACATAAGCGTATATCAAGTAAAAATACTAATTAGTAATCCCACTACCTCAGTCTTGCAATTCCTCTTGAGCAGTGACCCTTCATGTATCCATTTTGTAATTCAATCCTCATTCATTTTCTAATAGGACTAAATCACCTCAATGTAATTCTTTCATACTGATTATTCACTTTTGTATTCAATTCACATTCATTTATCCCCTTCATTCTAGACCCTGCTACTTCTTATTTTACAAGACACATTTAAATACCCCATTGCGACTACATTATTATTATATTGCTCATAGCAAACCTAGCCCTCATGTTATATAATATAACAAAGTGGGCAAAGCAGTAAATATACAATGTTTTATTTCCAACCAAATTAGTCTGCATTTTTGCTTAACTGTTCCTTGCTGTCTTTGTTTTCTGCAATTGTTTCTCTCTTGCCACATTATACAATATCTCTTCTCATTTTTGCAGCAATTACATTATACTTTCCTCATCCACAGCTTGTCTTATTTCACCTCTCTACTAATCATGCATTTTATACTCCCCTCAACATAATTCTACACGCTTCTTTAGCACTATATAATGTAGTTCTTTTTACTCTGTTCCAAGTAACTCTCCATATTCTCTTATCCTATATCTAATTTCTGTTCACTTTGTTAGGACGTTAACTTAACTTCTAATCTTTTAAATACAGGCCTCATATTTTTTTCCCTCCAATTCTTCCACTTTTATTTTTGTTTCTTTTATTCTGTCTCTCCAACATTTGTTTCCCCACGATCCACTTTTGGCATTACGAAATAATGGCTTGAACCACATACAGAATAATTCATCACTCTGTATTCTTCACCAATTATCTCAATATTTTATCATAAACAATCATACTTTTAGATTTATATTCTTAGTTTTTCCTGAAAAATATGAATACAATAAACTTATGTTTGAGCCATTTTCTGGCTCAAGACCTTTTTCACTGCAAATATCAACAGTCACCATTAACATTGATTGTTGGGTTTTGAAATGATGCAATCACTTTTAATGCTCTTTCTCCATCATTTTTACGATTTAAGCATGTTATTTAACAAAATAATCTTTTCTCTTGGATCACATTAATTCAAACTTCACCTCTAGAACACATATTATTACCATTTGCACACAATTGCATTCATTAATATTTTCTCACATATGTACTTCCAACATATATTTTACATTTATAATTATCCTTACACTCTCTCTTCCCTCCCTGTGTCCATCAACTCCATTCCAATATAACTTCATTAAGATCTAGTAGATAAATAATAATAATTTAAATTTATTTGCTACCAACTTCCTGTGACTCTGGGTGGTTTACCCTAAATGTTTTTTTAAAACATTTAGAAACAAGACAAAACAACAAAAACAGCACAAGAACAACGATGGCAAAGAAAACAAACCCAGAGAAGAACAAGAAAGGAAGAAAGGGCATCAATCATCTTCATCAAAGGCCTGAGCAAAGAGCCAGATCTTTAGTGTTCTTCAAAATACCAGTAGAGTAGGATCTTCCTCTTTTACTTAGTTTCACAGGAACACAATGTAATTTGTTTTTCCTTTCCCCCCACTTCCTTTGCTAATTTATAATCTTGCATATGATGTGGTTGTCATCACATGGGCCCACTAATACTGATTTCCACTGCCCATTGTGTTTTGACCAATCAAAACTTTCAGGTAAGTTTTTTCATAAGATAGAGAAGGTATAGATTAGCTCAGGGGTCTGCAACCTTAAACACTCAAAGAGCCATTTGGACCTGTTTCCCACAGAAAAGAAAACACCGGGAGCCCCAAAACCTGGGTGGGCGTGGCCAACTCAACGTCACTCACTTCCACCAGTCACATGACCCCCAAGCAACGCCTACCCAGCCGGTCATTAGGACAGAGAACCAGTTATTAAAAAACACCGGGAATCACAAAACCCTTTTGACATCTCTCTCACTTTCTCTTCCTCTCCCTCCCTCCCTCTCCCTCCCCTCTCTCTGTATCTCTCTATGTCTCTCTCTCCCCCACCCTCTCTGTATCTCTCTGTCTCTGCCCTGGCCGCTTCTCCATCCCCCACCATCGCCCTTACGTTCTCAGGCCAGGCAAGGAGTGACTGGGAGGGGAGGGCGAAGGGCGGGCCCAGCCAGTGGTGGGATCACCCGACAGGGAGCCACAGCAGAGGGCCCAAAGAGCCGCATGCGGCTCCGGAGCCGCAGGTTGATGACACCTGGATTAGCTAACCATAACTGTATCTGTTAACATCAACTTCTGAAAACCTAGTGGTGATTTTTATATAAATCTATACAGTTATAAAATTACAGTGTGCAAAATTACATTGCTAAGACAGAAAATATTTCAAAACTGATCTTTTTAAAAGCATATACTTTTGTCTGCAAAAAATGGGGGGGGGGGAGAGAAGTCAGGACAAAATTTGATTTACCTTAGTCTATGACTTATGCAACCATAAAGAGTTTACAAAACAAGAACATCCATAGCAATTAAAACATCCACAATAAATATAAATTAACTAACTACAATACAATAAATTGAAATATCTGTGATAATTAAAATAAAAAAATCATAAGAAATAAATAATTAAACCCATGTAAGAAAATAACAATAATAAACTATTCAAGCAAATGCTTTTCAGAAAAGTCCTCTCTTCGGTAACTTCTCAAATGATAGAAAGCATTAATTACCTTAATTTTATTTTATCTTTCTAAGGAAGTTTAGCTTGGCTACATGACTGTTACTTGTAAATACAGAGAAAATAAAACAAAAGAGGAGATATAACACCAATGGTTATTCGTCAGTTATTCTTTACATCTTATAAAGAGGATTATCCATATGTTTCTCATTTCCTAAGTGAGTGCATATATATGGCCAAGTTTTTATACTGGGAAAGAAGTTTGTAATAGTTTAGGTATCAAAAAAAGATTCACTTATACATTTATTATACAAATAATTACAATTTTTCATGAATTAATATTTATTTGGATAATAAATATATAATGCACAGTTCTACATACTACTGACAGCAGAATACTTCTAATCAGATATTTATTTACTTAAATTGTATAGTTTTGAATATTTTCTAAATTTTAAGTTTTATCCCCCAAAGCTATCAGCTGGTAGACCAGATCAGGAAACAGAATACAGATTTGGAAACTTTAAAGCCTGAAAAGTGTTTTCCGTCCCTCTCTATTATATTCAAGAGTGTTAAGATGGAGTCAGTTTAAGTTTCTTTTTAGTATTTTCATCTTGTTCTGGACTTAAATCATTTTTGTATAACTGGCACCACATACTTTTTCCAAATCTGTCTCTGGTTCCTAACAATATGCTCCTAATCTAAGGAAATTAAATTATTTGGAGAATACACAATAAAAGAGTTGGAAGCGACCTTGAAGGTCTTCTCGTCCAACCCCTAACCCTTCTCAAGCAGGATACCTTGTACCATTCCAGAAAAATGGCTGTGCAATCTCTTCTTAAATACCTCCAGTGATGGAGCACCCACAACTTCTGCAGGCAAGCCATTCCAGTAGTTGATTAACCTAGAACTAAGGAGAATTTTCTGAACAAGCAATCTGTCTTAGATCAAGAAACAGATTACAATGTAACATTACATTTGCTTTGAAATGATTAAGAATCTATTGAATAATAAATCTGATCTGTATGGAAGAGCACTTGGTCCTACAACTATTATCTTTGCAGTTAAACCTTTGATCTTTTAATGAAATTCTTCCATTTCTTGGGACAGATAACAAGAACAGAAAGAAAAGCCAAAGTTAAGCTTTTGCATGAGACTGCATGATGAAGTGATGGAAAAAATAAAGCCTGCTCAGTGAAGAACTTTGAGCAAAGCTACTACTGAATCTGTTTCAGAAAATATCCTTGGTCAACATTCAAAGGAAATAATTAAGAACTCTTGGTCAAAGTGGCATTTTGTATTGTTTTCTCTATTGTGACATACCCATGCATGGTTTAATGAATAAAAGAATAAAAGTACAGAGAAAGCATTTCAGAATTATGCATACCTTACAGAAAACTTACTAATAACTAAATTCTAGAATATACTGCAGTTCCACTCTGAACAGGAGGTTGCCATTAGTTTGTTGTTGTATATACTGAGATGACAAACTTTGCATATTTCATAGACTGAAAAAATGTACAACTTCTGCTTTCAGTTGTCTCTGATTTCTCTTCCTTTACACATGTAACCTGAGACTTTTTATTATGTATCTTCCCTACTCTTATCACATTTTTCTGCCTGATGGACCAGGAGTGAGATAATAAACATTTTAGTTCTGTGTTTACTTAGATTTATCTTCTCCAATCTAGTGCCCTTCAGATATAACAAGACTAAAACTCCCAGCTTGATGGCTGGGAATTTTGGAAATCGTAATCTCAAAGTATCTTGGATGTCAGACTGGATGAACTTGGCCTAAATATTGAAAAGATACATAATGGTAGCAATTCTGTTTTGTAGTCCAGTTAAATCATTCAGTTCAGATTCTAATTGCATTTCGGATACAACTACCGTGTTTCCCTGAAAATAAGACCCTGTCTTATATTTTTTTTGAACCTTGAAATAAGTGCTTGGCCTTATTGCCATGCATTCAAAAGCCTGATTGGGCTTATTATCAGGGGATGTCTTATTTTGGGGGAAACAGGGTAATAACTTACTTGTGTAGAAAAAATATGACATTCTATGCAAATACATTGTTTTTATAGATTGTGTGCCAGAAATATCTCCAACTATTGCCAGAAAAGTAAACATTCTGTAGTATATTTCCTACACATGAGAGAGAAAGTAACTTAATATGAAACAGAAGACAAAGAAAGGATTGATATATAATGGTTTCTATGTAAAAAAACCAAGAAAATGCCAAATCATCAGAAAAAACATGCCATAATCTTCCAGACACATGAAAACTTTATTGGATGACTATAATAACAGAGACATTATGATTGAACAACACATTTTCATGGTGAAAGATAAGATTTGTCAACTACACACTTACATTTTGACTGTGAAAAGTGTGACAATTCTTATAAATTAAAATAACTTGAAGTATTTTCTGAATTTAATTTAGTATTAGTAAATGCATATTAAATATGATTTAATTAGTTTTTCAAATAGAGGAAAATAAAGTTATCACTAGTAGACAGAAAACTTAATAACTATTTTTGCAAAGGATGTACAGTATAAAGAACCATTGTTTGGCCATCATTTACATATTATAAACACTGAAAAATAACATCTCATTTTCTGTTGTAGTAAAAACTACAGTAAACATTAGGAATAAGTATTGAAAATGAAAGTCAGAATCACTATACTATTATATAAACCTCCACAAAGTTTAGTTTATAATATGGTATATAATTTGTGTTACCACATATCAAAAGGATTTTATAACTAGAAAAGGATACATTTAAAGGGAACTGTAGTTCAAGAAAAGGATCAGAGATTACTAAGCAGCTAAATACCGTAGTGTGTGGAATATTTTATATATAATGGACAAATTCATATGACAAATGGTCAGGAAAAGATCACCTTATAAATCTGTAAAATATCATGAATTTTTATATATGTATTCAAGCATTTTGAAAAAATTTACTTCTGACTATAATTTAAGAATGTTATGTAAATATTTTTCTGCTTCCACAATGTTTTTATATTTATGTTTCTTATTCTGATTATTTCTTGAAATATATCTGTAAAGCTATTTCTGTTATTAATTGCCTTAAATATGGTTTTATTTATATATTTTCTACCTCATCTGGAAATTATTTGTGTTATTATGTATTACTTAATATTTGCTTGAGGGATAGTACACCAATAATTTGAGAAATATTTATGGTATTTTAAAATAAAGTAATAAAAACAGAAAAAGAGAAAGAAGAAAAAGATATATACAGTTATTAATTTTGTTCAAGCTAAACTACATTAAAATATTGCATTCTGGGGAGTCTTGTGAAAACAGCAATGGATTTTCAGTTGATAACCCAATAACAAATAAACAACTTCTGAAATCTATTACCACAGGATGTAAGATAGTTATGAGTTCATAGGGCATTCAAAATGATTAGCTATATTAATAGATGACATGACTATCAACAGCTGTTTTCTATGATAGCTAAAAAGGGAACTTCCGTGTTGTAAAGAAATATATGTAATTAGCAGATGTTGGAGACAAACCACAGGGGACATTTCTCATCTCAATGTGCATTGAAAAAAATACCTGAAGAATGTCTTATATCATTCTGAAAATATATGAAGAGTCTCTAGAGCAGTGTTTCTCAACCTTGGCAGTTTGAAGATGTGTGGACTTCAACTCCCAGAATTCTGGGAGTTGAAGTCCACACATCTTCAAACTGCCAAGGTTGAGAATCACTGCTCTAGACTCACACTGCTGATTCAGATTGGAACACACACCTTTATGTGTGAACAACTCTTCATATTTTCAATTTTAAAATGCCAGCAGAATATTCATGTTTTTACTATAGATAGAACTGAATTAATCTTTCCATTGTCATGATGAGGCATGCAAAATTGAATAACCACAATTTTTTATAATTTTTATTATAAAATAATTTGGAATGTTCATGTATTTTGGAACAGACAAAA
The DNA here is from genome assembly GCA_023053685.1 of Diadophis punctatus similis. Taxonomy (NCBI): domain Eukaryota; kingdom Metazoa; phylum Chordata; class Lepidosauria; order Squamata; family Dipsadidae; genus Diadophis; species Diadophis punctatus. Next base: position 171,481,806 of record JALIGW010000003.1, read on the forward strand.
AGAATTTTGGAACAAACAAAAAGAAATGGAGATCAATTAAATGTATTCATACCTGATCATGGCTAGCTTCAGTGGAGCTTCCAATTCCATGAAAAATTCTTTTTACAGGAGACAGAATCAAATAAGTAATGCATTCTCTGCCATTCTATCACTGTAATGTATCTGTAACAGAATAATATATATCATTTGGGTAAGATCAGGGCAGTACAATAATTCCAAAAGCAGATGGAAGGTGTATTTTTAATGGTTTCATACCTGCCACAAATGGAAAAATGAGAAAATTGGCAAATAAACTTAACAGAATGACTTCATAAGTTCTTTAACTCACAAAGATTAGTAAGAAGTATTGAAATATATTTATAATTTTAAACAAATAAATTTAATCAGACCATCTTTAGCACACATTGGTGGAAGTAAATAAATTGCTATTATTTTTTTATCAGTTATTATTTCCAATAGTTAATTTTAAAAGTTTGCCGGATGGCTGATCTAAAACAATCTTGCCAGCAAACTCCCTTGTAAGAAAAAAAAATGTATTGGAATATCTAGAGAGCTAGGGAGAACTATAACTAGAGAACTTTAGCATCACAGAGTAAGCAAAAGCTGGTCTGATTTGTAGATTGGAGTGCCAATATATCATGGTCACCATATTTTCTTGGAAAAAATAAACTGAAAAAGGCACTATCTAAAAGAGGTTCATAAGGATAAAAGGCTGTTTACCTTCATCACTTTGCTTTACATGTCTTTATTTTAAAATTCAAGAGGAAAACCAAGAGAAATGCATATTCTAATAAACATATGTAAAATCAAACAGTATGTGTAAAAGCATTTATTTATTTTATTTAAAGACAATTCAATTTCCATATTTTTCAGAAGAATGTGAAAGACTCAGCATTATGTGGTGCTATTTGTACAATAAAAGTTAAATGACCAAAATAAAGTGCAAAACTGAGTTTTTGAAAAATAAATAAATCTAAAGAGTTGAAATTAAGAACTGTCCTTTATAAATAAAGGATATGTGGTGACTGTACAATATATACATGCTATAACATGCAAACTGAAGTAGAATTCTTATCTCATCCTATATTTGATGCCTTTTTTTGCTTCCTTCACATGCTCTCCCTCATCATATTTATACTATGTAGACAAGCTAAATTGTATTTACATTTTTTCAGTTCTTCCTGTTCCTTATAGAAAATATGTTGCCTCTGTTTCCTTCATAGTCTTTTTACTAAGTGCTCCCAAATCACTGAGGTTTCTTTTTACCAAAATATTGTTACAACATTCTTTTTTACTTTCAGTCTTTCTAAAACAAGTACTTTTTAACTTATCAGTTACTTAATAATTCCCGCTTATTACTCAATCAACAGCATTTACATCTCTAGTTATTACATTATATGTGTATATAATGTCTGTATGTGACAAAGTTGCTCTGAAAATACAAGCCTTTATTCAGTGATTTAAAACTGATTATGTCTAACAGATACGCCTTTGAACTATGACTTGTTTTTTGTACTAAAATTCCTTCTTGGTTCCCACTCAGTGACATGAAATATAATCTAGAGGCCCCCCTTCCAAGCAATGTTTCTGTTGCCAAGATATCAGATTTTCCCAGTACCCAAAAGGCAGTATTTTGCTGCTGAAAACAACAATCTTTTAAAGTTGTTATAAAACGCAGTTTAGACTGTGTATCCTAAAAAAACAACTTTGTGTTCATTTCAAAATTTCAATTAACTACTAAAAGCTTATTTTTAATTCCATCTATTTATTTGAGACTGAAAAGTAGTGGAATCTATTAGACCCACATTTGTCTTATATAGCAATTGAAGGACACAAATTTCACTATACTTGAAAAAAGCAATGCATTTCACAAAAGTCAAAGAAAGGAAGCAGCTATTGAAATGTAGAGTTTAAGAGAGAAGGGAACCACAAGCAATTCTCTGGACTCTTTTTTCATTTCTGAAAAATTTCAGAGAAAAGTACTTAAAACACACATTCACTTTCTCTCTGGTATGCTAGAAAGGCAGATGCAACAGTGCAAAACCTTAACACAGTGCAGATACTTGCTGTTATTGGTATTTCATACAACAGCCACTTTTGCAATAAGAAAAATGTGTTCTTGTGATTGATTGAGAAGTCAATGGTGGTGAGCTATCCAGAGTTGTGGTTTTAAGATAGGCTATCTTCTAAGTCTTTAAATAAATATGTAAATTCCCTGTATATTTTAATTTGTAGAAAAGGAGCAATTTGGCCCAATCGCTTCTATGCATGTTTGAAACCTAGGCTTGCCATCTAGATATGTGGGATCAAGGCATCTCTCCTATGATGAAGTAGTGCCCCATTTCCAGGAAGTGAAATGCCTTTAAAGGTCTATAGATGTGCTGCATGAGCTGGAGTACCACCTCTGTGACATCACCGGGGTGAACTGCTTCTATTTTGCTCCTGAGCCCCAGTAACATGTAATATCATGGAACCTCCACTTTCATGACCCAGAAGTCTCACCTAAGAGATAAAAAAAGATTGAAAAATCTGAATTGGATGGTTGCTGAATGCTTTTGTCACTTTTGCTGGCTGAGCATGAATTCAGGAGCATAGTTGTGCAAGCAAGCATTATATATCAGTCCTATAGCCTGAAAAAAACAAAAGTACAGCCCTGCTCAGGAGATAAAAAGCGTCAAGGAGTTTGAATAACTTGCACTTTCAAATTTTCTATTTTCTATAACATTGAGTATGCTAAATTTCTATTGAGTAGAAAAGGAAAAAAGAGAACATAGAGTGACTGAACAGATGTTTCTTGAAGCAAAGTGCAGTTTTATTTTCTTACTATGGTCTATTATTCAAATTATGTCTGAATTCATTTTACTAACAGTATTCTGGAATTGTATGCTCTTGCTGCATGTAACACTAACCAAGAAATATTCTTTCTAATAAAGATATTAAGCCAGAAATAAATAATAGTGTTGTGATTTCCATATATTATTCTGTATAATTTGAAACATTTTCTACAAAACTTTTCTAGTTTAAATTTTAGCATTTTAATTTAATGCTTTGAATCGTGCTCTCAACTATCATTGGAACATTTCTTGGAATTGCCACAGATATATAATTTATTATTTGGGCAAAGCAAAAGGATTTGAAATTCAAGAGAGAAAAATTCTTAAAAATGTTTAAGACTGTTATATGGTTTCCAAAGAAATCAAAGGTAGAGAAAGATGAGTAGGAAAAAAAATACTAAACATAATTTACAATCCTATATTCTCTTAAAATCACTGAACTTAGTGAAATTTACTTCTTGTAAACATACGTACAACAATGTTGTCTATTGGCCTATTTCCACTGGAAAATGGATAAATAAAACTTGAGGCACAGAATGAATTACTGTGCCAGTTTGTCAGGAGTTTTATATTACAGGAATGATGGGCTAATGTTCCAAACTTCATTAATCTACCCTTTAAAAATAAAACTTCAAATCAAATGTTGACAATTAACAGACTGTGCTTTCATCCTTGGATTTCAGAATATTAAATAGCACTCAGCTTTTCAATGGCTCAGGGAACTAAAGGTTTTTCAGGTGGTGACATCAACTGATTTGCCCATTCATCTAAGGACATCACAAAGATGGATATAAGCATACAGAAAAAGGGCCACACCGTAACACCGTATTGTGTAAAAGGGATGTGAGACTACTGAGGTATAGAAGTTTTGCAGCAGCAAAAGGTTTCCCCTGTCCTGTCGTGATCGAGTCAAGTGGGCGGCGCTCATCTCTGATTCTTAGCTAAGGGAGACTGTGTTGCCTAATAGACGCTTCCATCATCACCTTGCCAGCATGAAAATGGACCGCAGTAACCTTCCCACCAAAATGGTACCTATTTATTTATTCACATTTGCATGCTTTCAAACTGCTAAGTTGGCAGGAGCTGGGGCGAATAACAGGAGCTCACCCCATCACTTGGGTCTCGAGCCTGGGCTGTCAGCTTTCCAGCTGACAAGCTCAGCATCTTAACCTGCTGAGACATTTCACCACACATTGCAGCAGCATAATAAGCAATAAATAAACAAATAACATATTTTAACCTGAAAGAGTTTTTAAAAATGAACCAGGAATGTGGCACAAATTCGATCTGAATTAGGCATAAAGTTAATTTTGACACAATACACAGGGTTGGTTTTTTTGCATGCCAGATATCTGATTTCAGAATTTGTGTACCCAGACCCATTGTCCCTTGAAGAAAGTAATTCGTCAATCTCTGTGGTAACCCAAATACATTTATTCTACTCAGCTGTTTTTTACTGAGGTTCTTTGAAGATTTCTCATTCACAATCTCAAAAGGCTAAGGGGTTCAACGTAATGATTTGTTGGTTTCATTTTCTGATTCTCTATATTTCAGTCTCGGCTGTTTTTAGATGCTCTGCCATGTCCCTGTATTTCCATATTCCTGTCCTAGAATTATGTCCAAGAAGAAAACTGGCAAACTAGAAGCTTAGAACAGGAACTGTAAGTAAAGGCTTTCAATCTTTTACTCTTAAGCAGCCATTTATTATTTAGCTATTACATCTATTGGCTGTAAATAATGAAAACATATTTTCTGTTTTATTTCCATGCATTTCTATGTAAAAATGCATTAGTCTTTCATTAAGCAGATATCAATGAGATTAAAAATGTAATTATGTGAAGAAATTTTCCCACACCAAAGCTTTGCTGCTCACAGTTTGAAAACACATTTCTGTCTGGTTAGATGCTTTCTTCCTTTAACATTTATTAGCTTAAAAATTATTTTAAAAGTGATGGGTGACAGTGAAGTTCATGCATCCAACCCATGAAACATACCCTGTGTGACTCAAAACACCAGCAGGGGTTTCAGAAGGTCAGACAGAAATAAACTAGTAATAAAATACCTCTATGTCATTCAGTGCACAAATCCCAACAATTGACAACCTACTGCCATTTCCCAGAGTGAAATCTGCTTAAAATAATGTCCCTAATATTTATTTATTTATTTATTTATTTATTTATTTATTTATTTATTTATTTATTTATTTATTTATTTATTTATTTATTTATTTATTTATTTATTTATTTATTTATTTATTTATTTATTTATTTATTATTTAAACAATGAAAAAACCTCTAGTTTCAATTTATTAATGTGATACTGCTTCTGATTTAAGTCAGTACTTGTTAGAGAACCCATACAATTACTTAATGGGCAATATAGTTACAGGGATACTCATAAGTTTGTGAACTCTTTTGAATTGTTAATGTTTCTGCATACGTATGACCTAAAACGTGATCTTTTTTCCACACAAGTCCTAAAACTCAATAAAAGATAGCTCATTTAAACAAATTAGTCTTCTTCATTTTAACAGATTAACAGAGTTGGAAGGGAACTTGTTGATCATCTAGTCCAACCTTATTCATTTGGAAAATGATTCAAAGCTCATTGTGGAAAAATTATTGAACTAGCATTTCAAGCAGAAATTAAAGATCAATGAGATGATAATCCCATGCAAATGTGGGAAGACCTATTTAAAAAAGAGAATTCAGGGTATTCACGATCAATGTCCCTTCCTTACAATATAGAGATATGGAAATGTGTTATGGCAAGGGAGATTTTTGAGAACTTCTGAAAAATGACAGTTGATGCTCACTAGTTGATGCTCACAGTCACTGTTCCCTCTAAGGTGCGCGACCGCGCACGTGATGAGAGAACGCCGCGCTGAAGTTTCTAACTTCCGGCCGGCATTTTCTAATGGGAGAGGCTGCGTGCCTGCGCGGCCGTGCAGATGAAATGAGAACGCCGCGCACCGTTTTTTGCTATTACAGGGAACATTGCTAACAGTTGATGCTCACTAAGGTTACAAAACTATTTGGACTCTAACAGTGCACTGTATTTGAGAGGATTTTTAAACATATGATTTGGGCTTACTGTAGAGTAATTCTATTTCAGACGGACATTTAAGCATTTATTAATATGATTCTGCCAAGAGGAATAAGATTTAAATAATATCATGCTCAATTATATATCAAACCTTGGAATTTATCTATGAAAACTTTTGGATTTCTTGAACTTGAAGTAGAGCTAAAGCAGTGGCCGTGCTTTGGGAAAGAAGCTACTACTCCAATTAAATTATAAATATGATCACTTTCCATTTTTAAACTGAATTACTTTTCAATGCCATGAAAAGACTGATCAGTATGATTCTATGTGGACAGAATGATTCTGTACAGGTTAAACCTTTATTTGAGTGATTTGCCAAGATAAAGCTTTTGTAATTTGCATTATACTGTATATTTAGGATTGTTTTCTCATTAGTTTCTTTTCTTTTTTGGTATTTTTTACAAACATTGTATATTTTTAATTCTACTTGTTGGTATATTATAGTAACAAATCAAAAATATTTTGGTACTTATTTATGTCTACCAAAAAGAGCCAGATTGGTGTAGAGCAGGGTTGTCAAACTCAAGGCCCGGGGGCCAGATCCGGACCGCAGGGTGCTTAGATCTGGCCCACAGGGCTGCCTTGGAACAGCGAAGGACCGGCCCGCGGTGCCTCTGCCAGAGAAAATGGAGCTCAGTAGGGCTGCATGCGGCCCTCCCAAGCTCCGTTTTCGCTGACAGAGGGTTGCAGGAGGCCATCGCAGCCAAAAATGGAGCTCAGGAGCCTGTTTTTGCTGACAGAGCACTCAGGCCACCACAGCAGCCCCCGATATGAGTGACGTCGATCTGGCCACTCCCATCCTGGCTACGCCCACCCCAGCCTTCCAAGGTCAAATACAACTCTGATGCGGCCCTCAATGAAATCGAGTTTTACACCCCTGGTGTAGAGGTTAAGATTCAGGTTAGGGTTAGGTGATTTTGCCTAGGTAATTTTGAGTCAGTCACTTTCTCTCTCTCACTCAGCACAACCCACTTCACAGGGTTGTTGTTGTGAGGAAAAGAGGAGGAGGAGGAAAGTGTTCGGTATATTTGCTGCCTTGAGTTAATTCTAAAGTATTAAAGGTAGGATTAAATTCTAATAAATAAATTAAATAAATAAACCATTTTTACATCTGAAGTAACAATTAATTCATCCATACTTTAGTTTCTGTCTTTTCTTGAGGATTTCTATTATCATTTAACATTCTTATCCAGTTTTTTCTTCCAGAAATATTAATCATATGTTAATCTTTTAAGTTTTATTATGATACTATTAGAATGTATATTCTATTATAGAATAATTGTACAGACTATTATTTTAGTTATCTCTATAAGATTCACTTATTTCAACAGGACTTTCTAAAACACTCATGACATATTCTCCATTTGGGTTACAATAATAGCAAGACAAAACCCCTCTAAATTAAGATATCTGGAAACTATTATAAAGCTATTTGCAATTAATGCTAATGTGCAATAAATACAAGATAAATGCCAAAATCTTAGTCTGATTTCTCTTAATATGACATTAAAACATATTTAACAACCCTTATTTCCTGAAAATACTGGGGGTTTTGATTTATAGCAGAATTAGATATTTTGCTAATCTCACAAGGGAGCTGCTAATGGCTCAATCCCTGTGGAATAAACATAAGTACAATGCAAATACCCATATTTAAGCAAGACCACTTCCAAGATCATTAAACCGTAAAGGCCCGTACATTTACATGTGATAGATAATATAATCACTGTATCAAGAAAACATGTTTGATTATTACTCCTCAGACTCATTAATTGCTGTGTCTGCCTCATACTGGTGAGCTATTGAATCAAGGAGGAGATACCAGTACAAAGCAACTAAATACTGTCAGCGTCTTGCTAGAAAAGCTCCCTGCTTAAAAAATCTCCAACTCAGCAAGTGTAAAATGGATCTAAATCTTTTTTATAATACACAATGCAGAAACAAAATGAATAATCTCCGATGTATGACAAAGAGCCGAGGTGGCGCATCGGTTAGAGGCAGTACTGCAGGCTACTTTAGCTGACTGTGATCTGCAGGTCAGCGGTTCAAATCTCACCGGCTCAAGGTTGACTCAGCCTTCCATCCTTCCGAGGTAGGTAAAATGAGGACCCAGATTGTTGGGGGCAATATAAATATACATTGCTTATGGTGTAAACCGCTTAGAGAGTGCTTGCACTGTGAGGCGGTATACAAATAAATAAATAAATAAATAAATAAATAAATAAATAAATAAATAAATAAATAAATAAATAAATAAATAAATAAATAAATAAATAAATAAAATAAAATAATAAAATAAAATAAAATAAAATAAAATAAAATAAAATAAAATAAAATAAAATAATAAAATAAAATAAAATAAAATAAAATAAAATAAAATAAAATAAAATAAAATAAAATAAAATAATAAAATAAAATAAAATAAAATAAAATAAAATAAAATAAAATAAAATAAAGTTCAAAGTTACCAGTTTGGAACTGCATGTTAGCTACAAGAAAACTGATGACATTGCATGACTTACAGCAGTGTAGTTAGGGATGATCATAGGAATCTATGCCAGTCCAGGTGGATCTCACATACCAACTGCCTCATACAATGACCATTCAGAATAACAGTGGTAGTGAAAAATAGCAATGCCCACATTTACAACTTTTGCAGTGTCTCTCAGTCATATGATTGCCATTACATTCAATACATGTTGTTCTTGTCTGATCTGTTTCTCTTTTCTTTTTCTCCCATGCAGAATGCAGAGATTGCAGAGATTACAAAAGAGTAAAAAGGCACATAATGAGGAATACACATTGAAAGGAATGCAGTGGCTCTGGGTTCCCTGAGTGCACTTGGGGCTGGGAACCACCAGCGTGCTATGTAAGCAGACCAGTGTATTTCTCATTGTGTGCCTACTTGCTCTCCCTTTCCCTCCTAATCTCTCCACTTTGCTAGTGGGGGGGAAGAGGTTGGAGAGAAAAAAATTGGGTTGGGCCATTGCCAGCAGAGATAATGTTTTCTTCTTCCCCACCATTGGAGAGTGAAGAGATTGCTTTAAAAAGGGGAAAGGGATAAACAAAACCCAAACAATCTCTCCACCAGTTTTTTTCAATATGTATTCCCCATTGTATACCACTTATCTCTTGTATTCCCTGCCTCTCCCAAAAATATAAATACCAACACTATTTCCCCTCTTGCTAATTATTCCAGCACTGAGGTGAGCATGCCAGAGAGGGGAGGTGTGGAGGAAAAGCTGAAGTAAAATCATTTAGGAGGCAAACAAAAGGGCAGGTATGAAATTGACTAGTTTTGTCAATTACAGGCAGGAGCTGCAAGCTGGCTATCCTAGTGTCTGGGGAAGCATTCCAAAGGGTGGGGGGAGTGGCGAAAGAAAATCAAGGTCATCATGTGATTTCCATTTATTGGTTGTTTCACTTAACAACAGAGCTGGTGGTTCCAATTATGGTTGCTAAATGATGACCTTTTTATAGTATCATCCCTAATATATGATATTACAAGAGTTTATGTAAAGAAAACATAAACAGTCATAGAGAAGCAGAACAAAATAAAACAACATAGATTACTAGAACCAACGCCATGGATGTTATTATGAATAAATGAATTCTATATCACTGCAAAATGTTTTAACGAGCTGTGTAGTATTTATTATACTTTGAAATGTACAAAAAGATTGAATAATGTTCATATTTGGCTTTGGCATGAAGTTGATAAAACATCTCTAAACTTTTAGACTGATGTTAACTAATTTAATTTATTTTCTTTTTTGTTTTCATGGTTACAACAATTCTGTAAAGCAGTTTAAGAAAAGAATGTGACTCACCCAACACAGCTTCACAGCTGAGTGAAAACTAGAGCTAGGTTTTGTTCCTGTATTTTAATTTCAATCTGCATCCTCCCAGGCTTTTTAGATTACAGTTCTTTACAATGGTCACACTTTCCAAAATATCTGGAAAGGCACAAAATGGGAAGTACAGTACTAGAACAGATAGGCACAAAACCATTCGTAGAGCAATTCTCCCAAATATGTGCAGACTGAAGGCAAACCAATGATGAGAAGTTAACTATGACTTAGTGTAATCTAAATTTACCGTATTTTTCGGATTATAAAACGCACCGGTGCATAAGATGCACCAAGATTTCAAAGACGTATGTAAGAAAAAAAAGTTTTTGTCCTCCCTGGCCCCTAGGAGCACTCTGCAGGCCTCCCAAACCCTCTGTGCGCCCTGTTTTTCGCAAAAACAGGTGAAAAACGGGCCTGTTTTTCATCTGTTTTTGTGAAAAATGGCCCATTTTTCACAAAAACGGGGGCATTTTTGCCTCCCCCCCAGCAGCACTCTGCAGGCCTCCCAAACCCTCTGTGCACCTGTTTTTGCAAAAAAAATGGGCCCATTTTTCACAAAAATGGGACATGGGGGCGGGGCTTTGGGAAGCAAAAAATGGCTGTATTTGGTGTATAAGATGCACCAACATTTCTACCCTCTTTTGGGGGGGAAAGGTGCGTCTTATACTCTGAAAAATACAGGTAATTCAATGTCCTTAATATGATATTGATTATATATCCATTTTGTCATGTTCAAAATTAGAATTTAGTAACTCTAGATTAATTCTAGAGTCTGTTTTTGTGGCACATGTACCTTTAACGCCACCAATGGTACATTCTTATTATACATCCAACTGTTTCTATTAAGTTGAGTCATACCCAACATCACTGTTTCAAACTTTAAATTAGTAATATGCATCTAAATCACAGCTATACAATCAAACTAGACAGGTTTCACTAAAATGAATGAGAGCAATGAGAGAGAGAGAGAGAGAGAGAGAGAGAGAGAGAGAGAGAGAGAGAGAGAGAGAGAGAGAGAGAGAGAGAGGGAGGGAGGGAGGGAGGGAGGGAGGGAGGGAGGGAGGGAGAGAGAGAGAGAGAAAGCCAATTTTATTATTCTGTATGGCATGAATTCTGCTGACAATAGCTTAATATATCCACAAGCAAAATCCTATTTTTTAAAAAGTATTTCATAATAAAAAAAGTAGAGATTGCCAAATATATAGAGAGGTCTCAATTACCTCCTATTTCATCATAGGCAAAGTAAACACCCACAAAGATTTTTTTTAAAAAACCCTAGTTCAAAGCCTGCTAACCCTCTATGTATAGAATACATTTCTTTTCACAATATGTGTTCCTGCTGAATAATTGAGCAAGCTGTATCCAATCTAGGTGAAGAATTAAGGTAGGTTTAGTTAATAAAAAAAGATCATATTTCAAATAATATTTTGTTTTCTGCCTCAGTGAAAATGTTTTTCACCTGCTACTAATTTTCTTCTTGGTTAGTAGAACTGTTATTTGTCTAAAGTGCGAATGAAGAAAGATTTTATGCTTGCTAGTGAAGCTAGATCTGGAATGCATGCAAACTAATGGGCAAATGGTACTGATCAATCTGTTCAAAACTGTTGAAAATTATGATGGTAATTCAATTATAGCCTCACAATATGACATGGAGCAACCAGAGCTATTTTCATTTGTGCAAAAAAGAAAAAGAAAACCCCTGTCATTCTCCATATGTTGGAAGTTTACAAATTGATACTCTCCAGTCAAATTCTCTCTCTCCCCCCCTCCCTCCACATTTTAATCTATGTTTCTGGCTTTTCTTTTGAAGACATATTTTTTTATAAATTAAATGCACTGAATTTAATTTTGAACAAGTATCACCCGACAAACAATTCAGCACTATGCTTTTGCTGTTCTGTCTGTAGCAACTTAAGCTTTTTGAAGTGTTGGCTTCACTCCAGTAAAAGGTTGGCATCTAATTTTATCAAAGATTTGCTTAACAGGAATTTGGCAGAAAGCACAAGCTGCTTTGTTTCGTACTGGTTACATTATTGTAAGAGGTTCTAAGAGTTTTACAGCTTATTTAAAAAAAACCAAACTCCAGTCTATCAGTGTTAAAAATGTCACTTAGATTTCTCCATGTGTAAAAGTAGTTTCAGGAATGAGTTATATTGTGGAGCATATTAATAAATAATTCAGAATTACGTTATTCAATTCATGATCACTACACCTGTATTTTCTTATACTGTATATAGCAGTGATGGCGAACCTATGGCACACGTGCCACAGGTGGCACGCAGAGCCATATCTGCCGGCACGTGAGCCGTTGCCCTAGCTCAGCTCCAGCTGTGTGTGCCGGCCAGCTGATTTTTGGCTCGTGCAGAGGCTCTGGGAGGGCATTTTAGGTTTCCGGCGGACCTGTGGGGGGGCATTTTCGCCCTCCCCAGGCTCCAGGGAAGCCTCTGGAGCCTGGGGAGGGCGAAAAACAGGCCTACCAGGCCCACCGCAAGTCGGGAAATGGGCCATTTCCGGCCTCCAGAGGGCTTCTGCTGGGGCAGGGGAGGCCATTTTCGCCCTCCCCAGGCATTGAATTCTGGGTGTGGGCACTCACACATGCGTGATAGCATGCGCACACGCGCTTTTGGCACCCAAAGGAAAAAAGGTTCACCATCACTGGTATATAGTCTTTACATTTTTAAGTACCAGTATTTCCATCCCATTCAGTGCTCTGCCACCAAAATAAGCTCAAATATGGGAGCACCTCTTCTTTTCTTTCAATGGGCCTATCCCAGAATCCGTGGAAAATGCTACACATAAAATTGGGATACTTCCTGAATGAGATTAAACTGCAGCATACAGAACTGAAATGAAACAGAAATGTATCCCAAAGTCGCAGAAGAATTACACTACTGAACAATAATGCTTTTATATATACTCAAATATTTTAAAAATACAATTCTTTCTCATTTTTCAGCAATACTGTTCAACCAGATGCCTACTGTTTACTAGTCTTCTTAATTTAGATAATTATGTGAAAATGCATATGTGCATAAAAAGCTAATTTCATACAGAAGCCCAAATTTAAAAGCCTTTTATACTATAGGAAATATGTACTGCAGATGACAACAAATGTGGTTCTTCATTGCATTGAACAATTGACTACTTGTGGCCTGCGGGCCCACACCCAGTTTAGCGAAGGGGGGAAAAGTCTTGATATGTCACGTGACCCCCGTCATGATGATGCAAGTTTGACACCCCAATCTACTATTACCTACCAAGTTTCAAAGAGAATCAGAAGCCAATAAAGGAGAATATTTGTAGCTCAAGGTTGAAATGAGGGGTCTTCTCTGTTTTCTTGTGATTGGAATTAGAAGCAGAAATGAAAAGGAGAAAAAAGCCCAGGGAGAGTCAATCCAGTTTATGTTGTTTTTCTCATCTTAATTTGGATCATAGGCAAATTATTGCATAAAAACTGGCAAGACCAACCAAGTTCTTTGCCAGACCAAAGAACATAATCAACTTCAGATCTTGAAGAATAGATTTACATAGAGCTATAAAGAACTAGACCTCCTGGTGAAGATAACAAAACTTGCAAAATAAAAGACCTACTGAAATCAATGGGACAAAATAGTCATACCAGTTAGGGTTCACTAAGTCTGATCTAAGCATGACTAACTCTGGAAACTACATTACAAATTTCAAGAATGCATGGGCAATATCTACAAGAAAATATCATGCTATCATGTGCAGATCGGATAAACCTTGAGCTGGGAGCAGGAGAGAGGCATAACAATAGAATAGAATAGAATAGAATTCTTTATTGGCCAAGTGTGATTGGACACACAAGGAATTTGTTTTTGGTGCATAGTTTAAGCTCTATGTAAAGAACATCCACATACAATTTATGTGATCCTAAATGTGTTAATTTTAAAAGTTATGCTACAGAAATTTGGATTTCAGAGGCTCGATGCCTTTGCTATCTTAAGAAAAAAATCAGCATCAATTTCATGCAACTTTCAATGTCAGTCCAAACACTTCAATGTTCTTCCTTGTAAATATCTGACTAACTCTTGTTTACTTTCTGAACAGCATTTTTCAAAGCTTAAAATGAGAAAATCAGAGAAATCTGTCCTCAGATGCTGCACAAAATTCAAAATAAAATACTTTGGGGCAACTAATTGAATAACAGATTAGAAGAATAACAGAATAACAGAGTTGGAAAGGATCTTGGAGGTGTTCTAGTCCAATCCCCTGCTTAAGCAGGAGACCCTATACCAGTCCAGATAAGTGGCTGTCCAGTCTCTTCTTAAAACTCTCCAGTGATGGAACACCCACAACTTCTGAAGGCAAGCTGTTCCACTGGTTGATTGTTTTCACTGTTAGGAAATTTCTCCTTAGGTTTAGGTTGTTTCTCTCCTTGATTAGTTTCCATCCATTGTTTCTTGCCTTCTTGTGCTTTGGAAATTAGGCTGACCCCCTCTTTTTTGCAGCAACCCCTCAAATATTGGAACACCACTAATATGTAATCCTTGTAATCCTTTTCACTAAAAAATTAAACCAATGACTCTATAGTTTTTTTCTCTGCGAGAGGGTCATCTAATTAAATTAAAATAGAAATGGGTTTTTTGCTGTCACCACAAATATTCAGCAATCTGCACATACAAATACACCAATAAACTTATGAAAGAAGGTACTTTACAGACTAACATCAGTAATAATAACTAGCATAGGAAACTAACTCTTGACTGTGAACTGCCACTATATATAATAATAAATAATAATCTATCACTGAAAAGATCAGTCTAAAATCATAAAACTACTCAAACTCTCTAATAATATGAAAGATGACTGGTGAGTTATAAAGGTATAAATGTCATCTCCAGTCATCTGCTTTAAAAGGTTGGAGAATTCTCCAGTGAAGGTGTGAAGAATAAATAAAATGTCAATTTAGGGAGAAGAGAAGGTGGGAGTTATTCATCTCTGGAATGCACTTTAGAGATCAAGTCATCTGCTGCATTCTATTTCTCAAAAGCACTTACATATTATGACGACTAAGATTTATTATTAGGTATAAAAAAAATCAAATAAATGTGCTTATATGCCTTCAAACTGGCAATTTATGTTGAATAACCCTTGATTATAAATCTATAGTCCCTCCTCTTTCTCAAATTAAGGATATTTCTTGGCTATTGTTACCAAGTGACAGACATGCACATAACATGTGAACACATCCTAGATTCTATCAATATAGGCCTCATTTATAAGAGCAAGTTTTCTGAAAATGCAGCTTCATGATGATAGCTTCAGAATGCTGATCATTTGGGAGAAACAGACTTGTTTATAGCTCAAGAAAGGTTATGTCCCTAACTACTTGTTAAGGTTAACAGGAGAACTTTTTCTGAAGATGGTCCTGCTGTCAGAGGCTAGGGGTTTTTTTTAATACATTTTTCTGCATTCTCCCCCGGCTACATTATGTTAGGCTCCCACTGTGTGCTTGGCTGTTAATTGTTAAATGATTTAAGAAGTTAGTATTTACATTTACTTTGTTGTTATTTTTAATCTGTTTTAAACATCTTTATATTCTGTTTTTGTTTTTAAAGTTTGTAAGCTACCATGAGAACAAAACAGCACAAAAATTTGAGATTAAATCATACAAATCAAATAAATACACAAACTTTTTACTTAAGCAGGTATCATTATGATATATGAACTCTGTTCAAAAATTATTAAAATGTTTTACAGGTGATTTTCTAAATCATGTCACAGTATGCATACAGCCTGAGTCTTCAGTCCATTTCAGACCAATGCAGCCTAAAATAGCAGAATATTCATAGCATGGACAGCTCCAAACCCAATTAGCATATTATAGAGTAAATAAGAATGCCATTTGTTATTGCATAAAACATGAATATATCTAAGAATAGAATATTCTTTTATTTATTTTGAATCATAACCAGCTTCTGTATTCAAAATGTCTATTTTAAAAAATTAAAAATTTAAACATAAATAAAAATTCATATAATAATTCAGTAATAATGTTCATTACAAATTTTTGCCCTCTGTATAGTTTGTTCATTTTAATATATATTTATTTATATGTGCAACACATTTCACAACTGTGACTCCTATTTACTATATGACCTTACTTTAAAGGGGGAAAAATCCAGATTAGGTTGATTATTAGCCTAACCCAAGTCCTTAGATCTTATGTTGCAGTCACTGGTGAGTATCAATACGATACTGACATTAACAGAATTGTTCTGAAGTGCACCAAATATGGATAAACTGTCTATTTTCTGATGAACATTTGCAAAAAGTGTCAAAAAAGCAAAAATACTGCAGTTGCACTGCAGGGCATATTGTGTGCATTAAACCTAAAACTAATCTTTGCAGGTAGAGAACTGAAAATAATTTACTTAACTTTATATAGACTGCAGTACTTTTAACCTCTGAGAAGGTCATACTTCCTACTAATTAAATGTATTGGTGGGAGGGGAAGGAAGTTTTGATAGAACTTTGAGAGCTGGTAGTAAAATTTCACAAGAAAAGGAAGTGTCAATGCTAAGATTGTCGAGGATATCTTCCAACCAGGACACTAAAATTACACATACTTTGATCATCTAAAAGCAACACCAGAACACTGGTAGGTTTGATTTTTACTAAAATAATAATAATCCTAAACTCCATCTGAGTACGCTGTAATATTTGTTTATCACATTTACAAACTGTCCATTTCCCTCACAGTGACTTTTGTTCATTCTATTCACTGTCAAGTATTTATTTATTATTTATTTATTTATTAGTGAGATTTATATACCGCCTCATAGTGCAAGCACTCTCTAAGCGGTTCACACCATTAAGCAATGTATATATTTACATTGCCCCCAACAATCTGGGTCCTCATTTTACCTACCTCGGAAGGATGGAAGGCTGAGTCAACCCTGAGCCGGTGAGATTTGAACCGCTGAACTGCTGATCACAGTCACAGTACTGCACTCTAACTGATACGCCACCTCGGCTCTTATTCTGCTCCTTACATAATTTCAAGCGACAGAGATGCTGCTCTAAATATATCCATTTAATAAATCCACTCAGTTAACCTAGATATGTTTTTCTTCGTTAGTTGTTAGATTAGCCATTGTGGTAGTACATGCATGGTAATATGTTAGGAAGGAGGAGCTGCAATAACAGTTGCGACGTAGAGGGAGCTCTTGGGGTTATGGTGGGATCTCTGTCCTTGGGATCTCATACTCCATAACAGAAAAAGTGGTGGGAACAACTTATGGAAGCAATTTGACTTTGCTTGTGGGAAGTTGGCAGGGAAGGTTGCAAATAGCGATCATGTGACCACAGGACGCTGCAACTGTTGTAAGTGCCGGAGCCAGTTGCCAAGGACCCAAATTGTGATAATGTGACTGGAGGGATGCTGTGTTGGCTGAACTTCATGGACTGGGTGTCGTAAGTACCACATGTTCAGTTTTTCCTAGCTTTGAATGGTTGCAGAATGAGTGGTTGTAAACTTTTTTTAAAAAAAATTCCTACTTAAATGTTTTAACATTACAAATTGCAATCTTGTTTTTGTACATAGCTAGTATGATTTTAAAGGTAATCTCTAAAGAAATGGTTTAAGTATTCAAGGCAACTTGAACTATGACAATGCTTTATTCAGTACTGCAAAATGTTGTTAAATACTTGACTCCATTCATTTGAAATTCATCGAAGTACACTGCCAATGCTTTTATATAAGAATTGCTAAAGAAGAAAATGAATCTGTTGATATGCTTATCTAGCAAAAATAAATATAATCAGGCCATATTTCCAATAATAATGATTGCTTGTAGAACATGTGTTGTTTTATAAGTAATATGAATTAAGAAAAATTCACATCAAATAACCATCTGGAAGAAAATGTTGCATTTTCTAGCTAGAGATTATGAATTCATATGATCTTCCCCCCTTTTTTATTATGTGAATAATGAAGGTAGTTTTTGAATGTTTACATTTTGAGTAACTTAAAAGTTAACAGTGCATTGAACTGTACATGCAAGGATTGTCAGTAGAAAACAAAGATAGGCTTATGATTTAAAACATGGACAAGTTAATGATTATTGCTTGAGAAAATAGAAATTTCTTTTTCTTTTATTCTTTAAAAATATGGTGAAGTATTTTGGTAGATGTAGTTTTATTTTTTAATTGGAAACCTGCTGGAATACAATAACTTATAAAGGAAAAGGCTTTTAAATCATGAACAGAAAGTGCTTTCTGTGGTGAGAAAGTGAAGAGACCAGTGACAGGCATTTGACAACTCACTAAGCCATTTCCCACAGAGATTCTGTTCAACTTTCTCCTTGGTGCTCAGTGATCCAGCACAGAGCTTCTTGCTCATTCCAAAAATTCAGGCAGCCAAGATATTAAGCTGAACTTTACAAAAGAATATGGGTAGGAAGCCAAAATCACAAGCTCCTTGAAACTCTAAAGGTATAAGTGAGAATTACAGATAATATCTGCCGAAGTTCAGTAAGAATGAAGCAAGCGTGATCAGCTACAATCTTGGCAAAAAGAAAACAAAGCTTCTGTTTTACAAGCTCAAATAAATAATGAAGGTGGGGAAATGGGAAAGGCGCACATGATCGGTGTCTAGTAATTGTATCCCACAGCTAGGGTAGTATGGAAATGACTTGGCAAAAACATTATCTTGAACAGAGTTTTGGCACTATAAGAATAAAACAAATCCTTAATGTGTGTCAGCACACTGCATATACTTCCTAGCTGAGAGAAGGGGCGTTGGTCTTACCTGATACGCCTCTTTTCATAGGGTGGAGCCAGCATTCAGAATGGGTTGTCCTCGTCCACTCAGAATGAGGACCGAGTCTGTTACTTTTGCCAGGATCTGCCCTGCTATGACCCAGCTTTGACGAATCCGAAGAACCAGACTCGATGTGGCAAAACTCTGGTGACAGTAAGTAGTCTGTAGCCTCCCAAGCAAGATAGTCCATCCAACAATGCCCTCCAATCCAAAAAGAAACATGGGTAGCCAACAGGAATGGACCTTTCTGGGGCGGGGCTGAATGCTGGCTCCACCCTATGAGAAGAGGCATATCAGGTAAGACCAACGCCCCTTCTCCAAGGTGGGTGCAGCCAGCATTCAGGATGGGACATACCAAAGCCAAAAAACATTCCCCGGGTGGGAAAGGTCCGATTCTGATTAGTGGGCCTCCTCGTGGACCCTCTGCAAGACCCTCCGGCAAAAGGCCACATCCGCCAAAGCATACACGTCAATCTTGTAATGATGGATAAATTGAGAGGGTGATGCCCAGGTGGCTGCTCGACACCTCTTCCAGGGATGCCTTGGTAGCCCAGGCCGTGGAAGTCACTGCACTACTCATAGAGTGAGCCGTCACCCCTCCAGGTCTTGACATTGATGAGAGCTCGTACACCTTAGCAATAGTATCGTGTATCCAATGGCTGATGGTCGAAGGAGAAACCCTAAGGCCCAAGGACCGTGGCTGGAAGGCCACCAGAAGCGACTCCGTTTTACGGATCTGATGAGTCCTGTCTATATATATCCGGCGAGCCCTCCGAATGTCTAGCATATGCCAAAGTCTTTCCAATGGATGAGCCGGTGTCGGGCAGAAATTAGGGAAGATAAGTTCCTGTGCCCTATGGAAGGAAGAATTAATCTTGGGAATGAAAGACGGGTCTAACCGGAGAACCACCCGGTCTAGATGGAACACACACAAGTCCTTCCGAATGGAGAGCGCCAACAGCTCAGAGATCCTGTGAGCCGAAGTAATCGCCATCAAAAAGGCGACCTTATATGACAGATACCTGAGACTGGCTGACCTCAGCGGCTTGTAAGGGGAGCCGGTCAGTGATCATAACACCTGGGGAAGGTCCCAGGTCAGGTAGTGGTGAATCACTGGAGGGCGAAGGTTGGATACCCCCCATAAAAATCTATGAACCATAGGAAACTGAGCAAGGTACTGACAGTACCGATGATATCATGCCACCACCTGCCGTCGTATTGTGTTTGGTGCAAGACCCTTGTCCAACCCTTGCTGCAGAAATTTCAGAACCTTCGGGAGGGGGACCTGCAAGGGCGAGCAGCCCTCTGTCGCACAGCAAGCACAAAAGGATTTCCACGTCACCACATAAATTCGTTCAGTGGAAGGACGGCGAGACGCTTGGATGGTGAGAATGACCTCTGAATCATAATTCCACTGCCTCAAAGAGCGCCATTCAACTGCCAGGCGGTCAGTTGGTACCACTGGGGGTCCAGATGTACCAACACCCCCTGGCTGAGCGACGTCTCATTCAGTGGTAGCCGCCATGGCGGGGACACCGACAGAGACTTCAGGTCTGCAAACCAAGGCCGTCTCAGCCAATGAGGCGCCAGCAGGATCACCTCCGCACGCTCCTCCAACACCTTCCTGACGACCTTCAGCAGAATGGGCAAGGGGGGGAAAGCATATAGGAGGCTTGGCAGCCAATGCCCCCGGAGAGTATTCACCCCCTCTGCTCCCTGGGACGGAAACCGAGAGAAAAACCTCGGTAGGTGGACGTTCTCCGGGGTTGCAAACAAGTAAACTTCTGGGAGGCCGAAGCAGCTCATGATGTCGCAGAAGATGGAAGAGTACAGGCGCCACTCTGCATGGTCCACCGTAGTCTGACTGAGCCAGTCTGCTTGGGTATTGGAAACCCCGGAGATATAGTCCACTGAAATCGAGAGGAGGTGTCGCTCCGCCCAAAGTCCCAGTCTCATCACCTCGCGCATTAGGGTCCTGGAGCGAGTGCCGCCTTGCCAGTTCACGTGAGCTTTGGTCACCATGTTGTCCGTTAGTACTAGGACATGTCTGCCGGACACTAGATTGACACCGGGAGATAGCCGCTGCCGCAATGCCGCAACAACGGAACCTGGCGGCCCCTTTTTACTCGTGCTTATTCTGACGACGGGAGCATGAAGCTACAGTGACATACCAGGCCAAGGCCCCTCGCGGTCGATGTCACAGTGCACGACCCAGTACCCGCCGACGCGGCCAGAGCTGAAGCCCTGCCGCGTCTCCTTGGGATTCTCTGGATGGTGAATGAGAATCCCAAAATTCACAAAGTCAATATCTTTGATCTCCAAGTGGGTAGATCAGCAATTAGGATGAGAGCAAAATTTGCCACGAACGTCCTGCTGAGGACCGAGTCAAAGCTGGGTCATAGCAGGGTGGATCCTGGCAAAAGTAACAGACTCGGTCCTCATTCTGAGTGGATGAGGACAACCCATCCTGAATGCTGGCTCCACCCACGATGGAGAATGTAGGCTTCAATATGTGGCCTGCAAAGTAGTGTGTAGGTATTTAGCTTGCACAGAATAGTATTGTCACACTGGGCTGTTGTTTTTGTTGTGCTTGAGTCCTACTGGCCAAAATTTGCCAACACTGACTGGTATTGTCTTTACCATTAATAGGGAATGTAGCATGTGTACAACTAAGACAAAGATCCTAGTTTATGTCTTCTCAATTTAACTCAGTAGCATTATATGAAAGCCTCAATTGATCAAAACCATCATGGGTGGCAGAGGTCAATATTTATGGGTTCATTCAGCATATGGAATATTTTATTTTATGCCCAAACATTTGAGACTCTGGGCAGTGTACAACAAAGCAGAGTAAGACAATGAAAGATAAAAAAATCAATATCAAATAATATAACAACTAATATAATAGTCAATCAAGATCACAACATGTTGGAAGTCGGTGATTTTAATGGGCACGAAAGACCAGGTCTATGTGAAGGTTCCATTTAACTGATTATTGCTAAAAGCCTATGCACAGGACTATTCCCAACTAACAGTCAACACCGGTTAGAGCTATATAAGGTCCACTAGCAATCAAGGGGGTCGGGACTTAGCTTGTTTGTGGTACAAACTCTGAAGAGACTCTAAACTGGTCCCTCTTTTTAGCCCTTCTGCTGCCTCTGCCAGTCCTCCTACAGTAGCTTCTACTTTCTTAGAAAACTGGCTAAGTTTACAAATGCTGTGCAAGATTTGTTTTTATTTAGAGCACAACTATAATAGGAAAATATGTGAGTACTGGTTGCAAAGGGTAATTTATTCCAATCTACTATACCTGCCACATTTTTCAGTTGCTTTGAAGGCTATACTATACAACAATGGGATTTGAATGACACTCCTTTTAGACCTATAGCTTTACCACTTGAGGATGTTCCATTCATGAGGAATTGCCTTGCAATTGTAGCTGTATTCTTAGTGGCAGGAGATATACTGAAAAAACAAATAGCCGTCTGGCTCATTTCCTTGGATGTCAGTTTATGGAGGCACTGGGGGTGTGTGTGTTTTGTTGCAGCTGGTTTCCATTGATAAACATCAGGAGGCAGATGAAGATTTCCCTTGGGTGCCAAAATTAAGAGCAAAGATCATTCAAAATTTTCATGTAATTTTAATATGTATTTCATTATTTGTAATTTTATACAATGTCTTTCCCTCAGTTACTTAAGGTGGTATATACAGTAATCCCTCTCTGTTTGGTTAGTAAGACACTCCAAACCAAAATGTGTAATCAGGCAATTTGTGTTCTCTTCCTAATAGTCATCATTGTCTATCAGCCATCATCATCCCATAAGTAGATATCTGCTTTTTACAAAATATAAATAAATTTATTTTCAGTGTGATTCAATAGACAAAATGTCAGATCTGGGTCTATGATTCCTAAGT
Organism: Diadophis punctatus similis; assembly: GCA_023053685.1. Lineage (NCBI taxonomy): Eukaryota > Metazoa > Chordata > Lepidosauria > Squamata > Dipsadidae > Diadophis > Diadophis punctatus. The sequence continues at coordinate 171,504,299 of JALIGW010000003.1, forward strand.
TCACCACCTTGTCTGGGCACTCTTGGTGACATGGAGGGGCCATAAGGTTTACTTCAGTGAACTTCAATTTTGCACATGTACAGTCCAAGGTCCAAGCCATAGTATTTAGCATATGTAAGAAACATTTCTGCTTCAAGCCTTAGAGAATTATTGCCCTCTATATGACAATTTCATAATACAGTTCAATGTAGCAATTGTCTAGCCTCCTTTTTATTACATAGATAATATTTTAACACATATATTGGTTGTTGATAATATGGAGTTTCTACAATTGTAGATCTAGACTTAAGAAAAAACTCTACTTTAAGGGCTTGAATAAAGTACTTGGGCCAAGAGTTTATTTTTCACAATATGACTAAAAAATTGCAGTACCAAATCACATTATAAGAAATAAAAATTCAGACTGAGAAATATGAAAATATTACTTTGCAACCATGAGATTAATGGACATCAGCCTATATTGTTTTCAAAAGTGTTATATAAATTTATGGATGCTGCCACTAATATGCAGTAGCTAACAATGTGATAGATATTATATAAGTATTTAATATGTGTGTCAATATAGTTGCTAAGGGACATAATTGCACTCAATATGCTTCTCATAAGTACACATAGATCACAATGTGAACAGAATATAGGACTGATGGGTCTTTGACTTAATCCAGCACAATTCTTCTTTTATTTTGGGGGGAAATCAAAGCTGGGCATCTATGGAAAACTCAGCTGGCAGCTGCAACGCCAGGTGCAAGCACTGTCCCTAATGCACAACATATTGAATTTATTAATTTCATTGTGCCTTACCTGCCTCCCACCTATTATAACCAGGAAAATATTCATCTTTTTGTTCTATAACAAGTAGTGAAGTACAGTGGTAAAGCAAGATTTTCTTGATATAGCTACAGAAAAACAAAACAAAAGGCAACACCAGCTCAGGAAAACTGGAAGTGCTCATGTTTCCTTTGAATTGGACCAGTGCAAATTCAGTTAACATAAAAGCACTCCAGATATATAAGGATGCCACATCTTTAATAACAGAACTGAAAAATACAGAAATAATAGAATTAATATGGTGAAAGAGCGCCCATTTAAAATTCCTGTACAATACTATAAACCTTCTAAAACCACATCAAAAAGTACAGATGTCTTGTTCACTGATGTAATATCACTTCAAACAAACATTTCACATGCTCTCTCAGCCTTTTCAGTGTTTTTACATGATCCACCCAAATATCTAACTGCTGTCTGGAACAATAGTTGGGAATTCTTCCAGATTACTAATCTCTTTAAAAGTTAAAACAACTAATATGCATCACAGGATGGATAAAAAGCTCTCTGTCATAATATCCCATATGTTTCTAAATTGCATCCACATTATTGTAATATGATCATTCAATTAGCAATAATGACAAGGACTTTCCACTTATGTAACACCTTCTATTTTGAGGTTTTTGGAACCTGTACAGTATACACAAAAACAAATTATGTCACCCAATACTCTTTTGAGGTTTCTGCTATCCATATTATCTAGAAATAACATTTGAAATATAATTGTCTCAGTCCCTACAATAAATGATTTTTTTTACTTCGTTGATATTTTAAATACTCATTTTTGAATTCTCACTTTTATATCTGTTTAATGAATGACAAAAGTACAACAGTGTAACACATTGATTTCAGTTTTGCTTTCCTATTACATTAACTAATCTCTTTCCATTTTAAATTATCAACAGTATTTAATAAAAAATAACTGAATTCATTTCCATTTTCTTGTTACTACCGTAAGTGTGTTTGCTTCATTTTATAAACAATATGAACTACTATAAAATAATTATGAAATCCCTTGCAAAGCACCCTGATGTTGTCACTGTAAATATTCTCCATCTTATATCTGGAATTAATTTAATTGAAAAAATCTAGTCCAACTATATTACACCTTGAAAAGGAATGTATACATGACTAGCTCTGCTGATTTGTACAGCAAGATGTATATGCATTCCACTGAAAGAAATGCACTGTAGAAAAACAGGAACTACAGCCCAATATATTTTTCAGCGTGCACCTCTCTTAAAATAATTGGTTTTCAACTAATAAAGAATATGCACACCTATCTGCTTAACTGGAGAGAGGGGGGGGGAGAGAGAAGGTAGGTAGGTAGGTAGGTAGGTAGGTAGATAGATAGATAGATAGATAGATAGATAGATAGATAGATAGATAGATAGATAGATAGATAGATAGATAGATAGATACAGAAGACAGACAGACATACGTACATGTGTGTGTGTACATGTGTAAGTATCCATGGATCTCTCTCTCTCTCTCTCTCTCTCTCTCTCTCTCTCTCTCTCTCTCTCTCTCTCTCTCTCTCTCTCTCTCTCTCTCTCTCTCTCTTTCTTTCACACACACACACACACTCCATGGATACCTGTACACCGCCCAGAGTCACTCTGAGACTAAGATGGGTGGTATGTAAGTTTGATCAATCAATCAATCAATATCTGATTCTCTAGGTCAGTGATGGCGAACCTTTTTTTCCTCGGGTGCCGAAATAGTGCGCACGCACGCTATCGTACGTGCGTTGTGTGCCCACACCTATAATTCAAAGTTCCCCACTCACCCCACCCCCCTGCGCATGCGTACGTGACCCCCCCACTCCCCCGTTTTTCGACTTCCAGTGGACCCGGTAGGCCTGTTTTTTGCCCTCCCCAGGCTCCAGAGGCTTTCTTGGAGCTTGGGGAGGGCGAAAACGTTCTCCCTGCCACCCAGAGGTCCTCCAGAGGCCGAAATTGCCCTCCCAGAGCCTCCGCACGAGCCAAAAATTAGCTGGTTGGCACGCACATGCACGCAGGAGCTGAGCTAGGGCAACGGCTCGCGTGCCGGCAGATATGGCTCTGCGTGCCACCTGTGGCACCCGTGCCATAGGTTCGCCATCACCGCTCTAGGTTTTAATTGATAAAGAATAAAGAAGTCACAACTAAATTATCCAAAACCCTGAACTCACCTATGAAAATAAATCTGCTAATGGTAATTCAACTGAAATTGTAATCTAATTAAAAATACATCTTGGAACACTATCCTTATATATTATTAAATTTTATGACCTAAAAGGGGAATAAAGACGCACAGCTAATGGAATCAGAAACGTAGATGGAAACTCAGAGGTGCGAATAACAGCAATGATAAATTACAGCTAAGTATCATAAAATGCTTTCATTGACAATATATTTGCATTATCACTTGAAAATGTATTATGGGCCACAAAAACCTGGCCATAAAATGGAAGATTCAGTATAAAAAATAGATATGAAGCATAATAGATACTAAGCAATACTAAGCAATATTCATAATGATACTCCCATTTTTAATCCCAGAAAGAAAAATCTCTTCATCTCAAGGAAAGAAACTAAGAACAAGACCATGAAATGTTTATGCACATGCCTTTATAGTAACAGAAAGATATGATAGCAAACTTTAATGAAAATATAAATTGGCAACTTTCAGATTTTCCAAATTATTTCGCATCTGTTCACAATTAGCCTTGGGCCAGGAGTAGGAAATTGATGTTTTTCTTAATGCTATCAAAGGGCAATCTTATCTCTCATATGACAGATGACCAGTTTCTTAACCTTGTTGATGGATGTTGCTGACACAAAGCCAATGATAAGTGAACAAATAGCTTAATATGGCTATAAATAAAAACATAAATGAAAAAATTAAATTAATTCCAATTATTGCACTTTCTAGAAAATTGCTACTGAGAATTTTTAAAAATATGAGGTATTCACCTATCAATAGTTGGTAAAAGTTTACTCTGGTAAAAAGTTGTAACTCCTTTGAGTTGAAACATTGTAGCTTTATTCAAAATTTGCGAAATTTTTGCTGAATTCTTTTATAAATTGCAAAGAATAAAGAGAAGTCCATAAACACGCACAAAAATATCAAGTGTACATAATTTTCAACAACATATTCAAACTCAACAGTTTCTGTGTAACAAAGCTAAAGAAGCAGAGATCAATCTTCTTTTTCTGTTCTCAAAAGTTGTCCAACAACTTCATAAAGTAAAACAATTCCTTGCGAAAAATGAGAACATTGTGAAAAATGCTGATACCAATACTAAGGTAATACTATAAATTCTGAAAGTGACTCACAATAAAATATGAACCTAGGCCAGTGATGGTGAACCTTTTTGGCACCAAGTGCCGAAAAGGTTGCACAGAAATGTCGTCCGCGCTCCGAAAAAGCCGAACTTCCAGGTTCTAGGATGCATGGGTGCCCGACGATCAGCTGGCCAGCGCGCATGCACAGGCCAGTTTTCGGCACTGCCACGCGCGGGGAGGGATCATGCTCCGGAAAAGCCAGACTTCTGGGTTCTGGCACGCATGTGCATCTGACAATCAGCTGGCCGGCGCGCATGCGCACACTGGTTTTCGGCACTGCCACGTGCGCAAAGGACAGCTGGTCATCACGCACACATGTGCGCCAGAAACCGGAAGACAAACAGGCAAGCCCGTGCATGCCAGGCAACATGGCTTCGCATATCACTTTGGGCACAAGTGCCATAGGTTCACCATCACAGACCTAGACCATAAAAATGAGGTTTTGAAAACATATGCGCTGGAAATAAGCAAAGTAGATGGACAGTATCACTTAACAAAAATAAGTAACAAAAATGAAATTATAAAGCTCCTCATAGGCAGGAAAAAGTTTTAGGGATATCACTGTCAAGGAATTTAAGAGAATATTCCTATCTTGCCCAACGAAGCATCAAGGTACAATTATGGAACTTGTGTTAAATATGATTTTTGGCACATTGAAGAATCTAAGGAAAAATGCACACACTTTAAAAAATAAAAGTCAAATTAGTAAAACACAATGCAACTCAGTGTCCTATAAAACTTTAGACATAGTAAAAATGTACAGTATATCAACTCATAAAACAATCTCTTTCCTAAGTATTTATTTATTTATTTATTTATTTCTTGGTTCCTCTATGCCGCCCTACTCCTGAAATCAGATTTTAGCAGATATGAAATATAAGGAAGGCATTTTATTCAATCTTACATGGTTGTACTTATCATTCATGGAAAATTCACAAGTGTTACATTAGCCATAGGAAGGTTCAACTAACATTCTCTGTCCCTCGATCAAAAGAAACATGTGGAGATATGCAAGAAAGAATTCACAAAATTATTCAACACAAGTTCTATAAATGTGGTTCTCATTTCACATAAAATACTTGCAAGTATGCTGCATTTTATAGTATCTGTCTTGGTGTATTTTGTTTATTCAAAAAAATGAAGTAAATGACAATGTGTTTCTGGGAGATTTCGTCAACTAGGGATTAAAAATGTTTTGACATGTTTTTCTACCTGGTGCTGTCCAAAGACCAGAAATAACTATATTCATGCAAACTTGAATTTGTAAAAAAAAAAAAAACACAACTATGACATGAATATCTATTTTCCCCATGCTTTTTCTTTGTTCCTTCGAAGTTCATTAGTTCCTGCTGGTTGTTCACCACCTGAAATCATAATCATCTGTTTGTGACATCACAATTAGTTACTGTGAAAATGATTAGTGTGTCACAAACAGATGATTATGATTTCAGATGGTGAACAAACAGCAGGAGCAGATGGACTCCTAAGGAACAAAGTTCCTGGTTTCATGCATAAGTCCAGAGTAATAAATGAGTTACGAAGAAAAACAAGTGTTTTGAAATAAAAGGTTTTCCATGGTTTTGATTTTCACATGAACATTTTAGATGTGCACATAATTTATTCCCAATGCATATAGAAAAAAATTAAATTCCAACAAGCTTGATGAATTATGTTCAATCATTATTTCAAAGTTCAAAAGCCAATTTACTTGATATACTTGGTTGTCTGACTGAAAATATATTATTTGGAATTAAAAATATTTACTCTGATTCTTGAAATATAGCTATAGTTGCATTATTTTGCATTGGGCAATGGTACAAAGAAATATTAAGTTATTATTTTAGCATTTTTCATTACTAAAATAGTTTTCAATTGCACTAAAATTTGCATATCTATGTCATAACATTTTTCTAATAACTGTGGATCATAGAAAATACTATTTGTAACAATTTTTAAAAAATATTGGGAGAAAAAAACAAAACGACATGTTTCTACTACCAACTGGTTTCTCTGAAATTATTAATTATTTTATTGCTATCCAGGAATAGTTCTAGGCCTCTAATATCATTCATAACTTTAATCAGGGAAGCTTTGAATATAACACAAGTGATCTTTATTACATAAGCTTTTATATTAATGGCACAGATTTAAAATAAAAATATCCCATTTATAAGAGAGCCAGAGGTTACATCAGAATGCTACAAGTATACTACACATCAGAATACTACAAGTAACAACACAAAATTTGTGGTTGTTCACCTTGAGAAACATCTCTGACCCATCTGGGAAGATGTAATAATAAAAGTGAAATAAGCTCCATAAGATGATTCCCATAAAACAAGTGAATGGTTTTGACTGCTCTAATCAGAGTCCCAAGCACATCCAGCATTGAAATTGTCCTGTTTCAGAATGATGGAAGAACAACAGCATTTTAAAAGAATGTTCTTCAGTGTTGGACAGAGCCAAGGTCTTAAAAGAACAGGTTCCATTTCCATCTCCATTTCTATCTCCAAGAGAGTTTTGTATCAAGCAATAAGAAACCCAGAAATATACCAACATTTCTCTATAAAAACAAATCTCAAGTCCTCCATTCTCAAAGAAAGTGAATTTTCCTCCCTCTAATTCTGTTATTCGATAGAGTACTGTTTCAATAGTGTTCTGACATTAACATTAGTCTTAACTTTCTCTCTAGTTGCTAGCAGTCCTCATTCCAACTGCCCAGTTGATGCTGCTCTTCATCTAACACTGGGTACTACTCATTCCTTAGCTGGGGACTGTTCTTCTCAGGCTGTGCTCTGCCAGATCAATTCTATCATACTTCCTTCACATTTCACCAGCCCTGAACCTTTTCTAGATGACACAATTTTCATTTTTCAGCAACTTCTGACATTTCATCTTTTGTATCTTCCCTTCTTTCTATTTCACTCCACTTTCATAATCTCCTTTAATTCTAAAGCTAACTCCTTCACATTTCCAACTTTTGCATTTTCTCCTAAACCAGTATTTCCCAACCTTGGCAAGTTGAAGATATCTGGACTTCAACTCCCAGAATTCCCCAGCCAACGAATGCTGGCTGGGGAATTCTGGGAGTTGAAGTCCAGACATCTTCAACTTGCCAAGGTTGGGAAACACTGTCCTAAACAGTTCCTTAACATCTGCAATTTTCTATCACAATATCTTTCACACACTTTTCTTCATACTCAGTAACCCGCCCCACCAAAAGGCAAGGAAGTCTTATGGGAATCTCAAAATCTGCATGGATCTCTCTCTCCACTCAAGAATTCTTCATCACAATCTCTCTCCACAGTTCTGCAATGATAAATAAGGTCAGCTAAGGGGAACCCAAACCAATCACTTACAGAGAATTAGCAGAGGGGATCAGCTTCCCTGCTGCCCACAAATTTTCTACTTCAAATACTATTCTTCCCTGTGCCAGAATGCTAACTGAGAAATGTGCGCCTGCAATACAATTTGTCTTGCTTTATAGATAAAAGTAGTTCCTCTAGATAATCACCTCTTGTATAAGTAACCACACACTGTTTATTCTTGCTGTGTTCCCATGACAGGCTTAATTAGGGTTAATGTTTTGTGGGAATTCTTCAATCCAGTTGGTTGTAGACCATTTGATTAAAATAGTCCTGGATTTGTTTTTAGTTAAAGTTTCCCTTCACTTGCCCAACTTAGATACTCAGCCCTTCAAGAAAAAAGATTGGGAAGAGTGGCCAGAAAAGCCAGGATATTCTTTTTAAAATTCACTCTTGACAGCCACTGAGCACATATCCCTAATTGGCTCCCAGGCCAGCTAGCCATTGCTACATCACACAGCCTGTAAATACAGTACTCTTTCTGCAGGCATTTACTTACAATCAATAATTCCAAAAAACCCATTGGCAGGGACTCTTCACACCTAAGCTGTGAAAATACTCACAAACTCTGCAATATACTTCCAAATGTAAACAAACAACAAAGTTCCAAATAATACTGTTTGGAGAACTGCTTGCATCCAGCGTAGATGATGTGAGCAGGGCCCTAATGATGACCCTCCTGTTTTAGCGATCCTAGTGCTCGAGATATATCCTAAGGTACTTCTGTGTGTTTTGCTTCCTCCCTTTCTGCTTCTATTGGATTACCTTATGCTCCTTGTGGGGCTTGTGATATGTTACATCTGCCACATTTGCTGTTGCTTTTCTTCTGTAATAAAAATTCGGCTTTCCTTGCCAGAAGAATACATCTGGTTTATAGGACATTTTGTGGAGATTAGCCTGTAAGTTGGATGGTGGGGGAGGAAATGCCCTTCCTCTGGCAGCTTGCCTTCTGATTTGTGTGGCCAAAGTGGGGAAAGGACAAGGGGAAAAACTCATGGAGGAGCTCATGATGAACAAAGGAAGGTTAGGATAAGTGATGGTCTGAAGATAAAAAAAAAGGGACAGTCAGCCAGAGTGAGAGAGTTTTGGACTTTTGTATAGTTTGCAGTCTTTTATCAGTTCTTCCATTTGTACTTCCTTCTGTACCCACTGCTGCCTGCCTGCAAATATTGTTTTAGTGCAAAAACTCATATGCTGCCACAGCCATAAGCAATGAGATGTGATTGGGTCATGAAAACATTGCCCTGAGATAGATATTTATCTAAAGATAAAGTCTTCCAGGAATCTAATACCAACTATGGAATAGCCATAGAATATAATTTTTGGTATATATAATTCTCAGTATTTAAATATTTGTCCCAATAGATTTTGTAAGATGGAGAGTGAGAATGTATGTATTTTTTTCTTCCTCTACATTCAGATAAATAAATATTGATAAAATATTTCAATTAAATATTGATATGAAAAATGTATGGATTGTTTCCATTGCAGAGCTGAATAAGCTGTCAGACCAAAAGCTAGATTTTGGGCTTTGAATAAAAAATTGGCTACTTTTCAAAAACTGGAATGAGACAGAACAGATACTAGAACAGTAGGACTCTAGAAGGACAGCCTGACCTTCTTCAAAGCAGAACTCATAGTTGGGAAAACTGCCCACTATGCCTTGGTCTTGGCTTAGTTCATTCCAACCAATCTCTTATTCTTGAAACCCATAGTCTACCCTTTCATAATCTAGCATGGGAAAAAACATAAAGGAATGGTTATAACGCTGCTTCTTATCAGGTTATGATGACATTTTCAGAGATTTAGAATATTTTACATAGATAAATCATGCTCAAATGTCACAGAAACTGTTGCAGAGCCTTACTGAACGACAGTAAAGCTACATGCCTTTAATGACTATAACTTTATCTTGAAAAACAATGAAATTTGCAGAACAAACAGAACTATCTGTGATGAATTATTGGAAGACAGTCCTAGAAGGTTTTGTCCAGAGCGCTGCTGATTGAAGGGTAAAGAGCATGAAAAAAGATATAGTCCTTAGGTTAGTACAGTGCTTCTCAATTATTTTCTGTTACGCACCCCCCAGGAAGAAGTAAACATTTCGCGCGCCCCCAACTCTCCGCTGGGACAATTGTTTGCAATATTCGGCACGTTTTCGCTGAAAAAACTCAAGTGGCTTATCAGCATGATTGGGGTGTAATGTGTTTAAGTGATGCCTTAATTTATTTGGCTTCATGCTGTCCCCTGCCAACATTTTTAGACACAGTAAACATACCGGTCTTTCCTCGTCTCCCACCCTAGTCACAGTGAAACCAAGCGCTACATACGCTTTGTCATATTTCCTCGTCTTATCTTTCAGGAGACTTATGTTTGTCTCATTATCTCCATCTCGCTCCTTTCTTTTCATCCCTGTTAAATATTTTTCCATGGTGTCTCTTAAGGGTTTGTTATCTGCACTTCATATCTCCTGCTCTGTGCTATGGGCTATTGTTTGGTGCAAAAAACCCCTACTCCTTGCGGCAAAAAAAAGCACGTTCCCCGGGGTCATGCGCCCCCCCCGGCATTGCTCCGCGCCCCCCCCCAGGGGGGCCTGCCCCACTATTTGAGAAACACTGGGTTAGTAAAACAAGATGATTATGAAACTTACAACTTCTGAGGGGTAGCTTGAATAAACTTTCTAAAGGTCTTTCAATTCTATTTCTCCCAAAACATTAGTGGCCCAAACCAATGGTGGCAAGAATCACTTGTATTTTGCCACTGATTTTTATAGTACCTGTACTTTTATAGTACAGGTAATCCTTGACTTACAACCATTCATTTAGTGACCATTCAGAGTTACAAAAGGCCCTGCAAAAGTGACTTATGATCAATCCCTGCACTTACAACTCTTGTTCCTATGGTCATATGTTCAAATTTGGGCCTTCAGCAACAGATACAGGGGTCACATGATTACCATTTGCAATTGATTCTGAACACATTAGCATTATCCATAATTTTGTTGAAATGGTTATTTTGATTAAAATATTAAAATGATTGTATTTTAAAAAGATTATTACTTTATTTGCATTATTGCATCTTGTTATATAATATATATCTTTTATTTAATTTCTTTTTATACAGCTGATGGAAAAATGGATGAATACAAATGTTTCACTAACTTTTTGATTCTGGATAGCAAACATTTTGACCATTTCATCCCCTAGCTCAGGGGTAGGCAAAGTTGGCTCTTCTATGACTCGTGGACTTCAACTCCCAGAATTCCTAAGCTAGTATGATTGGCTCAGAAATTCTGGGAGTTGAAGTCCATGAGTCATAGAAGAGCCAACTTTGCCTACCCCTGCCCTAGCTGATAAATATACATAAGAAGAACATAAAATGTGCATGATACAAAAGAATACAATTACTATTAAATATTATTTATGTACACATAGGTGAGATGCTTTGAAAATAAGGGCACCAGTTTGTTCAATGAGAACAATTGAGTGGTGTGTACTTCTACTATCCCATTTCCTCCAGTAGTCAACCAGATGGTTAGGAGAAGGCCATACATGAACAGAAAGCAATAACCATACAGGTACTCTTCAACTTATAACCACAATTGGGCCCAAAATTTTGATTGCTAAGCAATGCAGTCATTAAATCAGGGATCCCCAAACTTGGCAACTTTAAGACCTGTGGACTTCAACTTCCAGAATTCTCCAGCCACCATAGCTGGCTGGAGAATTCTGGGAGTTGAAGTCCACAAGTCTTAAAGTTGCCAAGTTTGAAGACCTCTGCATTAAATGAATCATCACATGACTAGATTGATTTTACAGCCATTTTAGTATGCTGTTTAAGGAAATTATAAGATTAAACGAATCCAACTTCCCCAATTTATTTTGCTTGTCAGAAGCCGACTGGGAAGATCACAAATAACTGTACCAGCAATTGGACTAAGTATATTAAGAAAACAAATATTGAAGAAGCGTAAGGCAATGACATTTCTCTTCTTGTAACTGAACAAACCCTTACCGTTTCTGGCTGTTCTTTAAGTAGAGGAAGAGGCTTTATAGCCAAGCTGTAATTACATAGCTTCAGATGCATTCCGTTTTGCTATTTTCTTCTTGGGTCCTGTCCCAATTGTAATTTCATGCCCCACTTTAACCTAGTAAAATGAATAAAAAATAACATTGCATCACTGGTTTTTAAGACAACATAATAATACTCTAGTCAATCAGCTTCTATTGCTGAACTACAAGGCAACTTATACCTGAGAAATTTTTTGTTCCGGTCTTGTTTCTCCCATTGGATATTAGGCAATTGCCAGGATATATTATTGATTAGGTTTCAGACAGACTGCAAAGATCAAAATTCTCATTAAAATGTAGCTCCAGAATGACTTTAAGCTAGTCACTTTGTCTTGGCCTAATCTAATTATGGTTGCAAGGAATATTTTACATATATGATGCCTACATTCTTAGAGAAAAGAGATAACATAACAATAACAATGATAATAATATAGTTTTAATCATGATTCAAATAATAAATTATGATCAGCCTCAAATCAGAAGGAAAGTAGGGAACTGATATAGGAGTGGAAAAGCAACAGATAGAAGAGCGACAACCCATTATATAGCCAGGTATGAAAGCAACTCTTGATATTTGTACAGGTAGCAATTGGTTCCCAGATTGCCACTACTAAGCTATGCAATCATAAAGCATATCATGTGACCTCATCACTTGGTGATGGTAAGTCCCAGTTGCTGTCATAATTCCAGGACTGTGCAGATCATTAAGCAGGAAGAGATGGGAGTCCCAAGCAAGGAGTGTCAAGGATTTGTAAGTGCTGGGGAAATGGAGAGTGGTAAGGCCAGGCACTATAGAGTGTGGGGGAGTGCTGCAGGCAGGTGCTAGGAAGCACAGGCGAGCCAGCGAATGCCATGAATAGGTGCTAGGGAGCGCAGGCAGGCTGGCAGAGACTATGGATCAGCCCTAGGGAGTGCAGGCAGGTGTGTGATTGTGGGTGGGCACACACTAGAGTGCAGGTGGGTAGGGATGCACTATACAGGGTGGATTGGAGAGGGAGTGCTACAAATTATGCAATCTCTGTTATGGAGTTCCTTGGGAGAAAAAGTGGTGGAAGTGACTTACAAAAGCTCCTTGCAACCTTTTCCCTTTGACTTTGCTTGTGGGAAGTTGTCAGGGAAGGTTCCAAATGGCAATCCCATAATCACTGGATTGTGATCATGTGACTGTGGGGACACTGCAATGGCCACAATTTCACAGACTGGTTATAAGTCTCCCTAGTTCAGCACCATCACACTTTTGAACAGTGGTCGTAAATTGAAGATTATCTGCAAGTGCCCAGAAACCAAATATGTACTTGAAGGTGGATTTCTTATTTTCTATTCAGCCTATGTGTTACATCAATGAAACCCTGATGTTTAAATTCTTGTATTTAACTGATGTCTAAATTCTTTCAACCTAATAAATCTTGCAGATTTATTATGAGGATTGGATTGAGATAAACACATGGAGGCAACACAATAATAATTATAATCATTGTGATTTTGAATTAATTTAATTAGATATCTATTCTTAAAAGTATATAAAACTGGTTAAGGCACCAGGCTAGAAGCACAGACACTATGGTGACTCTGGGTCAGTCAGTCTCTCTCAGCCCACTTCCCCTCACCTCACAGGGTTATTGTTATGGAGAAAATAGGAGGAGGTAGTATTTTGGGTTTTTTTTCATACTGAGTTATTTGTAAAAATAATAAAGGCAGGATATAAATTAACAAATGAAATATAATCTGTAAAAAAATGAGAAACTTTTTATGTGACTTTTTTTTAAAAAAATGCAATTACTTTCATGTTTATTAATCAGATAATATCCAAATTCAGGCATGCTTAGAGTAGATAGACAAAAAAGAGAGTTCTGAATTACTTATTATTGACAATCACAAGTTTAATGTAGATATTGACTAAGTCTCTCAGTTTTATGGAAAATACAGTATTTTCTTGCAATATATAAAATAGAGTAACAAAAAAGAAAAATGTAATTAAAAAGTTAAAATGAATCATTTTTTTAAAAAAATAATCCTAATCAGCTCAAGGTTGGCTCAGTCGTTCATCCTTCCGAGGTCGGTAAAATGAGGACTCAGATTGTTGAGGGCAATTTGCTGACATTATAAACCACACAAGAGAGTGCTGTAAAGCACTATAGAACAGTATATAAGTCTAAACGTTAAGTGCTATTGCTAAAAAAATTAAATGTCTTAAAATTAAATTATAACCAAACAGAATTATGAGCTGCCAAAGAATAATCCCCACTGAATTCAGAAGGTCATACTTGCTAACAGACATGTTTATGATTGCACTGTAAATAAAATAACATTTAAAATAAATAGTGAAGTGAAAATTCAGTGCCTGATGCATGGACTGCTATTTCTCAGACTCGTAGAGCTGATTTAAGTATTATTATAACCTCTATCGAGGATTAAAGGTCTGACTACAAAGAAAGAGTTTTCTGAAATTAACTTTGGGAACAAAACTTCAACTAATGTCATCAGAGGTTTTCTTCTGTTTATCTAACAGTCAGCATAAGTAATTGGATCCATTTCATCACATCTAAGCTTGTTCTTTGTGTGACAGATAAAAATGAACATATTATCTCCAGATATTTTACTTCCACATTCAATTAAAACAAATGAAAGCAAGGTTTAAGTACTTTATACAAAAGTCATTTTGCTTTGATAAGTTTTTGAAGGCAGTAATAAATCTACCAAGACTTTGTTTCTGTCAGATATCACATGATTTTAGTGTGAATATTTTGAAAACAGTCTTATATGTCTCAAGCCATAAAGTTTATTTATAACTACTAAAAGCAATCACACTAGAAACAATAGTGTCCAACAACATTAAATCATGTTAATTCTTCTTGACTTTCATGGGAGCAATTAAAACCCATGCTTGATTCCCTGACTGAAATCAACAGGACGTGAAAATATTGAACACTGATTGGATTATATCCCTAGGCCCAACAAAAGATTTGTTTAATACTTGCAACAGCTAGCTATGTTAACTTGTTTTTCTTTAAACAATTATAAGACTAGGACCTCTTACTGGGAAATGAAGTCTATCTCTTCAACCCCCTTACTGTGATCAAAATTGGAACCTTCCCTTTACACAACAGGCTCTAGAATCCTTTCTGTAGATTTTGTTTTTTTGCTGCGTGCCACACAGAATCGCAGATGGGCAGCTATATAAATTTGATTATAATTTTATTATTATAAATAATAAAATAATTATAAATGAATAAATTTAGAATATGATTCATGTTATATAAATCAAGATAAGAATTACTCAAGCTGTACAAACAGTTTATGTTGTATGTTACTAAGCACTGTCTAATGGTAAAACTTTAATTTTAGCCTATCTATTAAAACCTGCAAATCTCACTTCTAAAATAATTACGGTATATATATGGCTATTTATACAATTAACATTTTAACCATTTTTAAGGTTGGGAGAAAAAAACCCCAAGAACAGTGTTGAACTATCGAATAAATTAAGTCCATGTAGGAAATGTTAAAAATAACAAAACAAGTAAGTCAAATACAACTAAACAAACAAATTAAATGTTTGGAACATGAATATAAACATAGAGATGTTTTCAAAGTTGATTAATTATATGTGTCTGAGAAGAAACTGTTGACTTAGGGGTCAAGCTGGAGCTTTTGAAGCTTTCTCTGTGAATCCCCAGAGCTAACTTCAAAATTCGTACTGATGGGGCTTCCTTTTCCCATTAGAGAAGTGTATACATAAAAGTGTACATACTTAATATTACAGGAATTTCATTATTAGGAGAAAGAAGGCAAACAAAGGAAAAGAATGTGCTATTAAATCTCAATGAGCAGAGTATTTGCAGTGGAGAAAATTAAGATCTTCCTGTTATTTGAAATGAAAAATAGATAAGATTTTCTGCATGATCTGTTCTAACATGATCTTACAGGTTTTCCAAGGGTTTACTCATCATCACCATTACTGAGTACATCCACCTTGCTACTGTCATTCTCTTGCTCTTTTTCCTTCTACCTTTCTAAGCATTGAAAGCCTTTCCAGAGAGCTGGGTCTTTGCATAATGTGTTTGAAATAGGATAATTTCACCCTGGTCATTTGTGCCTCAAATAAGAATTCTGGATTGATTTTTTGAATGATCCATTTTATTTTTTTTCTTGGCTATCTGTTCAATTTTATTTCATACACACGCATAACACAAACACGTACATACGTACGTATATGTTTGGGGGGGGAACAAGGGCAATTTTTAGATTTTTATATCCTTATTTCTCAGTGAACCTCTGTGATCTGCTATCTTAGGAATTCTTTTAAAACATGCTATACTGATGAATACACTGAGCAAGACAGGAAGCTAAGAATCTTTTTTAAATGGACTAGGAAAAGACAATAAAGAAGTTTATTTATTTATTTATTAAAATTTCTATGCCGCCCAACTCCTGAGGGACTCTGGGCGGCTCACAGCATGTATAGAAAACATAACAAATAAAAAACAATTTTGTTAAAAAGCCATGTTAAAATACTATCCAGATTTAAAATAACTTTCATTCATACCCTGCCTGCCGGAAGAGCCAAGTTTTTATCGCTTTACGGAAGGCCAGCAGGGTGGGGAATGCAAACAGCATTTAACAAGATGTAAAGCTAAAATATTAGAGATGAAGTGATTAAATTGAAGTGAAAGGGAAGTACCCACTATCACAGTTTAGCAGTCACCATGACTGATTTAGCTATACATCAGAACTTAACATAGTTTTAGAATAGCAAAACCCTAGAGTTCCTACTATGAAAAGTCAAGGAGAAAAGTTTCTGATCTGAAAAGAGAAACTGCATAAGCCCATTCGGGATGTGTGTGTGTGAAACCTCATACAAATGCAATACACATCAAACTAATATTTCTAAATAATTTATGTGTCAATTTTCTTAACTCACAGGAACTTTTCTGCCTCACATCAAGATTAATAAGTTTCTTGACTCTAAATCCTCCTCCATTATTTACATATGATATGTTTTAAACGGTACAAACAATTTAACAGCAAATCTACCATCCTGATTTATTTCATCTGGCTGCTTCATACCTTGCAACAATACTGTATGATAGGTAAATTGTACTAGATTATTTTTGCAGGCAAAAAGGAGAAGGGTCAGAGTGATTAGCTTTCCTAATATTACACAACTAATATTACACAATATTACACAATATAATCAAAAGTTAGGGCTGACACACATAACTCCTCCTCTAAACAATCTATATAAAGGATTCGTCATGATAAATTAAAAGTAAAAAAAATGATTAGTCATACAGCTAGTTATCAATACTGATAGTACAGAATTGTATGCTAGGTATAATATGCAAGAGAAAGTAGAACACATATTTGTAAAATAGTAGAGAAGAATCTACAGGTGACTCAAAATAAATAAAGTAAGACTGCAGCACTAATACAGAAATCAGATTTCAGCAGTGATTTGTATAGCGGTATAACAGATAAGAGTTGCATTTAAGCAACTCAGTTATCCAAAATGTTCATTTGAGTATATGTTACATTATTAAATAATGAACCACTATAGAATAAAAACTGCATCGAAAGATAGAGACAGACACACAAAAACCAAATAGAAAGCAAAGAATTTAAGTAAAATGGATTATCT
This sequence comes from Diadophis punctatus similis, assembly GCA_023053685.1. Taxonomy (NCBI): domain Eukaryota; kingdom Metazoa; phylum Chordata; class Lepidosauria; order Squamata; family Dipsadidae; genus Diadophis; species Diadophis punctatus. The sequence continues at coordinate 171,521,526 of JALIGW010000003.1, forward strand.
TAGCAGAGTACATTAATTAGAAAGTGATTTTTTTAGATGATGAATATATATTACATTCCCATCAAATTTATGGACAATCCATCCATTAATTCCAGTGAAAGTAAATAAGCTTTAATTCACATCCCCTGGATTGATTTTTTTGTTGTTGTTCAGGTATAGTTTGTAAAATGAGTAACTATAATGAAAGAAATTAATTCTGAAAGAAGTTGCTTCCTATTGTGTTGCTGTTTATGACTTAACAAGATGTAAGGAAGCGTCACTTATGGTTAAAGAGTTTTAACTGCTTCACTCCACTATTATTTTCTTCCTGACTCCTAAACAGACTTCAATAATATAACATAAGAGGGAATTTGTACAAAACCGATTACTTAGCTGAGAGGCTAAGGGTGGCTTTTATGATGAAGACCCAGTGATAATGTTTCACAAATTATACAGAGAATGGCATGTGGCTGACTTACACACCTGAGTTTGATCAGATTTAATGCAGATAAAACTAAATTTACTCCTTTCCCCTATTTTCAAAAGGAATTTCAGATGAATACACAAATTAGGGCCAGCCCCGCAAAACCGAAGCTCATGAATTACAGAAGTGGCAATAAATCTACTGCCACCAGAAATAAACACTCCATTTAGGAAACTTGAGCTCACAGGAATTTAGGAGGTTTAGAAAGAAGTTACATTAAAGCACAGGAAAGCACACCAATATTCAGTAAAAAGGAAAAAAAATCCCACATCTTTGATAGATAAGCAGGTTACAATTCAATGTGTACTTATAGACGTAATAATTATAAGGCAACTATGAAACTCCAATTGAATTTTTCAGATTTGAAAAGATGTAACAGCTTCTTGTAATAATATTTCAAAGGATAATACCATTTACAAATGTTGGCATGGCCAGTTTTTTAAAAAAATAAAAAATAAAATATCTCTGCCTAATCTCAAATAAAGCAGCTGCCTATATATGAGAGACTAGGAACACAAACACATAGCAAGATAGAATTGCTACATGTCCAGTAAGAGCAGAGAATTGTTTGATGGTATCAGTAGTAGTCTTTAGATCAATACTCAGCCTCTCATCCAATGGGGACAAAGATAAGCATTAGCTGTTGCTTAGAACTAGGGACACAATAGTAAGAATGGTGTCACAGAATGCTTTAATGTTTCATATATTGATAGTTATCTGTTTGGTATAACTTCTTTATTTACACAGTAAGATTATATCCAGAATATAATTTGAGAAGGAAGGAAGGAAGGGAGGCAGGGGTGGGTTCCTCCTGGTTCGGACCGGTTCACTGAACCGGTAGTGACCCGCTGGTGACATCACGATGATGTCACTGAACCGGTTCTGTCAGTGCTGGTCCGTGGGCGCCACCATCTTTTTTAAAAAAAAATTTTTAAATTTTTTTTGAATTTTTGGGGGGGAATTTCCACCCGGGTTTTTCTTCTTCTGCACATGCATAGAAGCTGAGTTTCCGGCACTGCGCATGAGCCACCATCTTCTTTTGGTCTTTTTTTTGGGGGGGGGAATTTTTTGCGAACTTTTGGCACTGCAAATGTCACCCCAAACAAGGTCCAAAGCAGCTCTCAAAGAGAACGAAGTTAATTGCCTCGCACTCATGAGAACACAAGTTGCTGCAGGTGCTTCATTTCCGGAGGCACAAAGACCTTGGCAGGAAAGGAATAGCATCCTGCTCTCTGGAAGGGTAAAAGGAACCATTAAAGATCCCTAGAATGTAGGCGTGCCCAAGGTGTTATGGCGATAGCGAAAATCATTTTACTTAGGAGACTGGGCAACAGGGAGATTGGGACTCTACACTGGAGCTGTACCTGAGTGGAGAGCTCCCTAAGGCTATTCTGCCTCTCCTGGGATAAGGAGACCCTACTGTCAGCTGTCAAATTTGGAAGCCGGAGAAACAGCAACTCATGGTTGAAGAAATCCAATTAGGCAGATATGAAAGTCAGAATCCAGAATGAGATGACCACGTCCGTCCAGACTGAGGACTGAGTCGTAACTGGGTATTTCAGGCAAGGCGGAGCCCCTAACTTCAAAATTAACAGACTCAGTCCTTAGCTGATTGGATGAGGTCAACCCATTCTGGATGATGACTCCACCCACTATGGAGAAAAGGAAAGGAAAGGAAAGAAGGAGGAGGCAAGGAAAGGAGGAAAAAAGGAAAGGAAAGGAAAAAAGGAAAGGAAAGGAAAGAAGGAAAGAAGAAAGGAAAGGAAGAAAGGAAGAAAGGAAAAGAAAAGAAAAGAAAGAAAGGAAGAAAGGAAAAGAAAGAAAGAAAGAAAGAAAGAAAGAAAGAAAGAAAGAAAGAAAGAAAGAAAGAAAGATTTATGACCACAATTGAACCCAAAATTTTGGTTGCTAAGCAAGAGCATTGTTAAGTGAGTTTCACCACATTTTACAAGTTGACCACGCCCACCTGGCCACATGACCACCAAGACATGTCCATCTGAAGCCACACCCACCTGCCCTCCAAGCCACGCCTACAAAATAAGTCACACACACAGAACCGATAGTAAAAAAATTGGAACCCACCCCTGAAGGGAGGGAGGGAGGGAGGGAGGGAGGGCGAGAGGAAGGAAGGAAGGAAGGAAGGAAGGAAGGAAGGAAGGAAGGAAGGAAGGAAGGAAGGAAGGAAGGAAGGAAAGGCTGTAGGAGAAACACTTCAAAGAGAAAGCAATAGGTAGGAGAAGCGTTATGGGCCTTTTCCATTGCAACTGCTTTAGTGCTTTGCAGTTGTTTAGAAGTGATCTGGGTTCTCAGGCTGCTACTGAACAATGAACATTTATTTCCTCAGTTAATTTTGGAGTGGGAGGAATTAGATTGGTGGAAGTTTGATGCATAAATGATAAAATATGTTTGTTTTTTAATATTGCTCAGCTTTGACTATAAACATTATTAGCCCATAAGGTCTAACTGGATGCAGCCAGACTCCTTTGCCTCTGTATCAGAGATCTTTAAAGAAAAGGCAAAAGTAAAAAACAGAACAAACAAAGCTACTCATCATATGGGTGGGTTCTAACTTACCTTGCTGCCGGTTCACTTCCTCCTGCTCTGCGTGGCTGTGCCTCGTGGGCGCGCGTGTGCTTTGCGTGCGCACGCATGCACAGTGCCAAAAACGTTTTTTAAAAATTGCAAAAAAAAAGCCAAAAACAAGATGGCGACGCATACGCAGTACCGGAAATGCTCAGAAGTTCCCATGGTACAGATTTTTTTTTGCAGTAGTCTATTTGCATGAGGGTGGACCCGCCTGGAGACGGATAGAGGAGCAGTGTCTCGGTTCCTAAGACCATCGGAAATATGTGTTTCCCAATGGTCTTAGGCGACCCCTGTGAAAGGGTCATTCGACCCCCAAAGGGGTCGCGACCCACAGTTTGAGAACCGCTGCCTTAAGCTGAGAAATCTCCAACTGATACTTGAGTAACAAAACTCTTCATATATGGGGACTATTTTTCTTTATTATATATTTGCCAATAAATAAACAAATAAAATGGTTATAGAACTGAACTTCTAAATTATAAAACTGCATTTACTGAAAATAAACGAATAATCAATTGTGCTAAACAGGTTTCATAGTGTATTTTCTTTTTCAGATAACAAATTATTATAATTTTTATCATATTTAGTCAGACATATATTTCTATGATTCTGATTCAGAGAGCTAGTGAAGTGTGATATCTAAGAGAAACAGCATAAAACAGAAAATTCCCATGATTGAACTTCATTTCTACCACAAACTAAGTGTGAAGCAACCAGTGTCTTTCAGCCTTAATTTGCACTATGGAGAATAATAATACTGATTTAATGTATAGAGTTTAATAAGGATTGTAAATAACATTATATATCATCTAAAAGTACAAAACAATCCTGAATAATATGCCTGTGTAGAATTTTGTTTTCTTATCATAAATATAAAAGTAAACCAATACTTCATAGGCATCTGCAGAAGGAAGCAGATTGATAGCGCTTTGTGTTAAGCCCCTAACAGGGGTGAAATCCAGCAGGTTCTGACAGGCTCTGGAGAACCGGTAGCAGAAATTTTGAGTAGTTCGGAGAACCGGTAGCGGAAATTTTGAATAGTTCGGAAAACCAGCAAATACCACCTCTGGCTGGCCCCAGAGTGGGGTGGGAATGGAGATTTTGCAATATCCTTCCCCCAGGAGTGGGGAGGCAATGGAGATTTTGCAGTATCCTTCACCTGGAGTGGGGTGGGAATGGAAATTTTGCAGTATCCTTCCCCTGCCACACCCACCAAGCCACACCATGCCCACCAAGCCATGCCCACAGAACTGGTAGTAAAAAAAATTGGATTTCACCACTGCGCCCTATATAAATAATAAATTTTACAACTGGTCTGGTAATAATCATTAAAATAGTTTTTAAAATGTATTTTAAAAATTGCATGATTAGTGCTATAAACAGCATAAGCTTCTAAGACGGATCAATATGACCATTGTGATACACCTCTTGTTTGCATTATAATCACATTGCTATTTCCAAATATTTTTTCCTGTGTAAAATATGGGAAACATGTTGAACATTTAATGCTACAAGAAACACACCAAACATACACATATATGTACAGATATACTTCTACACACTATCAATGTACTTATCACATATTTACCTCTTGAAAAATATTATGCAGTATGATCCTTTTCTCCACTGCAATCTATCAGTTTAACAATCCTTCATTACTTTAAAAAATCAATTTTGCTTAACAAGTAAGGTCCACATCTTAGCACCAGAAATGTCCATACCTTCACCACTGCCACAATAAATGCTTCAGCAGCTCTTTATTTTAACTGTGCAGTGGTTATTACATAGCAAGGGTTTCTTAAATGCACAGACGCTGACCTGATCCCCTCTAGATGTGATACACTTCAGTCCATATGAAATCCCAGTCAACACAACTGAATTGTGGCAGGCTAGGAAAACTGTCTATACAAAGCTGAACAGCAACAGCAGACAACAATAGAATTTAATTGGAAAAACTATGACGGAAAACCAGACAATTTACCAAGGAGTTCTACGACATTTCTTTTTAAAAAGGTAAATAAAACTAAAGTCTATTTTATAAAACAGAGTGAATGGGATTAGGTGACCGCATAATCCCTTTGGACTTAATATTTAGGACAAGATTTTGCCCTCAGGCTGTGTTGCTGACATCACTGGGCAGAACTTGGCTTCAAATGACACTACACACCCTACCCATTCATCAAATATTGTGCAAGTCCAAAAAGTTGTTTACATGAAACTTCAAATATTTTAACTGTTTGCTAACTTATGGAACGGTGATATATAACATTTTCTGAAGGTCTTGTAACTTAAAACAAATGCAAGCCTCTTTGTAATTATCATGTAAAGAATGATATTTAAAAATTCGTCTCTGTGCTTGATAGGAAATAATACTGAAAGTTCTTAAATTAAAATCCTATTAACAGCAGCAAATCTTATGGCAAATTACAAGATAACATGTCATTGTATGTAATAAAATCTACCTTCCAAATAGAACATCTGGGTCAAAACTGAATCCTAGCAGCAAGTGAAATAGGTTCTGCACTCTGTAAAGTTTTTACTTAAGAAGAGAATGCCTCAGGTTAGCAAATGTTAGTAAATTTCTTCAGAGGAAGCTGCTGCCAAGTGAAGGCTATGCCTTAAGGTAATTATCTCATGTTATACACTGGAGGAAGCCCATATTATTAGTCTATTATTTCATCTTGTGTTTATACTGGTCTATCCCAGCTATAAGATTAACTGTAATTCTGAAGAAAACATTCTGTGAAAATTTGCCACAGTCACTACTTCCAGAAAATACTGCCTGCAAAAGTTTCCTGTTGTTGTTATGACTGTGATCTGGATGAAGATTCACAATCATGTTTATACTTTTTCTGTAATCATATACGCTTGACAAAATAAAACAAATAAATAAAATAAGATCTTTTTCAAAAAGTCAGGAGGATAAAAGAGAGAGGAATGAGCTAGGAAGAGGTAAGTAGGGAACCAATTTTCATTTAGTGGCTGGAGATCAAACCAAACTTTATCAGGCTCTACCATCCCTTTGAATCTCTATCAAGCTACTGTCCTGAATGTAAGTCTTAGCATGACAGAGGACCATTTTTTGGTAATTCATGGCTGAAGGCCAAAGGAAAGAATTTTAGCAACTGTCAGGACCAAACAAGAAACTGAAAGCTAAACTACCTATGCTAGGGAAGACAATAGCTATTTATTTGCTACATTTAACTGTTTCTTTTCTTGCCTTTCCCACTTTAGTGTTATTTTTGCTTCATGTTATACTTTGACAAGAACTTATATATATTTATACAATAGACAGAAAATTAGATACACTTAATATTCACTAAAATCAGCAGGATACAAATAAATTATGACCAAACTTTTCCACTGATATCAGTGGGAATTAGGTGCCAATAAATTGACTTGAATACAATCTCTATGATTTATGTCTTGAACCAACATTTTCCTCTTGACAAAGGATAGAGACCAACACTAATGGAATAAATGTTGATGTGAGAGATAAGAAGAAGGCTGGTGGTAAGTCACTTGAAAGATTACTTCAGAAATGGCAACTCAGTCCAGGTGCTAAGAGATCTGGAAAAAAAGTTCCATTAAGAGGCTCTTCCTTAACTAATTATGAGTGAGGCTGGGAGATTCCTATTACAATTTGCAAGATTTTTTATTTTCCCCAGACTAACATGAAAACCCTTACTGAAATCCAGCTTATTCTTTGAAATCCATATTTCCTTGAAATCTACTTAATTTTTGCTGTTAATCAGGCTTGGCAGTCCTATATCAATTAAGCCATGAGATAAAAATGAAGAACAATTACTACTCCTTCTCCTCCTCTTCCTCCATCATCATCATCATCATCATGAACCTTGGAGGTCTTCTAGTCCAGTCTCATACTCAAGTTTAGGTCTTCTAGTCCAGTCTCATACTCAAGCAAGAGACCCTAAACCGGGTGTCAGCAACCTGTGGCTCCAGAGCCGCATGCGGCTCTTTGGGCCCTCTGCTATGGCTGTCAGGTGATCCCACCACTGGCTGGCCCCTCCCCTCCCCTTCCCCTCCTAGTCACTCCTTGCCTGGTCTGAGAAGGCGGGGGATGGAGAAGCAGCTGGGGCTGACTCTCCAGTGCCTTACTCTTGCTGGAGCTTCTTCTGGCCCTTGTTGGGGCTGAGCATGCCTGGGTCGCTTGGGGAGACGTGCAACCTGCTCTCCGCCCCGAGACACTGGCCCAACCCGACTGCGACCGACACCGGCCTCACTAACATGAGGGCTGGCAGGGTGGGAATGGGATCCTGGAGGAGGGGATGACGGAAAGGGGGCCTGCAGCGCCCAGCCACGGCTTTAAAACTTGCAAGAGGGACTCAATGAAAGCTGCGGGCAGCACCGCTCCGCTGGAGGAGTAAAGAAGCTCAGGGGAGCGGGAAAAGGGGGCTGGCCCCACCGAACCTCGCATGCCCACTCTGGGGGTCAGGCTCAGAGAAAGCCGGAGCGCCTTCACCAAAGACGCTCACCCATCTCTCTCTCTCTCTCCCTCTCTCTTCTCTTCTCTCTCTCTCGGAAAGCCGAGGCCAAGAGAAGAGAGAGAGAAAGAGATACACACACACATACAGACAGACATATAGAAAGAGAGATACAGAGAGAGTGGCAGAGAGAGAGAGACAGAGAGAGAGGGGGGGGGGAGATAGAGAGGGGGAGAAAGAGACATAGAGAGAGGGGGAGGGGGGAGATAGGGAGAGGGGGGAGAGAGAGACAGAGAGAGATGGGGAGAAAGAGAGATGTCAGAAGGGTTTTGTGGTTCCCAGTGTTTTTTAACAACCGGTTCACTGCCCTAATGACCGGCTGGGTAGGCGTGACTAGGGGGTCATGTGACTGGGTGGGAGTGAGTGACGTTGAGTTGGCCACGCCCATCCAGGTTTTGTGGCTCCCTGTGTTTTCTTTTCTATGGGAAATGGGTCTAAATGGCTCTTCGAGTGTTTAAGGTTCAGACCCCTGCCCTAAACCATTTCAGACAAATGGATGTCCAGTCTCTTCTTACAAGCCTCCAGTGATGGAGCACCCACAACGTCTGAAGGCATGCTGTTCCACTGGTTGATTGTTCTCACAGGAAGGACACAGTCACTTACCAATGAAAAAACATACCTCAAAACGTGTAAGCATGTTGTGGTTCAGTGCAATTTCAAATACTGTACTGACTTCTGACTTATTTGCATCTTTTTCCTTCTTCCATTTCATTTCCTGTCTGATCCATTCTGATCAAACATGAGAAGTTATTCTTCAACCATCTTTCTTCTAAGAGCATAATTAATTATCTAGTGTTTTTCTTCAAACTACGCAAAAGAATGCAATTTTATATTTGTTTATATTCTTTTACATTTTTGACTATTAATGTATCTATACAGTACAGCCATTTTTAAAGTTTTCAGGTTTGGTATCAAGATTATGGTTGATCAAATAAGTGTGCCTTCTCTCGGGCAGGGAGTCAAACAGAGTATCTTCCTAATATTACTTCCTTCCCCAGAGATAAAGGAATGCCTCTAGTCTTTTTTGTTCTTGTAATAGCAATAGCACTTAGACCAGTGGTGGGTTCCTACTGGTGCGGTCCACTCTATAGCACCGGTAGCGGCCCACTGGTGACGTCATAGCACCGGTGCGGTCGGTTGCCGGTGCCTGGGCACCGCCATTTTTTTTTAAAAAAAAAATTTAAATTTTTTTTTAAAAAATTTCTTCTGCGCATGCCCAGAAGTTGAGCTTCCGGCACTGCGCATGCGCTGCCTTCCTACCCCACAGTGAGTCCAAGCAGGGGAGGATGGCTGAGGGAGCGCGTGAGACGTTGAAAGAACGGGCAGCAGAAGCTATCTCCATTCCCCTCCCTTCAGCAGTCCGAGAAACCACGAACGCGCGGTGATGATCCAAGGCATTTTCGCACGTTCGAGGCTTCTCGAGCTGCTGAGGGGAGGGGGAATGGGCAGCAGGACCTATCTCAGTTCCCCTCCCTTCAGCAGTCCGAGAAGGCACGCCCACCCAGTCACATGGCCGGCAAGCCATGCCCACCGTCACATGGCTGGCAAGCCACACCCACAAAGTAAGCCACGCCCACAGAGTGGTAGTAAAAAAATTAGGAACCCGCCCCTGACTTAGACTTATATACCGCTTTCAGTATTTCCCTCAAGGACATCTCCATGGGGTTCTCTACAATAGGGTCTTTTGCAGTGTTAGTTCTGCTACTTCTCTGTTATATTCCTGATCTTCAAGGTTAATGAGGACCTCCTTTGAGGTGTTGGGAGCTAGGATCCAAGTAGTAATTAATACTGAGTGAGGAATGTTTCCATCACCTCTGAAGTAAATGGTGGTACATTTCAGACTCAAGAGTCCTTCATATGACCTAATTATCTTGCAAAAGTGTAGACGTATCTATACTTTCTTTTTCTTTCTGTTTTTGGAAAGGTGTTAGAAAAAGTGGTGGTACTACAACTGCAAAGAATCAGCATGGAAACTGCACTGATTATGTTTGTGAACCACCTCTGGAAAGACTGGAATTGAATGAGTATAACCTTTCTAGTCCTCCTTGATATCCTAGTGGTTCTTGATACCATTGAACATTGTATTTATCGGAACAGTTTCTGAGAGATTGGATAAAGGAATAGTGTTTTGCAGTGGTTCTTCTCTTTTCTACAGAGTGGGTTCCAGATATAATGCTGGAAGAGAGATCTGCCAAGAATTCTCTACTTCGTGCAGTTCCTCAAAGGTCACTCCTGTGTCCCTCTATATGAAACCACTGGAGAAATCATCTGCCACCACTGTAAAATGGCCAGGGAAGTGACCTGTGAAGTGTTTGGCTTTTTGATGGAGCATATGGTTCCTCCTGCCTTGAAAGAGGCAATGCAATGGCCCCTCCTCCAGAGGCTATCCTTGGACTCCATATTTTTTGCTAACCATTGAATAGTCTCCAACCATCCAAGTTGAGGAAAGCTGTTGAAAAAGTGATTGGTCTGCAGCTGATGAGAACCTTGGAGGAAACGGACTATCTAGACCAATTTCAGTTGGTTTTCAGGCTGGGATTTTCTGAGACTGCTTGGTCACACTTGTAGATGACCTGTGGTAGAACCATGATGATGGTGGTACAACCGTCCTTCTGCTGCTTGAACTCTTGGCAGCTTTTGATACCTTTGACTAAGGTATCTTTCTGAGGTAGCTCCACAGGTTGGAAATTGAGGGCACCATTTTGGGGTAGTTTTTTGTCCTTTTCTGGAGCTGGTTCCAGACAGTGCTGGTTGGGGAGAGAGATTGCTTCCTAGGCCTGTTCTTTGTGAAGTCCTTCAGAGTTCTATTCCCTCCCGCCTCCTTTTTAACACATACATGAAAATTCTGGATTAGATCATCTACCAGTTTGGGATTTGGTATCATCATTACATGATAATACCTAATTATATCGTCCAAACCTGTGCCATCCAAGTGAGGCTGTCAAGATTTTGTCATAGTGTCTGGAGGCTGTGCAGGTTTGGAAGAAACCTTTTAATCTTCCTAATTTGGGTGTATGGGCACCTAGGTTTCACAATATTCTATATCTAATCTTATATAGAGTGGCACATCCCCATTCAAGGGTGATGCATGTTTTGGGATATTCCTGGATTCACAGTTCCTGCCTGATGAACAAGTGGCAGCTGTACTACAAAAGCCTTTGCACAACTTCGACTGGTGTGCCAGCTAGCCAAACTCTGGGAGCCCTTCAGAAAGTCACTCATGCCCTGGTCACCTTATGGCTTGACTGCAGCAATATGCTTTACCCAGGGCTGCCATTGAAGACTATCCAAAAGCTTCCACCGGTCCAGAATGCAGTGGTATGGGCATGATGGCTGTGCCTCAGTATGCCGATATAACACTTTTGCTTTGTGAGCTGCACTAGTTGCTAGTTTGCTTCCAGGTATGAATCAAGGTGCTGGTCAATACCTATAAAGGCATAGGGCCAGGTTACTGGAGGACCACCTCTTTCCCATAGTATCTGCTCACCCAATTCAATCTTGACGGATTCATGCAAAATTCAATTACACAGTGCCATCTATCAGTAGCCTGGAAATGTGCCTTCTGTTCAAAAACTGATTCTTTTTTTTTAATGATTCCTAAAGTGCCCTAAATTAAAAAATGTTCTTGCATTTAAGTATACACAGAGTTATAGTCACAAATCAAACAGAATTTTCTTTGGATACAAACTTATTTCTGATTCTATGCAGGTGCACTAGTTCTTGAAATCCAAACACAGGATAGCTAAATGAAAGATTGCCATTTATTATTATAAAAATAGCTGAATTTGCTGCTGGAAAACACCACATTGTCCACTTGTAACTGAGATAGAAAACATGTATTTACCCTCAATATGGCCACTAATATACAGTGGAATCTCAAGTCCCACCCATTAAAGATATTTGAAATGTCCTCAATTTTGGAGTTGTTCAGGGTAGGAATAATGATTATTATTACTACAAGCAATGGTTTGCAAACCCACATTAAATCATGATTTCATAACCCAGATACTGACCAGCATGCATATGCAAAAGAATGTCTTCATAAAATTTAAGCAACAGAAATCCAATTGTTGATCTATGTGAGAACATCAGTACACCAACATTGTATTTTACTAAATAATCAAATGTAAGTAGAACATAAGTTCTAAGTTAGTGAGCAACTAAATTCCTTATATTCAAATTGTTATATTATAAAAATAGACAGTAAAAGTCAAGCCAAGAGTAAACAGGGACACAACTCTTCTGCATTATTTATTGGCATTGGCACTGAACAGTAAGTCTTTGAGGCCCTTTCACATCAGCTTCCTAGCCATTGTCAAAAATAAAGGAAAGGGGATGGATGGATGATTGGTGGCACTGAGAGATCCCTGACTTACGTGTGATCTCATCACAAAACAAACTCTTGGCGATGTATTCCCTTCTCAGGCTTCACTTTGGCTGCTTGGCAGGGGTAAGCTGGCAACTATACAGCAGTTCTTTCATGAATGCAAGTTTGTGTTCCCATACACTCCCTGTTTTCATCACCGCTGTTTGCATTGTGATTTTACCAAACAGTCCCAATAAATATTCAAACTCATAAAAGTTCCACCATACAGTACTTGGAAAGACTGTGTGTCTAACATTAAGCAAAGGGAAAACACACTGTTTGCTCAGTAGGAAGTGTGTGTCTAATGTGTCACACATTCTACAACACAAGCAAGGTGGTATAATTTAAAAGATCTACTACCTCCGTTGCTCCATTTACTTGATTCATGATTGTTCTAATCAGCTGCAAAACAAGCTACTATCAGGGCAGCATTCTTTATAATAATTTGATCTGTGGGCCACATGGAAGCAGGTTTCCCAGAATGCATGGATGTTCCTATTACTAAACTAACAATGAAATAATCTATGATATTGGTAATACTGTTAGTCTTATTAGATTGTTACAATGTTCAGTCCGCAACATGTAAAGAATTTTAAATATTAGGAATGAACATAAATATTAAATAGGATTAAAATAGGTAAGCAAGAGATGTTGTCCAAAGGATGGATGACACTTACTACTGAATGCAAGAGAAGAATAAAAGTATTTCATCTGCCTCCTTCCAAAGCAGACTCAGTTAAGCTTAGTTGTCTATTTCTCTTTAGGGCACTGGAAAACTGGAGATTTAGGATTAGTTCTAAGAAGGACTAAATTTTCATTGGAAAAACCCTAAGGAATTTTCCCTTTCATAATTAATTTTCTTTGTTTTCACAATGTCATAAATGTATAAGTGACATATTTGAAAAAGGAGTGGTATACTGTATATTATATTGTGGCTTTCTGAAAAGAAAAATATTCAGGGTTGTATTGCACTATATGCCGAAAACAATGAATTTAAACTCATTTTATTTTGTTCCATAGGCAAGTAATCCAATTTTCTTCATACTAACTGAAAAATGAATCCCAAGAGATGAGACTGTTTAGTCAATGCTGATATAGTACAGCTCAGAATATACGTTTGTTTATGGAGTGTGTGTGTATGTGTATGTTTATCAGCGGTGGGTTGCTCCCAGTTCGAACCGGTTCTTAGAACTGGTAGCGCCTGTGGCGGGAGGCTCCGCCCACCCACCCAGGACACTTCTGCGCATGTGCAAGTTGTGAGAGCAGCTTCCTCTTCACTATATTGACATATAGAATAATTAGCTAGATCTTCTATCCATCCATACTTCCCTCATACATTTGATATATCTTTTATCCTTATGTCTACTCTTGTAGTAGCATTCCCTCAATTCCAGGTTCCCTTGTCTCGTCCATGTATGGTTAGTTCCAGTGGCACACTTATCATCAGATTGTCCCTGGTTCTCAACATCTGAGGTAGACCTTGTTAATCCTGGTGATGGCTGAAACGGCATTACCTTCTTGATTTGTGTCACCGTCATATTTGAGGTAGGCATGTGGGGTATTAGAGGATCCTAGGTAGATACCAACTGGGATTAGAACCTCCCACATTGAAGGTGATGCTCTAACCATGATGATATCCAGCCACAATATATACTCCATGCTAGATGGAATACGAGCGATCCATGTTCCGAATTTAGTATTTCCAGTGAAAAGCGGCTACTCAAAGTCAGGTAAATTGTACTGAGTGCTGAAGAAAAGGCGTTATTTCTCTGGGCTTAGATTCACAGCATGCATGCCACTGCAGTAATGTGTTTTGCTAATTGTTTTTGAGAGATGTGTCCTTTTAACCTTCTCTTCATGTCATCCCCAATACATTGTTAAGGAAGCCTAGAGCATCCTTAGTAGTAGTAATCTAAGCCGACACTAGGACAAGCTTGGAGATGAGCTAGTCAGGGACAGTGATCTGCCAGACTACTAAAAATGTTCCCTCTCTATTGGATTGCCAGGCATTGTACCTCCTTGGGCATTTTTGGCTGCAAAAAGGGTCTTTTTTTTCTACGATGGAATAACTCTCAGCAATAAGTCAATCAGAAAACATGCTGTTGGCTGTGTGTGTAAGTCACGTGCATATGCGTGTGCTGAGATGATCATCAATTCAGGAAAGCCCTTGAAATTCATACACTCAAAGGAAGAACAGGAAGTGAAAAGAAAAGAGGCCCTTTGCCTAATCAAAAGGGATTTTCTCAGAAAATTGATCTCAGGAGGGAGAAAGATAACATTGATCCAGAGAGTAATAATAGCACTGAGGCTTGAGTTTCTCTGCTTTGTATTTCAAATCAATTCTTTCAATTATTCAGACATTGGGGGGGAGGGCAGTATCTATGAAATTGATTTACAAAATGAGTATGCAATAATAATAATTAAAACTGAGTAAATTTTTTAAAAGGACTTTAATCCCCAAACCTGATGTGCTGCACATTCAGGAGAGAAATTGGTGGTTGGGTTCTCTGCTGGCAGGTGATGCTGGATGGAATACGAAAGGACAACATGGAATCAGAGGTGAGTTCCTCCCGGTTCGGACCGGTTTGCCTGAACTGGTAGCAACCTGCTGGTGACATCATGATGATGTCACATAACCAGTTCGGTCAGTGCCGGTCCATGGGCACCGCCATCTTTTTTAAAAAAAAAATTGGAATTTTTTAAATTATTTTTTTCTTCTGAGCATGCACAGAAGCCGAGTTTCCGGCACTGCGTATGCGTTGCCATCTTGTTTTTGGCTTTTTTTATTTTTGGCTTTTTAAAATTTTCCGGCACTGCGCATGAGCGTGCACTAAGCGCGCATGCGCCATGAGGTGCGGCCACGCAGTGCAGGAGGAAGTGAACCGGCAGCGAGGTAAGTTAAAATCCACCCCTGCATGGAATCTATGCATGGGAGCCGAGGTGGTGCAGTGGTTAAAGTGTAGCACTGCAGTTCAGCAGTTCAGCTGTTCAAATCTCACCGGCTCAAGGTTGACTCAGCCTTCCATCCTTCTGAGGTCGGTAAAATGAGGACCCAGATTGTTGGGGGCAATATGCTGAACTCTGTAAACCGCTTAGAGAGGGCTGTAAAGCACTATGAAGCGGTATATAAGTCTAAGTGCTATTGCTATTGCTATCTACCATGCATTACCCTTGGTGAAACTGTTTCCACTGACTGATGTGAGGATACCAATGCTGCCCAGCCCTGATGCTAAGGCACTTAAAATTAGGCTGTAGGAGCAATGCAACTTATGTCAATATACTTTCCTTCTGACTCAAGGATGGGAAGAATTACAGCAACATTAACAGGGCTATAAGGAAGAGTTCTTCAACTCCTTCCAATCTGTTTAGCAATCAGAGAAAACCTATCTGAATTTCCCGAGCAGGGCCTAAATAAACTCTGAAAGTAATTTAAATCTAGAAATAGCATGAGAGAAAAATAAGACTACCTTCATCTACTTTCAAAATTCCAATCTATTCTGTCCTTTTCATCTTCATTTAGAAATTTCTGTAAATATAGAAATGCTATTATTCTAGTCCTTTTATTTTAGTCCTATATTTTCACAATATTTTCACAATTTTTAAAAAATGCTGCGGGGGGCAGGCGGGAAGAATAACAAAACTATAGGCTCATACAACTGCTCAGTGATACACCAAGGGATTAATAGACTGCCTAAAACCATCTGACAGCTGTTCTGAAGCTCAGTCAAAATGTTTTTGTAATCTCATTCTCATGCACAAAAACATTAAAATGTCATCATTTAGAAGATCTGAAGGAAGCAAATTCTTAAGAGTAGGTAGTTGGGATCAGTTGATGTAACATTCTGTATTTTTATTTTTTGAGGCATGAAAGCATTCCTGTAATGCTTTAATTGAAACTGGAAGACACAGATATTATTTCAAAGTGCATTAATAATTATTTTCCCAACAAACAAAATACAGTAGAATTTTATGATTAAATACAATTCTCCTTCCCTATAATGTCTCTGATGTTTTGCATGGAATGGCATTCAATTGGATAGTGCCTCTATTATGACTAAATAGAACATCACAACCCACAAAGACTTTTTTCAATATCTGGTAATTTTATAATTTAATTTTTGATAAACTTGCTTCATATGTGTATATGTGTGTGTATATGTATATATATATGTCTGTGTGTGTGTGTATGTATGTATATGTATATGTATATGTATATGTGTATGTATATGTATATGTATATATACAGACACACACATACACAGACAGACAGATACACATACACACACACAATATAGTCCCCCACACCTAGCTATATACACACATTAAGTAACAATACAATGGACATCTCAATATTAGGTAATTAATTAACTGATACCTAAATGATAATTAATCGCGATAGAATTTTTACTTTTCTCTTTTTAGTTTAATTAATGTTTTTAAATAGAATGTTAATATTTAACCATATAAACATTACTGCATTGAAATCTACATTGAAATAAAAGTATATAGCATGATTATTTACAACGTTACAATAATAAAAGTGATCATATATAGATCTTTATACGAAAAAGCAATATATTCCACATAGATTCCACCATCAGTTTGGAAAGCCACATAACTGACATATAAAGCATTCTTTTTCAACCTGGTCTGCCCCATGCATGGTGGGGAATTGCAGTTCTATGGTCCTAATGCTAAAATCAACAGTGATGAAGATTAAGAATAATTGCTTTTTTTCCCTAGAAGAACCTTCAACCTGCTCATAGAAATGGAAGAGTCAATCGGGACACAGAACTCTAGCCACATACCAAAGCACTAGACTGAGACGAGTGATCTATAAGAAACATGATATCTGACAACAAAGTACAAAATTAAGACTTGAAACAAATGCTGATAAGGGAGGCAAAAGGCTTGGTAGTAAATCTAGTAAGAGTTTGGCTCTAATCCAACATTCCACTTCACTGGCTCATGTGTGTCTATGTGTATGTACATTTCCTCTGAACAGCGAAGTCCAACTTTCCTCCAAATTCTATTCCATACAATTACATCACTTAAATATATAAATTAAAAATGTGTGCATACTGTGTTTAGAGGACAAAAATACATCACTCACTAAGATAATTTTGGAGGGATTGGCTCATTCTGAAGAGCTTTATTGCAGCATTGTGTCTAGCAACTTGTAGTCTCTCCTTCACCAAAAAACTCACGCTCACCTCCATTAACTGAAGATAGAAAACCTTGGGCAGCGGTGGGTTGCTCCCAGTTCGGCCCGGTTCAGCAAACCAGTAGCAGCGGCGGAAGGCTCTGTGCATGTGCAGAAGTATTGCATGAGCGCGTGCACACGAGCAAACCAGTAGCAACAGGATTTAAAATCCACTAGTGGCCTTGGGTGGTGGTATCTAAGAAAAAGAATATGGGGAAAATGTTTCTCACTGTACGTTAAATCCACATACTAAGCCAGTGATGGCGAACCTTTTTTGGCTCCGCCCACCCGCCCGGACACCGCCATTTGGGTTCTTTTACCCTCTGCGCGCACATGTCCACACCCATTCCCTCCCCCCACACATGCACACACACACTGCGCTGCCCTCTGCGCATGCGCACAATCCCCCCACCCCCATGCATGCGCACAGGCCTCACTGAAGCCTGGGACGGTGAAAAAATGGGCAAACGGGCAAACTGGAAGTTCGGAAAAACGGACTCCCGGTTTGCCCGTTGTGCTGTTTTTCATGTATGTCTCTGGAGGGCGAAATGGCCTTCCCCAAGGCCAAAAATCAGCTGGCCAGTGCACGCATGCGCGCTGGAGCTGACATAGGGCAACGCCTCACGTACCCTCTGATATGGCTCCAGATATATGCCATAGGTTCGCCATCACTGAACTAAGCAATTTGTACATAACTTATAAGTGAAATATATCACAAGTATTTATATGGTGTGTGGCTTTAGTTGTTAATTAGGGTGTTCATTTTTCTAGTATATGTTTCTAATCAATCTAAGCAAAGATTTATGAGTGACTACCAAGAGAACTATGGTAATACATAAATGAACTGTAACTCTCCTGAAGCCATTACTCACATTGTCTTAATGTGACATTTTATGAAGTATTGAAGTGGCAATAATGATCAGACATTTTTTTCTGTGGCAAACCTACTAGTATAATTGAAAATTCATCAAAGGGAGTTTGCCTGGGTAAGATTCAAAGGTCCCAATGCATTTAGCATAAGGTTTGTAAATATTTTAATAAAGTTTAAAATAAATTCTCAACATAGGCAACTACTTTGGGAGACCACCAGCGGCAGGTTGCTCCCTTACCGGTGCCGGTGTGCTGCGCGCACATCTCCATGCTTCGGGCGCGGGCGCACTCGCTACACACATGCGCCCCCTTGTGCGATTTTGTTTCTGCGCATGCACAGAAGCAAAATCGTGCCAAAATCTTGTGAGGGGACGCTCGTGCGCGTGAGATTTTGCTTCTGCAAATGCACAGAAGCAAAATCTCACCAAAATCTCTCTCTCACACGCATCCCCTCGTGAGATTTCAGCGCGATTTTGCTTCCACGCATGCGCAGAAAGAAATCAGCCAAAAATTCACGGAAAAAAATGGTGACGCGCGCGATGGACCGGCAGAGAGGGCTCCAGAGCGGTCGCGTGCAAATTGCACAATCGGCCACTCCCTACCGGAGCTGTGCACCGGGCAGCTCCGGGCAGGAACCCACCTCTGGAGACCACTAATAGGAGACCATTTAAGAACTAAAAATATTAAACTGAAACTCAGTTTCTAAACTATGATCCAGCATAAAGCTCTTAAGCAATGAAGAATGTTTACAACTAGTTCTTAGCATCTGAAAGGGGATTTATAATATGCCTTCAAGTTGGTGTGATTAGGCGCCATTGTAATTAAATAAATTGTTATGGTCTGTTGGCAATTATAAAGCTAATTTTGGTTTGCCACAGAGGCAAACAAAATTTGTGTTTATTATAATTTTAATGGTATATGATGTTATATAAAACAAACATGCTGAATCAATCCTATAATTTCTAGCCAAATATTATTTGCATACTAAACATGCCTTAAGAATTCTCCATGCATGGCCACTAAATATAAAAAGTAAAGTATTATTTTATGAAATAATCTATTGCATTTCCCATATTTTTTCAGATCCCTCTATGGAACGGGTGTCAAACACGGCACGTCACTTTGCCGTCACGTGATGCTTTGCGATGTTTTCCCCATTCGCGGAGCTGGGGTAGGCGTGGACTGCGCATGACGCATCTGGCCCACGGGCCGCCAGTTTGACATCCCTGCTCTATGGCATCAACATTCCTTGAAGAATAGATGTTTTAACAAACCTTCTAGCAAAATGGGTAAAATTTCAAAGAGGTATGAACTGCTTGTATTTAATTCCATTTTCTTTTCATATTATAATTTCCAATATAAAGCTAGGTTTATGCACTTTGTCTCCTTTAGCATTTTCTGAATTGCCTATTTATTAAGTTCCTGGATAAATATATTTGTACCACATTATTTCTGAGTTATTCAAAGATTCTCTATTTTTACTGCAAAACATTTATTGACAAAATAAAACATAAAAGAAATGTCCTGAAAATCTTGTTTTCAAAAAATTATTGAAACCTTTTTAATCAATATGACGACGGGAGTTCTGTAAGTAAATTACATTACAGATAGTCCTCATTTAGTGACCATAATTGGGATTGGCAACTCAGTTATTAAACGAAGTGGTCTCTGAAACCACAATTGCTTATCATCTGACTTCAGCTTTACTTTGCTTTACAGACCTGCGAAGGTTGTAAATGCAAGGATTGGTTGTAAAGCTAGTTTTTCATCATCAGTGTAACTGTGAAGAATTGCTAAATGAAGCAGTTGCTAAACTAGGACTATTTAAAATAGCAGGAGAACTTTAAAAAGTATCCAAATGCTATAAAAATGCCAGAAGACTAATGCCCTGAATAAAAGGAAAATCAGTTCTGGGTCTTTTAGGTCTTTCTACAAGTAGGTAGGTACCTGTAAGTGAAAAAGACATTTTGCTGGAGTCAAGCATCTAACATTTCTCAGCAGCAATGTCCAGAGAAAAACCTTTGAAGAGAACTGGAACATCTCATAGAAATCTATTAGAGAAAGATGACTCCTTCATAGCCATGCAGTTGATCACATTGGGTATATATCCGATGGGGTGTGTGTGTGTGTGTGTGTGTGTGTGTGTGTGTGTGTGTGTGTGTGTGTGTGTGTGTGTGTGTGTGTGTCTGTCTGTCTGTCTGTCTGTCTGTCTGTCTGTCTGTCTGTCTGTCTGTCTGTCTGTCTGTCTGTCTGTGTGTGCTTATTTGTAAAAAAAATGATCCTCTTTGTTTCAAAGAACAATGATATTATTAAACACTTCTCTGATCTGGCTATATAATGACATCATTAAGGGACATTTACAAAGTAGATTAAAGGCATCTGACTGTTTATTTTGACCTCAAGGCACAGTCATGTGTCTGAGATCTGTTTTGTGATCGCAATTGTTGCTATGGAAGAATTTAAAATGGTTTTCAGTAGATCCAGCTTGTTTAATCATTAATTTTGATTGTACAACGAAGGCCATAAAGTAACAATTAAATAAATAAATAAACAGAAATAGAAATAACATTCAATTAGCAGAAATTATGTTTTTTATTTATTTATTTGATTTCTATAGCTGCCCATCTCAACAAGTGACTTTTTTCCTATAGAATTCACATCCATCTATAGCTGATCAATGGCACAAAAGAGCTTAGTACACTGTTTAGACCAGTCAATTTATGTGATCCTTCTATTTTTTTTAAACGAACTGCACCTTTTAAAAGACTAAAGCTGAAGCAAAAAGGAGAAGCAGCTAATTTGTTCCGTAGCTGAAGGAACCCCAAAGCAGTGTTGGAGTGTGTGTGTGCATAGGAAGAAAAGCAAGACCTACTCCTCCTGAAAACGTCATTGGATCCTACCGTAGTTATAGGAAGATTAGAAATCTAAAATATATTAATTTATCTATATGACAGCAGTTTCTGCACCATGCTTTACCTGGAATCTAAAATAACTTTGTATGCATGCAAAACATCTCTACTTTTGACCATTGCAGCATCCCATGGACACCTGATCAAAATCCAGGCACTTGGCAAATGACTCATATTTATGATAGTTGCAGTGTCCCGGGTTCATGTGATCACCTCTTGTGGCCTTCTGACAAGAAAAGTCGATGGGGAAGCCAGATTCACTTAACAACCATGATACTAAATTAACAACTGTAGTGATTTACTTAACAACTGTGGCAAGAAAAGTCATAAAATGGGACAAAACTCACTTAACAACTGTCTTGCTTAACAACAGAAATTTCAGGCTCAGTTGTGGTCTTAAATCGAGGACTATGTATATTTTAAATGAACTATTAATCCTCTTCCATAAATTAACAAGATTGTTATGTAAAATGTCTGAACAAGACTCCCAAAGTTGCTCTAGAATTCATGAACATTTTCTCAGAGTCTGAAATAATATGTAGTGACATCATGTCATACTATATTAATTTTGGACTTACTGGTTAGGATATATTTAAGAAGCACCCTATCCATATAATGCAGAGATATACCTTTCATAATCTGATAGAAACTTACAAGGAAAAGAGGTATATTCTCATATCTGAGATAGAGGACAATACACATTTACCATTTCAAGAAAATTCATGCGTTTGAATGTATTATGTAGTTGTATTACAAATTATGCAAATTACGTACTTTGAATTCAGATTTCCTATGTGTAATGCTTTCTTTTTTCTGAAAAAAATGCATTACTTCTTATAAAGGTAGTCCTTGAGTTATAATGGCAATTGGGATCAGAAGTAGGCAAGAAATTAAAAAGTTTCTTTTTCAAACTAAAAAAGGCAGAATCTATGTCATAGATTATTCAACTCTCTTATCTATTTTATTTTATTTATTTGTGAGATTTATATACCGCCTCACAGTGCAAGCACTCTCTAAGCGGTTTACACCAGAAAGCAATGTATATTTATATTGCCCCCAACAATCTGGGTCCTCATTTTACCTACCTCGGAAGGATGGAAGGCTGAGTCAACCTTGAGCCGGTGAGATTTGAACTGCTGACCTGCGGATCAGTGTCAGCTAAAGTGGCCTGCAGTACCTGCCTTAACCGCTGCGCCACCTCGGCTCTTATTTCAGCACATAAAACTTTTCAATGAACTAGATTTCCACCATGCCAATGGTTAGAAAGACAATTTTCTAAATACTTCAAAATTTAATATAAATTTTTATTTAATATAAAAAATACTGTATATCTTACTACAGTATCATCTTCATACCCTAAAAATAACACCGTATTTGCTACCATACTGGCTACTTAAGGAAAGAGAACAAAATATTTCAATCCTTTAATTTAGCATTATATTTATCCCTATTGACGTTATATACACCAGGCTAATTCGAACAACTTATTACGATGAATGTTTTCCTATTACCGGTTCATAATGCTTAAAAGTTAGAATGAACAAGAGCAAGCATAAAAAAGCCCAAGCTTTTCATGAGAAAAAATTAAATTGTAGAGTCAAAAGTTTTAGCAGAGGATTTGTTTTGATTACACATAATACTCAATGATCTAGATATAAAATGTACTATATTCACTGAAAGACAAAATGTCCTGGAAAAAAGGATTATTGTACTTAAATCATGTTCTAGTTTTGTTGTTGTTGTTAACTTTATTTATTTACACATATAACTGCAACCATATCACCATTCTATGCCCACTGAGAGTACTCAATCTTTATGGCCTATTTCAAGATCTCCTCCACTGATGGATTTTTTTTATCCTGTTTTATACTTCTGCCAGATTACTCCTCTCTCCACTGCTTAGAAATTATAGTAGAATAATTTAATTTACATTAATATAGGCAATATAATTTATTAACAATATTACCAATGTTTATAGAATATTATGTAAGTCAAAGAAACAAAAAAAATCTGAAATAAAAAAAAATCCTAGGCAATTCTTCATCTCAAGTTTATACTTTAAAATCTGCCTGTAGCAAAGACAAGAAAGAGATGGAGAAAAAAGAAAATCAAGGCAAGAGGGGATAAATAAATATAAATGTTTATATTCGTAAGTGTATTTTCAGTTGTGGAATAAAAATTTTTACAAAGAAGATTCTCTTTTTTTAGGAAGACAGAACATAAATTGTGTAAATTCTGGGATAATCCTTGCATTTACTTATAAAAGTACAACTCTTGTAATCAGCCATTATTCTTTACTGATCTTTATATTTACTTCCCCAACATGTTATGTTCCCTCTGATGTTATGAGAACACAGCTCCCAGAATTCTGACTAGGAATTCTTATGTATTTGCCCCAACTGCAATAACAATTTTAAAGATAAAGCCTCACATTATATCACCCATCCCACATTTAAGCAAGCTTTCCCTTTGTATATACAAGATGGAAGACAATATAAACAACTAGGTTTCAGCTTTGAAGGTTGGCTGGAAAAAGCAAGTCTTTGAGATTATTCCTGAAATCCAGGAGCGAGGGATCCAAACAATTCTGTAGTATGACTCATAATCAAGAAAGCATGCATTCTAATCTTCATACTTTTTACCTATTAATGGGCCAAAACTCTCAGTAAGCTCTCTTTAGATCAGTGTTTCCCAACCTTGGCAACTTGAAGATGTCTGGACTTCAACTCCCAGAATTCCCCAGCCAGTGAATGCTGGCTAGGGAATTCTGGGAGTTGAAGTCCAGACATCTTCAAGTTGCCAAGGTTGGGAAACACTGCTTTAGATGAACTGACAGGATGGGCAGATTTATTCTGAACAAGGTAAATCAAACTTGCCATCACACTCTCTTAGCGACCACAACCGTTAACGGTTGTTAAGTGAGATTACATGACTGCAACACTTACAACCTTTCCTAGGTGTTAAGTGAATCAACTAGCCATTAAGCGAGACATCGTGTGACCATGATTCGCCATTTTATTGCTGGCTTCTGCATCGACTCTGCTTGTCAGAAGCCAGCTATGGAGTGTACAAATGGTGATCATGTGACTGCAGAATGCTGTAAATGTCGTAAGTGGGTAGACCAGTTGTAACATTACTTTCTCAGTGCCACCGTAACTTCAAATGATCACTAAATTGGGCAGTCTTTGTGTGAGGACTATCTGTACAGGGCTTTATAGGTGATAACAAGTACTACTGAATTGCCTGTGTTAAGGTGAGAATAAATCTCCATAGAGGCGATGTTTGATCTTTCTCTCGGAGCTCAGACATTTAGAAATAAAGCCGAAAGTTAAAAGTCTAATAAAATATTTATTGAGGTACAAAAACAATAAATTCTGAATAATTACATTCTTGCTAATTAAATGCGACCGCTTCTGGTCAGAGCCAAACCACAAGAAAAATAATGGAGAATCGGGAATGCACACATGCGTACAAGGTCACATCACGTGTCCTGCTTGCAATGGAATGTACCATAATATTAGGATAGGGGTGCATCACCCTGCATAGACATACAACTGACAATATTCACTATATGACAGCCTGGAAGTATATTGAAAGCCAGTATAGCAACAATAAAATAGCTGTTATTCTATAGTGCAGACCCTACCTGATAACAGCTGAGCTGCTGCATTTTGCTCTGAGTTTTCCTCAGTCCCAGTCCTATAGATCGTGTCATGCAAGAGTCCAACTGCATGGGCTCTTGAATTACATAAGAACATGAGTTGCCAGGGGCTTCACTTACCAAATACTATCTCATTAAAAAGCACTGATCTCAATTTTCCTGAACCTGATACTTTCCCAAATGTGTTGAACTTAAAATCCAAAAATTCACAAACCAATCTAGCCACTGATATGTTGGCAGAGAAAATCCAGAGAATGCTTTCGTTAACTAGAGGATATCAGGTTGGGGAAAATCTTCTCTGAATCCAGTTATTTTATGTTTCACCTAAAACCCTGTTTGGTTCAGATTCCAGGTATCAAAACCAGAGGTGGTAAGTCACTTACCTTCCCTACCGGTTCGCAAATGTGAGTGCGCGTGCGCGCGCTGTATTCACTCACAGATGTCCCATCCACGCATGCGCACGACCTTCCACGCATGCACTTTGCTCGCACACACGGCTTGCATGCATATGCACGGCTTCAAAATGTGCCTAAATAGGACTGCATAGCGCTGGGGCGGGCCCAACCCAGCTGCAGCTCGCTACTACCAGTTCACCCAAACCGGTCCGAACCAGCAGAATACCACCTTTCATCAAAACCCCAAGCCTCTTTCTCCTCATAATGGAAGTTTTCCCCCAGTTGCTAGTTTTGGATGCCTTCTAATTTAGCCTTTCTATCCTCTGAATGAAGCTCAACAGAATCTATAATTTTACAGACTAGAGTTAAATTGTTGCAAGGATTTGGGGAAAATGACCACTGTGTACTTGTTCAGCCACAGATTTTCAACATATGTGAAATATGTTGAGTAATGAGTGAGCATGGAAGGAGGAGAGAAAGAAAAAAAAAGAATTGTATAGTTATGGTGCTAAACAGGCATTTTGCAGGAAATAATGTCATAAATTAAAAATACTTCTGTGGTAAATAAACCATATGGTGAGTTCTTTAACTTTTCTGACATCTAGCATAAACTCAGCACGCCTTTCAATATAAGGAGCTGTTACAAAATGTTATAATAGCCAAAGAGTTAAAAAATTTAATCCTTTTTTAAAAACATAGCATGGAACATAATAATGCAGTCTAAAAAGAGTGTAAAGAATAGTCTGCTGAAAAATGCCTTAGCTTCTGTAGTAGAAGTTAAAAACAAATAATAAATTCATACTGCCCTCTGGTGGCCAATAAGAATTATTTTAAGTTATACTATTTTCTAAATCTAATCAAGAGTGACAATTGATCCTGGAAACTTTACTTCTCGCATGGATAAATAACCATTGTTTTCAAAGCTTTTTTCCACAGACTGACTTTCATATTATTCTAGGCAAATAGAAACCATGAACACAAGCTTTGTGACAGCACTTTCATGAGCTTCATGAGCTTCATATCATTTCTTCAAGCCATACTGAGACTCTACTTCTTTGGGTGTAAGCCAGTGGTTCCCAACCTGTGGTACGTGTGCCACTAGTGGTACGCGAGGGCCTTCCAGGTGGTACGCGAACACTTTCGGGGTCATGAACGATTTTTAGTTAGTTATTTTTTACTTCACAAAAATGTTTACTGCCTAACACAAGATAATCTGGCAACGATTTGCAACTGTTGCCACACGCCACCCACCTGGTCCCAGCGGCCCGAGAATCCAGTTTTCTCAGCCTTCATGACCATCAAGTCAAAGAGCCGGAACCGTCTTGCTGCGCCCGGGCATGATTTCCGATGTGCTGTGAGCAAAGTCATGCCCCGCATTGACCAGCTGGTGGAGAAGAAGCAGATACAGCCCTTGCACTGAGTTGTTGTTTTCGTAGTTGGTTTGCGTGTTCTACTTGTACAATTATGGAAATAAAGTGATATCTGATCGAATTTAGTTTCTCTGGAACCAGGTGGTACGCGGCGACTGTACGGGACCTCCAAGTGGTACTCGATCACAAATAGGTTGGGAACCACTGGTGTAAGCAGATATTCACTGGTCTTGAACTGATTCTTATGTGCAATTTTTGTATAATATATAGATCATTTGAAGTTATGACTCCAGATAAGAGCACAAGGGTTTTTAATATACTGATCATATGGCCAGACCATTCCCTACCTGACTGTGTCCCACTCCCAAATTTATTTAAAAATATGCTGGTCCTATACATAGATAATTAAATAAATTAAGTTCTTAAACTGAGTCCTATGTCATCATAATAATGTAGCACAGGTATTACTGTCACGATATATGAATGCAGCCTCAGTTTTCTCAACAATAATTGGCAGAAAAAAGTATGCAAAGGATGAAAGGCCTCAAGGTTCTTACACCTTCAGTACAGTCCAAACTGTTTTTCTTATTTATTCAATATAAGAAATTTATATTAAAGTCCTGGCCTTTCAACTTATTTGACCCCAACTTCTTTTTTAAATGCAACTAGCCTACCACTCAGGAATCAATTGAAGCCTTAGTTTTTTTTAAAC
This sequence comes from Diadophis punctatus similis, assembly GCA_023053685.1. NCBI lineage: Eukaryota > Metazoa > Chordata > Lepidosauria > Squamata > Dipsadidae > Diadophis > Diadophis punctatus. Next base: position 171,548,566 of record JALIGW010000003.1, read on the forward strand.
AAAGAACTGTGCAGCCAGCTCTGTTTTAGATGACTAAGTTACAAACCATACTAATGATACAGAAACTCCTAACTGGCTCGAAGTGCTGAGAAATCACATGTCATCTGATAGCAGAAAAGGAAACTCAAATATGTTCTAAACATTCTCTATTGTCACATTTGCCTGTACAATTCACTTTCATAAATGGTAATTTATTTTAGTGTAGAGATTAGTCAGGAAGGTTATCTATTCATACACAGTGACTATAGCCCATCTATTTCCACTAATGTCTTGAACGGAAGGATTTGTAAAATGTGAAGAGGTTTTTTTAAAAAATAAATAAACAAACCAAATGCTATCAAATAACAACATTTGAAAACCAAAGAATGTATATCTACTGAGATGGAGAAATTGTTTCATTTTCTGATCATTTTTCACATGCATTCTCTCACTGTGAAGGAAAAGGAAATTCGGAAACTAAAGTATACCTGAAGTAGGTATCAAATAATGAAATGCAGCATACAAAAATTAAAAGGTTAAAATCTTCTGGCATTTTTAAATGCTATTGGAGCTACAATAATTAAAAATATAATTAAAATGCACAAATCTCCAATCGTTCATGCCACAAAAATTATAATTTGCTCTTTAGCTGGGGCTGGCTTTTGATCTAATGGTATAGAGATGGCAGGCTCCCCTCTTTTCATTTCAAGACTATTCAATTTTACTGTTGGAGTAATACTGCCTGTAAAAACAGAAATGTATATATACTGTATTTATCAGACATAACAGAAATACAAGGATCAATTTTGTTTCCATTCCCTACCTTTGAATCATAAAATATCATATCCAAAAAGCACCACTGACTTAGAACATTCAGATCTAAATTTACAAAATCTCTAAATCAGTGTTTCTCAACCTTGGCAGTTTGAAGATGTGTGGACTTCAACTCCCAGAATTCCCCAGCCAGCGTTGCGTTGCTGGCTGGGGAATTCTGGGAGTTGAAGTCCACACATATTCAAACTGCCAAGGTTGAGAAACACTGCTCTAAATGCTAAACCTGGAGATAATCTCATTCACTCATGAAGCTACTCCAGAAGATGTTAAACACGCTAAAAATGAAAGTTTATATTGTCAAACTGAACATAATCAACGGTGACTGATACAATATGAGGTGTTTATATTAAGATGCAGGCTATTTACTGTATATATAAACACTGTATGACAAAAGATGCTAAAACGTTAAAATTAAAACTTCAGAGGCTTGTGCATTCACATGGCTATTCTTACAGTAGTGCATAAAATATCAATCATCGGTTAATTTATTCTGAATGGACACTTTGGGAAGGAGTAAATAGTGATTCCTGTTTGGGGGTGATGGCTGATGGACACATGAGCATTCTTATAGAAAATGTGAATATGTTTCATTGTGTTTCACGAAATCCCCTTCACAATGTGGATGCCAATTTATATAAATAAAAATGTAACTGTTCGTTTGGGAATGATCTAAGATCTCCGAAAGTACTTCACTGATTGCTTTGAAATTTTGACACAATGTTTTTATATACCTATATTATATAGATGTCACACTTGTGACAGGTAAAAACATGATTTCCTTGAAAAACAGGTAAAACATGATTTTGTTGAAAACCAGCGCCCTCTGCTGGACAAACGTTTCTGAGCCAAGCTGAGGGAAATCTATATAAATAGATCTCTATAAATAGGAGAGGGCAGGGATGATGGGCATGGGAGTAGGGGGAAGAAAGGCCCCTCTCAATGGTTCCCTGTCTGAGGCAGATGGCACCCCCTGGTGGATTTGGGGAAAGTGTCACGATCGTAAAAAGGGTGGGAAAGAGGAGCACATGGGAGGGGGAAGGGAGAGGGCAGGGATGATGGGCATGGGAGTAGGGGGAAGAAAGGCCCCTCTCAATGGTTCCCTGTCTGAGGCAGATGGTGCCCCTGGTGGATTTGGGGAAAGTGTCAGGATCGTAGAAAGGGCAGGAAAGAGGAGCGCATGGGAGGGGGAAGGGAGAGAGCAGGGATGATGGGCATGGGAGTAGGGGGAAGAAAGGCCCCTCCCAATGGCTCCCTGTCAGACAAACACATTGACATCAACCCACAAGCATTGTGAAATTAAACATATTACAAACGTGCGCTTTCTCGTTTCTTTCTTTTCCATTTAACCAGACTGACCCACAACAACGCATGGCCGGGTACACTAGTCATAAAATAAAAAAGGCAACCTTCTGAGATTAAAAACAACAACCCAAAGTTCCTCAAGATAGAGATAAGATCCAAAACATACAGCAACTCTTTTGAATGCACAATTTTCTATTTTAACATACATTTCAGATGACCCGCAAGCTGAATATTAGAAAGATCTGACATCTCAGAACCACAATGTCTAATCTCATGGTTGTTCTCACAAATCACAATTACTTATTTTACAGAAGTAAAGCTTGTGGTCCTCAATCAAACACACAATTAGAAAGTAGAGGGGGAAAAGCAAAATGCTCATTACATATAATGAGCATTTTGCTTCACCCCCCTTTTTAACTGTGTGTTAAATTGAGGACTACTAACTTTACTTCTGTAAAACAAATAGTTGTGATTTGTGACATACAGTATATATTTACATATAATAAAATCCAGAAAACACACTTACGAAACCTCAGTCTAAACATAACCCGGGGCAAAATGAATCAAAACTATTGCCTGATGGTATACACACAAACTATTTAAAAAATTAAGCAATAAGGGTTGAATGAAAAGCAACAATTCCACCTCCATATTTTTAATTTAAAAAAGGACATTTAGTTAAATGAAACAGGAAAGTAGCCTGGATTGATATCTTTTATTACTTGTATTTACTTCTCCACACATTCGCACCACCATTCATTATACATTTCTGCCAATGCCAGACAAGCTTCTTAAAGCCATTACGAAAGAACTATGTGCTTTGTCTCTTCAATTAGAGACTGAAATTATTGCTACTTCTTCATTTGAATCAATCAGATGCCCTTGAAGGTAATCTTTCAATTTTGGGGAAAGGTGGAAGTTGCATGTTTCCAGTTCTGCATTAAATGGGGATGGGTACCATTAATGGCAAGATCCAACTTCACAATAGCCTCTTGGATGGTTTGTGAGGCATGAGGCCTAACATTGTTGTAGCAAAAGTTCCTTCTTTGCTTCTGAATGGTTCTTAAACACTGTTTCAAAAGTCATAATATTCAATACTCTGAGTTGATAAACATACCAGGTTCAAATAAATCCATACTATTAGAATAATCTGCCACAAAAAAATGTAACCATGAGTGTTCCTGCTGAAGTCAATGTTTTGATTTCCCCCTCTCCCTCCACAGGTGACATTTTAGTGACATTATTTTGTGACTGCTTCATTTCCGGATCATAATGATGAGCTACTGTGTTTTTGTCATCATGATGTCAAGAGATTCTTCACTTTCATTCTCCTAATGTGGCAACAACTGGTGACAAATTTCAGTTCCTGAAGCTTCCATCTCTGCAGTCAACATGCTAAGAACCTATCTTACACAAATCTTTTGGAGTTGGGAATAATATTATTAAATATTAAGTTTGAATTTAATGGGTAAAAAAACTGTACAATGATAACATGCTGTTTTAGTTCTACTTTCTGTACACTGTTGATGTCAGAGTTTGTCAAGTTTTGAGGGAATGATGATTATGTGGATATATTTTTGTTCAAAAACATTCCTTACCTGTGATGTTATACATTTCAGAAATAAGCTTTGTTAAGTTAAATGTGCCCTAACTTACTAAGTCAAATAGGACGTCTTACTAACTTACTAAGTCAAATAGGAAGTTAAATGGGACCATGTCTATATATTAGATTACAGGGGTCCTCAAATTTGGCAACTTTAAGACTTGTGGACTTCAACTCCCAGAATTCTCCAGCCAGCTATGCTGGCTGGAGAATTCTGGGAGTTGAAGTCCACAAGTCTTAAAGTTGCCAAGTTTGAAGCCCTCTGTATTAGAACCTCCTGAAAGTGAAGATTTTTATTACCTCAGATAGTGAGTTGGGTAATCAATATAGCTTTCATTACTATTACCAAACAAGTCCTTGACATGTTTCCTGGACATCCCCTGATTTGAACTGATATTTTCAGAAGCACTGCAAGGCTCCCAAGGTGGGGGGGGGTCTCACCTGTGCGCTCCCTGCCCTGCCGGATAAGCAGCTCCAGAGAGGACGACGAGAGGCTCCTTGCCGTCCCATCTGGAGGCTTTTTAAAAAAGAGACCGGACAGCCACTTGTCTGGAATGGCGTAGGCGGGTGTCCTGCTTGAGCAGGAGGTTCGACTAGAACAGTGTTTTTCAACCACTGTGCCGGGGCACACTAGTGTGCCGTGACATAGTGTAAGGTGTGCCATGGGTAAAACACCCGCCGGGTGTTTTTGCTACAGGACATCTCTGTGTCCCGAAAGTTGGTTTCGGGACACAGAGATGCCTCTATTACCGTATTTATCGGTGTATAACACGCAGTTTTAAAACTAAAATTACAAGCCAAAACTCTACCTGCGTGTTAAACGCCGATCCCAGCTGATTCACCGCTCTGGGGGCAGCTCAAAAACGGGCGGGCGCATCCCTGCTGTTCTCCGGCCAAGCGGCCGAAGGAGCCCTGGAGCCCTGATGCCGCCCTGCATCTCGGTCTCTTGGGGCTTGTCCGGCAGCCTGCTGGGAAGGCTGCGACGCAGGGAGGGAAGGAGCTGCTATTGCCGCTCCAGCATGTCTCTGTGGCTGACCAGGGAGCCGCGTCCTTGTTAACAATGGAGAAGCTGCGCGGAGCAGAGGCGCCTGGCGAGCGAGGTGAGTGGCTACATCGGCTGCAGGCTCCTGCCCGCGTCTCCCGCCCGCCCGCCTCTCATTCTTTTAAATGCTAAGGCAAGAGGTGGGCAAGCGGGCGGGAGACGCAGGCAGGAGCCTGCCGCCGATGCAGCCACTCGCCTCGCTCGCCAGGCGCCTCTGCTCCGCGCAGCTTCTCCATTGTTAACAAGGACGCGGCTCCCTGGTCAGCCACAGAGACATGCCGGAGCGGCAATAGCAGCTCCTTCCCTCCCTGCGTCGCAGCCTTCCCAGCAGGCTGCCGGACAAGCCCCAAGAGACCGAGATGCAGGGTGGCGTCAGGGCTCCAGGGCTCCTTCGCCGCTTGGCCGGAGAACAGCAGGGATGCTGCCACGGTCTGGGACTCAGTCGGGTGGCTGCAGCCCCGCGGGAGACGGCAACAGAGGTTCCTTCTTTCTCCTACAGGGAGAAAGACAGAAGGAAGGAAGGAAGGAAGGAAGGAAGGAAGGAAGGAAGGAAGGAAGGAAGGAAGGAAGGAAGGAAGGAAGGAAGGAGAAGACAGACAGATGGAAAGAAAGAAAGAAAGAAAGAAAGAAGGAAAGAAAGAAAGAAAGAAAGAAAGAAAGAAAGAAAGAAAGAAAGAAAGAAAGAAAGAAAGAAAGAAAGAAAGAAAGAAAGAAAAAGAAGTTAGGAAGGAAGACAGACAGAAAGAAAGAAAGAAAAAGAAAGAAAGACAGAAAGACAGAAAGACAGAAAGACAGAAAGAAAGAAAGAAAGAAAGAAAGAAAGAAAGAAAGAAAGAAAGAAAGAAAGAAAGAAAAAGAAAGAAGTTAGAAAGGAAGGAAAACAGAAAGAAAGAAAAAGAGATGTTAGGAAGGAAGGAAAGAAGAAGAAAGAAGACAGACAGACAGAAAGAAAGAAGTTAGGAAGGAAGGAAGACAGAAAGAAAGAAAAAGATGTTAGGAAGGAAGAAAGAAGAAGAAAGAAGACAGACAGACAGACAGAAAGAAAGAAAAAATAATTTCTTTTTGTTTATTTGACTCCTATTCAAGAGAATTACTTTATATATAGTCAATATAGGCACAGAGTTAAATTTTTTTAACATTTTCTAATGGTGGTGTGCCTCGTGATTTTTTTCATGAAAAAAGTGTGCCTTTGCACAAAAAAGGTTGAAAAACACTGGACTAGAAGACCTCCGATGTCCCTTCCAACTCTGCGGAGCCAAAGAGGCGGGGCTCGAGCTGCGCATCTCAATTCCTCTCCACCGGCCGCCTTCGCCGCAACAGCCGCGGGAGAAGGAGGAGGAGGAGGAGGCTCTTTTCTGCCCTGCGGAAGCATTTCCAGCAGCCGTTCCCCCGGCGGGCCGTACGGCACAAGGTTACCTGGTTCCCGGGACATTTTGGAGATGTCGTCAAAATCGGCAAATACTAACAAGAAGTGACCCCGCCGTGGAGATCGGTTCCAACCTCCCACTCTCGCTACACGCTGCGACAAGGCGCCGCCAACGTCGTGGCCCGCTATCCGGGGCCTAGCCCATCCGGGCTGGGGTGAAGCGTCTCTACGCGGGGCTGCTACCGCCGCTACCCCCCCCACCCCAACTTCTGACCGTGCGAAGGGCCGCCTCCGCATCTCCTTCCCCAGCGCCTCCCAGTCCCAAACTGCGAGCGGTGTTTCGCGCCCCCCTGTGGCAGCTGAAGGCACCGCCGTCCTCTGGATTCAGTCCCAGGACGGAGAAAAGACGCTTCTCTTACAACTGGCATTACATCTTGCTGGCATGTGGTATTTGTATTTGTATTTTGTATTTGTTTATTTGTCAAGCATATATGATTATAAGCAAAGTATAAACAGTAAAACATGATAAAAGAGGTAAGAATATATGTGTACATTAGGACAGGAACGGTAGGCACGATTGTGCACTTATGCACGGCCCTTACAAATTGGTATTGTATTGTCATTTTTTAAATTCTGCTTCTGCTCTACTTTTAGCTGCTGTGGCAGCGGAAACCTGCACATGACGCACCTTACCTGTCAATATTGACACCAGAAATAGTCTAATTTCTCATTCTTTAATCCTGCTGCTAGGGGTTCCCTTCCCTTCAACAATATTTTTATTTGGATGATCTAAACCTGAAGGAGTACACGATATATTTTTTCTGCTTTTATTGGTGCAAAACCATAAACAAGTGCATTTCAGTACTGGATTTTCTATCAGCCTTCTTCCACCCACCCACCCACCCTGCCCCCAATGCAAGGTAACTAACTATCTGATCTTTTCTTGCACTTTTGAGAATCATTTCAACCCAGCACCTGGATTATCTCTCTAGCCAGTTACTTCACACTACAATACTTTATCAAACAACTAATACAACTCTTCCTTAGAAGAGAAAGCAGACATGGATTTTAAACCCCCCCCCCCTTTTTGGGCACAGCCTAAATTTTGGCCTTTCCTATCCCAAATCTGACGTTTCACCTTGGTCAGGTAGCTCTTGCTTATCACTCCTGGGATATTATAGTATAATATAATACATGCCACTTGATTCAAGTAACTAGCTTTCCTCCACTTCTTCACACCCACCATCCATCCACTCTTGTCCCTTACAAGTATCCTCCATTCCCCGTCACTAGGTTGGATCTGATTATATGACTATATTAAGGTGACCAGATTTTAACATTGGTAAAGAGGGATACCATTGACCGGGGGGGGGGTTCCTGACGGGGGGTGGGTTCCTGATTAAAAATTTGGTCTAATAGACCAACAATAATTTTCATAGAATGCAAAAATAGTATTGTAATAATTTTTTTTTTAATTTCAACCTAAGTACAATTTACAAATATAATACATTAAAAAAGTATGTATAGTATTATTTTATTCTTTGGCATATTTCTCATTTGAATGAATTTTTTTTAGTAGATTGCTGTCGTCATTTAAAAGGTCATGAAATTTTTCACAAGAATTTGTTAAATTATATTTCAGACATAAAATGGCTTTCAAAGTCTCAACATTTAATTGTGATTTTTCTGATGTCCACACTTTATTTACCGTAGAAAAAACGCGTTCAGTCGCAGCATTAGTTCCTGGTAAGGACAGCGCGAATTCCACAATTTTTAGTGCATTATTGTATGGAACATGGTTTGTTTCAAAATGATGAAATATTTCTAACCATTTGTTCTCTATTGTGATTTTTGCTGATGCCCGAGATTTAACCTTTTCCTTATGCATATGCACCAAGACAAATTCCTTGTGTGTCCAATCACACTTGGCCAATAAAGAATTCTATTCTGTTCTGTTCTGTTCTGTTCTATTCCCATTCCCATTCCCTTCTTCATTCCAATATTCCAATATTCCAATTCTATTCTATTCTATTCTATTCTCATTCCCATTCCATTCTTCATTCCAATATTCCAATTCTATTCTATTCTATTCTATTCTCATTCCCATTCCCATTCCATTCTTCATTCCAATATTCCTATTCTATTCTATTCTATTCTATTCTATTCTGTTCTGTTCTATTCTATTCTATTCTATTCTATTCTCATTCCCATTCCATTTTTCATTCCAATATTCCTATTCTATTCTATTCTATTCTATTCTATTCTATTCTATTCTATTCTATTCTATTCCCATTCCCATTCCCATTCCCATTCCCTTCTTCATTCCAATATTCCAATATTCCAATTCTATTCTATTCTATTCTATTCTCATTCCCATTCCATTCTTCATTCCAATATTCCTATTCTATTCTATTCTATTCTATTCTATTCTATTCTATTCTATTCTATTCTATTCTATTCTATTCTATTCTATTCTATTCTATTCTATTCTATTCTATTCCCATTCCCTTCTTCATTCCAATATTCCAATATTCCAATTCTGTTCTATTCTATTCTCATTCCCATTCCATTCTTCATTCCAATATTCCTATTCTATTCTATTCTCATTCCCATTCCCATTCCATTCTTCATTCTAATATTCCTATTCTATTCTATTCTATTCTATTCTATTCTATTCTATTCTATTCTATTCTATTCTATTCTATTCTATTCTATTCCCATTCCCATTCCATTCTTCATTCCAATATTCCTATTCTATTCTATTCTATTCTATTCTATTCTATTCTATTCTATTCTATTCTATTCTATTCTATTCTCATTCCCATTCCCATTCCCATTCCCATTCCCATTCCATTCTTCATTCCAATATTCCTATTCTATTCTATTCTATTCTATTCTATTCTATTCTATTCTATTCTATTCTATTCTATTCTATTCTATTCCTATTCCTATTCCTATTCCTATTCCTATTTCAATTCCATTCAAGCATCCTCCCATCTTTTTAACACATTCCCTCTTCAAAAGGGCGGTCCATATCCAAAAAGGCTGCCCGTAGTTTTCCTGGAAACCATTTCCAAGAACCCTTGCACACTCCTGCATCTCAGTGTGGGGAGGAGGTGAGCTCGTTATATCACTCTGCCATGGTGGAAACACAAACTCCAGGTTTGCTATAAAACTACGATATTATCACAGACCATTATTGCTTAATTTTTAACCGTTGTTTTGGGCTCCTTTCCAAAAGCCATATTAGCTGTCAAGCCAAGGAAGCCTCCGTGAGCTGATAATTGCAAGGCTCCATGTTTTATCCATGGGGCAACTCCTGGAGAGGATCCTTTTAAATGCACACGCCTGTATGTGTGTTTGTGTGTGCGTACGCATAAATAAAACCTGGGAGAAAGGAAGGAAGGATCTGAGGTTGTCGGAATATCAATTGAGATATACTGTCAAGTGGAGAGTGCTGGCGGCAGCGGCGGCGCTCCTCCTTCTAACACCCTTGTTGCTACCGGTGGCTGCTGGCTTGAGTGGCGGAGCGGGCTGCTTGCCTCCCTTTCCTTCGCTTCCCTTCCCGCTATGGCTGCGCTGCTCTCGCTCTGGAAGCGGAGCCAGACGAAGGTTCCTCCCCGCGCGAGATGCCTCTCAGCCACGCGCTCCCTCGGCGCGACCGCAGCCGCTAGCACTCTCTTTCCTTCACCCGAGAAAAAGGAGGGGAGGGCAAGTCAAAACACCCCATCCTCCCATTTTCGCCGAGGGAGCGCGCGGCTAAGAGGCATCTCGCACGGGGAGGAATCTTCGTCTGGCTCCATTTCCAGAGCAAGTGAGCGAGCGAGAGCAGCGCAGGCACAGCGGGAAGGAAACAAAGGGAGGCAAGCAGCCCGCTCCGCCACTCAAGCCAGCAGCCGCCGATAGCAACAAGGGCGTTAGGAGAAGAGGAGAGTGCTGGTGGCGGGACTTTTTCAGAACGAAGCGAGACGCGGGACAAATGGGTCAAAACTGGGACTGTCCCGCCAAAATCGGGACGTCTGGTCACCTTAGACTATATAGGAACTTGGATTTATCATATCAACACAGCCCTTAGTAAGTTAAAATCACTGTTGGGCTGCTGTTGCAAGATTTTAAGCTAGATAGGGAGAAACATGGGCACTTTCTTTTTCTTTGCTACTGCCCTATTTTCCACGTTGTTGACTGCTGCAATTTCTCCATAGCTGGACTTCCCGTTTGGAGTTTATTGCTACAAGATGCATGTTTTCAGGCCAAGCAACTAGCAAGCAATTTATCAGCCTTTCCCTACCTGACACTTTTCTGCTATCACTTGGACCACAGTGGGCAGAGCTGTTGGCATCCTCTCACCATCTCCCCTCACTACTGACTGAAAATATCAGTCAGTAGATCCCTCATATCTTTCACTCCACAAATGACTTCTTTATGACTTAATTGTTGTCATGGTACACTTGTCTGCCTCCATCATCAACTGTGAGTCTGTGGAGCTTTCGGTTGCTTTTATGCAAAGCTCACAGACTTACTGTTTTGCAATGGTGTAACGAACAGTCTGTATATTCTGCAGGAAGATTTATTTATTTGGTCAATATCTAAGACCACTCGCTCAATGATTCTGGACAGTTTGCAGTGGTTCAAAGCAGTAAAAAAAAACATTAAACATCAAAATATGATCAAACTAAGGAAAAGCCAAAGTACTATATTCACCTGGAAATTAGCAAGACCACACATTATCCTCTCCAACCCTGTGGGAGCAGCCAGGTCTTAAATGTATTCCTAAAAGCCAGAAATTAGGGTCACTAGGATTTGGGGGGGGGTATTATTCCAAAGGGCAGCAACAATGAAAGCATACTTCGTGTGTCCCCTAAGATGGCACTCATCTTAATTGATGGAATCCCAAGTATGCTGGTCCTGATATATTTCTTTTAAGGCAGGCAGAAACAATAGGTAGAGATGGTCCTACAAATATCTAGATCCTATACCTTGAAAGGCTTTATAGATGACCAACAGGACCTTGAATTTACTTGAAAGCTCACTGGTAACCAATGCAGTTCACAAAGTAGCAGTTATTCCCATTGTACGAGTATTTTGGACCATTCTAAAGTGGCTTGCAGAGCAGCCTCAATATGTTGCAGTAATCCAACTATCAACTGATTAAGGCACGTATATTAAGAATATTCTCATCTAAGAATGGCACAACTACTGCACAAGGCAAATTTGTAAAAGCCCTCCTGGACTATTTGCTGTTAAGCACAAGCTATGAGTCAAGTGATTTCTACCAATATACTATAAATTTAAGATAAATTGATTACATTTGATAAATTGCCATATTTCCCCCCCCCCCCAATGTAAAAAAGTCATGTCATTTATACAAATTAAGCTATGTATCTATAAAAAGTTTTTAACAAATTTCAAAAGTATTTTATATTTGATAGGGGAGAAAACTTTCTAGGGGAAGAGAATTCTACCGCAATAAACTTTAGAAAAGCAATTGGCCACATCTTTTCAACCACAACTTTTCAGTTGTTTTAGAATGTTGAATGTTTATATTTTGTTTTATTTTGCTTCCATTGGCTGCCTTTCCTGTTACTAATGAATGAAAAGTGGTAGTATCCACAATAAACAAGTTTTTAAAAAGTGGATATAAATTGAAATCATATAATGATTTATATGATCTCTTAGGATGGGATCTCATCATTCTTCCATTCTGATACTAAGCACAGGAGCCCCCCAGGGTTGTGTGCTAAGCCCTTTCCTATATTCCTTGTATACATATGATGCACCCCATTGTATAATACCAACACAATTATTAAGTTTGCGGACGATACGACAATGGTGGGGCTCATTAATAAGAACAATGAGTCTGCTTATAGAAAGGAAGTACAAGGGCAGATATTGTGGTGCAAAGAAAATAATCTTACACTTAACACCAAAAAAACTAAAGAACTGATAATTGACTTTAAGAGAAAGAGAGATGTACATTTACCATTGCACATAAATGGCAAGGAGGTGGAAAGGGTTAGTAGTTTTAAATTTCTGGGTATTTATATCTCAGAGGACCTCTCATGGACTATGAATGTTAACATGCTTCTGAAGAACGCACAGAAGAGGCTGTATCTCAGCATCTACTGTTGTCCTACTATCGCAGCACCATTGAGAGTTTCCTGACATATGGTATTCTAGCATGGTATGGGAGCAGCTCTGCAGCAGATAAAAAAGCTCTACAGATAATCATTACAACTGTCCAGAATATCATTGGGCTCCAGCTACCAACCCTGGACGATATCTTCTCATCTCGCTGTTCTAGGAAGTTGCACAATATTCTCAGAAACTCTTCTCATCCTGCTTACAATCTTTTTGGACTGTTGCCTTCTGGCAGAAGATACAGAACAATTAAAACTCAGACCACACGCTTTCTGAACAGCTTTTATCCCAGAGCTATAATTGCACTTAATAATGAACTTAAGGGTCACCATCAGTGAGCTGTTGGACAGTATTACTTGGTCTGTTGTATGGATGTTTGGATGGTTCAGGGTGGGGAATTTGTGGCGGGTGGTGTGTGTTTTAGGGATTGTTATGTGTGTTGGGGACTGGTCTTGAGGCATTATGTGAATTTTGTTGTATGGGTGTACTGTGTATATACATACAATGACAATAAATTGATATTATAAGTACAGCTAGATACAGTTTTTAGACATCTTTAGGCAGATTATTTTATATGTGTCATCCAGTTCCTTAAAAGCCTTAAGCAATTTCTGGGTTAAGCCTTAAAAGTAATTTAAGAATATAGAAATATTAAGTTCATTTGCCTTCTTAGTTATCCTTTTTCTTCAAAAAGAGAGGGGGGGGAGAGAGGGAGAGGGAGGGAGAGAGGGAGAGGGAGGGAGGGAGGGAGGGAGGGAGGGAGGGAGGGAGGGAGGGAGGGAGGGAGAGAGAGAGAGAGAGAGAGAGAGAGAGAGAGAGAGAGAGAGAGAGAGAGAGAGAGAGAGAGAGAGAGAATGAATATGTACTGTACCACTATCTCCCAGGTCAGAGTCTTGTTTTTCTGCTTTCCAGTTTACCAGTTGAATGCAAAAATGTCTACTGAATTTTACTCTGTGCACCTATCCTCTTTTATTGGCATGAACTATAAAGAGCATGAAAGTTACAGTACTGAATACCAAAAATTGGATCCATGTCATTTGCATTTAGAAGAAACTGGTGGTTTGAAAATGCTGAGAAATAGGAATGGCTTAATATATAAGCAATTTTATCACATATAGATAAATTACTAGTATCTATTGCTAGTAATAAATTACTAGCAATAGGTGTATTGTTTTATCCTGCCCCTTGTTCATCCTTCACTGCAAATATTGTAGATTATATTAATGAAATCTAAAAACCAATTTATCTTCCCTGTTTAGTATGTGCTGGAGAAGTCAAGTAAGGAAGATTGCAAACCAGCATTGTGTTTGTGGTTCTTGTTACTGAGGCTTATTCTGGAACCTGACAGAGTGTTAAACCTTGGAGATCGGTGAGCATAAAGAGAACATCCATTTTGTAGCAGTTTCAAACATAACTGAGGAGATTGTACTAGGATTAGCACGGTTAGATAAATGGGGGCCCATGATATGGTGGGCTGGAGGGTACAGAAATATACTGATAGGCCTTGGTCCACTTCCTCCTTCCCATGAGGAGTCACCCCCTGATCTAATGAAGATGACAATAAATACTGGTTACCCCTCGGTATATGATGAAGAGGTCTTTAGTGAGAAGGAGACGGACATCCTGCCAACTCACTGTGGGATTGAAATCATTCCGGGGGCCATTTTGCCTAAACCTAGAATGTATGCAATGACTCCTCAGGAGTTAGTTGAAATGGAGCTTACATAGAGAAAAACCATAAACGGGGGTTTATTGAGCCAGCAAGATCGAGAGTGGCAGCATCGGTCCTATTCCGGGAAGGATGGTGGCCTGAGATTATGTGTAGACTTTAGGGATATTAATGATGTCTGTGTTGAACATCTGTATCCCTTGTCATTAATGGCGGATATGATGTCTCACTTGGCGGAGGGACAAATATTCACTAAATTAGATCTTTGGGAGGCATATTACAGGGTGCGAGTAAAAGCCGGTGATGAATGGAAAACCGCTTTTAATTGTCTGTTTGGGAGTTATCAGTTTCGTGTAATGCCCTTTGGCTGCAGGGCGCCCCAGCGGTATTTATGCAATTTACAAATGAGGTATTACAAGAACATCTTTATAAGGGGGTACTCATTTATTTAGATGGTATATTAATATACACCCGTAATATGACAGAACATATTGCTCTAGTCCGCCAAGTGTTAAAGAAATTATTGGCAGCAAAATTATATGTAAAGTTGTCAAAATGTGAGTTTCATCAACATCGGTTGGACTATCTGGGTTTTTGGATTTCGCATAAAGAGGTGGAGATAGACCCAGCTAAAGTACAAGCTGTGATGGATTGGCAAGCACCAAAAACACAAAGGCAACTCCAAAGTTTTCTGGGCTATGCAAATTTTTATCGCCAATTTATCCCCTCTTTTGCAAAGGTGCCGTTACCATTAACTGAATTATTGAAAACTAACCCATTGGTGACTGGGCAGTCCAATTCAATGGTCGATCAAGTGTCAGCAGGCCTTTGAAAATCTCAAAGGATTATTTGCGAAAGAACCCATACTGAAACACCCAGATCAGTCCAAACCATTTATAGTACAAGTTGATGCCAGTGATGTAGCAGTAGTGGCTGTATTGCTACAAAACAATCAGGATGGGTGTTACAGCCTTGTGCCTTCACCTCACAGAAACTAACTGAGGCTGAACGTAACTGGGCGGTCTGGGAGAAGGAAACATTTGTGGTCAAATGGGTTCTCATGACCTGGCAACACTTATTTGAGGGATGCGGTCTTCCTTTTGAGGTCTGGACAGACCATAAAAATTTGGCTGTTCTGCAGACGCCAAGATGGCTATCTCCAAAACAGATCAGGTGGGCTATGTATTTCAGAAGATTCAATTTCATGCTAAAATACATCCCAGGGGAAAAAAACTTTTTAGCAGACACTTTGTCCAGAAAGCCCCAATTTGATAGCCAATGTGAGGTGGTGGTGCAAGCGGTAATACCGGCTCCCTCCCATAAGACAGCCCAACAGATACATACATTAGCTCAGACCACAACAGACTATACCATAAACCAAGAAATACAAAAAGCCCTCACAGATGATGAATGGTATCAGAAGAACTGTGCTATGTTAACTCACAGAGATGGACTGGCATGGAAGGATTCAAAAGTCTACGTACCCAAAGCTATACGTGTAGAGATAGAGACCATGTGGAGGTTGTGTGCAGCAAACTGCCTATCTCAAATGGGCCTCTCATACCTACAGGATCTCACCCAGTTCACATAGCCAGGATGATGTAGGACACTATCCCTGGCTGGTACGTGATCTCATCTAGGTTGTATCAACAGGATGTTCTTAAGGATTGGTGAGGAGAATTTACCAATAAAAATGCTGTTACTTTCTTCCACCTTTTGCTGCTTGGAAAACTCTATAAAAAGCAATAAACACTGCGAAGGCAATCAGACATCTTAGCATCCTGCAATGACTTTATCTCTAACTCCATCATATATGCGTTGCAGTACTACAAAGGTGCCCTGATGTAAAGACAGAACATTTTGGCTTCCTTAAGACATTACAATTAACAAACAGACAATTCTGGTGGCCGCACCTAAAGAAAGATGTGGAAGAATATGTAAAAAGTTGTGTAATATGTGCGACCACAAAACACAAAACAGGAAAGCCTTCAGATTTGTTACAACCAGTAGCATGTCCCATGAGGCCCATGGGAACAAATTGGGATGGATTTTATTGTCGACCTGCCAAGCAGTAAAGGTAACACCGTGATCTGGACGGTGGTGGATTTATTTTCTAAACAGGCACATTTTGTGGCATGTCTAGGACTTCCATCAGCCATAAAATTGGCTAAACTGTTTATAACCCATATTTATCATTTACATGGGATTCCACAAAGGATAATATCAGACAGGGGCATAGAGTTTACAGCTAAATTTTGGAGGGAGTTTCTTGTTAGAGTGGGGTCGTTGCAAGGGCTCAGTACAGCTTTTCATCCAGTTACAAATGGAGCAGCCGAAAGAACCAATGCAATGATTGAAAGGTATTTAAGATGTTATGTGGACCATCAACAAACTAACTGGGCTGACCTGATACCATATGCTGAAGTTGCGTATAATAACACGGTTCACTCTAGCACAGGCTGCAGTCCTTTTCAAATAGTTACCGGATGAGATTTTGTGCCTATCCCAGAATGTCCACATGTGGAGCCAAATGTTGGAGTACACGGCTGGATGGCCCAAATACAAAAGGTGTAGGTGCAGGCGAATAATGCTCTACAGCAGACAATGCAAAAGTATAAAACCTACACTGATTAAAAAAAGGATAGATCAACCGGATTTCCAAGTCGGTTAATTAGTGTATCTCTCCACAAAATATATAAAATCTAAAGCACCATGTAAGAAACTAGGACCAAAGTTTCTAGGCCTGTTTCCTATAGTACGGGTTATTAACCCAGTCACAGTAAAACTGAGATTACATAAATTACTGGGAAAAATACACCCCGTATTTCATTGTAGCTTATTGCGTCCTGTGCATACCTCGCCTATGCGAAGTAAAGCTACACAACCACCCCTTCCTATTATGATAAATGGAATGCAGCATTATGAAATAGCGCAGGTGTTGGATTCCCGATGGCGTCGAAACAGATTGCAGTATCTTGTGTTGTTAAAGGGGTATCCATTGGCTGACGCCACATGGATCGGTGGGGAGGATGTTTGGGGTCCCAGACTCATTTCCCGTTTCCACTGCCGCTATCCGAACAAACCAGGGGGGGGGGAGTCAGGACCTGACAACTGCAAAATACAGCCATTCCACAAGTTACCATGTTTATTCCTGTTTTTCAGGTGGCATCTCCATGGGGGGGGGTGCATGTCAGTTCTGCGTACCTCCAGGTCCGGAGCTGACATTCAGGGGGCAGTGTGATACAGAGCCTAAATGCGCTGCTTGCTGGGGGATAAAAGCTGACACCGGTAAAGCTGGCTAGCAGCTGGGAGTCGGCTATTGCTCTTAACAGATTAACAGAGTTGGAAGGGACCTTGCATGTCATCTAGTCCAACCCCCTGCCCAAGCAGGAGACCCTACATCTGCCTCTACCTAGGATCGAACTCACAACCTCCTGATTGTGAGGCAAGAGCTCCACCTCTAGACCACAGCAGCTGCGCTATTGGATGATGTCAGACGCCAGCACACCTGAAGAGTTGCTGGGTGTCGGCTATGCAGATTCCGGACGAGGAATCCGTTTCAGATTGGCAGAATGCTAATCACCTGGGTGTGCACGTGATAGTTAAAGATGGTGGGGAGCACACAGCGCACAGGTTTAACACAGATTACATTTTGTTTTACAAGTGTTTATCAGTACGTGCTGGAGAAGTCAAGTAAAGAAGATTGCAAATCAGCATTGTGTTTGTGGTTCTTGTTACGGAGGCTTATTCTGGAACCTGACACTAGTTTTTAGTAATTCATGAAAGAATTAAAATAATTTTCACAATAATCAATTTGTTTTGTTTTTGGCCAGAACATGAATATTTGGAACTACTTTAAAACTATTCATATACTTCAGATGGTGAGGAAACAGTCGGTTCACTAAAGAGAGAAGATAGCAAGAAAGTAACCGGCAGTAGAGAGAAAGCAGAGCTGCATAACTCATTCTTTGCATCAGTCTTCACACAAAAGGAAACTATTGCCCAATCTACCAAAAACATAACTGTAAAAGACAGACTAGAAATAAAAATTAAAATAAGCAAGAAAATGGTAAGAGAACACCTGTCGTATCTTGATGAATATAAATCACCAGGACCTGATGGATTAGATCCCAGAGTTCTGAAAGAGCTGGCAGATGTTATCTCAGAACCACTGTACCATATCTTTAAAAAATCAGGGAGCACTGGGGAACTACCAGAGAATTGGAAAAGAACTGATATGGTTCCCATCTTCAAAAAAGGGGAAAAAAACAAACCCAGGAAACTACTGACCAATCAGCCAAACATCAATACCTGGGAAGATACTGGGAAAAATAATTAAAAAACAGATCTGTGAACATCTAGAAAAAAATAAAGATATAACTAGTAGCCAGCACGGTTTGTTAAAAACAGATCATGCCAAACCATTCTTATTTCATTCTTTGAGAAACTGACTAAATTAGTAGACCAGCGAAATGCTGTGGACATAGTATATTTAAGCAAGACATTTGACAAGTAGACCACAACCTACTACTTGGTAAGCTAGAAAAATGTGGGATAGACAGCATCACAACCAGATGGATTTGTAACAAACTGTACTCAACGAGTAGTCCTTAATGGTATCACATCTACATGGAGGGAAATAAGCAGTGGAATACCACATGGTTTTGTCTTAGGCCCAGTACTCTTCAATATCTTCATAAATGATTTAGATGAGGGAATAGAAGGAGAACTCATCAAATTTGCAGATGACACTAAACTGGCCGGAATAGCCAACAGCCCAGAAGACAAGCTCAGGATCCAAAAAGATCTTGAGAGACTTGAACAATTGTGGGTAAAAGCAAAGTTTTACACCTGGGCCAAAAAAACCATAGGTACAAGTAGATTAGACGAAACCTGGCTCCAAATCAGTAACTGTGAGAGGGACCTTGGGAATCTTAGTGGACAATCAGTTAAACATGAGCCAGCAGTGTGCAGCCGCCGCCAAAAAAGCTAATACAATCCTTGGTTGTATAAATAGAGGCATAGAATCAAATTCACGTGAAGTATTAATACCACTTTATAAAGCCTTGGTAAGACCACATCTGGAATACTGTATCCAATTTTGGTCACCACATTACAAAAGAGATGTTGAGACTTTGGAAAAAGTGCAAAGAAGAGCAACTAAGATGATTAAAGGCCTGGAGGCTAAAACTTACGAAGAACGGTTGGAGGATTTGGGTTTGACTAGTCTAGAGAAAAGAAGGACTAGGGAGGACATGATAGCAGTATTCCAGTATTTGAGAGGCTGCCACAAAAAAGGGGGTCAATTTATTTTCCAAAGCACCAGAGGGCAGGACAAGAAACAATAGATGGAAACTATCAAGGAGAGAAGCAATCTGGAATTGAGGAGGAACTTTCTAACAGGACATTTAACCAATGGAACAGCTTGCCTTCAGACATTGTGGGTGCTTCAGCACTTGAGGTTTTTAAAGAGACTGGACAGTCACTTGTCTGAAATGGTATAGGATCTCCTGCTTGAGCATGAGGCTGGACTAGAAGACCTCCAAGATCCCTTCCAGCTCGATTCTGATTCTAGTTTTGGTAAGTATTCTCATCTGACAATCAGCAATCCAATTCAAGTCAACAGTGAAAATTGATTCATGTATTTGCTTATCTAATAACAATAAGCATGAGGTATAATTATACAAAAGATGTGCTACTGCAGCATTAAAAAGCACATTACACGTAGTTCAGTCAAGGTCTAAGTAGAAATCCTCAGATCGCTATCAACAGAGGAATCTGGCAAAATAAATGCAATCATAGTTGGCTATTGCTACAGACATTGAAACAAATTTCCTAAATAGATGCCCAATTAGAAGAAAGTGAAATTAAGGATAGCATGAGACTGCAGGCAAACTGAATTAATTCACAGCATCCATCTTCACTGAAAAAAATAGGATATTAATATCCAAACAGCACTGTTGAGCAATTTGATTGTTTCATAACTTTTAATGTTTATCTGGACCACCTGAGAAAACTTCTCATGGAGATAAGACAATGTCCTTTTCATACACCAACATTGTATTATACAACAGAAAACAGAAATACTGTATATACACTGACTTTTTTTTTTGCTATGAAGGGGGGGGGAAAGATGATTTAACTAAGAACTGATACAAAGACAGATGGTTCTTAGTTGTTCATGACATTAGAAAAGATAACCCAGGCTACTAAGATACAAAAAAACAAATAATGAAGAAAACATACAAGTGGACTATAGAACTTCAAAATGATATTGAGGCAAATGGTTAACATTAACAAAAACCAAGGAATTCAATGACTGAATTTAGGTCAATCATTCTCCTTTAATTCAATCCACCTCACAGGTTGATAACCAGGACAAAATTAAGGAACATCTCTATGTAAGTTGCCTTGCATGTTCTAAGCAAAATACCACATATATAAAATGAATAATAAAATGTGATGTTTGCTACTAAGTGCAATTCATAATGATGAGCAGCCTCCAGGAAAACAGACAAACCCAAAAGGGCATCTTCCATGTATATATTGCAGACTGAGCTGTGATTAAGTAGAAAGTAGATCCTGAACTTCCTGTTGATGGCACAGAATCAACTCAGCATGTGCCAGTTGTAGAGAACATATTTTTCAGTGACACCATTTTTTACGAAAAAAGGAATGGTCATTTGTATCTATCCTTCATTTTCACTATGTCATTTCATATACTTTTGCAATGAGCTCCTAATTTCCCAAAACAGATTTTCAGGTGACACAGAATTTAAGGGTAAAGCGAAAAAAGCAAAACTTGATTTCTTCCTCTGCCTCCATACCCTAGTGTGGGATCATACAATTTATGAAAATCCAAATGATACAATTCTGGTTTAAAATCCTTATTACATATTTAAACAGCCTCCACAGCCAAGAAATAGTATAAAACAACCCAGGTAATATTTTGTTGAGCAATTTTGATTTAATCCAAACTGAGAAATCTATATGCAAATAAAATACATGCAAGACTAAAGCATGGATTATGTAACCAACCTTTAAAAATCAGATATTATATGGAAAGAGTTGCAATTAATCTTTAAGATGGACAAATTGAATCTCCAGACAAATGAAGGTCCTTCATAGTGAATTACAGAACAGATTGACATTATCTAAATGTATGAATACATAGTTTTTGTGGGTTGTGGAACTATGAAGATTCCATTTAAATATTTAGTGATACCCTTCATGTATACACTTCTTAACGTTTTCACAATTTAATTTACAAATGGAAAAAGAGCTAGAAGAAAATCAAAAATGAATACAAATTTCAACATCAACATTATTTTTGGCTTGAACAAAAATTGCTATAGTAACATTAATAATGCAATGGAGAAATATAAACATCTATATACAAATTTTCCCACAGTATCTTATTTTTGATTAAGAGGCCAATAATCTTCTTCAAAACAGAAAAGGTAACATACCCTTATTTAAAACTGCTCTACCAATAATTTGCAATTCAGTGCCTGGACTGAACACCTCTTTTTCTTTCATTTGATTTCTTCCCACCCCTGAGCTTAGCAATTATATTGATTTTAAATATTATAGCTACTGTAGTATATACATATCTATAAAACTTGTAAGATTCAATGCAGCAGTTAAAAAAAATCCACACACACTAGAGTATTTTCAGCCAATCCTGTGATATTTGTTTTGCTTATATGATTCTTACTTTAAAAATCAAGTAAGAAGTTTACTCTGCAGTTCAGACATTCATTTATTGACTACTAGATTTGATTTTTTAGTGCAACAATAAGGCAACATTAAAAAGAACATTGAAATAGAAAGTTTGCATATGTGTAAAGGTAGCAAGTTTATAAAAGACACATCATTGCTTCCTAAAAAGACAGCCTAGATCCAGTATCATAAAATTACATATAGGTGAAGATCAATTCACTATTGTTTAACAATTGTTTTTCCATATAAAAGGTAAATCTAGTTTTTGCGTATCTTTAAAGAAAACCTGGAAAATTGTTATGGCTGTATGGGACAAGTAAGGTAAGAAAAATATATATATTTATATATATTTGTCTTAAGTTTAAATAAAAAGATCCACACTTTTTGTCAAAACAGTTCATCTCTGTTCAAAATGTATTTCTTCCTTTATGGTACAGAATTAAAAGACAAGATAAATGTTAATAAAGAAATAATTTACAAGAAAATATCTTCTGATACCTTTTCAGTGAAAATATTGTTTTGTAACATTCAAATATGACATATAAGACCACAAAAGAAACTGTGAACTCAAAAAATTTCTAGACACATAAATAAATGAAGTATTGTGTAGGCAACAGGGCTCATGCTGAAGGCTAGTATGAAATAACAGTGTGCAATCTACTTGGAAAATAGCTCTAGTATACATATTAACAAGCCCAATCATGGACTGCAGCAAATTCAGTTTTATCACTGCTACCTGTTTCTATTTCACAACATGGTTTTTCTTGATTAAACCACTTCTGCCTTATTTATTCACACCTTCTCTTCAGAAATATAACATACACAAACAAAAGATATTTATTCTACCATAGAACGTACCTCTCTGCTGACATAACTTGAAAAAACTTGCTTGTCAAGAGACTGACAGTTCAGTAAATATGCAATGATCTTATTAATTTCTTGGTTAAGCATGTTTTAACTTATGCTGCTAGTTTTATGATCACAGTGCACAGAATCCTTATCTAAACAAATTAGGTGGCTTTCAAAGTAAAAGATAGGTTACTTATCATCCTAATATACTTAAAACTTTTCATAGGCCCTATCATGCATCTAAACTATTGTGTGGAAAGCATATATGTTCCTGATACAATCTTTTGTGGCAATGGATATACCAAAACCACCAAGAAATTCATATTATTGCACAGTACATGAAGACCTGGAATTCTTCCAAATGTTAAAATTGAATGACATTTTCCAGCATTAACATTGTATGACTACGAAAGGCATGTCAGTAGCATGGTGTGAACCAGCGATCAACATGTGCCCAGAATGCATACTAGTAAAAATTCAGTCAAAGGAAGTAGTCTTCATTGCCTATTTATCATTTCCAGTCAGGAGGTTAAAGTTCAAAGACTGAATGATCAAAGTGCTCATTTTCTCAGTAGGACTATCTTCTGTTAGGAGAATCATAGAATGATGGTGTCAACAAGTGTCATCTTTAAAGAAAAACAAAATGTAAAGTATTATATTCTGCACATATACATTTTCAAAACATATGAAGATTTTTATTGCTGGAATAGCCCTTAACAGTACCACTTCAAAAAATTAAAATAAGGATTAAAAATTATAAATACTGGAAGAGACAATATAATTCTGAACCACTGACTTGCCTTGTTCTGTTTAAACAAATCTGACAATGTAATGCTCAACTGCCTATTCAGTAAAATAGTGCATTTTTCAAATAAAAATGCAAATATACAAAAAGCCCAAAAGCTCAGAAACCATGGAAGATTGGGGGGGGGGGGAATCTGTTGCTATGCAAGTACCTTTACATCATAAAGTGGTTGAAGGATGAGAAGTGGTAGAAAAACCCTCAATACTATTTTGTCTTGATATTTCCGTGCAGATTAAACAAATTGTTGTATTTTAAACTATTCATAGCACTTTATTTTATGCTAGCTTTGGCAACCTATTTCTTCAGTTCAATTCCATTTTGTTAATGATCTATTCATTCAATAGATTTCTATATCAAGCAGTAAGGTTATTTATTATTTCATTCTACTGATATGATGCACTGGTTTATACTAAATGTGCTAACTGGTTAATTTATTCATGACTATTCTCAATATGAGAAAAATCCTTAAAGCTCAACATATGCATTACATATAGGAAAGCCTGTTTTCAGTGCTTCTGCAGTTCAGAATGCCAAAACTTCATTCCCTAGCAGATTTCTTGGAAATGTTCTGTACCTGAAATTTTCATGTGCTTATAAGATATAGATCTTTCTCACCTGAATTCATTAAGACAAGTCTAAATAACTTAACAGTAGACTCATTTGTAGTGTTATTTGTGAATATTAAGAAACTTATTCAAGGATTATACAGGAAGCTTTGTAAATTAAGTATTAATTATTCATTACTTAGAATATTGTTTTCAAACTAAATGCTTACCGTGATACCACCATTTTGTTTTCTTTGGATTCTTGTTACATGTTCTTACATAAAATGAATTATCTGGTGGCCTTCTCTGCAATAAAGTAAAACTATATTAAATAATAAGCCTACTTCAATTATACAAAACTGCAAATCAATGGCTCAATTGAAAGTAGGATATAAATCTAACAAATTAAGGGAAGGGAGGGAGGAAATTTCAGAAATCCATTCATTGAAATGAGAGAAAAAATTATAAGTTCCTTTTCCAAGATTTTATTCCTAGTTTGCAATACTTTCGACTGCTCAACTCTTACACAACTTAAGGGAATAAATTGTTAATATTTCAGGTGACTTTATAATTCCTGACATACAGGCACACATATTTAAACAAATGCAATACCTCTCTTAGTCATGTTTAAATAAACTAGAGAAATAAACTTTGAATATATGGGAAGAAAATGTTCTTCCAACTGTACTCTGCATATGAACCATCTAGTATTTATAATGTATTTTTAGTAAAAGATACCAAGTATGAGTAGCATTCAGAAAGATTGTTATATTGTCTGAATGTGTTTTTATATTTGTTCTCTTTAAGCCATACAAGAATAGTCTCAATCTAAGCAAGACACAATTTAGATATTATAACAGTGCAACATACCAATGAATTTATCTGCAACTATACAAAGAGCCATCATAATTTCATTGGTGCCCAAGTGGGCTCTGCTAAAAGCTGAATTTTATTTTAGAAAGAAAACCATTAAATATCTATAATTCGCTTCAGAGACAGCATGCAAAATGTTATTAATATCAAAGCTCACTAAGTGTACAGTACAAATATCTCACTAAATACCCATTACCAGCCTGTGACATTCATAAGCTGTCCAATAAACTTTTTAGGATGTCTTGAAATAACAACTCTATGTGAATTAAGAAATGTGGCAACATGAAGCAGTAACTTCACACCAATTTCAGTGAAACTAGGTAATGAGCTTTCTTTTGAAGACAATTATTCTGTTTTGTTGGTCTCCAAATGTTGGAAAGAAAAATAGTTGGTTGTTATCAAACTAGTTTGCATTGTAGTTACATAAATTAACCCTTCTGAAATTTTTTGAAGTGCATTGTTTAACAATGTATCTATTTTGGGATCCACTAAATGCCATTAAAGAGAAAAAGAAACATAATTGGTTTAGAGTAGGGCATTCTACTATCATTAAACTTATAACAACATTATCTTTAAATTCATACCTTTTCTTTGCAACTTGAAAGCATGCTGATAATGCTAAGACAAACTGATTGCACTGAAAGAGCTGGAGACCAGTCTTCTGTTAGAATAGATAAACAGATATGTCCATTGCTATAAACGTGAGGATGAACAGGAACATTTTCACCAGTAAACACAACCTATAAAGTAAAAATCAAGTTAATATTTTATTAACATAATAGATGAAAAAGTAAATTAATGCTATTTGTAAAATATTCCATTTTTATACAAAAAACATTTGAATTCAAACATGGACATAATCTGTAAAATAACATGTTAGAAGGGTATGAATCAAATTTGATCTTTCATATATCACAGTCAGTCTTGAATTTAATGAAACTTTATTGTTCAGTATGTTCCACAGGTACAGAATAGGTGGTACCTGGCTCAATAGTGGTAACTGCGAGGGATTTAGAAGTCCTATTGGACAACCACTTAAATATGAGCCAGCAGTGTACTAGAACTACAAAAAAAGCCAGCAGTCACAGGCTGCATTAACAGATAGAATAATAGGAAATACTATTTTATAATGCCTTGGTTAAGACCACACATGAAATATTGCATACAGTTTTGGTCACCACGATATAAAAACGATGTTGAGACTCTAGAACGAGTGTAGAGATGATGATTAGATGATTAGGGGGCTGGAGACTAAAACATATGAAGAACAGTTGTAGGAATTGGATATGTCTAATCTAGTGAAAAGAAGGACTTAGGGGTAACAATGGCAGCAGTTTTCCAATATTTGAGGGTCTGTCACAAGGAAGAGTGGGTCAACCTATTCTCCAAAACACTTGAAGGCAGGATAAAAAGCAATGAATGGAAATTAATTAAGGAGCGAACCAACCTAGAAATTTCCTGATAGTGAGAACAATTAATCAGTGGAATGGCTTGCCTCCATAAGCTGTGGGTGCTCCAACAATGGACAGCCATTTGCCTGAAATGGCATAGGGTCTTCTGGACTAGAAGGCCTCCAATATTTCTTTCAACTCTGTTTCTCAGTTATAATCTGTTATGTACATTCTGTTACTTCAGGTGCTATTGCCTAATCAGGTAGTCCTCGACTTATGACCACAACTGAGCCCAACATTTCTGTTGCTAAGTGATAATTGTTAAGTGAGTTTTGCCCCATTTTACTGTGATTACACAGCTGGTAAGAACATAGTTCAAGTTTTTCCCCCTTGCTCAGTCTTTCCATATGAGCCCAGTTTATGGTCATAGGGTTTAATAATGTCCTAGTTACTCTAATTTCCATTATTTAGTTTAAAATCCAGTACATTTATATAAAAGCATATATTGTGTATTTATTTGTGCTCTTATACAACTGAATAATTGAAAGTATATTAGGTGGCAATTCCAGGCAGTTCAAACAATATGTATATCATTATTAAAGAGACCAACACAAAGGACATACTAAAAATCAAAAATAGAAGTTGTAATGGTAATAAATACGGCATAAAATCCTATTTTTAAAGTGTCAACTGCTTTCCTCTTCCACAGACACACCTGAGACAATTTGATATGCAGGAAGAAATGGATCTAACTTAAGAGTCACATGTCAATACACAAATTTAAAATATTTTAAAGTATATAAGTAAATAATTCCAGCATACGAAATTGCTTGATATCATAAATTGTATAGCGGTGTATACGCTTTCATTTAAAGTGTCAATAACAGTTAAGCTTTCTATTTTTTGAGGGATTTTGAATGTATTTATATTTAAAATAAAACTGATAGCTTTTATTTTGTCCAGAATATATTTTTTAATTCTATTTTGCTTTCATCAGTCTCATTTTATTTTGTCGTGTACCTAATGTTTCAGTTGAAAGCTGGAAAAGCATTGCTCATTTGCTCATTTATCTAATTAGGTTCTCAGAGATGAAAATACACCTTTATATATTTATTCTAGTCAGATAAATATCCTCCATATGATTTTTTTTCCTGTTTTGTTTTTACTACTCTTCTTAGCTTTTTTAACCTGAAGTTTTCTATACGGATTGTTCATACAGGTTACATATGTTAAGCATCTTAAAAGAATCTTAATACTTTCTACACACAGAGTACTCAATCCTGATCATGTGTTATGCAACTCTGCAAT
Organism: Diadophis punctatus similis; assembly: GCA_023053685.1. Taxonomy (NCBI): domain Eukaryota; kingdom Metazoa; phylum Chordata; class Lepidosauria; order Squamata; family Dipsadidae; genus Diadophis; species Diadophis punctatus. The sequence continues at coordinate 171,575,992 of JALIGW010000003.1, forward strand.
TCAAAATATGCAGTTCAGAACTTGGCTGCTTAATAGTACTTTTTACCTCTTCATTATGTCAAATATCCCATGGAAATATTTCTTTAATTTGGAAAAAAAATGGAAGTCACAAGGGACCATGTTGGTAAGATGGAGAGATCCAACTTTGCAATTATCTTGTGGGTTGCTTGTGATGTCTGTGCCCTAGTATTGTTACATTACAGAAATTTTCCTTCTAAGCTCTGACTGTTTGAAAGGTTTCTTGCAATGCAAAGTTTTGAGCTAATCGTGGCTTTGGATTCAAGGAAATCTATATAAATAACATCTGTATATACCCCCCTCCCATAAAAACCCTGTAAACGCATGAATTTTCCTGCTAAAGTCTGAGTTTTGAAAACATTTTTACAGGTGAAGCTTTATGATGTAATTGGAAGGACTGATGCTTCATTTCTGGGCCATAATGACAAACATGTTTTATCAGCTGTCGTAATGACATAAATAATGTCTTCAATTTTACTCCTGTAGCATGTTATCAAGCGCTGGCAAATATCAACCAAAGCTTCAACTTTCCATTTCTGCTGTCAGCTTGCAAGAAATATATCTTGACAAAACTTCCAATATTAAAGCACATCAATAATGTGACCAATATGTTCCTGTGAGATGGATAGCAATTTCCCTTTGAGTAATCTGCCAATCGTCCTAGTTCATCAACCATTCTCAAATGAAACTCCTCAGCTACTTCATTTTTGATCACATACTATAAATCGACTCTTCTCAATTCACCAACTTTCCATGTCTTGGTTCAAGAACACATATTCAAGTTAATGCAGTCATCAACATTAAAAAAATCTACACTTAGTGGTGAATTTCAGTTGGAAGGACTCATTCAGCAGTCAAAAATTCAATCATAGCACATTGCTTAAAGTCTGCCAACAAGTACTCACTGCAGGTTTCCACTTTACAAACAATAGCACAGCAACTTCCAAACAACTGAAGTGAAAGAACTTGCCAAAAAAACCCACCTCAAAGCTTCTACCATATCATTATTGCTATCTTTTGATGTCTTACAATATTGGACACATTGCTTTTCATTCAACCCCTGCAGGTACCAGATATATAATTAAACCATTCTTGCTGTTTTCTGAAGAGCTATCCTAGCAAAAATTTCAATAAAATAAACATTCAATGTTACCAAATATTTTATAATTTAATTGAGCATATGATAAATTACCTGAGGAGAATCAAATGGATACCGACTACTGAATTTAAATAGCAGTTGAAATTTCTCCCCTTCATATAATGTTCCAGAAGCCCCTTCCATGTCTACTATCCACCTTAGGAAAGAAAATGGTTTACAATGATGAAAACATATAACTGTAGTATTTGATCTTCTGTAAGTAACCTGATGTAAGTTATTGTTTGCAAATTGCTACCGTAGTCCCCAATTTCAAAAACGCATCTTTAAAAATCCTAAAATTATGGGGTCCCTTTTTTTCTTAAAAAGTCATTGTATGACTTTTTCCATAAATATTTCCATAAATATTCTCCTTTGAAAAAATAATGAAGTTTGATTACAGAAATATTGTATTAACAATTGGACTGTTGAATCCAAGGCAGAGAATTCTTCAATTTCTAATCCCTTTTCTCTGAATCACTAGGCTGGTTTATCATTTCCCAGACAACAGAGCAATGGATAGCTATGTACTGGTATTTTCTTAACTGCCTCCTGAATCATTCTCGAATTATCATCTTTCCTCTTAGAAATTGTGAGGAGGTTGAGAAAGAAATAGACTAGCTTATTTCTAAACTGTTATATTTGCTGCCTTAGAGAAGGAAGATGTTTATGATCGGCTGAGATTTCTGGAGCAGAAATTCTTGTAAGGAGTGAGAGGCAATTTGATCTAGTGGATGGTTGTCCAAACGTTTGGCTTGCCTGGGCCACCCTGAACGAACAGGAATTGTTTGGGGCAACATAAAATACCGTATTTTTCGGAGTATAAGACGCACCGGAGTATAAGACGCACCTTAGTTTTTGGGGAGGAAAATAGGGGAAAACAATCTGCCTACCAGGTATTCATCTGGCTAGCATCCTTAGTCTGGTCAGCTTCAGCACATTATTTTATCCCCTGGTTAGGACTTAAAAAAACCTTCTGAGAGTAACAATGAAAGAGCATGCAAGCCAGTAAGAGCTGGGAAGATCGTTAGCACCTAGTTAGGGCTAGAAAAAAACTTATTTGGAGCAGCTGCAGCACATTATTTTATCTCCTGGTTAGGACTTAAAAAAACCTTCTTCTGAGAGAGTAACAATGAAAGAGCCTGCAAGCCAGTAAGAGCTGGGAAGATCGTTAGCACCTGGTTAGGGCTAGAAAACAACTTCTTTGGAGCAAGTAGAGCAATGAAAAAAAAACCTGCAAAGACTTAGGGCTGGAAAACCTTCTTCTGAGAGAGTAACAATGAAAGAGCCTGCAAGCCGGTAAGACCTGGGAAGATCGTTAGCACCTGGTTAGGGCTGGAAAAAACCTTCTTTGGAGCAAGTAGAGCAATGAAAAAAAAAACCTGCAAAGACTTAGGGTTGGAAAAACATTCTTTGGAGAGAGTAACAATGAAAAAGCCTGCAAGGTAAGAGCTGGGAAGATCTGTTAGCTCCTAGTTAGGGCTGGGGAAAAAAAGCTACATTCGAAGTATAAGACGCACCCAAATTTTCAGCCACTTTTAGGGAGGAAAAAGGTGCGTCTTATACTCCGAAAAATACGGTATATAATATAGTTAATATATGTAAACAACAAAATTCCTTAACTTTTTAATATTTTTATTATATCTTGTGGGGCTACGTTACTAGCTGTTCAGGGCTGCATGCAGCCTGCAGGCAACAGGTTGGACACGCCTGATGTAGTAGTTAAGGCAGCAAGCTACAAAACCAGGAGATTGTGAGTTATAATCCGCCTTAGGCATGAAAACCAGCTAGGTGACTTTGGGCCAGTCACTGTCTCTCAGCCCACATCAGGTTCAGGCAACAAGCTGGTCAATCAATTCCTATCATAATCAATGGATCAACACTTAGTTGATCTAGGAGGGAAAGGAAACTTGTAGGAAAATGCTAGGAGGAAAAAAAAACCTCGTTGTGAGAAATGTGGTTCTAGTAATGAAACAATTCTAAAGTTGGCAGAAGCCAACTCATAGTATTTTCCTGCAACATATTTACCCACTTTAATTGAATAATTCTATTTGTCACTAGGTCAGGAACAAGCAATCTGGTGCAGATTATCTGGAATTAAACTTCCACAATCCCTTACATAGGGCACATGTATTGATGCTGACAGGAATTGAAATTAAAATATTGCTTGTCTCACTCTTATGTTGCATGCAATAGTTTCCTTCAGCTTACTGCTTACAGATATTATTATGGAGCAAATCACTTTCTTTAAAGCCATATATTCCTCAACCATCCTGCTTTTACCAAAATGGTAGAGAACAACATGTGGCTGATCCACCAGCTACTACTGAAATAAAAATCTCAATAATTTCAGCCAACAGTCAATAGTGAAATATTTAGTGATATGATATAAATTATATAAATAAACTTGCAAAATATATAAATATAAACACAATAAAAGTATAAAACAACAACATATAAACACATAAGTGCCAGGAACAAAAAAATCAACTAATGGGTAATACCATTTATAGAGCCAATGTCTGAGAGGAGAAAAAGACTTTTAATGCCTTTTGAAAGGCAGGTAAGGTTGGGGTACACAAGTCTCAAGAAAATGTTGTTCCATCTGAGGGCCTTTGTGGAAAACACAATACCTTGAATTACATTCAAAAGCACTCTGGTCACTAGTGCAGCTCACAAAGTAGAAATGTATATAAGCATATCAAGATACTTCCATAACTACCCATTACACTGCATTCTGGACCAGCTGCTGCTTCTTAGTGGTCACCAAGAATGCACTGCATTAATCTTCTTGTAAGATGACTACAGTAAACAGTGGTATGCACAAGATGAACTGTAAAAACCAGGGGGCCCTAAAGGAACCATAAAAAAAATAGAGGCCACACAGGCATAATCTGGTACAGTGCCATCACCAGCTCCTTAATCAAGTTGTGATTAAGGCCTCAGCAGCTGGTCATCAGGAATTCTAACTAGTACCGTGTGAAACCCAACTGCATTCATCTGGCACTTGCTGGACCATTTATTTATTTATTTATTTATTTCCTTAAGTAAATATATATGGCCACCCATCTTGCAATCAGCAATTCTAGGCAGCTAACAGAATTAAAAACACAATAATAACAACCAATCATAATAATATGCAAAAATAACAGTTGGGAAAACAACTCCTTTATCCATAACCATCATATAGGCCCCCTTATGAATGGGTCCTGCCACCCTGTAGTAGAGAATCGGTAGAACTTTAAAATAATCAATTTGTTCATGACAGGGGACAAACAAAATTTGTTGACAATGCCCCAAAACAAAAAATATCTCACTCGCACAGAATATGCATATAGGTATAAATACATTCATAAATAGAATTTGAGGATTGTCATTTATAGGTATCATATTGCCTATATATGTTACAAAGGTGTATTTCATGCCCTAATATCACAAACCTAGATTGTTTAAAAGGTTTAAATTGTGATAAAATATCGGAGCACTCTCCATCCCTTACTGAAATAAATAGGAGGTATTTGCTTATTTGTAAAATGTATTAGCTATCCATCTTGCCACACGGTAACTCATGGTAAAAATGTATCCTTTTTAAACATGCATCTAACTAAACACTATATATATCCAAGTCTGATAGCAATGTAAACAGGATAAGTGGATCAAACTAAGTATTTAGTGATATAATAATGGCAAATATGTTTGCATTTTCCTACAAATCATATCTTTCACAACTGTAATAAAAATACATAATACTTACTGTGTAATTGAATTTTGTACACTCTTTTCATTCAAGGTCATTCCTGGTGGCGGATCATTCTGCAAAGCTAGCAGTTCTTTCTGTAGCCTCTTCTAAAGAGAAAGAAAAATCTTAAAAAATGTTTCATAAAGTATTTGAATAGTCCTTAAAGTTGTTATCTATATAGTACAAGACATTGCTCAATCTGAATGGCCAAGCCTATTATTTATGCCTTAAACACCATAATCATGTGTATTATTTGCTTTGCATTTTGTGTAACAAGTCAACAGTAGCTTACATTTTATTTTTAATTAGATATTGTTCTAATCTTACCTACAAATGTAGGTTAAGGATACATAAGCTGCTAAGAATTGGTAATGACTCAAATAGCATATAAGCCTAGTAAGATGAGTAAGTAAATAAATAAATATCATACTGATTATCATCCAGAGAACTATTATTTCTGAACAAGACTGGGACAGGTAGGCTGTACTTCACAAATAACAAAATATGTTATATGGAAAATCAGTACAGCACAAGAAACAGATATCCAACAGAAAATGTTTATTGATGAAGTTCAACATTTCTTTAGCACAATAATTATCAGAAAAGTAAAGAAACTTTAATTAAACTATCTAAATATTCTTCTAAGAATATTTAGCAAATTGGCTTGCGCACCAATTAAATTTATTATTAGTAAAAGGTCTGAGCAATTGTCCCTATGTTAGCATGACTTCAAAACAGATGTAGACTTGATTCACATAATTAAAGCTACAAATATGTGAAACTTACTTAACAGTGAACCTAACTGAATATACAGAGATAATTCAGAGGAATCATACATAGTATTATACTATTTATATATTAAGAGGCAGCTTGGTGTAGTGGTTAAGAATCGGGAGACACCGATTTCTAGACCTGTCTTAGGCACAAAGCCAGCTGGGTGACCTTAGGCTACAGCCACGATCCCTCAGACCTCTCAGAAGGCAAGGGCAAACCATTTTAGAAAAATCTTGTCAAAAAATTGCAGGGACTTGTCAAGGCAATTCTCTGAGAATTGAACACATTTCAATGGGGAAAAATACATTAATTAATTAATGCATGAGGAAATTGTAGAAACAATTTTTATTATTTACAGTATTAAATCAAATAGATAATGTTTGATTAGGTAAGAGTAGTACATGACTGGGTAAAATTATATCCCTGCACCCAGCAGCTAAAAATATATATCAAAGTATTATCCAGGTAATTATGAGATAACTATAGAGCACTACTTGGTGCTTTCCAGATTTGTTAGATTAACACTCTTACCATCTATAGTCAATCTGAGGTAGGGGTGTGTGTGAAAATTAACATGAGCTGCCATAAGCATGAGGATAAAAAGTGAAAGTATACTTTTACTTGAAAGACATGAAGCAGATGCAGGAAAAGCAACCTTGAGCTTATAGAGAAATGTACTTTAATGAACATTCATATTCAAAACAATTACTACATAATGCATCATCCTGAACTTTCACAACATTCATATAGTGATGAAACTCTATGAGCCCAGAATTTGATTTTCCTCTGGTCATTATGGAGATTAAGATATTTATAGGGGACCAATATGTTGCCAACAGTCCATCACTTATTTATTTAAACCTCAAAGTTTAAGGAAACAGCTTCAAAAAAGAATAGTAATGAAGATTGGAAAAATATATACAAATCGCTCACCAACAGTGTATCCAGAAGAAAATGTTGCAGTGTATGCTAATAAAATACAGTAACCCTTCTTTTCCTACTTCATTCCCTCCTGAATATTTCATTTCACTCTCACTTCCTATTTTCCATTTTTAATGGACCTTTTAAAATTTTGCATTAATGAGCATGCTTATTCACTGTCATCTTCTATTAGTCCTCCCTTATATTGTTATTTTGCAAGGGAGTTGCAGCAGTTGATATTTTGTGACTTTTAGCTCCTACCTCATTAAAGCACTAATTACATAAATTTATAGAGTAACAAACAAATATGTACTTATAAATCACTGACTTTTATAAAGTTATATTTGGTTTATTAAAGATTGACATGCTTTTTCAAAGCATGTTAATTAAATAAATATGTGAGCTCCAGTTTATTTACAGGATAACACTCCTAAATCTATTCTAGAATTTCAGAAAATAATGATAGGATATAATGTATTTAGTATCCTAGTAGCTCCATAGGAAAATTTGGGATAGATCTTACGTGAGTATATGTCTGTCTGGCCAATAGGACTCCCTTCTACTTTCTTTTTTCCAGAGAATTTAATAAGAAATGCTTGAAAAATAGAGTTATTATTTTGAAGTGAATATGGCAGCTTCTGTATAGCAGCCGTAAGAAATATATATATATATATATATATATATATATATATATATATATATATATATATACATATATATATATATATATATATATATATATATATACATATACATATACATATACATATACATATACATATACATATACATATACATATATACATATACATATACATATACATATACATATACATATACATATACATATACATATACATATACATATACATATATATATATATATATATATATATATATATATATATATATATATATACACACACCTTCAAGTTGGTGTTGATTCCTGGTAACTGCCTGGACTGGTCTCTGCAGTTTTCTTAGCAAAGGTGGGGTTTTTTTTTTAATGATTTGCCATTGCCTCCTTCCTAGGGCTGAGAATGAGTGACTGCCTCAAGGACACCCAGTGGTTTTATGTCTAAGGAGAAATTAGAATTCATGATCTCCTGGTTTCTAATCTGATAACCACTGCATCAAACTGGCTCTGCATGTAATTTTAAGGCTATGCAATATTTCAGATTCAAAGCAGAAAAAGCCAAACATATTTTCTTTAGATCATAAAGGGTAGCTGTGTGAACCTAGAATACAGTTTCTTTGAATTTATCACAGCTGGCTTGAAGAATGTTCACCAACATCAAGGATTTTTTTTTATTAAGGTGGAGAATACTGGCAGCATTAAAACTCTTTGATGTTAAAACCCTTGCCCACATCCTATATGGCATACATGGCTCTAAGCTGCTTGCCATTATGCTGCTCATGGATTTCTTGACACATCAAAGGTCTGGAGCTGCAACAAACCCCTGAGCCATCGCACAAAGCTCTTCACAACATAAAGCCCAGCTCCAACCCAGCCTAGCAGCACAACACAAAGAGGCTTCTTGGCACAGCACAACTCTGGGCCTGCTAAAAAACCCTATGTCATCTTCCCAAGTAAATCAGAAATGAACCCCAACAGATCAACTAATTCTTACTGTAACGCCACATTAACTGATTCTTGCAAATCTGAAAGAACAAACTTCCCACTGCCACTTTTAACTGCTTGATCCATTAGGGCAGGTCTTTCTAAATTTTCTTCCTCTGACTGTTAATCCATTAGGAGCTCCTGCCTCTCTTGTCTGACTGCCCCTAAGGTCATCCACATTCCATTACACCATGATCCACAGCACTCAGCAAAGCCCTTCACAGCACAAAGCTTGGCCCAGCAGTGTGGCTCATCCTCACCCCTCTAGGGCGCCTGCTGTCCTGAGCTCTGTCACCCCAGCTGATATATGCCATCTTCTTACTCCCACTGCTGACAAGGCATACCCACTCTGGCCTTTCACAAGGCAGTTGCTGGCCACATGAGGCCATCTCCCCCATATCTTATGAAGAAACTGCCTGAGGAAAAAAGCCTCGTGTGGCTAGCAGCTGCCTCACAAAGAGAGTCAGGCCAGGTATGCTTGGTTAGCAATGGCAACAAGAAGACAGCAAAGGCCAGTTACCCTAGCAGGGGCCTCAGAATGCTGGAAGCCAAAGGGGCATAGATGGGGGAAATAAGCTGATCGGGGGAGTTGAAGCACCCCTGTGGTCATAGTTGGACATACCTACATTTGTATAAAAAGGGGGAAAGCCACTAGTTAAATATAAGGTGTTACAAGATGCAGAGCAAAGTGTAGGAGAAGATTCGGAGTCATTACGTCCACAAAAGCGGTTCAAGGGCAGCCCATCTTGAATTCCATTAACTCTTATCTAGCACCAATTTAGTGCCATTCCTCTCTTGACTCTGCCTCCAGGTTCTGCCTCTCCTTAATTGATTAATCCTTTTTTGAGATGATGGAAGACTGGGATTTGAGAGATATATGGCGTGAAAGAAACCCTACAGAAAAGGATTTTACTTTCTATTCAGACAGACATCAATCTCTTTCCAGGATTGATTTTATCTTAATTACTAACAATCTTTTTTCCAGGGTGAAGAGAACAAAAATTTACACGAGGGGATTGTCCGACCATAGCCCTGTCTGGCTGGAAATGGAATTTGGGTATGGATTAAGAAAATCTTGGAGGTTAAATGATAATTTGTTTAGATATGAAGATAATGTAAGAGAGTGTAAAAAATTTATGAATGAATTTTTTGTTATGAATATGCAGAAAGGCACATCAATTCAGATGGTATGGGACGCAAGTAAGGCTTATATGAGAGGTGTTTTAATATATTTAAATAATAAATATAGAAGAAAGAAGGAATTTAAAAGAAAAGGACTGGAGGAAGAAATTAAGAAACAAGAGAGGGCTTTGATTTCTAAACCAACAGATAAAAAAATCAAAGAAACAATTAATTTACTAAAAGCTCAATTTAATATGTTAATGGCAGACCAAGTTGCAACTAATTTACAATATGCCAAACATAACACTTTTTGTAATGCAAATAAGCCGGGCAGGTGGTTGGCTTATATGTTAAGGAAAAAACAGAAATCAAGAGTAGTAGAAAAAGTTAAGTATAAAGGGAAAGAAGTTTTTGATTGTGAAATGATTAAAAAGTCTTTCTTAGAATTCTATTCAGGGTTGTACAAGGGGGAGGAGATTAAAGAGGAAGATATTGATGGATATTTACGAAATGGTCATATACATATAGCTTCCATGGAGCAGATTGAAACTTTAAATCAACTTATAACCTCAGAGGAAATATTGGCGGTCATTAAACAGCTAAAATTGGGAAAGGCTCCAGGTACAGATGGTTTAACAGCTGTTTATTATAAAAACTTACAGAACGAAATGGTGGAGCCTCTGAAGGTGTTATTTAATACTATACAGCAAGGAGGAGAAGTACCCCCAACTTGGAAAACAGCTTTTATCTCTTTGATCCCGAAAGAGAATCAAGATCACACAGACCCTAAAAATTATAGGCCAATTTCATTGTTAAACACGGATTATAAAATTTTTGCCAAAATATTAGCCAACAGATTAATGATACTTATGCAACAACTGATCCACCAAGATCAAACTGGTTTTATAGAAGGTAGACAAATGAAGAGTAATGTACGACACATAATTAATTTATTAGAGTATTTGGGGAGGAATAATCAGATACCCGCTGCACTGGTATTCCTGGATGCTGAAAAAGCTTTTGATAGATTGAATTGGAAATTTTTATTAAAATTAATAGAAAAGATGCAGCTTGGAGAATATTTTACACAATCTATTAAGGCAATATATCAAAAACAGACTGCTCAAATAATAATTAATGGTGAATTAACAAACAATTTTAATATAGAGAAAGGAACCAGACAAGGATGTCCTCTATCACCTCTTTTGTTTGTTTTGTCTATAGAGATTTTACTTAGTAAAATAAGGGAATCTGAGATAGTTAAAGGTATTAAAATAAGAGGAGAAGAATATAAACTACGAGCGTTTGCGGATGATTTAGTATTTACTGTAACTCAGCCATATCAATCAATTACAGGCCTGATGGATATTATCAACTCTTATGGACAAGTAGCTGGTCTTAAAATAAATGTAGATAAAACTAAAATAATAGTTAAAAACATGACCAGAAATCAAGAGGAAAAAGTAGAAAGGGTTACGGGATATGAAATAGTCAAAAAGGTCAAATACTTGGGGGTTAACATTATGTCAAGAAAAACACGAAACTTTATCAACATAATTATGAAATATTATGGCAAAAAATACAGAAAGACTTGGAAAATTGGAAAAAGCTACAGTTGTCCTTGCTGGGCAGGATAGCTGTAGTAAAAATGAATGTCTTACCTAGGTTTTTATTTTTTTTTCAAACAATTCCCATACTTAAAAAGGATGATAATTTGAAAGAATGGCAAAAGGGTATTAATAAATTTATTTGGGCTGGGAAAAAACCGAGGGTAAATCAAAAAATAATGCAAGACTCACGTGAAAGGGGAGGATTAAAAATGCCTAACTTAAGACTGTATTATGAAGCAGCTACCCTCTCAGCAATTGCGGATTGGATTAACCTGACGGAAGAGAGGTCATTAAATATAGAAGGGTATGGCTTATTTTACGGATGGCATGCTTATTTAGTGTATAATAAAAAAGTAGATAAAACCTTTAAGAGTCATATATTAAGGAATGCTCTATTACGTGTTTGGAAGAAATATCAATGTAAATTAAATGATAAATTACCCATATGGACAGTGCCGAGGCATGCGATAGAGAATATAAATACAGAGCAAAAACTAGATAAGATTACATATAAAGAGTTTCTTTATATAGAGGGAATGAGGTTACAATTAAAATCAATGGAGCAACTAAAAGAAGAAGGAATAATTAAGTCTTGGTTTCAATATGGGCAACTGCAGGCCAGATGGAAAGAGGATTCAAAAGCAGGTATTTCGCAGCAAGATGACAACTTGATAAATCAAATAAAGAATAAAGGACCAATGCATATAAAGAGATTATATAATGTATTAGTGGAATTAGATTCTGAAACAGAGCTAGTTAAGGATTGTATGATTAAATGGGCTCAAAATATTGGTGAACCTATAATGATGGAAACATGGGAGAATATATGGGTTAGAAATGTGAAATTCACACAAGCTCAAAATTTAAGAGAAAACTTTTATAAAATGTTTTATAGATGGCATTTTGACCCAAAGAAACTAGCTTGTATGTATCCAAATTTACAACCTAAATGTTGGAGATGTGAATGTGAAGATGCAACTTATTTTCATGTTTGGTGGTCTTGTAGGAAAATTAAGGCTTTCTGGATTAAAATATGGTGGATTATACAGAATATTTTGAAGAAAAAAATTAAGTTTACACCACAGTTTTTCTTGCTGGGAATAATTATGGACTGTACTGTAATAGAGACTAAATTGATCTTGAACTTGATAACGGCTGCCAGATTGTTGGTAGCACAATATTGGAAGAAAGAAGATATACCTACTATTGAGGAATGGACAATAAAAGTTACACACCTGGCAGAAATGGCAAGAATTTCATCATATTTAAAAGATCATTCAAATGAAAGATATATATTGGAATGGAGTAGATGGATTGATTATATTCAAAAAAAGTATCAGACTAAGAAGATATATATAGTTTAATAATGATATATGGTTAGAATTTTAAAATGGTTTTTATAATAAAATTTATGTTTTGTTAGTATATGTTAGTTTAAGATATCCTGTGTTCTTTCTGGGAAGTCGGGGTAGGGGAGGGAGGGGGTTGGGGGATGGGGAGGGAAATTTTTAAAAAAATTTGTACTTTGTACTAATAAAACTTTTTCAATAAAAAAAAAAAAGAATCTAGTCTACTAACAGTCAGCACTAAATTGGCCCTAGATAAGAGTTAACAGAATTCAAGAAGAGCTGGACTTGGACCAACTGTGAGAACATAACGATTCCAGGTTGATTCCCCTTTTGACTCTGTCTCCAGGTCTGCCTCTTCTTCTCCTACACAAAGAGCAGAACTGGGTTTACCTGACCTAAAATAGGATTTTGCTGCTTACTGTTTAGTTTGGGTGAAAGCGTGGGCATTGCTGAGAATTCTCTACAAATGGAAAATAAGTGGTTGACAAGATGAAATTTACATTTTGTTACAACCTTAAAGAGAATTTCTATAAAGTGATGGATCATTGGTATATATGCCATCAGAAAATCTACATAGGATGTAACTTTGTACTTCAAATTTATGCTGGAAATGTAAACAACATAAAGGGACATTTTATCATCTTTTTTACACATCTTTTTACACATTTTACACACAGATGTGTAAAAAAAGCCAGAAAATTTTGGGTGCAAATGAATATACTACTGCATAAGCTTTTGATGATTAACATAATTAACAACAGAAACCAGAGGTTTTCTTTTGAGACTGATAGACAAAGAACTGGAAAAGAAGTCATGCAACTAGAATATTAAATGTACAAAAGCAGAAAGACTCAAGTTATCTACAATAGAGGAATGGTTGGTGAAGATGATGGAATTTGCAAAGACAGCTAAATTGATTTATTTAATTAGAGAAAAGACATTATATTTACTGCTGAGTGGAAGCCCCTTATAGACTTTTTGTGAGAAACAGAAAATAATGAACGTATGACTTACAGATTTAATAATTAGACAGAAATAGGTAATATAATAAAGATAATGTTTTTGTAACCATAGAGTAAGAGGTATTTTTATTTGTAATTATACTTGCTGAAAAGGAAATCAGCAACTTCATGGTTTTTTGTTTGCATTCTTTTCTTTTTCATTGTTCTTTCTCTTTTCTTATTATGTATGTATGTATGTATGTATGTATGTATGTATGTATGTATGTATGTATGTATGTATGTATGTATGTAGTGTTCTTATATGCCGCCCTACTACCTAGGACTCAGGGCGGTGTACAACATTTAGAGAACAACTAAACAATATAAAATTTAAAAACAGTATTAAAAAGAATTTTAAAAAAACATTTAAAAACCATACATACATGGGGGTGACCTAAGATGCAGAATTGTCTCAAATCACCCCGCCTGCAGGAAAAGCCATGCCTTGATGGCTTTTTGGATGGCCAGCAAGGTGGGGAAAATTCGGATCTCTGGGGGTAGTTGGTTCCAGAGAGCAAGGGCCCCCACAGAGAAGGCCCTCCCCCTAGGCCCCACCAGCCGGCATTGTTTAGTTGACGGGACCTGGAGGAGACCCACTCTGTGGGACCTGACCGGTCGAAAGGAAGTATGAGGTAGGATGCGGTCCCGGAGGTAACCTAGACCTAAGCCATGTAGGGCTTTAAAGATGATAATCGACACCTTGAATTGCACCCGGAGACCGATGGGCAACCAGTATAGTTGGCGGAGTATGGGTGTTACGTGGGTGTATCTTGAGACACCCACCACAGAACGCGCAGCCGCACTTTGCAGCAGTTGAAGTCTCCGGATACTCTTCAAGGATAGCCTCATGTAGAGCGCATTACAGTAGTCCAGTCGAGAGGTGACAAGGGCATGAGTGACTGTGAGTAGAGCCTCCTTCTCAAAGTAATGGTCGCAATTGGTGCACCAGGCAGACAGGTGCAAAGGCTCCCCTAGCCACAGCTGTTAGATGTTGGTCTAATTTTAGCTGTGGATCTAGGAGAACTCCCAAATTGCGAACTCGTTCCGAGGGAGTTAGTTTTTCTCCCCCAAGAACCAAGGAGGGACAGTCAACATAGTCCTTAGGGGGCAATATCCAGAGCCACTCAGTCTTGTCGGGGTTAAGCTTGAGCCTGTTCCTCCCCATCCAGATCCTGACGTCGTCCAGGCATCAGCACATTACATCCACTGCCTCCCTGAATTGAGACGGGGTGGAAATGTACAGTTGGGTGTCATCAGCGCACTGTTGAAAACTCACCCCGTGTCGACGGATGATCTCCCCCAGCGGCTTCATGTAAATGTTAAACAGGATGGGCGAGAGGACCATCCTGAGGCACCCCACAAGTCAGGGGCCTAGGAGACGACCTCTGTCCTCCTGTTAACACTAACTGCATCCTATCAGCGAGGTAAGAGGAGAACCACCGTAAAACGGTGCCTCCCACTCCCAACTCATCGAGACGATGCAGAAGGATACCGTGGTCAATGGTATCGAAAGCCGCTGAGAGGTCAAGTAGCATCAGGATGGAAGAATAACCCCGATCCCGGGCTCGCCAGAGATAATCCATCAGGGCGACAAGGCAGTTTCTGTACTGTAGCCGCGCCTGAATCAACTGACAGGAATCTAGATGATCAGTTTCCTCCAATAACCAAAGAATCTGAAAAGCTACCACCTTCTCAACAACCTTACCTATAAAAGGTAAGTTGGAGACCAGACGAAAGTTCTTCAAATCTGCCGGATCCAGGGAAGGCTTCTTAAGGAGGGGTCTCACCACCGCAACCTTTAAAGGCTGTGGTACGGATCCCTCCCTAAAAGAAGCGTTGATCATCGCCTGGATCCAGCCGCATGCCACCTCTCTGCTAGCCGAAACCAGCCCGGAGGGGCACGGGTCCAATAAACAGGTGAAAGAGCTAATCGCACCCACGGCCTTGTCCATGTCATCAAGAGTGGCTGGCTCAAACTCCTAACTTCATATTAGTTTTTGTAAGTGTTTATATTGTTTAAATTTTTAAATAAAAATTATACATGTATAAAATTTAAACATTTTAGTTGAAATCAAATTATTACACACAGCTAACTAGATAATAAATTGCCCTATGCTAAGATGAAAACTATTGAATGCATGTATCAACCAACATTTAATAGGCAAAACCATTTTTTAATTGGATGATGGACTTGCTATGATAGTTTGCGCAACTACTAATTCTTCATATATATTTTTAAAAGAAAAACAGGTTTAAAGTAAGTTACCGTATTTTTGGGAGTATAAGTCGCACCGTTTCCCCCCTAAATGAGGCTGAAAATTTGGGTGCGTCTTATACTCCGAATGTAGTTTTGAAAAATTTCCCCAGCCCTAACGAGGCGCTAACGATCTTCCCAGCTTGCTGGATTTTTTCATTCCTACTCCCTCTGAAGAAGTTTTTTTCCAGCCCCAAGTCTTTGCAGGCTTGTTTTCATTGCTATTCCCTCCGAAAAAGGTTTTTTCAGCCCTAACCAGGGGATAAAATAATGTGCTGAAGCTGACCAGACTAAGGACGCTAGCCAGATGAATACCTGGTAGGTAGATTTTTTCCCCTATTTTCCTCCCCAAAAACTAAGGTGTATCTTATACTCCAAAAAATACGGTATATATGTTCTTAGGTATCAACAGGGTTAGGGTTAGTCTCTAGTTATGGTTGCTAAGCCTTTCTGAAGACTTAGATAATCTGGGCATTTATAGTTCTTTTGTTTCATCAACTACTTAAAGGATGTCTTCCGATCTTTGTTGCTCATAGATTTCAGTGTGAAAGTATATTATTTTAATTCTGTAAATCATTTTTAAGGAGCAGAATACAACTTCAATAATTCTTAAATACTATTAAAAACACAGCATGGGGAAGTCAAATATTGAAAGAGCTTAGAAGCAGGCATATTGACTTTGGACCAACTGATAGATAATAAGGATAATTTTTTAACATATCCTATATACAAAGTTAAATAAATCATCTATCAGATATACCATATTTTTCGGAGTATAAGACGCTCCAGAGTATAATACACACATTAGTTTTTGGGGAGGGGAAAAAAATTCTGCCTCTGCCTACCAGCATCCATCGGTATTCATCTGGTTAGCATCCTTGCAGCAAAAAGCAAACAGCCAGGTCAGCTTCAGCACATTATCGCAGCCTGATTCAGCATGAGCAGCTGATTGGTGGGTGGATTGGCCTCCCAGAATACCCCCAATCAGCTGTTCCAGGATGCAGCGATTGCCACAGACCATCTCCGCCTCCGTGCCTCACGTTTTTGGCCTCTATGCCTTGCGTTTTTGGCCTCCATGTGTCGGGTTTTCAGCCTCCGAATGCTCCATTTTAGACCCATTCCAGGCTGCGGAGATCGCCACAGCACATTGCCGCCAATTGCCTCTTCCGTGTGTCACCTTTTCAGCCTCAGCGCATCACATTTTTGGCCTCCGCACGCCCCGTTTTTGGCCTCTGTGCGTTGCATTTTCAGGATCGCCACCGCTGCCACTGATCCCTGCCGCCTGAAACCGCCCAAAAATGTGATGCGCAGAGGCCAAAAAATAGGGCATGCAGAGGCCAAAAACATGGTATGCGGACGCCAAAAACGGGATGCGTGGAGGCGGCGATGTGTTGTGGTGATCCCTGAAGCCTGGAACGGGTATAAAATGGAGCGTTTAGAGACCGAAAACGTGACACATGGAGGTCGAAAACACGAGGCATTGAGGCGGCGATGTGCTAAATTTAGCGCGCTTCACAATGGGAGAGCCAGCGTCCACTCCTCCTCCTGGACCTCATTACGACATGGAGCATCAGCCGCAGCCGGGTTGGGCATGCTTCTCGGGGCGGAGAGCAGGTCGTGCGTCTCCCCAAGTGACCGAGGTGTGTCCAGCACCAACAAAGGCCGAAGAAGCACTCGCGAGACCCAGAGAGCGCCAGAGAATCAGAATATGAGAGAGATGTGAGAGTGAAAGAGATAGACAGAGAGACAGAGAGGGGGGGAAGGGAGGGAGGGAGAGAGGGAAGGTGTTTCTTTCCCATAGAAAACACCGGGAGGCACAAAACCTGGGTAGGCATGGCTGGGGTGAGGGGTCATGTAACTGGGTGGGAGTTGCCACACCCACCCAGGTTTTATGGCTCCTGGTCACTGTTCTCTCTAAGGTGCACGGCCACACACGTAATGAGAGAACGCCGCGCGGAAGTTTCTAACTTCCGCCCGGTATTTTCTAATTGCAGAGGCTGCGCGCCTGCGCGGCCGCACACATGAAAAGGAAATGCCACGCGGCAGTTTTTAACTGCCGCATGCCATTTTCTAAATTTACAGGGAACATTGCTCCTGGTGTTTTGTTTTCTGTGGGAAACGGGTCCAAATGGCTCTTTGAGTGTCTAAGGTTGCAGAAACAGGTGGCCAAGCTAAGTGCCTAAAGGACCCCATCCCGTCACTGGGAGTCCAGGCACTTCAACGACAGCATGCTGGATTCTTATTAGTGGTCCGAGGGATTTAAAATTATGAATTTAGTGGTCCCTGAGATCCGAAAGGTTGGTGACCCCTGATCTAGATAATGGGAATGTCTTAACTTCTGCAGTAAGAATGTCAGTGGAAGTGGATCTCCAATTACAATTTATACAACAAAAAGTATTTAGAATTTATTGGACTCTGTTACATTAAATGTTGTACGCCGTCCTGAGTCCTCAGGGAGTAGGGTGGCATATAAGAACACTAAATAAATAAATGAATAAATTTGTATAGAAAGGACTGTCAAAAACAGTATTTTATTGGAGATGTGGTAATGCTTCTTTAAAACAGGTATTTTTACAATGTTTTATAGCTGCATTTTTGGGAGAAAGTAGTGGATTATATAAATATGATTATGCAAGTAAAACTAAAATTCTCATAGGGTAATATTCTCTTGAATTACGTATTTAATTCATTAAATTTGAGAACTGGACAACGTAAATTCATTCTCCATGCTCTTACTAAGGCCACAGACTAATATTGCAGTATTGGAAAGATAAATTCATGCTCCTTTTCACTCAATGGATTGAAGATCTGATTACAATTGCCATCTATGGTATGTATGGATTTCCTATAGACATAGGCTTTGTATGGACAAGTATAATGAAATATGGGACTCATTTATACAGAATAAGGTAGGTTGAAAATAATCATATAATTGTATCACAATGATATGTCTTCACTATTTACATTAGACATATAGATAGATAGATAGATAGATAGATAGATAGATAGATAGATAGATAGATAGATAGATAGATAGATAGATAGATAGATAGAGATAGAGATAGAGATAGAGATATATATAATTTGTAACTGTTTAAAAGACATTATATTTTTGTATGTTTTTCACTTAGAGTACTTAGAGTACTTTTTATGTTTTCTTTTCTCTTTGACAATATATGTATCACTATCACTATTATTTTGGGGTACTGTATTGTCCCTTTTATTAATTCAAAAAACAATAAAAATAAATACAAAACTGTAGAAAACTGTTATGGTGAGATTTTTCAATGGATAAGGGGGAGAAAGCAAATGGGAAATTACAAGATGATTTGCAGTGACCAATTAGCTGACCAGCAGGAGGTTGACTTCCTGATTCCAACATAAAGGCAAAACAGAAATGTCAGTTAGAGTTTCACAACTCATACATACTTGCTTTTGAATATGCCTGCCATCAAAGTGTCTAAGTAAGATAACAGTAATAAACTACCTCGTGGGGAGAACAGATCATCCTGGACCTATTTCACCTCAGTCCACCACTCTTTTCAACTTGGCTCCGTTGGTGACCCTGAAATCCAGAGATTACACAGGCATCCCTGAAGGCAGGGCAATTGGTCTATGTGGGACCAGACAAATAATTAGAACTCTATCTTCATACAGAGAATGATAGATCCAATGGCTACTGTCACTCCTACAAAAACAAAATGTGCCATGACTGACGCACAAAAAGAAAGCACACCAAGACTTCCTGACCTCTCCCCCTTTCTCAAACCCTCACACGCAGGCGCTCCATCAAAACTCCTTCTTCTCCATACTTCCAGAGCAACTCAGCCCTTCAAAGGATTCCGAAGGAAAGGGTTTCTTACGATATTTCATTTCCTGAAGCAGCCACAGCCCTGCCTCAGCCAGTAGGCGCCTTTTACTGCCCCTTCCCACATTCACCACCAACCAAGGCAGGCCGAGCATAGCCCAAGTCTTTGAAAGCCACACCTAGGAAACAGCCACCTGCTCTCAACCCGGTGAAGCCCAACCTGGCCCGCCGCCTCCACCCCCGCCTTTCTTAAGCTTCCGAACCGCAGGACAACCCGGCTTTTCCCTCCCGTCGTCTGCCCCTTCCTCAGCCGCGAAGGGAGACGAAGGCGAGGAGAGCAGAGCTCTCTCCTTCCTGGCATTCTCTGCCCCCCTCGCCCGGCTTCTCGCCCGTCCCTTCAGGACGAAGTTCCTCTCTCGGCGCTTTCCCCAATCGCTCGGGCAGGAAACGCCAGAGCAGCTCCCAACCGCCGCCGCCGCTTCACGGAAGTCAGCGGAGGCGAGAGGGGCGAGAGCCTCCGGTCCATCAACTCCTGCTGACGGCAGCGCAGCTCTCCGCCCCACTCTTCTCCGTAGTCCCGAGAGAGTCACCTGGGGACGAAGGGATGCGCCACTCCAGCCTGCCGCAGGCTGCTCACCTGCATAGACGCCATGATGGATCCGCTCCCCACACACTGTCCGCTCTCGGCGCCTCCGGCCGGGGCCGGGAGAGACGCAGGGCGACGACGGCGGCGGGGGCGGCAGCAGGAACGCCGGCACTCTTCCCCGGTCGCTTCCTTCTCCTCGCCTCTCCCCCCACCCCCTACGGGTCACGTGGGAACTCCGGCCATCCCGTGAAAAGTGCGCATGCGCCCCGAAGCCCTGCCGTAGTCGGTGCCAGGTGGGCACGGGACGTCTTCGGGTGGGTCGATGAAATTCTGGCCTTCCTTCAAAAACAAAAACAAAAAGGTTCCAAGCAAACCGTAGTTCCTCTCGTTACGGCGTCAGAACTCGGTAAGATGGTAGGCCACGTGCGTGCCGTGCTGGCTTCCTGAGTGTAGGGTGCCAGGCGGTTTATATAAAAAATAGGTGTATATATCTTCGTGGACGCACCAGACATCGCATGCCCTTTAAGTGTTTTCTCCGACTACGGCCTTGCATCTGGAAGGGCTGCCCAAAAAACCTCACGGACGATGTCAGGCCACCCATTGCAGGGCTCGACTTAGTGAGCTTGGAGGAGAAGCAAACGCATTTTGGTTGCCACCTGGAATCTCGTCCATATCGCCAGCAGTGACATCACAAGTGACCTACGTTTCAGATACAGCATATACTTAGACCTACTTTCAGAATGTGTGCTTATATTTGACAGGCTATAAAACTAGCTTTCCGTTTATTCTAGACAGAATATATTATCACAGAACAGAAATAATTAGATAATTAAATAATGTATAGGAAACAACATCATGCCATGATAAATAATTGCTTATTTTCTGGTAGTGCCTGGTTTTTCGTTACTCAAGGAAAGTATAATCTAAAAGTAAGTAAAATCTTGCAATTATATCTAGACAGATTCCCTCTGAGCAGGGAATTTGAAATCTTAAATGTTTTTGTCAGAAATAAATACACAATTTTATCAATTCAGGAAGAGTTTGCATGTCCTGATTTATTTATAGTGAAAATTAATATTTACATAAGCAATTGGAAGATGATTCTTCACTTCAGATTTCCTATCATCCAGCCAAATGACATCCACAACCATATAATTCCCATTATGGCCACAAATGTTTTTTTGTCATACAGAACATTTGCTAATGTGGTAAATGATATAAAAACATAGGTTAATATGGATCTTGAACTTGACATTTTAAAAAAAAGCATTTGCCATAATCATTTTTGAAATTCCACTGGTTAATGGAGTAATTTTGTGTAGTGATTAAGGTATCCGGGAGACTAAGTTCTAGTTCCTCCTTAGGTATGAAACTAGCTGGATGATCTTGGGTCAGTAACTCATTCTCAGCCCTAGAAAGTAGGCAATGGCAAACAATTTCTGGGGAAAAATGCTAAAAAAATTGCAGGGCCTAGTCCAGAAAGTTGCCAGGAGTCCACTCTGACTCAAAAGCACAAATACACACACAAATAAACTGGACACAAGATTACACCCTTTGGACTTGATATGGGAATCAGTACAAGTTCTCTTCATTGTTTGGTTTGGAATACAAGAATTGCTAAATCCCATTTTCCTTTTAAAGTTGTTTAAAAATGATCGATTTCATTTTTTTACAAATAAAAATACTTTATAGCCTGTATAATAGTATATGTTCAAAACGTCCATTTCCCTCCTTTTAACTGTTTTAAGTAAATCAATGACATTACAGCTCATGAGTGTTTTCCTTAGAACTGAAGTGCCATTAATGATGGTGTAATATATTGCTAACATCTTACTAAACTATGATTTTCAAACTTATTTCGATATATGGACATTAAGATATGTCAGGAAGCAATTAATCTAACTAGTATAGTTAAAATAGTGTGCTTTAAAGAAGTGAACAAAAATTAGAGCAGGATCTATTAGATCACTGAGCAATTTTGAATAGATTGCCAAGGGTTTCTGACTCCCAACTGTCTTGACAGTTACTAAATTATTTTCATTTGAATTAGAAGGGAAACAAGGATTGGAGTTTTGGGTTAAAGATTCTGTGAGCGTGATTTTGGAACTTGACATAAATTGTGGATTGAATGCATACCCAGACACATCAATTTCCTTAATATATACCTGTCTGCTTACTATTTTACACCTGGACTTTGGCTAACAGACCCCAGGATTCTAGTAGAGAAACAGATCCATAGATAATCTTCCATAGGTCTAGTATGACAAGAAACCAATTGAATCTTAATCAGATTATTTCAGTTTCTCTTGTTAAAACTATTATTAAATAAAATTATATCAGTTATCTCCCTATTATTAGTTCTGTGGAAATTGTTTTTGAATTTACTAATGTTTCAACAGTTCAGTTTGGTACTTTGTTTATGGAACAAGTTAACTAGGCTGCTTGAGGGGCATAATTGTCTTACTTAGGAAGAAGGCATATTTCAGGGGTGGCCAAACTATGGTTCTTTGAGGACCTGTGGACTTCAACTCCCAGAATTCCTGAGCTAGCCATGCATGCATGCATGGCTGGCTCAGGAATTCTGGGAGTTGGAAGTCCACAGGTCCTCAAAGAACCATAGTTTGGCCACCCCTGGATATGTATTTCATTGGGCTACTATGTTGTGTAAACAAGAACAATGCTTTATGAACATAATCCCAAATTACATAAAGGTTTCCCCTGTCCAGTCGTGTTTGACTCTAGGGGGCACCGCTCTTTTCCGTTTCCTAGGTGAGGGAGCCTGTGTTGTCCAAAGGCACTTCTATGGTCATGTTACTGTACCTAGAGGATAACTGCCTGGGGAAAACTGCATTACCAAGTGACTTCATTACATACTGCATTTAGCCATGGGTTGTTTAACCATGTTTAGTTGACTGAACCATAATTTGGTTCACACTATGTATTAAGCTGTAAATCATGATTTATAAGCCAGAATGCCTGGTTTCACACACTGTTCTTTAATCAAAATAAGTCAGACTATATTTATAATTAGGTATATGAAGATAATCATTGTGAGTCCCTGAATAATTTGAAATATCTGTGGAATGTTTGCAATACTAGCTTTATCAAAGTCAGATTAATTGTAAGGCTTCCACTGCTTCCAAAGACAAGACTAAAGAAGTGTTATTCTGCTCTTTCAAATCTCATGGGTAGTTTGTTCCAAGATATTTTTTTTAATTCCAGGGAAACAGAAACTTGTAAAACTGTTAAATTGCAGGGAATAGACCAGGCAGTCAGCTCGGAGTTACCATTGACTCAAAGGCACTAAAAAGGGTCTATCTGAAGAAGGAAACGATTAAAACTGAGTGTTCTGAAGCATAATTAATTTTAAATAGCCATTAAATTACGTTATTTAATACTAATCTACAACTAATCCTGTAAGCATATAAGTAACATATACTGTCACTACACATTGGGCAAAGACTAATAATAGACTAAAATTGGAAAATAGCATGTTTCATAAAAGACAATATGTGGTTCCACTTCAGTATGGGAATACATTCCTATGAATATTTTAAGTGGAATAGTTTTGCAGTGTAAAGTGTGTAGAAATAACTCTTAGCTTTGTATGTGTAGAGACAGCTTCCTATCAGCTATAGGCCTGGATGTTTCAAATTCTATCAATTTCACAATTTATTTTATAAATAAATGAATATTTGAACATCTTACACAATTAACAGATTTCTGTATTTCCCTCACAGCATAGTTGTTTATACCTCTTATCCAATGTAATGGAAGATTTATATTCACATTCTTTTGTTGGGCCAGTTGCATAGCAACTAACATTTGCAGTACCAAGAGGCCACCTCACTATGAGTAGTATACCTTAACAGAATTATTTCAGTTTCTCCTATCTTCAGTGCACGCAAAACTAGAAACTACTGAGGGTGGGAGCATTTGGAAACAAAACTGAAATTCATGGTATACTTTTTGTTTTCACTATGCAACTTTTCTATATCAGTTCCTTCCTCATTTTTCAAAAAGAGAGAATAATCCTGAAATAAACACATTACACTATACTTTCAGAATACATGCACAAATGAACAATATTCAGAATAGATAAAAAACTTGACATGTATGACAAATAGAACAGGAATATTGGCCTGGGAAAAAGGGAAAATAAATAAATCAAGAA
Source organism: Diadophis punctatus similis (assembly GCA_023053685.1). Classification (NCBI taxonomy): domain Eukaryota; kingdom Metazoa; phylum Chordata; class Lepidosauria; order Squamata; family Dipsadidae; genus Diadophis; species Diadophis punctatus. The sequence goes on from JALIGW010000003.1 coordinate 171,600,104, forward strand.
CAAACTGACTAATATAATTGTGACAGAAGACACTGTTACTGCAAATTTCTACTTGGAATGTAAGTATTTGCTTATGTTTACTTGCATCAATTCTAAGTGGGAAACTAGTATACGCAAGAGTTGAATGTTAAGTTCAACTAGAAAAACTGGATCTCTAGATTTCCCCCCACCCCAATATCATGCCTTGTTTTGGCCCCAATAAGTACATTATGAAAAGTATATAAAATTATGACAAAGCACATTTATCAAGATCTTTTACTGACCATGCAATTAGTATTATAACTGATCTAAAAGTCAGCAGACTAGAAACAGGGAGATTGTAATTTCTAGTTTTGCCTTAGGCATGAAGCAAGTCAGTTGGGTGACCTTGGGCCAGATATAATCTCAGCCCTAAGAAGGCAGCACTGGTAAGCCACTTCTGAAATAGTTCCAAGAAAATTGCAGGGACTAGTCTAGGTATTCACCAGGAGTCAAGACTGACTCAAAAGACAACTAAAAGAAAAGAAAAACTTTATTTCACAAGTAAGGTCATTCTAAAAAATCAAGTATTTAAGGCAATCTTTCATAATTCCCCACCCCATTTTTAAAAAACTGAACAGATGCCTTAATTTGAACACATTATCAAATCTGTGGAGCTTTAGTTTCTTTTTACCTCTGATTGCACCCATGCATATACATTTATTGTACTGTATTCAAAACCATTTTCTTTTCTGTAATGCTTGTTAAACAGAAGTTTGGAAAAAAATATTGAGGCTGGACTAGCCCTGGTTCAGTTGGAATGATTCATGGTCAGTATAGGATGGCAGAATGTTCCTTGAAACATTTGCATACTTCTGTTGCCAAACAGCAATATCCAAAATGACCTTAACAGAGCTTATTGTAACCAGCTCTCTAACACAACAAAAACAATGCTGCATAAAAAATTTCTCTCATACTCTATACTTTATTATATATAAGCTGCTACACAAAATACTGCCCTAAACTATACTGTCCCATAATATGTGCCTAGCTGATTCAATCTGGCAGGGTTGGCATGCCCCAGGTTCCATTGATTAAATAATGCTGTATTTTGGGACCCTGAAAGTATGTCTCCTCTGTAGCAGCATCTGCACTCTGAAATAAGCTGCCACCCTAATGAGATTTCAAAAGGCCTTGAAGACGTTGATCTTCATTGGGGATTTGGTGAGGACAGCTGATGTCTGTTTTTTCCTTCCCTTGTTCCCATCGGAGTTTGTTTTCTCTGCTATGTTAATTTCTTTGATTTTTATTTCTTGTACTGTATTGTGTTTTTAACAATTTGTAAACCATCCAGAATCGCTGGGAGTCAGGTGGCATATGGATTTAATAAATTATTTACTGCACATAATGAAGTCCAGTTATGATTGAAAATCTTGTTATTCAGGATGAAGTTTGCTCGTTAAATTGAGAAGTGTCCTTCTGTCACAGTCCTGTTTTACATTTGACAGTATAGTTGGGAATCATCATTTTTATAAAGCCTATAGATGAATTTATAAAGATTACTAAAAATAAACAAGAACTGGAAGTATGGGAAAAGCCATGACAGATTACTATGTAAATGTAATGCCTACCAATAGTTTGAACATACAAACTAAATGCAATAAAGTATTGCAACAAATGTGTTATAAGCATAGCTATATACCATTTTTACAATTACAACATAAATCCATTTTATTATTAGCACAATCTGAGAATATGCTAACATAAAATTCCATCCCACTCCCCAGCACATTTGTAGCATACCCCAATATTGAGCATTCCAAATGAGCGATGTCATATTAATCCCCAGAGAGGATTCCATCTTTAACTGTGATCTGTTCTCAGAAAGAAGTAATTTCAGCAAATTCATAGTGTTGATAACATAATTATTTTTTTGCTGAAGGATAAGGCAAAGGCCATGCATAACTTGGCATGTTTATCAATTGGTAAGGAGTTCGTACTTGTGTAAGCAGCAAAACAAAATCTGAGCATGAATGATTCCTATGCAAAACCACTGTGAGAAATATCCTCCACAGTGATGAGTACAGTTCTTCGGCAAACATATAAAACATGCTATACGAAAAAGTTGCCAACTAAATATATGTATTAAATACTGGAAGGGAAGGGGGTGGTTTACATTTTTATTATAATTTATTCTATTTAACAATCTAAGAAGTTTGCAGCCATCAGCAGTTCCAGTGCAATCTCAGGTGCAATTGGAAATTCAGGAATCTCTGTAGAGCTGTTAGTGTAGCGAACCTTATAGGTGAAATACATGCATACTTTAGATAGGACGTGAGAAGGAATCTCTCTGAAATTCACTTCGTTTGTTTCATTTTCAGCAAACTGCCCTGTACACATAAAAAACAAAGATAACTCATGAGTATATTTTTTGACAAACGTTTAATTCAGAAGTGTGTGTGTGTGTTGCATTTGTATGTATATACATATAATTTAATGAAATCACTGCTACTTGAACTTCTGCATTTTAGATTTGTTATGCCTTATCTTTTATAATTATTTAAATTTGATCAACCTGAACAAATTCAGAATGAATTTTCAGATATATTCATTTGACCTAAGTACTTTTTTTTATAAATCCTGTCAAACCAATCCTTATTGCAACTTGTTTTAATTATACCATTGGATCTAATCGGAATAAAATCAGTTAACTTCTTGAATATGATGCACTAATAAATAACATTGCCCTTTTCAGCCACTATTTTTGCACACACACACACACACAGAACACATTAATATGTACATATAGAGAAAGCTGAAAACTGCACTATTAAAAGTTATATTCTGTGACCATTTCCTCTGTATTTACTGGCTTTCTGATACATGCATGTATTTCTTGGAGGAAAAGCCAAAAGAGAGAAGTATCTGGCATACAGAGTTATCATTCAAGCCTTGACTTTGTTTAGTACTTGTAATTTAGAAGATAAGCTCATATTTAGTCATTGGCCCCCATTAAAGTTTGGGGGGAGGGGGGAAGCACCTCGAATCCACATAGCTGATTGGTATTTGAGAAGATAGGTGAAATAATCTGTTTTCTATTGTTGATCTGCATCCAGAATTAATAATTGCTGCATTATATCACTAAAATTTTGAGAAGCTGTTTTTATGTTATCCTGGCTTTCCAATAAGGAGTTGCCAAAAACATATTTGGCTGCCCCATTTTTATTCATAATTCTATTATGTTAATTAGCAAACTGAGAGATAATGGTTGATCCATTAGTTATCAGCTAGCTTTATAGTTGAGAAGTATCTTATTCAGATATTTTCATTATTATTTTATTTGCAGACGTAAAAATATAATGACTGATGTTAACTGCTATCCTAAATCATAGATTATAGTTAGGAATATGGGAAAGCATCCAAAAAAATAGCTAACAAGACATCAACATTCAGATATCTTTTAAAGTTCTCAGTAAATCCTGTACAAATTATATCTATAACTATATATGAGGGACCTGTTTTCTGTCAGATGTTGCTGCATGAATCCATCATTTATAACTTTGTTTCTGTCCTGAGAGATTAGGCCTCTACATTTTAGAGAAACTTAAACTCACATTTATCTAATTAAAACTTAAAAACTATTCCTTTAAGCAATATTAAATGCAATTTTAAAAATAACTGAATTTTAAATGAATCAGATTTTATTTTGGGAATTGTGCCATACTGATGTTATTATAAAAGTATTTGTCATAAATTTTAATTAAATCTGATATTGATAGCTGATTATCCCTGAATTTTATTCCTAGAATAAAATTGTAGTAAGCATGATTGTAGTGAAATATAAGTGAATGTGATATGAAATATAAGCTCCATAAATCTGGCTTGTATAACCCAAATCTATTTTATGGATTTAGTGGGCAGATAATATATTTGTTAGGAAATGGCTACAATGAGGAAGGGAAATTCATCCTACCAGTGATATCCCTTGTATTGGCAAATACACTCTCAGTCTCTATAGAACTGTACAATTATTATCATTAGCAGAATGAATATGGAAATTATTTTTCCATGATATATATAATTGACCCAAATTGGTATTATGGCTAACTCACAACTGATCCCTTTTAAAACAAAAACAAAAACTGATCTATAAAAAGTATCTAAAGCTTAGAATCTTTCCTTTAGTAATACTGGAAATTCCCTATGATTCCAAAATCATTTTCACTTTTGTTTGGACACATAGTCTCTAACTGAAATTGAAATAATAAATCCTACAAAACTGTACTGTTCTTTTTGAGAAACTGGTTCCAGAGATTACTCTAGTATTACAAAACAAAGAAAAAATTCTCAATCCCAGTTTTTCAGAAATGAGTGTTATACCAACCTGGGCCACTCAACATTGCCTTTATTGTTCCTGATGTGAGGGCATGCTCTCGTTTAACAATGAATTCATGGCCATCAGAAGATATCAACTTCACATACATAGCATCAGGGCCTTCACACCCACCATATGTTTTCTCTTCTCCATCTACAATATGAAATGAATGAAGAATTTCAATTTATGATTATTAGAGGGTTTAACAATTAAATAATAAACAATAAAACACTGAATTAATTATAATATTATATATAGTTTGGTATGGAGAACCTATTTGGTGTAGTAGCTAGGTGTTGATCTAGAAGCAGAAGATTGTGAGTTTCACGCCTTAGGCATGAAAGATGATTGGGTTACTTTGGGCAAGTCACTCTCTCGCAAGTCACTCTAACCTACCTGATAGGATTGTTGTTGGGGAGAAAATAGGGGAAGAAGGGGTATTATATATGTTTGCTTCCTTGAGTTAAAGTAATAAAAGTGGGATAAAAATAAAATAAAGAAAATATATATGAGAATGGTAACAAGCCCAACATGTAAATATGATATTGAGATATATATCTTATCTTGTTTGAGATAAATACTGTAAGAGTTCTTATCTCAAGTTGCTTTAATACTAGGTGGACACTAATCTATTAACCTGAAATATTTCAAAATACTATAGCATCCCTTGGTAATACTAAAATCTGATGAACTTTAAAAAGGCATCCTTATCAACATTTTGAGATACAGTTATCTAAAATATTTTATAACAGGAAATAAATTTTAAAAGATCAAATTTAAATATAGATACCCTGTTTCTCCCAAAATAAGACATCCCCTGATAATAAGGCCAATCGGGCTTTTGAGTGCATGGCAATAAGGCCAAGCGCTTATTTCAGGGTTCAAAAAAATATAAGACAGGGTCTTATTTTCGGGAAAACACAGTATAATTTCAGTACACAATAAAGTAGAATGAATTCTAGTGTTTTTTGTTATACCCACCCTTCCTACAGGTACTGGCAATCTTTGTTTTTTTGGTTTTTTTTTTTAATATTTCACCTGTTAGGATAACAATACTTACAACATGGCTTATAAAAAGACCATATTTGTAGAATTCTTTCTATAGGCTGTTAATGGAAATTAACTTCATGAGAGAGAATGGCTGTAGGAAAAGTTCAATTGTGCAGGCTTTGAGATGGTAATTACTTCCCTTCCTTCTCCAATTTTTATAACTGCTTATACTGCCACTTCCTTCCTGGGAAGCGTGTTTTCCTGATGGTTTGTCACTTGCCCATCTTTCTTCTTTGCTCCTCTTCAGTTTTTCAATATTTTTAGAATCCCCATATTCTTTCATTCATATTTTATTCCTACTTTAATTTTGTGAAAACTTGATTTATCTCCAAATAACTTGAGGAAAAAACCAATTTTGAAGTTTTAAAGGGGGTGAGGTGTTGAGGAAGTGATACATATCTCCAAATAATGTAAGATTACAAAAGTGTCATTTTGTCATTCAGCAAACAAAATGAACCTTAAAAGATACTCCATGACAAACAATTGCATTCAAAAGTATTATATTAATTACTACTCTGAAATCTCACCAAAGTTTTCATTTAAACATGACTGGAAGTAAAATTAGCACTTTTATGATATATTGAATATGTTCATAAAAAGCAAAGATACTTCTAAAGGATATTTTTGTCAATATCCTTACCCATCTCTTCTTAACAAATGCCTTTGGAGCTTTTAAACAGGATCTGAAAACAAATGGAAAAGTACATACATATTCAAGTTCATTATGAAAAAAAAAGAATATTGTCTAGTGGCAGTACAAGGTCACTAACTGCAGTCCTTCCTACAAGTTGGTAGTGACCTCAAAGAAAAACATGATTTAGCTATGTTTACTGTACTATATTACCATAGCATATATAACACCGTGTTTACATTACTACCCCTTAATTTGAGGCCAAGGTTATCTAAGGATCCTTAACGCACAATTATGAATTTGACTGGCCAATCACATGCCTGGCTAAAATCTTATCTAGGTATTGTATGCCCAGAAACATTTTCAATAGGTTTCAATGTAGTTCATTTACAATGTCACAAGCAACCACAGTCACATGATCACTACTTCACTGCTAGCTTCTCACAAAGTGGGGAAGTCAGCAAGGAAAGGTGCAAGTCACTCTGGTAAGTTGTTCCCATCTGCAGCGGATACTCTTGCCTGTGTACAACCTCTCCCAGCCCTCTCAAACCTCCACTAATTCACTCCCCCAGTTCCCTCATCTCACCCACAGCATGCGCTAGGCATCCCAAGCCCTCCCCACCCTCTGTGGAAACTCTGTGCTCCTTACCTGGGATTCCCTCTGCTTCCCCCTCAACAACCCACATGTCCTCAGTTAACATAACAGCCACCGGACCTGCCAGGATTGCCATTGCTAAGTGATGGTCGTGTGACACTGCATTTTATGGCTGCATAGCAATGGCAATCCCACTCTCAATTGCTGTCATAATCCAAGAACTATTTTATACTAAATAGATTATCTTATGATGTTAACTGAATAAAGTTTTTCCTGAAGGACTTTTAATAGACATTCAAATTATCATTGGAAATGTTATCAAAATAAGAGACAAAAACTGATAAATGAGAATATGTGTAGCTCAGGGTTGAAATGAGTGGGTCTTTGGTGTTCTCTAAGTTTGGTTGTTTTCTTGCAGATGTTTCATTACCCAAACTAGAGAACATCATCAGTAACAAGCATTTCAGATGATTTAATTCAGTCTTCCAGAAGTTAATACCTATCAGATATGTTGGATTATACTGCCTACAATCTAAAGGCCAAGGATAAGTGTCTAGAAAGGTTCTATCAAGGTTGACTCATTCTTCCATCCTTTCCCAGGTGGGTAAAATGAGGACCCAAATTGTTGGGGGGCAATATGCTGACTCTGTAAACCGCTTAGAGAGGGCTGTAAAGCGGTATATAAATCTAAATGCTATTGCTATTACTATTACTATTTAAATGTCCATGGCATTGCTTGCACAGAGAGCCAAGGTGGTAAAATAATTAGGCTAAGAGTGGCTGGGTTCTAGTCATAGAAGTTACTTGGTGACTGTAGCCTATAGAACCGTGATGGCGAACCTATGGCACGTGTGATGGCAAGGCGATGGCTGGATCCTTAGGACAGGAGAGAAGCGGCCCTGTAACTGCCTTCACGCCACATTTGTGCGTAAGGCAGCCTTCACTTCCTGCTGCTTCGGGTTGGAGCTCATGCTCTCCCCGCTCGGCCAAAGAGCTGCAGGGATGGAGGACAGGACGGGACTCGGCAAGGCAATGACCGGATCCTTAGGGCAGGAGAGAAGCCGCGTTCAAAAACCCTCCTTAAGCGAACAGCTGCCTGCCCTCCAGGTGTGCCTTTGCTGTGCTTTGACGCTCGCTTGAGGAGGATCTCCCCGCGTGCGCCACAGCCAGCCAGGGAGTTGCGAGAGGGGGAGGAGGGTCGCCCGAAGAGAAGCCTCCGCTGGGGGTGGCGATCATTCCTCAGCACACAGAGCGAGAAGGGGAGAGAGAGGGAGAAAGAGAGATGAGGGAGAAAGAGATGGGTGGGGAGGAATGGAGAGAGAGAGAGAAAGATGGGGAGAGGAAAAGAGAGAAAGAAAGATGAGAGGGAGGGAAAAAGATGGAGAGAGCGAGAGAAAGAGAGAGAGATACCTTTTTCTCAAAGAAAAGAAAACATAGAGCCACAAAACCTGGGTAGGCGTAGCTGGGGGTGTCATGTGACTCGGTGGGAGTGACATTGAGTTAGCCACGCCCACCCAGGTTTTGTGGCTCCGGATGTTTTGTTTTCTCTGGGAAACGGGTCTAAATGGCTCTTTGAGTTTTTAAGGTTGCCGACCCCTGCCCTATACTATTTAGCCAGGTGGCTGTCCAGTCTCTTCTTAAAAACATCCAGTGATAAAGCACCCATAACTTCTGAATACAAGCTGTTCTACTGGTTGATTGTTTTCACTGTCAGGAAATTTTATAAAAGCCTATATTTATAAAAGCCTATAGTGAGTCTTCACTCACTTTTAGCCCAATCTACTTAATCAAGCTGTTATGTGGACACACGGGATAGTACACTTCATCATAAAGTAAATGGATAGACAGACAATCAGCCAGTCCAGGAATTTTTTTCACATACAGGTACTATTTTTATTAAAAACACGTAACCTTGGCCAGGTGAAACCTTGATTTTCAGAATAAAACTTCCTTCTGGCAAAAATACTGCCCATATTATCAGAATACAAGTATGATAATTGCCAATAAGGAACAGTTCATACTGTATGTGTATTCTTACATAAAGTATATCAATATTATATCTATGTATTTACATAGCTATATAAATATAGATATATTCATTCTTGAATTTACAAGTATATTTTTCAGGATAAATCCCCATCCCACACACATTGGATGATACCTAAAAATTCCTTACAGATAAAAACAGATAGTAATGATTAGGAAATTCTCATTCTAGGCAGCATGGCCAGAAGTAATGTTGTCAGCTGAATACTGTTAAAAATCCTGAAGGCACATTATACAAATATTGTCTTCATTTAGAAGACAGAATTGTCTATCTTGCCCTCTGTACTATACAGAGTTAGCGATCTTGTTTAAAATTGAAATACACATAGAAAGAGCAGAACTTAATTGTTTAACTTTGGTTAAGTCTGTGATGTGCCAAATTGGGAATCAAGAAAAAACAAGGCTTGTTATCAGCTAATTCAATGATTTACCTATTGAATAAAACAATTGAGATTAAGAAATGCCTGACCATACTTAGATATTGCATGAATGTCTGCTTTCTCAATTGATCAGTATACCAACACAACTGGCACTGGGCAAAGAAAATGACTTTGAATGCCATTTTGCACAAAACCCTTCACCAATTTATTTGAATATTTGGGAGGTATTATTCCTGTAGAAGGGGCACTACTACCTGAATATTTAATCTAATTTTGCCCAAAGTTATACATGTTACCTTTTAAAATATGAAATCAAAGATGTATTGGTCAAAAAGCCCAGATCCCATGAAAGTGGACATGCTTCATCTCATCAGAAAGCTACATTGTGCCTTCAGTTTCAGTATATCAGATAAACATTTAAAAAGTTTTAGTTATTTTGGGTTGCTCATCCTAGTCCACAAGAACTGTAAAATTCTTGAATTAATTAGCACTAGATGTAATAATGCCCACTAACCTGAATAGTTTTTAAAAGGATTTGGATAACTTCATGAAGGACAGATACATCAAAGGCTTTTAATCTTGAGACTCAAATACCTCCAAAATACCAATCTCAGAACAATGGTGAAAAGGGTAATTCCTCCATCTCCTGTTTGCAAGAAACCTAGAAGCACAACTTGGGCATTGTGAAAAACAAAATGATAAACTTGGACTGATTTGTGTTTTTGAGATTTGAGAATTTAAATCTTAGGTTGTAAACAGTTGCTAATTTAATCGGAATCAAAATCAGTTTCACCAAACTGGATCTGAAAAGATTTGTTTTTCTTGCTTGTGCACACACAAAGTGACACTACATAGGTGGCTCTTCCTCCTATGGTACCATTCAGATCTATAATTCTTTATCTAGCATGACAAACGGCTACATTAGCTGGAGAATTTGGGGCAGTTGCAGTCCTAATATTATATACTTACGAGTGCTCCATATTAAGAGAAGGCTGATATGCAAAAGTTGATTATGATACATAATTTATTACTGTACTTAATTTCCTAGCATTATATGTACAGCAACAGAGTCAGTTTGGTGCAGTGGTAAAGGCACCAGGCTAGAAACTGAGAAACTGGAAAACTGTCTTGCCTTAGATAAAAAGACAGCTGAGTGACCATGATACAGTCACTTTCTCTCAGTTCTAAAAAGAATGCAATAGTAAGCTACTTTTTAAATCTTGCCCCCCCCAAAAAAACCTGCAGAAATCCAGGCAGTTGGTAGGAGTCAACACTGTCTGGAAGGCACATGTATAGTATAATCTGTATTTTTATTGCATGGATCATATTTTAAATAATGTTGAAAAATACTTGGGAATTGTAGGCAAATAATAGTTTTTAGAAGAGTGAGGGAATAGTATCACATTACCAAAGTTGATTTCTAAGATTTCAAATATACACAAGTATTTGAGTTATCTTGCTATCAGAGTGGCTCATTTCATTTTAATCATAAGGGGGGGGGGGGAAGCAGAGAAAAATGCTAAAGAATAGAGGAAAGAAATGATAGAAAAAATATGTGTGGCAAAGGCACCCCAAGAGAAAAATCCATCCAGGAGTTCACAAATAACGAAGAGCTGAAGCCTACAGAAAAAATTGACACAAAGTCCTCTTAGTCCTTACTAAAAGGGAAGAAGGCGGAGCAACCCTTATAGGGTGCTTTTCACATACAGTTGTCTAGAGACATGGCAGCTCTGAGAATAAAAAGTAATTTTCAGGGGGTTCAGGGAGGAAAATAGACACTGGGTGCTTTTAAGAGGGCATCAGTAAGTCCTATCAGAGGCAAGACCGGCTTTCCCAATGCAATGCGAAGCACCGTTGGGGAAGGCTGGTTGAAGAGATTCAAGCCCGGGATTAAGTCACTTTCCGCCCAGCCCCTTCCCACTCGAGGCTCTCGAGGCTCGTGACGAACAAAACACGCAAGAAAGAAACGTGTCTACCAGGCCGAGCGCTCCAACAACTCACCGCTTCCCAGGCGCAGAAATCCGCGAGGCAGCTTCTCAGGCACGACACCACTCCAGCCGGGACAATCCTCCGCAGAAACCACTTCCTGTAGGTCACCGATAACGATTTCCGGTTTCCGAAACGCAAGGAGGGAAACAATACGATAGAGATATAATGTAGAGTAACACGCTATGGGAGCAGCAACTGGGGGAATCTTTCTTCGGTAACTCAGATGACTGGAGGGCGAGACGTTTTACTAACGGTATTGTAAAATGGTCCTGTACACATTTGAATTATTAGAGCTACGTCAAGCTTGCCCACCCTGTGAAGTACACTGAAGTGACCCCCTTCCCTGGCTGAAAGCAGAGCAGCACCTGTGTCTCTCTTGGGTGCTTTATCAGACACCCCCACCACTGCATCCCAGTATGTGTATATGTTGTTTAAATCTCATATGGATATAAGCAAAGGCACTTTTTCTTTCTCATATACACACATAGGGAGGTGTTTACAAAAATCTGGAGCAAAAGACTTGAATAACCTCGGTCTTGTGATGAGAATAACACACTACAAATTGTAGTTGTTGATTATTTTCCTTATGCGTTTTTCAAACTCGGCAACTCTTAAGATATGTGAACTTCAACTCTCAGAATTCCCCAGCCAGCATGAAATGTTGAAGTACACTCATTTTAAAGTTGACAATTTCGCAAAACGCTTCTTTTAGACTGTGAGAGGAACCTGTGCCTTGGGTGTACTGGATGTACACCCAATGGGAAAGACAGTTCATGAAAGTAACAAGCTGCGGATTCTTAAGGCTCCACTTTTAATTTTTAATTAATTAAATTAATCATTTTTAATTAAGCTGAATTTTAATTAAGTTGAATCATTCCATTCTGAAACCAGCGCTAAACTAAAACTCTATGAAGTCGGGAGAATATGGCTGGCTCTCGCGAGGCTCTGGGAGCTGGTTATCATGAAAAGGCGGAAGTTTGAATTCCTCTCCACCCTCGCCCGCCAAAGCAGAGGAGTTATTCTTCCATTTTGGGATTTATTGGTGTGCGAGTGTTCTTCAGCCCTATAGATCCCTTTGAATCGTACGCGGGCGGATTCTTGCGATCACTAGGTAATAAATCTAGGAAAGACACTGCAGATTAATACCAAGTAAGGGGAGAAGTAATTCTGTTGATTTCCAAAGAAAAGGGACTTTAATAGGAAGCGAGTAGAAAGGAACTTTTTTTCTGAAGTTTAAAGCAATTTACTCCTAGAAAGAGTCAGTGGCTTTTTTTCCTTAGCTCACCCAGGTTCCTTTTTGCATTATTTTGCCACTGACTATTGAAATGCATTGTTATCAATATGCAAAATTTTAATTGATTTGAAACCATGCGATAGTTTTCTAAATAAATTGACAAAATACAGGTCTTTATAAAACTAATTTTTTTTCATTATCCCATACTTTTCTTTAATAGAAATACTTGAAAATGTGCTAGAGAACAGCTGCAATATCCCGAAACAAATGAAGTCAGTCATGGATGGTGGAGCTAGGTTTGTTGAAACTCTAAAGCGGACAGGATACTTAAAGGCAAATTCACTTAACGGAGAAGACTTTGACTGGTTATTTGAAACTTTGGAAAATAAATCATTTCTGGAGTGGTTCTGTACAGCTTTAAATGAACGTAATGTATTATCTGAAGAAGAGTTGCAGTCATTTAGTACTCTCCTAAAATCATCAAAACCTATTTTAGGAGAAGAAGCTCTCAATGAAATTCTCAAGATTTCCAAGCCTCTTGATTTGAACACTAACAATTGTGAGGAAGAAGAGGAAAACCTTAAAATGTTAGAAAATGAATTTCAAGCTCTTAAAAAGATTAAACAGGTAAAGATCCATCGTCGTAACAAACTTCAAATCATGGCTTCGGCTAATAGTTTTATCTCCTTAAAGGTTAAAGAAAGAGGTGAGGAAGGACTTAAAATCCTGAAAGATGGTCAAGGCAACTTTACAGCCATGAATATAAAGATAAACAATGAGCTTCAAACGCTGACTGAAGGAGTTAAGAAACTTGCCTCTTTTTTTGCTGTTGCAGCTGGACAAGACCTGGATTTTCCTCCTGTGCTGCTAACCCAACTTCCTTTAGATAATTATTTGTATCAAGAAGAACAAAGCACTGGAGCTCTTACTTCCTATACAAAAAAACAGTTTTTCGACGGTATATCTGAATTGGTTGAAAGTTCTAATGAAGAAAATTTTCAACTTCTACATATAAGTAAGTCCTCCAGCTACGAAGGAAGCAGTGATATATCTGATGAAAGATCAGAACTGGCTAGGTTGCAAATGGCATATATTTGTGCTCAGCATCAATTAATCCAACAGCAAGCTAAGAACCTAAGTATGAGATCGGGTCTTCAGTGGGCAGAGAAGAGTATCGGCACTTTAAAAAAGGTAAGGTGAGTTTTGCATAAGGCTTAATGCGATTGTCTTAAAGATATGATTTTAAATGGTCTTTGAATTCATAGTGAGTTGACTTGAACATGTCATCCTCTTAAGTGTTCCATAGGCTGGCACTCATTATTTTGAGCAAACTCATTTGGCATTTTAGAATAGATTAATCCTGAAAATGAAGAAAGAGTTGCTCAGATCCATGCTGAGTTGGACCTTGGCTGGTTTTGAGGTGTGAGCTGGAATGAGTTTGAATCAGTGATTTTTGAAGTAAATAGGATTCTCTGTGCCATTAGAGAATGGTCTTTGAAGGAGGAGGTAATAAATTCAGATTTGAAGAATGCAGTGGTTGGACCCCTGCTTAAGAAGTCATCCTTGGAGCCAATACTTTCAGTAGTTATCACCCCTTTTTAGGGAAGGTTGTTGAAAATGAAATCTGACTGCAGCTGTAGAGCACCTTGGAGAAAGTGGATTATCTAGGCCTGTTTCAGTTAGATTTCAGGCCAGGATTTAGTACAGAGACAATCTTGGTCACACTCACCGATGATCTGTGCTGGAGCTAGGATGGAGGTGATGCATTTATTCTTGTGCTCCTTGATCTCTAGGGTTTAGTACATTGACCATGGTATCCTTGACTAGTTTCCGCAGTTGGGGATTGGAGAGACCATTTTCTTCCTTTAGGGCCAACTTACGCTTACGCTGACGACACCCAGCTGTACATCACCACCCCGGCTGACTTCAGTGAGGCAGTTGCTGTGATGTGCCGGTGCCTGGACGACATTAGGATCTGGATGAGGAGGAACAGACTCAGACTCAATCCCGACAAGACTGAGTGGCTTTGGGTATTGCCCCCTAAGGACTATGACAACTGTCCCTCCTTAGTTTTCGAGGGAGTGAAATTGACCCCCTTGGACCAGGTCCGCAACTTGGGGGTCCTCCTAGACCCACAGCTAAAATTGGAGCATCATCTTTCTGCTGTGGCTAGGGGGGCCTTTGCACAGGTTCGCCTGGTGCACCAGTTGCGGCCATACTTGGAGAAGGAGGCTCTACTGACGGTCACTCATGCCCTTGTCACCTCCCGCTTGGACTACTGCAACGCGCTGTACATGGGGCTACCCTTGAAGAGTATCCGGAGACTTCAGTTGGTGCAAAATGCGGCTGCGCGTGCTGTGGTGGGTGTGCCTAGGTACACCCACGTGACATCTATACTCCGCCAGCTGCATTGGTTGCCCATCGGTCTCCGGGTCCAATTCAAGGTGTTGATCACCATCTTTAAAGCCCTTCATGGCTTAGGACCAGGTTATCTCCGGGACCGCATTCTGCCTCACACTTCCCTTCGACCGGTTAGGGCCCACAGAGTCGGCTCCTCCAGGTCCCATCGGCCAAACAATGTCGGCTGGCGGGCCCCAGGGGGAGAGCCTTCTCTGTGGCCGGCCCCGTGCTCTGGAACCAACTTCCCCCAGAGACCCGAACTATCCCCACTCTGCTGGCCTTCCGGAAAGCCGTTAAGTCATGGCTCTTCTTGCAGGCTGGGGGTAGAGCCTAATCCACTCGAGCTCACCCCCAGATATGTATGGTTGTTGTATGCCTGTTGGGTTATTTTAATATTGATTTTTTTAACTTTTATATTGTTTTTAATAATATTTATGAATTGGTATTTCTGTATCTTCCTCTGTTGTACGCCGCCCTGAGTCCTTCGGGAGTTGGGCGGCATATAAGAATGCCAAATAAATAAATAAATAAACTTCAATTGACTCAGGGATAATAGAAATAGCTCCCTAGGCCCCTCATTTGTGAGATACCACAGGGCTCAATGTTGTGTCCCTTCCTATTCAACATCTACATGAAACCTCTGGGTGAGGTCCATATCAATCAGTAATAGTGGAAGTGAGGTGAGAAATACTTGATAAAAGAACAAAAGACTTCTAAAAGTTTATATGGATCATTGATGGCTGAAGTTGCTTCATAAAATAGTTTCTTTGTTGAAATCCATTATGGTGCCTTTCAAAAATCGATTATAGTAAAGTCAATTATAGTGTGAATAAAATAATTATAGAGAGATTGATAAACAAATGAAGTTTTGAAAAATATTTCTCACTGGCTCATGTCTACAGCAACTCAGATTTTAAAGATGGGTAATTGTAATTATACTTCAAAATATAGTGTGTTATGGAATGTATTCAATTAATATAGCTGACTACTTGTCAAATGATTCTGGGCAGCTAGTAAGGGTTAAATACATCACATTATGTAAAGAAGGCAATGAAAATAAAGCATACTTCTTTAGGGAAAACCACAGACTTCAAGTAGTTGCAACAGACTTACCGGTATATATTATCCTGGCTCAGAGCATGGTGGAAGAGCCAGGTCTTTGGGAATTTTTTAAAGGCCAGAATTGGCTTAGAATGTATTCCATAGACCAGGCATTGTGATAGAGAAGGTATGCTTCCTGTGTCTTACAAGATGACATTGTTCAATTGTTGACCTAGAGTACCTCAACTCTGCTGGATGCTCTGAGATTGGCAGAAAGAAGGAGAAGGAAAAGGAATGGAACAGTATTGTAAATATGTACACACACACACACACACGTTTTTTTGTTTCCATTTGTATGCCGCCCAACTCCCGGAGGACTCTGGGCGGCTTACAGCAAACAAAAACAATTCATATAAAAACATCATAAAACAAACTGTTAAAAATACATATTAAAATTTAAAAATCATTTCAATCATTCATACCATAAAAGGGGTTACCAATCAGGTCATTCATATGTGTGTGTGTGTGTAACATTTTTTTGCTGATAAATGAAAATGAAGGGAATATATATATATATATTTATCCCCACAAAATAATTAGAGGAGAACTTTTGGAATTCAAGACTTAACCAATAAGAATTCACTTAAACAAAAACTCAGAAACCATTTCTCTATTTTGCAGATTCATGGAAAAGAAAACTTTGAAGCTAAAATTTCTAGCTTGAATAATGACATTGCAAAAATAAAAATAGATTTATCACAAATAAACAGTGGAACCCTACCTTCGCTGATTAAGGAGAATGCAGAGCTCTTGAATATGCCTGTGGTTAAAGGGGATTTTGATTTACAAATTGCTCGACAGGACTACTATATATCGAGGCAGGATCAGATTTGTAACCAGCTGATCAAACAGAAGGCATCATTTGAATTTCTTCAGTTGGCATATGAAATTGAATTTCAAAAACTTAGGGAAAACAGCCGTCTGCTGGAAAATATGGTGCAAGACCTGAAATTAAGCAATGACATTTTATTACGGACAATAGAAACAATGTCTGAGCCTTCTATAGCCCTTCAAAGGACACCAAGAAGCACTGTTGAGCCAAAGGATGTTGCAGCACATAGGTAAGAAGCTGGGTTATTTCAAACTTACTGAAGCACTAAACATAAGGCCTGTTGTCAATAAATAAATCTCAGGCCAAAACATAAAAATAATTTGTTTGAAATTAATGGGTCTTCCTTATTGGTAACTGTTCGAAGCCAGCATATACTGTTATGTACAGGTAGTCCTTGACATACAACAGTTTGCTTAGTGACAGGGTGGATTTGATTTAAATCAAGTCGATTTAAATCACGATTTAAATCATGATTTAAATCACTAGTAAAAAGGCTTGAATTAAATCAACTCGATTTAAATCATAATTTTTAAAGAGCAACTGTCATCTCTGTCCCTCAGCGGCTCCTCCTCTAACTCGCTGTTAACTCACCGACAGTGTTAATATTGCAGAATATACAGCCTCATGCTACATCACTAAGCTCCATTTCATGCTGAATAAACTGAATTATTAATGTATCTTAAATGGAAAACTATATTTAGATAGATTTTTACTCCAAAAGCATTTTATTAAAATAATTTTGATAAAAATAAAATAGATTTAAATTTAAAAAATCGATTTTTAAAATTTATTTTTAAAAATCGATTTTTATCCACCCTGCTTAGTGACTTTTCAAAGTTACAACAGCGTTGAAAATGACTTGTAACTCTTTTTCACATTTATGACTGTTTCCACATCCCCATGATCATGTGATCAAAATTGAAATGCTTGGCAAATGACTCCTATTTATGACAGCTGCAGTGTCCCTGACTCATGTGATCACCTTTTGTGACCTTCTGACAAGCGAAGTCAATGGGGAAACCAGATTCATTTAACAACTGTGTTGCTAACTTAACAACTGCACTGATTCACGTAACAATTGTGGCAAGAAAGATTGTAAAATGGGGCAAAACTCACTTAACAAATGTCTCACTTAGCAACATAAATTTTGGGCTCAATTGTGGTCATAAGTCGAGGATTACCTGTGTTTGTATGAACTCATAATAGACATTTACCGTATTTTTTGGAGTATAAGATGCACCGGAGTATAAGACGCCACCTTAGTTTTGGGGGAGGAAAATAGGGGGGGGGGAATCTACCTACCGAGAATTCATCTGGCTAATGTCCTTAGTCTGTTCAGCTTCAGCACATTATTTTATCCCCTGGTTAGGGCTTAAAAAGCCTTTTTCAGAGGGAGTAGGAATGAAAACAAGCCTGCAAAGACTTAGGGCTGGTAAAAAACTACTTCAAGGGAGTAGGAATTAAAAAATGCTGCAAGCTGGTAAGATCGTTAGCACTTCGTTAGGGCTGAAAAGACCTTTTTCAGAGGAATAGGAATGAAAACAAGCTTGCAAAGACTGAGTAGGAAGCCTGGAAGATGGTTAGCACCTCCTTAGGGCTGGGGGGAAAAGCTTAGGAAAAGCTACATTGGGAGTATAAAACGCACCCAAATTTTCAGCCTCTTTTAAGGGAGGAAAAAGGTGCGTCTTATACTCCGAAAAATACGGTACTTTCTTTTTTATTGTACAGTATTTTAAGTTGTTTCTAGTTAAACAGTTGTTAACCTGAATACTTGTATGAAAACTGATTGTCAGGTGAATAGATGATTTTTCTGCAGAGGTATAGAAAGCTGAAATTGAGATGACCTTTAAAATCAATGGATGTACTCTCCATCCAAACTTTGCAGTTTCTGAGTTCACTTTTAATGTACAAGTATTTTAGGATTTTGTTATTTGGATTGGAGAGTATAATTTACTTCCTTCCTTGAATAAAAGAGTGTATGGATGTTAGTTTGCATCAAATGTACTTTTTCATCTAACTTTGGTAACATTTCAACTAAGAATATTGGATAGTTTAATGTTCTCCCTGTATTAATATATATAATACAATAGCTGCCTGATATTGAATACATTCCAAAGTCAGCCCTACTTTGCCAGTGTTTCGTCTTATTTATTTAAAATAATGAATTCCAGTGATGGCACAAGAAATAATGTCAGGTGTGACTCTTGAACCAAGCATAACATGGATGCAAAGGCCCAATACCTTTTGTACTGCTGTATTTACACCGGACTTTACAGATTTTATTAAATAATGTAATATTTTATGCTTCACTGTTAATAAAATACTGGCATTGTTAACTTTGTTGTGTTTTTTATCCCACCTCTATACATATTTTAAAGGATGTGTCAACTTCTGGAAGGAAGGAATCCAAAGCAATTATTTAGAACATATGAAAGGCTTGAGGAGATGGCTGAAAAGTTACATTTGGATTCAGTATCGGTGCTTGACCAATTAGTGCTAGCTGGCCAAGAACAAAATCATCTTTTGTCAAAGATGGATGCTGACTTAACAATTCTTCATGATTCTATATACTGCAAAGGAGAAAGTGTGTGCCTTAGTAATCAGGTAAGTAATTGGATTATGATAATCTGAGATGGTGGTTTCATGGAGTATTCAGCAGTACATTTGCTAATACTGTCATTATAAGAAAGTACCTTATTCACATAACTTTGATGTGTCTAATCTAAACCCTTTAATAAACTATCACAAAGCTGGTAGGCAGAATTAAATCCTTCCAAATCTGTGACATACTGTGGACCTAGCCTTAATATTCTGACTCAGGCTGCTTCTTTTTTCCTGACCATCTTAGTGCTATCAGCTGTTCATATTGACATCTGTTGAACGCCAAGCTTGCAGCCCCCTGCTTCACTGTGACAATACAGGTAGTCCTCGACTTACAACCGTTCATTTAGGGACTGAAGTTACAACGGCACTGAAAAAAGTTATTTATGACCATTTTTCACACTTAGGACTGTTGCAGCATCCCCAAGCAACATTCCAACGCTTGACAACTGGTTCATTTTTATGACAGTTGCAGTGTCCCAGGGTCATGTGATCACCCTTTGCAACCTTCTGACAAGCAAAGTCAATGGGGAAGCCAGATTCACTTAACAATCATGTTACTAACTTAGCAACTGCAATGATTAACTTAACAAATGTGGCAAGAAAAGTCATAAAATGGGGCAAAGCTCACTTAACAAATTTCTCACTTAGCAACATAAATTTGGGCCTAATTTATGGTCGTAAGTCAAGGATAGTTGTTTTCTCTGGCTTTCCAATGTTATTTTTTGTACTTCCACTATTGGAAGAGAATGAAAACCCAAACATAAAATTGCAGTGCTGGCTATGTGAAGTATATACAGTAAAAATAATCTGCAACCCCAAATAATATAATTCAATTCAAATTCATGAAGAATTACTGCAATACTCAGTAAATATTACCAGTTGTGAATAATAATTTTCTGAAAGCCCTATCCTCTCAGGGTTCTGTCTTTGGAGGTGGGAATCATGCTTGTTTAAGAGAAGTCTTTCAGGTGCATTGGCACTATGGTAGAAAAACACTTTCTGGACTCAGTTTCTTTCACCTACCTTTTAAGACAATTCTGATGCATCTTCTGGACCTCCTCAGTGGACCAAAGTATATCCTGACATTTGGTGCACTGAAAGAGGCCACTTGGAGCCATTTTCATCAAGAGATTGGAGTCATCTATGGCCAGAGGCCACAGCAATCAATGGAACAGCATGTCAGGTCACTGGGAAATTGTGCTCCTGGGGCAGATCTAAAAAGGAATGCAGGAAATTAAAATTGCTCTACTCACCAAGAAGAGAGAAAGAACATAAAAACAGGATTTCGGCAGCTCTTTTGATCTGGGTTACGTACACCAGATATTGGTGTTTTAGTTAAAGAGCCTACCTTCATACCACTCATGCATTTGGTTCTTAGTTTTTTCTAATTCTTGTTAATCTTAATGTTTTTGTATTTGTGTTTTTATTATATTGTTAGCAGCCCAGAGTTTGGATAGTGAAATGGGTGACATATAAATGTAATAAATAAATACGCAATAAGCTACATGACCAAAGTGAAGTGGCTATTCAGTTGACATCAGCACTTTTGAATATTTGAGCTTGAGACTCCCAATCTAATGTATTGTGTGAACCCAGCCATACCTTTTTATTCAGCAGAAGGTTCTTGCCAACGACCAGTAATAGTTGGCCTATAGAATCAAATCAAAATTTTCTTATTCCTGATTTACGGTATAAATACCAAGAATGCCAAGTTTTAATTTTAAAGAATCATATTTCAAAAAGATGTGGGCAGAAAAAGCTCATGTTTGCATAAATATAAGAGTTAATATGAAGATATTTCTAGGATATAGTGGAACAGAAGTGTACTGAACTCACTATTGTATTTCTCTCATGTTTAGCAACTGTCTGAACAGTTTCAGAAGCTGGAATTCCAGTTGAATAGAATAAATCAGCTTATTACAGATTTTCTTGCTGATATAAAAACTAAGAAGGACGTCCTGGAGAATAATAAAGTACAGGAGATGGAAAGAAAACTCTACGTGTTCTTCTTCAATGATGAAGAACGTTTGAAAAACATTGTGGAAACATTGGAGCAACAGGTTGAGGCTCAACCCAACCTTTAAAGATTATATGTTAAATTACTAACATAGATTTGGGGGGGGGGTGTTTATAGATTAACTTTTTTTGCATTGAATTTTAGTCAAAGGGGCTATTGTTGCAGCACTAGAAAGTTTAAAGGAAACTATGAAACCACCTCTGTGTCAATAGTTATTTAGCGAACTAGATATACTATATTCTTGAGCTTAAAGTCAAAATATAATCTGGGAAATATTCTCATATGAAAAAAAATAAGTCCAAATGGACTTGTTGCAAGAATTCCTAGTTTATTACACTAAGTAGGAGGGATGTGTAGAATATTAATTCATTAGCCAATAGTTTTTCCATTGGTTTTTTTTGTAATCCTTATATTCAGTATATTTCTCATTAACATTTCATCCTAATTAGGCAAATATTCTGAGCTACCTTCCTCAACCTGAGGCTTTCCCATAGTGTGATTAGAATAGTTGTGGATTAGGACAGCAGGGGAATATTGGGCTATGAAAAGCTATTCTTACAGGATAATTAAACCTGCATCTCTGTAACCAATAATACTCTGTGTATTTGTATGCTACACCCTCCTTCCACACATTTATATTCAGTTGTAATCATTAGTTTTAGTACCAGATTTAACAGAGTTGATGATTAGATTGTAATCAGAAAGCTGCGTTTTGTAATTGAAACATGTGAGCTTCAAATAAATGTTTAAGCATCTCAAAGGCTATGTTTTTTTTTATTTCCTAGTCTTATTTCCCCCCACTTCTAAAAAAAACATTTTATTCCAGGTACAGAACAGAGGGAATCTTTTGCAGCATGTTTACATATGTAGCTCATATTCCAAGGAGAGGAGGGGAATATTCCCAAAGTTTACGTTAGTTTCCCCAGGGTATATTTTTGATTCACTTGGCATTGCTGTTTTTTTTTATAGTCCAATTGCTTCTTCCACCATCTTTCCATCGCTTCTCGAGCTTCTCTTTTCCCAGGACCACTCGAAGAGTGGCACTTCATCCGGGGCTCCATTTCCTCGGCTGGGAAAAGTGTTCTTGGCATTTGATCGGGATCCCAGTAATTTTAAACGCCTGTCAGCCCCACCTTCAGGCAGAGGCGCTGAACTTGAAACGTCGCGCTCCTCCCACAGCGGCGCGTTGCAGTAACTTTCCCAACGCCGCTTTCGGCCTCTGTAGGCCGGAAGAGGAGGCCCCGCAGCTGCCTTCGGTTTGCTTTGCCCAGTAGCTTTGGCTTCCCGCGGAGGAGATGTTGCTGGTGGCCGGGTTGAGGCTCCACGCTCCCGGCCTAAAACTCTGGCAGCAAAGCGCCGGAAGATGTAGGGCGCTCCAGCCGGCGAAGAGGTTGGCGGGAATCCCCGAGAGGCGCCAGCCCTTCACGGTTTCCCATTGCAAACTGCTAACGCCGCTTGTTTCTCCCCGAGCGTTTGCGTCCCGGTTTTGGCTGGGAGAAAACAAGCAGGTAAGTGCTGCAGCGAAGGTGCTTCCTTACACGGCGAGGGAGGGCGAAAGTTCCCGTAGAAAGCCTGCAATCTGGGTTTAAGCCGCGGCTCCTGGCCTGCATGTTGTTGCACGTGTGGATCTACTCTACGATCAGTGCTGTAATCCGATGATTCTGGACCTCGGTAGTTTTAAGATGTGTGGAGTGCAGGTCCCAGAATTCCTGAGCCACCAAGTGGAGTGATCCATGCTGCCTACCTATGCTCAGCGCTGTCTTACCTGTGCTCAGCCGAAGAACGCTTGGGATGAAAGATAACAAGGTATCATAGCCCAGCAGCAGCAGGAAATTGGAAACAAAAAGCTGAGATGTGTATCTTGTTTTCTTTTTCCACCATGAGATATAAGCAAACGGTTTAGTTTTAATTTGGTAGGAAATACTTCAAAATGCTTTTGTTGCTGCTTCTTTGAAATCCATGTATAGCAGTAAACATGTTGCATAGAGTGGAAATTGCTAATTATTAAGAAGGGACATCTAAAAGGTGTTTGTAGTTGCTTTAATTTTGTTAGGTT
This sequence comes from Diadophis punctatus similis, assembly GCA_023053685.1. NCBI lineage: Eukaryota > Metazoa > Chordata > Lepidosauria > Squamata > Dipsadidae > Diadophis > Diadophis punctatus. The sequence goes on from JALIGW010000003.1 coordinate 171,623,372, forward strand.
TTCTTTATTGCAGTTGTCGGCCGCCCAATATTATATTGCAGAAAATAGGTGGCCATATAAGCCTTACACAATAAATGTATCTGAATCGTGGACAGGGAATCTTAATTTTTCATGTGGTCTATGCATCACTCACACAACAAAGGGAAGCATGGTTAGAAGTAGGGCAGCAGCTTGCCAATCTCAACCAGGCTCTCAGGATTATTATTTAAATTAGTTGCCAGAAGAAAGCATGTCTGCATATATATGTTGATATATGAGTAAACTTACTGGAAGAGATATTGATTATATATGGTATTTGGCCTCTAGGTTCCATTTCTCAGTGCAGTGTCTCTGTGTCGCTTTGGTACATCATCCCTGGAGGAACATTCAGAATATGGAAGATTAATTTATTCTGGAACTTTATCAAAAACTGTATTAGGTAAGTGTGTTGGGATTTTTAAAAACTTTTTCATGAGTGAGAATTCTTGTCATACAGAAATGCATGCAAAGTGTGTGAGCTATAAATTTATGCATTTAAATATCTTATTTAAGTACGACTTAATGTAGTAGCTTAACACAGGCATTTGTGACTGTTGCTAGAAAGAGGAACATTAAGATTCTTTCTCTGTTACATATTTCTCCTTCCTAAAACCCCAAAATACGTTTGGAGCACCTTAGTGGCTCCTTTTAGTCTATTGGGGAACACAGTGGCTGGAAGGAAAAATGCTGGTGGGTGGAGAGGGATAATCCAGGAAGTATTTGGGTTTAAACAAGGTTCTCTTCTGCCTTGAATTAAACCTAAGTAAAAAATGGAAATGAATTTCCGGGCATCTTTGTATGATGTAAATATGTTCTAATGTTCTGAATATAAGTTGCCATAAAGTTTTCTGTTTTATGTACAACCACCTGAAAAATGAGCAATAGCCAATTGGGACTCCTCTCCAAAGTATAGCCAAGCTACATTATTATCTCTGGGTTTTTGAGATACTGTCTGGTATCTCATTACCAATTTGATGCTCTTTTGATTCAACTAACTACCACTCTCTCAGCCTTTATGGCCATGCTTTTTGAAAATTATGAAAATTCATGTCCAGTTATCTGGAGGAACAAGTTTCACTAAACTGATAAGGGCTTAACTCTGAGTAGAACATACAACTCTTTAAAACTTACGTTACTTTTTGTAAATTTAAAGCAAAGAGAAAACCAAGTCTTCATTTGAACTATACCAGACTGCAACCCTCACTCCTGATCATACCTATCAGGAACTACTGCAAATTCTTAGTTGTGGGTCAATATGAGAAACGCCAGCCCGCTTAATTGCCTTCCAAAGTCCTTTTTTAAACAAAATATTTGGTTTGGTTTTCATCTATTCTTTTATGCTTTTATTATTAAATTTATATGCCAACCATCTCACAATAATATAAAGACATAAAACATTAAGAACATTAAACATTAAGGATTAAAATATTAAAATTAACCAAGGACTAGATAAAAAGGGACTAATATGTAAATGGGAGGTAGAATCTTCTCTCAATCTAGTAACCACCTCCAAAGTGGAAGGCCCAAGTCAGCTTGCAGAGCCAGGTTTTCAGTGCTTTTTGAAAGGCTAAGAGGGTAGGGCCAGACCTCACCATGAGAGCATGATGTTCCAAAGGGCAGGAGCCATGATAGAAAAGGCTTTTCTGCTGGATCCTGCCAGCTGAAATTATTTGGCCAATGTGGTCTGCACCATACTCCCTCCAGGCCAATCCCACTGGGGTGAGACAGTTCTTCAGAGAGGCTGGATCCATGCCATAAAGGGCTTTAAAGGTGGTAATTGGACCCAGAAGCGTACTAGCAACTTTTAAAAACATTCTTCATATCAGTGGCATATGCCTTAGATGCCTGGCAGGGCAACAGTTTGTAGCAAAAGGGTGGAACTTGATAAAAAAAAGGGTGCTCTCTTATAATCCCTTCCACTCCAGTGTTTCTCACTCTGGGTGCTGGGAGGAAAAACTAGTCAGGCCCAGGAGAGATTGCTTTAGAAATTGCTTGTTTCCCCAGAGAAGGAAATGAGAATGGAAGGGGTTACAAAAAGTTAAGCAGGCACACAATGGGCAATATATTGGACTATTTGCATAGTATGCTCATAGCTGCAGGTGCATCGCATTGCTTTTGATGTGTACTCCTCATTGTGTGCCTGCATATTCTCTTGTAATCTCTCTCCAAGAAACGTAAATACAATTATTAATTTCCTTCCTATTAATTATCCCAGCATCCAGCCAGGGTGAGCATTCAAAAGTGGGGGAGTAGTGAGGAGGGAAGCAAAAGTGGAAGGTGTGAAACTGATTAGTCTTGGCAGTTTCAGGCATCTCAAAAAGCTTGGGAGGGCTTGGGGCAAAGGAAAGCACAGTCCTGTCACATGATTTCCCACTTAGCAACTGTTTCACTTAACAGAGCTGCTAGTCATAATTGGGATTGCTAAACAAGAACTATCTGTACAGCTTTTTCTGGCAGCCATGGAAGCCCAGGAAAAGCTGTCTGTCTTTACAGGAGTGATAACAGCTGCAGCAAGTGCCTCTTTTCGGCTTCCCATTCAAACTGCTGGATATTGTTAAATATTTCATTTAGCTCTGTTAACTGAACTATATCAATTCAGAAGCCAATCCTGTTGAGGAAGATGGCACTCCCAGCAAATGGATGTAAATAGCTCTCAGTACTACATAGTTCTTGAATTACTGTCTGGGTGTGTACTAATATGTGGTTGGGAGCCAATTTGGACCTCTTAACTATTAACATGTTTTTCTTTTCTTGCAGGAGTGAAAATGTTCTGTTTTACCACCAGCATAACGACTGCTTCCATGTTGTTTGCTATTATACACAAGTATGGCTTAAATTTTGACAAACTCTACTCGGAAATTGCTTTTTATAGTGCCACACTATTCTTCATTTTCCTAACACCAGTGATCTTACATTTATTTACTAGAAGGTATATTATCCGTCTGTACCATAAAGATAAAACAGACACATATACAGCAATTACATACAGTGGCATTTTGAGAGAAAAGAAAACTTTGTTCCATCAGAAAGATGTGACTGTTCCAGACATGAGCAAGATGTTCACAACATTTTATGTTAAAAGAAGAGCAATGCTTGTTAATCCATTTCTTTTTAATTATGCTCAAGACTACAGCCATCTTATGGGTTATGACAAACCCTTTCAGTTTAGTTTGAAGGACTCAGAAAAATAGAATTCTAAAACTTCAAAAGTCTTTATATATTACCTGATTTCTGCTTGATGTTCAGAAGTCTTTCACAGATTCTAGATGACCTAATATTGCTTTTTTTTCATCATTACTTTAGTTTTGTTACTTTAAATATTGATAAACGTGATTAAAAGGGCTTTTACTGGGATGGGCATTTGGTCTGCTGAGCAAAAAGATGGTCTTTTAAGATGTTGCATCTTTGACCCCTCTTTCAGAGTTCTCATTCTGAACAGAGAAGGGTCAAAGAGGTCAACTGTGTTAAAATTGAACAGCCCACTCTCAACAGGGGGAGGGATACAACACCTCTGTCTCCTGTTTACAACACAGTCCTTTCAGCAGTTCCAAGAAGATTCCACACCCATTTCCATTCTGATTCACACGACCCTGATAGACCCCTCTCCCCAAGTTGCCTCAACAACTCCCAGAGAGAGTGCGAAATGACCAGATGGCTGCAATATAAATCCTCCCATTTCCCTCCCCCCCCCCGCCCCCGTTCACCCAGAACTGAAGAAGCATCTTGGATGAGAAGCAAAACGTCCAAGGTGGGGCGGGAGAAACGAAGTCCGTTTCCTGTTGAAAAAGTACTTTTGTGACAATAGCATCTATTTCACAGATGGATCTATAAAATCTTCAAAGAATCCTCGCCCACTTCTAAGAACTAGCTCAGTTTTAAGGAGTACATGTTTTTTATTTATTTTTAAGTTTCTGCCTATTGAGATCATCTTCAGTTTCCCCAAAACTATTTTATTGAGGAACTTTTCAATTCACAATTATGGATAACTAAAGAATGGATGAACTTCACTACAGTAAGGGAAGCGTTTTTACCACTAGAGGGACCTGAACCACAATACTGTACGACACCTTTAAATGCAGGCCCCTCTAATGGAGTGCTCAAAAAGCATGCATTTTTAAATAAATGGAGCCATAATTGGCTTACTAATAAGAAATGACTTAGTGGGGCATACACATTTTTTTTTCTTTTAAAATAATGTTCTTAAGGGTTACTGTGTTTTTGGATTGTTGACACATACTGATTTCAGTAATATTTTTTATGACTTCGTATAAATATCACAAGAGTTCACTACCTCTGGCATAAGTGACAACAGTGGCAAGATTTGTTTCTTTGTAAGTCTGATTAATAAAAATAATTAAAAATTATATCCTTTGAAGGATGGATTTTACAAACTACATAGTCATATGCCTTCCATTCTACATATTCATGCAAAGATAAACTGCCTGCTCCTCTAGTGCACATACAGGTTCTGTGACCTTTGGCCATACTTAAGGAGTAAGAAGGAATATAATTTGGTAATAAAGCACAAATTTTGAATACAAGAAGACTGAATAAATGTCTCATCAGGACAGGCTTTGTCTGAAATGGTCAGCAAGTAAAAGGGTACATTTATCAATCCAGTTTAGTCTTCAAAATGAATTCTATTACATGGAAAGAATGATTGTTGTTCGTCCATCGTGTTCGAAGAGGACCTTGACATCTATCAGGTTGTGGGCTGTTTACGATGTGTACGCAGGTGGCTGCGGGCCTATACGAGCACGAAATGTTCTGCCACATGTTGGGCAGACGTGTGGGCACCATTGTCGCAGCATTTGCAGCTTTGGCTTTGCGGAGTGCTTGCTTCTGTTCTGCTAAGGCTGTTCTGTCCTCAGATATTTGGCAGCCTTGGTGGATCAGCATGCGCCATGTTGATCGATCTTGTGCCAGGGTTTCCCAGGAGGTGGTGTCAATATTGAGAGAGTTGAAGGAGGCTTTCAACGAGTCTTTGTATCGCTTCCTTTGTCCCCCTTGCGATTGCTTTCCTTTAGACAGCTCACCATAGAGGAGCTGTTTAGGGATGGGATGGTCTGGCATCCTTGCAACATGGCCTGCCCAGCTTATGGGCTTTCATCAGCAGGGTGGGTATTGATGGCAGGCCTGCTCTGGAGAGGACTTCTGTGTCTGGCACCTTATCCTGCCATCGTATCATCAGAATTCTACGAAGGCAGGTCATGTGGAAGTGGTTCAGTTGCCTAGCATGCCTCCTGTATACAGTCCAAGTTTCACTGGCATACATGAGGGTAGTTAGCACTACTGCTCGGTTGACTTTGAGCTTTGTAGCAAGGCTTATTCCACGGCGGTCCCACACATTATTCACTAATCTGCCAAATACAGAACTTGCCTTGGCGATTCTGCAGTTGACCTCAATGTCAATTGTCACTGCACGGGAGAGGGTGCTGCCAAGGTATGTAAATTGGTCCACTGCTTGCAGCTTTTGTCCCTTCACTGTGATGGTGGGCTCTTGGTATTTGGCTTTCGGAGCTGGCTGATGCATCACTTGTCTTCTTTATGTTGATAAGGAGACCAAAGATGTCGCATGCTACAAATTTGTCCACACTGGCTTGCATTTCCTGCTCTGATCCAGCATTCAGGACACAGTCGTCAGCAAAGAGAAGATCGTGTAGCACAGTCTCCTTTATCTTGGTGACAGCCTGGAGTCTTCGCAGGTTGAACAATTTCCCATCAGTCCTGTATCTCAGACTAACTTCCAAGGAACTGTTCTGGAAGGCATTTGACAGCATGGCTGAAAACATGCTGAACAAGGTCGGTGCAAACACGCGCCCTTGCTTGATGCCGTTTGTAACAGAAAAGGCTTACTCTGAAGAACATCATGGCTATTCCCAACATTTTTATCTCTGGTTAAGTAGTTTACATGCATATTTCCTGCATCTGTAATCACAGTCCAATCTTGTTTGATGATCACTTTCACAAAAAGAGAGGCTGAAGCTCTTTTAACAGTAATGTATATATAAAAATAGCTAGAAAGTTGGCTGTCTAATTTTTTGGAAGTGTGAGCATAACATTTAAATCTAGACAGAGTATAGGTGGTTCTTTGCTTGGCAAACCCTAAACATTAGGTTTGGTATAATTAATTTTGAGTGCTTCTGAACTGCAATGCATAACTCACTTTTGGCCAATTGGAACTGAGATAACAGCATCATTTACATATAGGAAGGTTGCAATATACCAGTGCTTCTCAATTATTTTCTGTTACGCCCCCCCCCCAGGAAGAAGTAAACATTTCGCGCGCCCCTCCCAACTCTCCACTGGGACAATTGTTTGCAATATTTGGCACATGTCTGCTGCCAACATTTTTAGACACAGTAAACATACCGGTCTTTCCTCGTCTCCCACCGTAGTCACAGTGAAGCCAAGCGCTACATACACTTCATCATATTTCCTCGTCTTAGCTTTCGGGAGACTTACGTTTGTCTCATTATCTCCGTCTCTCTCCTCCTTTCTTTTCATCCCTATTAAATATTTTCCCATACTGTCTCTTGAGGGTTTGTTATCTGCACTTCATATCTCCTGCTCTGTGCTGTGTGCTATTCGGTGCAAAAAAACCCTACTCGCTGCGGCAAAAAAAAGCATGTTCCCCGGGGTCATGCGACCCCCCCTGGCATTGCTCCGCGCCCCCCCAGGGGGGCCCGCCCCACTATTTGAGAAGCACTGCAATATACCGTTATCTGCCCTTCAGTTTTGGAGAATGACAAGTATGATTATTCATCTTGGCTGCTAGACAGTTAACAAATGTGCCATAGCAGCGACCCAAATATGCATCTCTGCTTAATTCTTATGCTAACAGGAATCGCCTTGGTGTTACAGCCTTGCATACAAACCTAATCTTAGACTAGAGTTTTTGAAAAGTTCATATATAGCATAAGAAAGACTTACGGTAACTCTTAGCTTAGATAATATTTGTCTATGGTAAAATTCTTGCAGATATACCATAATTTATATCATTTCTAGATATAAAATCAAGGTTATCTAACCCCATTATTTTTAGGATCAGAATCTTATTGTGTATAAATGTGAACAGGAAGGACACAACAGTAATCTACCAATCCAAATTATTCCCTTTTTTAAAAAAAACTGGCAGGTTTTGATTAGACTTTGTTTAATTAAATTGCTATTGCTGAGCATATTAAGGAGGGCCACCATGGGAATAACTAACTAAGCTCTAGGTCATGTTTGTGTAGTTGGGATTATTCCAGCATATATGTCCCAAAAGGATGCATTCATGCTTGTGAATGAAGGGAAAGGTGGGTGGTTAGATGAGGATTATGAAGCCCAAAATAAAGTTGAATTGAGAAGCCAATATTTGTTAAGGGTCTGCCTCCTGACAGCCATAATCAAATTAAGGTTCGGTGAATGTAGTGATCCTCCCTCCTCTCTCATTTTACACAAATGAGATTCAAAATATATTGCGTGTCTTCTGTAACAATGGGCAAAACGTTAAAAAAGATTTTCAGATAATTGTTTTGGTATCATTTAAGATACAACATAGCTATTCCCCTTTAAAAAAAATTCTCGTTTGAGGATGACGAAGCATAACATTCTTCCTCTTTTTACTGCAAATGAAGTTACTTTGTTGCTGGCAAGATGGTGTTGCGATATCTACAGTTTTACCAGCTTGTTATCATTCTTTCTGTTTATGGCTTTACTGTGGCACTGGAAAAACAACTGATGTGTACATCCAATGACATTGATATTTCATATTCCTATTGTGGTAAGTAAAGAACAACTACTGTATGCCTTTGTTTAGCAAATCCTTTCAGATTAGTTTCTCCCTTCTTCGGCTATATTGTTCTGGGTTTTTTTTTTAAATAGCCAGAAAACTGTGCCCTGGATAATACTTGGAAACAGATCAGCAGGAGAGAGATCATTTTGGAGAGGCTACCATTGAGCCCTCATTCTGGTGAACTAGATTTCTCCGTGTGTTCGCTTTTCACTAACCCAGAGCCATATTGTGTACTGTCTCTGCTTCCTTGTTACATGTTTACAAAAAGACCATGTGTAACTTTACGTAGAGAGTCAGTTTGGTATAACTTGAAAAGGGAGACAATTTGGTGTAGCGCTTAAGACATCCGGCTAGGAGGCAGGAGACCCTGAGGTTCCATACCTGCCTCAAGCGACTTTGAGCCAAGTTCCTCCATTGCCAAACCACTTCCCCAAAACCTTGCCAGGGACTGGTCCAGACAAGACAATTAACACTGATTCACACACACACACACACACACACACACACACACACACACACACACACACACACTCTTACAGACACTTGAAAAGCCATGTCGTCTTCAGTAAAGTGGAATTCTGTTTCTCCAGTTGCCCTGTTTTTGCAATAAAGTAATCCCACTAAAACTAGCTTTAGTGTCATGTACCAGTATGGTCTTTACTCTTAATGTGGTAACATGCAATCTAGGATGCACAATTTTAATTAGAAAATAGTACAGGTGTGATGCTTTTGAGCTGGAAAATCTCTTCGGTTTGCAAAACTTTACAACCAATTTAATTTTTAAAGTTAATTTTTTAATTACATTAAAATTTAAAAAAAAATTCCTTTTTGTTTCTTTAGGTAATTTATCCCTCAGTCTGAGTTAAACAACTTCCTCATTTTAAGACACTTGTACATTGCATTCGGTTGTCACTATGCTCTTCATTAGCAATTTCTATTTCACATGCATTTCACTTTTGATTTAACATCTAGGCCAAAATAGATTTCTGTAAAAATCAAAACAATAGTCTGATGCTTTATGATTTCAGGTTCTTAGTAAAAAAATATCATCGCTATTGGTTAGAAAATTGAAACTAATTGTTAGTTAATCTCAACAGATTTTTAAACTTCAAAAGTGAAGTTACTTTCTTTTCACCAATCAAGAATGAAATAGAAAAATGCAGTACTTAGAATGACAAAATTCCGCCCTACTTCAAATGTATTTCCAATATTTGGTTCATGGCTAAACTGGTATCAAATCTACACCTATAGGCTTTTCTTATGACTGCAGCCTCACAAAATGATTTTCAGATTTTAAACCGGTATCCCAAGTCTTTTATCCTAACATGCTCTTATTTCCATTACATTATCAGTGTAATAACTTCTGTAAAAATTCCTGTCAAGTAGCTGTGAAACACAGAAAATACAATTCTATTTAGATCTATTCTAGGGGTTGACAGTGTCATGGTAACCTTGAATCCTCCCTATTCAGGAGTGATCAACCATTGTCATCATCTTCCTAGTTATTTTGTGTTTGTGTGTGTGTGTGTGTGTGTGTTTGTTTGTTTATTTATTTATATTTCACATTGCTGAACCACCCATGTCTCTCAAAGAGGGTCTCTGGGCAATGTACAATCAAACAATAAATAAAGCAATAAAAATGCTCATTAACTTCCAAAATTAAAGCATAACCCTTGAAAAGTATCTGAAGCTTCAGCTGATGTAGAATGTGGCCACGCAAGTAATATTGGATGCCCAAAGAAGGGCATAGGTAACATCTTGGCTCCACGAACTTCAATATCTGGCAAGAATTTCGGTTTTGGTTTTCAGGTCTCTCCAAAGGATCCTCGAACCACACTTTAAAAAACATGGTTCTAGTATAAAGCAACATGCCTATATTATTTTTTAGAAGTCCACATTTTAATTAAAATATGTCATCGCATCTGATGTAAATATATAGGTTGCATTGTCTGATGATGCCATCATATTTGTGCCTTCATTTGCGCCTGTGTTCTTTCATGGACACTCTTAGTCCCACTCATTTGCTAATGAGTTCTTTGGAATTGGCACAAAAGTTATTTTTCATTTTGTAAATTAGTTTAAATCTTGTGGGATGACCATAACAATTTCTTCTAATTTAAATAAACTGAACTAATGAATTACTATGACATTTGAGCAAGCAGTGGGCACCGAAACACCTTATTTCCACAAGGAGTAGGCATACCTTTACATTTATTTTACCACTTTTTGTAACCTACAAAGCTGAAAAAGAACTTGTTTAAATATTTGCTTTGGAACAGAAAATAACACTATATTACATCTATTTTTGGTACCACGTAGAAATTGAGATCTATTCAGAAAAGTTCAGCCATTGAATATGGCCTGAGTTGGCTTAATAACTACTTCCTTCGCTTATTGAAATGTCCTCATTTATGAGAAGATGACTTCTTATGACTTAGTGGGTCACATGCTTTGTAGAATATCTTGGTAGCAAAAATAGAATAATCCACAAATAACTTGGCCTCAAAGGTGAGAAACAAGCAAATTTGAAAGCTTTAGAATACTATGTCTACATAATCCCTGTTGTAATCTCAGCTGCTTCAATTAGCTACAGATCTAGAAGAACTCTTAAACTTTCCTCTGCATTTCTTTTTTATATGATCTGTTTTTCTAGATGCAATTGCTCTATATTATCCTGATTAAGTATTGTCTTGCTAGTTTCTTCTATCCCGGCACAGAGTCAAAGTATTGGTTGACACTTATTTTCAAAAGTATGTTGGTTGTGTGTTTTAGTAGTCCAACAGGAATGGTCAAAGATTCGTGTCATTTTTTAATGATTTTTTTACTTTACTAAATTTGTTTGCCTCACAGGTTCTGGGAGAGATAATTTCTTACTTTCATTGGAGCCATGTTTGTTACGGGATCGTAAAGAATGGCGGGGAGCTATTTTCTGGGTTCCAAGTGAGTTTACTGCTTATGTCAGATTACACCAGACTTAATTGTTCTCCATTACAGGTGTGCCTTGCTTAACGACCCACTCGTAAGGATTACCTGTATAGCAAGTATACCATGCATTTTTTTCCTGTTGCTGGGTTGGATCTTATGGTAACCTCCTTTGGGTGGAAAGTGCTTCTGCTTATTCAAGATCCAGCACCAGACTTGGCTGTTCTTTGCATCTATTGTAGTGTTTCATTGGATTGTATATACAGGTAGTGGTCAACATACAACAGTAATGGAGCCTGCTCATTACAGTTGCAAGTAGTGCCAACTGTTAAGTTAGACAGTCTTTCTTAACAATCCCAGCCCCAGCTCTCCCTGATGCCACCATTAAACAAATGTGCATAGGGTACCTCCTGGGTGAGGGAGACTGGTCCATAAAGGAGGCAGACAAGCAGCAAAAAGATTTTCAAAGCCAAAAACAGCCCAGCATGGGGGAAGACCGCAGCTAGATTAGGGCCCAGCGCCTCATTTCAATGCCAGAGAGGCTTCCAAACAACCCTCTGAAGGGGCTGGGCTTCTGCCCTGATCAGCTGACATTCAGGAAACTGCAAACCTTTAATTGGCTCTTGCTAGGCTTTGTGGAAACCCTCTACCTGCATGAAGTGGTAATCAAGATTGGAGGGCAGAGGCAGAGAGTTTAATTTCAGCATTTAATATTTTTTTGGGGGGGGGAGATCAACAAGTCTGATCCTCTGAGCTGTTTTTGTTTTCTTTATTGAAGAAATGTGGGTTTTTGGAAGAGGGAGGGGGTTAAGTGAGGATAATGTTTTGGGAAGCTGGTCCTAAAGCTGCCCCCTTTGCATGATCGGGACAGAAAGCTCTGAATGCAGCCACCTTTTCCTCAAGGAATTGTCAGAGCACTGAAAATGGTGTCTGGTTCCAGTAAATATGGGTACCAGGCCCAAGCACTGTGGAGTCCTATCAAGGAGGGATGGGGGGGAGAAAGGTAGGGCGTGTTGCAGCATCCCTGTGGCTGGTTGTAAGGGCAAATGACTGCAGGGATATTGTAGCCTCTGTAAATTTGAAACGATTGTATGCAGCTTTTTGGGTGGATGGTCTGTCATACGTTTGGTCATTAATTGACTGGCAATATTTTGAGAACTACCTGTACACTAATTACTCCAGGAGGACTGACTTTCAGTATTGAATAGCTGTTATTGGAAAGCATGAGAGAGCGTTAAGACCGACAGCGTTTTTAATAAAAATATGAAGTGCTGTCAACTACTGCAAAGTTAACATTCATAGAACTCACTGCTATGTTTCTATAACGTAGTGGTCCATATTCATTTCTGAATATATATTTTTTGAATGATCCTAGCAGTTAGATTCACACAAAATGCACAACATCTTTCACGGTCACCTTAAATAACAATATATGTCGTTCAGGGTTGAACTGTGGAGTCCTAAGTGCTCTCGGAATCTGGTTGTTTGCTTGTAGATATTTCATTATAACATACAGAGGTAACATCAATACTAGTGATGTGGGGTTTGCTCCCTGTTTATATACTTACATAGGCAACTTACTATAAATACAATAAAGCAATCATAGATTATTCACAGAACAATGAGCAGTTAAAGTGATAAAATATTGATTAAAATGATTGCTACCACTCTTTTATGCCATACAGTTGGTTCTAGTGAAAATACAGCCTATTAAGGGTGTACACTTATACAAAATACTTAATTGATATGTGAAGGTCATGGAAGTGCAAGGAAGTATTCTTTTGCTCATCTTTCTGTGTTTTTCATATTATCATCACACATCTCATATGCCTAAGGATTGCTGGGGTATTAGCAATCAAAGCAACCATGTGCTTTTTCTTTCATATTCATTAATGTTTTTGGACAGCAATTTCTCTTAAGTGGGAAATATTGGTTCAAGCCTTTCATTGTACACATTTAAGTCCTGTTCAGTTTAATGGGCTTATTCCCCAGTCAATGACTTGAGTTTACATTCTGTACTGCTGAGCCATCAACAATTTGATTTTTTTTCTTAGACTATCATGTGAACCTGCTCATTGCAGTTTGTAATACATAAATCATGGCTTAGTAGTTTGTAAATCAAGAGAGACACAGGGTATTCTGTTAAAAATGATGGTAGGGATAATGTAACACATCTGGAAGCAACTGTTTGAGTTAGAGTGCAAGAGAGAACCTTTAAACCAGAGAAACAAATTCTAGTTCTTTCTCATGCTGAGTAATGTATATTACTATTTTTTTCTCCACTTTTGGTATGTAAAAAACTACTAAGCAACCAATTCACTTCTCAGTTTGGTGGAAGGTCTCTGATTAGTTTTGTTACAAGAATGATAATGTATAATCTGACATAATAAATGATAAAATATAATAAAGTATTTATCATTCCTCTGGCTTTATTGTCACCATTTATAAATGTCTGTATAAATATGTTTTCAACTGATGCCTTCTTCTAGGACACACAATGCTTTGTGAAGTCCCATGGATTTAGAAAGAATTTTAAAATGATCAAATTTTCACTCTCTTTCTCATACACATATAAGGAATACATTATAGACCTATATTATATAATTGCATAGAGACATTATCAATTATCTTTTTGTAACATATTTCTGCAGAGGCTGATTTGACAGTTGTCGATGGACGCATACAGTTGTTGAATGGGCATTTAAAAACCTTGAAATGGGAGAGTACTGTTTGTCATGGTGTTGATGATGACTATTCATTTTGTGGAGCTCTGAAGGGTGGTAAGTATGAATATGTAGTCTTTAACAGATCTACAGCTGCGGGTTCCTCCCTTACCGGTGCCAGTGCGCTGCATGCGCATCTCCACGCTTTGGGCACGCGTGCGTTTTGGGCTACGCGTCCCCTTGTGAGATTTCGGCGCGATTTTGCTTCTGCACATGCGCGGAAGCAAAATCACGCCGAAATCTCACAAGGGGACGTGCGCGTGAGAGAGATTTTGGTGCAATTTTGCTTCTGCGCATACGCAGAAGCAAAATCTCACCAAAATCTCTCTCTGTCGCGCGTCCCCTCGTGAGATTTTGGCGCGATTTTGCTTCCGCGCATGTGCAGAAGCAAAATTGGCCAAAAATTCACGAAAAAAATGGCAACGCACACGGTGGATCGGCAGAGAGGGCTCCGGAGTGGCCACACGCAAATTGCGCAATTGGCTGCTCCCTACCGGAGCTGCGTACCGGGCACCTCCGGCAGGAACCCACCTCTGCAGATCTATGAAATTTGTTCTGATTGTTGTATTCTATTTATCCAGACTTCCAAAATATCCTTTTTTGAAGAAAGCAACAGAGAAGAACATACTGATAAACTTCATGTTTTCTAAATTTTATGAAGTGGATTATGTTCCCAAAAATACATACTATCAGTTGGTGGTTCTCAGGATCAAACAGATACAATTATAGTATAAAGTTGTGATGAATTTCATACAAAATAATTATGGTCCATTATTAGCAAGGTAAAAGGAAAAAAGAAAAATGAAGAAACAATGACCAAATACAGCAAAATCAATGCAATGGTAACACCCCCTAAAAATACAGACATCAAAAAGCAGAATAAGAGGGAAACTGAATAAAACACAATAAAAATACAAACAAAAAAGCAATGCCCATGATGATTTGCTTAATGTTGACAACTAGGAAATGCCAGAACTGCCATCACTAAGTGACATGTTCATGTGACATTGTGTTTTACAATCACATCACTTAGTGACAGAAATTCCATATAGTAATAAACATTCCACAAGACTGCTATATTTTGACTAGAATTCTTTATTTTAACTAAACAATTCTTAATACCCTTAGTAATAGTAGAAATTATTATTACTATTATTGTTGTTATTGCTGGTATGGTTGTTGTGGGTCAGACCCCAAAGAAATTAAGCACCAAGGAAGATCCTAGGATTCTTATAATTAAGATAGATGTATTAAAGTGACCTCGATAGTTACAGCATCAGAAAACATACCTGGATCTGAGTTGTGGCAAGGTTAGTAGTCCATGGACATATCTCATACAGATTTGCCGTGTGGTTAAAATACATGGTATCATGCTTTATGATATCGACACTTAGTGACAGAAATCCTGGTCCCTACTGCCATTGAAATCTGAGGATGTGAACACGCAATTACAGTCTGATTATTAAATCACATGCTTCACCTAAGCCTTAGATGCAGCCTACAAAAGATTTTCACAGACATTGCTACCAGATTATATAATTTTAAAGTGATAGAAATTGGGAAGGTGCAATCAATTATACGTAGTTTGGCATGTAATAGAAAAGAGAAGTCACTAAATTTTTGAAAGTTAATCATAATAATTTTAATGTAATAGGTTTATGAAAAGTAAAAGTAGTCCTCGACTTATACACATTTGTTTAGTGACCATTTGAAGTTTAGATTTATTATTAGAGTTGGAAGGGACCTTGTAGGTCATCTAGTCCAACCCCCTGCTCAAGTAGAAGTTCCTACAACAGCACTGACCTATAATTGTTTTTCACACCTACAATAGTTGCAGCATCCCCATGGTCACCTGATCAAAATTCAGACGCTTGGCAACTGGCATGTTTTTATGATGGTGGTTGTGCTGTCACAGCTGACAGGATAGTTTTTAGGATATGTTTCTTTAAGACATTGCATTAGGGGAATTGTAGTTAAACTGCACTCTGGGTAATGTAGTTTCATGCCATGTGACCACATCTGTGAATTCCTATTGGCTCTGACGTGGGAGAGGGGGCAATTTGGAAAGCATTCCAGTTAGTTCTTTGTTCTTCATTAAGCAAGACAGCATGTAAAAGGCAACATGTGAAACCGCGTGGTCTAGTGGCCGGGAACAACTAACCTCTTTTTACCTGTACAATGAGAAGATTACGCTGTAGAAGTATTGCATCATGATCATAAGTCATTGTGTGAATATTTTGCAATAAAGTAGTCTTATTCTCGTTGTGCTGAGTTATCTTAATGGGCGAGTTTAGCTCGTACCAGGACAGTGGTAATGTGCCAGGGTCATGTGATTACATTTTTGCAACCTTCTGACAAGCAGTCAATTTTGTTGTCAGTTAAGTGAATTTGCTTGATTCACTTAACAACAGTGTTACTAACTTAACAACTGCAGTGATTCACTTAACAATTGTGACAAGAAAGATCATAGAATGGGGCAAAGCTCTCTTAACAACTGTCTTATTTAGCAGTGGAAATTTTGGGCTCAGTTGTGGTTGTAAGTCCATGACTAACTGTAACATTTTCATTTAAATAAAATCACATTGGGGTTGTGCTCTAGGACCCTCTCACTTTTGGGATTATGAACCCTGGCAATGACCACCCAAAAGTTGTGCACTCCTGCCTAGGAGGTGATATTATAGACATCACATACAAACTGCAATAATGTTATGTGTCTCATTACATCATCATACAGATTATCTATTTTTTCAGTATTTGTGTGATTATATCATGATGCACCTGGCATCACTTTTCCACAGGGGTGCAGCAAGTAATATAACATTCCATTTGAATGCTCTTGCATGGCTAAAGCATTTGCAGCCAATTTTTTGTCTTTTATCCTTTGTCATTTGCAATAATTTATTTATTAATTATTATTATTATTATTATTATTATTTATTGATGACATTTATATACCGCCTCACAGTGCAAGCACTCTCTGAGCGGTTTACACCCGTAAGCAATGTATATTTATATTGCCCCCAACAATCTGGGTCCTCATTTTACCTACCTCGGAAGGATGGAAGGCTGAGTCAACCTTGAGCCGGTGAGATTTGAACCGCTGACCTGCGGATCACAGTCAGCTAAAGTGGCTTGCAGTACCCCACTCTAACCGCTGTGCCACCTAGGCTCTTTGTCCAGTTGTTATGCCTCTAAATTTATTTTTGATACGCCACCTACAGTATGTGTTAAAATGTGGAAAAATAACAGAATAACTTTTATTTGTGCAAACTCTTGATCACTGTTTCTTTTGTGCAGAAACAATCAACACAACTGTGAGAATCAGTGGATCAGAGACAAAATATCTGCAGCTTTTAAAGGTATACATTTCAGATAACTTGAAACCACAGGCAATCGTTGCTTGAAAATATTTTTTTAAAAATGCCTTTCTACAGCTGGTAATTAATTTTTTTCTCTTTGTTATAGGGGGAATACACTGTATTGTTGGAAATATTCACAGGTCTCAAAGAGTTGGTAACTTGTGTGAATTACACACTGATCCTTAAGTAGGGATTATTTTGGAGAGGAGGCTTTGGTAAATCCTCATAGCATCTGGTTCTTGAAATTGTAGAATTGTACCATCAATATAATTAGCCAAAAACAAATGTAAGATGAAGACAAATATTCATTATATATGAAGCAACGTGAAACTTTAATAAAGTGTGTTGCTTGACAAAACTCAAAACAACCAGTCTATTAAAACTGCTTCACAAAGCCATGTTGTTCTTTTGCTTCAAAGAATGAAGTACTGTAAGTTGATTTGACTTCCTCTGCTTCAGAGCCCTTCCAGACCACAAAGTTTATGCTAGGAAGGCACTGAGGGAAGTCTGTGTACCAAGGGACATTCAGGGGCGGGTTCCTAATTTTTTACTACCACTCTGTGGGCGTGGCTTATTTTGTGGGCGTGTCTTGCCAGCCATGTGACCAGGTGGGCGTGTCTTGCCAGCCATGTGACTGGGTGGGTGTGGCTTCTCAGACTGCTGAAGGGAAGGGAACTAAGATAGGTCCTGCCACCCATTCCCCCTCCCCTCAGCAGCTCGAGAAGCCTCAAACGTGCGAAAATGCCTAGGATCATCAGCGGGCGTTCGTGGCTTCTCGGACTGCTGAAGGGAGGAGAATGGAGATAGCTCCTGCCACCCGTTCTTTCAGCATCTCATGCGCTCCCTCAGCCATACTCCCCAGCTTGGACTCACTGTGGGGTAGGAAGGCAGCGCATGCGCAGTGCCGGAAGCTCGGCTTCTGGGCATGCGCAGAAGAAAATTTTTTAAAAATTTTAATTTTTTTAAAAAAAATGGCGGCGCCCAGGCACCGACAACTGACCGCACCGGTACTATGACATCACCAGCAGGCCGTTACTGGTGCTATAGAGTGGACCGCACCGGTAGGAACCCACCACTGGGGACGTTATGGGCCATTGTGAAGCACAAATGGTGTTTTTTTCCCTTAATGTACTAAATAAAGCACAGAAAACACAGTCTTAACCTAGCCTCTGGATTAAACCATCCACATTGGTAGCCATCACATCAAAAAGATGCACTCATGGATATAAAGTTGCAATTAGAAATGTAAGGATAATAAAGTTATAAATGTCAACTACCCTTCATGGCTATGTATTAGGACTCCTACTTTGTTATTCTTGTCCATAAAATGTTTTGTTTTGGTATTTCTTTCTGTTGGTCAAATAGTGGGGAAGAGCATAATTTGTAGCCCTGCAAGATTTGCTTCAGTTCCTCTCACTCATCCTGGCCAAATTTTACCAGAAGCAACTTAAAAGACATCAAACACCACTCGAAAATGGAAAGGAAAATACTTTCATTGGCTATTTGTTTCTAAAAGAGCTTCGACCATCTTGAGAAATCTGTGAAGATGTCAAGTTGTTCTCTGAATCTGCAATGTTTGCAGCAGTGTTTGCAGGTAAGTGGCCTTAATAAGGCCACACCTGGAATACTGCATCCAGCTTTTGTCACCACACTAAAAAAAAGATGTTGAGATTCTAGAAAGAGTGCAGAGAAGAGCAACGAACATGATTAGGAGCCTAGAGGCTAAAACGTATGAAGAACAATTGCAAGAACTGAGCATGGCTAGTCTAGTGAAGAGAAGGACCAGGGGTGACATGATAGCAGTATTCCAATATTTGAGGGGCTGTCATAGAGGGGAGGGAGACAACCTATTTTCCAAAACACCCGAAGACCAGACAAGGAACAATGAATGAAAACTGATCAAGAGATTCAATCTACAAATAAGAATAAATTTTCCAACAATGAGAACAATCAACCAATGGAACAGGTTGCCCTCAGGAGTTGTGGGTGCTTCATCATTGGAGGCTTTCAAGAAGAGACTGGACACTCGTCAAAAATGGTATTGGGTCTCCTGCTTGAGCAGGGGGTTGGACTAGATGACCTGGAAGATTCTTTCCAACTCTGTTTTTATTCTGTTATTATTCAAGTGGAGCAGGGATCAAAAAAGTCAACATGGCAGATCTGGCTGCATGATGAAGACTATTTTAGTATTTTGGCCAGACCCACTATCCAACAATTGCTCCTGAATATTTGCAAAAGATAATAGCAAAATTGTAAAGGAGTGAGGGAAGGAGATTCAGTGGGCAGAACTTTCACTGAGAGAAACCTTAAATTAGTTCAGGAAACGTGCAGTGGCCTGTAGTCAAATATAAAGCCAGTCTTAAAGTCATTTGAGGCTAACATAACATTATCTGATGAAACACTTTTAAATGCGGGGCAGATGGTGGGCCAGGCAGTGGATTTCAGATGATCTAAAAGCAGCAATAACTTGATATTTGCAAGAACAGACTGAGCTACTCAAAACTAAAATGAACATCTACAGAATGAACTCACTGGTAGGAGGATGAGCTGTCTGTTATTGGAGAAAATCCACTGAATCAGAGAATCGGGTATTGTGAGGATTTATATCATTTGTGTGATTGTGTCACAACAAAGGTTGTAAATTAATGCAAATACTGTAATTTATCTGCAGAATAACATCATTATGCAAATGAGATAAATCACAGCAGAAATTGAGTCCACACTATGTCAAGCACATTGCTTCATTACTGCTTTAAAAAAAATTAAGACTCTATTTGCAGTTTGGATTTAAAAATATTTTGAGATTCACATTTCTGTTGCATTAGTGAGCTACTTTATTTAGATTAAATACTGTATACCACATCTGATACTAGTTGCTCTTTTAATGTTCTCACACCATTGCAACAAAGCTAAAATGACTTACTAGTTAGGGGCATAAGCAGCTCCCTCAAAATATTTGTTTTCCCCCTGGGGCTTCCGGGTTTGGAATGGTGGACTGAAGATATCTCCACAAAAGTGGAGCTGATAGCTTCAGCAGAGAATAAAAAACCTGTGAATAGACTGACTGTTCAGCACCTCTTCAGTCAAAGAGATTGTCCACATATGCTCCAGATAGCTGTTCCTCATGAGGAAACCACCAGAGAGTGGTCTCCCATGGGTGTGAACTCAGGGATATGATGGAAATAACCATCTTGCTTGCAAACACAATTGGTGCCTTTTAAAGGACACTAAATTCCCTATTTTTAAGCTGCTCAGAATAAGAAGTTTGAAAATGCCAGGTGAGTTTGCTTTCATTCTTAAATAAAATAAAAATTAAATCATAAGCTTAAGAGTTTAAAGAATTTGAAATAAACAAAAAAATTAAATAAGATTTTGATTTTAGAAAGCTATAAATGGACTAAGGCAGGGGTCCCAAACCCCCAGGCTGCGGCCCACTACCAGGCCACATCCCATTCGGAACCAGGCCACACAAAGGGCAGGCAAGTGTGCGTGCAGCTCCACTTGTGTGAGTAGCGAGTGCTCGCATGCAAAGCTCTATTTGCACTTGCAGTGGCACTCACACACAAAGCTCCATTTGCACTTGTAACAGCCCTATGTGCCTGCTGCGCCTCCACAAATGGAGTTGTGGGGGCACAGCAGCACGTCTACCACTTGCATGGAACAATCCCCTCTCCCCCCCTCCGCTAGTCTGCCAAGTTGGAAAGGTTGGGGACTGCTAGATTAAGGTACTAGATAAATTTACAATATAGAAACTTTTACCAAAAGATTTTGAAATTAATTATAAAGAACAAAAGCTTCTTATAGAAAACAACTATGTTTTGTTTTTTGCAAAACATAGCAAAGCTAAATAATGTTAGGATTTTAAAAACTGGGCGCTAGAGGGGGGTTAAAGATTCTAGGCAGAGGGAAAAACACTAGCCTACATTTTGTATTAATTAATGGGATCTACAAAATAATGCAAAATGTTATAACACTGAAAATAGTATCGGAGAGATTTGAAGAATTGAGCCAAAAATTAGTAGCCACAATATCAATAGTGTCAGTCATGATGTCTGCCTCTATGAATAGGTGTGTTCAAAAGATGTTACTGAAGAAATAACAGATATGGAACTAATGTTGTCTGATAAGATAGAGATGGTATCGAAATTTGAATTTCAAGTGACAGGGCAAAATAATGACATGGAAAAGGATCTCTAAATATAAAAAAAACTGGCTGATGTTTTAAAAGTCAAAAGGGAAACACAAATGATTAAGAAAGTGAGCTAGTTAATTTTTTAATGGAATTACAAAAGAGGCTTGTAAAAGACTTGAATAACTCTGCAATGGGATAAAGAAGAAATGAATAAAAATCGAACCCTAGGGCAATATTTGAATGAACTAAAGATTAAGAAGGAATATAAAGTTGATTATTTGATCAAGGTTAAAACAAGATATGTTGTTACGTATGGACTTTCTGCTGTAAAGATTATATTTTATGGATTTGCCTTTAGATAAGAGATGGGATAGGGGATGAAGAAAACATTGTTTGTAACCTTAGAAGGGATAAGAAGTCATTAAATTTGTTGATATTTGTTGTGATGAATGTTGGATATGCTTTAAATATTTGTTCTTTATTATATTCTTATTTTTCTCTGTTTTTATCCTTTTTCTTGCGCTTTCTACTCTTTCTTTATGTTTGTATGAGATTATACTATTATAATTGAGAATATTAATAGAAATTATGTATCTAAAAATAGTTTTCCCTGATTCCCCCACCTCACAGCTGCAAGCAACATTTCTAATTTTGTGTTGCACCCACCTTTTACCTGGCTATTGGATGGATAAATCCCTGTCTTTCACAGGGCTTAAGGAATTTTTTTTTAAAAAAGACATAATTTTCAAGATGCTCTGGTTATGTTTCATCCCAGAAGATAAACAGGCAGGTTTTGCTCATCGATGGGGGCACTTTGCATATCCAACAGTTTGGTGGGGTGCAGAATCCATAAATCAAGCATACCAAACATTGGATATAAAACCCCAACTGACTATTTCAAAAAATATTATTTTGGGCTTTACTTATTTTTCTGAAAAATGCTAGGAATGTTCATCACCATGAACACAGTGACACTGAAAGAGTAGGGAATGCAAATATTATCAGGAGTTCCATTTTCCAGCCATTTTGGAATACTTCAAGAGGAATTATTGGCATTCCTCTTCATGGCTCGCTCTCCCCATAAACAGAAGTAGCAATCTGTGAGCTGCTCAACATAGACGTGCCTAAGAAAAAATATTACTTGTGTGAAAATGAATAGTGTTTTTTATTTGGAAAGAAAACAAAAGAAATGAGGCTGAAGGCAGAAAATTAAGGCTTAGACAAGATAGTCCTTCTCTACTAAGTAAACTTAAGTGGCCATTTGGTTCATAAAAGATGAAATGGCATAGAACACAGAAAGTGAATGGTTGAAAATCTCAGTCCTTTCTTCTAGAAGCCCTTGTTCTTGTTCTCCATACAGGACTCAATTTCTTACTTTGATGTGCAACTAAAGTAATGGGTTTCTCTTACCTTTGCTACCAGTTCGGAGATGTGCGCACGAAAAACAGAGGTGTTTTTCTCTGATTTTAGCCTCACTTCCCTTGATTCTCTTACCATACACTTTCCAAACAATACCATGATTGTGTGCCACTCCACAACATTTATGCCAGTTCCCTAATTTTAGGGGCTGATCGTGGTACCCCAAAGTGGGTGAGAAATCCTAATTTGTAGCAGAGGATAATACATTTATCTGATGACAAGCTGTAGCAAAGCATGTTTCTGCAGGCATGCAGATGGAAAATCACAACATTCCATCCTGTTCCGTTTGGAAAAAAAAGCAGAACTTGGCAATTAATTTCATTTATTCAGTGTTTCATGTGTCACAGTACAAAAGGATGAGAACAAAAGGGCATTGTCTCAAAGTACAAGAAAACACTGATGTTCTTTGTGTGTGTCTTCCAGCAGCACAGGGGTTGCTGTACCAGAGTGAAAGGTGGGGCTCATTTTTGCATATTCTTATTTCACAGCCAGGTGGTTTCCATTAAATAATCTTTTAAGAAATATTATCAGGGTTTTTTTTTTCATGACACAAAAAAAGAGTCCTATGATATCAGAGAGATTTATTGGCCCTAAGCTTTTAGGACTGCAGCCCAGTCTGTTGGATGAATAACATGTTATCTTCAGCTGACAGATATATGGCATAACAACAATGAGCAGAAGTCAAAGGGGCATGAAAACAAGCAGTACAAATCTATCATATTCTATACAATGTTCCAATGTATATGTGGTACAGCATGGGACTAGAATATAGCTCGCTCTCAGATTTAACTGTGTGTAAGAGTGGTTTGGAAGATTACCTCACCTTGCCCTTGTGAAGCCAGGCTCCCATTCACACAGAAGCAGGATATTTGAACTAGCTCCAATTCAGATTTTTGGTGCACAATGACTTCCCTTCCCCCATCAACCCTTGCTGATTTTATATACAATAAGTAAATTATTGTATACTCTATTAATTAATACTGATTCATCCAGTTGACACAAATGTTATCGCAAAGCATTTTAAAACTGTGATTTTAAGTTTATTTTTATATTATCCAAATATATTTAAATAAATTTATTTAAATAACTTTAAATAAAGCGTTTAACAAGCAATTGCTGAAAATGGTTAGAATAGGAAGTATGCAAACCCAGTGTCCTTTTTTGTCTTCTAAATGGCTGCCTCACCTAGCCAAAATGGCTGCCTCACCTAGCCAATCAAAGTAGTCAGAAGAGGGTTATTGATGAAGCCTATGTATGGCAGAGAATTCTAGACACTTCCTTAGGTTCTTTACATTCAAAAGTATCTTCATCACAGCATAAGATGGCCCGAATTTACACAATTTACCACAGCCCAACTAATAGCAAAACCGGAGCAGAAATAAATGATGTTATGCACAAGAAAAATTGAAAATACATCCAGCAAGCAAGCATCATGGCCTACCTATCTTTCCCCTTGGTGTCACTGTTGATTCAGAACCTGAAGCCTGAGCTAGTGGATTCTCAACTGAACCCCACTGTTGACCAGCCAGATCTCAATGATACATGCCATATCTGCATATCCATGTGTCACCATATAATACACAGGCATTCTCTTATTCCAAACATACCTAATGGCAATCAGAATCCAAGATTTCCACTAATTAGGCCACCTAGGACCAGGACCGGGCAACTGTTAGCAGCTTTAGGTAGACTAGGGCAGGAAATCAAGTTCACACAAAGTCTTTACTGATGCTGTAGTAAAGATGCTGTAGTAATAGCATCTTACAAGTCTGACTTACTTTACTAAACTCACAGCTTATCCCACCCCCATATACCAATGAATCAGCATCTGCCTGAGCTGCTTCCAAATATCATTGTGTTTCTCAGAGCTTAAAAAATGTTTTGGCCTCCTTTCCCCAGGTAATGATGTATGTATACATAAAACAACATTAAGACTTTAAATGTTTTTACCATTTTTAATTTTTTTCTATTCTTATTTTATTGTGTTGTGAGCCACCCAGAGTCACTGAAGAATACACTCAGAGTGAGATGGGCAGCATATAAATGTAATAAATAAATAACCTGTATATTTCTGTCAAGGTCATTTTCCTTACTGCCTATAGCAGGAGTGGGGAACTATGGCCCTTTTATGACTTGTGGACTTCAATTCCCAGAATTCCTGAGCCAGCCATGCTGCGGATTTCAATTCCCAGAATTCCTGAGCCAGCCATGCTGGTTCAGGAATTCTGGGAGTTGAAGTGCACACGTCGTAAAGGGGCCATAGTTCCTCACCTCTTGTCTATAGTGATAGTCCTGGAAAAGAGGACCTGCACCATGCATCTATAGGTAGTCCCCTCTTCATCTGCAACAAACTATTCAGGACTCTGACCCCCCTCTATTTCCCATCAAGTTTCGGATTTGCATCAACATTGCCGCCTTCTCAGAGATCAGCCCCAACTTTTATTCCCTTCCATCTTCATATGCCCTTCGTCTTCACTCATCCCATCAGCATCAGTTGTCATTCTGAGGATTTTACTCTCTATTCCACTATCCTATCTTACCTAATACATTTCTAATGGATTCATGTGCTTCTCAGAAATTTTCTCCAATAATATATGCATTCTAATATGCACCAGTTAGTGGACTTTTCATACATTATACAATGCCCAATGGATAAAATGTGATAATAAAACAGAAGAAAGTTGCTGTAGAAAAAGAGACAAAACAATTTTAAAAAGTGATAGATTTTTTTTAAAGGATTTTCATGTGATTAGTGAAATAATACCAAAATAATGAGTTATTCATCATGGTATCATTCAAATGACATGATTAAATAATGGCATCATGACCTTTAATTCAAATACGTTAGTTATATCATTTGTGTGATGGCCAGATAATGTGTTTGTCTTTATTTCCCCTCCCCTATCATGGATGTTGGGTTTTCATAGCACTAGAAAAATAAGAACATATGAGTCCTTCTGAGAACCAATTTATATAAATAAAATATGTGATTGAAAATAGTTCATCGTAAAGATCTTACAGTGAAAACAACATCAGTTGATAATTTTAGCACTTCTAAGTTTAAAAAATGCTAGCATGTGTTGTACACTCAGACAATTGTAGCCTATTTACACATTGTAGTTAAACACACCTTGGTTTTGCATGATGTATACTGTAGGCTATTGGAAGAGACCTCTGTTGGTGGCATAGTTAGAATCTGTCAAGGTTTCCAGGTGTAGAAATCTGATCATCTGAATGTCTTTGTTATATGTGTTGATTAGGTCAGGTGGGTTATTGGTGACTAACCAAATGAAAATGCTACTACTGTACTTCTTTAGATTCTGATCACATAACGTTCCCAGCGTTAAAGCTGCACTTTAACTTGTAACCACCAGGCTGTGATGTACTTCACTGTTTGAAAAAGGTTATTCAATCACCATTATTCTGTAGACACTGAAGAATACAAGTTAGGAAATTAATTTGAAAATGCATCCATGATATATAGTATATATGATATAGTTGTGTTAGTTGACCTTAATGTCAAATCCGTTGCTTGAATATGCTGTATAAATCCCTTTGTCTTACTGTTCAAGAAAGAACAATAAAAAAAGAATTAAGAAGGGCTTCACAGTGTAATGGTAAACAGGCTATTTACTTACTTTATTAATCAAATTTATATAGTTGCTCATCTCACTACTTGTATTGGTTATATGGTAATGTTTGCCCATTTTAAGAATTAGTTATTCCTTCTTTTATATATACACACAGTGACTGCCTCTGTGAATTGGGGAAACTAGAAACTAGGAGTTTTATGTGTAATGTAGTCTGGCCTTATCTCCAAAATGAAAATTACTATTTCCAATTTTGTGGCTTGATTTGTTACCAGGACTCAAATGATTCATAACATGTTCCATAGATTTCATTAAATGCTGGTGGGAGGCACCATCCTGCATTTTCTCTCTTGAGTCATTGAGCATTGGAAACATCTGCTGGTTTCATACATCTGAATAATTTCAGTCAAAAAACAAGCAAAGGAAATCAGCCACCCCAGATTTCATAACGTGCAAGTTGTTCCTTACAACCTTATGTCACACCAGTGTTCTAATGGGGCTATGCGACAGTTGGCTATATATTCACTGCCTTTTGCTCCTTGGTAAAAATACTCCTCCTGTAATTGTGGGTCATTTAAGGTGACTGGATTTGAACATCTGAGAAGTTCCATATATAAGAACAAGGAGCTAGTGGGAAAGGGGAAACTGGGTTGCCTCTGAACACGGGGAACTAATCAAAATGTTCCTGTAGAATCTTTGGGCAAGAGATGCCTGTGATATTTGTGGAAACTAGATCTTCATACCAAACATAGGGTGGATAGATGTAAAAGATGACAGGGCTTCTGCACCTTTAATAGGCATGTAGAAGAGGGGAATTCAAGCAATCTAAACCTACTGAAATCTCCTTTTGTCCTGGGCTGTTAGTAAGGGAAGGGAAATTCTTTTGCACATGCCAAATGCTTTGGAATTAAGCAAGCTCATGAAGAAGATGCAACACAGCCAGGCTAAGCAAAGCTGAAAACGTCACAGAATCCTCTATACAGTGACTAATGCAACCAAAATGAAACTCCCCATCCCAAGCATGTCAAGAAAGGCAGGCCAAATAATAAAAGCAATAAATCCATTTCTCTCTTCTCAGATTAACATAGATCCTGTATGTCAAATGTCTTGCAGATAAAACTGCTGTGCAGTTGACTCAGAACCATCAACAGACTATTACAACCACATGGCATTACAGTAGCACACTAACTAAAGCTCTCCAAAACATCCTAAGTAAACAGAAAGACCCAGCAGCCCCTGAAGAAAAAGCAGGCGTCATCTACAATATAAAGTGTAAGGATTGTAACAACCATTATGTAGGACAAACAGGCAGAAGACTAGCAGAATGCATTTATGACTATCAACTTGCAATCAGAAGACATGATGAAAACAACTTAATTTCACAACAAATGGATAGACTCAACCATAGTTCCGACTGGGAAACTGTGAGCATCCTAGATCAAGCCAAGGCTAAAAAGTCAGTATTCCTGGAGGCCTGGCACATAGACAAATTGGTCATCGATGGGCACATAGAGATAAACAAGATCTACATGCCACTCAAAAGAGACAATAAAAAAGCCTGAAAGAAAACAAAAATACCAAAACGCCTCCTCCCAAGCAATCAACACTCAAATGAAGAGAGAATAATACCAAGATCAATATTAGACCAACAATCAAGAAGTAAACAATATCTCAATCAAGGAACTATCAACTCAGACTAACAAGTTAACAGTATACAGCCTAATCAAGAAACCACCAAGAACACTCCTACTCCCACTGACAGGGCAAGCCGCTACGGTAGTATATAAAAATAAGAGCAAACTCCACTCCCCCCTGATGATGTTATCTAGTTTGGTAATGAAACATCTGTAAGAAAACCATCAAACTCAGAGAGCACCAAGGGAGCAACAAGGACCCCACATTCAACCCTGAGCTACAAATATTTTCCTCTATTGGAGCTGACTTAAACCCAGACAGTATCATTCAGAGCCTAAGCACTGTAATGTAATGTGTGTATGCAAAGATATATGCAGGATATCTTTTTTATACAAGGTATTTGTTTATTTATTTATTTTTATTTATTTTTATTTATTTTTATTTATTTGCGATTCTCATAGGCCGCCCTACTCCCTGAGGACTCAGAAGTTAAGTTAAGTTCAGTAGCTAGTGATTGATATTGCAAATGCATCTGATTTTGATAGCCATACCACTAGTAATAAAAATATATCGCTATCTAGATATCATGCAATTTACATTTGTATGTGTTTTGTGCGCTGTTCATAGACCCCAATCCAGCCTGCAAGACTTAGGATAACAGTTTCTGATTGAGAATATTTTCTGATCATGGATGGCTAGACTACAAAGCATCCATCATACCAGACATACCTTACATATTGTATTATGAGACAGCTGCATAGTCACCATTTCTGTCTGCTAACCAGGCGTGCAAATAGATGAACAGGCACTGGGGAATCAATAAAATGCTGAACGCATCTTCTATTCCCTTGTATTTTATAGGAAGAATGCTCAATAGAGGGTGTGTCTCATGTGCCTGCAACTTTAAAATCAATACTACAGTTCTGTTGATAAACTGGAGAGTTAAATGGACATAGAGATGGTTCCCTGTTCTGTTTTGTGACGTGAGGCAAGTCTGCAGATACATGTTGCTAAATTTTTCATACTTTATAGCCAACATTTAAGGGATTTCCTTAGTTTTTGGATCCAGAATAAAGGGAATACTCTATTTGTTAAGTTTTGTCCATGTAATATTTAATATCTTTCAGAATAAATGTTTTCTCAAGGTGACGTAAAACATTTTAAAATCATAACTGACAGGTACAACTATATAACATATAATCGGTACTAATTTCTTAGCTACAGAGTATAAAACAGAAGAAATTAATCAAAAGGTCCTCTGTATTAATCTGTTTAATATTTTATGATAATAAGTTCTTCACACATATTAAAATGTGAGTTCTGGGGCCTGACCGAGTCTGAGGAAGCCTTTTTGGAGTTGCCAACAATCATACGTCAGAATTCTATTGGTAGTTTATTTATTTAGTGTATGGCACAACATACATGGGTTTGCAAAGTATATTGACATTTCACCTAAATAAAAAACAATAAAATATGAATATTTTAAAAATCTATATTCAAATACCCATGTCTAGACTATCTAGCCATTGAAGTGCAGCATTATTTATCTAAAAGAAAACAGAAACTGGACTGGTCTTTAGCTTACAGCCAGTTAGAATGTGATCTACAGTTTGACATGAGACCACCGCAGTCACACTGAGGGGAGGATGCTAAAGCCCACTTATATAGTGAATCCCAGCAGATACCATGTGAGGGGTGAATCCTATTCAGGATTGTCTATTGTTGATGAAATAATTCAGAGCCTGGCACTTTTTGTGTAGGATTATCTATATGTCTTCCTGTGTCTGGGCGTTCAGCAACCCATTTGGCTTTTCATTGGGAATCAATGTTAAAGTTGTTAAGCAGATGTTGTGCAAGTGCCCATGGGGGCTTCCTAGATTTGAACCTTCCAATTGATAAATGGAAGTTTGTAGTTGAAAAAGCCATGGACCATCCAACTTTCTTTGCATTTGTATGTGTTTTGCGTGATGTTTGTATGACCATAAGTTAATTTCTGGATGTTGTTTCTGATGTGGCTATATCCCAAAGTATTGAGAGGGAGAATGGCTCTACATGATGTGAAGATACAGTCTGAACTATTGATCCAGAGTTCGGACACATTTCCAGTGTTTGTCTTCTCAAAGTTGGTCTGTCTATACCCTGTACCATTTTTCTACCTACCAGCACTAAAAGACAGGTTAGATTGGAAATCTAACTTGATGATCAGCACATTTCTGTTGTAATAAATGATGCTATGTAAACACAATACTTCTTTAATATATATCTTTATATATTCTATTTTAGTCTTTATGATACCCGAATTAAAGTAAAAAATATGAAATGATCAACATTTGTATGGCTTGCCATCCTTTTCAAAAAATTCTACTATACAAAGTATAGTATGCTGGGTTATTGTTATCAACTGATTGCAGTGAGTTAAGTAATTAAGGAATTCTTGCAAACACACCAGTGCAAATTCTTCCTGAAATTTCAGTAAACCAAGCAATGGAATAACTTACTTCTAGTTCAAGTGTACTTTATATTAACTCTTATTAATTGGTATAGCCCACCCTTCAACCTTCAATCTCATAGTAGAGTCCGGGTTAGAGATGTGAAGGCCTGGAAAAAAATCAGAAAAATTCGGAAAAAAAACCGTTTTTTTCTGTTTTTTTTGTTTTTTTCAAAAAAAATTGGAAAAATTGAAAAAAGAAAAAAAACATTGTGGAATATTTTATTTTAACATGATGAATAAAGTATTTTAAAGACAGGGTGTTCAAATATTTTCCAAATCATTTCTAAAAAAAGTATGATATCAGATTATTCTAATTTATGTGCACTGAGTGAGGACAAGCAAGTCCTAGGTAACAAACTGAACCCTCCAATGCAAGAACAGTATGCATTTCTTCCTTTAAAAGGTGCTGCTATTGTAACAAGAAAAAGGTTTCAGTTTTGCTTTTGCATGTTAGTGGGTGTGTTTGCTTTGTTCTGTCCTCTTCACTAGGCCTCAAAAGCATTGGAAGAAAATACAGAGCAACAAAAAGGACCTGTGCTGAATGAAGGGACTTATGAGAATGGGGTTTTTATTTTTATTTTTATTTAATACTGTGGAGAGGAAATATGAAAAATTGTTACTTTTGGTTTTGAAAATTGTTTTGTGGAGGCTTTTTGGCTGTTCCACATAAACTAGTAAGCAGTTCAGGAGATTGTTGCTCCCTTTGTTACAATTACAAATAAATATTATAAAAAAGTAAATTCTGTTTGTGATAATTGTTTGGCTACACTATGTTTTTAATATGCTAGTTGTGATGATTTTATGCCAAGTCAAATTGTCCATAGTCATATTTTATGTTCCTAAAGTAACAGAATGACTTTCAATCTTAAAAAGACAAAAAAGCGCTACTGGAGCTTTTTTTCAATTTTTCCGAAAATTTCCATTCCCCCCCCCCGAAAAAAACGAAAAAAAAACCCCGGGTTTTTTTCCGAGCTTCAAAATTTCCAGAAATTTTACATCTTTAGTCCAGGTAAGTGACTGCAAAATTAATTTCATGTAAGCTATATAAAGGTTAGCCATTACTGGAATCCTTTTGACCTTAGCAGGAAGTAAGATAAAGTACAGAAAGTATATCTCTTTAAAATCAAACTGGATTGCTGACCTCTTTGTAGTTTTCCTGGCAGCAGCATAGAAATGATTTGCCACTTGTCTGGCCACTTGGATTATTCTTTGTTTAAATTCTGTCTGAATTACCATCATATTATTTCCTTGTGGTGGTGTCAACCCAAGTACTAATCAGGTCTGACTCTGCTTAGCTTTTTGAAATCAGTTTGGCCAGCTGCTACTTTCTCAGTTATGGTATCTAACTTCTGAAATGCTCTCCCCTTTTTTTGCACCTATCTTGCTCTCTACTCAGTGTCAAAGTAAGACAATCTTTCCTTCTCAAGTATTTAGTATTCTGAATGTTTAAGTATCCACATTACCATGGAATAATGTTTTTTATATATTTTATTCCAGTTTTATTGTGCCATTTGTGGAGCATTATATTGTGTATAAACCACAGTGTATGCAATATTTATAGTCCCTCTGCATAAATTCTGTTAATCAGCAGATTAAACTATAACAAATAATGTTAAAAAATGTTTTAAAAAGATATGTAATGTTAAAAAAAGATTAAAAAGATTAAGTGAACTTTAAAAAACTGTCTTAAATTATTAAGTGACAAAGAAACACACGGCTTAGATTAAATTATGTGACATTATGTAATGGTGTCATCATTATGTTTTATGTAATATTGTAATACAATACTTACAGTGTTGCATTTTAATTACAATTAATTTGTCAGGATTTTTGTCAGAATTGCCCAAAATGAAACATTATATACGGTAGATACACACTCATAAACCCACTGTACAAAAAAAAACCTGTTTTATTAAACACGTTTTTTTTTAGTACAAAAATCAATACTCATCTTCCACCCTCTGACACAAGCTGCTATCCTGTCATTGTGTCGTGTAGGATTTGAGTTGCCAGAGGAACGGCTTGGAAGGAGATAGAGGGGAACTTAAATTAGACAAGGAGTATTAAATCTGTCTTTCTTGCCATTTCTAAATATGGAAAGTGAGTTAAACATTTGGAAATCCTGAGGTTTTGGAAACCAAACAGCCTATTTTAATTGGCAAGTAGATTCGTTTCAGCCTTTTATAACATTTGACTTCCCTCCCTCATGCCCACGTGATGGAGAGGTGTGTAACAGAAAAACAGACACCAGCATCCTTAACAATATTGTAAGCTCAAAACCCCAGCAAAATCAATTCTGGAGTATTCTGAAAATGTGAGGAAAGAACTGAAGACTTCTTTCTCTGGGGAAAGAATAATTAAGTGAATGTGAAGAATATAGTTCACTACCTTATCAGGGGCGGGTTCCTAATTTTTTTACTACCACTCTGTGGACGTGGCTTATTTTGTGGGTGTGGCTTGCTGACCATGTGACTGGGTGGGCGTGGCTTCTCGGACTGCTGAAGGGAGGGGAACTGAGATAGGTCCTGCCGCCCATTCCCCCTCCACTCAGCAGCTCGAGAAGCCTCGAATGTGCAAAAATGCCTGGGATCATCACCACGCGTTCGTGGCTTCTCGGACTGCTGAAGGGAGGGGAATGGAGATAGCTCCTGCCACCCATTCTTTCAGCATCTCACATGCTCCCTCAGCCATCCTCCCCTGCTTGGACTCACTGTGGGGTAGGAAGGCAGTGCATGCGCAGTGCCGGAAGCTCGGCTTCTGGGCATGCACAGAAGAAATTTGTTTTAAAAATTAAAAAAAAATTTTAAAAAAAGGACGGCGCCCAGGCACCGGCAACTGACCGCACCGGTACTGTGACGTCACCAGCAGGCCGCTACCGGTGCTATAGAGTGGACCGCACCTGTAGGAACCCACCACTGTACCTTATAGTGTGCCATTTGAACTTACTGCTCTTTCATAGCATCCCCCAACGATCTCTTACAATGAGCTACATATAATGTTATATAAGCATACTGTACTTCTATATATGAAATAGGATTTCCTTTTGCCCCTTTCCCTCTTCTTCATCTCACCTGAAAATCTGATTGATGAAATAAAGAGAAAGAAACTATTCAACATTCAGATATCATGCATCCAATATAATGACATCACTGGTATAAATGCCTGGCTACATATGATTATTTGTTCATTACCTAACTCTTGTTGCTTGTTGCTTTAAACAACCCAACTCTAATATAATTATAGTCATTTAGAACATGGTTGTCTACATTCACATTTCATTGTTGTATATAGCTTGCTTGTAATACAGTCTTATGTACCAATGAGTCCAAACACTGCTCTCCCCCTATCATAGCTATGGGTGTTTTTGTTTAGCAGATGTCCAGTCTTGCTATGTGTCCCTTCTATGTATTAGGGACCTGTTCTAAGTCTTGTATAAGACCAAGGTTGTGCAGCATCCAAATGTAACCTATCAAACAAGTGCACTTTTGCACCAATTGCAATTTTGTTAGCATGGATGGCATCTTTGCTAGTACAGAGCTGCTTGTTTTGGTTAACATAGTATTTTCTGATATTGATAATGACCATGTGGCAGGCTGTTAGCATTTACTGGAATCTGAATTTCCAAAGATATTAATTATACAGGAAGTGCTATGGAAAGCTGGTCTATGGGAGTTTTATTTTAGCGAGTCAAGTGGTCAAATTGACTGAAATAAATTTGACATGATCATGTCCTGGTAGCATGATACCAGGCAGAAGATGGAAAAGTGAAATAAGGGGAAAGGAATGTCAAAAGTGGAAAATGTGTTGCAGAATCTGGTGATGAACCAAACAAGAGTTTGACTAAAGCCATATTCAGGATCACAGAGAAAAAGTAAATAAAGTAACTGCATCCATTATGAGGATCAGAATTAATATGCTTTCCTGAACAAAGCCCATTGAAAACTTAGTTGACATCATCATCATCATCATCATCATCATCATCATCATCATCATCATCATCATCATCTAAATGTATATGCTCCCTAACTCCTAGGGACATTTATAATATGTTTCCAACCCCTAGATCACAGCTTGCATTGGATTCTTGACTTTCTACTTGCTACTCCTGGTACTTTCTCTAAAATCTGATGGCAAATTATTGAATCAGAGCAGCACATTTTAAATACATAAATAAATGGATGGAACTACATTTTCATTTTGAGATCTTCCAACATTTTATTCGAAATAAAAAAAGGATGAACATTACTTGTACCTCTTGGGCCATCAACATGGCTCTCGAATGATGAAAAAGACAGTAAAATGGGAATGGACCCAATATCTAAATTTTGCAATGTATGTGTCAGTCTTCCCAGGTAGGAAACATGACCAGATGAGCTAATTCTACTAATTCTACTTTATTGTAAGGTTACATTAATAGAATCTTGCAAGCCTGAAAATACAAATTTTTAACTGTCTCTTTTTATAGTCTGATAAATTAGGAAGAGTCCTTTCTGAGTTTCTTTCTCTGCTCGTTATGCAGCTGCAGGCTTCCCCCCTCCCCTTCCCAAATCTGATTGTTTCCTAGGCAGCATATTTTCCTTCTCTCCCAAGGTCATTTCTACATACCATCAAATCATGATTTCTGAATTTAGTGTGCATATTCACAAAATGTATTGCTAATTTCTTCTTAACGATTTCCCCAACAAAGATTGGAAATGGAGCAAACTCAGGGGACAAGCTATTAAAGATCAAAGGGGTGGTGGCAGACCCTATTTGCTGCTTGGCAAATGGAATCTTTTTTTTGTGTGTGCTGATGCACTTATGTCAAGAATGGTGCTCAAAAGTTTTCTGATTTTTAATGGTGCTCAGTGGCACAAAATAGCATGGAAAATGCACACGACAACTATGTTCTCATGCAAGAATATGAAATTGTGGTGGTATAGCCTCCACATTTCCCAATTCTCCAATTGTGGTGGTATAGCCCCACATTTCCCCCATTGCTCTATTTAAACATTTTAATAGCCTAAGTAAAGTCTATTCCTCATTTTTCCTTTATATTTAAATGAAGAGTATTATGTTTTCTATAAACTGAAGATGTTGTGGGTCAGCTTGAAAACAGTCAAGGAATTATATGAGCCAAAGACTGCACTTTATTATAGCCCAGTGACCTTATTATGTGTTCGTGGTGAGCTGTCAGGAGCCAGTGTTATGCTGTAATTACCTCTAAAGAGCTCTGACAGGATCAATAGTTTGCACATTGATCTTTTGCTTTCATTACTTTACATCTCAGTGCTAGCTGGTACTCAGAATTAACTATCAAATGAGTTGAATTGCATCCAGTGAGATCTCTGGCACATTTTGAAAAAAGAGAAAGAGACAAAGGAGAAACGCAAGTGAGGGAACATGTTGTTTTTCATGGCCTGGAGTTTAGATAAGTTATTCTTGTTACCCGCTTGTCTGCGGTTGCCAATAATCAACTAGATTCTGGCTTTTCCACTTTTAATCTGAAGTTTGGTTTCTCTCTTTTCAGGTCCCCAGAAATCCGAATAATACTTGAATTTGAGATGTGGTGTTGTTCCCTGTTTACAGGCTTTTGGCAGTAATGTAACTTTCAGAAGAATCTGGTGGCAGGAGAGATGAATGAGTGATGGCAGAGACAGTTGTCAATGGGCAGGAGTTCAAATGAAGTAAAAACCAAAGCAGACATCAAATAGATCAGTGTTTCCCAACCTTGGCAACTTGAAGATGTCTGGACTTCAACTCCCAGAATTCCCCAGCCAGCGAATGCTGACATCTTCAAGTTGCCAAGGTTGGGAAACACTGAAATAGATGAAAGACTAGGAAGCAGATATTCATTTCCTAAACAAAAATCTGAACCACAGAAGACACAGATTTGGGGAGTATAAATTCACTGCTATCTACACTGGGCTCTCTATTCCCAGACTTAGTGTGAGCCTTACATTCTATCTCAAACTCTAGCAAGAAAGCAATGGCAGCTACTTTTGGAAATTTTGCCAAGAAAACTTCAGGGACTACCGTAGTCCAGGCAGTGGTCAGGAAGCAACACGAATTTAAAGACACACATACACCAAAGCTTAAGTATTTTAGACATAATGCAAATACAAATCACTGAAAGAAGCCAGATGCTTGAAAAAATCAAAAGCCATTGGAAAAAAGCTAACAGAAGACAAGGTGCCTAGATACTATGGTTGATGGCACGAACATGAGTTTATAAGCATTACACTTATATGGACAATCAGGTATAATTATGTCCCTCAGACAACAGAGAATGTTGGAAGCAACTGAATGACTGAACAACAACAAAATACTGTATCCATTGATTTCATCAGATCTGCCCCAAACCATGATTTAACTTGGATCAAATCTATTGGATATTGCTGCATATCATATATCATTAAGCTACAACTCATTTAATCAAGGTTCACTGAATAAAGTACAATTGGCTGAGTTCATATAATATGTTAACAAATTTCAATGTGGGTTAGCATATGTGAATCCAATTATTATATTCAAGAGTTTCTTCCTAATGTTTACCTGAAATCCCTTTCCTTGTAATTGGAATCTAACATTTTTCAGAATCTCTTTTAACACACTTCTAATAGGAAAAACCTGTGTAACATTTTGCTTTAATTTGGAAATTGCATCCATAGCCACCATGGCAGTGGAATAGAATGTTTGTATCAAAATTAGGAAGAGGGTTGTGATTCAACCAGGGGTGGGTTCTAACTTACCTCGCTGCCAGTTCACTTCCTCCCACGCTGCATGGCCACACCGCGTGGCCGCGCCTCATGGGCACACACGCGCATGCGCAGTGCCCAAAAATCCACCCCCCCAAAAAAAGCCTAAAACAAGATGCCAACGCATGGGCAGTGCCGGAAACTCGGCTTCTGTGCATGCTCAGAAGAAAACATAAAATAAAATAAATTCACAAAAAAAAAGATGGCGGTGCCCACAGACCGGTACCGACTGAACAGGTTCTGTGACATCATTGTGGTGTCACCAGCGGGTCGCTACTGGTTTGGGCAAACCGGTCCGAACCGGGAGGAACCCACCTCTGGATTCAACCCTCTTCCTTTGATACATGTGTTGATGTTGTACACATGTTTAAAAGAAGCAGGATTTGCATAGCAATGTTCTGTCTATCTTGCTAATTTTAACCTCTCCCACAGAGGCTGTTTTCCCATGGTCTGTGTTAAATCATATGAAATAATTGTTTTAAAAAACAGTGGTGTAAGAAGTATAAAAATGTATTATGAGAACAAATAATTCTAATAGCAACTTCTTTACACATTTATACCCTGGCAGCAGTTTTATGAGTTGGCAAGATCTTCCATATTCACCATTTTGTAAAAAGAACACCACTGATTGATCTATGTATTTGCTTACTCAATATAGTGTCAACTCAACATATTGTCAAATACTCAATATATTATATATATTGTCAACTACTTAGATCTCTCAATGGTTTATAGTGAAATATAAAAACCAAAGTTAAAATTAGAGCAACGAAAAATCAACAATTAAATATTTTTTTAAATTGATGTTTTTAGGTTTTTTTTAAAAAAAACCTGTCAATGGCTTTTTGACTTCTGAACATAAGCGCTCCAAAAAACTGGATTGGCTGTAGAAAAGACTTTAGACTGCTATAAATATAATTCTGCAATTGCAACCAAAGCTAAATGATCATAATGAAGTGGGAATAGAGTTTATGAAGAAATGGTTGTCTTGATAATCTGTTCCAGCTTCATAGCTTACATGAAGTTCCAGCTGTACATTTTGTTTTGTTACGTTTCATTTATTTCATTTCCTAAAAGATAGTAATGGATTTGGAGTTTAAAAAAATGCAAACTAGATCATAACTGAGCCCACTAACTCTTTTAGGCTAATAAAACAAATAGGAAATTACATGGTATTTCAGACTGGCCTCCTCCAGATATCCTGTCTCTGAAAATAACTCCTACTTTAGCCTGACTGACTGAGGAAGTTGAATTTATTCAGCTTCTGCCACATTTTGTACTGTGGTGATCAGAAGCACAGAT
Source organism: Diadophis punctatus similis (assembly GCA_023053685.1). Taxonomy (NCBI): domain Eukaryota; kingdom Metazoa; phylum Chordata; class Lepidosauria; order Squamata; family Dipsadidae; genus Diadophis; species Diadophis punctatus. The sequence goes on from JALIGW010000003.1 coordinate 171,661,480, forward strand.
AGAAAATAGTAAATGTTGAACTATTGATTTATTTTACATGATAAAGAATTAAAAACTATGTAGGAAACTTGTACTTTCTCAACAGAGGGGGAGGGATACAACATCATCTATCTCCAGTCTATAACACAGTCTTTTTAGCAGTTCCAAGAAGGCTCCACACCCATTTTGCACTACTCAGGTGACCCTGATGACACAGATAAACTTCCAGGTGGCCTTAATGACTCGCTAAAAGAATGCAAATGACCAGCTGTCTGCAAGGAGTATAAATTCTTCCATTCCCCACCATTCAGCCAGAGCTGAAGAAGCTTCTTGGATGAGAAATGAAATGTTTTTAGGGAAAAACCAGAAAGTCAGTTGCCTCTTGGAAAAAGCACCTTTGGGACAACCATGATCTGGATGACTGAGAATCTCCATAGACATATTTTCCTGGTGTTTTCTGGTTGTCGTCTATCCTACCATTTTGCACAGCTACTGAGAATATTCCTTGCTTTCTGTGTGTGGTGCATTAAGTCATTATAGTAATTATCTCATTAGCAAAGTTGTGATAGTTGTTTAATGCCATGATCTGTAAGATGTTCACTTGGTTAGGTTTGATGCCAAGGAAAGGGGAAACAGAAAATATTGGTGCTCTATCAAGATAATAATGACAATACATTTTCCCCTTAAAAGAATCAAACAGTGCTGTCTCACATGTTGTCAAGTATAGTTGGAGAAATTGTGGTGTTAAAGTGGACTGAAATGCTGTTGGATGAATTGACCTATAGAGTTGATTTCCCTGAACTCTCATCTGATTCCACTTTTATGATCATTCTTGAGATTTCTTGAGATGTCCTTGTCTTAACCCAGTAGTTTTCAACCTGGGGTCCGGGGACTCTGGGGGGCTGTGGTGTCATCACATAGGGTCTGCAAGGGCTTGAAGAAATGTTATGATTTAAATCTTGAGTTAAGTCTTGGGGATCCATGGCCATGGGCCATGGCCACAAAAGGTATTTAAAGGGGGTCCATGATGAAAAAAAAGTTGAGAACCACTGCCTTTGGCATGTCAATGGCCAGTCAAACTTAACATAATTCCTAAACCCCCCAAAAAAGGGGGTATTGGCAGAAGTAGCCCCGTATTTTCCTGTAACAGCTTTATCCATTCCAACGTAAAAAAAAACCTGATGAATATCATTCAGAAGAAATTATCTCCCTTCCCCCACCACCCAAAATGCCAAAAGCCATGCAGGTAAAAAAAATTCCACATTTGGATGGAAATGATATTGCAGAAAGATATCTAATCCATAAAGTTATTGCTATAAATATTGCTCATCTATATTTATACTTGTGCCTTGTTTAGAAAAAAAACTCAGTAGCTGGAAACATAGTTTTGGTAATAATAATAATAATAATAATAATGCTATTATAAACATGATCTTCGTAAGAGGGGTTTATATACCAAGTCTTAACAAAAGATAGCTGCTGTGATTTACATTTTTCAGCTTACTTTGCACTGTGTATAAAGCAGATCCAAAATCCAGATCCAATGCTTTGTGGTGTAAATGGATGTGCAAATGGCATACGTTACCAAACAACTCAACACTTTGTAGGTTTAAATATGATAGGCAATAACAGGTGGCTGGTGTGCCAATTAACCTTGGAAAGATGATCCCCCAAAGAACTATTAATTTACATCTGATGGTTGCAAGATAAAGTAAAAGTTAATTAAAGAAAATCCAGAGAGACACCAGAACATTCAGGTAAAAAGAATAATATAGAAGTCTGAAACAAAAGCAAAATTGCACCGAGATGACATCATGATTTAATGTTTGGCATACATACAGAATATCCCACCGTTGGGAGAAATCTCACATTAGTGATGCTCTGTGATCTTACAGGTCATGCATAGAAGAAATCTATAACTATGGGGCAAAGTACTATATCATCTGCAATCAAACCCAGATGTGGCCCATACAGGAAAAGAGAGATGCCCAGCAATCATTGGATCAGTGGTGCGTTGCTACCGGTTTGCCCCGGATCAGGCAAACCGGTAGTGGTGGTGGGAGGCTCCGCCCACCTGCCCAGATGTCATCAAAAATGCTCTGTGCATGCGCAGAAGCGTTGTACGCGCGCAAAGCATGCACACGCGCGCACATGCTCCCGTTCCCGAACTGGTAGCAAAGGTAAGTGAAAACCACCATTGGATGTACTGTATTTCTGCAGTCCTTCCCTTCCTGAAGTCGGAAAAGTACTGGAGAGTAGGTATGCCATGGATAAATCCGCAGGATCCAAATTTGTCTCACCTGCTTATTGAGCCCAACTCTTAACCCCTTTTGTTACTCACAACAGGAGGGAGAACTGCAAGGAGAATTGGAAATGTCAGTCATTTTTCTTTTGCATCTTATGGCTCCAAATTAACAATAGGGTCACATTTTTATTACTATAATTACACTTCCAAATAGGTATGTAGAATTTGTGTTAAAGTCTAGCAACTACTATAGAGCCAGCCGGGTGTAGTGTTTATGGTACTAGGCAGGAGACTGTGAGTTCTAGTCCTGCCTTTAGCACAGAGCCAGTTGGGTGATCTTGGGCCAGTCACTCTGCCTCTACCCTAAAAAAGAAGAAATTACCAGAGTCAACATTGAAAGAAAGGCATCCTTTCCAAAATAATACTGAACGGTTGGCTATTTTTTGTAATTTAGGCTGTGTTAAATTTAGGCCGTATCACTGGAACTTTTTTCTTAAAAGATAACTGTGAGGTTAGTGGTGCTGCTAAGTCACACAACATAATAAAATGAAATCATTTACCCATACAAGTTGTCAGCTGCGTTACTTTGTCACCAAGTTCACTTCTTCACACAACATAGAAATCAATTGTAAGGCTGCTTCTGGATTATGTTAGGGCTATGTATCACTTCAGATCTGGTCACCCAAGGATGCTTTAGTTTAGATCATTTGGGAACACCTTAAGGACTTTAAGCAACTGCATCTTTTCATAGAATTGCTGCTGCTATGGGGCAGATGTGATATTTGTGCACAGGTACTCTTTGAAATGTTTTGGGGTATTGAATTCAAAGTACGACATATTTTGTGGTGATACTTTCTGGTTTCAAACAGAAATGCTAGCAATTCCATATGTTTTATTGTTTCAGCAATATTTGGAGAGGGAGGGAGGGAGAGAGAGAGAGAGTTGAATTTCATTAATTCAGTGCATGTTGAACTAATGGTTTTTGCTAAGGGGCATATTTGTTTATTTTGACACTCAGAAGATAGAATATGCTAAAATTGAAATATTATAGAAACTCTTGGTAGTGGTAGCTGCCAGAAATATTGCTCATTTCAGGTACCTAGAAATTATAAATTATATTTGTCTGCCAGCAGGTACTATTCTGTTCTGTTCAAGGAGTTTTTATATCCCGATATTAAGCATACAGGAAAAAACAGAGAGATTAACACTGTTTTAACACTTTAAAACAGCCTGGCCTTCACATACTTATTAACTTCAAAACATTCTTATTTTTCCTTATATTTTATTGCTAAGTGAAAGACTAGAGAACTAATATGCTGTTGCATATTTACAAGCATTTGGCTTGTGGGCCCCACCGAGATTAAAGGTCCCTAGAAGAGACAATGATTTTATTTATTTTATTATTTTATTTATATTTTATTTTATTTATATTTTATTTTATTATTTTATTATTTTATTATTTTATTATTTTATTTTATTTTATTTTATATTTTATTTTATTTTATTATTTTATTTTATTATTTTATTTTATTTTATTATTTTATATTTTATTTTATTTTATTTTATTTTATTTTATTTTATTTTATTTTATATTTTATATTTTATTTTATTTTATTTTATTTTTATTTTTATTTTTATTTTATTTTATTTTATTTTATTTTATTATTTTATTTTATTTTATTTTATTTTATTTTATTATTTTATTTTATTTTATTTTATTTTATTATTTTATTTTATTTTATTATTTTATTTTATTTTATTTTATTTTATTTTATTTATTATTTTATTTTATTTTATTTTATTTTATTTTATTTTATTATTTATTTTATTTTATTTTATTTTATTTTATTTATATTTTATTTTATTTTATTTTATTTTATTTATATTTTATTATTTTATTATTTTATTATTTTATTTTATTATTTATTATTTTATTTTATTTTATTTTATTTTATTTTATTATTTTATTTTATTTTATTTTATTTTATTTTATTTTATTTTATTTTATTTTATTTTATTTTATTTTATTATTTTATTTTATTTTATTATTTTATTTTATTTTATTTTATTATTTATTTTATTTTATTATTTTATTTTTATCCCGCCTTTATTCATTTTACAAATAACTCAAGTTGACAAACACATTTAACACATATTTCTCCTATTTGCCCCACAACAACATCCCTGTGAGGTGTGTTGGGCTGAGAGAGAATAACTGGCACAAAGTCACAATGATGCTTGAGCCAAGAACTTTCAATGTCTTAGTAGTGTTCAGACAAAATAAAAATACTCTGTATTGCATTGGAAGAGTTGTACAAGATCACCAACAAATCTATAATTAATCTATAATAGCTATCATTAAGGCTTTCAGGAGGTAGACTGGGCTATTTGAAGTCTATATATCTCATCCTCTTTATTGAGGATGTTGGGATTTATGCATTATAATGTTGGGATTTATGCATTATAATGGCTGATATATGCATTAGGAATGACATTTTTATGGAAAAATGGGCTTTCAAGAAAAAGTTAAATGTGTGTTGAAGGATGGCAGTATGACATCACATATACTACTATTGATCTGTGTTTCTATTCTAAAAGGATTAGCATTTAACTAGACAACCCATGACTCATAGGGTCATTCTTCTATCCACACATAATTTAGGCTTTCCACCAGTAGTGTGTTCTAAAATCCTTTACTACCGGTTCGCGCGTGCACTCACACGAGCGTGCGACGCTACTGCGCATGCGCAGAAGCGTCCTGGGCGGGTGGGTGGAGCCTCCCGCCACCGGCGCTACCGGTTCTTAGAACCGGGCCGAACCAGGAGCAACCCACCGCTGCTTTCCACGTACAGTATAATATCAGCAGCCTACCTCCATTAGGAATTTCAAATTTTGGCCTTGGTTCCAAAGCAGCCATTCAGCTTCTGCCAGCTGATTGGATGCAGGGTCCAGAGGGAGGCAGGAAAGAGAGTGGGAATGCAGCCTTCCCATCTTTCCAGTTTCCATGTACCATGCAACCTACAGGTTTTTGTGATGTGTAGTTGGAAGATGTGGTGGCACTAAATTCCATGGGAATCATGGATGCTGAATTTTGGATGGATTACACCTACTAAAACAACTTAGAAATCAGACTACACATTTATTTACCAAATTTTGAAATCGCCTATCCCCCTTACAGTACAAATAAAATATTAAAGCATAAAAACACTATATAAAATTTGAAAGGCAATGGTGAATTAACATCAGTATTAAGTTAGTTAAAAGGCAGGGAAAAAGCTTTCAGGGTGCTTACCAGCTCCATGTCCCTCTGTGAGTCCCAGCAAGTTCTCAGAGCCAAGTTTTCACACTTTCAAAAAGGTCAGGAGAGTGGGAACCCACCTCATCTCGGGGTGGGGGAGGAAGTTTCACAAGTGAGCAATGGCAGAGAAGCAGGGGCGGGTTCCTAATTTTTTTACTACCACTCTGTAGGCGTGGCTTATTTTGTGGGTGTGGCTTGCCAGCCATGTGAGCGGGTGGGCGTGGCTTGCCGACCATGTGACCGGGTGGGCGTGGCTTCTTGGACTGCTAAAGGGAGAGGAACTGAGATAGGTCCTGCCGCCCATTCCCCCTCCCCTCAGCAGCTCGAGAACCCTCAAACGTGCGAAAATGCCTAGGATCATCACCGCGTGTTCGTGGCTTCTCGGACTGCTGAAGGGAGGGGAATGGAGATAGCTCCTGCTGCCCGTTCTTTCAGCGTCTCATGCGCTCCCTCAGCCATCCTCCTCTGCTTGGACTCACTGTGGGATAGGAAGGCAGTGCATGCGCAGTGCCGGAAGCTCGGCTTCTGGGCATGTGCAGAAGAAATTTTTTTTAAAAATGTAAAAAAAATGTTTTTAAAAAAATGGCGGCACCTAGGCACCGGCAACCGACCGCACCGGTACTGTGACGTCACCAGCGGGCCGCTACCGGTGCTATAGAGTGGACCGCACTGGTAGGAACCCACCACTGAGAAGGCTCTTTTCCTGGACCATGCCAGTCAGAAATCTTTAGCTTGATATCTTACCTACCTGACCAGGTGGCATGGGTTGATGTAATGGGATGAAGACTGTTCCACAGATAACCTGCTACAGTACAACATGTAATGATTAGTTAGTGACAGATAAATTGCAGAGAAAATGCTACTGTGAAAGAATTAAGTAGTCTTTAGATGAAGGTTTGGAGTAACTTGCTGGGTTAATGAAGTTCTGTTCTGATTACTGCTACAATAGTGGTTTATAATAAGAAGTCAATGTTAATTTCATATGCATAAAATATATATGCATATCTTGATTATTAAGACAATAGCTTGGTTCTCATGCAATTGTGACTAACAATCATTGTTGGTGACTTTTTGTATACCATTTCTTAAATAATCAAAGGAGCAATCCCAGACCACGTTCCAAATTACCATGCATAAAATTGAATTATGAGGACTAAGGTGTTTTTGGTGCCATGTGGCTGCTGCATTGAAAGAGTATATCACAGGAAGAAAGATTCATAGTTCTTTTAAATTGAATGGGATCTGCTTCTAAGTGAACTTGAGTAGGATTGTATGGTGAACAATTACTTGCCTGTCGTTCAAAGCATTATTATAATTTGAAGGCGCTTCTGACATGAATAAAGAAACATCAGAAGTAGAGGCACCATAGTAAAATATTTCCAACTTGCAGAATTCTAGGATATTCTAGATAAAGCCACATTCTACAAGACATCAAAAACAATTATGGTGTACAAAAGTCCTTTTCTAGTTCTAAAAAGTGTACAGGAATCATTCCCAATACTTATAGATTTTGTTTTGTTTTGCAGGAATACCTTTTCTATGCTATATTTTGTGTGTAGCATTTGGCTTTTATGTACACCTTGTTGGATCCAATCTGCTCAGGCATAATTATTGCTCAGTGACCAGAAGTGTATGGTTGTTTCTGATAAGAGCACGATATGAAAATACAGAAGCAGAAGTCATCACGTCTGTTTATTCAAGATCCATAAATATAACTTGGGAAGTTGGATGATGTTAAGATTTTCAAGATATTCTTATAGTAAGGTCTATTCATTCCTTATCCATTTCAAGCCATTTACACTGAATTTCTTAAGCAGAAAGTAGAAGTTGAAACAAAGCCCTTTGGTCAGCAAAGCAATTCTTGCCCCAGTTCCTGTAAACTATATAGTCATAGGGACATTTATTCTTATGACTAATGCAGATTGATAGTTCATGCAATTATAAGTTGCAAGCCTAGAGGCTACTCAAAGCCTATTTTAAATAAGTGAGGAAAGTGACTTGTCGAAAGTATATCCACATTCATTTCCATTCCATTCTGGATCAGAGAAATGCCTATTGGCATTAATGAATACAGAATAATTCCCTGCCATACAAAAGAGTGACCATTCATTTCTACAAGTATTATGCTTATTGAGAAAAACCTATTGATATTTCTTCTGGTTTATCTTCACCTTGAAATGTATTGTGAATCAAGGAAGTTTTCCAAAAACAAAAAGGAAATACCGGTACATACCAATCTTATTATCGCTATTTTTTTCACATCTATGCCCTCAGAAATCTTTGTCAGTCATCAACTTCCATTCAAGTTAGAATGGTTGCAAAAAGGATCCTAGCATTAATAGTGTTTCGTACTGGGAACGATGGGTTCAAGAATGGAGATGAGACAGAAAGATAAAGCTAACCGCTTTTAAACCAGCTGCTGTGGCCTAGAGGTAGAGCTCTTGACTCACAATCAGGAGGTTGTGAGTTCAATCCTAGGTAGAGGCAGATGTAGGGTCTCCTGCTTGGGGAGGGGGTTGGACTAGATGACCTGTAAGGTCCCTTCCAACTCTGTTAATCTGTAATGCTAACAAAAGGTTGCTGACGAGGCAGCTAACAAGTGCCTGCTCAGCTGTCAACAACAGCTGAGTTCAAGCAAGCCCGCTCTTTTTATACTGGGCTGTCAAACAGAACAACCAATCAGAAACGAGGGTAGCGCCCTCTAGGCAGAGGACCGGAGTGAGAACTGCAAACATGGCATGTAGAGTTGAACCATAGCATTTTTTAAATCTTTTATCCTCTAGAAGTAATCTAGGACCAGTAATCTAATGTCAGCAAAGCAATGCAGAAAACCCCAAGCCTTTGTTACCATCTGGTGAGTGCCTTGACCTTGTAGCCTAGATGCATTAGATTTAAGTAATTTTTATCCTTTCCTGGTTAGACTTACCAAACAATATTGCCAGCCAGAAACAATCTGAAGGAGGAAATACACTTGAATATTTGCAGGTGTCAACATAAGACATACTGTAGGTCTAAGAATAATTATTGTAATTTGAGTCCTTGGTCTGGTACTCCTCCTGAGTTTGGGACAAAGAGTTATAGTATCAAGGCCACATAATTATTCTGCAAATGGAGTCAGGTTTTATATAGAGGGCAGCATTTTGTAAAATAGAATATATGGCCACCTAAACATCAACTTTGGTCGAACTCATTTTACTGATAAACACAAAAGGATGGCAAAGTACTGGCTGAAATTTATATATATTCACAATTTATGGATGAAAAGACAAAAGTTGGTTATGCTCTGGATCTTTCAGTGGCCTTTTGAAGGAATATGACCATTCAACTAAGTAAAAGTTGAAGCAAGCCAACAGTATACAAATGCTAAGAGTTGTAACTAAGCAATATGTGGAAAGCTAAAGGTTCCCCATATTGGCTCTAAATCCTGGATGTAGTCTTTCTCCTCAGGCAAGTAATCTTAGCCTTGCAGATGGTATATGCTTCCTCCCTCTTGGAACATGTTTATTCATTATTTTGCAGTGAAGAATTTAACAGGGTATAGTCAGATTCTCTTTGAAAGCAGTGAACTAAAGAATAATAAAGACTTCTCCCATGCTGCTGAAGCTTTCAGTAACATTATCAGGTTGAATTAACCTGCATAATACAGTGGTAACTACCTACTGTAATCAGAAAGAAAGCCAAGTATGCAACTGCTGAATGGACAAGCCTGAAAAGTCAGGAAGAACCTCACAGAACAATTGGCTACGTGTCATGATGTATTCTTGCACCAATGACAAAAGTATATATTATTGTTTTAAAAAACACAAGGCATGTCTTTCAGTTGCCATGGCACGTAGCAATTAGGAGATGGGGGCTTTGCAACATTTGCTGCTCTCCTCAAAGCCTAGACTCTAATTACAATTGACACTGCCTAAATTAATTGTACTGTATCACAATGGAGCTTTAGAAGTCTTTTAAATGTTGCCTTTTATATCTTCTAAAGTGTACAGAACACCATTAAAAAAAAACCATTCTCAGCAGTGAGCCACAATTGTTCTGCTCTTCTTTTTTCATGTGCTTCTCCAGTGCTGGGAAATCAAGGCGGTTAACTTAATAGAATGTAGGGGTGTAGTAAATAAAACTTGATAAAAGGCATGCAATGTATGCATTCATGTGCCACCATCCCCTAGCAATTTGGGCGCCTTCCAATGCATTGAATTTAGGCTTCAGAAGCACTCTGAAGCAGGATACATTTGAAGTGTGTTTTCAGATTGTTAGTGGTGTGACTCCATACATATCATTTCATGGTTAATTGTGGCTATCTACTTCATGCATCTGTAGCAAAAAGAAGATTAGTGTATTTTCTCACAGGCTGGCTGATATCAATAAAATGGTTCATTTTTCTTGGAAACGTTTGTTTGGAAGAATTACTAGGATGCCTAGATCAGAAGGTCTCATAATCAGGGGCGGGTTCCTAATTTTTTTACTACCACTCTGTGGGCGTGGCTTATTTTGTGGGTGTGGCTTACCAGCCATGTGACCGGGTGGGTGTAGCTTCTCGGACTGCTGAAGGGAGGGGAACTGAGATAGGTCCTGCCGCCCATTCCCTCTCCCCTCAGCAGCTCGAGAAGCCTCAAACATGCGAAAATGCCTAGGATCATCACCACGCGTTCGTGGCTTCTCGGACTGCTGAAGGGAGGGGAATGGAGATAGCTCCTGCTGCCCGTTCTTTCAGCATCTCACGCGCTCCCTCAGCCATCCTCCCCTGCTTGGACTCACTGTGGGGTAGGAAGGCAGCGCATGAGCAGTGCTGGAAATTCAGCTTCTGGGCATGCGCAGAAGAAAATTTTTTAAAAAATATTTTTTTAAAAAAAAAATGGCGGCACCCAGACACCGGCAACTGACCGCACCGGTACTGTGACGTCACCAGCGGGGCGCTACCGGTGCTATAGAGTGGACCGCACTGGTAGGAACCCACCACTGATCATAATGTTTAGGTCTCATTAAAGACTCTCAAAATGCTAACAGCTAGCATTTATTTAGAAACATATATGGCCACTTATATAAGATAATCCTAAGTGGTTTGCAATAATAATAAAACAGAATAAATAAAACCGACCAAACCGACCAACATCAGTACAAACCCCAACTCCACAATGCTGCGATATCTCATAAACTTTACATGCTGGGAAAAGTACCAGGTCTAGAAGACTAACAGGGTGAATTGTTTCTTGCTGAAAGAAACAAGCTTTTATTATGGAAATATTTATTTTAACAGCTTTTTTGTTTCTTTCCAAACTCTGTCACACTTCCAGGCCATTTATCTCCAAATTCTTTCTCCTCTTCTGATTGGAAGTATATAGACAAGAAAGTTCAAAGATACATCTAGGGTAATGAAATAAGATTCAGTGGTGGGTCTTAAATCCATAATTATAGTTTACAAGAGAATAGTTTCTCTCTATGGTCTATGATCTTGCTCTCTATCGTCTATGATCTATGGCATGCAGAAGCTTCTTCATAGTGGATTTGATAAAACCTTCTATTACTTAGCAATCCTATGAAATGATCTTATACAATTTAGGTCTTTCGACCACAACTATGATTTCAAGCCTTAATATGTATGGTTTAGAGTTACATATTGAGATCCATATCTGCCTTAAATCTCGAGGTTCCTACTATGTTTAATGCAAAAGTGCTAATTCGGGCAAGGATTTCTTTATCCTCTTTAGCTCAAATAAAAGTTATGCACTTACTGTGTGAAAAATAATCCAGAAACTTCTAAAAATATCTTAGATTGTATGTTCTTTTTATGGATTTATTTTGATTAATGCCCATTATATCTTTAGGAAAAAGTAATCAGACCTTAATTATTGGTTGGGCTGGAGGAAAATCTTTAGTATGCCGGAACAGTAATCCTTTTCTACCTTTAAAAAAAATCTTTATGGGTAGGCACGATTTTTAGGTAGTTCGTATCAAGCAAGATGAAAAGCTTGGAAAACAGAGCCATAAATCTTTAAAGATCTTAGGCTTGCACAGATATTATGCCCTGCTACGCTGGCAGGCTGTGAAATATTATCTGATGATGTACCACAGGAGGGTATGTGAGCTTGATATTTCACTAAGCCTAGGAGTGGGAAAAACTGAATACTAGATTAGAAATGGGAACAAAAATTGAAGGCTTGTGAATTGACAGACTGACTCCTTGGGATAGACACCCATCTGACTGACTGAAAGCCTGCTTCCTTTGACTGAATCTGTTACATTGTCTGATACTGAAAATTTGCTTACAAATTTAGGAGATAGCACACTACGAAATATTAAATATTAACAATGAAATATTTGAAATGTTAAAATATTATTTATTTATTAAATTGCTATGCTGTCCATCTCACTATTACAGTGACAAATATTAATGAAAGGAAGCAATTTGGATAGCTTTGATGGCACTACTGTGCCATTATTTTCACAGCTACTGCTTTCACAAGTAAAAGATGCCACTTGACAAACATTACTGAATATATTATTGTTTCTCATGTATATATAACATTCCATGAAGCTATAAAGTTTCAGGAAATGGTATCAGAGGTGGGTTCCTCCCAGTTCGGACTGGTTCTTTAGAACCGGTAGCGGAAATTTACCCCGCTCGCCGAACTGGGAGTGATGGCCGGCTGGCCATGCCCCCGAACCGGCTCTCTCGGCAGCGCCATAGGTGCCACCATCTTGTTTTTAGCTTCTGCGCATGCGCAGAAGCCAAGTTTTCAGCACTGTGCATGCACGGGTGCGCGGCCACGTGGAGGAAGCGAACCAGCAGCGAGGTAAGTTAGAACCCACCCCTGAATGGTATGCCTTTGCTTCCGTGAATCTGAGCCTTCTATTCTTCATTGTCACAAAGTTTCTGTGGAATGACAGTGGTATAAATCAGGAGGAAGGGTCACAGAGTCAAAGGAAAGAAGGGTGTGTGAAGATATCTAGATGTGCAAACATCTAGGAAAGCAAAGGAAAAGAATGTGAAAAAGTGAGGGAGGAACAGTCACTAAAGGGACTACAGTAGGAAGGCACTGGGGGACCTAATGATCACCCAATGAAGCTTGTCTATTTTGGGAAGGATGGGAAGTAGGACATCGGGCAAGGGCTGCAGTGATCATAATCTGTACTAACCTGGCTCCATTTCCAAATCATTGCAATTTGTTCCAAAATTGTTTAAATCAGTTTCAGAAGCAGCCAAGTGACACACAAGAGACAAGCAACTTAAGTGGCCATGCAGAATTTCTCTTAATCTCTAGAGTAAGTTTTATTATGGGGAAGTGTCAGTCTCCCAAGAAAACCAGACAGGAAACACAACAAGATGAGCTACTTTATTGTAGAGCTACATTAACATTATCTTGCAAATCTGAAAGTACAAATCTCCTGCCATGGTTTTACCATCTGATAGGTTAGGGCGGATCCTTTCAAAATTTCTTTCTTTGCCTGTTACAATATTCAACTGCAGGTTCCTCCCTCTTTTATCTGATAGTTTCCTAGGCAGCATCTCTTCCCTTTATTTCCCCAGGTCATTCCCACATACTATTACAGGAAGAAAAACAGGACGAATTTTGATCTACATGTAGTACAAACGCAGATCCTCTCATCCTCAACAGCTACTGGCTGACTCAAATAAGGTCACAGATAGCAAAATGCCAAGAAATGAGAAGATAAAAAGTAGTCATAACTTAGCTGGTGTAGACAGTTGGTGATGCTTGGCAATCAGATTTTAATAAAAGAGGATCCAAAGTGGATTAGTCCATGCAGAACTTCACGGGTTCTTCTCAGGATGAGAATGCTCCCAGATTCAGATATTGGATGAATAGATTTCAGGTTATAGGTGGCTATGAAGTGAGTGATTAGAGCTGTCACCATAAACAGGACAAGAGATGCTAGGCATATGGGGATAGATTAAAAAGAGAGGCAGGAAAACCCAGGATACCTAGGGCAGAACAAGGTTAAACAGCCCATTTTATCAATTAGCATTATTCTAATGATTAATGAATTCCCTCTGAAGAGCTAAAGCAACAAAGAGAAAATCTAGGCTCTCCTAGTCTATTCAAACAATCTGTGATCAATGTAGAATAGTTAGAAGTAATACAGAATTACATTAAGTCCCATGAATGGTCTCATTGTATTTTAATTTCGTAATGGTTTATTAATAGATGCAAGTAAATATTTGATGCTACAGCAGTCAGAGTGCAGAGGTAGGTAGACTTTGCACTGATTAATGTAATTGGCTGGTGCTTCTGCTATTGTGCAAGCTTGTTGTACAGGTGATTTTTGGCTTGTGATCACAAGTGGGACCAGAATGTCAGTTAAGCCATGCAGTCATTAAGTGAATTGTGCCTGATTTTACAACCTTTTGTTGCCATAGTTGTTAAGTGAATCAGGCTTTCCCCATTGACTTTGCACATTTGAAGCCAGCTGGGAAGGTTGCAAAGGATAATCACATGACCCCAAAATGCTGCAACTGTCACAAATACATGCTGGTTGCCAACCGCCTTAGTCAAAACACTACAGCACAGGGATGCTGCAAGGGTTATAAGTGTGAGGACCAACCGTAGGTCACTTTTTTCAGCACGGTTTTAACTTTGAATGATTGTTGAACTAATGGTCATAAGTCAAGGATTACCTCAGTAAGATTAGACCACTGATAAAGCAATGTGCAAGTCCTGTGTTTCTGAAAGCACAGATTACACGAACCACTGGACATAATTGCTTAAAAATGTAAAATTGGCTCCTCCTGAATAAGGTGCAGAAAATTTGAATTACCTTTTACGACTGAGTAAAAAATGTGTCTTGTTTTCCAGTTATTTTGGAATGGCAACTTTCCCTTTCTTTATTTGAAATCAAATTTTGACTCCGCGTATTTGGAATATAAAAAATAACATGGGAGTACTTTATGGGAATCCATAACTTTTCCCCACAATAGTGTGAAAAAGATTTGTGGTGTATACCTAACTTGCAAGAGTGAAGAACCTCCAAATGCAAATGATCTATGTATGGACCACTTTCCCCCTTGCAGGTTATTATGTTGTGCATGCATAAATCAGGATGTATTGTATTTTGAATGGGTTTTATGCAAACATCTATGCTGTATATCAGCAGAATCAATATTGTTTCTCTTATAGCATTCGGCCATCTGCTGTATTCTTGAGCTGAAAGTTGTGAATTTTGTTTCCAGTGCAGCCCTATTCTATGGATTAGCAGCTCTAATTCTTTAACACACTGTATGTGGTCTAATGGATTATAGGCAGTATAATTACCATAATATGAGAAACATTTTAAAGGGAATATACAGGTAGCTTTCCCCCAGTGTTAGGCCACCACTCACCATGCAAGCTGTATCAGACGAAAAACAACTCAAGGTTTGTGTGTGTGTGTGTGTGTGTGTGTGTGTGTGTGTGTGAGAGAGAGAGAGAGAGAGAGAGAGAGAGAGAGAGAGAGAGAGAGAGAGAGAGAGAGAGAGAGAGAGAGAGAGAGAGAGAGAGAGAGAGAGAGAGAGGTTTGTGTGCTTTGAGTCAATGTTGACTCCTGGCCACTGCCTGGACAAGTTCCTGTAGTTTTCTTGGCAAAGTTTTTCAGAAGTGGTTTGCCATTGTCTGCTTCTTGAGAGAGAAGAACCAGCCCAAAGTCACCCAGCCTAATCCTTTGGCAGGATTAGGCAGCACTAGAACTCATGTCCTCCCAGTTTCTAGCCTGATGCCTTAATCACTACACCAAACTGGCTGTCCAGCAATATAAATGTTTTCATTAATGTGTTAAATAGGCAAGAGACAGAGGAGGAAGTAAATGCAGTCTTGTATAAAAAAAGACATTAATGGGCTCATTGTATAGATATTGTGGTTTTGCATGAGAAAGGCAAGAGGCAAGGACAAAGACACAGGTCATAAACCCCTCTGAATATTAAAAAAAGAAACTATTTTTATTTCATATTATAACACATGCATACTAAAATACACACAATGGCCCTCCATCAATTTATTCTCAAAACAACAGTATAAAGTGGGATTTAGTGACTCAGCCCAATGGTTAAAGAGGGATTTGAACATGAGTTTCCACTGTTTTAATGCAATACAGTACTCTATATGCTTCCCTATATTACAAGTATTTGTATATAATCCTCCTACATTAAAGCTGCTCTCTTTGCATTTGTGGGTGGACCAGATCTCCTAACAAAAGGTGTCAAAACAAGCAAGTCTATGCTGAACTTTCCCAGGAAAAGCAGTTTATTTGTTTAGATCTTTGCAAGAGAGTTGCTACCAGATAATCATTTTAACCACATTTTAGTGGTTTTGGTAGTAATGGTTATTTTCATTATGTTGGTATTTTATGGTTTAGTATAAACCATTGTAATATAACAGTAGTTGAGAGTAGCAACATGCAGTAACTAGATAGTATATTTCCCTGCCCTCTCTGTATCTGAGGGGCATACAAAAGCTGAGCATTATACAGAGGCAGAACTCAATATATAGCTGCCATTTTGGTGGCAGCTCTGTCCTGATTATAACATTAAGAGCATGATATCCACATCTTGGGCAGAAGTTCCTCTTTCTTATAGCACACAAGAAAGGACGTATTCTTCTGATACGTGCAGAAGAGCAATTTCTGATATAAGAGTGACATCATAGCTGCTATTCAGAGAACTTTCACTTCTCCATAATCAGCAGTGAGATTATATTCAGTTTGATTTAACCCTAGATTACCTTTGGCAGGACTTGCAGTTGGAGTTCTGAAAAAACAGACCTATTGTGCTCCTAAATCATAAAAACAAGTGAGTATCCTGAAGTATAACTATCAAAATAAAATAGGAAATTTTACTTGGCAGCACTCACTCTTATTTCTGGCCAGGAGACAGGAAAATCAAAAGGGCTGGACATGTGATTCCCTATAGCTGTTGATATGATTGTCATTTTCCTGAGATGATCTGAATATCAGCTCATAATGACCAGTCTTCCTACTTTTTTACCATATTTGTGTTGGTGTTCCTACCGCTGTTGAGATCTACTTAAAAAATGAACCCACAAGAATCACATCCAGCTAATCAATGTAATCATGATGTAGTAATGATAGAAAGCAAGCCAACTCATGGCCAATAAGAGGTCTCCTAAAAGTAATGTTCTAAATTTTTATTGTTCTAAGACAAATGTCCCAAAGGTGCTTTTTCAGGAGGCAACTGGACTTTGTTTTTTTCTTTGAAGACATTTCGCTTCTCATTCAAGAAGCTTCTTCAGCTCTGACAGTATAGTGGGGAATGGAAGGATCAGAAGGAATGGAAAAATGACCGTCACTCTCACTGTGGAATGCTGCAAATAGTCCTAAATGCGAGCTACTTGCCAAGTGCCCAAAATGCGATCATGTGTTTGTGGTGTGTATGTGTGTGTGGCCATCAGAATTTCGAAAGTGGGTCATAAGTAGCTCTGGGAAAGCCCATCATGTTTTTGAACGGTTGCTAAGTGATTGGTTATTAAGCAAGGACTCTCTCTAGACCAGGGGACTCCAAACTCAGCCACTTTAAGACTTGCGGACTTCAACTCCCATAATTCTGAGAGTTGAAGTCCACAAGTCTTAAAGTGACCGAGTTTGGAGACCCCTGCTCTAGACTTTTGTATCCAATTAGTAAGAAACAATTCAGAGCTTGAACAGGGAAATTCCAAATGTGAAATATTGCTATTCTCCTAAAATGCAAACTAATGCATAAACTAATTACAATAGTTCTTCGTGATTGTTTTTGGTTGTTTGATTTTAGTAACAGCAGTTTTATATTTCCTCCCATTAACCAGAATATATCCACTGTTATCTCTGACTCTTAACCCATTCCATGTACAAGTAGTTGTTATGACTGGTCGTTTAATGACTGTTCAAAGCTATGACAGAATTGAAAAAAAGCTATCCTCAAAGTTACAACCGCCACATTAACCTCATCACATGACTGCATTTTGGCCACTTGGGCACTGGCTTGCATTTACAACCAGTTGCAGTATCCCATGGGCATGTGATCACATTTTGCAATATTTTTTGTTATTCTCTAGCAAAAACACTTTTTGGATAGCTAGATTTGGATTTAATGTATAACCACGTGATTTGCTTAATGGACATTATAAAAATGGTTTTAAAATCAAGTCAGGTCATGTGACGACTCAACTAATGACCACAATGAACTATGACCAAAATTTCTGGCTCAATTGTGGTTGAAAGTCGAGCAGTACCTGTATGGTCTTAAGCCAGTCTATTTTCTTCTCATATAGTAAGTTCTGCATTCACTCTTCTTTGCTGTGAATGTAAAATAAAATTACTAATTGAACGTTAATACATGTGTGAGGTAGTTCTTCCATGATGCTTGTTTTTCTTCTTGAGCTAATGACACTGCAGTGTTTATAAGTTTTGAGTTGAACTAATTAATCCTTATTTGTTACTCAAAACCAGATCTTCCATATACCCAAACTAAAAGTGCATAAATGTGCTGTTTACATGCTACTTTACATAATTTGTTCTGGTGTTGCAAGTATATTTATGCACAATTCAGAAAGTGATATATTGTTCACAAACTTACATTTATCAGAAATTTCTTTTTTGATACAAACATCATGTGGCAGGTGCATAGAGTTTTAAAAGGTGGTGGAATTTTTTATTTGTGTCAAGTGATTTATACTTAAAAGCATGGATCTGGCAATTAATGTAGATTACATTTAAGATGATTCATTTTTATAGTTGCAGCATAATAAGGTATGAGTATATCTTAAAATATAGCAAAACTAATCATTCTTCTAAAAAGATTCTAGTCCTTTTAACAATGTTTTGGATGCATAAAGGCTAGCTGAAAGAACTGGATTAAAGAAAACAGCACAGACCATCTGGCAGAAAAAAATGTTCCAAATTTTAATTTAACCATCTGGGAACTTTTTTCTCAGAGCATTCAGAAACCCAATAATCCACTAATTTTGGCTAAAGTGTTTCTGCAAAAATTACTCCTGTTTTTATCAGAATTCATTTAAAGGTACAACCAATCATCCTGTTTTGCACTTTGTTGGTATCAGAATTTATAAACATAACTTTATTGATATGGAAAGCAGAAAATTAAAAATGATTGGGAGAGTTCTAGAATATATTGGCTTGGTGGTTATAGATGGACACATATTTTGTGCAAAACTCTCAATACTTATTTTTATGAATTCTATAGTCTCAAATTTGAACTTATTACTTATCAATTTCTGTTCTTTACATGACTTGCTGTGCATAACTGTCTAGCGAGACAAAATTCTTGGACAAAGCATTACACCTATATCAATATCATAATAATAGCCCACCTTTGATGGCCATATAGTTTTCAACAGATAAAATCTGACAGTTCTGAAATCTCAAGATAAATGGTCCTTTGGTGGCTTCCAGCACTGAATAAATTCTATAGCTATGAATCATTATCAGAAAATCAAGCCATGTGGAAATGAGAAAAAAAGAATAATAAATAATTGTAGACTTGAGTGCAGGGAGAAAAAAAATCAGGCGTCATGCTTTTTTTAAATTAAAAGCAGCTGCTTCAGGGCCCTCCTATAGTTTGCATTATTCTACTCATGCCTAATTATAATTTGGCACAACATGAATTTTTGGTAGTAGAGCTAAGCAATTCAATTGTCTTTGAGCTTTCTGAAATGATCCATGTAAAAATCGTTTTGTCTGGCCATTGTAACTATGAACAAGTATGAGCTGCTGCGAAGCATGTCCTGTATCTACCTGAAAACTTACCTCTTTTAGAATATTGTAAATTTCAAAGTAGGAAAATCTCTTGAGTTGAAAGTACTTCTCTCCAATGTTTTATGTAATCAGTCAATACAAACAAGCTCAGCAACGTGCACCATTTAATCTAATCTTTATTCTAAGGCTCACTTCATGACCTTGTTTAAAACAAAGCGCTTTACGGACCATCAACAATCAGCATCACTGTCCTTTTAAACATTAAAAAGGAGAATGACAAACATCACCTTCACAGGCTGGACTGGCCTTATGCCTATTTTTTTCAGGGAAAGGAGGGGTACTGTAAAATACATCCCGTACAAGAATGCAATTTTATTCTAGTATAAGCACAGAAAGGGCTGATATAGATCAGGACTGCTGAAGGGAAAGGTTGAACCTTGTTCTTTGGCCTTTTTAAAAAATAAAACCCATTAAGGAAAATATTCAGCCTAATTCTTTTAGATTTAGTCACATCAGCAGATCTCAGTGTTGTGCTTTGATTAAGAAGAGCAATAAAACTCTTTCCTAAACAGAATCTTCCTCCACTGCTTGACTTCCATCAGAAGGCAATCTATTTATCCACTCAAGAATCTTCTTGATTAATACACCTATTAATTCTGGTGTATCTCCAACACAGAATGAAGTTCTCTGGAGTCTCTACTGGCCTTTAGCACATTTCATTTGTCTAGGACAGGGGTAGGCAAAGTTGGCTCTTCTATGACTCATGGACTTCAACTCCCAGAATTTCTGAGCCAATCATGCTAGCTTAGGAATTCTGGGAGTTGAAGTCCATGAGTCATAGAAGAGCCAACTTTGCCTACCCCTGGTCTAGGATAACAATACATTTTTCTCTTCTCATTCCAGGTGCTGATTGTTACTGTATCCCATCTTGAAAAGGAGGAAGATATTTTATAAGGCCCTATTCTATTATAAAACAATAGGATAGGGCTTTATAAAATGAATGTGTAATGTAGTCTATAATTGACCAAGGTGTCTATTTGTAGGAAGCAGCAATTCCCAAGAAAAGATGTGGCTGCCTTAAAGTGTTATAGGTCTTCATATTCTTATACACTTGAAACATCTTTTGTAGGCATAATTTAAAAGGCTACACATATATTCTGTTTTGTCCCATAAGTTTACCTCAGGACAAAGAGTGAAGATATATAGAGCAAGTATAACATTCACTCAATGAATCAATGCTTTGCTTCATTGAATGCGATGAAAAAAGATAGTATTATATTTTGGAAAGTAGCATTTAAAAAGTCTATAATTCTGTCCTTTTGTATATTGATTTCTAAGGGAACCTAATATGACATATTGTCTATATAACCAAAATAAAGCTCAACTTGTAACATAGGTCTGTTTTATTTGTAAACTATTTTTGTTTTTTCCTTTAAAAAAAGCAAGGAAAATGCAGGAAACATTAGAAAAAGAAGAAAAGAGAGGAGAGGAGAGGAGAGGAGAGGAGAGGAGAGGAGAGGAGAGAGAGAGAGAGAGAGAGAGAGAGAGAGAGAGAGAGAGAGAGAGAGAGAGAGAGAGAGAGAGAGAGAGAGAGAGAGAGAGAGAGAGAGAGAGAGAGAGAGAGAGAGAGAGAGAATATATGAATGAATAAAGGACATCTATACATTTGTAACCAATACTATTCTTTAATTAAAGCAATTACAGTTATGAAAACTGTACATTATCCATTTTGTTTTCCAGAAATTATAAATAAAGCAGCTCATTAGATAAAAGAGTTCATTCACAGCAAGAAATTTTAAATAGACAAAAGTGACATATTTAAATACATTGGCAGGATTATAAGCTGTCCAAAATGTAGTGTACAATATTACAACCAACTATAAATAACCTTTTATGTAAAATACAGCAATGCACATTTTAGAAAAATACTAACATTTTTTTATTGGAGCTTTACTCTTAAAAAAGCTTATAAATCATATTTATAAACAGAAACAACATGTTTAATTTATAAATTTTCAAAAGCCATACTTTTTGGATTTTTAAATACACATGTAATATTGTGTTACAAAATTAGCATAATCAACAACTTAATTGGGGCCTGTTGTAGATAAGCACGTTTACATAAGGCTTGTTAAAATTTAATGTTCTGATTCTTAATGAAGAAATATTTTTCTAAGCTTATAAGTAAACTATGTTTTGCTTCTTTAAAAAAAATATAGTTGTTACATTTCATTTGCTGCCTTTTTGTGTTCTTCTCAATTCCATACTGGTCAAAATACAGGACTCTCAACCCATTTCTGCAAAAAATGCCATTATATATTATTTTCCTGCACTAAGCAGCTCCAATTTCTGAGAATTATTCCAAACCATTTCAGTTAGAATGGGCTGCTTTTTGTGATAACTAATGTAATTATGAGAAACCTTTCTACTAAACCATGCAAATAATAGTATTAATAAAAATAATCATTAATAATAATATACAATAGGATTAAATATCTATTGAAAAGCATAATTTCTAAGAGCTAAAAATAAAAGTAAACCCAAGTCCTATACCTTTTATTTCAAATTAAAATGCTGACTTTCCAAATGATCATACCATGTACAGTTTTCTGATAAATAAATAAGCATGCTCCTTTACTACATTTATTTCAATGGGGAGCGTAAAACATGGATCACATCATCAAAACAAAGGACTGTACATCTAACTGACACAAATAATCAAATTAAAATTTGAGGCTTAAGTTTTGAGTGGCTGAGGTAAGATGACAGACTTTGTTTAGCAACATTAAAGGCATCAAGCTGATAGTCATTGTTAAAGATTTAAATGCTCTACCTGAATGTTTTCAACATGAAGTGTAATCTTTAAAAATGGTTATGTATGATAAGTTGAATTAACAGGTTTCATTGTATAATCAGGCAAGGCTTTAATCCTAGTAGAATTTGAATGCAACTGGGCAAAATCTCACATTGCTGACTAATTGGCAAAACGCTTCTCAAAGTCTCCCACTTTGCTAATTCAGCATGCTGCTATAGC
Source organism: Diadophis punctatus similis (assembly GCA_023053685.1). NCBI lineage: Eukaryota > Metazoa > Chordata > Lepidosauria > Squamata > Dipsadidae > Diadophis > Diadophis punctatus. The sequence continues at coordinate 171,683,731 of JALIGW010000003.1, forward strand.
TTGTTAAACCCTACAGCATTTTAAATAATTTGACTTGCTGGTATCACCAGGAAGATATAAATTATGGCTTAAAGTTCATCATAGTGTATTGCCTGCTAATCCTGAAAAATGACTTTTCTATTTTACATTTTTAAATAAATATTATGTAGAAATAGATCTTGCCAGAAAATATTCTCACTGCGTTTATTATAGCACAGGCCTTATTTGTTTTCTCCAATACAGGTTAAAAACCAGTGAAGTTTTCCAGGCTGGTCAACATTATTATATTACTGCTGTACAAAGGCTTTAAATAAATAGCAGGTGAGCAGAAATCATGCATAAGCAAATGAAATGCAATCTCCCAGAAAATGGCAGAGATTTTAAAAGCAGCAGGTAATGGAATAAGACTGGTGAGTGATGCTGCTAACTATTTCTTCTAATGAGATAGGAGTGAATACTGGAATCTCTTCCACAGCAACAGAATCCTCTGAACGCATTCCTCTGGCAGTCACTTTCCCATCTCCCCCACCAAAAACATCAGACAGCAAAATAGTAAGGCAGCTGTTCGGTTCCATCAACAAAAGTGCAGCTCCGTACATTTCCAGTTTAGTTACACTCTCTGTTCAAACAGATGGAGTAACCAACACACTTTATTTGTTGGAGTGCTTCAGAAAGCTGGTGTGTATGATGATGATTTTTTTCCCCCAACAGTGGCTGCTTGCTTCAGCTTTCAGAGGACCTCAAAAGCCCTTGGGCTGAATTTTCCAAGTTTCCACATTTCTCGTGTCCCATCCTAATTCCATGCCTCCTTCCCTGTGTCTGAACATGACTCGTGCCATTAAAAAGGCTGATGACACAACTGCTGAGAACTGTGGGCTTACGCCACTAGTTGTCATGACTTCACTGAAGGATCAAAACAGTTATATCATTAAGTAACTATGTTGAATCACATTCAGGCATAGCCAAAATTAAATTGGGGAGACATGAAAGTTTATAAATCATTTTAAAATGGAAAAATGTTGGGGAAGGGTAGAATTTCTGTATGGGAAGTACAAGAGCATTCTTACCTTTCTTAATTCCAATCAAGTTAGGAAATGGACAAAAAGAATGGCTAAGCCAATATTCAAGAGCATTACCATGACAATCATGATTGAATTAGGACCCTAAAAATGGAAAAAAATAGATGTGATTACACTTGATTACACAAGTAAATAAAATGCATCAAATTATATCATGACAGAATTAAAACACTCGTGGACCTTATGAAACCTTTGAAAAATGAAAGATTTTGAAATCGAAAGACCTTGCTCCTGTTTAAAAATTGACATTACATTTATTTTCTGAGATGTCCAAAAAGCTATAATCTCTTTGTTACATGTATATAAAATAAATAACTATGATACTGTCGTCTGAATTATTTTTTTTCCTTGAGAAATCAGGAAATGCTGTGAAAAAAATGAATAGCTCTATAACTTCAAACAGTTTAAATTGTAGATGTAAATAAAGGTATGATTTCCAGATGCTTTTATGTCTATCAACATCAAACTATTTATCTCTACAAATAAGGTATTAAAGCAAAAGATTTTGGAGAAAGCATGTATCATAACTAAATGCTGGCTTTCTCAACATGGCAGCTCTTAATAAAGTAGTCCAATTTCCCCTAATCTGTTCCCAACCACGTGTTGAACTTCAACTCCATAATCCTTACTTAGCAACACATTCAGATGGCATCAGGTGGGGAAGGCACCTGTATCCAACAAACTGATGTTAATGAGAGCTTAGAAAAAATATGCGGGGAGGGAAAGCTTACTGTACTTATATACTAATCACATTTAACGTTCTGCAAATCTGCAAGTGGACAGACTGCAATTCTGGACATAAATTTCTTTCTGAAGAGAAAGAAAATTCTTATTTCAGGTGTGTTATGAAAATTCTTATTTCAGGTGTGTTATGTAAATTCTTTCACAATACTGACATTGGTTTTAACATAGATTTGTATTCCGAAGAGCTGTTACAAATACAATGTGGTTTCATTACAATGAACAGAAATAGCTTCAAAGGACTAAGTATCATCTAACTTTCATTTTTGTTATTTGTTATGCAATTGTTGTTGTTTTAACCATTTAGTTGTATCTGACTCTTGGCGACTTTATAGGCAAGTGCTCTGCATGCTATCCTGTCAAGCACAGCTTCTCAATTGTTGATGTTCAACTTGTATCAGATTTGATGTTACCAAGCTGGCGTGTTCTTTGCTTGCCCCTTCTTTTTGTTCCATTAACTATTCCTAGCATCATTGCCTTCACCAACAAATTTGCACACATGATATGGCCAAAGTAAATCAAAAGTCATTTTATGATTTTAGCGTCTAGTGATGTGTCCAGTTTTACATGATTTAACATCTCTCTGTTAGTTACTTTGGCTGTCTATGGTATATGCATAGACAGTTCAAAAGCATCAATTCTTTTTCGATCAGCCATTCTTAGTGTCCATCTCTCATACCCATAAATACATTATAGGGAAGACTGTTGTTCTAACTAGCCTGCTTTTTATATTTATATCAATTTCTGCTTTTCCAGATTTTATTCATTTTAACCATTTCATTGTTATGAAATACTCTCATGCTCAGGGCCGCGGTGGCTCACATGGCAAGACGCTGGGCCTGCGCACCACTGAGGTCGGCGGCTCGATTCCCGTGAGCGAATAAACTGCGTAGGGACAAGAAAGGAGCCTCCCCCAATTGCCTACCGGTATTCAGGTGTCCCGCAGATAAAGACAACACCGCCCCCCCAAAAATCCTTTCATAGAGGCAGGCAGCCACCTCGATGATCCCCGGCTAACACGTGCCATACACTAAAAAAACAAAAAACAAACAAAAAACCTCCCATGCTATTCATAAAGATAGCTGACACTGGCACAGACATCTCCATAGCACATAACAAACTCTTTTGAAGAATGGCGTTTCATATTATGGTTCTGATAAAATGATGAAATCCATTCATTCATTTAGGACAGTGTTTGTTATTGATTACTGTTATTTGGTTATGGAGATTTTAGTGTTACAGGTAGTCCTCAACTTACAACAGTTCATTTAGTAGCCATTCAAAGTTACAAAGGCACTGAAAAAAATGATTTATAACAGTTTTTCACATTTATGACCGTTGTAGCATCTCCATGGTCAAGTGATCAAAATTTAGATTTTTGACAACTGGCTCATATTTACGTATGACAGATGCAATATCCTGGTATCATGCAGTCACTTTTTGTGATCTTCTGACAAGCAAAGTCAATGGGAAAGCCAGATTTACTTAACATCTAACTTTACTATTTTTTACTAACTTAATAACTGCAATGATTCACTTAACAACTGTGACAAGGTCATAAAATGAGGCAAAACTCACTTAACAACTGTATCATTTAGCAACAGAAATATTGGGCTCAATGGTGGTTGTACATTGAGGACTTACCTGTATGTTGTTATACAGTAGATATTTTATTGCTATAATATATTTTAAGTGTGTTTTATAAGCTGCCATAAGCCTAACTGGTTTTGGCAAAATATAAATCAGTCTCTATAGCATTTAATGATATCCGTAATACATGTTTCAACCTCAACTCAGCATTAACCATGACCCCTGCTTGAGGGTATACAAAACAGATAGACAATTTGTAAAGATGGTTATTTTTTGATGCTCTCTGAATTTTGCTATTTGCTTATGGACATTTTATTACCCAACTAGGTAATGTCAGTGTAAGTTTAGAGTTTGCCGTTTGTTGATGTTACCTAGTTGGGTAATGAAATGTCAACAAGCAAACAACCCAGCTCAGAGAGCTCCAGGGATTCCACAATTCAACCCTGAGCCATAGACATTCTTTTAATGGTAATTTTTGTCAGATTCTTAATACATAATGTCAGTACTGCTGATGATAGTAAAGGATTGATATGAGGCTCCTGAAAGTCTTGGGTGAGGCTCGTCTAAAACTGCGAACTACATTATTAAAAGAAAATTAAAAACATGGGAAGCAATACCATCCATGCTTTAATGAATTTAATTATAATTTAATTATATTTAATTAAGCTCTTGCCTTGCTAGAGCAACTTCAAATTTAGTAATTTCCTCATTGTTTCCTTCTTTGTTTTACTCTTCTTATATTTCCAAATGGGGCCCTGTGGTGAATTGCTCAAGTATGACACTTGCTTCAAAAAAGTTTGAGAGCCCTTTGATTCAGCTGAAATAGAAATATAACCACGTAAATCAAGAAGAAAAATAAAATGAATGCTTCACACATCAGGAAGAACAGAAAAAGACACTCATATAATTGGAGATACTTTAAGTTTTTTTAATAAAAAAAACTGCAAACAAAGTGCTCTATAATAAAATCCGAAGTGCAGCTCAACTTGAGTCTTTTAAAACATTTAACAGTGTGACTCCAGAATGCTTTAGGGTGAAGCACCATAAATAAAGGCTTAGTGATCAGCCATGGCTTAAAATAGAAAAAGGCAAAATTAGTCTCTGCTTTCAGTGACTGATGGCAGCAGGTGTTTATAAGGAAGCTCTAATAGAAAAGGTTTATTCATGCCTGGAGAATTGTCCTTGTATAACAGTAAGCTTAAGGTGTACAAAAGAGAAAAATACAACATTTAACTCTCTTTTTCTAACAGGCATTATGATATGTTGGCTGATAGGAACTATTGTACATATTAAAAGAGGGTCAGTTTTCTTGCTTATTTTAGTTGCAGGTGTATTTCATGAACAGAATCTCACTTTTTATGAAGTACAACTTAGAGGAAGGTTCTGAAGGGCTATGCTCATGTCATTTCTTATTTTATCATTGCATATCTGGGCTCTGAAATATGTACATCATGCTTTCCTCTTTCAAGAAAAGTAACATTATGCAGAATGCAAAAAAGAAGAACTAGTTAAGACAAAGAAATTAAAGGCATGAGACAAGGGGAAAAATAGGTTAAAATTAGTTTATACTAACATCATTCATTCTATCTAGCTAACCATAACTTCCATGATATTCATAAGCTCTTTCACTTTTCCACTTCTGACTTCTGTCTTTTAGAGGATATTAACTGTATGATTTCCATTGTCTTCCTGTTCCTCTTCCGTCATGCATTTGTTTTGCAATTGGATCCTCATCCGTTCTCTTGATATGACCAGATCATCTCAGCATGCTGTTTTATACTGGCCATTCATTCACACCACATTAATCCAGGACCCATTCATTCTTGATCCTATCTTTTCTGTTACCGCAACCTCAAGTACCAGATTCCTACTGTATTCAACTTTTAAGTTTTATGTACGCATCTTTCACTTCTAAAGAGAAAAGAATTTATTCTTATACACAGCCATTTTAATTTCCTTAGGGTACAGTAATTCCTAATTTTTCCATCTTTATTAAACATTTTTACAAATGTAAACTATTTATTTATTTATTAAATTTATATGCTTCCCATCTGTCTGCTGTGTTTTTATAACTTGGAATTATTCACATCATTTTCCCGTCAAACATAATTACCCTGGTTTTGGATACATGAATTTCAGAGCCATACTCTTGTTCCATCATATTGTCTAATATTTGCTGAAAATCATTCTCATTCTCAGTCCACAAGCTGGAGTCGACTGCATATAAAAGCACATATCTATTCATATTCCCTACTCATGCACCCCTAATATGATCAGAAGTATTCTTTATGCACTTATCAGTAAATATTTCAGACAACTAAGAGGGTTTCATAGATACTTTTATCAGTCATTGCTCATTGTTGAACCATTTGCTAAGCATTTCATTTACCTTTCATTATTTACTGTTCTTTCTGTATTCATTAATCAGTTTTCCACTCCACATATGTGCATAATTTCAATATCACGTGGGTTTTTTAAATCAACAAACATATTTTTATTACATTAATAAATTTCTCAATGATTTGCATTAGTAATCCAAATAAGGAGTTAGCCTCGGAAAGATCTCTTCTAATGAAATAGTGGGCTGGAAGGATTAATTGTAATGGTCTAACTTATTAGACAGTTCTCTTCATTTCAAGCCTAGTTAATTTTATTTAGAGAGAGAGAGAAGGAAGGAAGGAGGGAGGGAGGGAGGGGGGGGGAGAGAGAGAGAAAGAGAGAGAGAGCTCTTTCATATTTTATAAATGTCACAGCTCATTGGATTTTATCTCCAATAGAGTTTTTTTGACATTCTTTTGGCTGAGGGATGGCACATGGTATAGACTTTTTTACTGAAATAGTCTAGGAAGAGGTAGGATGAAGATAATTGCTTTCTTCCTACAGCTGAAATAGTCTTCAAAAAAAAATGCTAACAGCATTATAAAATAATTCTGCATCAATGAGATACTTAGTGGATATGAATTGTTGAAAATAATGTAATTGGTATTTGTTTGACAAATATGCCCATTATGCGCTAAAGCAGTGATGGCGAACCTATGGCACGGGTGCCACAGGTGGCACGCGGAGCCATATCTGCTGGCACGCGAGCCGTTGCCCTAGCTCAGCTCCTGTGCGCATGTGCGTGCCCACCAGCTAATTTTTGGCTCGTGCGGAGGCTCTGGGAGGGCGATTTCGGCCTCTGGAGGACCTTTTTTTGCCCTCCCCAAGCTCCAAGAAAGCCTCTGGAGCCTGGGGAGGGCAAAAAACAGGCCTACTGGGCCCACTGGAAGTCGAAAAATGGGGGAGTGGGGGGGGTTTGCACACGCATGCGCAGGGGGGTGGGGCAAGTGGGGAACTTTGAATTATGGGTGTGGGCACGCACGCACGTACGATAGCATGCGTGCACACTATTTCGGCACCCGAGGAAAAAAAGGTTCGTCATCACTGCGCTAAAGACTGGAATTCTCCTTTGCTTAAGCTGTAACACTTATGATCTTTTAATTTTTAAAAAAGGAGGCAAGCAGGCAAACACAAATATACAGCTCTCTCTAGATTACCTATATAGCAAATCATGTAAGTCTCTTTGACAGCTAGTTCAAAATCCTTGGGTTTTTTTCACTCTTCTTAGTAAAATCATTACATTCAGGTTGCCAACACAAATGTATATACAGTAATTCAATTATTCTACTATTTAGAAAAGCTTATTTGTGAGATATGTATATGATTTTCACAATGCTGTTTAAATATGAAAAAGTTCTGAGAATAACCTTTGGTTATTATATATATATATATATATATATATATATATATATATATATATATATATATATATATATATATATATATATATATATATATATATATATATATGATAGATAGATAGATTATATAGATAGACAGATGCACACACACACACACACACACACACACACACACGCATATTTTACCAAAGGTTATTCTCAGAACTTTTTCATATTTAAACAGCATTGCGAAAATCATATTTATGATATATATTAGCATGGCTAATAACCCTTAAGCTCATTAAACTACATGTGTTCTTTACTTATGACCATGTCTGGGGCCAGAAAATTTATCATTAAATGGTGCAGTTGTTAAAAGAGGCATCATGTGACCATACTTGATTTTACAACCCGTAATTGTGATTTGTGACCTTTCCTGCTGATTTCCCCATTGATGTTGCTTCTCAGAAGCTAGCTGATGATTAAATAGTGATCACGTGATCCTGGGATGCTACAACCAAGGTAAATGTGAGCCGGTGTCCCAGTGTCCAGATCATGGCCATATGACCATGGAAACACTGCAACAGTTGTAAGTATGAGGATCAGTCGTAACTAACTTTTTTCAACACTGTTATAACTTTAAATAGTTGCTAGTTGAATGATTGTAAGTTGAAGACCATCTCTATACAGGTTTATTTTATACCTTTAAAAATTCAAAACACTGAAGCACTTCATTATGTTCCCCATTGTGTACCTGCTTATTATCTTGTAATCCCTTTTTCTCCAATCTCTCTTTTCTGCAAGGGGGAATAGGAAAGAAAAACATTTCTAGCCCTAAATAGGTTTCCTTTCATGCACTGTTATATCTGAAATCTGCCCACAGATTTTTTAAAATAATATTCAAATCTGAGAACTGTGAAACCCATTCCAAAGCCTTTCCCCCCTGGTAGTTCTTTATGGCTATTTAGATCATAGTTTTACTGAAATATCTAAACTTTTTCACTTTCAATTTCCTCTTCTTAGAATACTTTGATATTTAATTGAATCCATTTTCCATCTACATAATAGTTTCTCTGCTGGTCGCTGTCACAAACCACAAAAGAATAATAAAGCTACCCTCAAGCTTAATGGCTGGCAAGGTGTTCTTTCTTCAAATGCTTCATCGATTTTTCTCCAAATATATTTTGTGTGACTGAGCCCAAACAGTTCATTTTTAAAAATCTTTCAAAATACTTTATTCCCAAACATTTCACATTTACTAAGGCTTTATTTCCCTTATTTTAGATAGTGAACTTTGTGATTATGTTTCTGGTAGGATTTTCTTTTTACAACCCTGACGGTATAGTTGAGTAAACAGCTAACCTTGAAGAAGGAATGTAATAGCGGTTAAATGAAGATTAATTTAGCCCAGGAAGGTAAGATGGAACAAGAAAGTAACTGCACTGATGCTCTTTGGTACAAGAAAGACAGAGGGAAATTCTGTCAGGGCAGAATGTAGAGCAGGAATGTAGGAATGTAGAGGAATGTAGAGCAGGGGTGTAAAACTCAAGGCCCGCGGGCCGGATGCGGGCCTAGAGTTTGACACCCCTGATCCAGCCTGTTTGAAGACCTTCAAGTAAGGAGATGTCACTTTAATTTTTAGCGCATGCAACAACTTTTTCCACTGACTGGTATTTCATATAATCAGGAATTTCCTGATACATAGCCTGAAATTTTAATATGAACTTTTAACTCACTAGTTCTGATCTTAGGGGCAACAAAGAACAAGCCCACTTTTTTTTCTATAGAACAACCCTACAAATATTTGAAGGCTACAACCATCTCCTATCATGGCCAATTCACTGCGGCCAACTCACCGCACAACAACTCATCAAATACAAAAGTTAAATTAATTTCAACAGAACCATGGCCAATAATAATAAAAACAAGTCAATCAAAAAATGCAAGAGTTACAATAATTTAGATGAAAATGTGGTCACCAATAATAAAAGTGACTGAATCAATCAATCAATCAATACAGCATTAAATTATCCTGCCGTGAGTTGGCCCATGGCAAGTTGGCCGTGGCGACTTTTGCTTATAGACTAAACATTCTTTAATCATTCCTTACAGTGCTTTCAATCTATCATACCTACCAAACTGATTTCGTTTTCCATTGAAGAGAAGTCATAATTAGCTGGATTCTTTGGTGCAGAGGATTCCAATTTCTTTAATGATTCCTTGGCATCTAATTGATTCCCAGCTCTGGTGGGGCTTGGCTTCTGAGCTGATGCTGCTGGTTTAACTGCTGAAGATGATGGGTTGCTATGGTCCTCGTCTTCCCCAAGCTCATATGGATACATTGTTGGATTAGTTTTCACATAATACCCATGGTAATGATCATGCAATTCTCCATTCTCTTTGCTTTTGGGATTGTTGCGAGGTGACAACTTTTGGTGATGTTTGGCCATCATTTCCTCTTTCACAGCAGGTGCTTTAGAAAAAACAGGTTTGTGGACTACTGGTACAATGTTTTCACTTATTACATTCTTTTTTTCTTGAATGAGTCTGTCTGGGGTGGAATTCTGTTTCCTTCCTTGCTGTGCAGGAGAAGGCTTGGCAGAGGAGGCTGAGCTATGCTTATGGCTTTCTTCTGGACTCCCAGGAGGTGTAGTGCCCTTTCGATAGAAATGAGGAGATTCTTTTGGTGTAGGAGGATTTTCCTGAGCTTTTTCTTCTGATTTTTCCTTAATTTCTCCTTCCTGAAATCGCTGCTTAATATAATCAGGACCTGAAATTAAAAACAAACCAACAATAACTTGAGAAGTACTAAATTATTGAAGCAACAAGAAGGAAATCTATTGGATTTCTTACTGGAAATCCTCTTCTCGGCCATGTCACAAAAGATACTCATAATGCCCACAATAAAAATGCAAAAAATCCATAATAGGAATAATATACTAGTAATACTTTGAAATTGTTATTTTTAGTTTCTGTTTTGAAATTGCAAATTATTTTCCTTAAGAATGAAAGATTTCCACATTTTCTTCTTATTGTAAGAAAAGAGAAATTTGGTTATAAGTATTTTTATATTTGTGCTTTTCTTTCAATAAAGACTGCTACTGATAGGGAAATACACTTCCAAAATTATTAGTTTCCTGACCTGTGTCAGTAAAGTATATAGTATTTGGAATTTTCTATCACAGCTTGTATTTCTGAACTCAAATAACTGCCACTACATATCCATGTGAGTAAATTACATTCACTATGTGAGGAGATAGATGTTTTCTACATAGGATAAAAAATAAATAATTCACACTGATACTATTTAACAAGTAAGTCTGTATATGTCAATTATTATATCAGAAATAAAAGTTAACTTTAAAAATAGTTAACTGTGAACAATTAGAATAGAATAACTGGAAGGGACCTTGGAGGTCTTCTAGTCCAACCCCCTGCTTAGGCAGGAAACCCTATACCACTTCAGACAAATGGTTATCTAATCCCTTCTTAAAAACTTCCAGTGTTGGAGCATTTACAACTTCTGGAGGCAAGTTGTTCCACTGATGAATTGTTCTGACAGGAAATTTCTCCTTAGTTCTAAGTTACTTCTCTCCTTGATTAGTTTCCACCCATTGCTTCTTGTTCTACTCTCAGGTACTTTGGAGAATAGTTTGACTCCCTCTTCTTTGTGGCAACCTCTGAGATATCGGAACACTGCTATCATGTCAATGCTAGTCCTTCTTTTCATATCCAGTTCCAGCAACCATTCTTTATATGTTTTATCCTCAAGTCCCCTAATCATCTTTGTTGCTCTTCTCTGCACTCTTTCTAGAGTCTCAACATCTTTTTTACATTGTGGTGACTAAAATTGGATGCAGTATTCCAAATGTGGCCTTACCAAGGCATTATAAAGTGGTATTAACACTTCGCGTGATCTTGATTCTATCCCTCTGTTTATGCAGCCTAGAACTGTTGGCTTTTTTTGGCAGCTGCAGCACACTTGACATATATTTTATCAGAAATAAAAGTTAATCTTAAAAATAGTTAACTGTGAACAATCAGAATTGTTGTAACGTTATCAGTAAGAGCCGAGTTGGTGCAGTGGTTAAATGCAGCACTGCAGGCTACTGCTAGTTCAGCAGTTCAGCTGTTCAAATCTCACCGGCTCAAGGTTGACTCAGCCTTCCATCCTTCTGAGGTCGGTAAAATGAGGACCTAGATTGTTGGGGGCAATATGCTGAACTCTGTAAACCGCTTAGAGAGGGCTGTAAAGCACTAGGAAGCGGTATATAAGTCTAAGTGCTATTGCTATTGCTAGTGGGAATTTAAGTTTTCCACTATTTGAAACATACAACTTCTGCAAGGCAATGCAGGCTGCAAGATCATTTTTCCAAAGCAGCTTTCAGAATGAAATCTCACTTATACCATTACTATTTCTTTTAATTCCTTTCACCTTATCTCCATCTTTTCAGTACTGCAATTGCCAATATCCAATGCACACATATGCAAAGAAGGGACTATCACTTTGCTTCTCCATGACGTTCTGCTTTTCCATACACAGCCTAAAATAGCATTAGCACTTTTGCACTTGTATCACATTTCAATTACATGGGCTGAACCTGCAGTGTTTGGCAGTTAACTTTGATGGATGCAGGATCAGGTTTCTCATCTAATGTGCTGACTCCTATCACCTCTAAATTAGTTTCACAGCATTAATTTTGATTAATTTAAGCTTCTTGCTTTTACCCAATTGCTATTTATTTCTATTTCTATTTTTCTTTTTGTTTATTAAAAGCACTAAAATTCCCAGTCTCTCCTATCTTTGTATAATAAAAGCAATATAGGTATTATTTTGGTACTAACAGTCTGTCTCTGTGGTTTTTAGAGGTTTTGTGAATTTCACTGGCATTTAATCAAAATTCACTTCTAATTAAACCCTATGCTATGCATTACTGAAATGGTGTGTGTGTGTGCGCGCACACACTCACACACACTCAGATTAGCTAAGCAGCATTCATTTATCTTACAGAGTTTGTGTCTTTATTGAATAATTAGTGTTGTGCTATTTATTCAGTTTATATGTCATGATCTGCATAGCCATTATGCACTGCAAAAAACCCGCCCAACTATAAACTAATTTTGTCCTATAAGTGGCTAATTAAAACTGGACAAAAATTTGTTCTAAAAATATACAGACACTGTGTAGCACTAACTATGATACACAAATATAGTTGGCAAAAAATGTCCAGCATTTATACATCAAACTAAAGTGCATATTTTCAGAGCAATTCTCCCTGTTCCTGAATACTGAATGTTGTATCAATACAACAGCAGGTTTTAAAAAGTGCAGTATTATTATATTCCGCCAAATACAATGTTTCCAGGTGTTCTCCAGATATGCTGGGCTGCCAGTCCCAGAAAAACCATCAGTACAGCCTAAAAAATCTAACACTGTCCTGAAAGACCCTAAGTCAGTGATGGCGAACCTTTTTTGGTTCGCATGCCAAAAGGGTGTGTGTGCGCGATAGTGTGCACGCACACATGCCAACACCCATTCCCTCCACCCCCACGCATGCGCACCGCTCCTGTGCTGCCCCCTGTGCATGCGCACAACCCCCCCCGCTCCGCACATGCACACAGGCCTCATTGAAGCCTGGGATGGTGAAAAAATGGCCAAACTCCAGAGGTTTCAGGGAAGCTTCTTGAAGCCCCGGAGTGCGAAAAACAGCACAACAGGCAAACCGGAAGTCCATTTTTCCGAACTTCCGGTTTGCCCGTTGGGCCATTTTTTGCACTCCGGGGCTTCAGGGAAGCTTCCCTGAAGCCTCTGGAGGGCGAAACGGCCTTTCCCAAGGACGAAAATCAGCTGGCCAGTGCACGCATGCACGCTGGAGCTGACATAGGGCAATGCCTTGCGTGCCCTCCGATATGGCTCTGCGTGCCACCTGTGGCACGCGTGCCATAGGTTCGCCAACACTGCCCTAAGTAGAAAAAAAATGCACACGATATGTGGCAGAAGACTGAAGGAATGCTGAAAAGAGCTGGGACTTCTCCCAGGCATCAGGCTAAGATGTGGGTTGAGCTGAGAAGCTGTTAGATCTGGTGCCAGATGGGGAAGGGTGGTTTTGTTTTTAATCTCTGTTTTAACTGAGTATTGTGAGCTGATTAGGAATTATTATAGTTCCTACTGTCTTTATCTAAATATCTACGGGATGTTTATATCACTTGGATGGTGATGCTGACTGGGAGAGAAATTTTAATATATATGTTAGATTTTTATTCAAATTCCGTTTAAAGGGATTTTAAGGGACTGTACTTTCTTTTCTGGTTTGGTTTTAATTTGGGTATTATTTTATATTCTGTTTATTTTTGCAATTTTCAGAAATAAAGTTTTATTTAAAAAAAGATACAAACCTTTGAAATCCATTAAAATGTAGCATAAAATGGAAGAGATTAAAAGGTTAGCTCTTAGTTAATTGTTAGAAATTATTGGATTGAATCCAACTAAGCCATTCTGTTGATGGAATTGCCCCTTCTCCTACATTTAAAGTCTGTTCTGGAGAAGTAGCAGATGAGGTGCATTATAGGATTCTTTCCTAATTATATGGTCTAAAATGTATACTTTTAAGATAGGTAATCTTCAATAAAATTATGGCTGACAGATCATCTTCACTTGTGCATCAGCTGGCTGGATTTGGACATGGATCTACCTTGCAAATCTTCCAGAGCACCTTTGTCTATTGGATAACTTGGCAGGCGGCTAAACCTCATTTCCTAGCAGTCACCTGTGCTTGCCCAGACCTGTCCCACCACATATTAAGGAAAGTGATTAGTGATGATTTTTCCCACTGGGTGGTGATGCTGACTGGGAGAGAAAAATGAACTCGGGAAAATCCACCTGCTCTGAAATTGTTCTGCAATACAGCCGTAAGGAGGGAACCTCTTGCAAATATCTTTACTGTACTGTAGCAGATTAGAGCCTGACCGTTGGACCGTACGACTCATACAATGATATATTTTCTGTTGACTCAGGCTGGAAAAGCACACATTAACATGGCCATATGAGTATTTTGACCTAGCATGTTTTTTTTAAAGTTAGAATTATGAACATTTTGAGACTAAATTTATTTGAAACTTAAATCAAACGGGCTTTAAAGAAAGTTTCCCTCTTTTGTTGTTCCTGTTGAACTACAGAACATCTGGGGAGTTGCGCTGGCTGAAAATCAAATGTTAGGTGTTATTTCTGTCGAGCCTAAGGTAGATCTGCTCTCACAACTTTGTACAATGACAGTTGGTTGGCAAAAATGGTAACAAAATGCCTGAGTCATATTGAATAAAGTAAAAATAGTAAAGTAAAAATAAAGTAAAGAGTCGAGGTGTGGCACAGCAGGTAGAGTGCAGTACTGCAGGCTACTTTAGCTGACTGATCATTTGAGTTCAGCTGTTCAAATCTCACCGGCTCAGGGTTGACTCAGCCTTCCATCCTTCCGAGGTAGGTAAAATGAGGACCCAGATTGTTGGGGGCAATGTAAATATATACATTGCTTAATGGTGTAAACCGCTTAGAGAGGTATATTGCGCTATGAGGAGGTATATAAATATCACTAATAATAAATAAATAAATAAATAAATAAATAAATAAAATGAAGTAAAATAAATAAAAGTATATGCGTTTATAAAAACTATGTTCTTGTTACTTTTTAAAACACAAGATAGATAATAATTTATAATAATTATAATATAATTTATAGTAATAACATAATTGTAATTTATAAATTATAAGTTATTAATTATACTAACAATGTAATAATTGTGACCTTGTCTCACAGTAACTGTCTCAGAGTTACTATGAGAGGGACCTTGGAATCCTAGTGGACAATCACTTAAACATGAGCCATCAATGTGCGGCAACAGCCAAAAAAGCTAATACAATCCTTGATTGTATAAAAAGAGGCATAGAATCAAAATCATGTAAAGTATTTGTATGCTTTATAAATCCTTAGTAAAACCACACCTAGAACACTGCATCCAGTTTTGGTCACCACGTTACAAAAAAGATGTTGAGACTTTGGAAAAAGTGCAAAGAAGAGCAACTAAGGTGATTAAGGGTCTGGAGACAAAAACATATGAAGAACAGTTGCAGGATTTGGGTATGGCCAGTCTAGAGAAAAGAAGAACTAGGGGTGACATGATAGCAGTATTCCAGTGTTTGAGGGGCTACCACAAAGAGGGGGTCAACTTATTTTCAAAGCACCAGAAGGCAAAACAAGAAACAATAGATGGAAACTAATCAAGGAGAGAAGCAACCTGGAATTAAGGAGAAACTTCCTAACAGTGAGGACAATTAGGACCAGGCTTAGGACCAGGATATCTTCGGGACCGCATTCTGCCTCATACTTCCCTCCGACCGGTTAGGGCCCACAGAGTTGGCCTCCTCCAGGTCCCGTCGGCCAAGCAATGTCGGCTGGCGGGCCCTAGGGGGAGAGCCTTCTCTGTGGCTGGCCCCGTGCTCTGGAACCAACTACCCCCAGAGACCCGGACTATCCCCACTCTGCTGGCTTTCCGAAAAGCCATTAAGACATGGCTCTTCCTGCAGGTGGGGGGGACAGCTTAATTCCACCTGAGCCTACCCCCCAAGTATGTATGTGTCGAATGGATGTTGTTGTTTTAAATAACTGTTTTAAATTTTTGTACTTGTTTTTAAATTTCATGTAATTTTTGTTTATTCTTGTATTTCTCCTTGCTGTAAGCCGCCCTGAGTCCCTCGGGAGTTGGGCGGCATATAAGAATAACAAAATAAATAAATTAATTAATTAATTAATCAATGGAACCTTTTGCCTTCAGAAGTTGTAGGTGCTTCATCACTGGAGGTTTTTAAGAAAAGACTGAATAGCCACCTCTCTGAAATGGTATTGGGTCTCCCGCTTGAGCACTGGGCTGGACTAGAAGACCTCCAAGATACTTTCCAGCTCTATTCTGATTGATTGATTGATGATCTGAGTTGGTTATTTGCTTGCAGACATTTCATTGTATGTACTCCTCAACTTATAACCACAATTAGGACCAGAATTTCTGTTGCTAAGTAAGGTAGTTCTTAAGTGATTCGTGCCCAGTTTAACGACCTTTTTTGTTGTTAAGGGAGCACAGTTGTTAAGTGAATCATACCGTTATTAGGTGATTCTGGCTTCCCCATTGACTTTCCTGTCAGAAGCCAGCTGGAAAGGTCACAAATGGCGATTACATGATTCCAGATTGCTGTGATCATCATAAATACATTCCAGTTGCCAAATGTCTGAATTTTGATCCTGTTGCAATGGTTGTAAGTGTGAGGACCAATCATAAGTCACTTTTTCAGTTTCATTGTAACCTTTAATGGTAATTAAACAGATGGTTATCAGTTGAGGACTACCTAATCCCTTGACTGGACCGATGTTATTCAGTCAAGTAATGAAATATCTGAAAGCAAACAACTAAGTACAGAGCACAGTAAGGACTCCACTGTTCAACTCTGAGCTATACATATTCTCTTAAATTGGAATTTATTAAACGTTTATAGACATGCACATAACTGCAATCAAAAATATGTTATGTTTGCTCGTTTCGGTTACACATTTTTTTCTGTTATAGCACATTCAGCTGAAATTCTCAGGATATTTTGCAAAAATATATA
Organism: Diadophis punctatus similis; assembly: GCA_023053685.1. Lineage (NCBI taxonomy): Eukaryota > Metazoa > Chordata > Lepidosauria > Squamata > Dipsadidae > Diadophis > Diadophis punctatus. The sequence goes on from JALIGW010000003.1 coordinate 171,700,491, forward strand.
TCACAAAACAAATAGTAAAAGATGCTAAATCATTCCGAAAATGGCAAAAAGTAAATATGGTTTTATCTGTAAAGGATTTCCTCAAAGTAACTAATGTGAGAGAAAGCTCACAATTTCAGCCTTAACAAAGAATACAGTATTTTATTTATTTATTTATTTATTTGTTTTGTCAAATAAATATATGATCATAAACAAAATATACCTCAGCTTCAAAGTATTGGAGCTGAGGTGGCGCAGTGGTTAAAAGCAGCAAGTTCAGCTGACTGCTAGTTCAGCAGTTCAGCTCTCACCGGCTCAAGGTTGACTCAGCCTTCCATCCTTCCGAGGTCGGTAAAATGAGGACCCAGATTGTTGGGGGCAATATGCTGAACTCTGTAAACCGCTTAGAGAGGGCTGTAAAGCACTATGAAGCGGTATATAAGTCTAAGTACTATTGCTATAAACATGATTGCGAATATATAAAAATACAAGCATGGTTATGAGTACAAGATATTTTACGAATACATGGGTACATTAGGACAGGGATGGTAGGCACGATGGTGCGCTTATGCACGCCCCTTACAGACCTCTTAGGAATGGGGTGAGGTCGACGGTAGACAGTCTAAGGTTAAAGTTTTGGGGGTTTGGGGAAGAAACTACAGAGTCAGGTAATGTATTCCAGGCATTGACTACTCTGTTGCTGAAGTTGAATTTTTTGCAATCAAGTTTGGAGCGGTTTACATTAAGTTTTTATCTATTGTGAGCTCGTGTATTGTTGCAATTGAAGCTGAAGTAGTCATTGACAGGTAGGACATTGTAGCAGATCATTTTGTGTGCTACACTTAGGTCAGATCGAAGGCTGCACAGTTCTAAATTATCTAGTCCCAAAATTTCAAGTCTGGTAGCATAGGATATTCTGTTGCGAACAGAAGAATGTAGTACTCTTCTCGTGAAATATCTCTGGACATTCTCAATTGTGTTAATGTCTGATATGTAGTGTGGGTTCCAGACAGATGAGCTGTATTCGAGAATTGGTCTAGCAAATGTTTTGCATGTTCTGGTTAAAAGTACAATATTACCAGAGAAGAAGCTACGCAAGATTGGATTAACCACTCTTAATGCCTTATAGAGCCGAGGTGGCGCAGTGGTTAAAGTGCAGCACTGCAGTTGAGCAGTTCAGCTGTTCAAATCTCACCGGCTCAAGGTTGACTCAGCCTTCCATCCTTCTGAGGTTGGTAAAATGAGGACCCTGATTGTTGGGGGCAATATGCTGAACTCTGTAAACTGCTTAGAGAGGGCTGTAAAGCACTATGAAGCGGTATATAAGTCTAAGTGCTATTGCTATTAGCAATGCTGTTGCAGTGGGCTCTGGTATATTTGACTCAAAAGGTAACTGAATCCTGCATTTAAATTAAAAATAAACAAAGAATTTTTTAAAAAACTAAACAGTATTTTATAAAGACCATCAGTCTTGCAGTGCATACAACAGTTGTTCCTAACCTGATGTTCCCTACTCATGCTGGATGGATGGGAATTTAGCAGGACAGCTCTGAAAGACATCAGATTGGAAAAAACTGATGGCCAGACTCCAGTCCAAAGGTAGACCAGTGCTGCATTAAAGAGGGGAAGAATGACTCATAGAATACAAAATTGAGGACAGCTATGTCTTTTCTTAATGGAATTTTTTCTCTCCAAACAGATCTAGGCTTTATAGGTCCCTTTTTTATTTTTAGTTATGTAGATTTTTCCTGTGATTGGCCATTAAATGTCAGAAATCTTGCTTTACACATTAAGTTCTTTTCCAGTAGAAAAGTGTAAAATTATATTTTCCTACAATATTGACTTTCAGGACATTTTAGCCCAAGAAGAGGATGTTGCTTAGCTACAGTTAGGAAATGTAGGGAACTGCCAGGATTCAGAAAAGGAACTACCAGATCTTACTAACATATGATGTGCTCTCAAAGCTGCTGGTTGTAGGGGTGAGCTGTTGCAAAGAACTGAAAGGTCTCCCAAAATCCCTGTCTTTCTCTGAGCTGACTGATTGGTGGCCAGGATTATATTTACACAGGGATGTCTAGTGCATTAGCAATATGCTAAAATGTTAAGTATTTTCTCTCACAAATAACTTGTAAATGCACAAAAGATATAAAAGTTACCATAACTTTCTGTAATAAAAAGATGACGTTGGGTATCTTGCCCTTTTTTTCCAGGACATGCATTCTTACAAGACATTACTGTACACACTATCTCAAAGCTATTCACGCATGAATTTTTAAAAGCAATATAATGCATTGTATTATGTAAATAAAGCAAAGATTCCTTCTGTCACCTGGTTGATAGAAACCCGGAGATAGTTCTCTGGCAACTGCTCTAGCAACATCACATTCCTGACGAGCAGACTGAGAGGCTTGTTCTGCAGCATCTGCTTTAGCTCTTGCATGTGCAGTTCTGTAGGGGACATAGAAATATTCTTGAGCATAAGTGTTCTGGTACATGAACATCCCTACTTTTGGAAGAGAGATTATATACATGTGTATTTAAGCATCCTATAAAGCCTGCTGGTGTTAAATACAGAGGTGGTATTCAGCCGGTTAGGACTGGTTTGGGTGAACCAGTAGTAGCGACCGGCAGGTGCCCCCCCCACTATGCCGTCCTATTTAGCTACATTTTCAAGCTACGCGCATGCATGCAAGCTACGCGTGCAAGCAAAGCACATGCGTGGAAGGGGCACATGCACGCGCTCACATTTTCGGTGCTGGGCGAACCGGTAGGTAAATTATGTGAATCCCACCTCTAGTTAAATAATTTTGAAACTCTTGCACAACGCACACCAACACATTTCTTACTGTTCTCTGTAACAGAATATACAGTTATACTAGAACAGGGGCATCAAACTCGATTTCATTGAGCGCCACATCAGGGTTGTATTTGATCTTGGGGGGGGCAGGGGGGGCGTGGCCAGCTCGTCACTCGTGTCGGGGCGCCTGTGGTGGCCCGAGCACACTGCCAGCGAAAACGGGCTCCCTGGTTCCATTTTTGGTTGCGATGTCCACCTGCAACCCTCTGCCAGCAAAAACATAGGGTTTTCGCCTGTGGGTGCCCCTCCCGAGCTCCATTTTTTCTGGCAGAGGCACCACAGGCCACTTCTTTGCTGTTTCCTGGGTGGTCCTGCAGCCCAGATCTAAGCACCCCTTGGGCTGGATTCGGCCCCTGGGCCTTGAGTTTGACACCCCTGTACTAGAACAATCTGATGTTTTAAGAACAATATTTACAGAATATTGTAAATATAGGGTACCTATGACCCTCCAGACGAGGGGTGTTAAACTTATGGCCCGTGGGCCAGATGTGTCATGTGCTGGCCATGCCCACCCCCAGTTTAGCAAGGGAAAAAAGTTGCAATACATTATGTGACGACAACGTGTTGTGAGTTTGAGACCCCTGCTCCAGATGTAGTTGAATTATAACTTTCTGGCTGAAATAATAATGAGGAGAGTAGTGGGAAATCTACTTTAGCAATATTTGGAAGATGACAGGCTCCAGACGTTTGGAGTTTTTAGTTCTGAAAAAAAAAGTTAAGGGAAATGACAGAAGTTTAGAAATATGTCCTGGTATGCAGTTAGTACAGCCTTTATTTTCCTCTGATACATAATCAAAGTGGTCAGATTCAGGCAGGCAAAAGTACATCTTCAGAGAACCATTTACCCACCACCCAAACTCAGCCTTCCGTCATGTACCTAAAGGCTTTCAACATCCATGAATCTAAGGCAGGGGTAGGTTTCACTTACCTTCGCCACCGGTTCACATCGTGACATTTTGCACACACGCACTCGCTCTGCGTGCGTGCGTGTCCCCTCACATGATTTCACTTCTGCGCACGCTCAGAAGGTGGATTCAGCCCGAAACACAGCTAAGGAGCTCATCAGCTGTGCTTCAGGTGAAGAAATAAAGGTCAGTATTAACCCCGGGGCGGGCGGGAGGGCTTTTTTCAAAGCACAGAACGCTGTGAAGCCATCCAAACACAGAAAAATCGGCCGAAAATTCAGAAAAAAAGATGGTGGAGAGCACGGACCGGCACAGACAGAACCGGATCCGTGATGGCAAAATTACATCACCAGCGGGTCGCTAATGGTTTGGGCGATCTGGTCCAAACCGGGAGGAACCCACCCCTGATCTAAGGGATCTAAGCTTCAAATTAGCAGAGAACTTTGCCCATTTTTTCAGAACTGACAGATTCAAATTCATCCTTGATAACTGCAAGAGGTAGCCCCCGTTATCTTGCTAGTCCTGCTCCAACTGATGTCCAACTCTGAGCCTAGATGTCCTGCAAATTCTTCACATGGCCCAACAAATGACTTCTGGTTCATTTCTATACAGCAGTTAAAATAAAACTAACAAGGAAAGATGTTCAAAATACATCTTTCTTCTGGAAAAAAATATTTAGAGTGTATTAAATATCAAACCCAGAAAATTAAAAAGTAGCATTTTGCAGATTAAAAGTTTACAGCAATATTGTTCTTATAACATTAGGGGTAATGTTAAGCTTTCATTGAGGACTGGTTTCCTGCAGAGGGGAGGACCTTTTAAAGTAATCACGTCTGCATTGATGCCAAGCAGCAATTCATAGGCCACAACATGAGAGTGGCTGTTCTTCTGAAGACTGTAGATCCCTGTCTTTGAGTTGATGTAACTGCAAACTTTGTCTGGTAACTTGTCTCAAGATGTTCAGGGCTTCTTATACTAATTAATTCCTATATATCAAATTGGGTTTGGTAAGAGACTGTCAGCCAGACATATCTTTTAGATGAATAAATTATGTGTAAACTATGGTATACTTGTTAGTGTCTCAGTCATTGTACTGTGTACCAACTGTAACCTCTGGACGTGTCTCAACGAAGCCTTACCCCAATAATAATTACAGTAATCCAATCTTGGAAGTTCCCAATGCATGGATGAATCATCATGATCTAGCATCCCATTCAGAATGGGTACTGATACCAATAGAAGTAGACAGCAGATCCTCAACCACAGGTGTCACCTGGCCTCAATTGACAGTTAATGGCTAGAGCAATGCAATCCCATCCACAGCAGGTAAGTCTCTATGTATCTGGATATTAGCTTTTCTGCCTTATCAAATTCATTTTAGAATAGTAGTCCTTATCCAGTCCACCACAGCACTCAAAACCATGCACAGCCTTCTAGAATTCTTATGTTAGAGAAAAATATAGTTGTATGATATATCTTTCAGGAATTCTCTAAGTATCCCCACCAGTTTTTATAGATATGAAATTCCATTGGAGACAATGTATTTTCTTGGTCTGTCTCACATTACAATTGTTAGGGACTGAGCTATAATCTTTCAATTCTGTTCTTTGGAAATAGCTCTACCTGAAGTTAAGAGCGGAACCACTGCATAAAAGTGCTACAAATATTCAAAATCTCTGGAGCCAAACCAGTAGAATACAGTGATGAAAGTTTTAGAGATGACCTTAAAGAAATTATGCAGAGAGAGCAGCTACAATTGCCTACTATATCAATAAATATATAGTAGTTCCAGTCAAGCTTGTGGAATTGATTCCCTATTATGGCCTGTCTCAAAGGACTAACAATGATGACATTAAACGTTGCTGTGATATCAAACAGGAGCAACAGACTAAACTATTTCTGTCCCTTTCCCAGCATAGGTCATACATTATCACAATCAAACAACCCGATTAATACATTTTGCATAAGCCTTCTGTACTTAAAAGAAACTCAGCTTGGTTCATGTGATATAAGCATGATATAGAAGTTATCTAGTAATAGTGCTGAAGATGAATAAAATTAACATTTTTACTAGGGAAGCATTTAAATGAAAGAATAAAGCAACAGATCCCTGGTAGTAGAGGGATTGCCAACATTTTCAGCTACTTTGACAGCATGTTATGGATCTTGTGGATCAAAGGATTTATTCATTCACAAACTTGTTGCCAGGGTGGTACAGCCCAATGGAAAACAAAAAAGCCAAATGTTGAGGATTTTTCAGCACCACACAGGAATCTCTACTTCCTGAAAACAAAAGAACCACACAGTTTACTGATTTATCTAATTAGTATGAATACTATCAGCAGCACCATTAATTTCTAAAGGAAAACCGTAAATTAAGTAAGGTTTATTGTTATTTTAAGAAAAAACCAGGGTAATATAAAATCTATTGAGATGATACAATCCTTTAATCAAAATATTGTACATATAATATTAAAAGACTAGGGACCAAATTAATCTTTGCTATAAATACTTACATGTCTGTTTAAAAAAGAAATGAAGCAAAACAGCTAGCACACCAAAAAGATGAATGAATTTCAGAAACTTATTCAACCTTGTAGCAATTACTATTATCTCAGTCATTCTGATATTCTTTATCCATTGCTTTAAACATGAGCAATTAAGACAAGAAATATACTGATGTGGGAGCAATAACTGTCAGAAAGAAAATGTGAAGATAGGGGCAGGTGATATCAGAGGAAAATAACAAAGTGTTTATGTTTCACAGCACAATTTACCAGAGAGCACATCCATGCATGTGGATGTATAAAACATGTAAAAATAATTAGCCTTCACCAGGATTACACAGTGTTATTAGAAAAACTCCTACACATTAATCTATTTCCATTCATGCATGGTAACACAGGTCTTATTACAGTTTTTTTTAAATATACAGCTCTAGTTTCTAGGAATTACTTGTATGCCACAATTTCTTCAATTACTTCATCTGGAAATTTCTTTTCTACTATTCTTCTTACACTGTTTTAATCAGATTAGATTAAGAAATAAACCCCTGCCTTTAGTAAGGCATTAGTAAATAGAAAATCATAATACTGCCTAAATTTTCTGATTTAAAGCAACTTGGGTTAAGCCTGGTTAGCATTCAGATGGAAAACCTCCAGGGAACAGATTGGTAAATAAATAATGATGATGATGGGAAAGACAGGCAGCAAGAGGAAGATGAGGAATTATTCTTCTACTCCCGTATTGCTATCAAGATGATCCCCAGGGCAAGCTTGACTTAAAGGAGACTTTGTCTTAATGCTGCATTTGCAAGTTAACATGCAGAGGCAGACAAATCTTCCTAACCAGAAAATTCCAAAGTCTGCATTCAGCAAAACAGAATACCTTTACTTTTTCATGCTGACACCTTTAACTTCCACCTAGGCATTTCTTTTTCTTCTTTGATAAATTCAGGTAAAAGTTAATCTTGAAAAATGTTCATCATAATTAATTATCATAATTGCCAGTTAATTTATATATTTTTTCCTAAACAACCCCCATTATATGAATTTAAACTGAAATAAACCTGCTGTTTTAAATGTTTCACAAGCAATTTCTATTAAACGTTTTACATAATATACTACATATCCCTCCATTTTAAGCTTGATCTGTGCATACGCACATCTGTGCCCCCCAAAAGATTCTAATTGCTTAGCATATTTTGGATCAACAAACATGCATTGTATCTGTATTCATGCGTCCTCCACTTCTGCCCTTTTGGCTACCCTGAATCACGTAGCTCTGGGGCTGCTTGAAATGCCCTGAGAAGCTGCAGTTACCCTTGCCATCCTTCATCCCGAGACCCCTGCCATTTTGTTGCCCTGGTTGACCTCCATCGTCTTCTTGCTCCTGCGGTTGATGAGGTGTACCTGGTTTGGCCTGGCTGCTAAACCAAACTGGGCTGGGCTTTGACTGTGAAAAAATAAAGTAAAAAGGAGTCCCTGAGCCATGGTATGCTAACATTTACCAAACGTCCTTGGTCACGCTGGGCTTTGCTCTGTGACAAAAAATGTCAAATTCTTCTCTTTCTCCTCTTTTGTGGAGTGCAAAATCCAGCCTTACCTAGGAGCTCTTTGCAAAGGTTTTTTTTTTTGGCATGCAACGGCACTGGAGTATTTTTTTTTGCAGCATAAAACCCAGCTAAAAGTGTGTCCCAGCAGCTAGTCTGGGCATGCCTCATCAGCACTGGAAGAAAGAAAATGGTAGAGAAGGTCACCCGGGGTGGTGGAGCACAGCGTGACAAGTGTAAAGGGCACAGATAGGGGAGATAGGTAAGTATGCGGAGATGAAACGCAGCCGCAGTTGTAAGTGCGGGTGGGCTGCCAAACACCCAAAATTTGATCATGTGACTGCGGGGGTGCTGCAACGGCTGTAACTTCAGGCACGGGTTTGTAAATCCCATTGTGACTTTGAATGGTTGCTAAATTATTATAGCCATATGTTGAAGACTACCTGTATGAAAAAGGTAGACCCCATGCCAAAATGTTTTGGATGATTTGATCCTTGCTTTCCATGTACAATATTGCTAACAGGGCGTAATTGTCTCTTCTTGGGCCAAGCAAGCACTTGAGAAATGGGTGAGAGGGTAAGCAATATAACATCATGGTGCAAGATACAATGCTTGGTCTTGCTTACTAACCCTAGCAGTACCAAAGAGGAAATTGCTAGCACTGTGTTCCTATGCATGGTTTATCCTTCTGCTAATGGTAAACTCCTACACATGGGGACATTTTTCAGATCTTCATGTGTCACATCTTTGTAGAGAAAGTGACTAACAGATGGAATAAGAATGTGCTGTTTCTGTCATCACAGTTATGAATCTAACTATACTTTTTTATAAAAAGAACCTCTCCAGTGTTCACTTTTTAAAATAGAGCTGGCATTCAAAGCTACTGAAATTCTTTTCAATATGTTGAATTAGTTGGTACATGTCATTAACAGAGGAAAAATTGGAAGGTAACAATAGCCACATTGTAGTACCCTATTTTTTAACAGTTAGGATTGAATAACGGAGTACCATACAATTGGGTCTGAACTTAACATCTTCAAGATACCTAGGTCAAGGAGGGGATAAACTGTTTAGAATAGGCTACATATGACCTACCCCACTCCCAAAGACAAATTCCTTGTGTGTCCAATCACACTTGGCCAATAAAGAATTCTATTCTATTCTAAAAAAAAAAAAAAAAAAAGTGGCTGTTAGATCATCCCTAAAGTTGCCATTAAAATAATGTAAAATATGGTGATTAAGAAAAAGAGATAGACAGATAAACTTAAGTGTATTCATGTAATGTAATTATAATAAAATTAAATTTAAATTTAGTTCTTATCCCAATTCTTTCTCCGAGTTAGTTTTCAGTATCCTCTGTTTATATCACAGAAAGCAGTATGGCTTGTAGTTATTTATAATTATTTATTTATTTTAAAAATTGCACAACAGGCTAAAATGTAATGGAAAAATCAGGCAAATACACCAGTCAATAAAAAAAATGTTCATACTAGATTGGGTTGTGGTTGATTAGTAATTGTAGACAAACAAAGAACCAATCAAGAATCAGTAGTCCAAAAATAACCAACCAGAAGCTGGCACAAATGAAGGGCTTATGAAGAACAAATATCATAAAAATGACCAATTAGGATAAGCTCTCAACAACCTGCACCAATCATAAATGAGCTCAACTAAAGACAATTAAGTCAGGTCACATGACTATAAAGACAGGAGCCAATCAGCCTGCAGTATGCATAGTAGGCTATATTGCCTCTGACGATGCTAGCCAGAGCTGCCGGTGAAGAGTCAGAAAAATCTGTTGTTTAAACCACGGTCACTAGAAGCTCAAAATTGACTAATAGGAACCATCTAAGAAAATCTATGGAACATGATATACTGCTGTTGAATTCTCTCATACAAATCAGGTGGTATAGAAATTATTGTGTCAGTATAGTTTCTTTGCCAAACCTTTAAATATTCTTTGAAATTTCTTGGACATCACATCAAGTATCAACACACTAACGATGATGAAGAGGAAAATATCCTAATAGAATTAAAGAAAGGTGAAGATATGACAAAGGAGGAATTACTGGATGATCTGTCAGGAATATTTTATTATTTTGAAAAATTGGATTTTTTAAAAAAGTATTATTTTATTTTGATTGAGGGTCCTGATTCAAAGTCTGGTATCTGTTACATTTATGTTATGACATGAAACCTTGAATGGCTTGAATTTTTTGCCTGAAAGGATCTACTGTAAAACCATGAAGGGAAGACAACCATTTGGAGCTTGGAAATTAAAGTGTCAGGGCATGTGCAGGCACATTTATACTGTATGTACATACAAATACAAACTTTCTTCCACATATAACTTCCATACACATACACATAATTTTTCTATGCATAGACACATATGCCTGCACAATTATATCACACATGCAAACCACTCTTAAATACAAACATATTCTCTCATATACTACACAACAATACATGACACTACATGACACTACACGACACTACACAACAATACACAACAATACATGAGCACATAACAGATACAAACTCAAAGTGAACCGCTCCAAACTTGACTGTAGAAAATATGACTTTAGCAACAGAGTGGTAAATGCCTGGAACTCACTACCTGACTCTGTGGTTTCGTCACCAAACCCCCAAAACTTTACCCTTAGACTGTCCACTGTTGACCTCACCCGATTCCTAAGAGGTCAGTAAGGGGCGTGCATAAGTGCACCAGCGTGCCTACCCTTCCCTGTCCTAATGTTCCCGCTTATCAGTACCCATCTTATGTATATAAACAATGTTTTATCTATGTATATTACCAACATGTACTTGACAAATAAAATAAAAAAATATACATATATATGAACTGTATTCCTATACAAGATACAATTTCTCCCTTTTACAACTGCTCCATTTCATTAATAGACCCCATCCCCTGCTAATGAAGCAATTTTGAACCTTTTGTAGATGGGCACTGTAAGTTTTATGACTTGTGTTTTCCCCTCAGATAAAGCTTCAACTTTGCAACTGACCCCATAATTGTTTTTTCTCTTCCAGCTCATTCTTGCTCTGTAGCAGTTATCCTCTCCTCCACCTATCACCTCAGCTTCTCTCTCACCTGATTACTTGTACCCAGAAAAACTGCCATGATAAACTTGGAAAGCTTTAATTTGTAATGTTTCTTCCTTTCATATGGAACTTGTTTTCTACATGATAACTAAATATATATTGAACAGCAGATCAAAACTGTTGAGAGCCATCTCAACTGAGACCTCTCTAGTGGGCGGCCTCCCAACAGATTAATTTGCTCATATATTGATCCTAAAAATAAAACAACAAACAAGATTTATATTGAGACAACTGAAATTTTTTGGCAATATTTACTAAGTCTGAGTTGCAAAGATTTCTTAAGGTAATTAAATGATACTTGAGAAAAGAAAAGAAAGACAAAATCATCTATCTATCTATCAATCAATCAATCAATCAATCAATCAATCACTCAATCATCCATCCATCCATCCATCCATCCATCCATCCATCCATCCATCCATCCATCCATCCATCCATCCATCCATCCATCTATCTATCTATCTATCTATCTAATCATCTATCTTGGTGGCTCAGTGGTTAGAGTGCAGTACTGCAGGCTACTTCTGCTGACTGCTGGCAATTTGGCAGTTCAAATCCCACCAGGCACAAGGTTGACTCAGCCTTCCATCCTTCCGAGGTGGGTAAAATGAGGACCCAAATTGTTGGGGGCAATATGCTGACTCTGTAAACAGCTTAGAGAGGGCTGTAAAAGCACTGTGAAGCGGTATATAAGTCTAAGCGCTATTGCTATTGCTATCTATCCAGGGGTGGGTTCTAACTTACCTCATCTCTGGTTCGCTTCCTCCTGCGCCACGTGGCTGCGCAGGCGCGGGCAGTGCCGAAAATTCGGAAAAAAGCCAAAAACAAGATGGTGACACATGTGCAGTGCCAGAAACTCGGCGTCTGCGCATGCGCAGAAGAAAAAATCAGCAAAAAATCCATTTTTTTCAAAAATAAAATAAAAAAGATGGCGGCGTCTACGGACTGGCACCGACAGAACCAGCTCCGTGACATCACCAGCAGTTTGCTACCGGTTCTATAGAACCGGTGCGAACCGGGAGGAACCCACCTCTGTATCTACAGTATCATCAATCTATCTATCAATCTATCAATTATCTATCTATCTATCTATCTATCTATCTATCTATCTATCTATCTATCTATCTATCTATCTATCTATCTACCTACCTACCTACCTATCCATCCATCCCATCCATCTAACATCATATCACATCTCATCACATTATGTATATTAGCATCTAATCATATCAGAGTCAATAACTCTGCATTTAATCATATCACAAGGTCAGACTTCCAAGTAAATTTAGTTTTTCAAAATGACCTCCCCAATGAAGATTTAAAAATTTCAGCATGCTTTATCTCAGTGATGGCGAACCTATGGCACGGGTGCCACAGGTGGCACGCGGAGCTATATCTGAGGGCACGCGAGGCTTTCCCTATATCAACTCCAGCATTCATGTGCATGCTGGCCAGCTGATTTTCGACCTTCTGGAGGGCGGGGGGAGGACATTTTCACGTGTTGGGCTGTTTTTCGCCCTCCTCAGGCTTCAGGAAAGCCTCCGGAGCCTGTGGATGGCGAAAAACGACCCAACAGGCCAACTGGAAGTTCGGAAACACAGGGGCAGTGCAGGGGGGTTGTGTGCGCATGCACGAGGGAAGGCCATTGCATTATGGGTATGGGCACGCGCCATCGTGGCATCACGTGTGTGCGCACCCTTTTGGCACCCGAGCAAAAAAAGGTTCACCATCACTGCTTTATCTGGTAGAAATTTGAAGTTATTTAAGAAATATCAGGGTATATGCTAGAGGTACTACACTGTATACACTATTAGGCATCAATATATTGATTCCCAATGCAACCATAAAACATTTTTGTTTTGAGAAAAACTATGTGCATGGATACATTTGAAACAGTGGTGGGTTGCTCCCAGTTTGTCCCAGTTCTAAGAACTGGTAGCGCCTGTGGCTGGAGGCTCTGCCCACCCACCCGGGTTGCTTCTGCGCATGTGCAGAAGCATCACACGCACGCGTGAGCATGCACACGAACCGGTCGTAAAGGGTTTTAGAACCCACTACTGATTTGAAACCAAAATTAAATAAAAGTTGAGAAATACACCTTTATGTTTCCTGAGTGTCATAACAAATGAAGAAATAGTACTGCTGCCCATTTAAAGACAAAAGTTGCATGTATCTGCAACTCCTAAGTAGTCACGCCTTTTTATGTGACCTTATGCAATACTGCAGGCTAACTCACTGCTCACTTCAGCAGTTCGATCCTGACCTGCTCAAGGTTGACTCAGCCTTTCATCCTTCCGAGGCGATAAAAGGAAGACCCAGATTGTTGGGGGCAATATGCTGACTCTGTAAACCGCTTAGAGAGGGCTGTAAAGCACTGTAAAGCTATCGATCTTGAGAAAATGCATGCATGGTTTAGATAGTTGCAGACAGGGGCTATGTAAACCACCTTGCAAATATTTTTTTGCCTTCAAAAACAAGGTGCTTCAGAACTTTAATGACCACAACTATTCTGCAAACTTAAAACTTTTGGGGGGATGCTTTTAAGGCAGAGGTCCCCAACCCCTCGCATCGGCTGTGTGTGTCTATCAGCATCTGAAGGGAAAGGGAAGATTAAGGGGGGCAGGGTGTGGCGGGGCAGAGAGAAGGCCCAGAACTCTTGAGAATGGCAGGGAGGGAATGCAGGAGGCCCATGCACCACTGCACCTAGCCTAGCTTTCTAGACATGGTGAGACAGGCAGAAAGCCCAGGTCTCTTGGAAAGGGAGGAGGTCTGCAGGCTGTTGGGTTGAGCTGGCCAATGCTTTCTGACCCTTGGCACATTTCCCAGCCCAGGGGGGGAGTTGCAGCATTTCCATGGTCGTAAGGACAGGCATGGTGCTAAATTTCTGAATTTTAATCACATAACTGCAGAAGTACTGCAATTGTTGGAATTTTGGGCAGGGGTTGTAAGTCTCTCCATTCAGTGCCATCATAATTTTGAACAGTTGCTGAACAAATGGTCATAAGTCACGGACTACCTGTATTATTTGACACGGCCAAAGTTAAACAATATGTTTAAAAACTAAGTTGTACTTCAATTGTATTATAGTTTTGTTTTTTCTTCTTTTGCTTGTTTGCTTTTGTACCCCTTTCTATATATTAAAGCAATACATTATAAAAACAGAGTCCTTCTTGCAGTGTGATTTACAGGTGGTCCTCGGCTTAGAGCCATTCATTTAGAAAAAAATAACTTACAACTGGTTATGTTATGATTGTGGTAGCATCCCCATAGTCATGTAATTAAAATTTGACGCTTGGCAACTGGCATGTATTTATGACAGTTACAGCATCCCAGGATCATGTGATCACCCGTTGTAACTTTCCCAGATGACTTCCAGCAAGCAAAGTCAATGGGGGAAATCAGATTTACTTAATGACTGTTATGATTGTAAAAAAGGTGCTAGAATGCGCAGAAATGAGCAAATTAACTATGGAACTGAGAGAGAGGAAACAGGGTACTATAACATTTGGGATAGATGGTATGATTGGCTTGAAAAGAAAAGTAAAATTAATGTGTGAATTAAAATAAGAATGAAATGATAAGAAAAAAAATGTGATAGATGTAACCTTAAATCTTAATGGATGTAAAATAATGTATATAATGTATATAAGAGTATAAAATTATTGGATAATAGGTAATAGTGTACAAACTGAATAGGTAAAGATAAAAAATGTTTAGGTATAAAACAACAGCCATAACTAGGAAAATATAGAATTGGGGGGGGGGAATTCCGATGACGTAAAGCTGTATTAGTGGGACTATATTTTATGTATATGTGATGTATATGTTTGTTTTGTATGTTTGTTTTGTTTTTAAATTGGAAAATTGCAATAAAATTATTTTTAAAAAATGACTCTGTGATTCACTTAACAACTGCAATGGTTCTCTTAACAACTGTAGCAAAAAGGGTTGTAGAATTATGTATAACTCACTTCACAACCAGCGTGCCTGACAGCTGGAATTCTAGTCCCAACTATGGCTGTATATCAAGGATTGAAGTATACTGGGGTTAAGGTGGAAGTGTATGTCTGTTTTAAAAACTACTAATGGATACCAACTCCTCCTCCTTTGTTTTGAAGGAGGTTGGCTGGGAATGTTCAGGATGTGTAGTTACAACTCTGCCTGTGTGTCCACCTTTCTTCCACTAATAATATGTGAATCCAAACCAACTGCCTTAATTGTGGTCAGTGGCGATATAACTTTCACAGAACCAAGAACATACTGTAGTATTATAACCAAATAATGTTTCTTCTCCCAATGAACTGAGATTGGACAGTTCTGATAAACAATTGTCTGTGATTATATGATGAGTTTATCATTCAGTAACTGCTCTTTTCCCACCATTCTAACATTTTTAATATATGGGAAGCAACGCAAAGCAAAAAAACAATTTCTTCACAGCTAGGTTGTTTGCCTTTTTGAAGCCCTGAATAGTTCACAAACCTTTGTTGATAGTCATTGTGTTGGCTTTTGTTGTTTGGAGGAAATTCCACTTCATAATGTGGAGTGTCACATTATGTCTCCAAAGTGGCGCAATTCAACCTAGAATTCAGCTGGATTCAAAGCATATCCATAAATAAGCACAATGTTCAGCAATTTAGTTGATGTGGAAAACCGGATTAGATCTGATGAGATGGAAACAGCAATCACCATAGCAACTATCTATCTTTTAAGACAGGAAGTGGAAAGAAGAGCATTATAGTCATTTCTCCTTACCCATTTAACAGTTTCACTCTAATAATTATATAACCTGAGCATGATATAAAAAAAGATCACCACTACATTACTGGAACACATGACATAACATGTTGTGATTTCTGCCTATAATATATTAATACAGATCTTGAACTGAGAAGAAAACAATGAATTGAGCAGCTGCATCAATATAAGAGTTTCTTAAGTTCAGAATATGTACTACTTGAAGACTGAATACAATCATAGCAGAGCTCAATGCAGAATTGTAAGTGGGCTTTATCCTTATCCAAGACAGAATGAATTAGGGTAACTGTATGAAGTAAAGGAGGGAGGCGGTGGCTCAGTGGCTAAGACACTGAGCTTCTCGATCAGAAAGGTCGGCAGTTCGGCGGTTTGAATCCCTAACGCCGCGTAACAGAGTGAGCTCCCATTACTTGTCCCAGCTTCTCCCAACCTAGCAGTTCGAAAGAATGTAAAAATGCAAATGGAAAAATAGGGACGACCTTTGGTGGGAAAGTAACAGTGTTCTGTGCGCCTTCGGCGTTTAGTCATGACGGCCACATGACCACGGAGACATCTTCAGACAGTGCTGGCTCTTCGGCTTTGAAACGGAGATGAGCACTGCCCCCTAGAGTCAGGAACAACTAGCATGGGGAGGGGAACCTTTACCTTGCCTTTATGAAGTAAAGGAAAACTGAATAAGTTTATAAGCACAATTATGGTTTCACTTAGTGACCATAACAACATTGTTGAAGAGCCGAGGTGGCGCAGCGGTTAGAAGCAGTACTGCAGGCCACTTTAGCTAACTGTGATCCGCAGGTCAGCGGCTCAAATCTCACCAGCTCAAGGTTAACTCAGCCTTCCGAGGTAGGCAAAATAAGGACCCAGATTGTTGGGGGGCAATATAAATATACATTGCTTACTGGTGTAAACCGCTTAGAGAGTGCTTGCACTGTGAGGCGGTATATAAATCTCACAAATAAATAAATAATAAATAAACATTGTTAATCCCAACTGTGGCCACTAACATAAAACAAGCAGTTGGGAGACTGCTGATTAAAATAAAAAAAATGCTAGTCTCAATGGTTTTATTTATAAATATAGTCTTTTATATTTTTAATGATAGAAGGGCCTTCTCTGTGGTTGCTCCCTCTCTCTGGAACATCATTCCCCCAGACATTAGACTGGCCCCCATTCTAACACTCTTTCAGAAGGTGCTGAAGACATGGTTCTGTCAGCGGGCGTGGGGAACTCAGAGCGGGATGGAGCCCATAAATAGTTTGTGAGTATGCGTTGTCATCGGGGTGGGGGGTATTATTTTACTAATTTATTATTTTATTATTTTTCTTTTTATTCTTTTTATTTCTTTTATATGTTTTTTATATCTGTGTAAGCCTCTTTGACTCGCCATGTGTGAGCAGGCGGCAATATAAATTTTCTAAAATAAATAAATAAATAAATAAATAAATAAATAAATAAATAAATAAATAAATAAATAAATAAATAAATAAATAAATAATTCTATGGCATTACAGAACAAATTCTTGATAATGTTTCTATTTCATCATCTCTGACAATTCCCAGTAGGTCTGAAAGCATTTTCCCACATGTATTATTTAGGCCTTCTGGGGATCTTATATCCATTGATGATACCTCTAACACCATCAAACAACATCTGCTTAACCCAAGTTCTTGGGAAGGATTTGATTGGTGGAAAAAAATATCACATCCAATCTAAACATCTGGCTGATTGTGTCACCAACCATAATAAAAATAAAGCAGCAACCACACCATCTCACGTAGAATGTAAGAAATGTTAAGTTATATCTTTTACAAATGTAAAAAAAATGAATGTTTCAATTTTAACTTAGTAAACCCACAAAATTAACAAGCAGTACATAGCAGCATAAGAAAAAATAATAATACAGCAATTTTAGCTTAGTGTGAATCAAAATCAATATTGGTGTAATCCAGGTAAGATGCATTTAAAATTTAAGGTAGATTCTCAATCAGAATTAGTTGAAAAACAGATTCAAGAAGACAGCTTGTTCCTTTCTACTGGAACTCTGCTCCTGAAAATGTGAGGTTCTATTATTAGGTCACTCTATGTTTTTGTACTTGAGGATTAATGTTTATTACAGCATAATACATCAATCACTTCATCAGAAGTGCTTAATATTATCTCACTTGATCGTACTAATTCTGAATACCTGAAAAATGACCCCTCTTTATTCGCATTTTTATTCCCAAGGGCCAGTGGTAGGATTCAAATTTTTCCACTACCGGTTCTGTGGGCGTGGTCTAGGTGTCATGTGACTGACTGGGCATGGCCAACTTGAAATCGCTCACGCCCGCTCAGTCACATGACCCCACCAAGCCACGCCTACAGAACCCGGTAGGAAAAAACATGAATTTACAGCTATTCTTTCTACCTATCTTCTGCCCAGGCCTGGCCTAATCTGTCAAAGGCCTCCTCCCTCATGCCGCCTGCTCTCCCTTCGCCAGTTGCACGTGTCACCCTATTTCCCCTCCTTCACAGGCCCCGGCCCTAGCCCTGCTTCCTCCCCTACGATCACCTCTTTCTTTGGGCTTACCTTCCTCTCGCGGCGGCTGGTGACAGAGGGTTCGCTCTCGTTTTCGGTGTGACTGCGAGAAGCGGCTGTGGCGGCTGGTTGGAGGCCGCCGAAAACTACCGGAGGTCTCGAATGCACCGAAAAAGCCACTTTTTGCAGCAGCTTTTTCGGCGCGTTTGAGACCTCCGGTAGTTTTCGGCACAAGAAGCCTCCAGCCAGCTGCTGCTGCTGGCAAAGAGGCAGCGGCTAGGAGGCTTCTCGAACCAAAAAAACCACACGGCTGCTGGCTTCTTGCAGCAAAAATTACCTCCACTCCGCTTCACCAATATGCCGCCGCCACTCCCGTTTTATGCAACGGCCGCGCAGGCGCACCCCATTGCCTTCTGCGCCACTCCGCTCGGACTTGCCTGGGCCAGTCCCTCTAGCGCAGTGGCAGCAGGCAATGGGATGCCACTGCATGGCCGGAACATAGAACAGGGCGGCGGCGTGTTGGAGAAGCAGAGCGGAGGAAATTTTCGCTGCAAGAAGCCTGCAGCCACCGCGTGTTTTTTCCGATGCGACTGGACTTTAGCCGCTGCACCAAAAAAAAAACATGCGGCGGCTACAGGCATCTTGCAACAAGGGGGGCCGAGATGTGGGCTTGTGGGGAGCCCAGCGGCGACGACAGCTCAGCCCTGGCTTGCCTTCCCTGGCAGCCAGCCGCAGGAGGAAGGGAAGGTTGTGGCCACGGGATGACGAAAGAGGCGGTCCTGGGGGAGGAAGCTGGGAGATTAATGGCCAGGGCCTCTGAAGGAGGGGAAATGGGGTGATGCGTCATGGTTAAGGGAGAGTGGCTGGTTGCTCTGGGGCAAGGCCGGAGCCGGGGAATCGCTTGTTCCCTGACCAGGCTGAGGTGGGCAATGGCTCTGGGGCCTCGGGGAATGCCACATCCCTGGGCCCCCAGCCCCCGACCCAAGGTGAAGGGCGAGTGGGTGGCATGCATTGATTACCTTTGCTGAGCTGAGCGGGCATCGGTGAGGTGACTGGTGAGGCGATTAGCTGGGCCGCATGGCAACATATATTGGGCGGGGCGAGTGGGCAGGCAGGGTGAGTGGCGAGCGGGCAGGCAGGGACGTGGCCAGCCAGAAGTCGCTACCGGTTTGGCGACCCAGGCCAAATTGCTGCTACCGGTTTGCCTGAACCGGTGCGAACCGGCTGAATACCACCGCTGCCAAGGGCCAAGGAGAAGACACAGGGTTGTCTGCTTTGGGCTAAGCTAAGTTGTTGACTCCTGGCTCTTACAACACATTAGAAGACATCACTATTTATTATTCAGCCTCAAGCAAAAAAAAAAAAAAACAGCCAAAAAGTGGCGTTAATAATAGAAACTTATTGTGATTTGCTCTTTACAAAAGTTAATTAAAAAGTGATCAGCAATTCAAGATGCATCCCTATTTTTAAAAATAACATATTGCATTATGGATTCCCAAGACATAAGGTATTCCTGAAAGATAAATTTCCTTTAGCAGACTTGTGGGCTGAGTTTATATATTGATTTTTCAGAGTTTTTAGCTCAACAAAGTTCTAATCCCTGTTACAAGTGAACTGGACAGTTTATAAAAATTTAAAAATTTCTAATATCAAGTAAAATATGAATATATAGCAAGAAGATATCAATTTGTACATAACATTTAACAAAGGTAAGAAAAAGGAGCATTTCTTTTTTTCTTTTGCATCCTATCATCTTATTCTTGCAGGCAGAGTACTGATATATTTTGTTGGAGACCTAATATAAATAATTACAATTAAACAATATAATGAAGAAATTCTGATTTGTATGATTTTACCAATGGATTTTTAAACCCTTAAGAGAAGCAAACTGGACAAGAGGATAAGATTATTAGCCAGCAATCAACTTAAAAGACAATAGAGGAAGTCTGTTAGATTTTATGGTAGTATCTAGTCCTAATGATGATCTTGAAGTAATCAGGCTCCACCTGAATCACATAACTTGCATTTATTGCAGGGCATTAATTACATCATTATACAGGTAGTCCCCGATGACCACAATTTATGTAGTTAAATGACACCTTTGTTAATTTAGTTTTGCCCCATTTTACCACCTCTCTTGCCACAGTTGTTAAGTGAATCACTGCAGTTGATAAGTTAGTAACCCAGTTGTTAACTGAATCTGGCTTCCTCACTGACTTTGCCCGTCAGAAGGTCGCAAAAAGTGACAATATCACCTTGGGAGACAGCAATGGCCATAAATATGAACCAGTTGCCAAGCCTCTGAATTTTGATCACAGGATCATGGGGATGCTGCAAAAGTCGTAACTGTGAAAAACAGTCTTAAGTCACATTTTTCAGTGTTGTTGTAACTTTGAATGGTCACTAAACAAACTGTTGTAAGTTGAGGACTACCTGAATTTTAATTGATGAATAAGTTATACCATAGGGAAGTCTATAATATACACAGTGACTTTCTGTGAAGATGCAAAAACATTGCTATTACATCACATTTGCACCTTGTTTTGCTTTTGAAGTCTCAAGACAATGATCTTGGAAGTGATCACATTTTGAACTCAGATATATTTCATTTAATTCACCATGTTTTATTCCCAAATAATAGTCAGGACAGATAGTTTGTATTAATAATTGATCCCAAATCACCCACTGAGTAACACAATGAAATTGAATGGAACTTGAAGGCTTTAGAGACCTTATATGGATGGAAATGAACAGTCACCATTTCCAAAGAAAAATTCCTCAAAACTCTTCCTCAATAACTTGCAACAAATGGAAGGCATGAGATTGAGCATGGGGGGGGGGATCCTTTCCTGATTCTTATCCAGATCTATGTAAAATGTAGTTATGGAATTAATTCAGGAACCTAGAGATTACTACGATCACATACCGTATTTTTCGGAGTATAAGACGCACCTTTTTCCTCCCTAAAAGAGGCTGAAAATTTGGGTGCGTCTTATACTCCGAATGTAGCTTTTTTGAAGCTTTTTTTCCAGCCCATACGAGGTGCTAACGATCTTCCCAGCTTTTTTTTCCAGCCCTAAGTCTTTGCAGGCTTGTTTTCATTCCTACTCCCTCTGAAAAAGGTTTTTTCAGCCCTAACCAGGGGATAAAATAATGTGCTGAAGCTGAACAGACTAAGGACGCTAGCCAGATGAATACCTGGTAGGTAGATTTCCCCCCCTATTTTCCTCCCCCAAAACTAAGGTGCGTCTTATACTCCGAAAAATATGGTACTTTTTAATAAATTAAGAAATTTCCATAGTGTAGAGTCTGATAGAAATCTAGGCAATCTTTGAAATAACTAGAAATAATTATTAAAGCAATATTTCTTAATCTTGGTAACTTTAAGATGTATGGACTTCAACATCTTGAATTCCCCAACAAGCATGGGGTTGGTCCACATATCTGAAAAATTGCCAAGGTTGAGAAACACAGATCTAAATGAAAAGAACACAATAGAGTATTAAGTGTGGAAGTTCTATTATTTTGCAATTTTTTTCGGCTACAGACTCATGCAGGGATTTTATTAGTGGACGGTGGCCAGCAAGCAGCAAGAAATCGAGTTTTCTTTGGCCATGTTTTGATAATCAAAGCTTGATGTAATGAAACAAAATTTAAATTATACTTTTGTCAACACATGTGGCATATATTAAGAAACTAACAAGGAACCTTCTAATTAATTATGGTTTCCCATTTTATCCAAATTGGGAACCTACAATTACAAGGTTTCGATCTTAAATTGCACATGAAATAATATCCTGGCAAATCCCTAGCCTAGCAATCATAGTTTTACCATTTAGATGAAATGCAGAAGCTATAATTAATTGAACATTTCCAGATTTGATTTTGTGTCAAAAGGAAGAACAAAGGGACAATTCACAGGCAAAAGATCTATTTATAGACCAGCTTATTAAGATATATTATCATCATGATGCCTCTTATTTTTCTGCTCCTATACATATGTAGAAGACAAAGTCCTATATTATCATGGTATTAAACTATTCTCTACATTTTAAGCTGCTTTACTAAACAAAATAAGCATTGCTCATAAATATACAAATATATACTGTATTTGCAAATTTATAAAAATAAGTACTCTTCATATGTTACACTGATTAAATGAGGCAATTGCCTTTCAGTATGTATGGAAAGCTAGTATATATGTAGAACTATAGGAAAAAAAAGAAAATTCTTTTAACATGTATTAACATGGTATAGGCATATATTCTAATATGATGGGCCACTTAATTATACAAGACACTACCTAGCAAGGTATATTTCAAATTGCTTTAATTACTCAACAGCTTGATAATTTTAATATAACTGTATTACACCTTCCAAAGCTTCATTTGGATTTATTTATTTTTAAAGAAGCTGCATATACAAAAGAGAAAAAATCTTCATAAAGCTTCATAGTAAAAACTATGAAAAACTAACTTCCAAGACTTAATATTCTTCACATTCATCTTTAAAACAATATTTTTTCCCTCTTGAGTCTGCTGTTCTTAATCAATACACATGGTTTTAGCATCACTTTTATTAAAGATTTTAATTACAGCAGTAAAAGCGAACACAAATAAAACTTGGAAAATAGAATGAATAAAAAGTGCAAAGAAAGAAAAAAAAAACACAAGACAAAAAACCCTGTTTTGTAATCCACTTTTTATTATCCAGTTTTTTATATTTCTGCATCAGATTTAATACATTATAGGCATAATCTTATCTACAGAATCAAACATTAGTACTGACATTTCTTATATTGTAGCCACTAATATCTGACCCCATTCTTCAAAATTCTCGTAATATTTCTAATGATATAGTGATTGGTGTCATTTTCGCCCTCTTTTTCCACCTGGAATCTTTAGTCCATTCTAGTGTCCAACTTTTTGATAATCATAAAATTTCAAATTATGGTTTTAACTCAAGATAGACAAAACATTCTGGTTCCCACAAATGCTCTGTATTTTATTTAATTATGTCCAAATTCTTGTAGTAAAAGTCAATATTCCAAATTTAGCTGGATCCTTAATCCATTTATAAATTTCTTAGATTAAAATCTTAGCTAACTTTTTGCCATTTATTTCCATTAACTTCTTAAATTTTTGGTTATTTTTTTCTTTTGTTCAAAAAGAATGGTAAACTTACCATGTGGCTTTTCAAGCATGTTGTTCTATGGATCTCTAATAGACTTAAAATAGTAAATACACAACTTTTGAACGTTATTACGAAGTGAGTACTAGGTGACAAACATATGAAATGAAAGTACTTTTAATTAACTTCCAAGATTTAACATTCTTTACTTTTTAAATTTCAGAGGCCTGCCACTTATGCGGAGGCCTGCCCTCTCCCCCTGCCGGTCTGCAGAGATGGAAAGGTGCTTTATGTAACTGATTTTTTTAAAAAGTAAAAAAGCTATGGCTAAATTTGTTAGGCAAGATCAATATTAAGAGGCTTCTAGATATGTTTTATGATTATGTACACATCTAATTGTTGTAAGCAATATCCTTCTGGGTTTGGTTCCAAGTGGGGAAAAAGACACTGGAAGCATGGGACTGCTTGGAAAGATGGACAGCAGGACCACATGGTCTGAGGTCCTAGGGAAAGGGGAACAACATGCCTCGAGGATGTTGAAGAAGGAGAGAAGGGGTGAGATGCTGAGAGTGCCATAGTTTATACCCTCTGTTCAGACTCTCCTCCCCTGGTAAGGGCTATCTTAATAGGACGACAGCAATACGAGCCAGCTACATCGAAAAGAATTTTATTGATTGTAAGAAAGATGAGCTGAGTTAGAGATGAGATATTTTATTTGGGTTATCTAGTTTTAGAAATTTAGTTATTGAATTCTGATATCGTTGAATTTTGATGTTATGTACCATCTATATTTTTGTACAGTTGTTTCTGTACCTGTTTGTTCTGTCTCTTTTTTGGAAAAGGCCTTCGGGCTATTCAATAAACGTATTGTATTGTATTGTATTGTACCCTCTGTTGGGCCCCGCCCCGGGACCTCCTGCTCCTGTGCAATAAATGCACTCTGATTGGCTGTCAGACTTTGTAGGCTGTCCTGAGTCCATTTTGCTTGAGCGTTGCTGATGCAATCTTCCCAGGTGCCATGTGATGAGTTTCTGTTTGCTAGATGGGTCTGCCTGAAGGGGGTAGATCTTTGTTATGTAGAATAGACTGGTCCAGGCTATTAACAAAGGTGTGTGTGTGGGGGGAATGAGTGATCTGGGCCATTCCTTGATGGCACATTGACAAAGGTGGAGGCTACTAAGAGTGAGTCTTTTTTCTGCCTAAAAGCATGTTTCTCCATTTCTCAGCCAGGGATATTCTGTATAATATTCTGCCTTTTAAATATTTCCTAGGATATTTCATTTTTCTAGGAGAGGGGTGGGTGCTAACTTCCTACAATAGATTCTGTCTTCATTTTGGAAATGATGACTATTCATAAAATATTAATAAGCACACTTCTTTACAAATATTCATAATTATTTGTCATATTAGAACAACTCAAAGTAAGCATTTCAATGCTAAGTTGAAAACTGATCATATACACCCAGAAAAAGATGTTAAGTAATACCCACAGCATCAATACTCTCATTGTAATTGTGCACATTTTGAATAAAGAAACCTTTCATAAGCTTTCATTCTTTTTTGTGCTGCCATTAGTAGACTGGCAATGTTTACAACATTCTGCTACCAGAAAACAGAAAACCAGTTTGTAGTACTGGTATTTTAAGGTCAGGTTTTTTTTAAAGTAATGCTTATGCTTGTCTCAATTATTTGTATTTTAAAGTTTTCACATCTGAGAAATTCAAAGGTATTATTCAACATTTCTCTATCTAATATTGTTCACAATTAAAGTTATACACAGGTATATAATATATGCACCCAGTACTCCTAATCTGGCCAATTTTACTCTCAATACAATAAGTGCTGGAATGTTTATTCTTGTGATACTAAAATAATACAGTAAAGTTATCAGAATATAGGATTGCAAAATGTTATTATTGTAAGCTTTGGCTACTCTAATGAAAAGATCATCAAGGCAGCTAATGAAACCAAAGAGACGTAAATCTAAAAACCCAGGCTTCAAAACTACACAGAAAAACACTCTTAAACTGTAAAATATATATACAATGTTTATATATACAATATATATATACAATATATATATATATATATATATATATATATATATAGATAGATAGATAGATAGATAGATAGATAGATAGATAGATAGATAGATAGATAGATAGATATACATACATACATACATACACATACATACATACACACATATATACAGTATGTATGTATATATAGTATACATAATGTATATATACATAATGTATATACATAATGTATATATATATATGAAAACATTATATGTCCTGGAAAGACACTACATCAGGGAAAGAAAAGCCCAAACCCAGCAGAAACCAGTGGAATTTGACATTAATTTGTGAATAATGACAACATTAAAAGATTAGAAGTGAAATCATGGAATATTGTTTTGATCTAAATGAAATTTCAAAATTCAGAGAGGGAAGCTGTATCAGAAAATCTTTTCCCAACTATATTCAAGAATTTATCATTGTCTTCCCAGGTACTTTTTAAAATAAGGTCACTATCAAGATGCAAGGTTTGAATGTATTTCCCATAGGTATCTTTCAACTGATCTCTTCTGCTCAGCCAACAATTGAGCACATATTTGTGGGAATAAACAGGAATATGGAATGAATTTCCATAGCCAAGTAGATTTGACTCCAATCTGTATCTTTAAACAAATTGGTCAACACCTCTTTTTCTCAGGATCTTTACTGGTTCCCTATTCTGAACTGTAATTCACATTCCATGTTCATTTCAAGAAGAAAAGTGGGACATAAGCCTAGATGTAAATAAATATGAAAGGCATGCCCACAAGTAATATTTCTAAAAAGGGTCCTTATTAATAGTTTATAAATAGTCATAGTTTCTAAAATGGAGTCCGGACATAAGCTGTGTACATAATCATAAAGCATATCTGAAAGCCTCTTAATATTGATCTTGTCTAACAAATTTAGTCATAGCTTTTTTACCATTTCTTTTTTATCTGTTAAATAAAACTAGTATGTCCTTCCAGAATAGAAGTACATAAAAGCACTATATCTAGGGTGGACTATTTTTACTCTTCTGGCCCATGGGGTCTCTCCATTCAATCTGCCGATTAAGTCTCCAAGCAGAGAAAACAACTGTTTGAGAATCACCATAAGTGGGAAGAAGCTTCATTTACTGACATCATGTACTGACTTTTGGAAAAAGATTTCTCCCTCCTGTCCATGTGTCAGTGAATAAGTATATGATTCATCTGAACAATTGCACTGCCTTAAAATCTGAAACTTCTGAAATACCAATTTTTATTTATTCTTTGACCTGCCTTTGTTTTTATACATAATTCAAGGCACTGAACAAAACGAGTTCTCCTTCCTCCTCCTATTTTCCCCACAATTCCTCCTCTGTGGGGTGTGTTGGGTTGAGAGAGAGTGGCTGGTCCAAAGTCACATCCCAGCTTTCATGGTTAAGGCATGTCTAGAACTCCCAGTCTCCTGGTCTCTAACCTGGGGCTATATAACCACTAGACCAAAGTGATCTATTATCAAGAATATTCTAATTTCAGTACAGATTGAACTGCTTCACTTACCTGTGAAATACTTATTTTTAACAGGGAAAGGACTGGCTATTTAGTCATCATAAAAAAGAACATTTACCTTGTCAGTTGAGACCATATAATAAAACTGTGATGGTATACAACCAGCTACAACAAAAACGTTCTTGACTACTGAACAAAGTCATTCTTACAAAGACTGCCAGTGTTTTCAGTACAAGCCGCTGACTACAGCCTCAGATTCCCAGGAATGAAGTAACGGCATCAGATGGCCCAATGTGAGATTTGCTTTGTATTACAGTGGTGCGTACAATGAATAAGAGAACTCTGTGTATTCTGATTTAATCATTACTGAAAATTTACTGTTAGAATATGTGGTCTAGTTATTTCATGGCATCTGGAGGATAAAAATATACAAGAGATTCCTATAGGTTTTCAGTCTGGTCTAGCAACAAGATTTATTTGTTGAAAAAGAAACTTTTAAAATTGAATTTACAATTGAATAAAAACAAAATAAAACCATTTTAATTGAAAAAACCCTATACGATTATTATATTTTTAAAAGGCAGCATTTTTTGCTTATTTTAAAAATGCAAAGTATGTTTTAGGTGTAGCAAGCAATATTCTTAATATGGTTCTCTGATAAATGCCTAGCCAGCAAAAATGATGGGTTATTGTTATCAACTAATACCTTATATTCCTGTCACAGGCTGATAGGGAAATGAATGAAATCGGCTGTTTAATAAGACTTCTCTATGACCCACAGCCAGTAAACTGTTTCAATGCTGGGGAAAAACAAACAGACAAACAAACAAACAAACCACAGGTTCTGTTTAATTTTCAGTTTATAGATAAACACATTAAGCACTAGAAAAACAAAAACCCTTTAACTGGTAGGACAAAGACTGAAAATGTACTTGATTTGTTCACTAAAAAAGGCCAGATTATGGCTTTTCACTACAATCATCCTTAAAATGCATAAATTTAAGGTCTCTCAAACACCTAACCCTAGCTTTTCTTATTTTTTTTAAATTCTTTAATTGCCTCACTCTCATATTTTGAATTTAGTTAACAGTTGGAACATTATTTTCCTTCTCTTCCTAAATTTGGAATTATAATCATGTAGCAAATAACCTTACTTTGAAGAAAAAATGCAGAAAAAAACCTGAGGAAAATTAATCTTATAATAAAAATGGCCCAGCTCTGTTTATCAAAGGGATTTCTAAATTCTGCATGGAACAAATGTAAATTTATACAAATGCATGTGAAATGTGATATGTTTATTTTTCACACACATCAGAACTTTATTTGGCACTCATTTCCTCCTTTTATCCACAGGGAATTTACCAACTCCTTGTAAAAAGAGAAATACTACTATAAGAGTGAAAAAGAGAAAACCCACAGTAAAACAATGAAGCAATGCTTCTAGTTTTATCTAATTTTACTTATAAGTAGGCCTGATAACAAGTTTTGAATATATTTTTGTAACTATTAATATCTTGCCTTAATTTTTTTATTATTTCCCCAAAGCAATAAAAGCTTATAAATTTTAGTAATACAATAAAATGCAAACAAATCATTACTCAAAACAATAAAAAGTAAAGTAGAGTAATGACTAAACACATTTATGTACAATTAGCTTTTTCTAATACAGCACAATTTCTCTTGTAATAAACCAGGATGTTAAGTATATGTCAAAATGAGAAGATCCCATTGCTAATTCTGTTTGATCCACAGTATAGTGGTATGTTGCATAATTACATCAAAATCAATGTAACTGCTAAATGAAACACTCATGTCCTTCTTTTTCTGAGAAAGAGGCCCCCAAAGGAATGAAATCAAAGTAGACCTGGAAAATGGTAGAAATGTATTTAGAGAAAGTGTTGTACCTATATATACATCTATATTGTTTCTGTAGAATCCTTGGTGCTCTCTAAGCTTATCTATTTGCTTGCATACATTTCATATTCTTTTCTCCTTGGTTCCTTGATTAGGCTGCTGTTTACTGCTTGACAGTTTTTCTGGTTTTAATCCAGTTGTTAATCCTTACTTATCTGGATACTGATTATGGTAAGGAGGTATTGTGGCCTTTTTGTTTCCTTTTAAACTTTTTTATTAACTCTTTTGACTCCCTTCTACCACTGAAGTTACCACCTGTTTGGATAATAAAATGTCTGCAAAGAACCAAGCTCAGAGAACCCAAGAACTCTAGTGTTCAACTCTGAGCTACATGTATTCTCTCTCCTATTGGTACTGTATTGTTTCATCTAGGGGTGGATTCCACTTACCTTCCCCACCGGTTCGCATTGCGACATTTTGCGCGCACGTGCACGCTACGGTTGCATGCGCGTGCGCATCCCCTCATGCAATTAGGCTTCCGCGCATGCTCAGGAGCTGGAATCAGGCTGAAACACAGCTGAGGAACTCATCAGCTGTGCTTCGGGCGAAGAAATAAAGGTCAGTATTAACCTGGGGGCGGATGGGAGGGCCCTTTTTCAAGCTGATGAATGAAAAAAAAGATGGCGGTGCGCATGGACTGGCACCGGCCGATCCAGTAATGTGACATCACCAGCAGATCGGTAACGGTTCAGGTGATGTGATCCGAACCGGGAGGAACCCACCCCTGCTCCAATCCCTGAATCAACAGGAGGAGTTTATGAAATCAAGGTGAAAGTTCTTCATGGCAAATTCATACAGAGGCAATTCCCCAGGAACTGCATTTGCCCTGAAAGTTTAGAAAATATTTAAGGCTGCATCTTTTTTTTTGTCTGGCCTTTAATTGTTAAACAATTTAGGGTTTGTTTTTTAAATTAATTTTAACCTGTACTTTATTTTTTTTAAATTCTTTTTATGTTTTAATTTTTATTAAAACATAAAAACACATGAGTGTTTAGGATGGAAATGATCAAAATCAGTAAATCTGGACATAGTTCAGACTGGGTCCTATGCCAACTGGGTGTGGGGACTGCCAATCAAAGAATTGGAAGCAGGGCACCTCCTTTCAGTCTATACTGCAGAGTGAGGAAGGAATTGAGGAGAGATGGTTTTGTGAAACAGACAAGAGCTCAGAATGCCAATCTAGCAAAATGGGAGAGAAACAGGCTTGTGACTAGAATCTAAATAATATTTGGATAGCCAAAATATTGCTTTATTGAACAATTGTTTTCATCATTTCTCCATCAAATTCATGCATATTTAACTCTTGTTACTGCAGTGCTGAATTTCATTTATAAATGAGTCACCACAAACTAATCACATGGAAAACTTTGGTATAATGTAATATTAAACCCCCAGAAGGTTGAGTAAAGAAGTTTAGAGTAATATGCTAATTAACTCCCTGTTTGTGAGTGAAAAGCTGTCTTTCATTTTGATTATTTAAATTTGATCATACCTGCATAAAAGTAATTTGAGTGACTCAAAAGCAGCAGGGACTTGCCATCAAATGCTACAATATAGAATGTTCCTATTTATGGTTCTATGCAGTTACATTTTTTCTTAAGACAATCCATTCCATTCCTTCTGCAATCTTTGTTCCTTCTTCAAATAGCTACTGACTGTGTAATTCCAACCCTTTTGTGATTGTGGATCCTACGAAAAGACCCACTATTTTTGAAGACTTACAGACAGGTATTAATTTGTGCCCCACCTTGTTCTGCAGCACTTTTTGGGAACTGAATTTCAGTTGCCGCAAACCTTTGCAAATATATCTGACACACAATGTTGTAGCTTTGGATGGAAGAAACACCAGAAAGAAAATAAATCCTTACACTACCAAAAGTGTTAAGTCACCAATATGCATATGCCTATTCCTTAAAATAATCTTGAAATTTCAAAACTTTTAAACTGACTTTCAGAGTGGAGATTAATAACTGTTTTAACACATGTAAGTCAGTGGTGGGTTTCTACCGGTTTGCCCCGGTTCGGGCAAACTGGTAGCAGTGGCGGTGGGAGGCTCCGCCCACCCACCCAGACGTCATCATGGACATTCTGCGCATGCGCAGAAAGTTCTGTGCAGGCGCAGAAGTGGCGCGCACGCACTCCCAAACCAATAGCAAAGTTAAGTGAAACCCACCACTGATGTAAGTATAATAATCCCATTATATCTCTGAAATTTATGTAATTAGAAAGCAAAGAGAAAAAAGAAAGCAAATAATAAATAATGAATTCTGTTTGTCTAAAGACATTAATGGAAAAAACACTAAAAATCCTTCCGCCATGAATGCTAATGGTTTGATGAACTTATTTTGCACAAAGAATACAAAGCAGAGCTGAGAGTTCTTGAATATTATTCAAATTTATAGTCTGTCCTATTGCTAAAATGTGAATATATTAAGTACAATATAGAGTCACATTTCTGAGGTATGTGACTACTAGTCACTTAAAAAAAAAATCAACTACCGTATTTTTCGGAGTATAGGACGCACCTTTTTACTCCCAAAAAGGGGGTCAAAAAGTGGGTGCGTCCTATACTCCGAATGTACCCCCATCCACCTGCCAGCCGCCACTCAGCCTGGGGAGGAAAGCGTTTTCAGGCGGCAGCGCTGCGATCCCCTCCCCGATTCCAAAAACAGAGCGTGCGGAGACCCCAAAAAAGCATCGCGTTTCAGGTTGCATGCCCTGTTTTTGGAATGGGGAAGGAAGTGTTTTCGGGCTGCAGCACCAGCAGGAACCACCCACCGCCTGAAACACAATGCTCTTTTTTTGGCAAAAAAAGAGCATTGCGTTTCAGGCATTTTCGGCCGGTTCCAGCCATTGCTGGCCACCGCCGCTGCCGCCGTTGCAGCCTCCGCCCCTGCCGGAGGACCTGCCGCCGCTGCAAGCGCCCCCGTTGCAGCCCCACCCCGCCGGAGGACCTGCCGCCGCCGCAACCGCCCCCGTTGCAGCCCCGCCCCGCCGGAGGACCTGCCGCCGCCGCAACCGCCCCGTTGCAGCCCCGCTCCCGCCGGAGGACCTGCCGCCGCCCCCGTTGCAGCCCCGCCCCCGTCGAAAGACACGCCGCCGCAGCCGCCGCATTCCCGCTGCAGGACCCGACGACTCCGATACTCACCACCGCCGATGCTCGCCGCCACCGGAGCCACCGTTGCTGCTGCCTGAAGCGAGCAGCCTGACAGGTATGAGGACAAACTTCCAAGTTTGAAGAGCCCTGGGTTAGCGGTGCAAGGGTCTTCAAACTTGGCAAGTTTAAGACTAGTGGACTTCAACTCCCAGAATTCCTCCTCCAGTCATGCTAGCTCAGGAATGACTGGAGGAGGAATTCTGGGAGTTGAAGTCCACAAGTCTTAAACTTGCCAAGTTTGAAGACCCTTGTCACCTCTAACCCAGGGCTCTTCAAACTTGGCAACTTTAAGACTTGTGGACTTTAACTCCCATTCCTGAGCTAGGATGACTGGAGGAGGAATTCTGGGAGTTGAAGTCCACAAGTCTTAAACTTGCCAAGGGGGTGCAAGGGTCTTCAAACTTGTGGACTTCAACTGCCAGAATTCCTCCTCCAATTCCTAGCTCAGGAATTGGAGTTGAAGTCCACAAGTCTTAAAGCTGTCAAGTTTGACAGCTGTCAAACCCCTGGGTTAGGGGTTAGGGGTGCAAGAGTCTTCAAACTTGGCAAGACTTTTTACAACCATGTACACTTTTTACAAACTTCAAACTTGACAGGTTTAAGACTTGTGGACTTCAACTCCCATTCCTGAGCTAGCATGACTGGAGGAGGAATTCTGGGAGTTGAAGTCCACAAGTCTTAAAGCTGTCAAGTTTGAAATTTGTAAAAAGTGTACATGGTTGTAAAAAGTATACATAGTTGTAGAAAGTATTCTGCTATACTGTTATTTTATTAAATAATATATTACTACACCATTTGGTTCAGAATACTTTTTTCCTTGTTTTCCTCCTCTAAAATCTAGGTGCGTCCTATACTCCGGTGCGTCCTATTCTCCGAAAAATACGGTAATTGTACTGTAACAATGCTAGGATTTGAATAGAATTCTACTATTTTAACTATTAAATTCCACAAATCCATGGGTAAAAATCGACAAATCTTTCATGACTTTGTTTATAGATAATTCAAGAACTGATTTTTTTACATGCTTTGCTTGTTCTTGACATTGTAATGTCCTAGATGTACTGTGTTAAATGTGCTAGCATGGTTTACAAAATCAGGCAAAGCTGTATTAATAACATCAGCACTAGTTGAATGCTATTCCTCTGCATAATGTTCATACTGCAGCTATAATAAGTAAAGCATTCTAATAATTTGTTTGGCACTACTCTTGAAAAAGTTTCTTGCGTCAAATAAAACTATCTTGCCAGCTTAATCCATAGTGGAAAGTTGTTTGCTCTGCTCTGCACATAAATTCACATCATTCAGCAGAGTAAACTACTAACATTCATTGAAGGAAGAGTATGAAATAGGATCTCAAACAAAATGGTGGAGGATACTGAAATTTGTCCACAACTAACTCCTATAAGTAATCGAAAACTTTTTAAATCCCTGAAAAGACAGCAAGTGATATTTTCCTCTGCAGAAATAACTAAAATAAATACATTTTGTAAATATTTAAGTATATCTTTTCATGTGACAACACTTTTCATGTGACAAGAAATGATACTTGGCTACAATGTAAACTACTGAGTATACAGCTTGTATAACAGTGTAAATGTGCTGTCCCCTCAAAAAAACGCAACACACAACCATTAATATCTAAACTGCTGGCAACAAAAGTGAGTACACCCCTAAGTGATAATGTCCAAATGGGGCTCAAAGTGTCAATATTTTGTGTAGCCACCATTATTTTCCAGCATTGCCTTAACCCTCTTGGGCATAGAGTTCACCAGAGCTTCACAGATTGCTACTTGAGTCCTCTTCCACTCCTCCCTGACAACGTCATGGAGCTGGTGGATGTTAGAGACCTTGCGCACCTCCACCTTCCATTTCAGGATGCGCCACAGATGCTCAATAGGGTTTAGGTCTGGAGACATGCTTGGCCAGTCTCTCACCTTTACCCTCAGCTTCTATAGCAAGGCAGTGGTCATTTTGGAGGTGTGTTTGGGGTAGTTATTGTGTTGGAATATTGTCCTGCGCCCAGTCTCTGAAGGGAGGGGATCATGCTCTGCTTCATGTCAGAGTACATGCTGGCATTCATGGTTCCTTCAATCAACTGTAGCTCCCCAGTGCCGGCAGCACTCATGCAGCCCCAGACCATGACATTCCCACCACGATGCTTGACTGTAGGCAAGACACACTTGCCTTTGTATTCCTCACCTGGTTGCCGTCACACACGCTAGACACCATCTTTACTAAATAAGTTTATCATGGTCTCATCGGACCACAGGACATGGTGCCAGAAATCCATGTCCTTAGTCTGCTTGTCTGCAGCAAACCGTTTGCGGGCTTTCTTATGCATCATCTTTAGAAGAGGCTTCCTTCTGGGATGACAGCCCTGCAGACCAATTTGATGCAGTTTGTGACCTATGGTCTGAGCACTTACAAGCTGACCCCCCCACCCCTTCAACCTCTGCAACAATGCTGGCAGCATTCATACATTTATTTCCCAAAGCCAACCTCTGGATATGATGATGAGCACGGGCACTCAACTTCTTTGGTCGACCATGGCAAGGCCTGTTCTGAGTGGAACCTGTGCTGTTAAGCCACTGTATGGTCTTGGCCACCATGCTTCAGCTCAGTTTCAGGGTCTTGGCAATCTCCTTATAGCCTAGGCCCGTGATGGCGAATCTATGGTACACATACCACAGATGGCACAGAGAGACCTTTCTGCAGGCATGTGAGCCGTCGCCCAGCTCAGCTCTAACGCGCATGCATGTGTCATCTGATCCTGGCCAGCTGATTTTCAGTTATCTGTCATGTCTGCATGGAGCGCATACGGGAGACATGCATGCATGTGGGGGGGGTCAGGTGGGTCACGCATGCATGTGCGGGGGCAGGGGGTATGGCACCCCTGTGGCCCATTTTTGGTCCCAGAAAGCTGCAGGGGGGCCTGCTAGGCCCAAAACAGAGCATGGGGGTGCGGTACCCCCCGCAGCCCATGCTTGATCCCAGGAGGCTGCAGGAGGTCTGCTAGGCCCAAAATGGGCGAGGGGGTCATGCACGCATGCGCAGGGGGAGCACAGGGGAGTTGCGCATGCACGCATGGGGGAGCAGGGAGCGTCACATGTGCATGCGCGGGGGACAGGGGGGAGCATGGGAGAGTCCCCTCAAAATAACGCAATATACAACCATTTTATGTCTAAACTGCTGGCAACAAAAGTGAGTACATCCCTAAGTGATAATGTCCAAATGGGGCCCAAAGTGTCAATTATTTTCCAGCATTGCCTTAACCCTCTTGGGCCTAGAGTTCACCAGAGCTTCACAGGTTGCCACTGGAGTCCTCTTCCACTCTTCTATGATGACATCACGCACTGGCCACAACCACGCCCAATTTAGCAAAGGGGAAAAAAGTCACGATATGTCATGTGACGATGCTGTGACGACACGAGTTTGACACCCCTGGTCTACTACATACCCAACTCCAGTGTTACTAGAACTCACCTATCCTCATAATAGCTGCTCAGATTAAGTATGTTTATGCATGGCCATTATATTATACTCTTGTACTCCTCTTGCATTTGTTGAACACCAAGAGAGCAAGCAGGATCTACCAGCATTGCAACCTCATTTCCTCAGCTGACATTAGTATCAACTTCAGAAAGATATAAGATACCACTTTGATGCACATCAAACTACAGGTAGTCCTCGACCTACGACCACAATTGAGCCCCAAATTTTTGTTGTTAAGTGAGACATTTGTTAAATGAATTTTACAGTTGATAAGTAAGTAACCTCGTTGTTAATTAAATCTGTCTTTCCACTGACTTTTCTTGTCAGAAGGATGCAAGAGGGGAATCACATGACCTTGGGACACAGCAATGGTCATAAATATGAACCAGTTAACGAGCATCTGGATTTTGATCACATGATCATGAGGATGCTGAAAAGGTTGTAAGTGTGAAAGACGATCATAAGTAACTTTTTTCAGTGCCGTTTGAACGGTCACTAAATGAACTGTTGTAAATCGAGGACTACCTATATTAATCAACAATAACACAGAAACACTATCAAACAGAAGTATAACTCTACAATTCTAAGTGGTATTTTTTTTTGATAAGAGATTAGGGACTTTCTTGTTAGTGCATTAGTGCACATTTTCTTATTGCAGCCAAAATATAGCAATTGTCATGCAGCCCTCATGAGTTTTAATCTGAGTACTCTATTAAAAAATATGAGATACTATTAACTTGCATGTCCAACATTTGGAAATAATACTCTTCTGAAACTCTCTTTTGTCTACTACCTATTCAGTGTTACAGTTGTTGGAGGAGGATGTAGCTTTGTGGAGACACGCTAAAAAGGCTAATTAAGAAATGTATAGTTTCCACTAAGAAGGACACAAATGGCTCTGACTCATTTTATTTTTGTGAATGCTTCCTTAAAAGCATGGGCACCTTCACTTAAGCCAGTTATATGGTCCGTCATAAATTAAATTTACTCTAAGTATTGCTGATATAACATGCCAACAATAAAGTATCATAATCTTGTACCATCTGACTTATATAGGAGGCATATGAAAATATTGTCTCCCAAGTTGCTTTAAGACTCGTATCTTCCTCCAATTCCACTGAAACTGTACAATTCACATAAACCAGGCTTGAAGGACCCATATATAAGGCTCCTCCTTCTTTTCTCAGAAAGCTAGTTTCTTCAAATCTCTAATTGCCACTGAATTTATGATCATGAGTGGGTTTTCTCAGTTATGTCTTCTTTCTCTAGCTAGTATAAACTTTAGTCATATTTTAACCTACATCCAAACATTGATATCTAGTCACACCATAAACGTAAGTCTGGTGTGTCTTTATCTAGTGCAGCCAGATTAGCGGTGAATGAGTGAGTTGTTCCCACCAGGCAAATGTGCATATGTAAGAATGCAGCAAGTACACAACTTGTGAGGAAGCTAGAGTGGACCAAACTAAAGTGGAAAACTGGCAGACGAAAATGAAGAAACCCTTTCCACACCTTTGCTTTTCTGCTTTGTATGCTCTTTTTCAGATAAGCTTTTATTTAAAAAAAATCTGAGTTTGCTATCTATACGCAATAGCTCTCAGTGCGATTTAGGCTCTATTAATACAGTGCCAGTAATATAAGTAAGCACTTGCAGCATCCACTTTAAAGGCAGGCATGTGGGGGCTGATCTGTGTGGCAAGCAGATGTACATGAAGAGCTGACCACCCAAAATGCCTTGAGAAAAGGTCTTGGCATGAAGTGTTGAAACCGACAAATGTCTTAGCAAATGGCCTCTATAATGGCTTCTGCACTGTGTCAGGTTCCGATGTAATGAAGGATGCAAACACAGATGAAGGCTTGAACCTTGTTTATTTCACACCGGCACAAACTAACATCCAAACATATTGTAAAGAGAATAAATTGTTGGAGCTATTGCTCCGTGCTCCCCACCACCTGATAAAGCCCTCAACCTTATCATTATTGCAGCCCCACCCTGTTTCTAGCTAATCCAACATGCCCCCATATGCCTGACTAAGGAGCCTCCCACTTGCCAGGCACGACACCCGAGCTCATAGCATAGCCTGCAGTCTGTTCGAGGAAGTCACTCAGAGCTTACAGCTGAGCAGGGGGGGAAGCCAGCATGCTGCCCCCGGCATCCTGGAACCACCCACATCAACCAGGAGCCATATCGTCTTACAGCTGCTTTGAGGGAAAGCCCGGCATGCTGCCCACGTCATTCAGAAACATCCAGAGCCCCCAGGCAAGCTCCCTTCTGTCACCCCCTCTGTCCTCTCTTCAATGTGGCAGCCTGAGCGCTGGACATGCTGGGCTGACATGCGGTCCCCCCCACCACAGGGACAGGAGCTGGCACACAAAGGTTTACAGTGAGAGGTGCTCCACCCAACCTTCCACCCGGCTTTCCCGGCTATTTCCGGTGAAATTTAGCAATCAGTAGAGAGGCCTTGATGTCTTTATCGGATACCCAGGATGCCTCAGACAGGGGGTATCCTTTCTATAGAAGTAAATATTGCAGCTGACCCCCGTGCCACCGGGCGTCCAGTATATCTTTTACTTCATAGTGCATATCACTATGAAGTAATAGTGGTGGTGGTGGTGGGGTAGTGTCAGGTCCCCTGATTTTGGCTGTGTGGGTCAGTCAGAGTAGGCTACAATGAAACACCGGATGGGTCTTTCCTAGCAGACGGGGAAGTTTGAGTTGTATGGTTACAGGGTTGATAACCCGTACAATGGCGAAGGGTCCTATGTATTTAGGGCAGTTTTCTACTAGGCAGGTTCAGTTTCAGGTACTTGGTTGACAAATATACCACCTGGCCCATATGGAATGATGGCTGCTCTTGCTGGTGTTTGTCTGACTGTATTTTGTATTCTGCGGCTGCCTGGTGTAAAGCCTAACTACTGCCACACCCCCGTTGTTTGCTCCAACCATGCCTGTACCCCCATGTCTGCTGGAGCCAGACATTCCAATATTGGCATGAATTCCCTACCCGTGGCTACTTGGAAGGGGTGAACCCCGTACTACTATGTACCGCATTATTGTATGCAACTTCTGCGAATGGTAATAGGTCAGCCCAGTCCGTTTGCTGATGTTGTACATAGCATCTTAAGTACTTCTCCACCATGGTATTAGCTCTTTCAACTGCTCCATTGGTGGCGGAGTGATATGCTGAGCTTAGGTCTTGTGATGATCCAACTGTAATCAAGAAGTTCTTCCAAAATTTTGCTGTAAATTGCACCCCTCTATCTGATATCACTCTTTGTGGGATGCCATGAAGGCGATATATGTGGATGAGAATTAGCCAATTTCCTAGCTGAGGGGAGTCCTGGGCAGGCTATAAAATGGGCCTGCTTTGAAAACAAATCTATTACTGTCCAGATGACAGTATTGCCCCGACTCTCTGATAGATCGACTATAAAGTCCATCGCAAGCTGTTCCCACGGACGTGATGGAGTTGCCACTTTTTGCAACAGTCCTGGTGGTTTCCCAGACTGGGATTTCATAGTCACACATACCACACAACTGCGGACGTAATCCTCTATATCCCGTTTCATCTGGGGCCACCAGAACTGTTGGTTGGTAAGATGCAGGGTTTTTAAAAACCCAAAATGGCCGGCTGGGCGAGCATCGTGACACCGTCGTAGTACATCATCTAACAGCCCGGGGAACATATAGCTTGGACCCTTTCCAAACGTAACCGTCTCTTCGAGTGAGTAGAGCACGGTTCTCCTTGTACCAGGAATCTACTGGAAGAGCCGACTGGATGGCCCGAGGAATGAGGTCGGTGCCTCCCAATGGAGGAGCTTTCACATCTAGGGCCTGGGTTTTGTCTGTCGGGACAATGGCCTGTACCACCTCATCTCTAACACTGTCAAATTGTGGTTTCCTAGAAAGGGCATCCGCTAGGAAGTTCCTACCTGCTGGTATGTATTTCAGGGTAAAATTAAACCGCAGGAAATACATGGCCTTTTGTACCTGTTTCAATGACAACCGCCTAGGGGTTTGGAGAGCCTCCAGGTTCTTGTGGTCCATCCACACCTCGAAGGGCACCTCTCCCCCCTCTAGTAAATGTCGCCACGTAACTAATGCCCATCGGACCGCGAAAGCCTCCTTCTCCCAAATTGGCCAGTTACGTTCGGCCTCCGTCAACTTACGTGATGTGTAGGCACATAGTTGCAATACTCCTTCCTTGTTCTTTTGTAGGAG
Source organism: Diadophis punctatus similis (assembly GCA_023053685.1). Classification (NCBI taxonomy): domain Eukaryota; kingdom Metazoa; phylum Chordata; class Lepidosauria; order Squamata; family Dipsadidae; genus Diadophis; species Diadophis punctatus. The sequence continues at coordinate 171,740,139 of JALIGW010000003.1, forward strand.
GACAGCAGCCACTGTCACGTCACTGGTGTCAGCCTGCACTATGAATGGTTGAGTCAGGTCTGGGTGCGTGAGGACCGGTTCTTTGGCAAACAGAGCCTTTAAGCGTTCGAATGCTTGCTGGCATTGGAGAGCCCATTCTATCGGGTGATTAGGACAGGGTTTTCCACTTAGGTGTTTAGTCTTCATCAAATCGGTGAGAGGCAGGGCCACTTGTGCAAAGGACGGAATAAATTGGCGATAAAAGTTAGAGAAACCCAGAAAACTCTGTAACTGTTTTCTGGTTTTGGGGGTCTGCCAATACTATTGCTGCCTTCACCTTAGAGGGGTCCATCTCCACTCTCTTCGATGTGGCAGCCCGAGCGCTGGATACGCTGGGCTGACACACTGCTTAGTTACTAATTCACTGCGATTAGGACACAAAAGAAAAATGCTTCTTCCATATACAGTACAAACTACTGTGTTAGAAGACAATTGATTAAAAAAACCTTCTATAAAAATAGGACAGACACTGCTTCTTTCAAAAGAGAATTCCAAAGTATGGCGCAGATCTGCTACATTTAAAAGTCACTGTCTTTTCTTGATTCATTTTAGAATGAAAGCCAAAACCTTAAAAGATGTTTTAGATTCCAGTTTTAGAATCTGCTCCCAAGCAAATTTCATCTTGTGTTTATTTTATTGTTCCTTTGATACCAGACAAAGGGCTGTGCAATTCTTATATCGTTTTAATCTTTTTTTTATTGTCGCACTGTGGCCTTCAAATTAATTTCATACGGTCTCCTAATTAATTTTATACCTACTCTTTTAGCTTCTGCTTTTTAATAGCTTTTTAAATTGGCTGGTTGATTTACTCTTTTTTGTCTTTATATTCCACATTAAGAATGATTCAAATTGATCTGGGAGTCAGAAAAAGGAGAGCTTATTCATGTATCTGCTTTAAGTTTGCCCATTTAAAAATCCAGTTCAAAATCCAGTGGGGGAAAATGATTTCTATTTCATCCCCTTCTTATTTCTCACTTGAAATTATATATATAAAAAAACTGAGATTTACAATGGGCAGACACAAAGTTTAATCTGCACTGAGTTCAGTCATTTTTATTCATTCTATTTCTGTTTAACCTATTACATTTGCCTACATGTTGAGTGTGATCCCTACACACAGCTAAGGATGATATGGAAATAGTATGTTGCAATCTTTTTCCAGAATGTATTGACTTCCCTGTCTAGCCAACCAAACTGGTTTTCTGACAAAGTCTAACATCCACATTCAAAGCAGGTCAATCCTGCATATTTTCCCAGATCAACCAAAATGTTCCCGTACTCTACTAGTGTTCGTTGGTTTTCATACAGTAGTATTATAGAGCTTGTTAATACTTATTGCTTCTTATGATGTTTCTCAATACAGATAGTCCTCGAGTTATGACCACAATTGAGGCCAAAATTTATGTTGCTAAGTAAAACAACGAGAAGTTAAGTGAGTTCGCCCAATTTTACGACTTTTCTTGCCACAGTTGTTAAGTGAATCGTTACATTTGTTCAGTTAGTAACATGGTTGTTAAGTCAATCTGGATTCCTCATTGACTCTGCTTGTCAGAAGATTGCAAAAGGTGATCACATGACCCCAGAACACGGCAACCGTCATAAATATGAACCTGTTGCCAAGCTTCTGAATGTTGATCATGTAACCATAGGGATGCTGCAACGGTCGTAAGTATGAAAAATTGTCATGTCACTTTTTTCAGAGCTGTTGTAACTTTGAACGGTCACTAAATAAACTGTTGTAAATCGAGGATTACCTGTATCTGTTTCTTAAAATGGAATTTCTTATAATCTTTTCATTTGGAATGTGAGGAGGGGCATTTTCAATTCTGAGAGCCATATAGATACCAGGTTGGTTATCAGGAGTTGTAAATGTTCAAATACACCCCATCTCAGACATAACACTTCTTCACAGATATCTAATTCAATTCCTTTCTTTCCAATGTCTACTGTAGAGTGCTGATATCCTGATGCCACTCATGGCAGGAAACCAGTAATATGATCCCCACCAGGCAAATGATCATATAGTGCTTGATTTCATGCTATGAATGGCAGCAAATTGGCTCCCCCTTGTCCAGCAACCGTTTTCCCGGAGACTATTTGCTCACACTGTTCAGCTGGCCAACAAAGAGAAAAGAGCAGTGTCTCTAGGACCACATTTTTTTAGTGACTGAAGATCATATGTAATACCTGTGCTTTGCACAGATGAATTTACAGATTAACAGAGTTGGAAGGGACCTTACAGGTCATCTAGTCTAATCCCCTGCCCAAGCAGAAGACCCTACATCTGCCTGTACCTAGGATTGAACTCACAACCTCCTGATTGTGAGGCAAGAGTTCTACCTCTAGGCCACAGCAGCTGGGCTAAACCTGCCTCTCTGAATACAAACTATCATTCACATGATGAAAGCATGCTTTTCAGAGGAAAGCTACTGGTTTCATTTTGACACCTTTTGGTGTTTTTTTTTAAGATGCCAGGAAGTATGGTTGAAAAAGATTACGCTTTGAACATAGTTCTAGGTTAGAAGTGATCCAGCAAATTGCATATGAAACTGACTTTCACATATCAACTGATAATTAAGAATATTTAAAAATTAACAAAATAAGTGTATTTTTAAAAAAATACACATTTCTAAATACAAGCCCACACTACACTTGGTCAGCAAAAAAGGGTGCACAATTCATCTGTCATCTAATAAAGATAACATGATTCTTGAACACATCAGTTTATTTTTAATTAATGAATTTTAACTTTATTTTATATATCAATTTATATGGGCACCAATGCTAACAAGAATTAAAATACAAAATAAATACTAGGCTAAATGAACAAAATCAGTAAACACCATTCCTAGATGAGTAATATAACACACCACATCCTAACCCAATGTAATGGCACAGGTAGAAAAAACTGGATTAAGGCAATGCCTCAAACACCTTGATTCCACACCATGCAGGTAATAACTAGCATCTTGAATTGCATCTGGAAAAAACTTGAAGTCATTGGAACTTATGCAACAGAAGGTGTAACATGATCAAAGCAAAACACATCAAAAATGCCAATGCTGTGCATTCTGGACTAACTAAAGCTTCTTTATGTTCTTCAAGGACAGCCCCATGTAGAATGCATTACAGTAATCCACTCAGGAGATGACCAAAGAATGAGTGATTAAGTGAAGAGCCTTCTAATCCAGGAAATGTACACAACATGAAACTGTGTGAAGGTCCCTCTATCTATGCAATGCTGTGCGATCAAGTAATGTTACCAAGCACTTCTTTATAAAATCAAGCTATCGTGCAACAGTATTTATATAACCACGTACATTCAATCTCTAGAGATGCAAATTTAAAGCTGATTTTTAAAAGATAAATTTACTTATACCTGTGCTAAATTCTGTCATTTAAATAGGAATCTTCTTCATTCAAAGCTGCTACATGTATAGTAAAGCCACACTTAAAATGTATAGCCAATGGGGTTTATTTAATCTAAATGTCAGGGGTAAGTTGCACAAAATCATTTTACATAGGTACCATAAACCTTACAATTTATACTGCAGAATGTTTTTTTGCCAAGATTACAAGTGCCAACACTGATTTTCCTGAATTTTCTGTATAACTCCCCAAATAATTATTTTACATCTGAACAAGTCAGTTTCCTAAACCTGTTTGAAAGGTTTATCTTCCCATTAATAGGTTTTACATTCATGTTAACATAATACAAAAGTTACCCTGTAAGAGAAGATATTGAGGAAAAAACACATGTACCTCATCAAAGTAGCAACTATTCAAAAACTGTGAATTGACCAATATGAGCTACCAGAAAAGAAGCTTTAAAAAGACTAGGCCATTCCACTTATTTTGAGGGCCCTAAGTGTGATTAAACCTGAATTTAAATCTTTGTATTTGCCTTTGTATCCTATTTTCAACACAATTATTGCCAAAGCTGCTAACAAAAGTATAAGATTAAAAATAAATGTCATGCTTCACTTAAGTATCCAAGATGCTCACACGACAAATTACATGGTTGTCAAAAAAAAAAGTATTATTTGATTTCAGCATAACCAGTACATCCCACATAATTCCTAAAATCAGTCTGATTCACATCAATCTTCAGAATCCTTCAAAGAACACAGGCTAGGGAAGCTTAAGAGAATGCTCAAGAGAAAAAGCGTTTAATCAAGTTATCAGATACACCCTTTATCTTCAATGTCAATGGCAGGTTTAGTCAGAAAAAGAAATCATGCCAAGAACCAGTGCAGGGGAAAAATACACATGACTTAGTTTCTAAATAGATGTATACATTCTAGAGTGTCAACGATCAATGCTGTCAATATTGTGCAACCTCATTTCAGCATGATTGTACAGCTTAAACATTTTGACCCCCTTTCCTTCTTACTTTGATATCCAATTTGATTGAACCAAATAAATTCCATGCAAAAAAGCATAAGCTATCATTCCTAGCTATCAAGATCTTTCTAGTCTGTGTCATTAAAGCCAAGAATGAACCTACCTGGAGGTTGCAATTTCCACTTTAGTTCTAGCCATGGCAGCTGCACGATGGGCACCTTCAAGTGCTCTCTCCACCTTTTCTTTAGTTTTTGTGTTCCTTATTGGTATAAGCTGCTTCCTTATTCCACGGACCAAAACATTGTTTTTATACTTTCCCTCTTCCTTGGTGCCATCTGGAAGCATAGTACATCCATACCCATGTCTCTTGTTGTTTAGCCACTCGCCTTCATATTTCATACCATTTGAACGCTCACTAATACCAAAGCCATTACGCTTGTCATTCTTCCATTCACCCATATAGGTTTCTGTGGTGGTAGCATCAACATGGTCTTCTACTGGAGAATAATCACAGTCCATATCTCCAAAACTAATGGTAGAATTGGCATCACTAGAACTAATCCTGCTCATGGCAGCATCACTCCTGACAGAGCTACGTTTGCTAGATATTGATGATTTTGATTCAGATTTTCTAAGTTTTATACTACCAAGAAGAGATCCTCTTCTGAACAGGCCTCCTTTTTTCTTACTACCAACACTATCGGGATCACTGTGAAAATTCAAAACAAACCCTCCTCTAGTTCCAGCAGGACTTTCTGCAGTGATATCATGTAGAACAGTGCCGTTGCTCTGCTCGCTACGGAGTGAAGCTAGAGATGTCCGGAGGGGTGAACGGATCACAGTCGCCATGCCATAAGGAACACTTTGCCGCATACCATAGCCGTGTCTCATCCCTCCTGTCCATTGTCCCTGGTATGTACCTTGTCAAAGAAAAATAATGAATGAAATAAATAAATAGTTGAAACTTTTATTCAAATATATTCATCAGCAGTCCACAAGATTAAACTTGTATTTTTCAACACAAGTATTTTAAGACAGCACCTGTAGACAATCACAAGCACGAACCTATAGAAATAATTTTAAGGAATTCAAGCATACATTTTACCATCTGTATAAACTTTACAAAACACAGTAAATATGAAAGCAAGGTTTTCCTCAATAGTTGCAAACTATAAAAGGATTTGAACTTTCATTCCATATAATGGATTTTTTGGGTAGTTTTTACAGTTAATATTGACATTGTTGAAATGTTGTTCATTGCACTTTTTGATGAATGACTTAAAAGTTATTATCCATAGGCAGCACTGAAAATAATAATTTATACTTTCTACTAAACATTTCCCACAAATGAATCTCATATTTAATAGCACACAATTAAAAAAACTCCTATATATGAGAGCTGTGGTGGCACAGTGGTTAAAATGCAGCACTGCAGGCACCTCTGCTGACTGCCAACTGCCCAGAAGTTTGGCAATTCGAATCTCACCGGCTCACGTTTGACTCAGCCTTCCATTCTTCCGAGGTCGATAAAATGAGGACCCAGATTGTTGGGAGCAATATGCTGACTCTGTTAACCCGCTTAGAGAGGGCTGTAAATCACTGTAAAGCAGTATATAAGTCTAAGTGTTATTGCTATATAAAAATACTCGGTAATTCAATACTGTAAATTATATTGCTTTGTAAGATTTTGTACAAAGTAATATATAAGATTGCAAAAACTTAGTCCTCTGAAAAAGTCTACAATGCTGGGAAAGTTAGAAGGAAAAAGAAAGTACTAGCATCAAAGGAGATGGACACAATTACAGGAATAATGGATGTACTATTGGAAGACCTGAATGACCATCAGGTTGGGGGACAGGGTGTCATGGACCATTAAGAGTTAAAAACAACTTGATGGCATATAATCAATCAATCAATCAATCAATCAATCAATCAATATTGAACTGGAAAACGACCTTTTGAAAAAAACTAAGAAGCTATAATTCTCTGCCCATTTACTTGAAATAAGCCTCGTGAAATATATTAAGAATGTCTTAAAAAAACTAGAGTAGGGCTGTGAGATATGAAGATTCAACATATTTTTAAAAATCTTAAAACATTTTAAAGGAAAGCTTATCAATTACAGGATATATTGAATATGACTTAATTTGAAATCATGTTTACCACAAGGTACATAGCTATAATCACTGGGATCATGGCTGAAAAGTATGTATATACCGTATTTTTCGGAGTATAAGACGCACCTTTTTACCCTCAAAAAGAGGGTGAAAATTTGGGTGCGTCTTATACACCGAATGTAGCCCCACCCAGCCATCCCCAACCCTTTGCCCTCTGCTTGCCAGCAATTTACCTCTTTGCAGCAAACAGAACAGAAACAGAAGCCTTATTAACACACTAAGAGATTACTTGCCTCCCAACCTACAGCTGACAGGCTTGCAAGCCACGTGGTAAAATGAAACTAACTACGGTGGCTGTAATGAGACAAAATGCTGGGAGATAAACTGCTGGCAATGTTACACTGCTGAAATTGCAAGAAGGTAAGCTACAGCTACTGTAGCCTAGAGGTAGAGCTCTTGCCTCACAGTCAGGAGGTTGTGAGTTCTATCCTAGGTAGAGGCAAATTCTGTTAAATGTTTGTAGAGTGTTCAAATTATAAGACTTATTTTTTAAAGACTGCTTTATTATTGTTCTAGACAACTTAACAAAATGAAGAAGCTTTTTAAAATAAATTCTTGCTCTGAAGAGGCTTAGTGCTATTGTATCTTCTTTTAAATAGCAGAAAGCCTTCCAGAAAGCCAAATCAATTTTAAAGATCTGTAAAAGTATAATCTGAAATGTCCTGTTTTAGTATTAAGTATTAGTATTAAAATAAGGCAGCTGAATTAAACTCTGACTTAGTCATGTTTGGAGTAGATCTATTTAAATAATTGGGAGGCGTTAGTGTGATTACATTTAAGAAAACTTTCTGGGATTAATATACTGCCATAATGTACATTTCTCCAATTCTTTGCTATTTCTATGGGTCAGACACACATGCACAGAAATACACAGCAAACAGTGTATATCATCTGTGCTGTTTGCTGTTTGGCAAATTGCTGGGAGGCAGAGGCCTTTTTTCCTTGTTTTCCTCCCCCAAAACTAAGGTGTGTCTTATACTTCGGTGCGTCTTATACTCCGAAAAATGCGGTATCTATAGTTTCTGGGTCTTCCAAATCAGAAGCATTGATCCTTGGATATGAATGAAATAAAAGAATGGGCTGCAATGGCTCTTAAGTAAATGTGGTAAGTAGTTCACTACATATGTACACACTCACAAAAAGTACCATCTGGACAGTTATGTACCAGCAAACACTCAGAGAACTGAGCTGTTAAGCTATAAATGGGTCTTTCATCTGAGTAAGAAGTTGCATAGCATTTGGTCATCACACAGTTCTGTACAGAGTGTCAAGACAGAATAAGATAGCTTTAAAAATACGTTTTTTTTCTCTAAATAGATTTGGATATAAAGTATTATGAAATAATCTGCAAAGTACATTTATTGTACATTATTTATGCAATATTAATTGCTCACACAAAATAAATATTCCCATGTTTTATTTACATACGTATTTTTATTTTGTCTTTCCTTAAGTGTGAGTTGACTGTGAGATTAATACTCGTAACACACAACATTAATAAAATATCTTTAGGTTAGAATATGTCAAGAATGGTTCTATAGCTTTTCATAAATGTTGTCACTGGAAACAAGCCAAACAATGACTAGTGTTCAAACGACACAAATAGAGGGTGCCGTTGAAAGAATTATCTGAACAAGATGTACTCTCGCCTGAAGACGCTTGTTTGATATCCTTACAATGTTCACTTTGAAGCCAGAAGCAATTGAAATATTAATTGCAAACATTTTTCTTCTAGAATAAAGTCATAGTATTAGTACTGGATATCATCATGCTCAAGAATATTGTTTTTATCATATACCTAATATAAAATAATTATTTTAAAGAATTTTATAATAAAAATATGCAAGATTCACTACAAGTAAGCCTACACAGAAACATTTTACATCAACTGCCGACATGCTAAAATTATCCTCAACTCTTAACAGGACAAACATATGACAATTTTTTATCTGGGCTTATCATAGCTTATATTACATTTTAACAAGGAATTAATTCATGATATCCAAGAGAACATTAAAGCACAATCCTTATATTAAATTCTGTATGTGTAAATGAAGATGAGAATTATAATCCTTTTCACTAATATTGTTTATGTCAGTGATGGCGAACCTTTTAGACACTGAGTGCCCAAACTACGCGCATGCATGCCCAAACTGAAAGGTGTGTGCACACGCGGGCATGCGCACATGCGCAGCAGAGACCCAAAGATCAGCTGGCCGGCGGGAGACAGGGCATCCCAATACCAGCAGCGCAGCAAGAGGTAAGATCTTTTTCTTTCGTGAGCTTCTGTTTCGTTTGCAGGAAAACAGAAGCTCACAAAAGAAACGCCACGGAGATCTGACCTGTGTGCCACCTCTGGCATGTGTGCCATAGGTTTGCCATCATGGGTCTATGTCCTGCTGGATGAAAACTATCATGGGAAAGGGATTGATACTGTACATTGTGTGTTCTGATCATGTTCTGTGCTCCCACAGTTTTCTTACCATTTCAAATTTTCAGCAGGTTTGGTGCAACTACTTAAAGTATTTACAACTTTCTGTGTTGCTAGCTTCTTCATCCTATCCACTGATTAATGGTCCTGACTGCTCCTTTTAAACCATAAAGAGACAGGTGTGAAGGTGAGATTTTTACTTTACTTCCTAGATACAGCCTTATCTCTGACCCGGGGGGGGGGGACTCACAATCCAGTGCTGTTCTGGGATGGGGAAGCAATTAACCAGAGAATTGCACTCCAACATTTTTATTAATATTCCTAATTAATTAATTCCATATAAAATGATGTCCTGTTCATTTAAAGAAAGTAGTATTAAAACTACTGATAAATAAAAAAGACAGAGAATATTGCAGATATATTTATATTCTTCCTGCTAAACGTCATTTAATACAAAAAGGAGGGAAAAACAAAACAGTCCTAAAGATTCCTAATTAAACCCTTCTTAATTCCAGATAATGTTAACCATATTGACTGATTTCAATTATCTCCTACTACAGCTGGATACCTGGAAGAATGTCATGTATTTACAACTTCATATATGTATGAAAAAAAAATTATGATTTCCCATTTGATTTCAGACCTGAATAACAGGGCCCTGCACACCCTGAGGTGTAGTGAGAAAAGAACTGTAACCTAATTTATATTTCTGGATCTTCAGTATCTACATGGAACTGTTCAGTGGGATCAGCTGACGTTTTACAGTCAAAGTGCCATCAACATGCTTATAAAACCCGTATTACTTCTTTCAGCATGGCAGAAACAGTGAATCAATACAATCAGAGTATTGTAATATTATACCATATTAAGGCAAGCCTACTGAAGCTTCACTCCAACAGGATAGTCATTATGTTGATATTGATTGGCTAGAAATATCACACATTAAATTCCTTTTTATAATTTATTTTAACTCTGGTTGGCTTAATGGCTTCCATTTCTTTTACCCTTACTTTTATATTTTTATTGAAATGGTATTGTTGATGGTGTGCTCGCTACAAATTTTCAGTACTTTCACTAAAGGTAAACGCATAGTTGACAGCTCTGCTGTGTTATCTCATCCTAAAAAAGTTGGCTGGTTGTGTGGTCTCTACATCAAAGCTATTTTTATTGAAATCAATATGACTGTCGAAGTATGGCTTGTGTTATCAATATTCTATCAATAATAGCCAGAGCAATAAATTTCTCACAAACAGCAAGCAAAAAATCCTGTTGTTCCCTACTAATGGTATTTCATTTTAAATTGGCATATTTCTAAGGGAAATTAAGAACAAAGATACCAACTTTTGTAATTAACTGTGAGAAAATTTTGCACTTACAGTGCAGCTTAATAACTCAGAAATTCTTTGGCAAGTGTTCCTGAGGATGACTTAAGTGAAATTCCAAACTGAAATCAGAGTAGCCACATTTAGTTCTACTAATGGAAATACTGCCCAGGGAGAAAGTGGGATAAAGTACCTTGGAAATTCCTGGTAAATTTCTAGTTGATGTCAAGGGAATATTTTTGACTCTCAATAGTTTAACGATGGAAAAAAGTAAAATGATGCCAAAATACCTCTACCAAAGTGTAAAAGATCTATGAATGATGCTCAGAACTGTTATTAAATCCCCGGTTTTGCTATCATTTGAGCCCATTTGTATTTCTTCGCAACTGCCTTATAGATTGACAAGGGAGTGTACACAATATTTCTTTGCGAACTACAGGTCTCCAAGAATTCATTTGAATGCGTTTATTCATAGTAGGCGAGAATTTTTTTCCAAATAAAATAAAATAAAATAAAACTGAAAGCAAAAGAAACCAAACGCATTACCTGCTGAGCGCACCTTCACACTCTTGAGCCCCGCGGTTGCACACGCCCGTGTGGAAGAGCAGCGCTTTGCACGCCCCAATGTGCGCCGGCCCCGGGCGCCCCCTAACGGTCGCTCCTCAGCTCACCCACTCACCTCCGTCCCCGTAGGTCTCGACGCCGTAACCGTCCTGCAGCCCGTTGCTCCAGGTGCCCTCGTAGCGGGCAGGGCTGGTGAGGCTCTGGCGCACGCCGTAGCGGCCCTTGAAGCCATGCGACCACTCGCCCCGGTACATCCATTTGCCCTTCGTCTCCACGCCCAGCCCGTGGCGTTTGCCCTGCGCCCAATACCCGTGGTAGGTGTTGCCGCTGGGCCAGGTGTAAGTGCCCACCACCTCGAAGCCGTGCGCCCACGAACCCGCGTACTCGCCCTGCCCTTTGGGCCCGGTGCAAATGCCGTGCCCGTGGGCTTTGCCGTCCTCCCAGCCGCCGCAATAGGTGCCGCCATCGTCGAAGTCGAACCTGCCGCCCGTCATTCAGGGGGAGCGGGGCGCGCCCGGGCCGAGATTACCCCTTCGCCACCTCGCGCTGCCGCCGCCGCCGCCGCCGCCGCGCGCTGCGTTCCCTGCCAAGGTGCCCGCGACAAATGCCGCGGCTCCGTCCCACTCAGCGATCTTCGGCTCGGCACTGACTCCCGCCCTCGGCTCTGCTCCTCCCCTCCTTGCCCGTCCCCTCCTTCCGTCCTCAGCCCTCGCCGTCCGGCTCTACCCCGGGCGAAGGAAACGAGCAGGAGGCGCGGCGACCGAGGCGGAGCCCGCAGGGGCAGGTGTCTCAGGAGGCGCGTGAGAAAAGGCTGGTTCCGGGAAATCAAAAGCAAAAGCTCGCCAGCCCCAGTCCCTGGAGTTGCCATCTGGCCTTAGGAAGGGCGACGCTGTGGCTCTGTGTGTGTTGGTGTGTGTGAAAGAGAGGGGGGCGGGAAATACGCTTGCGCAGCCTTTTGGCCACCTGAAACCCCCGGGGTGGGCTGGCCCCCTCCTGGGTATTTGGCCGTCTCAGAGCCTGAGTTAGGAAACGTTTGGCAGACCTCTCAGGCTTCTTTCTCTGAGCATGAGCAGAGCTCCTTCCCTTCCTTGCAATTGTTTTTGAACAAGTCTTCCTTGGGGGATGTTGCTTAGGTTATTTATTTATTTATTTATTTATTTATTTATTTATTTATTTATTTATTTATTTATTTATTTATTTATTTATTTATTTATTTATTTAAATGGATTTATATGCCGCCCAACTCCCAGGGGACTCTGTAATTTCCAAAATTACGGTTTATAAGACTGAATTGCTTCAGATTGTGGATGAGATGGGACGATTTGAATTCTCTGGGTGCAAAACAGTAGCAAAATATGCCTTCGTGAGCTGAGGACTACAAAACCAAAGAGGTTGGCTATTGCTGGAAACTTGCTAGGTACTTGGAGTTATAGAATTAGATGTATATTCTTACAGTGTAGGATTAAAAAATCTCTCATGCACAAACACGCATGCAGATTCTACAAATGTATACATTGTGTAACTCATTCTTACTTCATTTTGCTCTATGTGGAGATCAGAGCAGACTTGTTTCAGGAAGGCAGAGTTACTATCCTTGTTCCTTGCACAGGCAGAAATTATTCAGGTCCATCCCGGAAGTAAAGTGTTAAGGACATCTGCATCTGTTGAACATTGAACTATTATGATACTTGTTTGAAATATTTGCTTAGTCTTGATAAACATTTCATCGCCTTGGGCCAGAATCCCTTTCTTCCTAGCCTACCTTTATAATATTTTACTGAGGATAAAATCTGAAGAACTCCTATGCTGCCACAACTTCTATAGCTATAAGAAATAAAGCTGTGAGCATTGTCTTAGTCCAAATCTACTTTTAGTGCAAAAAGGGGTGTAAAAAATAGCAACAGGGTGGCTTCCATCAAATCTAAAAGACAATAGAAATAAACAGGGAGGACAGAATCCTATATGTACAAGGCCTTTACTCCAATGGGTATATGGCTTTTGGCCAACAAAAAATAAACAACTTGCCTTTCCCAGGGGTACTTCCTTCCTGGGGTGTAAGGTTTTCTACAGAAGTCAGAGAAAACACAGCTTTGAAGTGGAATTTCTGCAGATGCGAAGGGTTGTCTAGTTAGAGCAATGAGTTATATAGAACAATAGAAGAATGTGGTTGAGGCAGTGGCATGCCAAAAGGAAAAGTAGGAAGTAAGTTTGACAGGCAAGGAGAAAAATAGAAATAAAAACTACAGGAAAGAGGCCTTGGAGAAACAATAGAAAGATATGTAGGTTGTCATAGGAACCAGCAGGATTGAGCGTTTGGAGCGGGATGGCAAATACATGACAGATCCATAAGTGGAATGACAATCAGATGGAATGTCCATCTGCCATCCCCAAGGAGGAATCATGGGGTCCAGGGTGAAAGTACAGCACATAGAATGGAATAACAGCTGTATCTGTTCAGGCAGACACTGAAGAATAACAATGAGAGCTGATGCTTGCCTTGCCAGCAGAGCGAGTTGTGAGAAAATCCTCCATTCCAATCTTAGCTCGTTTGTGAAGTTAAAGATAATCCCGAGAATATAGGATTTAGTTACACTAGTTCTTACTACTTTTATAGAGGAATAAAAATGCTATATTTTTAGTAGGCCAGAGGTGGGTTCCTGCCGGAGCTGTCCAGTACGCAGCTCCGGTAGGGAGCGGCCGATTGCGCAATTTGTGCGCGACCACTCCAGAGCCCTCTCTGCCGGTCCGTTGCGCACATCGCCATCTTTTTCTGTGAATTTTTGGGTGATTTTGCTTCTGCGCATGCGCGGAAGCAAAATCACGCCGAAATCTCGCGAGGGGACGTGTGTGTGTGTGAGATTTTGATGAGATTTTGCTTCTGCGCATGTGTGGAAGCAAAATTGCGCTGAAATCTCGCATGTGTGCGCGTCCCCTCGTGAGATTTTGGCAGCGATTTTGCTTCCGCACATGCGCAGAAGCAAAATCACGTGAGGGGGCGCGCGCGCATAGCGAGCGCGCCTGCACCCGAAACGTGGAGATGCGCATGCAGCGCACCGGCACCGGTAAGGAAGCAACCCGCCGCTGCAGTAGGCACATAATTTGCTTTATCCTGGAGGTACTTTTCTTTTTTTAATGACATATATATATATATGCAACAAATCTGAACTCTGGAAATATCCTCTATAAGCATATACTCGTAAGCATATCGACTTAGGACCACAACTGAAGCCCAAATTTCTATTGGTAAGCGAAACATTTGTTAAGTGAGTTTGCCCCGTTTATCTTTCTTACCACTGTTAAGTGAATCACTACAGTTGTTAAGTTAATAACAGGGTTGTGAAATGAATCTGGCTTCCCCATTGACTTTGCTTCTCACAGTCAGCTCTCAAAAGGTGATCACATGACCCCAGGGCACTATAACTATCATACATATGAGTCAGTTGCCAAGTCTCTGAATTTTAATCATGTGACCATTGGGATGCTGCAGTGGTCATAAGTGTGAAAAATGGTCATAAGTCACTTTTTCTTAATGTCGTTATAACTTTGAAGAGTCACTAAATGAACTGTTGCAAGTGGAGGACTACATGTATTTCTGATAGGCATAATATTCACTGGAATTTTTTGAATAAATAATGTCACAGAAATTAAACTGGGAAGATATATCCAAACAGCAGTGCAATTCTTGGTTTTCTTGCAGGTGGATTTTGGGCCAATTCTGACATATATATTTATCAGTTATTTTATGTATATTATAGTTTTCCACAGCTGACAATAAATAGGATGAATAACTTACTAGAGCAGGCTGAAATGAGATGCCTAGGATAGAAGGTTTCAAACTCACTATTTGGATTCCGAGGTTATAGTAATGTGCTAATGGTAATTCTTTTTATAAAAACCTTTAAAAAGAAGGAATTGATTGGTAGGAAAAATTATCACATTTTTCAGATGCATAAGAATATATATTAAGTCTAATGCAACTATTTTCTTAGTGCTGATGTTTAATTTTATCCAGTCCTTATTTACATTAACTTGCCTATGCATGTTTTTAGTGGTTATTTTTATCACCTCTGTGTTCCAGTGGGTGTATTATATGAATATCCACTTTCTTCTTATGAAGCTCAAGTTTCATTAGATTCTTATTCTTACATATAAGAATTCATAAGATTCTTATTCCCACAAGAATCCTGTGAGGTGAGTGCGAATGAGCGATAGGAACTGATTCAATATTACTCAGGAAATATTACAATTTAATTGGTATAGGGACATGATTGACAACTCCAGTCTCTCCAGATATTGCTGAAAGATAGCTCCCAGCATTCTTGCCATTAGCCACATTTTTTAAGGAATTCTGGGAGTGTAATTTAGCAACATCTGGTGTATCATCAGTTTTCTATTCTTGTTATAACTAGCAATACATTACATGGATTCATGGTGGTTCTTTCTGGGCACCATATGTTTCTCCAATTAAAGTGTAAACACACACACACACACACACACACACACACACACACACACACACACACACACACACACACACACACCTTTCACAGTATCATGTCTCCCTGCAGTCTTCTCTTCTAAAAGCTAAACATGTGCAAAGGTGCTTTTTCAAGAGGCAACTGGACTTTCTGGTTTTTTCTTTGAAGACATTTCGCTTCTCATCCAATAAAGGATGAGATCCAAAGGAAAATCAGAAAGTCCAGTTGCATCTTGAAAAAGCACCTTTGGGACAATCATGACCTGGATGACTGAGAATCTCCATAGACATTTAAACATGTTAAACTTCTTAATTGTTTCTTGCGGAGCCTGGTTTTCAGACATTTTACCATCCTGATAGATTTCTGAATCCATTCCGCTTTCTGATAGGGAAGAGAACCTTGTGGCTAGAGATTAAAACTGCTGCCTTACAAGCAGACTGCCCAGGTTCAATTCCCACTAAGGGTATGGCTATCTGACGAGAGCAAAATAGCTCGAAATAGATCTATAATAGTCTCCCTTTATTTTCATTTATCAGCAAAAAATGTTACACACACACACACACACACACACACACACACACACACACACACACACACACACAGAGTTCATAGTTATGACAATGATTAAAAAATAACTTTAAAAGAAATCTTCACATTTATGACTTTTGCAAGTCTGTAAAGCAAAGGAAAACTGAAGTAAGATCATAAATACATTTGCAGCTTCATTTAGCAACCACTTTTCTTAATGACCAAATTTGCTGGTCCCAATTGAGTCACTAAACAAAGACTTCCTGTATAATGTTCAGAAGTGGACATAGTATTCCAAGCATGGTGTAATTTCTGCTGAGTACTGGGAAATTATTATCTCCCATAATCTAAATAACATGCTTCTGTTAATGTAAATTGCTTTATATATTTTGTCTGAAAACAAAACCAGGTGATGACTATTGTTTTCAGCATCATAAGTCTTGAACATGAAAAGCCCCAAAACTTAGAAATTAATATGTTGCTTGTAACCAAATATGGATATCCCACATATTCCAACAATCTACTATAAACTGTAGCTTTCTTGTACAAAATGGATACCTGTGATCTGTCTGTCTGTCTGTCTGTCTGTCTGTCTGTCTGTCTGTCTGTCTGTCTCTGCCTGCCTGCCTGCCTGCCTGCCTGCCTGCCTGCCATCTATCTATCTATCTATCTATCTATCTATCTATCTATCTATCTATCTATCTATCTATCTATCTATCTATCTATCTATCTATCTATCTATCTATCTATCTATTTCCCATCCATCCATCCATCAAAATTCTGATAGGGATAAAGGGGTGCAGAGATTTTGCCATATTTGGAGCATCTTGTGAACTTGCATTCTGTGAAACTAGCATGTTGATGCTTGCTTTATACAGTCTGCTATATTTGCTAGCCAGCCAAGATGTGGTAGGTGATGATAAGCCAACCCAGCTTTGAACTTGTATGAACCAATACATGAGATTAACTGTATTTTATAGGAACAGGCTGGGAGAGGAATAGGTATAGGTATAACATGCCTAAATATAAGAGTAGCATTACTGTACAGTTGTTGCCGCATCAGGTTGAACTACATTGTAATCGAGATACTTTTTTTAAAATGTCTGATGCATGCAAGCCGTATTTCTTTGAGTAAACTGTACATTTTATTTCATTCTCTCCTGTGGGCTGTGAGTGTTGAAAGACGAAGGGGCAGGCAATTTGCTTCTGCTGCCAAGAGAGCAGAGGCAGCAACCTGCTGCCCCAGAATAGCAACAGCCATAAATATGGTCATGCTACTCCTCCACTTGGAGATCCAGATCACATTCTCATTACCCAGTGGGGCCATTGGCTGCCAGGCATGCAAAGGCTTTGATAAAACAGTTGCAAATGGAGCCGTGGTTAAGAGAAGCTTAACTGCCCTCCTAGCCAAGTTGACATCAAGCAAAACAGGAGGTTGATGCCTCTGGAGCACAAAGTGCCGTGGGCTGTTTGGTGCTAGGTATTATGGGAGCAGCTGACTCAGGGTTTCGGGGATATAGTATCTTTGATATGAGAGCTGGCTGTTATTTGTGGTCTTGACAGCAACGTGTCTCTCCTTGCATAATGCAAAATGGAAGAGCAAGACCATGGTATTTCTGAGCTAGAATCCCTTTCAAGATTATCTAAAAGAGCCTTTGGAGAAGGTGAATGCTACCATACCATGCCACAAAAATCCGGGCGAGCAGTAGTTATTGTTTTGCTGCTACTTAGGGATTGTCTGGATTTTTTCAGCCAATATGCAGCAGACCTATTGAAGATATTGACCTGCTAATACACAATGGACGAGTTAAAATTCTATTGTAGGCATTGTAATTGTATTTCTGATTAATTTAAACTTTTCTTTAAAGAAGAAACTAATACCAGGTATCCATATTTTGGCCATGGTTTCAGATTGCTCACAAATGCTCATTCACAAATCTTAAGAAGCGCGCGTGCACACACACACACACACACACACACACACACACACAAACACACCCATGCCCCTAACAATGTGTGTGTATGAAATAACAAAATAATGTTCCTTTTTTTAACAATCATCATTAAAAATATTAACCTTCCTTGATTTGATTTTTCCTAAGTACATTATCCAAACCTTCTCCCCAGAACTAAGCTATTTCTTACTTAGCTAAAGTTGAATCTATACTATACAGAATGAATCTATCAAATTAAAATAATTACACTGACTTTTTGAATTTTCAATTAAAAGGGCCTTTTTCTCCTAACCAGAAGGGGGAATAGTCTTTTTAGCCAGAGAAATGAATTTTTTTCCCTGAAGGATTTCCAGGGAGGCTGTGTGCCAGTGTGAGGAGGCATTCTTGAGTTCTGACTCCACCTACTTTAGCCCTTTAGTTTAGTGCTGGCATTGTTCACGTTTTGGAAGGCATTCCAAATACTCCGGTCTAGTTGCTGCCAGGGGAGATATTTGGGTTAGGTAGAGGAGAGTGACTTCAGAGCCTTCTGAGAGCAGGGCCCTTTCCTCCCATGCTCTGATTTTTCATTTAAGAGGTGCTATTTTTGGACAGGATACTAATCCACTGGGCAAACTTTTATTTTTTCCCAATTGAAAAATGAGAGCACAAGGATCAGAGCTGTTGTTTCACCTTTCTTAAAACTTATTATGAGATCTCATTGTGGGATGGCCTCTGTTTAAAAATCTATTCAGTTCTTTTGCAGGACAATGGTGGTAAATTGAGCCTCTTTTAATAGCTTTCAACAATCTTCGGTCTAAAGAAACAGTTTTTAAATTTCTCTGCAACTTAAAACCAAGTTTGACTTACCTCAGAACACTTGGTAAAATGATAATCTGCATTAGTCATCCGTGGGTTGAAGCATGGTATGTGAAAAACATTTCTCCCAATTCATTCCTGGATAGAATGGGTCTTTAAAAAAAAAGCATTGTGAATTCTTTGATGTCCCACCACATAAATTTTTATTTGAATTTAAAGTAACTTACATAATTGTGTCCGACATGTATATTGATACACATGTTCAGCAATTTTGCTTTAAAATATTGAAGCTTTAGTATATTCAGTGCGTTTTATGTGGAAAAACTATTGCTTTGCCGTGAAAGTTTGTTTCTCTCTGTGTTATATAATGATATACAAGTTCTGGGAGAGGAGTATTTATAATAAATCTTGATCTCAAGGAGAAAGAGAACATTTTTATTTTATGCATTATTATGTCTAATTTGGGGATAATCTTGTTTTGTAATTTGGATAAACAATTAAAAATAATCCATGACCACAAATATCCCTAAAGTAGCTAAAACACACATATAGATAGATTTATGAGATAAAATACAAGCTGTTAATGTGAGGAGGGATGCTTTAACCCACCATAGAATTCATACTGAGGCAATGCCTTTATAAAGCCAATTCATAGGGGTTTTTTATGGGAAGGTTATAAGTGTCCATCATTTTTCATCATGCAATATTATTAAAGAGAATAAGAGAGAGAAAAACAGTGAGAAGTAAACTTGGCAGATAGACTGCCAAATAGACTGGCAGAGTTTGCAGCCATAGCTGGAGTACATGAATTTTCCATCATCATGTAAATCAGATTTTGTGATGTGTAAAGGTAGGGCGAGGTTACACCAAGAAAGTAACTAAAATTTGGCCTCATTTTTGGAAACATGCTAAGAGTACTCCTGTTGGCTTAATTCTCTTTCCAGAAAAATCAATACAATTTATTGAAAATTCGCTTTGGTTGGATTGTTTGTCCTCCAGTTCCCTCTAGTTGCCGTGTTCATGGTTGACTGCTATTGATTTTGTAGCCAAACCAGTATCACCCGTGCATGACAAGGAAGCAAACAAAATAACCAACAACATTATGAATGGAACCCAGGGAGGCAGGGAATCTGCCCCCACCAAAAAGTAATGCAATCAGAACCTGTGACTGCAGTGCCTATTTTCTACTACTTCAAATCTCATTTTTTTCCTGCCCCTGCTGATAATTCATGCTTGTTCACTGGTAATGCTGTTTTATCTCTGCTAGCAAATGCAATCACAGCTGAACATTTGAAAAAACATGAATAAAATCAATAGCTGAAGGGGAGTAGAGACATACGCATACCATAGGAAATTAGGAGACCCAGTGTGCAGTTGTCACATCTTTGAAAGGCTAAAAAATTATATTCTGGAAATGAAATATGCCAGAACAATATATTTGATGCATGAAATTTATGTAGAAAGGAAAGAAGATAAAATACTTAATTTTGCTGGAACAGGATTACTAACTGCTAAAGGGATGTCATACAGTTGTTAAAAGTTTTTGTTGCTGTTGCTGTTAAATTGTTGTCAGAAGTAGCAGAAAAATCCCTCTATGTTCTTCCTAAACTTCTATATAAGTTATTTTCATTCAGTTTCCATAGTTCACAACCATTTGTGCATAGTTTTTCCATGTGTACAAGCAAAAATGGCAGTTTAACATTGGTGGGACTTACATTTACGTCAGATTAGTTTTAATTTTGTTTCATCCAACAACATATCTAGCATGAAATTCAGCCAGAATATAAAACATTGCTTTATAATCAATATTAGGGTGAAATCAAATGGAAACAAAATTAAAGCATTTTATATACTGAAAGTATTCAATATTATATACTTAGCTACTTTTATTCTAAGTATTCCAACAGGAGGTTTGAAAAAAAATCTGCCTCTATTTCTCTCTCTCCTCTTTTAATTAAAAAAAATGACCCACATTTTGTACTAGTAATCAGATATGAGTCTCAACCCACAGAGGCAACAGATCAGAATCTGAGATGTTCCAGTTTTACATATCTCTCTCATATTGCCGACATAACAAAACCTTACGTGACTTGTAGAGATTACAAAGCAAATGAGTAAAGGCTTTGTAACAATGTTGAACCGTTGCCTAGTTCTAGTCATAAAACTTGTGAACCCATGACTAATTATCATGGAATGCAATGGATATGTTCATTTAGATTACTTGCAGGAGTGATAGGCAGACTTTTATGGGTTTGAGGGAAAGGGCGGGAATCAGTAAATGAATGAATCCTAATACTCCTTTTTTCACGTTTATTGGTTGAATTCAGCAGCCAGTTGGGAGGTTCTTAAAGTAAAGAAAAAGTCTTTGATCTATGGTGGACTACATGAAAATGGCCAAGTAATTTGCTTTTCTTCCTTCTCTCTCTATGCAGTGAACATATCTAATATGCTCCTTCCTCCTGCTATTTTCCCCACAACAACCCTGTGAGAAGAGTTAGACAGAGAGTGATTAGCTCAGTGATATCCAGCTGGCTTTCATGTTTAAGGCAGGACTAGAACTCACAATCTCTTGGTTTCCAGGTCTGGTGCCTTAACCACTGGACCAATCTGACTCTAATATGCAAGTGGCTTGCCATTTTCTAGTCCAGAAGCAGTGAAGCATGCTTTATAACAGAAGGGAGATTTATTTAGAGGAATTACATACCCTATACATTATAGTAATAGGCAAAACCTAAAACCTAGCTAGCTACATGCTACCAGGAAAGTCCTAGACCTAGAGCTGTGGTGGCGAACCTATGGCACGCGTGCCAGAGCTGGCACGCGGAGCCATAGAAGCCGGCACGCGAGGGTTCCCACCGGCAAACCGGAAGTGCAAAAAAACGCACTGGAATGCAAAAAACTACAAAACGGACAAACCGGAAGTGCACTTTTCCGCACTTCCGTTTTGTCCGTTTTGTAGTTTTTTGCATTCCGGAGCTTCAGGGAGCTTCCCTGAACCCTCCGGAGTGCAAAAAACAGCATACCGGCAAACCGGAAGTGCGTTTTTTCGCACTTCCGGTTTGCCGGTTTCATCGTTCCAGGCTCCGTTTCGTCGTTCCAGGCTCCGGTAAGTGGGCCTGTGCGGGGGTGGGAGTGTGTGCGCATGCGCAGGAGGCAGCATGGGGGGGTGTTGTGCGCATGCGTGGGGGGGAGGGAATGGGTGTGGGCACACGAGCGCGCGCGAGCGCGCCCCCCCTTTTTCGGCACGCGAGCCGAAAAAGGTTCGCCACCACTGACCTAGAGCATGTAGTCAGGGAGGAAGGCAGAAGACTGACCTCAAATTAGCAGTCTCTTAGACAAACAACAGGCAGGGTGAAAGACAAGAGACAGAGTTTAACCCTTAACTATTTACTACTACTAAGTACTGCCCTCTTGTCCATTTGGTCCGACATACTCAAAAATCGGTGCCATTGAATTTGGACCTCCAGGATGTTCAGCTTCTTAGTCTAATCTACAGTGCTGAGATTTCTTGATGGCCTTATCTAGAAGCCATGAAAATATGTCTGGGACTTGCCCTATATAACCATCACCCTTTCTTTGGTTTATAGAGAACTGGTATTGATGGTGGTTTTCAGTTCAGTCTCAGAAATATAGATTGCTAGTTCAGCAGTCCAGCTGTTCGAATCTCACTAGGCTCAAGGTTGACTCAGCCTTCCATCCTTCCGAGGTGAGTAAAATGAGGACCCAGATTGTTGGGGGCAATATGCTGAACTCTGTAAACCGCTTAGAGAGGGCTGTAAAGCACTATGAAGCGGTATATAAGTCTAAGTGCTATTGCTATTGCTATTGCTATGATTTCCATTTTTTTCCCTTTATACTGTAATAAACAGCCATGAGTACCAGACGTATATTCCCAAATGGTAACTTTTTCTCCCTCTGGGATATTCCTGACTGATATCATGAAGAAAATATAGTTAAGTTTGAGGTGCAGTTTGCTTTTATTCATTTATCCTCAGCAGTCATGCTCTAAAGCGTTTAAAAAATATATAAAACAAAATATGTCTGACTGAGCACTTATGTTATATCTGTACTGGAAACAATTTTTAAAATAACATCAACAACAACAATGCTGAATTCAGTCTAAACATCTGGATGACTGTGCTACCAACCATAATAAGTACCCGCTACATAAATCCCCATACTTAACAACTGTCTATAAAAAAGACAAAAAAGTTTGGATAATGGATGTAGCAATACCTGGAGATAGCAGAATAGAAATGAAAGATAACTAAACACGAAGACCTGCAAATAGAAATAGAATGACTGCAGCAAAAGAAAGCAAAGGTAATACCAATTGTAATAGGTACCTTTGGTGTAATTTCAAAGCAATTGGAGCATCACTATATCAATAGTGTTCACTTGAACACTATCAATATTGACAAAGTCACCATCGGTCAATTGCAAAAGGCAGTTTTACTTGGAACAGCTTACTTCCTGCTTTAACACCATCAAACAACATCTGTCTATCCCAGGTCCTTAGGAAGAACACAATAGATGGACAAAAATGCCAAATCCAGTCAAAACATCTGGCTGACTGTGCAACCAGCCACAATAAGAAGAAAATATAAACTCAATATAATCTTTTACTTTAGGAAGTGTATCCTCATTATTTCTAGAACTATGGAGACCTCTTGTGGTCATTCAGAGTTAAGTAATTTAATTTGTTAAGAATTTTTCAAGTGGTGTAAATTAGTGATACTTTTCTAGAAACATTTATTTTGCTGGGCTCATTTATTGACAAAATCCGCTTTCTTTTAAGTGACTCCTTTCATTAATTATTCTACAACTTGAGCTATTTATTTATTATTCTGTAATCAAAACACTCTGTAAAAATGTAATTTTCTAAACAATGTTACCCACATTAATCACATTTTTCAATCTTTGTTATAAATTATCTTAAGGAAGACTGGTAGTTCTAGCATGAAATGTCTAACCCTCATTTGGATCTTTGCATGATTAATTTTTACTTTTTGGAAACTGCAGTTTATGTAGTCCAGATCTTAACTTAGATTCAAAAAGTGTATTTGTCATTTCCATGATACTATTAGCAGTCTGTATTTTTTTTAACCAATTAAACATATGCTCATGCTAAAACATGGTTAAGATGTTCAAGTCTGGCTTTAACCATAAGGGAATAAAAGTGAAAGAAGGGTCCCCAGTAAACATCTTTAATCTGAGATGAAGAAAAGCTAGAATATACATTTTTAAATAAAAACAGAAAGTATAACATCTACCGTTATGAAACAAACACAAAGTTAAATTATAATGGAACACAATTATGAGCCACTGAAATGCCCAGGAGATTAATAAAATTATATATGAAGGTGAGTTGAACTAAAAGAAAAACATGGGAAATACATAACATTCATGCACCTCATACACATTTTGAGGCAGATATTAATATACAAATGAATTGTTGAAGGCATATCCATTTGATTCCATTATCCTGCATTATTTAAGTTCGGATTCCTGTCTTGAGTTCAAAGAAGCTGCTTTGTATTTTAGTTAAATTAATTAAATGTATCTGGAATATTTATTTATTGCAAATTAGAGAAGAAATTCAGGAAAAATAACAATTTTTTATTGAATCTAGGTAGGTAGCTTAGTTATCTCTGTGTTGATCCTGAATACCCAAGATTTTCAACAGCTTCTTCATTTCATGAAATCCTGTCAGAGAGTGAGGGCAAAATCAGGAAGGCAGCTTCATCTGCTAACAATGAGCATGCTCAGTTTACGGAGCAGACTCAGTAACAGAGACGGGGGGGGGGAAGAGAAAAAAAGAATCAAATCTCATGGGCAGAATCTCGGAGCAGTGAATTGAGCAGGAAGAAAAACGTGAAATGGCAGAAGAAAAGGAGGACCAGATGGCCGACAAAGCACCCCCAGCTGATGTGGAGGTCAAGTCAGAGGCTAAACTCATCCTCTATCACTGGACACAGTCCTTCAGTTCCCAAAAGGTGAGTGTCTCATCTGCTAAAAGGAATGTTGTATTTCAGAACCTGGATAGCTCCCTCCACTCATGTAAACCCCCCACCCCTCTCTTAAGACTGCCTATTTGCCCTGTGGGGACAAAGCACTGTATTAAAGGCAGCTCTGAGTGGGTGCCCAAGAGAAGAAGGAATCAAAAATAATGAAAGAATGGCATACTCAAGCCAGGAAGCTTCAAAAACAGGCCCAGACCATTTCCCACTATTGTTAAATTTTGTGCATTAAGAATTGGAGCTTGGCTAATCCAAGATAAAGGAATGAAAAATAGGCAATAACAAAACCAAGTGACGTCAATTTATCTTACAGGAAAAAAGTGTCATATGAAGAGCCGATATTTAATATTCACATTAAATGGTTCCTGCAGGTTTCTTATTGTTTCTCTGGAATAGCAGAATGTTTCATTTAGGTATTTATTATCATCATCTTCCAATGTCCATAACAAATACCCCAGGACCAAGTTTGGTATGGCACCCTGGAGACTCCATGGCCAGGTTTGGCTTTGAATCGATACAATATGTGATAAACTGCTTTTTAAAAAATGGGGCACCCATAATCTTTAACAGGAAAGCTCATCCATTTCTTTCAGGTACGACTGGTGATTGCTGAAAAGGGGTTGAAATGTGAAGAGCATGATGTAAGCCTTCCATTGAGTGAACATAATGAGCCTTGGTTTATGCGTTTAAATGCATCAGGAGAAGTCCCTGTGCTTATTCATAAAGAGAACATAATTTGTGATGCAACTCAGATTATTGACTACCTTGAAGATACTTTTGTGAATGGTAATAAGATATTTATATATATATGTATTTTAAAAGCCTTAATGTGTGTTCATATGTCTATGGAGATTCTCATTTATCCAGGCCATTGTTGTCCCAAAGGTGCTTTTTCAAGAGGCAACTGGACTTTCTTGTTTTTCTTTCGATTCTCATCCAAGAAGCTTCTTCAGCTCTGACAGGATGATGGGGAATGGAAGGATTTATATTCCTTGTAGACAGCTGGTCATTTGCATTCTTTTAGAGAATCCTTGTGGCCTCAACCACTCTCAAAAAGAATGCAAATGACCAGCTGTCTACAAGGAATATAAATCTTTCCATTCCCCACCATCCAATCAGGGCTGAAGAAGCTTCTTGGATGAGAATCGAAAGAAAAACAAGAAAGTCCAGTTGCCTCTTGAAAAAACATCTTTGGGACATCTTATTTCATAGAAATTTATTTATGTACTAAATGATTATTTATAGTATTTTATTGTTTTGGGTCTTATTTGTATACCACCCAGAGTCCTTCTGTGAGAGAGATTGGTGGTTTCCAGGGGTGGGCTTCAAAATTTTTAGCAAGGGGTTCTCTGCCAGGTTGCTGGGTGGGTGTGGCCAGGGTGGGCATGGCCTAGTCAGTCTCCTGCACCACGCCAGGGGGAGCATTTTTGCCCTCCCTGGACTCCGGAGGCTTTCCTTGAGCCTCCAGGAGGACAAAAATGTCCTCCCCAGCCTCTGGAGGCCCTCTGGAGGCCGGAAACGGGAGCATCCGCACACGTCCTGCACTTACCTGCATCCTAAACGGGCCGCGTGGGGACTTCTGGAGGAGAGGGGCAGGATGGGCGGGGCCAGCCAGGAGTAGGGTTTGGGGGTTCTTAGAACTGCACAGAATCTTAGGTAGAGGTTCTCCTGAACCCCTGAGAACCCCCAGCAACCCACCCCTGGTGGTTTCTAAATGTGATAAATAAATTGCAGTTTGAGAAAGTTGTCAGGAGGGATACATAATTTTAAGCTTTATTCTTGCAAGACATAGAAAAGACACTTTGAAAGGAAAACATTTTTTGGAGTGGGATATAGACACATATAAAAATTTTTATCAGCTCTTTATCTACTCTTCTGTAGAATAACAGGAATCTGCCTTGACCAGTATTATCTACTTTAATTGGCAATGGCTGTCTGGGAAGCTAGAGGATTTCTTTATTTCTAATATGATCCTATTAACTAAAATCATATCAAGAATATGCCACTCTATATACAGGTATTCAACAGGATGGAGCTAAATGTTAACACATAGAATAGTATGGATTCCTACAAAATATATTCCATGCACCTGAGCAGAAATCTAACAGTAGTACCTTGTGGAGACAGGCATCTAAGTACAAACAAAAAAAATTATCCAGACTTGATTGAGACAATCTCTTGAAAGGATACCATAAGTATACTTATTTTCCATATTAGTCTAGTGGGGTAGTATCTACAACAAATTTAAATAAATAAATAAATATTAATTGAATTGAAAGCTTGCCTTCAGAAGTTGTGGGAGCTTCATCACTGGAAGCTTTCAAGAAGAGACTGTACTGCCATCTGTCAGAAATGGTGTAGGGTCTGCTTGGGCGGGGTGTGTGCGTTGGACTAGATGACTTACAAGGTCCCTTCCAACTCTGTAAATCTGTATCTGGGCTGAATTGAATTGAATTAGTAATTGAAAGCTGCTGAGAGTTTTGAGAGGATAAATGGGGCTCCAATTGTCTTGCTTCTGTCTTATCTTTGCTACTTGGCTACCAAATCATAAATAACTCTCAATGAGTATATGGACATGAAGTTGGCAAAAGTATCAAAATAAGTTTGCCATTGTCTTTTTTAGATTTAGATTTATTATTAGAGTTGGGAGGGACCTTGTAGGTCATCTAGTCCAACCCCCTGCTCAAGCAGGAGTTCCTACACCATTTCTTCTAGGCTGTCTTTTTTTATTTATTTATTTATTTATTTATTTATTTATTTATTTATTTATTTATTTATTTATTTATTTATTTATTTATTTATTTATTTATTTATTTATTTATTTATTTATTTATTTATTTATTTATTTATTTATTTATTTATTTATTTATTTATTTTGGTATTCTTATATGCTGCCCAACTCCCGAAGGACTCAGGGCGGCATATAAGAATACCAAAATTATTTCCCAGACTCCTATCCAAGTACTTACCAGAAGAGATCTTGTTTAATTTCCAAGTTCAGATAAAGTCACCCTTGATACTGCAACCTGGTAGAACATATTCTGAATAGCATCACTGCCAAAACAAGACTAAATCCTGGTGAAAAAAGATCTTGAAAATCTGTTTCATTCAAAAGTGGGTAGAACTTATCAGCTTCTACACTTTCTCAGATCTGGAGCCAGTATTATTATTATTTTTCCAGGAGTTAGGGTTGATATTTGCTTTCTTTAAATAAAGATTGGCTTAATACACCTTGTAACTTCTTGGACCCAGCTGAACATGAAAGCAAGGATGAAGGAAATAAAAGCTGCTTAACAAGTCTTTTATTCATGTTCTACAGCTTTAAAAATGAAGATGGAAGTTTTCCCTAGTATTCTATAGACCAGTGATGGCGAACCTTTTTTTGCTCGGGTGCCAAGAGAGTATGCGCGTGCGAGATAGCGTGTGCACGTGTGCCCACACCCATAATGCAATGCACTCCCCCCTGTGCATGTGTGCTGCCCCCGCATGCACACAAACCCCCCAGCGTTCCCCCCTGCACATGCGCACAGGCCTCACTGAAGCCTCCGGATTTCCGGTAGGCCCATTGGGCTGTTTTTCGCTCTCCCCAGGGTTCAGGAAAGCCTCTGGAAGCCAGGGGAGAGTGAAAAATGGCCAAATGGGCCAACCGGAAGTTTGGAAACGAACTTCCGGTTGGGCCATTGGGCCGTTTTTCACCGTCCCCAGGCTTCCAGAGGCTTTCCTGAACCCTGGGGAGAGCGAAAAATGGCCGAAAAGAAGGCCGAAAATCAGCTGGCCAGCACACACATGTGCGCTGGAGCTGACATAGGGCAACGCCTCATGTGCCCTCAGATATGGCTCCGCGTGCCACCTGTGGCACACATGCCATAGGTTCGCCATCACTGCTATAGACAGTCCTTAAAATATGGTACTTAATAAGCTTTTGACAAATTTATTTCATTTCTACTGAGACAGAAATTAAAGGCACTAAATTAATTAAAGATTTTTTTCACTATAGGTAGTTCTTGACTTACAATGGTTCGTTTAGTGACCGTTCAAAGTTACAGTGGCACGGAAAAAATGACTTGTGACCATTATTCACACTTATGACCATTGCATCATCCCCATGGTCACATGATCAGAAGTCAAATGCTTGGCAACTGACTCATATTTATGATGGTTGCAATGTCCTGAGACCACGTTATCACCTTTTGCAACCTGACAAGCAAAATCAATGGGGAAGTCAGATTCACTTAACAACCGTGTTACTAACTTAACAACTGCAGTGATTCACTTAACAATTGTCGCAAGAGAGATCATGAAATGGGGCAAAGCTCACTTGACAAATGACTCATTTAGTAACAGAAATGTTGAGCTCAATTGTGGTAAGTTGAGGTCTATGTACATTAGGAAAATGCAGTTGGTCTTTTTCAAGAGGACATTGGTCTTTTTCACTGTTACTTTTATCATGAAGGAGGTTCAAGGTTACTAATTCTCATTGTGACTAAGCAAAGAAAGATTAGCCCCTATCTCAAATCTCTTATAACTTGACTAGTTCAAGAGGCATTGCATTCCAACTTGTATGAAGATTCTTAGAACGACAAATGCTGCAGAGATATTTAAAACAGAGATTTATGATTTTGGTGAATGAGATGCAATCTTTGGGAAAGATCTCAGTTAAAAATTTAAGGAAAAGTTTTATCATTAAGCATTAATCAAGGATATTTGATTCCAGAAGGACCAGAGATAATGATTTTGGTGCTTTAGGGTAGATTAGAAGCCTTTCTGAGAGTTAAATACAATTGCAGATTATTAACAGAGCTTTGAAGTTTAACTGCTGCTGGTTTTATTTTTTCTTAATATCTTGTTTTGCTTTGTTCTTGTATTTTTTTCTTCCTTTCTTGAGTTGTGTTTTAATGTTGTGAATAAAATAAAAAAAAACTTATTGAAAAAAATAACTTCACTAATTCAGCCTTTCATCCACAGATCATATTCGAAATCTCTTTTATTTTTCACTTTCAGATATAAGGGCTGAAGTGGGTAAGAGGTTATAAATATCTAAACCAACGTTCTTTTAATTTTATTTTTTTAAATTTTTTAAAAGTAGTCTTTATTAATTATGTTAAAAAAATGAACAAACATACAAACAAACATATAAACATGTATAAACATATGTATATAATGTTTAATGTATATAATGTATAAATAAAGTATCAAATATCTTTGAAGATAGAAAACATTGAACATACATGTCAACCATCCCGTCGACACTGTCCTTTTACAGCCTAATGATAAAAAACATGTTTATTTTATATAATTATTATATAATCAATATCTTCCTTATATCTTCCAATATCTTACTTATTCTTTTCTATTATTGTAATTATTGTTACAATAAAACTATTTCCTTTTTCAACAACGGTTCTTTTGTTCAACTTGATTAATATTTTAAGACTTTGTAGAATTATACATATCCCCATATTTTGTTCCGGTCTGTGCAGAAAAGTAGACATTTATTATTGTCTGTACTGTCTTAATTTATAACATATAATTATATAACAGCTTTTGATATTTGTTTCGGTTAAGCGTTCGTTCTTTTAATTTTAATTAACTTAATCTATGGATATTCTTCTCTGTAGAAAAGACTCCAAAATTAATGCCAGAAGAAGGAAGTATGTATTATCCGAGGGTTCAACACTACAGAGAACTCCTAGATTCCTTGCCTATGGACGCATACACACATGGTTGCATTTTACATCCTGAATTAGCGGTAGATTCCATGATTCCTGCGTATGCCACGACCAGAATTCGTAGTATGTACAAGAATTTTATCTGCCCTAGTTATCTGTGGTGTTCAAATTCATTTTAATTTTCTTATTTAAATGATTTTACCAAATTTACATTTATTAAAAATTAACTTATCAGCCTGCTGAAATAAGCAACATAGGGTGTTTTAAAAAACCATTTGTCAAATAAATTTTAGTTGACTTTCAGTACTAATTCTGCATTACAGATGAGGGTTCGTGAACTGTTCACACAAGATATTGTAAATTCATACATTTGGTTAGGAAGTAAAACATTTTAACATGATAAAGTTTACTTAATTTACTTGAAAGTTTGATGATTGATAACCTTAACTGAGTTATTGCTGTTTTGCAAGGCCAAATCGGTAATACTGAATCTGAATTAAAGAAACTCGCTGAAGAAAACCCAGATCTGCAAGATGCGTATATAGCAAAGCAGAAACGACTCAAAGTAAGAACAGAATATGTATAATTAGTTAAAATGGATCCTAGGATTGCTTGGATTATGATATTAATGTGAAATAGCAAATATTGTTATTGCATGCTTTTCTGCTGGAAATAATTCCATTTTAAAAGGGATTATATACATGTCATTTTGTGTCATTTAGTAGTCTTACAATTGCTTGCTGAGATTCACAATATTCAAGAGAACTTATAATTTTTTGCAAGCTAATATATAATCCATTTATTTCCTGTAGTCTAAATTGATGGACCATGATAACATAAAGTACTTACAGAAAATACTAGATGAGTTGGAAAAAGTTTTGGATCAGGTTGAAACTGAGTTGCAAAGAAGAAATGAAGAAACACCAGGTAGAATATTATTTGAAATCAATTCTGTCTCATTTTCTTTTGATTCTGCAGTGTTGAACAATACCTCCATTTAGTAATCCCTAGGCTGTTTCAAGTCAAGTAATGTTCCTATTTGCCAAACCATTGCAACAAGTAATCTAGAACTCATGGTTACACACAGTTAATAAGAATTGCATGCACTAGAGGGATCTTTGCATCATATTGCATTTTATTAATCTCTAATTATTTTTGCCTTTATTTTTGATATCAGAAAATGGACATCAGCCTTGGCTCTGTGGAGAATTCTTTAGCTTGGCTGATGTATCCCTTGCCGTAACACTCCATCGGCTGAAGTTCATTGGACTAGCAAGGAGAAGTTGGGGAAATGGAAAGCGGCCTAACTTGGAAGCCTATTACGAGCGTGTCTTGAAGAGACAACCATTTCATAAGGTTTTGGGACATGTCAACAACATACTAATCTCAGCAGTTCTTCCAACAGCATTTCGAGTAGCGAAGAAGAGGGCACCCAAAGTTTTTGGCACAACTCTTCTGGCTGGCTTTTTAGCAGGAATAGCATATTTTGCATTTATGTTTGCTCGGAAGAGGTTTGCCAACTTGCTATTATCAATAAGAGGAAGGCAGAGTTATCTGTAGATGCTTCCTTGCTAGATTGGGATCAGAGTACTTTATTTTCCAAAGTGGCTGACTTGAAGAATAATGGTCCAAAATATTGTCTTCTATTATTAGATGTTTTCTGACTGTAGACCTTTTTCTGACTGTAGAAATACATTAGTAATGTAAAGGAATCTTGTAAATTTAAGGAAAAAACCACAATGATTAATTTCAAACATCTTGCTAAGCTATTATATGTTCAATATTATATGTTCAATATGATTTTGATTTAGTGTAATATATCCATCAAGCCATTATGGATCATAAACTATTGTTGATCGGTTCCCTGTTGTAAGCAATGTTTCAGTAACCTATGGGTAAAAAAACACACACGATTAGCTCAATGTGTGAAACAGCCAGTAGCTTGTTTGTGGAACTGTGGAAGCATATTTTTGTTCCCTCTTGCTCCATGCTGCCTTTATTTTTTATAATGTCTTTATTGATTTTCAACATCAAACTTTAAAATACAAATCAACTGAAAAGGGAAAGGGAATTAAATTAAAATTAAAAGTGACAAAAATATATCCAACAAATTTGTAACAAAAATGACCTCTATCTTTCTTTTGGTGCAGCGATAATAATACCGTAATACAACCACTTCTTTCTTAGTTTAAACAAATAGCACCAATATACAAAACACCTTAAAATACTAATAATCAACTTACTAAAAACCCCAATATGCATAAAATATTCTTCTCTTAATTTTATCTAAGAAGTACAGGTAGTAAATTATTAAATACAAATCCATATGTTTAAAAAGCTGCAATATTTCTCTAGTCAAATTCAGTCTAATCTTCAGATCTCAAAGTCAAAAGTTGATTTTTCTCCTTTTTGTATAAGACGGGTGGGCAAACTATAGCTCTTTGAGGACCTGTGGACTTCAACTCCCAGAATTCCTGAGCCAGCCAGCCATGCATGGCTAGCTCAGGAATTCTGGGAGTTGAAGTCCATAGGTCCTCAAAGAGCTGTAGTTTGCCTACCCCCAGATAAGAAATCTAACAATGGTCTCCAAGTCATAAGAAATTTAGTCAAATCATGCTGCCCTTCATATAATTTTGATTAACTTCCTCCCCATTACATCAGTCTGCATATTATCTCATTATGTTAAGGTGAGTCCCTAGTCCTTCATTTTTCCTAAACATTATTTCTCAATTATTTATTTATTTATTTATCTATTGTTTGTTTGTTTGTTTGTTTGTTTGTTTGTTTGTTTATTTATTTATTTT
The DNA here is from genome assembly GCA_023053685.1 of Diadophis punctatus similis. Classification (NCBI taxonomy): domain Eukaryota; kingdom Metazoa; phylum Chordata; class Lepidosauria; order Squamata; family Dipsadidae; genus Diadophis; species Diadophis punctatus. The sequence goes on from JALIGW010000003.1 coordinate 171,773,265, forward strand.
TTATTTGTTTGTTTATTTATTTATTTATTTATTTATTTATTTATTTATTTATTTATTTATTTATTTATTTATTTATATACCGCCTCATAGTGCAAGCACTCTCTAAGCGGTTTACACCATTTAGCAATGTATATATTTACATTGCCCCCAACAATCTGGGTCCTCATTTTACCTACCTCAGAAGGATGGAAGGCTGAGTCAACCCTGAGCTGGTGAGATTTGAACAGCTGAACTCAAATGATCACAGTCAGCTAAAGTAGCCTGCAGTACCGCTCTCTAATCTCTAATTTATGGCCTATATTACCAATAAGCCAACTCCAGGTGACTTACAAATGATAAAAGAGATAAATACAGAAACAATTACAATTTAAAATGCCACAAAAAGTTGTGACATTTATAAAAGTCATAATTATAAGTCATTATATCTTACCAGTGAATCTGTTTGTAAACAACGGAAGTTTATACCTGTTATTTTAATAGATTGTTGTACTGTGATTGGCTCATAAGGCAAGTCTGTTAAATGTTGGCTGACCCAATGGCACATGCTTCAATTACAGCCTTAAAAAGATATGACTAGATAGATATTTGATACATAGCCGATAGGATTCCAAGGCACAAATTAAAGTTATGCCTATCAGACTTTCTTGATCGTTTGTGTGATTTGGAAACGTTTATGCACATTAGTGATCGATAATCTATTTATTTAGAAGCAGTGTGCATTTTATACTGGATTTTGTGTAGATAATATATTGGTAATTGTTTTTTCTTCTTAATGTAAACATATGTTTCGTGCTAGTCAGTGTATTAATGCCATCTATGATGTACTTCAGAAAATATCTGTTTCACAAATACAGCTTCTTCAGAACAAACATGTGCACAGTGTTTTGACTAATTCTTTCATGCTTTTTTTAAAAAAAAAATTAAAATTAGCTTAATTGCTAAACACGACTATGATACAATCTTGAATTTGCAAATCATGGCAATCATGAGATCGACCCAATTTTATGACCTTTATTTGTGGCATTCGTTAAGTGAATGCAACAGTTGTCAAGTGAGTGCTGCAGTGGTAAAACAAACCCATTGTTTGTAGTGGCCATTTTTTGCCAGCGACCGGGAGTAAATGTTGATTTCCAGCAAAATATTGCAGTCCTGTGACCGCAGCATATTGCAAATGGCTATTAATGTGTGCTGGTGACAATGAAGTGATCATCAAAACTTTGAATCTGGGTCCTAAGTAACTTTTGGGGGCAGGTCCCTCATAACTTTGAGTGGTTTCTAAGCAACTAGTCATTAGTTGAGGACTACCATTATATCACAGTGTGAGACATTGTGCACAAAAGTCATGAGGAGACTTCCCATCTCACTTTCCCTTTATCAAGTATTGCAACCCCAGTTGTACTAGTTTTATCCTAACCAAAAGCATTGTCATGGCATCAGTCTATTAATTTTGACAATACAAATTATTCTAAGGAGTTTTATTCACTATATGTGTTAATTCAGAAACAAGCCCTCTGAAATCACTGAGAATAAGCCTCAAATTAGAGCATAGTTTTACCTTCATAACAATCTTAGCAAATAACAATAGCACTTAGACCTATATACTGCTTCACAATGCTTTACAGCCCCTTTTAAGCGGTTTACAGAGTCAGCATATTGCTCCCAACAATCTGGGTCCTCATTTTACCAATCTCAGAAGGATGGAAGGCTGAGTCAACCTTGCGCCGGATCAAACTGCTGGCAGTCGGCAGAATTAGCCTGCAATATTGTATTCTAACCACTGCACCACCATAGATATGAGACCAAGGAATTTCCTAGTTGATGAAGGATTTGAATTAAGTATTTCCATATCTAAGTTAGCTCTTTTGTTCCAATATTAATGTTTCTCAATCTTTCTGAACTCTGTTTCATTTATATTGGGGGATTCCCCACCATCTATAGAGAAAATTAAATTTTCATAAATTTATCCCTACATTCTCAAATTTCCATTTATTTCTAGGCTCATCAGAAAAGGGATTAAGACCTGGTTATTATTTTTTGTGTTGCATCACATATCCAAACAGAATCCCCTTTGGTGAAACCTTCTGATAAGGTCCCAGTTATTTATTTATTTAGACAAGTCTGATGCAAAGATTATGAATCTTTCCACTGTAGGTAACAACGGCAGCAGGAAGGATGAGTAGATACTGAGGCCTATTTGTTTACCAGTCTTTTAAATCTTGTTCTGATGCTTGGGGTAGAACATTTGGGATAGGCAAGACATCATATTCTTTTCTTCATTTTTACCCATTTGGAAAGGCTGAGAATTTGCTTTCTAAATTAATCATTCAGCTAAAATTGTTTATCAGTTTTTGGCTATTGATGAGCAAACAATAATCCTTCATGCACCCTTGAAACTTTAAGGGGAACAAAAAAGACTGCAAAAATGGAGGGAGCAGCTATCTAGCAATCGAAAAGATCATAGAGAAACATTAAGGAACAGGATTAAAGCCCAATTTTGATGGAAAAGGTCTGACGTTTTCATGTGAATATATCTATTGCAGCCAGTGGCTTAAGGCATAACCATGTCTGTTTCTAGAGCGGAATTTTATTAAAACACTGGCATGCACTTCTAATACAATACAATATATTTAAATCAGCTGAAACAGACCATAATACAGTCATTATAGTTTGGGTCACCAAAGAACACTTTGGAGACCCAAACTATAAAGTCATTGCAAAAGGTTTGAATTTGTCTTACTTTGACACATTTTTCAACTAAATACAATATTTTCCAGGACTACTTTTTCTCTACTTTTTTTGAATGTTGTCAACCACATCTGATATAAAGTTATAGTAAAGACAATGAGTTAAAATATATTCTGTTAGTTTTTTTCTGGGACTAGATCTTCGGATGGGACTAAGTTAAAATTATATATTAAAATATAGTCAAACTTAAGAAACATATACTATTGTATGGTATTGTTATATAAAAATAGAAATGCTAAATTCCAAATCCTTATTCATTTTTCATGGTGCTCAAATGTTTTAAAAGCTATGGCTTGATAGAGAATGAACCAACATTTCTGAAGAAAGTAAGTAGACAAAATTTGGCCAATGGTTAGATATAAACATACATTACCTTTAGTTTTATGACAGAAGAAAGCTGATAATAAACAAATAGACTTACTTCTGTAACAGCTTCTATTGAAGGTTGGCCATCCACTCACAAGAGATGAATTTTCTTACCAATGGAAAATATGTATTGAAGCCAACATGATAATTTACTTGCAAAAACGGTAAATTAGTGTGTGATACTTTTAATTTTTTAATAGAAAGTTACTCTGATTCTCTGCTTAAACTGTAATAAGAAACATACTTTTAAAACTTAGAAAACAATGCTATTTGGGTTTAGTAGGTGGTAGAAAACAGATGAAAATAATTTAACTTCATGACCCAGATATTCTGGCAATACTAACGAATTGGACATGCTCTGTTTACCACAGATTTTAATTTAACCAAACAATACTGATTATGTACTGGCATCTTCTTTATTCTCCAGTACTAAGCAGATTTAGATGGAAGAAATCCCAGTTCTCAACAAAGGTTACTTCCAGGTAAGAGTAGAATTAGAACTTTGCTTTGGCATTGGTGCTCATCTACTTCAGTCATCTTTAATATTCAAGAATGAGAGACCAAAATTGTAGAATATGTAGCAATGAAAAAAATTGACTGTATAGATCCATTACAGATGTTCATCTACATCCAGTGCATCACACATCAAAGCAGGCTTACATATTGGCAATATGGTTTTTAAGAAACAAGAGATTACCGTAATTAAAATATCAGATAAAATGATTTTAAATAAATAAAAGCAACAGTGTCCAATATTTCAAGAAAAGGGGAAATGCTTAAATAGTGATTAGTGACTAGGGATGGTGAAGGGAATGTGCTATCAAAAGTTCTTCCTTTCCTTGTTTTTTATATTTTACTTTTTGCTTTGTGTCAGTATTTAATTTTTATATATCTAAACTATTTTTATCAGCTTGAATAATGCAAAATCATTTATAATAAAATATCATATTTTTTTTAAAAAAACTTTAATATTCACAAATTCTGAAACTGGATAGCTGCAATGATGCATATGCTTGATTAAGGATTCTGTAATTTACCATTAAAACAATCTGCTCTAATCATGAAAAAACTAGAATATGTTATTAACTGATAGTTCAGAAAAAAATAAGCATGCCATTCTTTGTCCCCACTGCTTTTTTAAAATGTACAGCACCACATTTTTCTTGATTAAAGTTCATGCTTTCCTAAATGGTATGATCTACAATGAAAATTTCTTCTGATATATGATGGCATTTGATTTATTAGGATACAGCAGTTATTCTTTGGGATACTGTATAGGAAATTGTCATCCAAATGTCCACCAGATGGCAGTGTTTTCCCAAGGCTACATGTTAAAGGAAAAAAAAACAACTCTAATTTTCCAGTTTTTTAAATTTTAGTTTAAATATTACCCATTGGCATTACTAAATCTTCTACCTAGAGTATGAAAATACATATGGGAAAAGTGGAACCTTAAAGAAATGCATTTCATGCATGCTTAAAGAAGGCAAAGTTACTCCTGATTGATGACAACTGTGTGAAAGGGGTCAGGCATTATCTTCTCGGGGAAACTTTTTAGCTTCCTGGTATAACTTTCAGCTCTTGATTTCTTAGGTAGTCTCTCATACAAGTTCTTACTAGGCTCAACCAGCTTATCTTTGAAGGTCAGATAAAATTGTGCAAGCATATTCATTGCATGCCTACAACCACCTGAATAATCTGACAGGATAGTGACATTAAAAGCTAGCAATAGCACTTAGACTTATATACTGCTTCACAGTGCTTTACAGCCTTCTCGAAGCGGTTTACACAGTCAACATATTGCCCCAACAATCTGGGTCTTCATTTTACCGACCTCGGAAGGCTGGAAGGCTGAATCAATCTTGAGTCAATGAGAATCGAACTGCAGGCAGTCAGCAGAATTAGCCTGCAATACTGCATTCTAACCACTGCGACACCACAGCTCTTTATTGGGTACATTTATTGATAAGAAACACACAGAACAGAGGTTTCAAACTCCAGGCCCGCAGGCCGCATCCATTCCACGAGGTGCTTAAATCTGACCCGTGGAGCCGCCCTGGAAACAGCAAAGGACTGGCCCGTGATGCCTCTGCCAGCAAAAATGGAGCTTGGGAGAGCTGCACATGGCAGTTTTCACTAGCAGAGCGCTCGGGCCAACACAGGTGCCCCCAACATGAATGACGTTGATCTGGCCATGCCCACCCTGGCCACGCCCACCCTGGCCACGCTCACCCTGGCCATGCCCTCCAGAGCCCCGAGGTCAAACACAACCCTGATGCGGCCCTCAATGAAATTGAGTTTGACACCCCTGACATCGAACAATTAAACCAGTTTAGCAGAGTTTCAGGAAAAATCCCAAATAGTAGAAACAGAAAGACAAAGGATCAATTGTACTACATAAGTAACCCTTGATATGACAAAATGCTTCTGTAATACTTGCTATACTAATAGAGTTTGCAAACTTGTTTCTTTCTGACTCATAATTTTTATAATTCTCTGCATTGCAAAGAATGGGGAAGGGAGAGGGGCAGTGGAAAGTGGAATTGATTAATTTCATGTGAAGTCAAGTGGTTCTTCTTCCTATCATGCAAGTTCATGAGCATTATGCCAATCCATATATTGATCACTGAATGGATTTGTATTATGAATTTCAGGTCAAAACTGCATTGGACTTCTCCATCCACTTTTTTGCAGTCTCAAGAGTAACTCCAGATTTCTGAATTTTAACAGCAATACCATATTTTCTGTATATATACCAAGGGGGAAATCCAGCAGGTTCTGACAGGTTCTGGAGAACCAGTAGCGGAAATTTTGAGTAGTTCGGAGAACCGGCAAATACCACCTCTGGCTGGCCCCAGAGTGGGGTGGGAATGGAGATTTTGCAATATCCTTCCCCCAGGAGTGGGGAGGGAAGGGGGATTTTGCAGTATTCTTCTCCTGCCACGCCCACCAAGCCACGCCCACCAAGCCACACCACGCCCACCAAGCCATGCCCACAGAACAGGTAGTAAAAAAATTTGGATTTCACCACTGATATATACTGATGGTGGGTGGTGTGTATGGGTGTCTGCCCTATAAAAGGGCAAACTAGGTACATTAACAAAATGCTTCCAAGTGCTGAACATTTTCATCTCTGCCCCTCTCCCTAGAGATATGCCACCTCCCGAATCCCTCAGGGGACATGTTGTTGTTTTTTTAAAAAAACGAGCTACATAAAAAAGAGCAAAAAACTTAGATGACAAAAAATACATTCCAGTGAGGAATAAACATTAGTCTTCTACAGCTTCAGGTGGCTTAGTCAGTCTGAGAAAGCTCCACTGGAATTACCCTGTGAAACAGATTTGTAAATTGAAGGGGCAACTTGCTTTGAAAGAATGAATGGAACCTGACAACTTCAAAAAAGCTTTGGAGCTTTCAGAAGTTCTTCAAAGAATCAGTGGCTTTTCTGTTGCTTCTAAGACTGTCAGTTCATAACATTACAGCTTAAATTCTTCATATAGAGATTGTAGGAAGGGAGGTGTTAAGTGGTGTGATTAGTTCTCTGACATTGCTATGAGTAGTTTCAACTTTTTTTTTTAATGTGGCTAGCCACAGGCTTTATGTTTTTTTTCTTTCTGTTGTTCTAATTGAATGTTATATTTTCATTCTGGTTCTTGCCAACACAACTGAAGTCTGCTCAGCTCTCAACATTCTTAATGTGGACTCAAGGCTGGCCAGTCCAGTGTTATGCAGTCTAAAATCAGGGGTGGGTTCTGGATTCTGCTACTGCCAGTTTGCTCAGGGACTGCGCTGCACATGTGCAGAAGCAAAAAACAAAATGGCGCCGCCTATGGCGCCGCCTATGGCGCTGCCAAGAGAACAGGCTCGGGGGCGTGGCAGGCTTGGGTCACTGCTGGTTCCAGCGACCCGGCTGCCAAGTTACTAACGATTCTATAGAACTGGTCCAAACGGGTAGGAACCCACCTCTGTCTAAAATGCATTGGAAGCTGGGTGCTAATAAATTCAACTAAGTAACTAAATGGTCAATCCTACTTTTACATTCTCATCATTGGGGTAGGTTGAAGTATGTTTGCCTTACAATGAGTTACTATGTTCCAACTTTACATTGATAAGTGCCTGATTCAAACATTTATTACCTCTAAGAATGGGGACTGGGGTGGGGAGGGAGCCTTAAGAATGCATATTTTCTATGAATTATGACCAGTGACATAGTAAATATATTTACTGGCCTGCTTCTGGTAGTATTGCTAATAAACTTAGAATATTGCAAGAGAACAGAATTCTGATACAGTAAATCCTGAGAGTATTAAATAGGTCTTCTAAGAAAAGGCCAAGAGAGCCAGATTGATATAGAGCAGTGATGGCGAACCTTTTTTGGTTCGTGTGCCAAAAGGGGGGAGGTGCGCGTGCTAGCGCGCGCACACATACCCACACCCATTCCCTCCCCCCCACGCATGCGCACAACCCCCCCATGCTGCCCCCTGCGCACCCACACCCCCGCGCAAAGCCCTTACTGAAGCCTGGGACGGTAAAAAACGACAAAACGGGCAAACCGGAAGTTTGGAAAAATGCACTTTTGGTTTGTCCGTTGGGGTGTTTTTTGCACTCCAGGGCTTCAGGAAGCTTCCCTGAACCCTCCGGAGTGCTAAAAACAGCCCAATGGCAAACCGGAAGTGCGTTTTCCGAACTTCCGGTTTGCCCGTTTCGTCGTTTTTTGCATTCTGGGGCTTCAGGAAGCTTCCCTGAACCCTCCGGAGTGCGAAAAACAGCACAATGGCAAACCGGAAGTGCGTTTTTCTGAACTTCCGGTTTGCCCGTGGAGCTGACAGGGCAACGCCTCGCGTGCCCTCCGATATGGCTCCGCATGCCACCTGTGGCACGCATGCCATAGGTTCGCCATCACTGATATAGAGGTTAAGAAACCAGCCTAGGAACCAGGAGACGGTGAGTTCTAGACTCTCCTTAGACACAAAGTCAGATGGGTCTGACTAAGCCAGTCACTTTATCTCAACCCTAGGAAGGAGACAATGGCAATCCACTTCTGAAATCTTGCCAAGAAAATTGGAGGAATTGTCCATGCAGCCACCAAGAATGAAGACTGGTTTGAAGGCACAACAAGAAAAAAAAGGCTAAACTTATTAAACATTTATGCTAGCCCTGTGCATGACCTAGCTCTGGCTATTCAGTTGTTAGGGATTCCCAAGGTACATAAGAAGTATAGAATTGCTTCCAAGTCTCATTGATGGTCTTCAATGGAACAAGTTAGTCATGCCTAACTTAAGTCAAATTGCTTTTAATTAAGTGTTCTTAGTCATGGCTAGCTTTTTGCTGGTTTACAGAACTTGATTACAATTCTTGAAATATTTAAATGGTAAAAGCTGTGGAAAAAGCAACCTATTCTGTCTGCCAATAGTCTGTTAGAAGTCAGTTTTCATTCCTGTTACAATATCAAATTTTGGAAGGAAATATATGTCCATGCCCACTTTTCCCCCATTATTCTCCTTCTTTGATAAAACGAATTAACAAGACCCATTGCTATTTTGTCATGAGAAAAACTAAGTACATGGTGCATTGAGGGAGCTATCAAACTGAAAATAACCTGAAAAGTCAAATTTCACAGAGGACAAAACTTGTAGTGTAGGAGAGGTGGGATATTTATTTATTTTTAAATTGCTTTGGAGTGTGGTTATTTTTCTTCTTCTTTTCATCTCACAAATTCACTGTGAATGTTCTTACAACAGACCAGTAAGGTTATTTATGCCATTAATCACCAAACACTGTTCTTTGCATGAAAAATTATCCTTTAAAAACAGCCCAGTTGGTTCTGAGTAATCAAGAGCCTCACGATATTCCTCTTTAAAAGAGGGATTGCATGGTGACCATTGAAATGCAATAGGTTAGCTTGTTTAAGCTTTAAATATGGGCATAATGTTCTGAACTTTGGAACATGAAGTTGTTTCCTTGGGAAAAAGTCCATTTAAAAACAATTTGTGAGTATGTTTAGGATTGTTTCCAGGATAGCATCATAAAAGTACATGTGTATGTTTAACACAACAAAAGAATAATAAAATGTAACAGTTTTCTTCTCAATCTCTAATCTCTGTAAATGGGAGATTTCAACTGCCCAGGGAAAATGTAATTTATTGCACAAGTAATGTACTGGAATAAAGGCCCTGGTTACTTCATATCATTGAAAACTTCCAGGAAATTATTGCCACAAAAACATTAAATACTAATAAGGTTATAGCATCAATTTCAATGTGCAATACTTTCAGCTGTCTAAACAGACTTGACTCTGACTGCTATTAATTCTTAAAAACTGAGATGTGATTCCAAGGGGGTTACTTTAATGTTACTTCAGCACTTAGCTTTATATTCAAAACCATGGTAATGTTGTTTATACCAGAGAAGCTTTGCGATTTATCCCACCAGTTCTTAGCTCTATAATTATAAAATAACAATTATAAATTCTCTAATTAACCTTCCAGTTTAACACCAACGTCATAGGTTTTAGGAATATTTTTTAATATGACTTCTTATAGATATTTCCAGTACCTTTCGGTAAATCTCATGTACTCCCAAATTGCGGAATGTCAGCAATAATATTTTGATTACAAGATTAGAGATCCAAGCTTACCTGGCTAAAATAAATGGAATCAGCTAATCCTTATTCCATTGGTTTGAATGGAACATATGAGCATGACTTAAATAGAAATTTGTTCTTCTGAATCCAGAAACACATTTTATTCATGGCATTAACAGATGCTGTATTATGTCATATTTCATTTGACCTTATATCTCTGTACCACAATATTGAGCCAAATAGAAATATTGATAAATTTTTCCTCAATCTCTGTCATTGTTGTAAGTAATAAACAAATGCATGTGATCATGTCAGGTATAGATCTGGTTATATTGTGTTTCTGGCTTACTATCCCATATAAGCTGTAAAGTGAAATACTGTCCCTGTCGCCAGCAGAGAATGCATTTGGAGAACTAAAGCTGACTAATCCATCTACACCTTCTCTATAGACATGATAGCAGTGTTCCAATATCTCAGGGGTTGCCACAGAGAAGAGGGAGTCAAACTATTCTCCAAAGCACCTGAGGGTAGGACAAGAAGCAATGGATGGAAACTAAACAAGGAGAGAAGTAACTTAGAACTAAGGAGAAATTCCTGACAGTTAGAACAATTAATCAGTGGAACAGCTTGTCTCCAGAAGTTGGATAATTTGTCTGAAGTAGTGTAGGGTTTCCTGCCTAAGCAGGGGGTTGGACTAGAACAGTGATGGCGAACCTATGGCATGCGTGCCATAGGTGGCACACGGAGCCATATCTGCCGGCACGCGATCTGTTGCCCTAGCTCAGCTCCAGCATGCATGTGTGCACCGGCCAGCTGATTTTTGGCTCATGCGGAGGCTCTGGGTGGGCAGTTTAGGTTTCTGGAGGGCCTCCGGGGGTGGGGGGCATTTATGCCCTCCCCAGGCTCTAGGGAAGCCTCTGGAGCCTGGGGAAGGCAAAAAACAGGCTACCGGGCCCACCGGAAGTTGGGAAATGAGCCATTTCTGGCCTCCAGAGGACCTCTGTGGGGGTGGGGGAGGCCGTTTTCACCCTCCCCAGGCATTGAATTATGGGTGTGGGCACTCGCGTGTGCATGATAGCACACACGCACACACTTTCGGCACCCGAGGGAAAAAATGTTCGCCATCACTGGACTAGAAGATCTCCAAGTTCCCTCCAAACTCTGTTGTTGTTGTTGTTGTTGTTGTTATTATTGTTATTATTATTGTTGTTGTTATTGTTATTATTGTTATTATTATTGTTGTTGTTTTGTTGTTGTTGTTGTTGTTGTTGTTATTATTATTATTATTATTATTATTATTATTATTATTATTATTATTATTATTATTATTATTATTATTATTATTATTATTATTATTATTATTATTATTATACTAGAAATCTTTAAGTGGAAACCTCACTTCCTCTTCACTCTCCGTCTCTGGTGCCAGGAACACCGGTCTTCTGTACTGCACCCCCACTACCTCCGAACACTCGGGATCGGCTGCTAAGTGCACTGGACTTGACCTGGCCACAACACCTTTCCTGCCAGCTTTCCAAAGAAATGTTAATGAAGAAGCCAGCAGGGAAGGTCACAAGTCACTCCAGTAAGTCACTCCCTATGTCATTTCTCCTGAGGAGCCTGCTCTCCCCCCATATTCCCATGACTGTCATCAACCTTCCCACACTCCCCACGCGAGATATTGCTTCCGCGTATGCGCAGGAAGCAAAAAAAGCCAAAAAATGCATAAAAAAGATGACGGCGTGCAATGGACCAGCGAAGACGGTACCGGAGCCGTCGCATGCAAATTCGCAATCCGCCACCCGCTACTGGTGCCATAGAGTGGATTGCACTGGTAGGAACCCACCACTGCTCTGTAGCATCTGTCTACAGCATCCTCCCATCTTCCTGTGGTACCCACATGCCTTTACTTGGGATTTCTGCTTCTTCTTAAGACCTGCACTTTGGATGGCAATTGAGGTTGCCTGGATTACCAACACTAAGTGATGCAGTCATGTGACATTACATTTGATGACCACATCACTTAGCAATGACAATCTCCATCCCTCTTTGTAACCCGAAGTCTAGCGGTAAGAGAATGAAAAAGAAAAGTTCATCTATGGTTCTTCCATTATCATCTTCACCCCTCAACCCCAGGCCCTCTTGTTGCCTGTAGCAGAATTATTTAGAAACCAGGAAGACTTCAATTCTCTCTTTTGTGTAGTTCAGACAGTATCTACATATGTTGTAGCATGCTAGACCTTTGAGTGATCTGGCCATTTATTTCAAAAGGCATTTGAAGAATTGTACAGAATGCTGTGTCAGGTTTTGAGAGGCACTGAACTAGCCTGTGGTGTTGGAAATCCTGAAGTAAAATTGCATTTCTGAGACCCTACTGAGAACTTAACCAGATGGGTGAAATTCTTGGGTTAATGGGAAAATTCTCTCCAACTTCAGTCATTGTTGACATGATACAGCTTATAATCAACTGACTCAAACACATATTCCCATATGGGAAAGCTCTGCTTACTTCTCTTTGACTAATGCCACAGATTTGTAAGTGATATGTTTATTGTTATGGAAAAGGACATAGCAAGTGTTAAGAGCTGGATTTATAGGAAGACAACAATGTAAGCAAAATGCTTACAAATGAAATTCAACTTGAGTCCAAAATCTGGTTCAATGCAAGTTGCCAAATGAATTTTTTACTAGCAGTAATGAAAAAAGAAAGATTATCTGATACTGTTTATTTAATGTCCCTCATTATTTATTTTGGATGCTTCCATATGAACGTACGGACATTTCTGAGTATCCTGATCTAAAATTGTAAACCCATTGGATATTGAGAATATTCTAACTGGAAAACTAAACCTTGTGCAAGCTCAAGTAATTTACATTGTGTGAAAAGCTCACACCATGTGCACAAAACTGACTGCTCTGAAATAGAAAAATGTGGAATTAATATAATACTATTAACAAAAGGGTTAAAAACCAAAGTTAAATGAATGTTCATGATATATGCATTATGTGCAGATAAGCCTGTCAGATGTGATTCCCCTTTCAGAGTCTATTTTAACAGGATGCCAAAACTGAGCTCATCTGTTGTTTGGCTACAATATGGAACATAACGTCAGAAGCCACAAAATAACTTCCATCCTTCTTTAATTAAAACAGCAAAGCATAATTGATTGCTAATGATTAAATGGAGTAAGCTGCCATTCTGTAGCCATTACCTAGGAGTAACCACCATTATACTGAAAAAGACTTCATAGAAATGTAGAAAATTGTACAGTTCATGACTTACAAATCCAACAATTTTAAATAGATGCTGGCATAGCAAAATCAAGGCATTTTCAAGATAGTGATAAACCTGAGCAGGATTTTCATTAGATATTTTTCTTTTTCCTCAATATATTCTGTAGATACAGTTTTAAATCCATAATCTAAAAAAACATTTTTTTAAAAAAAAAATCTCTAAATAATGACTCTTGGGGTTTTATTTTAACTGATTGGTTTTACAGTCTTGAATGAAAAGTATCAACCTTTCTCATCAAGTTCAATTTCAGATCTTATTTTGGAAGAGAGGGACTGGGTGGCCTATATTTCTTTGCTTAAAACCTTGAAAAGTTATTAAGGACACATTTTCCCCGATATCTATTTGGGGAGATCTTTCTCCCCAGAGTTTTAAAGTATACTTTCAATAAGCCTAACTAAAGAAGTAATAAAACTAGTCAACCTTTCCAAGATGGAACATTCTCTCCCTAAATGCCCAGAGAATCCTTGGAAACAATTATTTCCAATAACAGAGCAACATCAGCACCAATCAAATAACTAATTCAGTCTTATAGAAATCAGGCATCAATATTTGGAGGGCTACTAAAAATCTATCATGGTTTACTGCTAGAGACTCAGTTCTTCCTCTACCCTGGTTTGAGTACCAAAAACTACTATAGAATTTTTCTAAAGCAGGAACTATCAAACGGCAAACTTAATCATATCAGTTATGTAAAATATATGACCAGATACTAGACCCGTGATGGCGAACCTGTGGCACGTAGAGCCATATCTGAGGGCATGCGAGGTGTTGCCCTGTAAGCTCCAGTGTGCATGCGCGTGCTGGCCAGCTGATTTCGGCCTTCCCGAGAGGAGAGGCCGTTTTCGCCTTCCCCAGACCTCCTTCAAAAGCTGTGCGCATGTGCCGAGCTGCGGAGTGCCAGAGCTGGGCTGCTCCATCAGAGGGATGAAGCGAGGCGATGTCAGCCGTTTCCTGGCGCCAGAGTCGAAAGGGCCTGGTGGAGCAGCTATGAAGGAACACCAAAGGTAAGAGGCTGGGACGCCAACAGGGCAACAGTCGGTCTGCGAGGGAGTGACAGGCAAACTCCATTTTGGCTGAAACAACGGGTGTTCATTGGGGTCCGGGTTTTTTGGGAGGGAAGCTCGATAAAAATGGTGTAGGTGCAAAGTCAACCACAGGCGGCACAGCGCCCCCACCCGACTCCTGCCATGCCTGCCACTCTGCCGCCAGCTGAGCTGAGCTGGGGAAGGAGCAGCGGGCGGGGCAGGTGGCTGCCCAGCCAGCAAATGCTGTCCTGTATGCCTGAGTAGCTCCCAGTGTTCCTCCTGCGCAGCCCCACCACCCCAGAAAAGCAGCGGCAGCTGCATGGTGTAGGGCAAGAGTTACCAGCCCGCTCAGGTGTACCTCGCCCTCCTCTCGGGCTTCCCTTGCATGCCCCATCTTCTTCTTATCCACCTTCGCCGCTGCCGCTGCTGCTTCCACAAGTGCAAGTGCCCGACTCATTTCAAAACACAAACAAAACACAAGCGGGTGGGGGTGGCCAAGCCAGCGCTCCCAAAACCTGGGACGGGCGAGTGGGGAGGCCAGCTGGGCTGGTCTCCTCACCTTAGTGGCCATGGTGGGCTTTGGCAGCGTGTCTCCCCACCTCGGGAGGGAGCCTGACTAGCGACTCAGCTTTTAGGCTCCCTCCTACTGGGTGGAGGTGGAGCTGGGGGGAGGAGGAAGGCGGCAGTGGCAGCGGCGGCTCTGGCTCAGTTTTCAGGCTGTCTGCCGCCTCCCCTTCCCTTCCAGCCAGACTTCCAAGCCACGAAAAGGCAAAGAGCTGCTGAACAGAATAGAATTCTTTATTGGCCAAGTGTGATTGGACACACAAGGAATTTGTCAGAACTGGCGGCGGAGCAGAATCTGGGCTGCCAAGCACCGCTTGTGCTTCATCTCGCCTCCTGCTTCTTCCTGGTCGCTTCTCCCATAGCCAGGGGCAGGATTTCCACAAAGGTGTCCCAAAACCCAAGCAGGAAAAGGGAAAAAAGGGGCCTGAGCCTCCCAGCCATTTCCAGCCATCGCCCGCCGCTGCTGCTTCCTTCCTGGAGTAGTGAGGAGAGAAGGAGGGCGAGCAAGCAAACTGTGCACAAATGTCAGCAGATCTTGCGCCACCGCCTGCACCGCTTGCTGGGAGCTGGTCTGGAAAGGAAAAAAAACACAGCCAAATTAGGCGAGACTCGCCCCGCTAGGGTCCCTCCAAATGGGTCTCCCTATGTAGCCTCCCCGCTGAACTTCTCCAGTGTTCACCAACTCAAAAGGAGCCCGCCTTCTGATCTCTTGTGAGCGTCCACTCTTTCCTGCATGAATGAGCTGGGGGCACAAAAAGCGCTTCCCTTCTACTTGCATGCTGTTACCGGCTCTGCACCCCCTCCCTAAGACCAACAAGATGCCACTACCCGGGGCCACCAGCCGCTACCTGGGTGTAGAGGGGAGTGAAGAGCCAGTAATAAACAGCATGCAGGTAGAGGGGAAGAGGTTTTCGTGCTCCCAGTTCGTTCGCTGCAGAAAGCAGGCGCTTGGAAGAGCTCGGAGGGTGGGCTCCTTTTGGGTGCGCGATCAATGTTGGGTCACATAATTCAGCGTGGAGGCTACATAGGGAGTCCCGTTCGGAAGGACCTGGGTGTGGCGAGTCCCGCCTAATTCAGCTGCATTTTTTTCCTTTCCAGACCAGCTCCAAGCAAGCGGTGCAGGTGGCGGCGCAAGGTGACGTTTGTGCACAGCTTGCTTGGAGCTGGTCTGGAAAGGAAAAAAGTCTCTGGGGGGAGGGAGGGAAACCCCAGCCTGCTGTTCCTGCCGCCCCCACCACTTGGCGCCTGACGGTGGCAGTTCTCGCACTGCCGCTTCCCCGGTGGCTGTGATAAGTGGTAAGAGGCGTGCTGGCCAGGAATGCTCCCTTAGAAGAAGTCTAAGGCACCAACATTTGCTGGTGCGAACGGCCATGCTGGACACTGCCCAGAGCACGAGGCTGGCAGGAGGATGAGGAGCAGCAGCAGCAGACCGTTCGCACTGGCAAACTTTGTTGCAGGAGGCTTTCCAGGCCCAAAATGGGCTGGGGGGCATGTGCTAGTGGCGCATGTGTGGGAAAGCACGCATGCGTGGAGGGCAGTCATGTGTGCATGCACAGGTGGGGGCAGTCATGTGCACATGCGCGGGTGGGGCACACATTGCATTGTGGGTACCGGCACGCGCATGCGATATCGCGGGCGCACACACACACACACACACTTTTGGCACGCAACCAGAAAAAGGTTTGCCATCACTGTACTAGACTGTGCAAATGCGCTCTAAATATCCTGTATTTAAACATCCATATATCTCTTATTACCTGCACTTCCTATTTCTATAAGAGCTTGAAAAACCACTATTTACAGTACATATTCATGCAGTTGGGTATCAGATCTTCACTTTCATTGCATTTAATCAAAGGCTGCTGATGGCATATCAAATCAGATTCTGACCTGTTAAAGTCATCAATATAGCACTGTTGACAAAGTAAAAAAACAGTAATTTTGACGTGGTAAATGCTGTAATTCAGATGTAAATATACAATAGATTAAAGACCCATGGGCGCAAAAGTTATCCTTGATACCCTTTTATCCAGGTGAAGAGTTCCAACAAAAAGGATGTGATTCAGGAGACTGGCAATTGTTAAATGAATCTTAAAGAACTTAAAACCCAACATTATTAAAGGAAGAGCATCTGTCTTCCTTTGAAGGTTTCATAAGATAAGTTCTTATCAATGCCAGCCAGTTTGGGTGGCTTGAAGTGCCAAATTATAGGTCTAATTATTGTTCATTTCCCACACATTTCATGTTGATCAGATCGCATTTGTGCTGAAATATAGGTTTCCCCTCCTCCCCCCTTACTTCATGGATGGAAAAACGCCAGAGCATAGAGCAAAGTCATGTGCTACTTGAAAAGCAGTCAACTTCTCTGATACTTATCAACTGCTACACTTTCTTGGATTGAGCAATGATAAATGATAATTTGCTAACCATCTTCCAGGATAGCTCAGCTCATTGTAAGAGGACCCCAAAGTTCAGAAACAATAACTGGTGAGCCAACAGCTGTGGCTAGTTAAATGGAGAAGATTAAACAGACCAGCTGGAAGAGAATGCAAAGTTTATAGGCAAAACTTTTCAAAATTTTAAACACATCAACAAAACTGAAATCATGAAAACTCTGATACCTTATGCAATTGATTACTTTAAGGGATTGTTTAGGTTACACCTCAGCAAATCTAAATTTTTCATGGGATTTGTGGTTGGGATGAACAAAGGAGGAGTGGAAGAAGTACCGTATTTTCCGGAGTATAAGACGCACCAGAGTATAACGCGCACCTTAGTTTTGGGGGAGGAAAACAAGGAAAAAAGGCCTCTGCCTCCAAGCAATTTGCCAAACAGCAAACAGCAAACAGCACAGATGATATACACTGTTTGCTGTGTATTTCTGTGCATGTGTGCCTGACCCATAGAAATAGCAAAGAATTGGAGAAATGTACATTATGCCAGAAAGTTTTCTTACACTAACTCCTCCCAATTATTTAAATAGATATACTCCAAGGTAAGTCAGGATTTAACTCTAATACCAAACAGGACACTGTTACATTTCAGACTATACTTGTACAGAGCTCTTAAAATTAATTAAAATTTCTGGAAGTATACATTATTCTCTATTATTTAAAAGAAGATACAATAGCACTGGGCCTCTTCAGAGCAAGCATTTATTTTAAAAAGCTTCTTTATTTTGTTGAGTTGTCTAGATTTACAGGGGTCTCCAGTCTTGGCAACTTTAAGACTTGTGGACTTCAACTCCCAGAATTCCACAGCCAGCAAAGCTAACAAAGCTGGCTGTGGAATTCTGGGAGTTGAAGTCCACAAGTCTTAAAATTGCCAAGGTTGGAAACCCCTGGCTCTAGAACAATAATAAAGCAGTCTTTAAAAAATAAGTCTAATAATTTGAACATTCTACAGACATTTATAGTTATTCACTTACCCCCTTGCATGCAGTTCAGCAGAAAATAAAAATCTGTGTGTCTCTCCCAGCTATTTGCCTCTTTGCAAGCTAGTTTCACTTTCATTTTAGCACATGGCAAATCAGCTGTAGGTCGGGAAGCTGCTACTGACTTGTTTGGCTTTACAGGCTCTTCCCTCTTCGCTGCAAACAGGTAAATTGCTGGAAGACAGAGGCCAAAGGGTGGGGGTGGCTGGGTGGGTGGGGCTACATTTTGTGTATAAGACGCACCCAAGTTTTCACCCTCTTTTGGGGGGGGGGGTAAAAGGTGCGTCTTATACTCCGAAAAATACGGTATTTTAATTCAACAAAGCTTTGATTGAAATTGATTTATCAAAATACCTTAGCAAATTGAAATGGGGGACTTGCTTTAAAGCAATGAATTGAATCAAATGGCTTCAAAAAGCTTTATAGTTTGTTATGTGCTTAACTTATCCAGTGGTTTTTTTTTTTTTGCCATTTCTGGAGTTCCTACAGTCAACTTGGAAGAGTACGACTTCATTTCCATTTATGAGAAGCAGTGGGGGTGGAAGGATGTGATGACTAGCATGGTGGGTTTTCTAACCTTAACATGATTAGCTGGCCAATATATTTTATTTTATCACTTTTTAAAGCTGCCTATTGGGAGTTCTTCAGGATAGCAACATTGTTTTGGTATTCTTGCCAACATGACTGGAAATTCAGCATTCCTGATATGGGCTCAGGAGTGACTAAACCAGAACACACTCTTGGAACAAAATTTACTTTTCAATTCTGCATGACCAGGGATAAATTTAAGTCTGTCAACAATGAGTAAATAGGTGCTGGCCTAAGATGAACTGTATTGGTTTTAACCATTTATTGTTTTTTAAGAACAGAGGTGGCAAGTCCACAAATCCTACTTTTTTGTGCCAGCCACTTTCTTTGTCTTCTATCTCTCTTGCATTGTATCTCATTGTGCCACCTTTGCTGCATCTACTAACCCAAAGTATTGCCAGCAACCACGACACTAATACAACCGTATTCTGCCAATAATGAATGGGCCCTTCCTGGAAGGCTAAACCATCAACCAGCCATGCCATCTCTCATGATACTATAGAAAATCCAATCATCTAAGGCAGCAAAACATCCCACCCCATAAAGATAATATAATATTGATTATTCAGCAACATATTCCTCTGTGATGGCATAGAGGTGGAGCTCTTGCCTCACAATCAGCAGGTTGTGAGTTCAATCCTAGGTAGAGGCAGATGTAGGGTCTCCTGCTTGGGCAGGGGGTTGGACTAGATGACCTGCAAGGTCCCTTCCAACTCTGTTAATCTGTTAAATATTAGAGTCCTGGCATTCCAGAAAAACAAATTGAAAAGCAAGAACCTATTTTTAAAACTAAATCTGAATGTTTTTATCTGAAGTTGTTGTAGAATACTTTATGTGTTAAGGAGATGTTTTGAGATCTGCTGAACTGCATAGGGACTATAGTGAAGTCCTTTTACTATTTTTATCTCTGTGCAGAGTTTGCCCTTGAAGAGTTCTGGCTGAAACCTGACATGCTCTTTTTAGGTCCAGCAGTTCTACCATTTTCATTTCATTTCATTTATGTGAAGCAGCAGCAGATGTTAGCATCCAAACTTTGCATAAAAACAAAATAGAATGAAGTCCTATACTTCGATTCACAACCGTGTTTTGTTTTTGAACAGCTATAAAGAAGGGAGTTGAATCTTTTTGCTTCTAGGTTTAGATTTTTGTCATGTCAATCACCTTGATTAATGCATTTTGTCGGAGTTGTTTTATATGAGTTAAGTGGTACCTTTTTGGAATGCAGATCAGATTTGTACAAAAATCTGCTTGTGGTTTATAGAAGCATATGTATGTATCGCCATTTGGTCAAAATATATAGCACTATGCAGAAATTCATCCAGCTTTATGGTCATGTCAATAAAGTTTAGAGTCAGACAAATTAAAGTAGTTTCATACATTCCTGGCTACTCCAGACATCACAAACGTGGTGTTTTGCTGGATATTATGGGGATTGTAGTCCAAACATATCTTTAGAACAGCGCGTAGGAAAAGCAACTGTATCCTCTATACTATAGCAGCATTTATTTAAGATTTCTAATCTGGAGATGTAAATAGAAAATACCAATTACTTTAACTGGAATATTAATACAGAATGGTCTATGGTTAAGGACGAGCACAGTAGAATAAGTTGGAATCCATAACACAAGTAATTGTTAAACTAACACTGTCTGACATGAAAGTAATGGAATCATAGATTTGGAAGAGAACATTAAATCCAACTCCATGGTCTGTGCAAGAATCCAAATTAAAGTATCCATAACAGATGCCTGTCTAGCCTCCAACGCAGCAAAGGGGATCCTACTACCTTTCTAGTTAATTGGTTCCACAGTTGACTTGTTTTCATTGTTAGGCATTTTTTTCCTAACATTCAGTCAGAATCTGTTTTTATGTAACTTAAATTTATTATTTTCTGCCTTGTATATCAGATCAATGGATAATTGATCATCAGTGGGACATTTTTTTCAGGTATCTGAAGAGTGTGGTTATACAGTATTTCCCTCACCATCTAAACCTGTTAGATTATATGAAAGCAAACTTAAAGTTCCCAGTATAGTGATAAAATGAGCAATATTACTAAGTTCTCAGTTCAGAATATGAATTAGTTATTTTATATTTTAGTTATTGCTCAGAGCAAAACACATTCAATGGCATCTCCCTATCCAGGTCATTAATGTTCATTAATGCAGCTGTTGTAACTATCCCTATTAAATTCTTCATGAGTAAATAAGTTACTAGTTGGCTACAAGCAGTTTGGGTCAATCTTCATGTTGAGTCTCATTGCTGTCTTCATATTTTTCCACTTGCATTTCTTTGAGCTAATTAAATTACTTGGTGCCATTGTGACTCCTGGATGAAGTGTCCATTCCAGCTTTGGATGTCTTAGTAGGGAAGTTAAGTTATTTGCATCAGTTCCATAGTCAGAGAACATTAAATGGAGAAAAAGAAGACTTGCTCATGGAGGAGATGATTTATATTTCAGAGGAAGAGTGCATCCCATTATTTAAACCAGTTGTGTGTGATCCAGAGGCTTATACTGCTTGGTAATTTTAGGAAAGAATAGGGCCATCACCATTCTCTTTTGGCAGATGAGCATAAGGACACAATCCTGGATAGTATCCTACAAAGTCCACTACTGATTCAGATTCCTAATTCAATTGACTGGATCACAAATCCCTGTCTTTGTAAAAGGAGGTCCTTCTCTGAAGTATACTAGACATAGCAGGTAGAATGCCTTAGGACAGTGATGGCGAACCTATGGCACACGTGCCACAGGTGCCACGTGGAGCCATATCGGAGGGCATGTGAGGCATTGCCCTATGTCAGCTCCATGGGCAAACCGGAAGTTCGAAAAAACACACTTCCGGTTTGCCGTTGGGCTGTTTTTCGCACTCCGGAGGGTTCAGGGAAACTTCCTGAAGCCCCGGAATGTAAAAAATGGCAAAACAGGCAAACCAGAAGTTCAGAAAAACGCACTTCCAGTTTGTCGTTGGGTTGTTTTTCGCATTCTGGAGGGTTCAGGGAACCTTCCTGAAGCCCCAGAGTGCGAAAAACAGCCCAACGGGCAAACCGGAAGTGCGTTTTTCTGAACTTCCGTGTTGCCCGTTTTGCCCGTTTTCACCATTGTGCGATGCATGGGGGGAGGGAATGGGTGCAGGGATGTGTGCATGCGCTAGCACACGCACATACACCCTATTGGCACATGAACCAAAAAAGGTTCGCCATCACTGCCTTAGGAAATGTGGGTTATTTGAATAAAGGAAGGATGCGTGTCCCGAGAACCATAAATGTATGCAATAGTTTCAGAATCAATAGGAAAGAGCAGCATGGAGAACCTAAAGTAATCTACAGTATTTGGATGTAAGAGAAGACGAGTTGATGTAAAAGGATCTACTTTATCTTCAATTCTCCATCCCCTTGAATAGTGTAGGAAACTAGACAACATTTCTCTCTATTATGTTTCTACTTACCACTTGTTGAGGAGGTATTTGGAAAGGTGTTTTCCAGAGGAAAAATAACCCTATGGAAGCAGTTTGCTATTGCCATGTTAAACATCTCAGAGAGCTCCTGATGATCTACCACCTAAATACTAAGCTTAGATTATTTTTTTTTAGATCTCTGTGATTGAATTTCCTTAAGAGCTATTGTTTAGCAGGAACACACAATTACATGTAGGCCAATTTTGTACCAATTGAAGGCGGTCAGAAGGGTACTACAAGTGGCAGCTCCTGAATAACTGTTCCAAAATCTGGGGATCAGACACCCAGAACATCTGATAAAATATATTTATAAGATGATTGCTATTCAAACTTTTAAATCAGTTTACATAATTGTTTATTACTGTTTCATACAAGAGGACTGAGATTCAAGGTACCACTTTGAACCAGATCTCCAGAAGACATCAGAACATATAACATTTAAAATATATTTTAAAATATACTTACTTGGTGGTCCATAGAAGTCTTAAAATGAATCATGGCCTTTTTACTTTTACATTAGCCAATTTAATTTGCATTTATGATCATCTTTTATAATAATCCATTTTGATGAGTTGTATTTACTGTTAAATTCATAACAGTTGTATGAGTCAGCAGGAAAAACAACTGAACTCATTACTCTTGCTAGTAGCCAGAAGAAATCAAACTGCTGGGCCTATAATTTTCCTCTAATAAATACTGCAGCAAGACCACACTTCTTTGGTGAGAATAGTTTATAGCCTGATTATAATAGGATCTAGGATAATCACAAAGCACACACACAATTATTTCTTTCCATGCCAACGCTCTCTAACTCATCTTGGCAGAGAACCTTGAATCTTGAAGGTTCCTTTCTCTTTCTTAATAAATGGATATAATCCAAAGGCCTATGTGCATTGTTCTTGGAAACATTCTTTTTCACTTCTATCTAGGTATTTAGTCATGACAGAAATTAAAATGACCAAGTCTTTTAAAAATAGCATCATGCAATGGCAGCCTCTCATCTTTGGGGAGCTTCCAAATTTATTGTGTGGCTTACGGCCCAAGCTCTGAAAACTGACTGTTGTTTTTTATGGGTGCCTCAGGGAGAGGGAAAGCTAATTTAACTCTTGCTTTTCCTCTGTGATACATTAATGCCTCAATTCAGCAATTAAAATCTTCTCCCTTTGTATTACACCCGAACAAAGACCCATCTTTGTTAAATCTTGATGAAAAGCTTAGCTAAATTACATTTTAGATATGCAACCTCGCTTTAAATTCCGACTGTTGCCAACTCATTTTGTGGCCCAGAATGTCTTCACTTTGACTGAAGTCCCTTTCAAAAGGAACTCTGTTTCAAGGGAAACTATTGCATTTTAAAAAGGAACAAGTTAATTGATTTGCTCTAAGAGATCTGCTCATTTATTCTGGAGAAGGGATCCCTTTGATCAACTGTTTTTCTTTTCACCTGCCAATTGGCTCTGTGACTGAAATCTGTACATCAAGAATTTGAATCCTATTTAATAAATCACAAGAGCTACCAACAGGAATGTATGGGGAAATGCTAAGGTGACCAGTCGTCCTGCTTTTGTCGGGACAATCCCACTTTTTAATAATTTGTCCCGCGTCCCGCGGCGTTTCAAAAAAGTCCCGCTTTTTAAATTTGAATTTGCCCTGCACACCCCTCTGCCTCCTGCCTCGCCTGCCTCCTCCTGCCAGGCGGGGAGGGAGGGCAGTGAGAGGGGCAGCGGTGGTCTTGCCTGTTCGTCGCCACAGAGCTGAAGAAGCTGGTGGTGTTCGCGGCGCGGGTCTTCCCCCGCCCACTTTCCCCTGCCGCCGTGATGCCGCCATTTGCATTCTTTTGCCCTCTGTGCAAGCAGAATGCTTTGCGCATGCGCAGAGGGCAAAAGAACGCAAATGGCGGTGTCCCGGCGGCCGGGGAAAGCGGGCGGGGGAAGCCCCGCGCCGCGAACACCACCAGCTTCTTCGACTCTGCGGCGACGAACAGATAAGCCTGCGCTGGTAGGAACCCACCCCTGGCTGCGATGAAGGGGGGTGTTTGGGGGGGGGTGCACAAAGCTGCAGGATAAGAGAGATGGACCCCTCCCATCTTGCTCCCCTAGGAAACCCCCCCGTCAATGGTGTCCCGTTTTACAAATATTAAAATCTGGTCACCTTAGGAAATGCAGTTTAGAACACTACCATTGGATATTGAAAGATATGGCCAAAGGGAAATAGGACCATTCCAGTGTCACTTTTGAATTCTTTTAACGGCCAGCTGAAAACGAAGGTGAAACCCAGATATGCTCAGATAATATCGTGGCCTCCAGAGCAGCTGGATGGTCGCTCTTCCACAATGAAATGTTGCTTTGCTCAGCTAAAACTGCAGCAATCCCTCACTATCAATCCCTCACTATCTGTTAGGGATATCATTTAAGGGCCTCGGTGGCACAGTGGTTAGAGTGCTGCACTGCAGGCCACTTCTGCTGACTATCGGCTGCCTGTAATTTGGCAGTTCAAATCCCACCAGGCTCAAGGTTGACTCATCCTTCCATCCTTCCGAGGTGGGTAAAATGAGGACCCAGATTGTTGGGGGCAATATGCTGACTCTGTAAACCGCTTAGAGAGGGCTGGAAAGCACTATGAAACGGTATATAAGTCTAAGTGCTATTGCTATCATACCTGGGTAGCGAAAATCGGGATGATTTATAGATGACATGAAAAGAAAAGTCTGTATGTTGCCCTGAGCTTCTAGAAGGAAAGACAAGATATACATATCAAAACAGCATTTGATGAAAAGAACTGTAGCACACATTTTTACAAGTACAATTAATTTTAAGTTAGGTTCAAAAGATGCTACCAGATTTCTGATTGTCAGAACCAAAGCAAATGCAACTGTATAGACAGCTGTGGTCTAACAAGACACACCCTCAAGATGGTTTTCCTGGAGTCTTTTGCAAGTACAGAAACTAGTAGATTCCAGATCTGATATGACACTCCATATATTTTCTTCTTTCCATAGCAGTCTTAACACTTTGTTTGCTTTTTGCCTGGAATGAAGCTTTATAAACAGATTGTCTCAGGGTTCCCTCTGGTGGTGACTGCTGGAAAGGCTGTCTGTAGTCTACCATAAGAAAATAGTAAACGAATTTATTATAAAATAACTGCAGTATGCGCATGAAGTATCAGAGTTGTTGCTGATAAAATGAACAATAATTCCAACAATTGAACAAAAGATAAAATACGTTAAAATTGGAGGGTTTTTTTTTGCAGTCAAGATGTAAGTTTATTTACTTAACAGGATTTAGATCCCACCCCAATCCCAAAGGACTCTGGAGTGTTATTGCCAATTAAATATTGCATAAATATGTAAAAATAAAACAGAAATTACCAGATCATTATCATTCATGGGTTTTTTTTGCTTCATAACTAATACTGCAAAAGATGAACATTGAAAATTAAAATTCATCTGCAAAAGTCTTTTTTTCAGTGCAAAATAGGGTAGCTGTCTCTTTGTAGCTAAAGCTGGGGTTTTATCTCTTTTTTAAAAAAAAGCTTTTTTTGTTTATCAATAGTTTTTGCATTTACAGTTATCTGAAAGATTTAAAAAGGATAAAAGCAGGGGTGGGTTCCTCCCAGTTCCTCCCAGTTCTCCCGAACCGGTAGTGACCCGCTGGTGATGTCACAATGACATCACCAAACTGGATCAGTCGGTGCCAGTCTGTGGGCGCCGCCATCTTTTTTACAAAAAAATGGAATTTTATTTATTTTTTTTCCTTCTGAGCATGCGCAGAAGCCGAGTTCCAGCACTGTGCATGTGGTCGCCATCTTTTTTTTGGCTTTAATTTTTTTCCCCGGATTTTTTATTACTGCGCATGCACGCACGTACAAAGCGTGCACGCCCATGCGGTGCAGGAGGAAGCGAACCGGCAGTGAGGTAAGTTGGAACCCACCCCTGGATAAAAGACTTATGGATAAAAAGACTTATGGTTATGGAAGAAAGTCAGGATTTGAAATACAATTGTGTGTTGTAGGAACTTAGCACCCACCCCTCTCCTAGAAGAATGAAATATTCTAGGAAATATTAAAAAGGCAGAATATTATACCTCCCTGGATGAGAAAAGGAGATACATGCTCTTGGAAAGCAGCCCTCAAACTGGGCCATCCTATCTACAGGTCAAAAGGCTGGTCAGCTTATCTACAACACAAAAGACATGACCCTCAGGACATGATAGGATTAGCCCTCATTCAAGATCCAAACCAGGACAAAACCATTAAGTCATAATAGGAATTGCCCAAAGCCCCTTCATTACATCATCACCCAGCAAGATTCAACCAGGCCTGGGACTCAAAAGACAACCTACAAAGTTACCCTTGCATGGCCCCATGGCAGTCTGACAACCAATCAGAGTACGTTTCTTACATAGGAACAGGAAGCTCCAAGGTGGGGCCCAAGAGAGGGTATAAATCTCTCTCTCTCTCTCTCTCTCTCTCTCTCTCTCTCTCTCTCTCTCTCTCTCTCTCTCTCTCACACACACACACACACACACACACACACACACACACACACACACACACACTTTTTTGCTCCAGACCCAAAAAACCCATGTGGTCCTGTCCACCATTAAACCATCTTTCCAAGCAGTCTCCATGTTTCCAGTGTCTTTCCTCCCACTTGGAACTTAACCCAGATGGACATTTCTTCCAACAGTGTACTGATGAACTTGAAATTACTAAAATTTACAAACTTTTATTGCAATTGGAAACACAGGAAGAACAGGTTAAAGAATATATGATAAAGTTGGCTAATCATTTCAGTTATAATATACCGATAGATCAATGGGGGAACTATGTGATGAAAAGGGTTGAAATTTACACTGTGTTATGTTCTCAGAGAATTTGAGTGGGGAGTGGGAGGAGGAAGTTCTCCAACCAGAATATTACTAACCAAAAAAGTGTGTTTTAAATGCAACCCTCCATGTGGGTTTTTTCAGTGAATCCCAACCGATGAGCCTACATGTAGAGCAGTGTTTCTCAAATAGTGGGGCGGCCCCCCTGGGGGGGCATGGAGCGATGCCAGGGGGGCGCGTGTGACCCCAGGGAACATGCCTGGTCCCTCTCAATCGATTCCCCCAGACGGGAAGTGTTTTTCCAGTTGTACGCTGCTCCGAGCCCGGAAGAGAAGGCGGCCAGGCGGGGTGGGGCAGCTGCGTGGGTTCTTGTTGTTCTCGGCGGGCATTGCGGTAGCCATGAACAGTGTGGCGAACCTGCTGCTGGACAAGGAGGAGCATCCTCTGCGGCTGGGCGAAAGCTTCGAACGGCACCCTAAAGCCTCCTTCCACACTATTCGGTGTGAGTGCCCGGCAGAGGTTGCACTTATGGGCCAGGCCGGCGACCCCAAAACATTGGCTTGATTAAGCTGGCCTGGCCCCGTGTCAAAAGAGGGCCCTAACCATGGTAGCCTATGCCTGCCTAACTGAAAACAGGCTCCACTGAGTTCAGGTAGAGCAGCCTTCCCCAGCCAATAGTTTGCTTGCAGCTTATAATAAGTAAAATAATAAATATTAACACTAAAATTCCATTGGGGCCCAGATTGGAGAGTTGGGAAGCGCGCGAAATGTTTACTTCTTCCTGGGGGGGGGCGTAGCAGAAAATAATTGAGAAGCACTGATTTAGAGCAAGACAATCTTTCTAATACTGTAGCCTGCTCTGGGTAGGCATTTCACTTTTACAGAAAGCAAAACAAAATACTGTGATACATCTACTCTCTTACCTGCTTGCTTTTCTGTTGTGCCTAGTATTTGGATACAGAGCTGATGGAACGTGCATCGCTTTTTCCAGGCTATGGATGATTTCTCGCTCTAAAAGCCCATGGCTTGGCACAAGCAGACATATTTCCTTTAGTTTTCCTGTGGTTGAGTAATGCAGACTGCATCAGAGATGGTAGAATAATTTCAATCCTGGCAAAGTAAGCTGGGAAAACTCTTCTACTCAATGGACGTTTCTAAAACTATATCATTATCCTGAACAGACATATTAGAGCACTATAGATTAAAGGAAGTACAGTTTATAGGATGCTCTCTATACTTTGCATTGGAGCGGATTGCCATGTCCTGGACAAACCATAGTTCTTCTTCAGAGAACATTTGAAAATTTCTGACCTCTGGTATACAGGTTATATAAGCAACAGTAAATCACAGTAAATAGCAATGTTGTCCAGCTATTTTTGAACCATGAACCAAAGAAATATGTTGGGCTATTTTGATTTCAGTGATTATGCATAAACCATGAAGTGTATATTTTTAAAATCCTATCTCTCCAACATATACTTTAAGCTGTAGAATTTCTTCCAAACCAAATGGTTTAAATATGAGGTTACTAAAGGCGTTTTTCAAACTTCGATCCTAGAGTAATGATACATTTGGCATCAGGGAAAAAAAGTATATTCTCGATCCTTCAATCAGAACATTTTACCACAACTAATAAAAAGTAGCATTAACATGAGAGCAAGTATATGAGTTACAGTATTGATTTCATACCTTAATCATGTACCAGTAATAAACTGTTTGGCAAAACTATGTTGCCTTTTTTATTTTTCTACAATCTCAATATATTTTGTATAGTATTGACAAAACACTTGTATACTTTAAACACCCAAAATATAAACAAATACAAGACAATGAATCAGGAAATGACATGGCTATAAACCCAGAAAGTTTTGTTGACAACTTAAATTAATTTTCATGCCTTTCTCATGAGTTATGTCACATATCAATTCTAGATCAGAGTGAGTTTTTATTCTCATTTGCATCAAAAGGCCAATTAATAGGTGTCATGTTCTTGTTTGTTTTGCTCATAATTCTTTAATAGATTTACTGTCCCTTTCACCATACTGCTAGATGAAAATATCAGAGGCATGGAGAAGGTCTGGATGGCAACGTTTAGTTCAACTTTCCAATTCAGTATCTTCAGAAATATTGGGATTATTCTAAATGTTGCAGTTGTAGTATGTAAGAATCTCGTATCTTTTCTGAAGCAATAGACATGGTCTTTCAAGAGCCGAAACATTAAAATCTCACACCAGGATTGGAAAATTTATAACTGGCACAATTAAATGGTTGTTGTACCTATTTATTTGATCCATCTGTCCATCCATCCATCCCCAATTTATTTATTAAGAGCTTTGGTGGCACAGTGGTTAGAATGCAGTATTGCAGGTTAACTCTGCAGACTGCCAGCAGTTCGATCCTGAGAGGCTCAAGGTTCACTCAGCCTTCCATCCTTCCAAGGTCAGTAAAATGACGACCCAGATTGTTTGGGGGGCAATATGCTGACTCTGTAAACAGCTTAGAGAGTACTGAAAAGCAGTATGAAGCGGTATATAAATCTGCTATTGCTATTGCTTTATCTATCTATCTATCTGTCAAATAATTCAACATGGTGAACATATACAATACACCTCCCTCCCCCTATTTTGCCCACAGCAACAACCCTGGGCTGAGAGAGTGGGACTGGCCCAAGGTCACTAAGCTGGCTTTTATGGCTAAGATGGGACTTGAATGCATGGTGAATTTCAGATATTTCTCTTTCTCTTTGAAGCGCAATTGTTAGCTGGCAGGAATCAAATCAGGATTTATGAATGGGTAACCACTGAATTATTAGTTAGCGAATTTTTTGGAGTATAAGACGCACCTTTTTGCCCCCCAAAAGAGGGTGGAAATGTCGGTGCGTCTTATACACCGAATACAGCCATTTTTGGCCTCCTGAAGCCCTGCCCCTGCATCCTATTTTTGCAAAAAACGGGCCGTTTTTTGCAAAAATGGGAGCGTTTTTGCCTTCCCCCACCCCCTAGGAATGCTCTGCAGGTTTCCCAAACCCTCTGCAAGCCCTGTTTTTGCAAAAAACTGAGCAAAAAATGGGCTGTTTTTTGCAAAATAGGGGCGTTTTTGCCTTCCCCCACCTCCTAGGAGTGCTCTGCAGGCTTCCCAAACCCTCTGCATGCCCTGTTTTTGCAAAAAAATGAGCAAAAAACAGGCTATTTTTTGCAAAAACTGGGATGTTTTTGCCTTCTAATTACCCCACCTAGCATGACTGGAGGAGGAATTCTGGGAGTTGAAGTCCACTAGTCTTAAAGGTGTCAAGTTTGAAGACCCCTGGGTTAGGGGTTAAGGGTGCAAGGGTCTTCAAACTTGGCAAGTTTAAGACTTGTGGACTTCAACTCCCATTCCTGAGCTAGCATGACTGGAGGAGGAATTCTGGGAGTTGAAGTCCACAAGTCGTAAAGCTGTCAAGTTTGAAGTTTGTAAAAAGTATACATGGTTGTAAAAAGCGTACATGGTTGTAAAAAGTATTCTGCTACACTGGTATTTTATTAAATAATATATTACTACACCATTTGGTTCAGAATACTTTTTTCCTTGTTTTCCTTCTCTAAAATCTAGGTACGTCTTATACTCCAGTGCGTCTTATACTCCGAAAAATAAGGTATGTGTTTCTCCTACTAGACTCTAACTGCAATCAAATGCAATCATGTTGATTAGCAATATATATAGCAAGTAATCACTTGAAGTCTGAATAGTTTTAAAAATAAGATGCTGAATTATCAGAATCAGTGCTATTAATTAGGGGAGGAAGCAAACTTTTTCCTTAAAAGTTCCTTAAAAGGTACTGATGAACTGCATGTTTCATGACACATTATCAATAACTTTATTTTCAGCTTATACATAAAATTGGCAGAGTAAGTCTCTTTTTAACCTCCCCTTAGTAGTTATTTGGATACAGTAAATGTCAGATAAGCTTTAAGTACATGTGTTTTTACATAATTGCCAAGTTTCCCATCTCTTCAAATGTGATTTGACGTTACAGCATTTTGTGAATGCATGAAAAGCAGCAATTAGTCAAACTATTCCTGTATTGGATTACAGTGCACAAATGTTTGGTAATGATTTTAGGGGAATAGCCAAACCTGCCTCTTTTATTAAAACTGAAGGTGACAAAATTCAATTTCAGCTGACTCTTGTGATTCTCAAACAGCCTTTAATCTGCTAAAGGCTATTTTGTTATCATTGTGGCTGCTGTTACAAATTGCATTCCAAGCATCCAATTATCTCCTTTATCAGGGGTGTTAAACTCAAGGCCTGGGGGCCGAATTTGGCCCACGTGGTACTTAGATCTGGCCCACAGGGCTGCCCTGGAAACAGCGAAGGACCTGTTTGTGGTGCTTCTGCCAACGAAAACGGTTCTCCTGATTTCCGTTTTCACTGGCAGAGGGTTGCAGGAAGCTGTGGCAGCCGAAAATGGAACTCGGGAGACTGTTTTCATTGGCAGAGCCACCGCAGGCGCCCCCGACAGGAGTGATGTTGAGCTGGCCACGCCCCCCTGGCCACGCCCCCCAGCCCCCCAAGGTCAAACACAACCCTGATGTGACCCTCAATGAAATTGAGTTTGACACCCCTGTCCTATATGGATGGAAAGCACCATTCCATTCCGTATATTGAGTGCAACTGGATCAAAGAGAGGACAGAGCTCTGGACCTTATTTTCTTAACCAATACCTCCCTTTCCACTAAAGATGAAACACTGTTTCTGTTGAGTGCCACTGAAGTGATCAGATGGGGGTTGAGTCCAGAAAAGTGGTGTATGAGATCAGAGCCCACAATGGGTGACTCCTCCTTTTTTATACCCTTTTACTTTATCTCCCCTTTCACATACTTCTACAAGGAATGGATTACTTATGCCAGCGGTCTGAATTGTTTATGACTTTTACTAAGGGATAAAGCTAGGCTAAGGACTTCGTATCTTCCTGTTTCTATTTTAAAGATCAACTGCATACGAAACTAAAGAAAGCTATGTGAAGGAAAGAGTCTTCACATCAACTGCTCTAAAGGACCTAGGACATGTATCCATCACCAGATGTTTAATGCCTACTTTTTATTGGACTTTCATATACACTTTTTGTTGGTTTGCTTTGATTTAATTTGCTAACTTGTCTTCTTTTTCTACTGGTACTTTTCTGAGTTTAGTGCATATTTAATCCCCCCCCCCATGCATTTTTGATTTTGGAAAAGACCATAATAAATTATTGTGATACATTAACAATAAACAAAGGAGCTAAAGTACAGTTGTTACACTTGTCAATCAGCGAGCTTTTGATTAAACTAGGATTTGAAGCATTTTTTTTGTTTGGCCTTTAAAATTCTTTGCAAAAAGGACGTGCACATTCAGTTGCATCACTAGTTTACTAACAATATACAGAAATGATGATTTGATGCAATAAGTCATTTAGAAATGTGTGCATTGATTTCAAAAGATTGGACTTTCCTATTTGTGGATAATCCCTTTGACATCTTTTCTTGCTCAATATGCTTCATGACTGTAATATCCAGGAAATCCACTGTGTGTGTATTCTTCCTTAACTTAGGCAAACCACTTATTTAAGAAAATGTTGTGATAAGACACTGCAATAATCTATTTATATAGCTAAAACAATATTCTAAAGACCATTATCGATTGCCATTTGTAAACCCACAGAGGACTGTGGGAAGAGAACAATATTTCAAAATTGCACATTATTAAAGAGTCTCAAGATTAATTTGTTAGAAAAGTGCTCATTTGCCAGGTCATGCTACTCTCTTTTTTCCAATCTTGGCCTTCCTTTTTTTCCCCTTTTTCTTTCCCTTTCCTTTCTCTTATAGCCAAGAAAGGTATGATTCAGCTTTCAAAATGTTTTCTGTCTTAACAAATGGACTTGTGGGTAATTTTCAGAGATCTTGGAAGAATCAAATCATCAGCCAACAGCTCTCGAAGTCTGCTGTAAAGAATCCATCTGCAATTGGATCATAACTTAAAACTACTGCCAAAAGAAAAAGAGAGAGAGAAAGGGTGAGCTAGTTCAGCCTTGGCTATTTCTGAGCGTCAGGGTTTTAGAATGAAGCAACATAATTGAGCCCTTCCAGTATATTTTTCTATGCTCTTGATGCTGAAGGAAAATATTTTAAACAAACAAAAATGGTGAAACAGTAAGCTGTTCAGTTTCATTGTATGCAATCAACCATTTTTCAAGGAAATTTCTTTACTATGATGAAACATTGACAAGGTTGTGTAAAAGTTTCTGGATATTACATAAGAATTTTTTTCCTAAACAGATCAGTTGTTCACAGAATAAAACTCAGGGCAATATTTAAAGGAACATGTCTCCCCCCCAAGAGTAATCTTTCATGTGCCCTATTTAAGTGATAAGAGCTGACAACAAATCAAACATCAAACTCAAATACAGCCATCAAGTTAAATATTTGTAATATATATATTAATAATATACAATAGTTTTTTATTCAGTCTGTCATCAAATCAACTGGCAATTGAAAGTGCTATTTATTATTCATTATAGCATGCATAATAATGTATATTACAAATAATGAAATAACTACAGTACTTTACATAGAATTCCTTTCTAAAGATATAGTTGAGTTAATCAGCGGAGTATCTGTTTATACTCAACTAGAAGAAAGCAAAATTGAACTATGTGGGGATTCTTTCTGAGTAGATATAGTCTTTGGTTTGCAATGAGAACCAAGGGTTCTGCAGAACCTCAAACATGAACTCATTTTTCTGGTATAAACATTTCTGGGCAATTTGGTCTTTGGGCTGTTTATTAAGGCTCTCTGTGATTTCAGTGCAAATACATCCGGTGCTTCAAAATTACTACAATATTAAATGTTCAGAGGCTACTCATCGGGGGAAGATGCACATAAAGGGTGATACTTTGTATGCCTTTTAAAATCTTCATCTATGATTTGCATGACCAATTTGGTATCATGCTTGGGGCACCAAGTTAGAAATCAGAAAACTGTGTTTGAGTCCTGTTTTAGGCATGAACCCAGTGGGATTAACTAGGGCCAACCACACTTGTTCAGCCCTAGAAAGCAAGCAATAGGAAACCACTTCCAAAATCTTGCTAAAAAAACTAAAGGGCTTTGAACAATAGTTGCCAGGAATCAAGACTGACTCAAAGGCCGCGCACAACATACATACATACATACATACATACATACATACATACATACATACATACATACATACATACATATACACTTGTAAAGTATTTCATTCACTACTATCATCCAATTGAGAATTATTACCTTACTTGGTTTATTGTTTAGCAGTGTGAATGAATAATGTCCTCTGGTTGAATTTTCAGTGGAAACCACATCATTTTCCTGGTAATTCCTTCCAGTAAAGGAGAATATTTGACTAGCACTGATGATATTACCTAGTCTGGGTAATGAAACATCTGCAAGAAAACAACCATGTTCAGACAACACCGAGGGCCCCTCAACTATTGCCATGTCAACAGTCACTAGTACTCACTTAACTTCATATGTGATCAGAATTTGTGAATACTTACAATTATAGTCTATCCACTGGTAATGTTTACTCAACAACCTTTGATAGATGCTAAAAGTATTCAGAACTAAGAAAAATACTCAAGGGACAAATTACTTTACTTAGAGGTAAGGTAACTTTAAGTTCCTTTATTTAGAGTCTTGGTAAATGAGTAAGTTCTCTAGTGCATAATAATAATGACAAGAAATGTAAGTGCAGATCTATTATTATCCCTGCAAAATAATACATTGAGCTCTAAAATTAGATTCTTATTTCTAATTAAGCCACAAAAGAAACCTTACCGAAAAGTAATCAAGATTTGACCGCCAGGCAACTGCAGCCATTGGTTGAACATCTTCTGTGAATGCAGCCCAATCTGATCCTTCCTCACTTCCTAGAGCAGGATATTTGGTTTTTGATGATCATATTGCGTTTGCTGAAATTGTTGATAAACTTTGTAACACTGGCAGTTTTTGAAAGACTTCAGAAAAAGGGACTACCAAGCATAATAACATTCATTTAAAATGTATGCTACTTAGCTGCTTTTAACCTAAGAAAGAAGAGGCTAATGTGAAAGTCCCAGGATTTCTATTCTTTACACAACTCTTTTCTTCCTTTCTTGTTTTTTTTTTGGCCACTTATTTCTAATTTTGCAGATCTCCTAATCACTTTAGTTACTGATGACTCCTGGAACAGCTCTTTGGATATCAATTTATCTTTTAAACAATTGAAAGAGACATTGACTTAGGAACCTCTTCTGGCCTTTAAAATTTGGCTGCCCTTCCCTCTTTGGTGAGTTATACTATCTCTGTAGAACTTGGTGCCACTTTATTAAAGACTCAAGAAGATGATTCCCAGAAACTTGAAACTTATGCCAGTTTTTTTTTGCTTTCTGTTTCTGAGTGTTTGTAAACTGAATATGAAATTTCAGCACATGAAGGCTATTTATTTATGGGGATGCCCATTTGTGTTGCAGTTTAGCTTGATCCCAAATAGCTGCTTCACTTGATTCAGCTACATAGGGATTCAGTATCCCCGAGGTAACACTGACACTATTCATTATGGGACAATTATGCTGTTGAGTTGTTGATCCTGCCTTCTGCCTATGAGGTTCTATTCCTTTAGGACAGAGGTCTTCAAACTTGGCAACTTTAAGACTTGTGGACTTCAACTCCCAGAATTCTCCAGCCAGCTACGCTGCCTGGAGAATTCTGGGAGTTGAAGTCCACAAGTCTTAAAGTTGCCAAGTTTGGGGACCCCTGCTTTAGAAAATATAACTTATCCCATAAAATGAACCTCTTTTGAGCATACTTAAATGCATACATTGCCATTGGTGACCTCTGATCATCTATGTTTTCCAAGGACATTGCAGTCATGCTTCCCCTGACAAATTTTCAGATGAAGTGAAGGTTGAACAACTGCTAGATTTGGGCTTAGAAATTTTTGTGCGGGTTGAGACTGGACCAAGCAATACAGGCAGTCCTCAATGTACAACAGTTCACTTAGTGACCATTTGAAATTACAATGGCACTGAAAAAAGTGACTTTCTGATCATTTTTCACACTTATGACTGTTGCAGCATTCCCCCATGGTCACGTGATTTAAATTCGGATGTTTGACAACTGACTCACATTTATGATGCTTGTGGTGTCCCGGAGTCATGTGATCCCCTGTTGTGACCTTCTGACAAGCAAAGTCAATGGGGAAACCGGATTCACTTAACGACCGTGTTACTAATTTAACAACTGCAGTGATTCGCTTAACAACTGTGGCAAAAAAAGCAGTAAAATGGGGCAAAACTTGCTTAACAAATTTCCCACTTAGCAACATAAATGTTGGGTTCGATTATGGTCGTAAATTGAGGAAAATTACCTCAGAAATGAGTGAATTAATGACGCATAATACTTCTTCCTCCCCAGGCCTTAAGAATATGGAAACAGGAAAAGTGCAAGAAATGAAGTATAATGAACAATTGAAGCATAGATCTTCGTATCTGTCTTTACAATGTCTGAAGAAATCAATGACATTCGGGTTTATTTAAGCACTGTCAGCTATTGTGATCAACCCAGGTAGAGTCCCTCAGATTTCTGACATTTTCTGCTCTTTACCTACTCTTTGAACTAAACAACTATTTAAATAGATTTCTTGGACTCTCACTCATTCCTCCTCTTTAGTGTTTAATTTGTATGAACCTATCACAACAAATATTGATGAAACAGAAAAGTTGCTGTATAATTTTCAATGTGGGAAGATAGTATATTCTATTATGGGGTGAGCAAATTGTTAAACCTGCATATAAGATATGTAGACAGTTGACCTTTTCTTATGAAACTCATTAAGGGATCATGAAGATTATGTAGCTTCTCTGAGTGAATTTTCACATGTTAAATGTGAACTGAAATGTGGAACTTTTTAATCAAGAACTCTGCTTATTTTATGCAGGCCCAATTTTTATTTGAGGATCAAACCTCTTTAAATCCCACTGGGTCAAACTGGTAATTAACATTTAGGACCTTCAGAGCATGTCATGCCCTTCCCATCACTGATTAATAACAACAACAACAACAACAACAACAACAATAATAATAATAACAGCAGCAGCAACAACAACAACAATGAATAAAAATATTTTTAAGTATGATCAAGATGACTCAATCTATTTTATTCTGATAATAACATTCCTAGCTCAATTGTGCTTAAAAATATGGCAAGGTAACTTTCTCCAATTTGGTGACCTCTTGAAATGTTGGACTTTCATGGTCAAAGAAGGACAATACCTAGACAGCATAGCCAACACACCCAAAAGGCAGCAGGTTGGGAAAACCTGCATATGATATCTATGCATGGAGTGAAAGCTGATTTTTAAATAGCTTTGAAATAAAACCAGAAAGTCCTCTGTTGTGATTGGCTGATATTTCCAGTGGTGGTTCTCAGGACAAAATAGCATAACTGACCATTTTAATGGATTTGGCAATATCTTGTATAGCTGCATTACCAACTCAAAGGTGCAATAATTCTGTAACCAAGT
The DNA here is from genome assembly GCA_023053685.1 of Diadophis punctatus similis. Taxonomy (NCBI): domain Eukaryota; kingdom Metazoa; phylum Chordata; class Lepidosauria; order Squamata; family Dipsadidae; genus Diadophis; species Diadophis punctatus. The sequence goes on from JALIGW010000003.1 coordinate 171,810,706, forward strand.
ATATCCCACCAAAGGTTTCTGTATTGTTGATTGTCATATAGTTTGCTCTTTGCATGCCAGGATTTTTTGTTTAATTTGGTGTTTTACTATTTTCATTTTCTGAAAGAAATGAAGTCTGTTGGCCTTAAGACTTGTATATTATAGGTCATCCTGCTAGAAGTGGCCCAAGAAATCTCTGTCATTTATTTTAACATTGTCTGGTAATAGAAGTCTCTTAGGTGTGATTATTGGCTTCTGTATGTAGCTGTAGATCAAAAAGTACTAGTAGCCAAACAGTCTATGATGATCAAAGAGAGGGTAGCCAAAAGTAATGGGCAGCTGCCAATGACTTCAGAGGTCATTAAAAAAGAAATAGGATGAGAGAAGTGCAGTACTATTGAAGCTTCAAATGGCCACAGTTCAAAATGCTACTGGAGAAAAAGCTACTGCTGATGAAACTGAACTTGCTTTGCCTTTCTAAGACATTTAAATGCAAGTAAATACAAGGATAACATGGCCTTTTACACAACACAACACACACACACACACACACACACACACACACACACACACACACACACACACACACACACACACACACAGCAGTATAGGACCAGCTTCGTGGGTCTCATAATATTGCATTGCTTAAATGATGGGACCTGGACTCTACCTGATCATATCTTGAAACAGATTGCAGATTGCAGTCTGCAGGTTAGCAGAAAGCAGAGCCCATTGATTGGATTGTCACTGCTCAGTCATGAAAACTATGTGTAGGAGGTAGCCTTATTTCTCTATGTTGGGCTGTGAGGATTTCAGTCTCTCTCAATGGCTCTGTCAGAGTCACAAGTTCTGATTCCCAAGGCTTCAGGAAAGAATGCTCATAACTTTTTAATTTGCAACCTCCATCTTCTTTTAAAATCAGTATTAAACATTTTCCAAATCTCATATGTATTCTCTAAGCAGCCCACCTATGTTTTATCCTTACACTTGTATTTTTCAACAATGTTTTTTTTAACCCAGTTGTGTTTTTCAGATCTGCCACAGACCAAATGGGATGATTCCTTGATAGATTTCCTGACAGATTTCTCTCAATCACATTTTTCTTGACTTACACAATGTTTTTGCACCAAGTGGAAGATCCAACAGGTTCCTAATAAACCTAGCAGACAATTTTGTTTCCCAAAAAGTAGAGAAGGGAACAAGGGGATCAGCCATATTGGACTTAATTCTCACTAACAGAGATGAAATGATAGAAGGTGTTGAAGCTACAGGAACCTTGGGGGCAAGTGATCATGCAATATTGGAATTCAACATTATGCAAACACAAGCAGTAGAACAAAGTCAAACTAGAGTCTTGGACTTTAAGAGAGCTGATTTCAATAAACTTAGAGAGAGCTTGGGAAAGATTCCATGAATGAGAATCCTCAAGGGGAAAAAAACTCAAGAAGCTTGGGAAATTTTGAAAAGTGAAATTATAAAAGCCCAGTCTAGCACAATACCAATGAAGAAGAAAAATAATAGATCTCAAAAGAAACCAGCATGGCTGCATAAAGAACTCTCTGACAAATTGAAAGACAAAAAGGACAAGTATAAAAAGTGGAAAGAGGGGGAAATAACTAAGGCAGAATATCAGCAAATAGTCCCAGCCTGTAAAGATGAAGTGAGGAAAGCTAAGGCTCACAATGAACAAAGGCTGGCGACAAAAGTAAAAAATAACAAAAAAGCTTCTTTCATATTATATTAACAACAAGAAAAAAGTCAAGGAAACAATTTATCCATTGCTGGGAGAAAGTGGCAAGAAGGTGACAAGCAACAGGGAGAAAGCAGAGCTACTTAACTCGTTTTTTGCATCTGTCTTTACACAAAGGGAAAAAAACAGTCCAACCTATCAAAAACAGCACCACAAAAAATATATTAGGAACACAAGTTAAAATAGGGAAGAAAATGGTAAGTGAACACCTGTCTACCCTAGACGAGTTCAAATCACCAGGACCGGATGGATTACACCGCAAGGTTCTGAAGGAACTGGCAGATGAGATCTCAGAACCACTGAACTATAACTTTCAAAGATCCTGGAGCACCGGGAAACTGCCAGAGGACTGGAAAAGAGCTGATGTAGTTCCCATCTTCAAAAAAGGAAAAAAACAGATCCAGGAAACTACAGACCTATCAGCCTGACCTCAATACCAGGGAAGATTCTGGAAAAGATAACCAAGCAACGAATCAGTGAACACCTAGAAGCAAACAAAGTCATAACCAAAAGCCAACATAGGTTTGTCAAAAACAGATCATGCCAGACTAATCTTATTGCATTCTTTGACAAAGTGACAAAATTAGTGGACCAGAGGAATGCTGTCGATATAATTTACTTGGACTTCAGTAAGGCATTTGATAAAGTAGACCATAACCTACTACTAGATAAAGTAGAAAAATGTGGGTTAGACAGCAACACCACCAGATGGATTTGAAACTGGCTGACCAACCGCACTCAACGTGTAGTGCTCAATGGAACTGCATCTACATGGAGAGAAATATGCAGTGGAGTACCCCAAGGCTCTGTTTTAGGCCCAGTACTCTTCAACATCTTCATCAATGACTTGGATGAGGGGATAGATGGGGAACTCATCAAATTTGCAGATGACACCAAACTGGCAGGAATAGCCAACACTCCAGAAGATAAGCTCAAGACACAGAAGAATTTTGAAAAACTTGAACATTGGGAGCTATCTAACAAAATGAAATTTAATGGTGAAAAAAGTAAGGTTCTACATTTAGGCAAGAAAAACAAAATGCACAGGTACAGTATATGTGGTACCTTGCTCAACAGTAGTAACTGTGAGAGGGATCTTGGAGTCCTAGTGGACAACCATTTAAATATGAGCCAGCAGTGTGCAGCAGCTGCCAAAAAAGCCAACACTGTTCTAGGCTGCTTTAACAGAGGGATAGAATCAAGATCACATGAAGTGTTAATACCACTTTACAATGCCTTGGTAATGCCACACTTGGAATACTGCCTTCAGTTTTGGTCGCCAAAATGCAAAAAGGATGTTGAGACTCTAGAAAGAGTGCAGAGAAGAGCAACAAAGATGATTAGGGGACTGGAGGCTAAAACACATGAAGAACGTTTGCAGGAACTGGGTATGTCTAGTTTAAAGAAAAGAAGGACTAGGGGAGACATGATAGCAGTGTTCCAATATCTCAGGAGTTGCCACAAAGAAGAGGGAGTCAAACTATTCTCCAAAGCACCTGAGGGTAGAACAAGAAGCAATGAGTGGAAACTAATCAAGGAGAGAAGCAATTTAGAACTAAAGAGAAATTTCCTGACAGTTAGAACAATTAATCAGTGGAGCAGCTTGCCTCCAGAAGTTGTGAATGCTCCAACACTGGAAGTTTTTAAGATGATGTTGGATAACCATTTGTCTGAAGTGGTGTAGGGTTTCCTGCCTAAGCAGGGGGTTGGACTAGAAGACCTCCAAGGTCCCTTCCAGCTCCTGTTATTCTATTCTATTCTATTCTATTCTATTCTATTCTATTCTATTCTATTCTATTCTATTCTATTCTATTCTATTCTATTCTATTCTATTCTATTTTTGCATTTGCACAGGAACAAGAGGAAGGTGGTTTCAAATTGCCATTTAATAATGAAAGTACTGGAAGATCCTTTTTGGCATACTTTATTTCTAAGATTATGAGATTAAAATGGAGTCTTGTACTTCTATCTGAATTATGAAGCTCCTGTAATTTTTGCTAAGTTGGCCTGTACAGTAGTTAGAATGGCAGGAAGTTGGACAGCTGGTTTTGAGAACTCTTTCACCTCTACGATTCTACATTGTCTATTAACTGCTTTTCGCTTTTGGAAACACATAATAAAATAATATAGATATGTTTGCTAGTACATTCGCTTGACATACCAAATAAAGACAACGGTTGGATTCACACTTGATAATAATTGATGCTACAGCATTTATTTTGTAGGCACCATTGAGGCCCTCAGTTTCTATTATATTCCTCACTTTTTTCATATACTCTTGTTACAATTTAGCCATACTTTGTAAGTGAAGAATTCATGTGCCCCAAGATCCAGCCTTAGAACATTATATGAAATGCTAATATGTATTTACATTTCATTGTCTCTCGAAAGAATTATTTCAAATAGTTGGACAGCTGAAGATATTAGCTCCTCCAAGTGGTGGCAGTGGAAAACACCCTATACATAGTGAAAATGCAAAGAAAGCCAAATAGCCATCAGCATTGCAAAAGCGGAGTGCAGATCCTTTTCTTCAAAGGGCAAAATTATTGATAAGAAAAGGCTGCACCTCCTTCAAGATGCCAGAAAGAACCAACAGAGACCCTGAAGAGTAAGCCAAAGGCAACAGAATGACATCTTTGGAGGGCAGCATTCCAACTGACTTGTGACATCTGTTTGCATAATTTTTTCATGATGAAAAGCAGCCAAGTGATCAAAATACTTGGATATATCCATGCACAAGGTTTGTCCATATCCATAGAGGACAAGGAATTACTTATATGGAAGATTGCATATTTCATTATTGATTGCGAATACGTTTAGCCAAGACAGTTTTTTTTTTATATTTTTGTGCCTTCAAGTCATTTTTTTACTCCTTATTACTGCATGGATAATCTTTGCAGTTTTCTTGACAAGAATTTTCAGAAGTGGTTTTCCATTGCTTCTAGCGGGGAGAGAGAGGGGGGGGAGTGAGTGAGTGAGAGAGAGAGAGAGAGAGAGAGAGAGAGAGAGAGAGAGGGAGGGAGGGAGGGAGGGAGGGAGGGAGGGAGGGAGGGAGAGAGAGAGAGAGAGGTCCAAAATCACCCAGTTGGTTTTGTGTAAAAATTAGCCACAAAATTACTTGATGGTAATTCAGATGTCTAATTGTTTACCTACTATTCTTTTGTCTGTCATATCAGTGTTCTCAAAAATTCATAGAAACCAACTTGGTTCACCAGAGCAAACTATAAATTTCCATCTATGGAGCTACTGCTGTGTTCAATAAAAGAAACTTACTTTGCAACTCTGAGTAAGTCTCTGTTTTTATTTAGAGCACATCAACTATAAAGCAGAAATATGACCAACAAATCTATACACAAGTTTGATCTCAGAGATTCTCCAAACTTACTAAATGGTTACTCTTTCATTCCTTTTCATGAAAAAAAACCCCCCAGTAATAAAGTTGCCTTTCTCCACCAATCCATCGAAGATGTTGGCTTCCTCTTCACTTCTCTTTCTGTTGTTTGTTAAGTCTGACATAAATGCCAAATGTGAGTTTGAAAGATGCAATGCAGAACTGCAGTTGAGGTTTGTTTATTAAGAAACCAGATTCACAAAGTGACACTATTTTTATAAGCCTGGAAAAAATAGATCATTTTTATAAATGACTTATACACTAAAACAGCTGATCTATAGAGGGAGATTGAATTTGTCATTTCTGCAATAATTTTACAGCAAGAAGAAAGTTCTGGATTACTGAGACAAAAATAGTACTATCCTCATAGGATTTAAGACTATAATCCTCCCTCCACTAGTAATGCAACCAATGAAAGTCAAACTAATTCTCTGCATATGACATTTATTTTCAGGGTTTGGGAATTATAACAATATTGTGTTGCTCCACTCTCTAAAGAATATGTGCATCAAGAAATGTCCAGTAACACGGACAGCATGCTTCCCCCTTCTCCATAGTGGGTGGAGCTAGCCTCCAAGAATGGGTTAAATCTGCCCTCTAGCCAATAGGACCGAGTCTTAAAAAAGGTATAAATAGTGCCCTTGTAGATTGGCACCCCCTCTTTTAATCTCGGTCTTTAGCCAGAAGGATTAGTGCTTTTCCTATCTTGAAGGCTAGTTCCACCGTGACAACCTCTACAACCATCTTTCTGTGAGTGTTTATTATCCTCCATAAGTCTCCGCAGGGTGACAGCTGTCAAAGCCCTAGGGTGGAGCGCGGCTCGGACGGCTGCCCAGCCGCATTTGGCTGCCTAATTAAATCTCAGGACAGCTAAAACCATTCAACTGCGGCCACCTCGCGAAAACAGCTTGCGACTACGCCGCCAGCAACATCGATCACTAATTGTCAGGGGGAAAGCCAGAAGTGACTCTTTCAACAAGCCGCAGAAGCCCAGCGCTTGGGCGGCCACCGGCTTTCCCCCTCCGGCTGGAGCCCGTGCTCCCATAGCCGGTTGGGTCCCTCCCCACGTTTCGGCCGTCCCAAGCAGGGTATTCCCTGCTAGGCCTTGTTCCAGCAGTCAGCCGTCACCAACAGAAACGATTCTGTCAGGCCTCGTACTGCACCTGTCAATCCTGGGTGAGGCGTCTCGGCGGGAAAAACCGTTGTCGGATCGGAGGCCGGTGACGTCATCCGCCGCCATTTTGAGGCACCCGGAGACGGCGATTTCATTGGCCAGCGTCGTTTGAGGAGCCAGCCAGCACCAGCTCTTCCTCTCCTGCCGGCTTGTCGAAGCGGAGCCTCTGCGCATGCGCAGTGTGTCTCCGCTCCTTGACAGGGTGCCGACGCGGAGGCCAGCGTCGTCTGAGGAGCCGAGCAGCAACAGCTCGTCCTCTCCTGCCGGCTTGTCGAAGTGGAGCCTCTGCGCATGCGCAGTGTGTCTCCGCCCATTGCCAGAAGTGCCGACGCGTAGGCTGTGACAGCGTGCAATAAAGCTCTTCAATAAAGTTTTTGTTAAAAACAAAATGAGCGGTTTCGGCGAAAATACCTGCAAGTAGCCTTATCTGCCGATCAGCCCTGCCGCCCCATCGCGCTTGGCGCGAAGGCAGTTGCCGCCCACTGAGGTGATTAACGGTTTGCTCCGACGGCCGAGGCCCTGGCTCGTCTTGATAGCAGGGACAATCTGCAAGTCACATGTGGCGACTTGTTCCTAAACTGCTCGTTTGGGCCGGATCCGTCTTGGCAGCGTTCCATCAGCGAGGATCCGGATCATCTCGTTAGCAGGGACCGTCTTGCAGACACACTTCCTCTGCTGCCCGTTCGGGTGCACCTATGAGTCTCGGCACGACCTCCCACTCCCCCAATAAAGGGCCTGGTGGCAGACAACGTAACTGGGGACAGGGCTCAGTGCGATCGGCCCAGTGACAAATGACACACAGGGGATGTAGAACGTTCCCTTCTCCCCCCCCAGGCCATTCAGGGCGTAATTCCCACTGGCTGCAAGTCTGCTGCCACCCGCAACTGGCCTATGCACTCTCCGCTTCCAGGGTGGAGAAATGTCAAGCAGCAGTATGTGAATAAGCCCGGGCCTTGACAGTCTTGGGGAGAGCTATTCAGTGGCGGGGCACATTCGGTGGGGTCCAGAGAGCTCAGAACGCTGGCTGCATGTTCGCCCTGAGCCGACCGGCAAACATATCGAACTGCAGGCGCTCCTTTGCTCAACGAGGACGACGTCGCAGCACCCGGCCGGCAGATAGGATCGGTGTTTTTTTCCCCCTTGCATGATTTAAATTTGCCTGGGGAGATCGGCGCCGGCGCCGCGGCCATGAGCTCCGCCTATCCGAGCCGCGCCGCAGCTGAGGCTATTATTAGCTCCCCTCGGCACCTCGCGCAGCCGCATTCAAGTCTCCTAGGTCTCCTGGGGCTCTGGCCTCAGTGACTGCCTTATGTATTTGGATAGGACGGCGGGGTGGGCTCGGCTGTCAGCAGCAGCGCTTCGCCCGGCTGCAGCTTTACATATTCTTCAAGGGACTGCTGAGAGCCGCGCAGCCGCAGTCCCTGATGCAGGCCCCGTAAGACTACGTCGTCACTAACTCCGCTCCCCACAGCTGCTCCTCAGTGCTACAAGTGGATCGGATTCTCGGTGCGCCACAAGCAACTGTCTCGGAGATTGCTTGGCCAGATAGCACCCTGGGCCCGCACAGACGTTGCTACAGGCAACGCGGAGCACCACAGGGGTCCCCTAGACTGGCCTTCAGGCTTCTCTGGCTTAGTTGCTTGGGACTTTCAGGGCCAGATCGCCCAGGCTGGGGATCTCCCGTAGGGACTAACAGCCGCCCTTACTAGCAGCCACATTGACAGAGCGGCTACGGCTACGGCCTTGGCAGCCCAATAGGGATTCCCCTGTGCGAATTCGAGTCCCACCCACAGCGTGACGTTTTTCTTCTGTTCGCCTGCGCAGACCTCCCCTTGATAAAGCTGAGTAGTTACAATCAGCGGTGAAAGGGGGCCACGTCAGCTAAGGGAAACTACGTCTACACCAAGCCTTGGCAATTGGTAACCCCGCTGTTACCACAGCTGCCGCTGCCTCGGGCTGGGGTTCTTTCTTCCCCCACTGAAGCACTGCGGTCCCTGACCCAAGTGAACGGCCAGATATTCTACCAGGCCTCCCAATGTAGGCATCCATGTTGAGATCCTGAGGGGATCTAGAGTTTCCTCTGCGGTGATGCCCTCACAACAGAAGTTACGGGCTCACCAATAACATGTTCCACATGTCATTTCTCCTAGCCTAACATTCCTGCACCTGCCTCAGAGGGTCCTCTCTGCTGACCCCGATGGCCTTTGCCCAGAAATAGTTGTAAGGGGGTTTCCCATTATCAGGTGCCTACCCCTGGGAGGACGGCAGGGCCGGAATGACGTCAGCAAAGTGCTCGGGCGGTGTCACTGTGACCCACGACCGAGGAACCGACGCCTTCAGCAAGCACCAGCCAGGCGTTGCCCAACAGTCAGTCAGCGCCCTCCCAAGAGACCACTCAGCAGACATAGTCCGGCGTCTCCTCAGCCAGCATTTATGCCCCTTTTTCCAAAACTAGCAGTTACTGCAGGTGCAGCTCCTGTCAAAAGCTCTCCGAATCACCGTACGGCAGGTTAGACTACCGTTTCCGTTCCCCCTGAGCGGGCTGCAACACCTACATGCTGTAGGAAGACGGTCCTGGCTGGGCCCCTCGGTTACGCAGCCATCGGGCCATGACCTTCGGTAGCCACGCAGGCTCCACCTGCCTATAGGGCTGTGATCATGCACAGGGCCATTATACAGGCATTGCTCTGGGGGCCCATGGCTCTGGCTCTCATGCAGTTTCAATGCTGACAGTGAACACAGTCGCCGCTACCTGTCACCAGATCATGGTACGACAGAGGATAAGCTGTACTGAGGTGATCACAGGGATCAAAAAAGGCCGAGGACTAGGGAGCTCAGGAGGTTACACATGGCCTAACATGGTAGATCTGTTCAAGTTCCATGTTTTGAGGAGATGGACAGTTTACCGACTGGATTTAGTCTTTTGCTAGTCCTTCCACTCCATTGAAGTCCTAGCCAGAACTGACCGTTAGCACACCAGCCTCTCTCACGCCCCCGTCAGGTCGTCAAGTCCGACTTCTGTCTCACAAGGAAGACCCCATTGTCGCCCAAGTTCTGGCAGTCTCGGACCCTGGACACTTGGACCGGGGTTCTACCGTCCCGTGGCTCCTGGCGCTTATTCTGCAAGTTGGAGTTGCGACGGTGTCCAGGTCATCCGCTAGGGTCATCATGCACCACTGGGTGGCTCCCGGACTAGGGTCTGGCGCGTCTTTAGGGGTAGGCCAACTCTATCACGCCGTCCCTAGTCGGATTGCAACAAGCAGATACCAGCTACTGTTGCGCCGGGGTACAACAAAAACAACAACAACAACAACAAAAAAAATTCCTGTCATAGCTGCCGCCCTCAGCTGGGACGCTTTACGTCCACATTCTTACATTGGGCATACCGGCTGAAGGGCACGACGCTGTTCTTGGACGAACGTCGGAGGGACGCAGTCAGTCTTTTCATTGACTGCAGCCCCTCTAACACCAGCTCCATCTGTCCTCACCGGACAATAACCAGGGATCTTCGTATGCTCCTCCTATTGGTCTCCCAGCTATCCGTTTCAGGTCCACTCCATCCCCTCCATTCCGACGTCCCTTAATCCTCCCCCTGACGGGGGTTTTCTTCCCACAGCTCCCAGGGAGGGAGTCGGGATGATAGCATACATCACGTTGCCACTGGGCGTAACGGGCTTCTCATTGACAGATGAGTGGCTCCCGTGAAGGTGTATGCCACAGTTCAGTCCGCAGCCCCAGTGGGTGCCTCAGTCGGAGGATGGATCGCCATGTATCTATATCTATATCTAGCTAGCTAGCTATCTGTCTATATATATATATCTACATATATCTATATAAAAAGAGAGAGTACATGGAAGGGGCCCACCATGGAGTTTGGCCTCATGGGTCCATCCTAGTGAGCCTCGCTCTGATGCTCTGACCCATGCTCCCGGGGCCTTCTGTACTGTATACAGAGCCTCCTACACTGATCAGGGGACCCTCAGGGATCCTGATGCCTGCATCACCGGCACTGTCTGAGTTCAATTCCTTGAGACTTTTAACTCTATCTTTCTATTGCTCATTGTTCGCTGCTCCAAGGGTTTCCGCCCCATGCAAGTCGGCCCTTGCTGGCGCATTAACGGGCTTCCCCATTCAATTCCAGTATATTGTTCATCGTGACTCTCTTGTCATAATTCTTAAGGCCCTGCAGCCTTATATCCAAGGACTGACGATTTACGTCTTCCCCAGTACTAGGGAGGCAGCTCACCAATCTCTATCCGGGAGCCCGCTCCATCCAGGAGCCATCCTGGCCTTGCCCGTATAGGGTATGTTGGTGACCAGTTCCCTGTCGCATTGTCCATCTGTTGATGATTCGTCACGGGGGGGGGCATCCGCCCCGCCTTCCATTCGCTCTGCCACAATTTGGCGGCTCCTTGCCGGTATTCTCATGTCACTCCTTGCAGTATCTACCGTTTCATCATACCGTACCCAGGAGTCATGTCATCTATATCCCCCTGTAGCTCTCTGGTATTCCGCCTGAGATCGGCCCATAATCATCTCTTCGATCTCTGGGGAGTCCTGATGATCCTTGGTGGACATTGTCGCCCCGCTGTTAGGTTCTAGTAGGTAATCTCTGATGGCGTTTCGGTGGTCCGGGACCTATCGACCCTACGGTTTTCCCCATCACGGTGGATCCAGTGGCTGGTTCTCCCTGACAGTGTGATGGTGCGGTTTTGTCTCTCCCTGACACCCTTTGTCCGGCATTACAAATTGGACATTTATGCCTCTGAAGAGGCGGATTTTGGCAGGCGGGTGTTGGGCCAAGTACTTCCAGTGAGCGATCTTACCAGCCACAACGGTTGAGCCCGCCCTAGGGACGTTATGCTTTGGTATGTCCCATTCTTGGAGGCTAGCTCCACCCACTATGGAGAAGGGACATTGGTACTCACCTGTGAGACGTCCTTTCTCGTAGGGTGGAGCTAGCCTCCAAGTCCCTCCCTCATTGGGGTCTGGCTGGGCACGCTCGCATCATTGTTCTGTATATAGTTATTGCTATCTGATCAGGGATATGTTCCCTCCTCTACATAGTTCATATCTTCTCTGGTTGTTTTTCTCTGTAAATAGTTAATAAATTGTCTGGTTGGTTTGGAAAAGCACATTGAGTCTGTTTTGTCCCTCGATTAAAAGAGGGGGTGCCAATCTACAAGGGCACTATTTATACCTTTTTAAAGACTCGGTCCTATTGGCTAGAGGGCAGATTTAACCCATTCTTGGAGGCTAGCTCCACCCTACGAGAAAGGACGTCTCACAGGTGAGTACCAACGTCCCTTCCCTTCTCCCCCAAGGATTGTTCCATAAAACCTTTGGAAGAACATGGGAGAACTGTGCAAATTGTGTAACACATTTCTTCTTGATCTTTTTTATATTTATTATTAGAGTTGGAAGGGACCTTGTAGGTCATCTAGTCCAACCCCCTGCTCAAGCAGGAGTTCCTACACCATTTGAGACAGATGGCAGTCCAGTCTCCCCTTGAAGGTCGCAAGTGTTGGGGCTCTCACAACCTCCGCTGGCAAGCTGTTCCACTGGTTGATCGCTCTCACCGTCAGAAAGTTTCTCCTCACTTCCAGGTTGAATCTCTCCTTGGTCAGCTTCCATCCGTTATTCCTTGTTTGACTTTCTGGTGCCATAGAGAACAGCCTGACCCCCTCCTCTCTGTGGCATCCCCTCAAGTATTGGAACACTGCTATCATGTCACCCCTGGTCCTTCTCTTCGCCAGACTGGCCAAGCTCAGTTCCTGCAACCGCTCTTTGTATGTTTTATTTTCCAGACCCTTTATCATCCTGGTGACTCTCTTCTGCACTTTCTCTAGGGTTTCAATGTCTTTTTTGTAGTGTGGTGACCAAAACTGGATGCAGTACTCTAGGTGTGGTCTGACCAAGGCTTTATAGAGTGGTACTAGTACCTCTCTGGTCCTTGATTGTATCCCTCTATTTATGCAGCTCAGGACTGCGTTGGCCTTTTTGGCTGCTGCTGCACACTGCTGGCTCATATTTAGTTGGCTGTCTACCAAGACTCCAAGGTCCCTCTTGCAAACGCTGCTATTGAGTGTGGTTTCACCCAGTTTGTATGTGTATTTTTGATTCTTCTTACCTAGGTGTAGGTAATCTTAATTTTCTTTAGCTCAGTTAATTTATTTGGCAAGTCATAAAACATGGATATGTTATCACATGCAATACCATGAGTCTTCTGTTTAAAAAGATATATGACCCCTGTCCAGTTAAGGACATACTATGGGAGAACAGAGAGCTGAAATTACTATCAATACCTCATAGGTGGGCAGATGATCCAGCAGACACAGTTTGCATCTTGTAACTGTCAACATATCCAAACATTGAAATTAGCTGATGATAACAGGTGAGTCTCCATAAGAGCCAAGGAGTCAAGTTCATTGCTAGTTAAAGCCTTCTCTGGAAGCATTTGTTATTATTAAAAGGAAGATATAATATGTAAGTTATATTATGCAAGAGTAACAATTTTCTATTTGTACCCGATATTGGTTTCAATTGCCTCTCATAGCCATAATTCTCAGTAAAGGGAAACATATAATTGATTTTTTTTAAAAAGAAATATTTTTTGTTTATATCCTTGGTGGAGATTTGCCAACATGCAAATTTCTCCCATTTGCGTAATCACTAGCACTTATCACTAGCACTGATATTCTGTTCCATTGGATAGTAAATTGAAGTTTCATACAACTAAAATTGCAGAAAGATGTTGCCTACTCACATTTAACATCCCCAAAACTACAGGATAGTTGACTATGTGCCTTATTCAATCTATTGTCTTGCATTAATTCTCAACATACAACATACTATTTTCTGAAAATTGTGATAGATTTCAGCACAATTTTAGGCTGGGTTTGTTCATTACAATAAGCCATAGAGGTTTAACCAAAGGTTAGATACCTCCCCCGAAAAAGCAGCCGAGTCATAAATCATGGCTTGAAAACCACAACACTAATGCCTAAATAATACCAATATCTAAATCAAGTAAAGCCCATTGTGACTTAATATGCTTTACAACAATGTACATTCCTTATAGCAAATAGCCCACTTGTTTAGCCAGGCTGCTATTTCACATATTCCTGTATTTTTTTCATTTTGCAGTCAAAACATGGGATGGAATTATAACTAAATTGGTTTGTTTTGAAAAGTCTGATACATCTCATTATTTAGTAAAAACAAAACTTAATGGGAAACAGTATGTCATGAAGATCTGGAAAAATATGATTTTGGCCAGGTTAGAGTATAGTTGCCATCTTTTTCCTCCTCTGGGGGAATTCCTACATATTTAAGATCTGCATGTCATGCAATTTTTTTTCCTATGCCATGTTAAAAAAAGTTGAAGATTCAGAGTTCCTATCTATAATACAATTGGTCCTGCCCAGATGTGTGTCTGTTTTATGTCCATGTAGCAGATTGAATCTATTTGAACAAACCCAGCAAACATTGCAATAATACAAGAATTGAAGCTAAGTGTCCATCATCAAAATGAGCCCAGCATTTCAGAGGAAATGGGCCAGGAAGAGGGGTGTACACGAAGGCCAGATGTTGAGGAAGCAATGCTGAACTGAGAATGGATGGAGATCAAAGGCTGTGGTTTGGCTTACCTGCATGAAGTTAAAGAGGCTATCTGGGGTCATAGTATCACAAAATAAAAGGCATGAGTAATAATGAAGGGACCCCCCCTCTTTTTTTTCTTGATATGGATTTTTAAAAAAAGTTATACAATCATTTTGCAAAGATAGATGCTGGAAGCTGTCCTTTAAGACAGAAAAAATCTGTTGTGCTTAATTTAAATCAGAAGTTGGAAAATATTAGGCTTGTGAGAGTTGGTGTTTTGACTTCATATAGATGTATGTTTCTCATGGTGCACATTAGGGCAGGAGTGTCAAACTCACGTCATCACGGTGGTGTCATGTGACATATCAGGACTTCCCCCCATTTGCTAAAATGGGTGTGATGCATCCGGGCCGCGGGCCGCGGGTTTGACAGCCCTGCATTAGGGTGTCACAGTAAAGAAAATGTCAGAAAGAGACCTGTAAAACCTTCCTTCAGATCCTTACTCATCCAAATGACACTTGAATTAAATGCACCCTCTCAATGCACATAGTAAACCAAAGTCAAACCCAGCTTTATTTAGTAACTATGAATTATTGTTTAATGAAGTGTGTGAACCCAATATTATTTAATGCAGTGTGTGAACCCAATATTATATGGGTTTTGGATATCCAAGATTTACATGTTAAAGAAAGACAGCATCTTCAACTGTTTTTGCATCTAATAAAGCCTTAACAATTGTTAAGCTGTCTTAGAGAACAAGCTGTGTAAACTATGGGTGCAGACCAGGCATGAAAGATCATGGCCCGAACTCTATATCACCTATCCAAACAGAGGATTGAACTATCAAAAGGATAAAAATTTGCAAGATGGTGGCCATGATTGCATAATTGAAGCCTTGTCATGATTCACATGTAAGAGGTAAGGCTTTGATTATGTTGTTGCTACTGCTGTATTTATGTTTTTGACCTCCTTGGGTATGGTCTCCAGATATTTGATACAAATGAATCACTGAAGGATGGATTTTGCAGTTGAGGCAAAATCTTATAATACTATAATCCACCTGAAATTTGGAAGCAAAATCTTACTATTTTAAGTATTTCTATCTTCATTTATGTTGCCAATAATTTCATTCAGCTATTTATTTGCAATGTGGCAGTATTAATCTGTTTTTTAATTGGCCTGACCATCTGAACAAATACTAAAGTGATGTTATTACAATTATACCCTTAGTTTTCTGATAGCTTTAGAATATTAAATTAGAAGATTGCATTATCCTTTAACTCAGAATTTTTAAAAATTGAACACACAACTGAAGCCAGAAGCTTTTCTTTTAGGCTTGATGGATAAACATATTTTTTTAAAAAAACATGGAATTTTGTTTTTATATAAAACCACAGGAGCAAGGCTTCTATATACACAGAGATTGAAAGACTCACGTGTAGCCACAATGGAAGAATGGATGGTGAAATTAATGGAGTTAGCGGAAATGGAGAAATTAACTACTTTGATTAAAGAAAATACTTTACCTAACTTCATTTCTAACTGGAAACCACACTTGAAGTTTTTGATTAAAACTGAAAGAAATGAGATGTTAATTTGATGATTGTGCTAGAACTGCTACTGAAGACCCAAATAGGATCAGGATATTTAATTCCCTTAGATATCGAGATGTTCTAAAACCACCAAGACTACAATATTGTGTTATTTATATTTAATTGGAAGTAAGTATTAAGAAAATCAAGAAGTTGCCTGAGTTCAGCCTTTTTATTTCAGCTGTCCACCAAGCGTGATAGAATGTTCCTGCAAGTTGTTCACATTTCCAACGTACATTTATAATGCCTTTATACATTGTAGATATTTTCTGTGGTGTAAAGTACCAATGATATACAATTTTATAAATATTCTCTTTATGATCATAACATAATGTAAATTTCACACCTGTTTGACCAGATATTTTCCCATTGCTCCATTTATATACGGTATTATAAGCAAAATTCTCAGCCCACTTTACCATACATTCCTCAACCTGTTCATCTTCTTTTCAAATTTCAACAAAACTTTATACATTTTAGCAATTACATGTTCACCTATACACAATTCAGCGGAGGGTTCCGGTTATTTTCACTACCAGTGTGCATCGTGAGCATGCGCAGAAGTGAACTCGCGTTCCATCGGGGGATTTCACTTCCGCGCATGCTTAGGACGACATTACAAGCCGAAACACAGCTGAGGAGCTTCTCAGCTGTGCTTTGGAGGAAGAATAAAGATCAGTATTCACACAAGGGCGGGTGGGAGGACTTTTTTCCGACAGCTCAGGATGCGGAGAAGCGCCAGAAAATGATGTCATCGCCGGGCTCCTACCGGAGCTACGCTCCACACTGCACCGGTAGGAACCCACCACTGACACAGTTGCATTTCAAATTCTGGTTTATTTGCTCCATATCATAAATACTGGTATTTTTATCCATTTTAAACCTTTCTCATAACTTATGAACTAATGGAAAGCATTTAAAATTTCAAAATCTTTTCATTTGCTTCAACTATGACTTGGCTTTTAACTCCATTAGTAATCACCAATTACCATTCTGTACTGCTGACTTGGGGTTTGGTCTGCATAGTCAGCAAGTCAGTTATATTTCAGCTTTCATGACAAAGCTGTTTTTCTAGGTATTCAGACTCAAAATGAAGGAAGCATGGCTTACATAATCAAGACAATTACAGTCCTGCTCATCTAAGTCTTAATTCCTAGTAATGCCTGGAATTGGATCATGCCTTGAAATTAAATGCTATAGGATTAAAATGCTTGAGGAAGTTCCAAGTGTTAGAGAAGTAAAAGGCAGCTTTTGTTGAGGGAGTGAGGAGGAGCCATCCATTTGACCTGCTCATTATCTAACATATTATCTAACATATCTAACAAAATGAAATTCAATGTAGAGAAATGTAAATTCCTACACTTAGGTAAGAAAAACCAAAAGTACACATATAAACTAGGTGAAACCAGGCTTAATAGCAGTGACTGTGAGAGAGATGTTGGAGTCTTTAGTGGACAACCAGCTAAATATGAGCCAGCAGTGTGCAGCGGCAACCAAAAAAGCCAATGCAACCCTAAGTTGCATTAACAGAGGGATACAATCAAGATCAAGTGAGGTACTAATACCACTCTATAAAGCCTTAGTAAGACCACACCTAGAGTATTGCATTCAGTTTTGACCACACTATAAAAAAGATGTTGAGACTCTAGAAAAAGTGCAGAGGAGAGCAACCAGGATGATTAGGGGAGTGGAGACTAAAACATATGAAGAACGGTTACAGTAACTCGGCATGGCTACTCTAATGTAGAGAAGGACCAAAGGAGACATGATAGCATGTCTCCTTTGACAGCCCAATATCTGAGGGGCTGCCACAGAGAGGAGGGGGTCAAGCTATTTTTCAAAGCACCTGAAGGCCAGGCAAGGAATAATGGATGGAAACTGATCAAGGAGAGATTTAACCTAGAAATAAGGACGAACTTTCTGACAGTGAGAACAATCAACCAATGGAACAGCTTGCATTCGGAAGTTATGGGAGCTTCATCACTTGAGACTTTCAAGAAGAGATTGGACTGCCATTTGTTAGAAATGGTATAGGGTCTCCTGCTTGAGCGGTGGCTTGGACTAGATGACCTATAAGGTCCCTTCCAATTCTGTTAATCTGTTAAGGATGCTTATCTAAGAATCCTTCACAGTGAAATACCTGGTTAATGGTCTTACTTGGGATGTATGTCACTAATGGACAAACCTTTGCAAGAGAGTGTGGAAAGCAAGCAGTAGAGGAAACAGTTGGCCTAAGGAGACCCAGAACAGCCTAGATGTGGGGGTCATGACAATAAATATTCCCACCTTCTTCCCACAGTCCCTCATAGCACTGGAACTGAAATTCTGGAGTCTCAACTTATAGTGAGCAAACTCTTACTGCTCAATTAGAACTGGGATTGAAAAACTTAAGTCATTACCAAAAAGTAAGAAACCAGCCTTACTTTTCTCTGAGCCCAATGAATTATACATTAGAAAGTAGTTGTGTCCAAATATGTACCAAACTTAATTGTAATTTCCAGCTTCTTATGAACACCCCTACCCTGCTCTATTCTATCTATCTATTCTATCTATTCCCCTATTCCAGCATTTATACATTTCAGATGCACATTTAATTTCAGAAGCAGAGGTTAAAACTTCCTTCTGATAAAGAAATCCCTCTGGCATCAGTAAAAATATATAATATGCTAAATCGATCCACAAAAGTAAGTATAAATACATTCAATACCATTAATGGAATATTCTTTTTCTTTTTACATTTAGCTTTATATAGTAGGTAGAAGATGGACAAACAGAAAAGGCAACACTGAAATCTCTATGAACTTTGTGCTGGATGGAGCCCTAAATAACCAATTATTTAGGAAATTTTAGATAGTAAACTGAAGACAGAAGACAACTTCTAGCCTAGCTGTGAGTGAGCTTTGGCTATGACAGAGGAAAAACATCTGCAGCCTTAATAAGGTTATTTATATAGTGAATGAGTACATTACAGAGAACTGTGTTGGCTTTTTTGGCACCTGCTGCACACTGCTGGCTCATATTTAAATGGTTGTCCACTCGGACTCCAAGATCCCTCTCACAGTTATTTATTTATTTATTTATTTATTTATTTATTTATTTTGTGTTTCTTATATGCCGCCCAACTCCCGGAGGACTCCGGGCGGCGTACAACAGAAAAAATACAAGAAACCAATATAAATAAGCATTAAAACAGATATAAAAATTAAAACCATAATCTTAAAAGCATCTAATATCCATTCAACTTCATACATACTTGGGGGTGAGCTCAAATGGATTATGCTCTACCCCCTGCCTGCAGGAAAAGCCATGTCTTAACAGCTTTCCGGAAGGCCAGTAGGGTGGGGATAGTTCGGGTCTCTGGGGGAAGTTGGTTCCAGAAGTTGGTTACTACTGTTGATCAAGGTACCACATATACTGTACCTGTGCATTTTGTTTTTTTGCCTAAATGTAGAACCTTACTTTTTTCACCATTGAATTTTATTTTGTTAGATAGCACATAATGTTCAAGTCTGTCAAGATCCTTCTGTAACTTGAGCCTATCTTCTGGAGTGTTGGCAGTATCTTCTGGAGTGTTGGCAATTCCTGCCAGTTTGGTGTCATCTGCAAATTTGATGAGTTCCCCATCTATCCCCTTGTCCAAGTCATTGATGAAGATGTTGAAGAGTACTGGGCCTAAAAGAGAGCCTTGGGGTACTCCACTGCATACTTCCCTCCATGTAGATGCAGTTCCATTGAGCACTACACGTTGAGTGCGGTTGGTCAGCCAGTTTCGAATCCATCTGGTGGTGTTGCTGTCTAATCCACATTTTTTCTACTTTATCAAGTAGTAGGTTATGGTCTACTTTATCAAATGCCTTACTGAAGTCCAAGTAAATTATATCGACAGCATTCCTCTGGTTCACTAATTTTGTCACTTTGTTAAAGAATGCAATAAGATTAGTCTGGCATGATCTATTTTTGACAAACCCATGTTGGCTTTTGGTTATGACTTTGTTTGCTTCTAGGTGTTCGCTGATTGGTTGCTTGATTATCTTTTCCAGAATCTTCCCTGGTCAATCAACTCAACCAATCTCCTTTCAGAAGGGGTATTTGGGAGCTGAAGTGATTGCATTCTAGCCCAACAGTAGTGTGGTCTTTCTGTTTGCACAGCATAATTTATTTTCCTATTGGCAGAAATTCTTGCCTGACACGCTTTGTCATGTTTTTTAATATGGTCTTTTCAATCCAAAAATGGAATGATGGCTTAATAGCTTAGCAACCAGATAAATGCACTTGTTAGGTATCCAAAAACAATTATTAGAAGGATAGGGATGGTGGCAGAGATTAATTTCTTTCCATTTTGGGTGGGAATAACACTAGGATGTTTAGTCTTTGGAACAATGGTAGCTTGAATTGAGACACTGACTTAATTACATGCCCTTCTTTGCACTCTTCTACTGATTAGCTCATTGGCTGTTCTGGGTGTTCAATATTTCTAACATTCAACATTTTGAAGCCACTGGTCAGCCTCAAAGGGTTTTTGAGAGATCAAGAAATGGGAATTTTGTCTCAAACTGGCCTTACATCCAGTTCTATTACCATCATTAATGGAAAAGGATTTTACAAAATCTTAATTTTGGTATAATTTATAGAAGCAATACATTACTCTTTTCTACTAGGCCTTTTAATTTAGCAAAAGTCTTCCTGCTTTAAAACAGAAAGGGGGGGAGGGAGATGATTTCAGTTAACTTAATAAACAGCTATGTTCTCTCTCTCGTTCTCTCTTCCACCCCTTTCATTCAAGGTTACTCTCACATATCATTACATATAGTGAATATACTTTTATACCACCATGCAGGAATCTGAATTTGGCAACATGATGGAGAAATCAGGGTTGAGTAAACATGTTTTTCTTGTTGGCTGCACTTTTATTTGGACAGAGTCTTCAAGAGTTTCAGGAAGATTGATCACAGAACCTGTGATGTCATTAGAGTTTGGAGGGAGTTGGATAGGTTATCATGGCAGTAGATTTGGGTAAGCAGCATGAGGAATAGGTAGATTTACTATTACTGGAAGTCTTTGTGAGAAGTTCTTCCTTTATCTTCACATAGTAACTCTACTGCCAGTGCCAAATCCCTGGAATGGAATAGGCTACAAATTATGTATCTATTTCTAGAAATTTTCTGATTAAAGCATTTTGTTACTGGCCCCATGCTGTACTCAGAATCTTGCTGTACACAAACAGAGAACCTGGCTTCATTAAAGTGCCTAACCATTTATTGGCAGTTCAGGGTCAGAGAAAAGTAAGCAAGAGAAAACTTTGTCTAACTGTAGTAAAAAAATAAGCAAGAGAAAAGTCTGCCTGAATGCAGCATTTATTGAGACCGAAACAAACGTCAAAAGGAGAGATTTTACAGATGACCATAGATTAGCAATAGCACTTAGCACTTAGACTTATATACCGCTTCATAGTGCTTTACAGCCCTCTCTAAGCGGTTTACAGAGTTCAGCATATTGCCCCCAACAATCTGGGCCCTCATTTTACCGACCTCAGAAGGATGGAAGGCTGAGCCAACCTTGAACCAGTGAGATTTGAACAGCTGAACTGCTGAACTAGCAGCCTGCAGTGCTGCATTTAACCACTGCGCCACCTCGGCTCATTACTGATGTTGTGTATTCTCCATAGTGGGTGGAGCTAGCCGCCAAGATTGGGTATTGGCACAGCCTTCTAGCCAATTATGACTGAGTCTGGAAAAGTATAAAAGGTGGCTCTAGGCCTAGATTCCCCCTTTTTGACTCAGTCACAGCCATTGACTAAGTGCCTTTTTCATCATCTATCTTCCATTAATAATTGTAAGTTTTTGGTTCTATTCAGAATTATTATTATTATTATTATTATTTTTATCCTTTCCCTTTCGAGCTCCTCAGTATGGCTATACCTGGGTGAAGCAGTTGGCCGCAAGTCTGACTGCTGCTCGCCCCTCCAGCCGAAGGCCCAGCAAGATTTTTGTTTTTTCTTTTTCTCCATACATTAATTTCCGGCTGTGGAGGGAGTGGGAAAGGGCCCCCTTATCACCACGGGGCAGCGGTGAACTCACCGCACATCTGGGCGTGGAGCGAGGCTTGTATTTTTCTTTTTTCTGTCTCCTTGCCAGACACCAAGGGCCAACCTGACAGGTGAAGGCCTCTAATGTTGGGTCTCACAGCTGCTAGCCTGCCTGGGAGAGCCGAGGGGCCAAGGG
Organism: Diadophis punctatus similis; assembly: GCA_023053685.1. Classification (NCBI taxonomy): domain Eukaryota; kingdom Metazoa; phylum Chordata; class Lepidosauria; order Squamata; family Dipsadidae; genus Diadophis; species Diadophis punctatus. The sequence goes on from JALIGW010000003.1 coordinate 171,832,415, forward strand.
GCAGAGCATGCTGCCAGATTAAATTTTTGGGTGCCTTGGCATCTGGCCGGTCCAGCGCAAGCGGTCCGAGCCACTAACGAGCCTTCCGATCCCCAGCTGACCCTCAAAGATAAAGGGATCGGAAGCGCCGAAGACCTCGCTCGCAGCCAGGCCGGATTCGCGCAAGCCATCCGGACCGTTTTTGATGCTGCCTATAAACAGCTGTTTCGGCCTTGGCTGGGTTCGCACAAGCCGCCCACGCCACATTTAACTCGCTTGCAGATCGGCCGGATTCGCGCAAGCCATCCGGACCGTTTTTGATGCTGCCTATAAACAGCTGTACTTGGCCAGACTTGCGCAAGCGGTCAATGCCTCAAATAGCCTCTGAACACCAGCTGCTGTGCCCGAGAAGCTGACAGACAATTTGGCCAGACCTGCGCAAGCGGTCAGTGCCCAGCCAAGCCTCCAAATGTCAGCTGGAGACCTTCAAAGAGCTGAAAGCAATATTTTTGCTGGTTCCTTTTTTGCTCCCTGTCTTGTGCCTGCTTGCAGAGGAAGCTGGCAATCTGGGTGCTGCTTGCTGAGGGCATGTTCCCTCTTTTTTTGCTTGAAACTTCAGAAATCAGTCAGTCTGCTCCAGGGGACTCAGAAACTGACAGTTAGTGGCTAGGCCTTAGCAGACTCCTTTCTCCTCGGCTGGAACTAATTGCCTCAGGAGACAGTCAGCCATTTTAGGAGTGCCTCGTGGGTGGCCGCCATTTTGAATTACACAGGACCGCCCACTTCAAAAAAATTTCTCTTTTCCTTTGAGGCCTCCTTTATTTAACTTGCCTTCTGTGCAAAGGCTGACAAGAGCCAGCAATCTGGCAAGGCTCCTTTGATCCAAGGCCCTGTCGGTACCTGTCTCTAGTGCCTGGGCCGTCTGCTTCCATTTGAGCTCCTCTGCATTGCTCGGCTTGTCTTCAGCCTGGTAAGTGTGCAGGCAGTCTTTGAGAGTGCCGGTGGCCATCTTGAAGTCTCCCACAGGGTGGCAGCCATTTTGATTGCCCTCAGAATTGAAGGCACTAAGGGCGTGGCCTTTTTGTTTCAAATACCAAAAGTGGGCAGACACCATATTGAAGTCACATCAAGGGCGGTGGCCATTTTGGATGCCCTTTCTTGCCGGTGGCCATTTTTAAGGCCTAATATGGGCATTGGCCATTTTGAAAGACCAACTAAGGGCAACTGCCATCTTGTTGACCTCATTTAAGGGCGGTGGCCATTTTAAGTGACTGTTTTGGACCTACTAATTTACCCAGGCCTTTCTGAGGCCTACCTTGTTGACAGAGGCCTTAGATAAATATGGATACTGTTATTCTAATTGAGCTGACAAAAATTCAGACTAGTTGCCTGTAGGTCTGCCTCAGGAGTACCTGTTAAAGCATCAACTTAGAATGAAGATTCTATCTATATTTTAAAAATGGCTTGAACAAGGGCTTTCAGCAGAATTTAGAAGTAGTAAGCTACAGATCTCACATAAAAGGAACTAATGAGCCTAGTGAGTAACTCCAGTAACAGTTTAAAACCAAGCTTTTTTTCTGGAGTCTGTGAGCCCAGCATAACTGGAACTATATACAATGTATATAATTATATACAAACTATCAATTTTTTCCAGTATTTGAAAATATCAGTTTTTCATGAACTGAACTTTAAGACAAAGAGACCATGATTTGTAAATTGGAGTTGATTTTAAAATGATGCCTTTTACAAAGGATATTGCCCCATCCAGAGTACTCTGCCCTACTCATTCCTACCTAGCATCCCCCAGGAAGGATGCCAGGGAATTCTCATTAGCTTCCTCTGGCATTTGGAACCCGACAGCCCCACACTCCAGACAGCTCCACCCACAAGCCAAAATCAACCTACTGCTCAATCAGCAGCAGCTCAAGTGGATGTCCAAGCTAGGTCAATGGGGTCCACGGTGGTGACGCGCAGATGGCCTGGCTTTGCAGCTGGCCAATTGACATGCAGTACAAGTGGAAATTAGCCTCTGCCCCGATCACCAGGCAGTCCTTGTTTGGTGAGGCCCTGAATCCCATCCTGCTTGATACTAAGGACAAGCGCAAGGTCCTTCCCTCAGCCACCCGGAAAGCCCCTTTCCGTGCCACCCCCTTACCAAGGAGGGCTTCCAGGGGGGCCTTCCAGTCTTCCAATAGACATCAGGGTAACTACTAGGGACAGTATCAGGGGCATAGCCAAGGGCAATGCAGTTCCCATCAGAGATTCTCTTCGGGCCAACCCTTCAGGGGTAACCAATTCATACAGCCCTTTAGAGGGGCCGGTGGTCGCCTTTTCCACCAGAACAAGTAACTTCCGGCCGATCCTCCCACAGGGGGTTGCCTGGCTCCCTATGCCAGTGGATGGGAGGAAATCACCAATGATGCATGGGTTTGTGAGACCCTGGCTTCAGCGCTCTCACTTGAATTTATTTCCACCCCCACCCCCCGAGGTTCTTCTCCGCTGCCCCTTGTCATCAAATTCTGCAAAACGGGTCCTCATGAATCAGGCCATCCAGCACATCCTGGACATTCGAGTCATCCACCAAGTGCCTGAGGACCAACAGGGGCAGGGCTTCTACTCCATGCTGTTTGTAGTGCCCAAATCCTCGGGAGGATGGAGAGCCATTTTGGACCTCAAGTGTCTCAACAGGTATGTCATTCATTTAAAAAAAAAATTCAAAATGCACGCCCTGAAATCAACTCTGGCAAGTGCTCGGAAGGGAATCTACTCACGTCCATAGATGTCTTGGAGGATTACCTCCACATCTCAATTCGGCTATCTCACCGCCAATACTTACGGTTTTGCTATGCAGGGGTGCATTATGAATATGGGGTGCTCCACTTTGGCCTGTCCTCAGCGCCAAGGGTCTTCATCAAGGTCCTGGCAGCCTTGACCACTCACCTCAGATCCATTCCCATCAGGATCCAGTGCTATCTGGACGATATTCTCATCTCCTCAGCCTCCCCTTCTCAGGCTGAGAGAGATGTCCAGGTAGTGCTTAACACGCTGGAACTCCAAGGCTTCTTGGTCAACCGATCCAAGAGTCAGCTTGTCCCCGCCACCAGAATTGTCCATCTGGGTGCAATCATTGATTCCCTGGGGTGTAAGGTGTACCTGTCCCAGGATCGGAGAGACAGTCTATTGGCTTTAACCCAGCAAGTTCTGAGGCAAAACTCAGCTCCACTGAATTTGCTGTCCTCCCTCCTGGGCAAGATGATTCGGCCATTCACATTGTCCCATGGGCTCACTTACACTCCAGAGACCTCCAATGGCTCCTTCCCTATCAGCGTCAGGGAAGGGCCCATTCCCCAGTCAAAGTGAGACTCCAGCCCTCAGTCAGGAAGTCTCTGATTTGGTGGACCACCTCTGCTGTCCACAGGGGCACCTGCTTCCTTCCCCCAAGACAAATCTTAGTCACCACCAATGACAGCCTATCAGGTTGGGGGGTACACGTGGAAGCACAGGTGGCACAGGGCACATGGTCGTTAACTGAGACAACTCTAAGCATAAACGTTTTGGAGCTACGGGCTGTGTTCCTTGCTCTGCAGCAGTTCAGACCTCTTGTGGAGAACTCTCATGTCATGATACTTACTGACAATGTGGCCACCAAGGTCCACATAAACAGACAGGGTGGGACCATGTTAGGACAGCTCATGTCAGAGGCCATGTGGTTGGGGCTATGGGCAGAATAATACTTATTGTCTCTTTCTGCTGAACACATCTCTGGGGTAAGCAACGTCAGGGCAGACTGGCTCAGCCGGAACCAGATAGACCACTCAGAGTAGAGCTTACACCCAGACCTTTTCCACCAACTTGTGGGTCAATTCGGTCAACCTGTGATGGACCTTTTTGCCACCCCGGGGAATGCCCAGCTGCCCAGGTTTCTGTCCCAGTATCAAACTCAGGGTGCGGAAGGGGTGGACGCCCTCCGCTGCACCTGGCCTCAGGGGTTGCTTTACGCTTTTCCCCCCATCCCCATCATTCCGCAGGTCATCCGGAAACTCCTGGAAGAAAGAGCCGAGGTGGTACTTCTGGCACCCGACTGGCCAAGGAGAACCTGGTATGCCGACCTGGTCTCCTTGTCGGTCTCACCCCCTTGGAGGATCCCTCTGACAGAGTGGTCGCTGCTCCAGGGGTCAGTGCAGCATCCAGAGCCGCACTGGTTGCAACTGACCGCCTGGCACTTGAGCGGCTCACTCTGAGGAGCCGCCAAATCCCTGAGGACGTATGGAGGTCTTGCTTGACTCTCGCAGACCGTCCACGCATCGTATTTATGCAGCCTCTTGGAAGGCTTTCTGCTCATGGTGTGCTAGGGAGGGTTATTCCCCACTGGATCTTTTGGTCATAAATGTCCTTTAATTCCTACGCCAGGGGCTAGCTAAGGGTCTTTCCCCAAGTACCCTCCACCGCCAGATTGCTGCCCTGTCCACGGTGCTGTCTTGTCCCTCTCTGGGGAAACTCTCTGCTCACCCCTTAGTCTCCAGGTTCCTAAAGGGCGCAATGAATAGATGCCCTCCTGTAGTGCATAGGTATCCCACCTGGGACTTGTCCAAAGTGTTATTAGCACTCATGGGGGGCGCCTTTGAGCCTTTGCACTCTGTCTCTCTGGCCCACCTAACATACAAGGTGGTTTTCCTGGTGGCTCTCACCTCTGCCCATCGCATTTCCGAACTGGCAGCCCTTTCCATCAGGAGTGACCTCTGTGTGTTCCACCAGGACACGGTGGTTTTGCGGTTGGATCCCACCTTTCTGCCAAAGGTAAACTCTTACTTTCATTGGGCTCAGGAGGTGGTATTACCTTCCTTTTACCCTTCTCCATCCTCAGACATTGAAAGACAGTGGCACCTCCTGGACGTGAGGCGCGCACTGGACACTTACATACAAAGGACCTCTGCCTTTCGCAAGACTGAGGCCTTGTTTGTCTCTTTCCACCACACTTCCTTGGGGAGGAAAGCATCCTCTGTCATGGTGGGTCGGTGGGTTTGTAAAGTCATTAACACTGCATATGAACAAATGTCCTTGCCACGACCCACCAGGATTACGGCCCTTTCCACATGCAGTGGCAGCCACCACTGCAGCTTGGAACACGAGGGCTTCCATCGAGGAGATCTGCCGGACTGCCACTTGGGCATCTCCAACGCCATTTGTCCGGCACTACAGACTGGACACCTTCGCCTCTCAGGAGGCTGACCTTGGGCGCAGAGTGCTGGAACGGGTAACATTGGAGGGCGGTGGTCCCAGCCAGAATCAGGAGGCCCTCCCTGGGGACTAAATTACTTTGGTATGTCCCAATCTTGGCAGCTAGCTCCACCCACTATGGAGAATGAGACGTTGTACTTACCTGAGACGTCCATTCTCGTAGGGTGGAGCTAGCCGCCAAGTCCTTCCCTTCTAACGTGTTCTGGCTGGACGAGGAGCCTATTACTCGTATAGTCATTAAGTATCTAGGTGTATTAGTGTACATAGTTATCTTCTCTCTGTAGGTAGTTAGGTTAGGTAGTTAGGTCTCTCACATATCAACTTGTGTGTAATTTTCTGTGATTGGACAGTTAATAAACTTGTTAGATTGATGGCACTTGAGTCTGGCATTATCCCTCGTCAAAAGAGGGGGAATCTAGGCCTAGAGCCACCTTTTATACTTTTCCAGACTCAGTCATAATTGACTAGAAGGCTGTGCCAATACCCAATCTTGGCGGCTAGCTCCACCCTACGAGAATGGACGTCTCAGGTAAGTACAACGTCTCAATTTCATTGTAACAGTTCAGAACACTGGTTAAAAAAATGGCCACAGAAAAATAGTTCCTTTGATCCTTAGGCAAAATTCAAGGAATTTTGTGTTGGTAGAAAAAAAAACACAAAGTGGACAATTGTGTGTGTGCACATTTCACAAATTCCATACTAGATATTTTCTGGAAAAGAAGAAACAAATTCAGCCTGCAGCATAACTGGTTGCTATACTTTCAAGAAGCTTAATATCAATAATTCAGAGACTGAGTTAGAAAAAATGGCTAAGAGGATGAGAGAGTATTGTGGATAGAGTCGCTTCTTGTGGGCTTCAATCACCAGAGCTGCAAAATGATTTAATCAGCAGATGTTCGTTATTTTGTTTATTTATACTTCTTCTTATTTATACCTATCTCATTTTCATTCCAAACAGAATTGCTTTGTCTTGGAGATAAGGCAGGAAAAATAATATTTGTATTGTTTCACGACCAGATATATTTTATCTATATTAAAATGGAGCTTGATACATTTTCAACAGTAATTTGAACTCTAAAATACAATCAATGTAGGCTACCTCCCACAAGAATTCTGTACCAGTTTGTTGACTTGCAAAGTTGAACAGATTCATTTCCAATTAAACAGTAGCATAGTTGGTGCTGCAGCCATTCTTTGTGTGTGTGTGTGTGTGTGTGTGTGTGTGTGTGTGTGTGTGTGTGTGTGTGTGTGTGTGTGTGTGTGTGAAGTAAATTGAGACCTTCTGCTTAAGCTTTGTCTATCCTACCTCTTTTTGAGGTTGGGGGTGAAGACAAATGTAGGGTTTGCAAAGTAAAAAATGTGGTGATATAAAAGGGACAGTATTAAAAATAAATGGAGTAATCCATTGTTTCTGCAATACTGATCATCCTCTGATAAATCTAGCTCCAAATCATCAAAATATTTCTTATAATTTTGGGAGGAAGTTAAACAACTCTTAGTTTCAGTTATATAAATCAACAGTCGATGGTTCCAGAAAGTAGAAATCACATCATTTAATTAAAAAACTGTTACAAAGATTAATATTACTTCAATCCTTTATTATATTGGAGGTCTGCATACAGGGTACTTTAATTATCATTTTCCTGGATATTTAGAGGCTTTGGGATTAAAAACAAAGAATTTATGGGAGGTCATCTGAAATGTTATATCTGCTTGAAGTCCTTCAGGATGTCATTTGGACAAGATAAGCTTTAATACAAACTTCACTGGAATGTAAGGCATAAATTAAAATTTCTATTGAAGGCAGACTCTCCCCCCCTGGTAAGGGCTATCACTCGCTATCTTAATAGGATGACATCAATACGAGCCAGCTACATTGAAAAGAATTTCATTGATTGTAAGAAAGATGAGCTGAGTTAGAGACGAGATATTTTATTTGGGTTATCTAGTTTTAGAAATGTAGTTATTGAATTTTAATATCGTTGAATTTTGATGTCATGTACCATATATATTTTTGTACGGTTGTTTCTGTACCTGTTTGTTCTGTTTTTCTTTTTTTGAAAAGGCCTTCGGGCTATTCAATAAATGTACTGTAAATATAAACTTGGTGGCTATATAGAGATCTCATAGTATCCACTTTGAGATCTCTATATAGCCACCAAGTTTGTATTTAAACATAGACTCCAAACTTATTACATGAATAATGAACTATGTGCATGTTGGACATGAAAAGCACTTTCTGTATACAGGATATGTTTAATAATCTTGCAAATTGATTAAAGGCTTGAAATAAGACTTTTAGTGCCATCCCTGATAGCATGCAACAGACCATCAAACTGGACCTGGAACTCTTCCTTACTTTCAGTTTTTAAGAACAGAACTACATTTTTTTTCAACTGGTAGAGTGCAGCATCAATTCTGTCTAGATAAACCCCATTAAGAGGTTAAACAAAAACAGCTTTGAGCCACACAATTATTTTGGATATCTGGCTCTTATATGGGTATGGACAATTGTGAGTATGCACATATACATATACATATGGTTCAGGGGTGGGTTCTAACCTACCTTGCTACCGGTTCGCTTCCTCCCACACAGTGTGGGTGCGCCTTGTGGGTGTACGCGCATGCGCAGTGCTGAAAAAAAAAGCCAAAAACAAGATAGGGATCGCATGCACAGTGCCGGAAACTCAGCTTCTGCACATGCTCAGAATAAAAAAATAAATTAAAAATTAAAAAAAAAGATGGTGGCGCCCACGGACTGGCACCGACCAAACCGGATCCGTGACGTCATTATGACATCATCAGCGAGTCGCTACCGGTTCGGGCGAACTGGTCTGAACCGGGAGGAACCCAACCCTGATATGGTTATTACACAATCAAAGGAAAGGGATTTCAGAAGTCAGTTAATACATTCTGCCCAGTGCAGAATCTGCTGAAAGATTTGGTACATATGACCTTTGTTTGAAGACCTGTAGTGAAGGGGAACATGCCACTTCATAAAACAACTTATTGTATTGGTTAACAGCTCTTATCATTAAGGAATTTATCTTTTCCATGGAATATAATCCACTAATCCTGCCCACTGAAGTAAGAGAAAACACATCTATATATTTTGGAATGGGACAACTTGCAGCGAGCAAATTGCCACAGCTAACTTGCTGAGGACAATTCAACAAATACAAAAGTTAAATTAATGTCAATGGAACCCTGGCCAATAATAATAAAATAAAGAAACTCAATCCAGAAATACAAGAGTTACAATAATTTTGATGAAAACATGATCACCAATAATAAAAGTAACTGAATAAAATGATTAATACAGTGTTGAATTGTCCCATGATGAGTTGTCACATGACAAATTGACCATGGCAAGTTGTCGTGTGGCAAGTTGGCCATGGTGAGTTATCCTAGATGGATGGAAACTAATCAAGGAGAGAAACAACCTTGAACTTAGAAGAAATTTCATGACAGCTAGAACCATTAATCAGTGAAACAACTTGCCTCTAGAAGTTGTGAATGCTCCAACACTGGCAATTTTTAGGAAGAGATTGGATAACCATTTGTCTGAAATGGTTTCCTGCCTAAGCAGGGGGTTGGACTAGAAGACCGCCAAGGTCCCTTCCAACTTTGTTATTCTATTCTATTCTAGACCCTGTTTCTTTCTCTCTGTGTATGATAGCTGTTTATATATCAGAAGTCTGTTATCAGCCCTCTTCTGAATTTCTCTTCCTTGGAGTAATACTCAATTACTTTAATGAGTATTCACATCACTTGGTTTCTAGTTATCTCACCACCTTGGTAGGCCATCTCTAAGCTTGTTCCATTTTCACAGTGTTCTTTTTAGGCTATGATATTTAAGCTTGATGCAGTATCCCAGATGCGGGTCTAAGATGACGTAGAGAACAATTATTTCCCATAATCTGAACTCTATTCCCTTGTTAATACATCCTGAAATATCATTTGACTTTTCAGTAACTGCATCACACAGTTGGCTCATGTTCAACGTGCTCTACTAGAGCACTCAAATCTTTTTCAACCCACCAGTTGTAAAGTTCCCAGTTTATGATTTCAGTTTTTCCTCTCTGTTACAGTACTTTGTTTTTTCTGTTGATTTCATCCTATTAATTATGGGCAATTGTTCAGTTCTTCTTGGTTTTGTGTCATGTGCAAAGTTGAGCATCATTTTCTCAACCCTTTCACCCAGATCATTAATGAAAAGGTTAAACAGGGACCAGTACAAATCCCTGTGACACTCTAGTTGATGCTACTCTCTAATCTGATATGGAATCAGTTGTGTATCAGTACTTTCTGGATGTAGTCATTCAGCCAATTACAAATCTGCCTAGTAGTTGTATCATCTTGCCCATATTTTACCATTTATTAATTAGGCTATCATAGGAAACATTGTCATATTCCTTGCTGATATCAAGATATACTGCAGCATTTCTCCCTGATGTTTAAAGCTATTAATTATAATTAGCAGTTTTTCCATCATCTCAGTTCCTATAATACCATATTATAAGAATTATAATTATAACCATATAAGTCATCTGACCCTGCAGGCATGAATTCATTTATATTAGATAAATGTTCCCTAATTCTCTCTTTGTTAATCCTGAGCTGCTCCTCCCTCCTTCTACTAATGACAAAATGATGGGCAGCTACAGTTTTCCTTCCCTGTTGAGAGAAGACATAAATAAAATATGAATTTGCTTTCTTGCCATTACCAATTCACTCTTTCTTCTTTTAACAAACTTTCAGCATGGATTTTTTTTTTCCATATACCTGAAAAATGGGTGAGTGGGTTTGTTTTTTTGATCATTTTGGGAATTTCTTGCTAGTCTCAGCTCATTCAGTGCTTTAGTTTTTTGACACAATCATTATAATTTATGGCAACTGCCCTATATCCTTCTTTGAATATGCTGTTCTCTTCCATTTTTAATAACTGAACCATTTTTTCAGCATTTCAGAAACCTCTGTTTATCCACAATAGATTTTTCTGAATTTTCCTATTTTTCCTTCAGTAAGAATTGTGTGTCATTCCTTCCTCAGAATATATTAGCATCTCTCTCTGTCTTGGAAAAAAATATCATTTACCTTCTTTAAAATAAAGATCAGTAAACAAAAAACCCTCTTGATGCATAAAAAAATTCTGATGTATGAATAATATATAACATCAACACCTCAACCAAACTAATTCACAATTTATTGTTTTGATGAAGGATATTGTATCTTGTAATATGAAAGAAAAAAAGTCAGTAACATATGTTGCAACTGAATTTCAATTTGACAATTGTGTGTTAAAAACACAGACATTTGCTAAGAAAAAACAAGGATAATTTTACATGTTTGGCTAATAATTTGTAGAGCTCTACGTTGTTATTACATTTTAATATGTGCAGCAGATTTTCTTAGATAATTTTCTGTATTATCTGTGTTCTTCCCAGGTCTAAACAACAAATATTACAATTAAAATATATTTCTTGTGCTCAGGGCTTTCCCACAGACTATTTTTAAATAATAACATTTGACAAACTGTACTGGCTGGAATTCAAGGGCTCAAAAGAATACTGAACTCCCTTTTGCTCTGCGTAGATGTTAATTTTCTTGAGGCCTGCCAGTACTGGTAGTCTGGAGTGTTTGGCAATATTGTTTGTCCTCGAGACTTGGCTGCTGGAATGGAAAATGCAAGGTCTTGTCTTGTTGGTTGTCAAGATTGGATTTAGAAGATGTGAGGGATAATTGATGGCCAAAATGCAAGATAAATACAATTATCTTGCATTTCAGTCATCAGTACAACCCCATCACCTTACTTTCATGAAGACATTGAAGTATAATCACACAATATGAAGGAATAAGATCAACAGTGAAGTTGCACACAAATTGGGAAGCAGGTTTTATATATGTTTCAATTTGGAATGGTTTGCACTGAAAGAAAACAGGCAAACCAAACATATTGGCAGGTTTCCTAAGGAAAATTGTGATAGTGTCTTTGCTAGCTGTATTTTAAATCTTAATGATCACAAAGCAGGGTAATACAAGGGCGAATAGTATTCCTGTTACTTCAGCAATATTGTGGGCATTCTGTCTATATAAGATAAAGAAAAAATTAATACCCGGACTTGCTTTTATTGTTTCTCATAACTAAATATCAATGGATGCTTGCTGCTATTACATTATTATATTCAATATATCATCCTAAACTGGCTGAGACTGTTCAAAGAAGTAACAAAAGAAATAAATTTGTTGAAAGAACAGGATAGAGTGAAAACAACTTTTGCCAAACATTCAAAATACACATACAAACAATAGAAGAGATAAATAAGAGGACTTTTGGAAGATATGCCCTGAAAGTAACATCTTCCACCTCAGTTACTAAAAGAAGACTAATTAAGCAATGTTCACCTGGATAATTCTGAGTGATTAGGCCTTCATTGTTCTTTTATTTTATTCTATAATTTGGTGGGATGAAGAAATTGGCTTTCAGTAAAATACAGTCTCAAGGTCAAGCTTTAGCACAGCATTATATTAAGCTGTTTACAGCCTGGGTAAACACTCAGACTATAAGGGCAAATCATCAATAGAAAGAATAATAATGTGTTAGTTGACAAAAAGACAGTGTTTTGTTTTCTCTCACAATACTGCTGTTGAATTAGTTCAACTAGATTAGTCATTAGGAAATGTTTTTATCTGCTTCCAGTGTGATTGTTTTTCTTTGTCTGAGAGTACCTCACTTTAAAAGAGAAATTTGGCAGAAGCATTAATTGAAATATCGGGGTACATAATCTCCCATTTTAGCAACCATCTTAAACATGATTACTGGTAAAGGATGACCTTGCTTTCCCCACATTTTATCTACTCTGTTCCAGGTCACCCACTGCTTTCCCTTCTATCCCAACAAGACTGCTTGCCCTAAACCATTTCAAGGCTGCTGCTTTTGGCAATAGGATGCTGTAATCTTAAGTGGAAAATAGGCCAATGAGTATGCAGCGTTCGCCTCTCTCTCAAATATCATGTTAAAATTGTTTCGTATTTCTGCTCTAGGAAAGCAGTTATCGGTTTCTTGATGTTCTCCTAATGATCGTTTGGTGGAAAAAAGAGATTATACTCTTGAGATTTCACAAATCACATTTGCCTAGCATGATCTTGGAGAGAAGTCTTCAAACTTGGCAACTTTAAGATTTGTGGACTTAAACTCCCAGAATTATCCAGCCAGCATAGCATAGCTGGCTGGAGAATTCTGGGAGTTGAAGTTCACAAATCTTAAAGTTGCCAAGTTTGGGGACCCCTGATCTTGGAGAAGGGGTATGAGAAGCTAGCCCACTTCTTAATTCAAATTATTATTCATAAAAAATGGTGAAAGATAATTTTAGTAGGATTGAAAAGAAGAAAAAATGAGAAAATGGTTACCCTGTAAAGAACAGAAAAGTAACATGCGGCAGATGTGAAAAATAAACATGCATTTCGGAGAAATATTTTATGAACTACCCATTTACCGTTTATTTGTCAGCATTAGACTGACTTCTCAGTAGTTTAGGCATACATTCTATCTCTGAACTTGGCTGCCTGTCTAGACAGGAGGAAGATGATATTACAGTCTCTCTTAGTATACTATTTTTTTTCCTGATCACTTGTGCTTAAAATTCATGTCACAGTTAGAAAGCCAAAATGCTAACTGGATATATTTCTAAGTGTACTCTTTTATGACAATAACATTATAATCTTTGCTTTTGTGGCCCTTTGCTCTTTTAAAAACATGAACCATGTTGTTTTGGTACAAATATGTTTGTACCCCTAAGGAATTCCCTTATTTCAAATTGGTTCACACTTTCAATATCATTGAATCATCTTATCTTGGCTGGAACCCTGTATTTCGAATAATGTATTTGCAGAGGATCTATCCAAGCTATGAAATTAGTTACAAGCTTCCCTTGGCAGGATACTGAGATATTGCATACCATGTGAAGATCTGTTATACATTGCTTTATAAACTCTGGATGTATTCCTTTAACAGTTTCTAGTTGTACTTTCATTTTGAAAACAACGTTGGGCTCTAGCATTTTATTTTCTCTGGAACATTAACTGAAGGATATTTTAAAATAATTTCAATCAGGAGTAGTTGGAGAAAACCAGCCTTATATCTCACACAATAGTGGTCAAACATATTGTTGTTTCATAGCCTTTATTCCATGGTGGCACCAACTTTGGCTCTGAATGGAATGGACCTCTCCTATTCTGAGAGGTCTGCAGTTTGGATATCATTCTAGACAAACAGCTCCTACTTGAGGAGTAGATGGCACATATAGCTGAAATAATTTTATGCAGCAATGTGTCTTGGGAACCGATTGAGGGACCCTGCTAATAGTTGCTCATGCCCTAGGTGCCTCCTGTTTCAGTCATTCTAATATGTTGTACATGGAGCTGTTCTTGAAAATAATTCAAAATTGTAGATAGTATGCCAAAAGTGATCACTGTATATATGAGTGGACAAACCCAGTACTTTGGAAGATGCAATTCCTGGGAGTAATTCAAGGTGCTGGTTATTTCTTTAAATACCTACATGGCTCTGCATTGTTTAACTGTGGGATCACTTTCTCCCATATTCAACTGTCTATCTGGTCCACACCTTCCAAGTCCCATGTGTCGGAGAATGCCATACTCTTGAGTTTATTCTCTCTCTCTCTCTCTCTCTCTCTCTCTCTCTCTCTCTCTCTCTCTCTCTCTCTCTCTCTCTCTCTCTCTCTCTCTCTCTCTCTCTCTCTCTCTCTCTCTCTCTCTCTCTCTCTCTTGATTCTTATGATGTTCTGAATGTTAGCTACTCAAAGCTTCAGGAATGGATGGCATAGAAGTAAAGCAAATAAATAAATAAATAAATAGAAGTTCTTGCAATGAAATGTAAATAATAATTTTCTGTACATGCAATGATTTTTAAATAATCTGTATAAATGCTTGCAATTTATGAGGGTTTTTTTCCCCTTAAAGAAAGGTCTCTTAAAAATAGTGGCTAGTTAACTTTCCTGGCAAAATCATGCAGTTCTGAGTCAATTTAGATTTAGTATATTATACTATATTGAATATCAGTTATTTGGTTTCTTGCAAGAGAACAGTTTATTTTAATATTTTTGTCTATTAAGACTTCCAGGTGTTTTGTACTTCATAGAGCCAATTGTAGCAATGCAAATTATTCTGATTGTTTATTGATTCCAGTCCACTGTGAAATGTGATATTAGAACATCATATCTGGAGTGAGAAGAATAAACTGTTTATAGAAACAATTATATAAATAAAAGCCAAAGTAGAAAAAATATTAATTTGTAGAAATGAAATATTTAATCACTTTAAATAAAAATGGGGCAAGTGGGGAATATATTGACTGAAATCCAACTGACCTAGAGTGGGTATGTTGGATTAAGTACAGAGCAGTGTTTTTCAACCATGGCCATATTAAGATGTGTGGACTTCAATTTCCAGAATTCTTCAGCTAGCATAGGGAATATCCCCAGCCAGGATATTTGTAGTCCAGTCTCAGAAGTGAATGCATTAATTAGCAGAGTTGTGTTACTTCACCTATAATATTTGTTTTCACTGTTTTGGGATCTGTCTAAGTTTGTGGTTCATGATATTGATGGCTATATAAGTCAAGTAACTAATTAAGTTAGAGTACTATATTGAACTTTAAAACTGGTGTTAAAAAATTATGGTATAAGGCATAGCTCAGTGATGGTGAACCTTTTTTGACATGTGCCAAAAGGGTGTGCACGTGCTTGCTAGCGCGTATGTGCGTGCATGTGCCCATACCCATGCCCCCCCACTGCGCATGCACATAACTCCCACGCTGTCCCCCATGCATGTGCATAACACCCCCTCACTGTCCCCCACGCATGCGCAAAAGCCTCACTGAAGCCTGGGGACGGCAAAAAAGGCCCAACGGGCCAACCAGAAGTTCGGAAGCGAACTTCAGGTTGGCCTGTTGGGCCGTTTTTCACCTCCTCAGGCTTCAGGAGGCTTCCCTAAAGCCTCCGGAGTGTGAAAAAGGGCCCAATGGGCAAACCGGAAGTTTGGAAAAACGGACTTCAGGTTTGCCCGGTGTGCTGTTTTTTGGCACTCCAGAGGCTTTAGTGAGGCTTCCCTGAAGCCTCTGGAGGGCGAAAAATGGCCCAATGGGCAAACCGGAAATCCATTTTTCCAAACTTCCAGTTTCCCCTTTGGGGCATTTTTCGCACTCCAGAGGCTTTAGGGAAGCCTCCTGAAGCTCTGGAGGGTGAAAACGGCCTTCCCCAAGGCCGAAAATCAGCTGGCCAGTGCGCACATGCACGCTGGAGCTGACATAGGGCAACACCTCGCGTGCCCTCTGATATGGCTCCGCGTGCCACCTGTGGCATGTGTGCCATAGGTTCACCATCACGGGCATAAAGATCCCTTCACACAGAGTATAGTGTTAATGGTGGAAAACCAACTTACAAAAATACAAACTTAGCATTTGTTTAAGTTGGTCACAGAAGACAAATATTAGTTCTACAAATGTACTCATTATGAGTAGATAGCTGCCCTAGTGAAGAACAGGACAACATGTTCAATATATTTGGGAAATGGTTGAATAAGTCATGCTAACCATTATTTTTTATGATATATGGATAAATACAATGAAGTCATGCAGTCATATATAGCCAATCTTGCTGTAGACTCCAAGGACTTAAAATATTGCTTTTAGAAAGACCTTTGTCCTCCTTGAATTGTGTCACCAGAAATTCTATCTTTAAGGATATTTTAAGTGATAGTTAATTAGAAGATGACATCTTGTTGATTAAGAGTTTTATTGCACAGGCTGTAAAGCCAAGGATTATAAGAGCCAGGGGCAGGATGACATGTTCCTCCAGAAATGTAAGGACTTTTTGTTTTGAAGTATAAACCTCTAGCAAAAAGTGTATAACTAATTCAAAGTGAAAAATGTTACAGAGAGCGACCATGTCTAGAAAAACATATAGTTTAGAAATATAAGATAAGCAGTCCTAACCATAGTGAAGAATTATTATAACATTATGTTTTATTTATGTGTCTGAACTCTTTACCAGATATCTGTTTGCCTTTTTAGTTTTATTTAAATATACTGTGAATGCTACCATACTGAGCATTTGTATCATGAAATATGCACCCTCCCAAGGAATTAAAAAAGCATTTAACTCTATACATCATATGAGATATACAGTAAATGTAATACATTCATACATATGCATACATGTCAAATGGATTTATTTACTACAATAGAACTTTTCTCCTGTTGGGAATGGAAGGATGATATGGGGCTTAATGTATTAATGCATTAACTCAGTACACTGATTTCCCAGAATGTGGCTGGTAAAATTCACTTTTGACAGCTGCAAACATTCATTAGGCATTATTAAGCCTTTAACATGCATTTTTGCTATTATATTGGATGATTTTATAATGTGAGTACAGATAATTATATTTGAGTAATATATCAAGGGTTGTTAAGCATGATATCTTGACTTCCATTACGGGAGGTACTCTGCAGTACTTCTGAATAGCTGGAAACAACATAAAGCTGTCTCTAGCATGGCATATTTGTAGATGTATAAATGCCTACTGGTCTCTCTGCTGAAAAAGTCCTAGAGGTTTTAGGGGAAGGAAAATGTGTAGCTTCAATACACTGTTTAGCTCTATTAGTCTTAGTCAATATGGTAAAAGTCAAGGAGGATAGGAATTATAGTCCAACAATGGTTAAACAGAACATATTTGCACTGTGTGCAAGCCTTCATTCTAGAAGAAGTCACCCATATACAGAAACCTGCTTTCAAGATGAAAATAAATAAATAAAGGTTTACCAAAGTTTTAAGATTGATTTGGGCAAAAATTAACTCAGCTGATTCACCAGACAAATGTAGTAGTATAATAAGTCTATTTTCTAATTTCATGTCTTTTTCATCTGAAAAGTTCCCATGGTCCGGATAGATCTTACTTTCAATTTGATCTCTATAAAGCTTCCACCTACTGTTTCTTGTTCTGCCTTTGGGTACTAAGAAGAATATATCCACCTCCTCCTCCCTATAATAATCCTTCAAATATTGGAAGAGTCCCTTTAACTTTCTTTCTTTTTTTAAGCTAAACATAGCCAGTTCTTTTTATTCATGTTTAATGGCTAAATATATTGCAGGATCCAATCTGGGTCGGTCACTGGACCAGAGGTTTTGTGTTCCAAGTTAGCTAGAGAGAAGTTCCCTGAAGATGGGCTCCAGCGTGAGTCCGAAAGCTCGGAACACAAAACCTCTGGTCCTGGTGACCAACCCAGACTGGATCCTGCAACAGTATCCTGGGACACGTATATTCGCCTTCATTCATGAAATACTGTATATCCAGTCATCACAGGAATTAATCTCCAAATCTCTTGCCATCTTTGTTGCTCTTCTCTGGACTCTCCAGTTTATCAGCATCTTTTCTGTATTGCGTGGTGACCAAACTGGAACACAATATTCCAGATGCAGTGTTGTATCACTTTTAGGGGTGCACCAGTTCCGATTAGAAAGCAAAGCTTTAGGAGCGCATAGTTGTAAATTTAGCGACCATCTGCCTTTCTTTTAAGCTGCAACTGTATCTTTTTCTTGCTCCTTCATGATACTATAGAGTAGATTGAATCCAGATGGATCCAATAAGATTACTGCCTTTGAGAGACAGAGGGATTGAAAAAGGCAGTGATGTGCTTTTTTGCTGAATCTCTCAGTTCAGGCATATTAGATAACTTCCAATCTTCTCTTTTGCAGGAAGATTTTGGAGGTAGTGGTTAGGTACAAAAGATTCCAAAGGAAATATATTATCTAAACCTTTTCCATTCCATTTGGCATAGTTTTGGTCAGTCTGATGAATAACCATTGGGACCCAGATGGAGCAAATTCAATCATCTCAAATGGAATCTACAAGATACAAATAGAAGGCTTTCATTTCTCATAACTTTCTTGGGTTCTCAAGCTAGCCAAATGCATAATAGTACTCTTGAGTTAAGACCTCTCCTTTAAATTCCCTCTAAAGTTCCTCTCAGTGAGCTTTCTTCTTAGAATTTGGCTATCATGTATTCTTTTGCAGACTCTGCTTACTCAACAAGAATCAGTCCTCAATTTCCTGCTGTGAGAAATTAGCACTTCACAGAACACATTTTGTGCAATCAATGGTTGTTCTCCCTTCTTAACTGACTATTTATTTTGCAGGATATGTTGAATTCAAGTGAACAAAAGTAAGGGTAACCTCTTCCCTGTTCCTTCTCATGATTAGGAAACATCCTATTGCATAGTTGCTTAGTTGAAAAGCTTTCCAGATATGGCAAATGCCACTGTTAATGCCTGGTCCCTAAATGGACCCTGTTTTTAATAGTGAATATTTGGTAGCCTTTAAAAGGCTTCAGAAGTTCCTCTAAACTTTATATATGGCAAACCCTTTTGCACCCAATGTGATCAAAGGAGTCATAGAAATTCCATATACAGGGATACTTCTGTGTGTAGTGGGTAACTTTTGACCCTCATCTAAAGACTTGAATTTATGGCAGCAATGCTATTGAACAAACTATTGTTGCAGTATCAAGGGCTCTCCATTCTGTCACCACTTTTAGTATACAGTCATACTACTGTGATTGGGAAAGAATTAGCATTGCAGAAAAAAATCACTTGTTCTGAGCTTTGAGACATAATTGGTGTGCACTTGTTTGCTCTGGTACAGCTGTCTTTCTTTTGAATGGCAGATTTCATTGGTCACGTTTACAGTTGGAACGTGTAAAAGAGCAATGGTCTTATGTTTTGTCTATTTTTTGGCAAGTCTGTATAGACTAGATGCCAAAATGTTTCCTACAAAGATTAACCACAAACATACTGATTCAGTGGAGAAGAATCACATGTTGTTGAGCTTATTAGCATTTGCAATTAATGCTGGCTCTAGAAAAATCAAATTTTGAGCCTGTGCCACAGGTTGAGGTGAGGTCAGGCTAAACTTATTTCTATTTAATTCATTAGTTAAAGAAAAACCTGTATGGGTTGGCATAGTTCAGGTGACACATAGAGCCATCACATACTTGTCTGCACAATTCTCCAATTATTATTACTAGGACTATATTTTGCATTACCTCCAGTTCTGTGCTGTTACTTTATTCCTCTTTGTTTTACCTTTTCATTGTTTTGCTTTCAGAGTTTTGAGTTCAGCAAGTCTGAATCCAGATGTTCAATTGCCTGGATTAATTTCAGGATGGAGGTCTTATCTGTTTAATATGTGGTGTACGAGAGAAAAAACAGTTGAAAAGCCAAAAATCATTAGGGCTTTGGAAGGGAAAAATTGTTGAAATGAAAAAGGTTATTAAGAATTATCAGGATATTGTATCACAATAAACAATTTCACTGTTACACATCTCTTAGAAAACTGGAACTCATCAGCCATAAGACAATATTTTATAATTAAAATGATTTTTAAAAAGATGATAGAGTGTTAGTTGGTAATGATATTAATGATCAACATCACAAAAGATGAAGATGGAATTTAACCCTTTCCCTGTCTGCTATGGTGCTGAGAAAAATTCCTCCGCTGTAGCTAAGCATTTGATTTGCTGCCTACATATTCAGAACATTCAAAGGAGAATTTTTCTTTGTAATTAGTAATTAAGAAGGTTTAATTCTTCATCTCAATATACAATATATATACAATATACAATAAACAATATATAGTGAGAAGGAAACTAGATAATAATTTGCCTTTTTGAAAAAAAAGTCCTATATTTTTATTTCAAAATTGAATTTAGGATACCGCCCTCTTTTCTACCTGCTGGACTCCAGCAATTTAGTGGAATATTACACACAGCCATTCCATTGACAGTGCCTTAGAGGTCCAGGGGTCTCCAACCTTGGCAACTTTAAGACTTGTGGACTTCAACTCCCAGAATTAAAAGTTGCCAAGGTTGGAGACCCCTGCAACTTAGACAATTGCCCAGTAAGGATTTCATATATCTGGACTATGTTTCAAATGCAAAGCAAATCTGCCACCATCTGGTGTAGTTCTTGAAATATAGTATACAGTCTAGTAACCACTGTAGCAAAGTTTCAACTATAATAGAAATGGAGCATCCTCCATTCACATTTTTTTGATTCAAAACTTGAGTTTGAAGTTGGGCAATTCTCCCAAACCCAAATGCAAATGGTCAGCATTTCATATATCACCAGATGGTATCAGCAGAAGTGATCAAGTAACTCATTGCCATCTTCCCTGAACTTTTCAACAATGGTAAATAACACCTTTGATTAATTCTGTCTTAGCATTAGTGAAATGGAGTCTGCTTGTAAAAGTAAGGCTGCAGATGAACTCAGATATTTTCCTCTAAAAAAAGTTGCCCAACAGAGTAGGTAAAGCAAAAGGTAGAGCAGATGGAGGATTTATTTTATCCAATTTTAAGATCTCTCCATGCTCCTCTGATCAGTGATCTCTCTGATATGGAGACAGGTTCAAACACAATATTCCTCTTTACCACATGGCAATTTAAAGGCAGGATAAAAATCTAAGAAATAAATAAATTTGCCTTTTAAAAAAAAATTTTGGGGCACAGCTGCCACAATGCTACCCTTTATCACACACTACTCCTCCAGAGAAACTGAAATGGAACACTACTTTATGGAGGCCTAAAACTGAACTGAGGCAGATTTAGATTTTTAGATTAAACCCAGGATAAATAAAAATCTATTTCAGATTATATTATACCATGCCCTGATTTTTGATTCAGTGAAATCTAATGTACATCCTTAGAATGCAATAAAACTAAAATCTAAATAATTGTAAAGTTATATAACAGTAAAGAAAAACCACATTTGTAACCCTTCTCTTGTCTACAGAGGCACATGACCTGAAAAAACCCATCCTAGCCTGATTCTGGCAACCATTCCTCTAAATCGGCCTTCCCCCACCACCCTCTGCATTTTCTCAGCTGTTCATCTGGATTCAGATTTGCTTTTGGAAATTAGATCACAATACTGAAGTGTGTTTTGAATTAGAAGCTTGGCTCTGCCCAGCACAAATGGCCAGGTCTCAACACTTCCTCTATGAAGCCCACACAACTTGCTTGACATCACTTGCTACCTGACAGTTCCTAGAAATTCATTTTGGAAAACAAAAATATGGTATACTTGTCTAGTGGCTACCCAATATTCCTCTTAGGGCAAGTAAGAGCCCATAAATTTTCTGGCTATTATGAGAACCACCTGTATTTGATATCATTTGAAAATGATACATTAAGTGTAAGACCAAATCTTATCAGTAGGGGATAGCAAAACCTGCAGCCAAAGGAGTTCTTTAAAAAACAACAACACACTATGCAGCCTCCTTTTTATAAACGCAACATGCATAAAAACGGAAATGTTGGTACAGCTGCTGCTTCTAGAAGACTTGAAATAGTAATCAGCACAGAAGTATGAAATCTTATGAGACAAAATCTCTCATAAGGATTTGTCCAAGGATTTGATAGGGTGAAATGCTCCCGGTTCGGGCGGGCCAGTTGGTCGTCGCAGAGCCGATGGAGCCGGTGGCAGTCATGGCGCGGGGCTGCGCATGCGCAGAGGGCAAAATAACTCAAATGGCGGTGTCCAGGTGGGCGGGGGAAGCCCCGCGCCACGACTGCCACCGGCTCCATCGGCTCTGCGACAACTGACTGGCCCGCCCGAACCGGGGGCATTTCACCCCTGATTTGATATATGAAGAACACTCATTATTAGTATTGTTTTCTCCACTTAGTTTATTCAAAAGCTTAACAGCAAATTCCCTTGGGGCAGATTTTCAAACCATGAAAGCAGTTATGGTAACTATACTATACTAACTAAAAAAGAACAAACATGTATGCAAAAATGTCACTGCAGTGTTTAGGAATGAAATGACTTTCTAGGCAACATTTCACCAGTTGTCTGGCCCAGAACTTTATGGATCATAAGACACTATCTTTAGTAGGTGAGGTTCAGAGGTGGGTTTCAGCAGGTTCTGACCAATTCTGGAGAACCGATAGCGGAAAGTTTGAGTAGTTCAGACATCTGACTGGCCCCATCTATTCTCTGCCTCCCGAGTCCCAGCTGATCGGGAGGAAATGGAGATTTTACAGTATCCTTCCCCTGCCACGCCCACTAAGCCAAACTACGCCCACCACACCACACCACGCCCACCAAGCCACACCCACAGAACCGGTAGTAAAAAAATTTAATCCCACCATTATTGTCCATTGGTATTAATAGGCATGTCAGAGGCTGACTTGGAAAGCTTGGCATTAATATTTTAAAAACAATGGATGCACTCTCTCACATAGAGTAGTCTTTTGTTTCATCTAAGATAGTGGAAGGGGAGAGGTCATTTTGCTTTTTAAATTGGTTTTAAATTTGTGACTTGGCATGCTCCATCTCAAGACTAAAAGCTTGCTTTAAAAGAAAACTCTGTTTTTAAAATATATCTAATACATAGTACTTCCCCTAATTGGCCCAATTGTCTAATCACAACTGCAGTCATATTTGCTTAATACCCAATTGCGAAAAAGGCAAATGCTGTCTTGGAGGGCATTAGTGAGTATATAGGGTACAGATCTTAGGAACTGATCTTCTCTGGCCTGTGTTGGCCCAACCTCATTTAACGTATTGTGTCCAGTTCTGAGCATCAGAGTTCAAAAGGGACAATGACCAACTGGAACAGATTCAGAGGAGGGCTAACAAAATGGAGAAGAATTGAGAAAGAAAGCTCTATGAAGATCTGTGTATGTTTAAGGTTAAAGGATCTGAGTATGTTTAATTTACAAAAAGGCAGTTGAGGGGTGATATAATAGCAGTCTATGATATGTACAAGGTTGTCACACAAGTGTCAGAGTAGACTTAGTTTCTATTGCCCCAGAGAGCAGGGCCAATGCCAATGGATTAAAACTATAAGGAATGAGGTTTAGGCTAGACAACAGGAGGAACCTCCTGACTGTACAAGCTGTCTGCAAGGACAAGCTGACAAATGGCAGGGCGAGTTCTCCTTCACTAGAGGTCTTCATAGAGAGGTTGGATGTCCATTTGTCACAGATGCCCCACTGGATATTGTTAGGGATTACACTAGTGGACTTCAATGTTCCCTTCCCACTCTATGAATCTATGTCTGTAAGATTTCTCCATGATGGATTTATGTTATACTAATGCTTAAGAGATTATGAAAAATAACACCCAATTACTTACTGTGATAGGAAATGGAGCAAGATTCTTAAAATAGGGGCAGACTTAATGTGTTCTTGAAGAATATTTATCCTGTTACCCATTACTCTTTTAAATGGTCATGTAAACTTACAGTCAGAATGGTTAAAAAGAGACATCTTTTTTCCAGGAGTATTATGATTGCCGAGCAATGAAAACATACAAGAGAAAGGAAAGCATGAGTTTCCCCCTCCTCCCAAAACATAACTCATCCCCCTGCCCTACAAAAACATTGGCACTCCAGTTCTCACAGATGGGGTGGTTGGAAGAATCCAGCTGGATCAAGCTAACATCTATGTAGTCCAACATTGTGTCACATGGTGGCCAGATGTTTGTAGGAAGTTCTGAAAAGAAGTTGGGTCCAGCTGAACCATAAACTAGCCAGACATCTTTTAGCTTAGTATTTGGGCTAATTGATGCAGGATGGCAACTTTATGGTTGCATATGTTGAATAAACTCCAGAAACTAGGTCAATCCTATAAACTACAATATGTTAACCAAAGCTAAGCATGTCATAAAAATGTAGCCAGCAGTTTTCTTCAAATGTTCAACATTTGTAGTCAAAGAAAATGAATACAGATATATAAAATACATATCATATCACATGGTAGTCACCAGAGGTGGGTTCCTCCCAGTTTAGACTGGTTCACCCGAACTGGTAGTGACCTGCTGGTGATGTCACGATGACATCACAGAACCGGTTCAGTCGGTGCCGGTCCGTGGGCACCGCCATATTTTTTTATTTTTTTTACATTTTTTTCTTTCTTTTTTTAAAAAAATCTTTATTAGGTTTTTTCGTTAAAAACAACATATAAGACAGACATATAAAAATACAGAAAACAAAAACGCAGAAATAACTAACCACTTTTACAGCTTTTTCAAAGTATTTCAAAATCTATTTAAAAGTTATAATCTTATTTTTATTTTAACATTCATTAATATTTGTCTAAATCTATCTTTAAAGGATTGAGTCGCATCAGGGTTGGGTTCCTATTTTTTTTACTACCACTCTGTGGGCGTGGCTTATTTCATGGGTGTGGGCTTGCCAGCCATGTGACCGGGTGGGCATGGGCTTCGGGAGCTTGGCAGCGGCCGGAGCAGCGGGGGGGATTGCTCCACTCAGCAGCTCGAGAAGCCTCAAACGTGCGAAAATGCCTAGGATCATCACGCGTTCGTGGCTTCTCGGACTGCTGAAGGGAGGGGAATGGAGATAGCTCCTGCTGCCCATTCTTTCAGCGTCTCATGCGCTCCCTCAGCCATCCTCCCCTGCTTGGACTCACTGTGGGGTAGGAAGGCAGCGCATGGGCAGTGCCGGAAGCTCAGCTTCTGGGCATGCGCAGAAGAAATTTTTTTTTAAATTAAAAAAAAATTATAAAAAAATGGTGGCACCCAGGCACCGGTAACTGACCGCACCGGTACTGTGACGTCACTAGCGGGCCGCTACCGGTGCTATAGAGTGGACCGCACTGGTAGGAACCCACCACTGAGTCGCATAATATATTTTCCACATCTATTTCTTTCAGTTTACTTACATATAAATCACTTGTTTATCATAGGAAAAGCGAGTAAGAACATTTACAGTTTTGTCATGGATAGTCCTCATTTTATAACCAAATTTGAAGTTTTTTATTGTGTTTATAGTGCACATGCAATCCTAGCCACTGTGGTTATATGCAGTATTAAATAACGGTCCTCTTTTTAAAACTTTCCTCTAAGAATTCCCAGCAAGAACAATTCCGGCTTCAAATCAGTTGTCTGTTGTATAATTTCTTCCAACCAGTTCCTTATTTTGTTCCAAAATGCTTTAATTTTAGGGCATGTCCACCAGAGATGATAATAGGTCCCTTGCTCCTTCTTACACTTCCAACATTTTGAAGACACTGTCGGTAACATCTTTGCCAATCGTGCTGGGGGTAGGTGCCAGCGATAAAACATTTTATAGATATTTTCCTTATATGATGCTGCTAAGGTCAATTTATAGTTTATCTCCCAAATTTTATCCCATTCTGCCAAATTGATTGCATACCCAAAATTTTGTGCCCATGCAATCATTGTCCCCTTGACCACTTCTTCCTCTAATTTAAATTGTAATTGAAAATTACTTTGCATAGCCACAAATAACTCACATGGGGAGGAACTGTTGGGTTCTCTTTTGAAATTCAGCAGCGCTGCTACAAAACTGGGAGGTTTTCTCATACTGATTCGGTGTATTTCTCCTGGCCAGTCCCTTCCCTTCCTTTCCTGTTAGGAGAGCCTCCTGCAAAAAGGGCCAATCATTCTGATTTTTCATTTATCTTTTTGTAGTGCAGGAATCAGGGAAGCAACCGGGGAAAGCAGAAGGACAACTCCTGTGGATAAAGGGATGGGAGTTTTTCCAGCCCAAATGATTCGGGACAATGTTTATCTTTGTGCCACACACCTGATACAACGTCTGTTCTCAATCAGAAATTCTTCCCTAGAAGATTTGTCCCGTTTTTCTCCTCTTTCCTCGCCAAAGTCCCCGTCTTGGGAATCTACGAATAGCTCATCTCCTCGTAACTAAGCTTCTTTCTTCATTTTTTTCCTCTTTTGACCCACCATACTGTAAGATGACTGGCTAACTGGCAATCTCTGGTAAGATGCGTGTCTCGCAGCCCTCCCGCCCCATGTCCTGCCCCACCTGCCACCCCCAAATTGTGCCCCACTGTGCAGCTCCAGATCTTGTGGCTTTTTCGGGGTTTTCTAAAAAAAAACGCCTCTCCAGATGAGCTGGAAAACTTCCAAGAGGGAGGGAGCAGTTGGGCAGCGTTCCCTCCCACCTCCCTGGGCACCTGCAACCTCGCAGCCTGCAGCAACTCATGTTCTCGTGAGTGCAAGGAAATTAACTTCGTTCTCTTTGAGAGCCACTTTGCATCTTGTTTGGGGTGACATTTGCAGTGCCAAAAATTCACAAAAAATCCCCCCTTCAAAAGCCCAAAACAAGATGGCGGCGCATGCGCAGTGCCAGAAACTCAGCTTCTGCGCATGTGTAGAAGAAGAAAAACCTGGGAAAAAATCCCCCCCCCAAATAAAAAAATAATAAAAAAGAGATGGTGGCGCCCACGGACCAGCACCGACAGAACTGGTTCAGTGATGTCATCATGACATCACCAGTGGGTCGCTACCGGTTGAGTGAACTGTTCCGAACCGGGAGGAACCCACCCATGAGTATTGCAAGCTAATTCTACCAACTGTCAACAGTTCGATCTTCACCAGCTCAAGGTTAACTTAGCTTTCCATCCTTCTGAGGTTGTAAAATGAGGACCCTGATTGTTGGAGCCAATTTGCTGACTCTTTAAACTGCTTAGAGGGGGCTGAAAAGCACTAAGAAGCAGTATATAAGTCTAAGTGCTATTGCTATTGCTAATATATCATTTAGAAAAATATACATAATTTAAACAGGAAACTATGACTCTTGTCCATCTAACCTTGGGTCCACTGATAACCTTGGATGAAATTAGTTCAGCATTTTTGGTTTCTTTTCTTATGGTTTTGGATTCTAAATATTATTCCTTTCAACAGAGGGTTGTGACTGATAGAGTAAGTGACATAAACCATCTAAGCATATAGAACTAATTTGCTGTATGCCAAATAACATTTTTAAATGTATAAATAACATGACAGGTCACTAAAGTGTCAAAGAATCTTTGTTTCTTTACTTCTTTTTTACAGCTACCTATTTAAAAACTGAAATGTAAAACAACAATAAAACACATGCAAATCAGACATATAGTTGACTCAGCCTTCCATCCTTCTGAGGTAGGTAAAATGAGGACCCAGATTGTTGGAGGCAATATAAATATACATTGCTTAATGGTGTAAACCACTTAGCGAGTGCTTGCACTATGAGGCAGTATATAAGTCTCACTAATAAATAAATAAATAAATTAAAAAAACACAGAAGTTATATACATACTGTGAAAATGTTTAGCATAGAGTAAAAACTGTTCATAAATATTATTAATCTTTATGGTATATTCTTTTAGACAGTGCTCAACTGATTCCATTTTTAACTTTTAGGTTAGTAAACAGATTCTCCATCTGGATTGGAATTATTGTGTTTGTATATGTTATGTGTGTTGTGTTGAGAAGGGGAAAGGAGGTTTACACTTTCTCTTCTGAGCTCCTTCTGTCACAAAAATCCCCCTTTTTGCAAGGGAATTTAAAAAAGATAAAAGCTTACCGGTTTCCTTCTTGTTCTTCTTTTTAAAAAGTTCGTACATGGAATATGTATCTGAGGTCAAAACCTTAGGACTTAATTGGTAGAAATTATAGATTAAAATCATCTTGTTTTACATACACTGATCATAATCCAGATTGGAGAAAATGGGAGAACAAGCATTATGTACACAGCCTTGAGCTATTGAATGAAAGTTGGGATAGAATTTCTAACAAACATACAACCAAATAAATAAATAAAAGTGGCATTTCCTTCCTTCTCCCCCCCCCCACCGGCTGAAGATTAAAAAGAAAATTGGCTGAGCATAATGTCCATTTTCTTGTAACTCTGGAGCTTGCAAAGGACAACTTCAGCCAAACATTCAACCTGTTAGCCAACTGAGTGCAGAGAATGCCAGACAATCAGTACTTCTTCTCTTTGAGGGGGGAAAAAAACCTTTGCTAATCCCTGAATGTAGAACCTGTCTTCTGCAATCAGTTTCCAGAGCTCCATGAATTAAAAACAATTCTTCCTTCATAAGAAGAAGAACAATTATGTTTCTTAATTGCCCTTACCCAAAACATAGTCTATGCTTTTTGTGACATGATATGTGTGCATTTGACTGTTGATTTGCAAAACATTCCTCTTAATTTGCTTCTACAGATATCTGCAAAGTCAAAAGTAATAGCAAATGTACGGAGAAAACTAAAACTTTAATCATTCCACTGCGTGGTAAAAGTCATCCAAATAAAGTACATTTTCCCCATAACTCTTAAAAGTATTGGGAAGCTGTCATGCCAGAAATACTATTTGAGACTGTTCCCTCTAAGCTAAATGGGAAAACTAGGGTTGGGAGGTCGGGTGTGGTCTTCCCAACAAGAAAACAAATGTCACAAATACAGAGCAAACTCTCTAGAACATAAAGGCCACCTTTCAGTGAAGTGCAGGAGAGGGAGAGTGGAATGGAAATATAATTTACTTAAAGGAACACAATCACCTGGTGGAGAAACACCAGTATTATGGGGTCCTTGATGCTCTCTGAACTTGGTGGTTTTCTTGCAGACATTTCACTACCAAATTAGGTAACATCATCAGTACACAGTTCAACACAGAGTTACAAATATTCTCTTCTATCGGTTATCTCTATGTACTTGTTCTTGGCCAAATCCAAAAATTCCAGACAATTCCTGGAAGCCTGGCACTCAGACAAATCAGTAATCAACAAGCACATAGAGAAAAACAACATCTACATATCACTCAAAAGAGACAATCAAAAAGCCAAAAAGGAAATAAAAACAACTCATCAGCAATCAATACCTTATGAGTAGACATTAACACTTAACATTACACCAACAATCAAGAAGCAAACAATATCCCAATCAACTACAAACTCAGACAAACAAGCTAACATTAAACAACAGCCCACTCAAGGAACACAAAGACCACTCCATTTAACACTGATAGGGCAAGCCACTAGTATATAAATTGAGAGCAAATCCCATCCACTTATGATAAATTGAGAGCAAACTAGCACTTATGATGTTAGCTAGTTTGCTAATGAAATGTCTGCAAGAAAACAACCAAGCTCAGAGAGCAACAATTCAACCCTGAGTAACAAATACTTTCCTCTACTGAAGCACTAGTTCTCCAAATCCATTTTCTGGCATAGCAAGGGAAGGACAGCATGAGATATACTTTTCTAAACTCAAAGGAGGAAGTTATATATTGAATCATAGTTTCTTATGTTTAAGACAGTTGCTATAGGTTTGTGGTGCAGTGGTTAGAATGCAGTACTGCAGGCTACTTCTGCTGCCTGCTGGCTGCCTGTAGTTTGGCAGATCCAGTTTCACCTGCTCAAGGTTGACTCAGCCTTCCATCCTTCTAAGGTCGGTAAAATGTGGACCCAGATTGTTGGGAGCAATATGCTGACTCTGTAACCCACTTAGAGAGGGCTGTAAAGCACTGTGAAGTAGTATTTAAGTCTAAGTGCTATTTCTATTGCTATTGTAAATGGCCAGAGAGGATAGCCAGGTTAACACTACTAGCAGTTGTGACTTATACCAGTTTACCAGTATAGGAAGTAATGGAGTACAGATGAGTAAAATTTTGTTTCTATATAAAATAGCATAATATACATACCAGCAAAGTTTTCATGGATATCCTTCAATTCTTAGGAAGGAGTAAGGGAACTGTGGACTCACCTGGCTATCTAAAAAGAAAGTGGCTCAGGTTCATGAACAAGCCAAGGAGGAATTACTAGAAGAAGTAGTCCTTGAGCGATTCTTCCAGGTGTTATTCCCAGTTGTACATTTTAGTATAGAAGAACATTACCCAAATTATGTGTTCTTAGCAGTAAATTACTTAGTAGATAGGAAAGCCTAAGACAGTAGGAGGGATAACCGAGGCCACAGAAAAAGCCCTAAGAAAGGTGGTTTGTAAAAGTCTCCATAGTGGGAAAAAAGAATGAAATAGCCAAGGATAGAAATCACATGGCTCTACCCAGATTAAAAGGCAAGTGGGGTTGATAAAAGGGTGCTCTAAATGTGGTAAATCTGAAAACTTACTCAGGGACTGAAAGACACAGTCTCTATAAAGTTCCAGTTCAGATGCTTTGAAAGAACCTCTAGGAAAAGAAATAATGGTTTCAGCAAGAGTAAATAGGAGAAGTGTGACTGTTAGTATAGATCAGGGGTGGCCAAACTATGGTTCTTTGAGGACCTGTGGACTTCAACTCCCAGAATTCCTGAGCTAGCCATGCATGCATCCCTATAGTGGGTAAATTGAGGATAACAGGTGTATACGAGAGAACATAGTGAAAGCCCAAACACAAGTTAAAGATATTAAAAAGATACCCTTTATAAGGATTGAAGCAAAACTTCTCTTTTATCTTCTTGTTGGGACTGATTTTCCTAGTCATTATGTATTAAAGGACCAGAAGAGGAGGATAAGATGGAGGGGATGGTTCGAATCACTACAATCACTACAAGAACCCAGGCTAAAAAAGAGGCAAAGGTAGCAGATGAAGAGGAAGAATTAGGCGAAGAAAGAATTAGATGAAATCTGGCCCCAAAACAATAACTGTGAGAGGGACCTTGGAGTCCTAGTGGACAATCACTTAAATACGAGCCAGCAGTGTGTGACAGCAGCCAAAAATAAGTAATACAATCCTTGGTTGCATAAACAGAGGCATAGAATCAAAATCACATGAAGTATTAATACTGCTTTATCAAACTTAGTAAGGTCACGCCTGGAATACTGCATCCAGTTTTGGTTACCGCATTACAAAAAAGATGTTGAGACTTTGGAAAGAGTGCAGAGAAGAGCAGCTAATATGATTAAAGGCCTGGAGACTAAAGTATATGAAGAATGGTTGCAGGAATTGGGTATGGCTAGTCTAGAGAAAAGAATACTAGGGGTGACATGATAGCAGTATTTCAGTATTGAGGGACTGCCACAAAGAAGAAGGGGTCAACTTATATTCCAAAGCACCAGAAGGCAAGACAAGAAACAATGGATGGAAACTGATCAAGGAGAGAAGCAACCTGAAATTAAGGAGAAACTTCCTAACAGTGAGAACAATTAACCAGTGGAACAGCTTGCCTTCAGAAGTTGTAGGTGCTTCATCACTGGAGGTCTTTAAGAAGAGACTGGACAGCTACTTGTCTGAAATGGTATAGAGTTTCCTGCTTGAGCAAGGGGTTGGACTAGAAGACCTCCAAAGTCCCTTCCAGCTCTATTATTATTGATTGACTGAACTATTGACTTCACATCCCTATTTAATAGGAAGCCCCAAAGATCCTAAGAAAGAAATGAATCTCTGTAAGGCAGATAAGCATAGATGTCAACCAATAGGGAATTTATCTTTGCCTTGGGAAATAGATATTAGCCCAATAAAAAAACCCGAATTTGAAGAAAGAAATGGAATATTATATTGGGTTAGATCACAATACATATTCCTTAATTGAAGCCAAGCTTAAACTAATAGAGATGCCTCAAAAGTATAGAGAGCAGTTTCTCCAATTAGCTCATGAGAACCCCCAGACAAAACATTTAGGCAAGGATAGGATATTATATCAGATCCTAGAGAGATTCTATTGGCCAGGCATAGTTACAGATAGCAATTATCACTGTAAATAATGCATAGAGTGTCCCAAAAGTGCTTTTCCAAAAGACAACTGGACCTTCTTGGCTTTTTCTTAGAAAACATTTCATTCTCATCCAAGAAGCAGTAATGAGGTCCTCTATTGTGCCCATGTGTCACCACTTCTATGTGAGCTGCATTGGCTATCAGTTGCCATCTGGATGCAATTTAGGGTGCTGAATGAAACAACTGGGTTCTGGTTCTTATCCGTAGAGCCCTTCATGGCATAGGACCTGATTACCTTTCTCCCACTGTTTTTGTCCACCTGATACTTTCAAGTAGAGTAGCTACCCTCCAGATCTCTTTTATAAGCAGTCTTTAGTTAATGACCATTGTTTAGCAGTGGTTTGAAGTTATGATGACACTGAATGATGGGGTTTATGGCTGGTCCTCAAAGTTGCAGTTTTTGCAGCATCCTTTTGGTTATATGATTGTGATTTGGGTGCTTGGCAACCAGCTCACAATTCTGATGGTTGTAGCAGTCACATGACTATAATTTACTACTGCCAGTTTCCAACAAGCAAAGTCATTGAGGAAGCCCTCAGAGGTGGCAAATGGTGTCACCACTGGAACTGCCAGAACTGCCAATATAAGTTAGTCCAACTGTGCTGCTTAGTAGCAGAGTTCCCAATCCCAATTACTGCCATTAAGCAAGGAATATGTGCATTAAATATTATCATCTTATAGGATCTTGGAAGCATGCTTTCTGTGTTACAGCTCCATCTTGTAGAAAAGCATCCCCATAGTACTCTCTGTCCCATGATTCCCAAAAGCCCTTAAAACTTGCCTTTGATTCCAGACCTGGGGTTAATGTGGGTGGGGGTTTTTTTTGGGTGGTAGTGGGGAACTGTTGTGTTTAATTTAGTATTATTTTTTGTAAGCTCTCCAGAAACTCCTGAGTGGGCAGCTATATCAAAAGGAAGGAAGAAAGATGAGGCACCATATGAACCCAAGATATTGGTTAATTTCATAAACCATGAATAAATATATCACCTGCTTATGTAAGCATTGTCAGTTGTCTTAGAATTGTCTTGGAATTGTATCATTGGACAGGAAAAGAAATAACATTATTTCCCATACCCATAGATCTGAACAAATTAAGTTTCTGAGAAAAAGCAGACTTGTGATGCCACTGCTACAGTTTGCATTGCATCTGAATAAAAATTCCCTATAATTCCCAAAATTTACAGGAACTGTAAAAAGGGGAAAAAACAAAACAAAAACATAAATTACACAATCTTTCTTATGTCAGCCAAGATGAGTGATTCTTAGTAAAAACAGCGATGCTGGGAAAGAAAGAAGAGACTAAAATGTAGTTTTATTTTGTAGAATGATTGTTAATGTCAACAGAGTTATACTCTTTCTTAGATGTAATTCATTTTTCTGAAAAACTCCTAATTCTAATAATTAAGTCAGCACAATTGTATCTTAGTATCATAGGTATACAAGACCATGCATTCAGATGATTGGGAAGTATATAAAATTAGTGATATTAAAGAGAGGGATGGATAAAGAACCCTTATTATTATCTTTTCACAGACATTGACAAGGTCACAATGCCCTCAATTATAATGTGGTTTTTAAGGTTCTGGTTTAAAGAATATGTGAAACAGCTATTTATAAATGATGGCTTATTACTTAGCTTTATGAATTAGCTGGACTTCCTGTGAAGTGTAAAATCCTAATCATTTTTTTAAAATCTAGAAATATTCTTCCTTTCAATAACTTAGATAAAAATACAGTGTGAAATAAAAGTACCCACATATGAAACTTCAAAGAAATTTACTAAGACTTGGTCACTGTGCAGACATAATTATCTCATCTCTATTGTCATATTTCATGGGTGACTGGAACCTAAAAAGAGATAGCAAGTTGGCTACTATGGGATTATTGTTTGGCATCACTTTTGACAGAATGTTTGACAGAATAGGTCACTTGATAGTCTTCAAAAGTGTAAGGACTAAGCATTGAACATTGTCAAGAGCAGAGAAATGGAAACCTAGGATCAAAGGGAAATCTGTACCTAAAGACAAGACAAAAGTAAAGAAGATAAATCAGGAATGAAGAACCATCACATTCATAAGCCAAATCAGAGACCTAAACTTAAGTGAGAGCACTAAATGAATTTTGTTAGTTCAATACCTTCAAAGGGAATTATCTCACAAAGGAAATTACAATTCCATCAATTTATCTCTAGCTTTTCCTTTATCCATATAGATAATTATAATAAAAATGTAATTATCTATGCAGATAGGGTTGGCATGGAATCTACAAAAAGACTAAAAACACAACAAGAAATGAAGGCTGGGCCAATGAAGTTATAGATTGTCAGAAGGATAAAATCAGATCTCAAGAAGGAAGGAGGACTAAAACAATATAACAGGGAAGATTGCACTGATATCCAGCCAGGACAAGTCACTTGCTCAGAGTCATATTTTAATCTATTTTAATTGTTCAATTTATATTTTATTTTACTTTACTTTGCCAGCCAATTTTACTATCAATTTTAGTGGTGGAGCAGTGGTTAGAATGCAGTATTCAAGGCTAATTCTGCTGACTGCCAGCAGTTCGATTCTCACTGGCTCAGCCTTCCATCCTTCTGTGGTGGGTACGATGAGGACCCAGATTCTTGGGGGCAATATGCTGACTGTGTAAACCGCTCAGAGAGGGCTGTAAAGCACTATGAAGCGGTATATAAGTCTAAGTGCTATTGCTATTTCCTGGTCCCTGAAGATAATTAATCATAGTATCTTGAAATTTCACTCAAATGCCTGAAGAAAAGAAGACTAAAAAGGGGAAAAAGGGAAAAAATAAATAAAAACAAGTTCAAGGTTTCAGCAATCATTTCAATCATCAAAGATTAATATTGATTGGGTAAGAAATTCATAAGCAAAATTAACAACAAATAAAATTCTACCTCCACTACACCTTGAATAGATATGATTCCCTGAATTGGGATTTGTAAACTCGACAAGAAAAATAACTTTTAGACCTCTTTTCTTGAGGCATTAAACCATGGGACGAAATCTCTGTTCTTATTGACCGCTCCCTCTAAAAGAGATGTTTCCCCAATAAATTTGTTCCCAGCATGAGATGAGCAAGTACAATCTTTAAAGGAATTTATAACCATATCATATTACCAGACAGCGTTTACCAATTGTGCAAATAGTAATTTCTGTCTGTGAGTCAGGAGTGTTTGCAGGGTGTATTATAAAAAAATGTCAAGATGGCAGCTATAACTGGATGACCAGTTTATTTTATGTGTAAAAAACATATAAAGCAGGCATCGCTTCAGTTGTGGCTACCATATTGAATTTTTTTCCAACCATATCCAGCAGGCAAACCTTGTTTTCAATATTTAACATCTATGACTCTTAGAAATTTTTAAAAAGCTATATATTCCTGGTTCACAAAAAAGAACTGCTTTTAAAGAAAATGTAGATGTACCTTCTGAACAATAGTTTCCTTCCTTTTTTTCCTTTAAAGATAAAATTAATTATTTGAAACAATGGTTTTTTTAAAAAAAACATTTCATTTCAAATGAATTCATTATGTTTATAAAATGATGGGATATTATTGTAACTATAAATCGCAAGTTAATTTTCTTTTTGTTGTATTCTTTATTTTTCTATATAATTGTCTATACAGTTTCTATTCATTTTTTTAAGTATTAGAAACCTGGGAAAATATATGTTTAGTCTTTGCAAAAGACGATATGACTTCTTGAATAATTAAAAGAAAGAGGCCTAATATAAAGAACAGTTGTAACAGCATTGCATGAATTCCTTTTTAACCCATGTTCCTGAAAAGTGCAAATGGTGGTATTGTTATTTTATTTCTTGGTTGCTTGAACTGAACCCTAAAGAAGTTAATGGTAGGTCTGTGTAATAAGTGCATAACTATAAATATCTTGGCAAGAGGCTTTGTATAGTAAATCAGAAAAAAAATATTTAGACTACCCTAGAATAGAAAGCTATGTGAAGAATTCCTGAGCAACCTAATAATAGTTGTTGAATACTAAGGATGGCAAAAAGAAATAAATTGTGTGGAAACCAAATACAACACAATAGAATTATGGCAAAAAAAAAAAACCTTGCAAAAATGAATATTTAGAGAGGTTTTTAAAAAATTGTTTTAAATATACACATTAAATATTTGGGGTCAGACTTGCTGGGTTACGCTTGTACCACATTTATGTAGCAAATTTGGTCCAAGCGAATAATTTTGTTAAGAAAAAGCAGGTTCTACCATCTGAACTATAGTGAACTTTCTGACCAGACCCACAGCATGAGAAGAAAAATTAAACCCTTGTCTAGAAATGCCAGTCTTCATCCCTGCAAGTGACTATTAGTTAAATAAGTAAGCAAGCAAATAAACATTCTAAATATAATCAAGCAAGTTTCAATTTGTCCTATTATTTCGTTTGCTCCAAAGGAATTTGATTCTGGGGATGACAAACTCTTTGAAAACAGAGTATTGTGCAGGAAAAAAATGTATCTTTCTCTTTTACTGTACTCTTTCTGGATGTAATTTATCTATTTTAAAGGTAAATTATTTGGAGAAAAAAGCCCTAGGCTTTTTTTGGGGGGGAGGGTAAATATATTATTTAAAAAGAGTGAAGGGGGAATGGGTTCACTAATCAAGAGAGTGATTATTTCAATACAATTTCTTGCTAATCATCCTAATTTATGGTATTGAACCCTCCTTCCCTTCCTCCTTTTTCAGATATTTTAGAATGTAGAAAATTGTTTGGTTAAGGATTTTTTTTTAAAAGCTTGTTCGTTTTTTAAAGTTACTAGAATAACAAAAGAACCAATACTATAGAACAGAGCGAAAGGAAATACATGTACTGTGTCTCCAAGGAAAATATTGCTCAGAAATTACTAACAAAAGGGTCAACAATAGATGCCCTGAATATTTAATTTCACCAGTGAACGCCTTTAATGGAAAAGGGTAATCATGGATAATTTCAGAAACAATTGTTTTAGTAAAAAGTGCTGTAGGAAAATGCCATCAAATCATTCCTTCTCACAATATCTTTTGCAGCCAATGATCGCTTACTTTGCAGCCGGAAATGGCGCTTTCAGTCAAAGACAATGATCAGATTAACAGTATGAAAACTGGTGGCAATTTGTAGTTCTTTTCAGATCTTTACTATTTTATCTATTTTTTGCAGTCATTTGTAACTCCTCATCTTATTAACTTTGAGGACATCTTCCATGACTCAACTGCGTCTTTCAGAATACACAATTTACCTTTTCTTCCATCTAAATTTAAATAACATTAGAATGTACTTAGTTGTTGTTGATTAATTATGAAGCAAAAAATGAATATGAAGAATGGTTGCAGGAATTGGATTTGGCTAGTCTAAAGAAAAGAAGAATTAGGGGTGACATGATAGTAGTATTCCAGTATTTGACGGGCTTCCACAAAGAAGAGGGGGTCAAATTATTCTCCAAAGCACCGGAGGGCCGGACAAGAAACAATGGTTGGAAACTAATCAAAGAGAGAAGCAACCTGGAATTAAGGAGAAACTTCCTAACAGTGAGGACAATTAACCAGTGGAACAGCTTGCCTTCAGAAATTGTGGGCACTCCATCACTGGAGATTTTTAAGAAGAGACTAGACAGTCACTTGTCTGAAATGGTATAGGTTCTCCTGCTTGAGCAGGGGATTAGACTAGAAGTCCTCCAAGGTCCTTTCCTATTCTATTATACTGTTACTGCAAGTTTGAGATATCCAATAAAATAAACATGTTTTTAAATGTAAGTTTTTATGCTGCTCTGCATGGGAACAGCTGGTATATTATAGAATGATCTAAAATCCTGTTCAAAAACAATATTTAATTTGGAACTCCTTTGTGCTTTACACCTAATGTTGGTCTCATTCTGATAAATAGACAAATTATAAGAAATTAAGTAAAATGTAGCATTGAGAAACTGCCTAACAAGTATTAAAAGGTAGTAAAATGTATTCTTGCATTAGAAAGGTATCACTCGCATATCCATCTTCTTGAAAATCTAAAAAATTCAGATTACCTCTATTGCATCTTACATAACTAAGTTATTTTCAGCATATTTATGTAGAAAATAATACTGATTTAGAATAATGGCAGTGAAGAATTTGCTTGGATGTATGCCAGACTGAGATTGGTACTTGTAACATTTCTGAAGTTTTGCATTATATTTTGCAATATTTCAATGTCACTTTGGCATGATTCATTAATTGGAAAGATGGAGGCCAAACCCTAAAATAAAAGTGAATTGTTCAGAAAACAGACCTAGCTTCAAATATAAAGTTTCAGAGATCAGAATAATCTAAAAGTAATAATCTACCATAATTTCCTTCAAAATGACATATGACAAGCTAAAAACAAAGATATAAAACCCAATTCAGTTAGAATTAATATAATATAATTCAGTGATTGAATGCTAATAGCTTCCACTCCCATAAAATAAACTAAAAGCCAATTGCATGCTGGAACAGAACTGCTTTAGTTTGTTTATGAAACTCCAACAGAGTTGGTTCTGTTTTTACCTCCAAGGGTAGAGTCTTCCATAAAATGGAGGCCACTACTGAGGTCTATCACTTAGTTCATACACCATGTACCTTGTCAAAGGAGGACCTACAAAAGATCCTGTCTCAGTGACGATGTCAGATGGGCAAATTCAATTGTGTTAGAATTTGCCTGATACATTCTAATCCTTTCAGTTTTAAAGTTAACCAGCATTTTGATATGGATTAGAAAGCTACTGACAACCAATGCAGCAACTTCAACATTGGTGCTATTCTAGCCTGCTGGAGTTTTTCTAGAGCAGGGCTGGATGTGTCACACGCTGGCCACACCCATGCCCGGTTTAGCAAAGGTAAAAAAAAAAGCCCCAATACATCACATGACACCACCATGACGACATGAGTTTGACACCCCTATTCTAGAGTGAGTCAGGAATTTGACTATTTAATTTTTTTTAACCAGCTGTAGCTTCTACATCTACAAAGGCAATGCATTGCAATAATCAAAATAATGGGTGGTTAGGACATGTCTCCTGGTCTGTCTCTTGTATGTGTGTGTATGTATGTATATATATATGTGTGTGTGTGTGTGAATATATATATATATATATATTTTCTGAGGTTTTCGCCGGTGTTTGTATGTAGGTCTTTGGTTATTCGGGTTTTCTCCCGCATGAAATTGGAAACGTTTCGACGAAGTCTCATTCGTCATCATCAGGCTGGTGTCTTCAGCTTCCTGTATATACACACACACATTTATCAAAATATTTAACATCAGAGCAGTGAATTATTTTAAAAACACACAGCATGAGTCATGAATAAAATTATGTATAAAATTAAATTATGTATGAGTAGTTATTGGGGTGGCTAAACCTATGGTTGAATATCAAGATTGTTTAGCCATTGGACAGCAGTGCCCTTGAGATGATGTATTTCATGCAGGGATCCAGAGAACATTCTGAGGAGTGTGTGTGTTCCATCTCAATAGGATGTAAAGTTTGCAGGACATTCCCACAATCACAGTCAGCTGGATGAAATCTCCCCTGGTCATGCTTCCATCTGCCCTTTAAGCAGGAAAAGTTTTGCCTGGATGATTTCCAGTCACAAAACAATTATTTCAGTGGGAACGTGAATCTGTAATGAGTAACAATCAGCTGATGTTATTAGATTGTGTCAGGACTATCTAAAGCCTATTGGTTACTAGCAACTCCACCATGATAGGCCCCTATTCTCATGACGTTCTGGAAAGTAGTGAAACCCACAAGAGATCTAAATCCAGTCCACTTTGAATGCTGTTGATTCTTATCTACTGCCAATTTGTTTTGACCATTATTAGTTCAGATTCTTGTAGAGAGCATGAGTTTGCAATTAACCTTTATATTCATTTGAATTTCCTGGACTTCTGATTTCCTGTGCTTGACACCAATAGTCCCTCTAACATTAGAAAATGCCGCGTGGCAATTGGAAACTGCTGAGCACCATTCTCTAGTCATGTGCGCGGGCGTGCAGTTGCGCAGCCTCTGATATTAGAAAACGGCGCGCGGCAGTTGGAAACTGCTGCGCGCCGTTCTCTCGTTATGTGCGCAGCCACACGGCCGTGCAGCTTAGAGGGAACATTGCTTGACACTAGTCTCCATATTTACAGTGAATAAACAACATGTTTCTCCTTGCCAGGATACCTTAACAGTTGACTTCATAGACATAATAACTGTAGAGAATTTGGAGATGATGCCTTAAAAACCATCACTTCTTTATTAAGAGAGTTTTGTACAGTACATTCATTTTGAATGTAGAATTTTTCCACATATATAGATGTAAAACAATAAGTACTCTATGACTGTTACTGGAATTTTTCTTCTGCAATAGAGAAAACAGCCTCTCAAATTCATGGATTATGAGAAAGTTAGAACAGCTTAAAGTCAACATTTGTACTGCTGGATTTCACATGACATTGATGACATTGATTTCTCTCAGTTCCATTGTTATTTTAAATGACTTGTTTAGAAACATTTCAGGAGCATTTCCAGTCAAAGTAAGTAAAAAAAAAGTGACTTTTTTTTCTTGGCTGCTATATGCGTCACACAATTTTAGACGGTCCAGTTGCCAGGGTGAGTTATGATCTGCTGAAGTGAATCTTACTTGGCATATGTAAAACTTGGAAGGATGTCTAGAGAGCTACG
Organism: Diadophis punctatus similis; assembly: GCA_023053685.1. Lineage (NCBI taxonomy): Eukaryota > Metazoa > Chordata > Lepidosauria > Squamata > Dipsadidae > Diadophis > Diadophis punctatus. The sequence goes on from JALIGW010000003.1 coordinate 171,872,876, forward strand.
TACATTGCTTGATGAGCAAATCTGTCCAATATACTGTGAATACTATACTGTTGTTTTGCTGGTATCTACAGATATGTCAGACTATGGTAGCTGCAGGGCTACATAATTTGGAGGCTACAAAACACAAGAAGCTTCATTATTGCCTTTAATAGTTTGTGGAAACTTCTTATGATACTCCTAAAACAAATATATTTCTGAGTATGGAGCCCAATCCTCATAATTCCCATTTTATATAATATAATAATATTCATTATATTTTAGTCAATGGCAAAAATTGCCTCCTGTTCATTTTGAAAACAGGTATTTGGATATAACCTAGTACTGAGTCTATAATCCTGCATCTTCTAAACAGTTAGTTCTTTGGAAGTCATATGTGAATAGAAGATTGTGTTATTTGGTGCTAATCTGAAGAGCTATTTCTAATATATGGTTTATCATTGCAACTTCACACTATCTTACATAGCTTTTTGTATGTGGACAACATGTAAATTAATTATCTCAGTGAGCTACAGTATATTCAGGAAATTCTAGAGTCACAATCTAAACTCAAGTATGAGAGATGCATTGTAGGAGGAGTGGCAGAACCTGGGGCGGAGTCAAAAGAGGACTCAGGCTAGAATCTCTATGTAGCCACAAACAGCCTAAGTCCAACTCCTCTTAACTTCTGCTAACCCTTATCTAGCACTAAACTAGTGCTTACCATTAGTTGGCAAAACCTGTGCATAGGCATGAGTAGTATTAAATCACAATAATAAATAATAAAGTAATACATTTGAACTTCATGTATGCTCCTGGTCTTACATGCCTGACATACATTTACCTTTACAAATTAACATCTGCAGTCTTTTTTTGGAGGGTGGTGGTATGTGTATAGATGAGAGGTAAAAATAACTTGGACTAAGATTTGAGCTTGTGATATTTATTATTATTTAGCATATGGCATATTATACATGGACTAGCAATATATATTAACATTTCACATAGATTAGTAATACACAATAAAATATAAATGTTTAAAAGATCTGTGTTCAAATACCAATGTCTAGGCCAGTGATGGTTAATCTTTTCGGCACCGAGTGCCGAAGCTGGAGCGTGTATGCATGTGAGTGCGCCGGAGTGCCGGAACCCAGAAGAGAGCAGCTGGATGGTGCACATGTGCACGGCAGCCAGCTGCTCTTCCAAGTTCTGTCGCGTGCATGCGCAACAGCCAGCTGCTCTCTTCTGGGTTCCGTCACCCACATGCACACCGGCCAGCTGGTCTTTGCGCATGCGCACTCCAGAACCCAGAAGAGAGCAGCTGGCTGGTGCGCATGCATGCCGGAACCCGGAAGAGCAGCTGGCGATGGCGTGCGTGCCCACAGAGAGGGCTCTGTGTGCCACCTCTGGCTCGTGTGCCATAGGTTTGCCATCACTAGGCCATCTAACCATTGAAGTGATAATTTATCTTTTAAAAAAACCCCAGATACTGGACCAGTATATGCCCTTTGCTTATAGCCGGCCTTGATGTGATCTACAGTTTTACTTGGACCCCATAGTCACACTGAGGAGAAGGTACTACACCCCATTTATACAGAGAGTCCCAGCAGACACTTTGTGAGGTGTGAATCCTGTTCAGGATTGTCCATTGCTGGCATGGTAGTTCAAAGCCTGACACCTTTTTTGTGGGGTCATTTCTGTGTCTATGTCTGGGAGTTCAACAATCCATTTACTTTACATTGGGAATCAATGTTAAAGTTGTTGGGCAGATGTGCCAGTGCCAGTGGGGGTTTCCTGGATTTGAGTGTTCCGGCTAATAAATGGGAAAGGTCAGTATGTACCAGTAGGAATGAGTTGTTCGTATTTTTTCTGTATTCTCTCATTAGGGCATCTTGCCTTCATAAAACTGGTGGTGCTATATTGCTCAGAACAGGAAGCCAGCAAGTTGGAGTGGTTTTAATACATCCACCTATAATCTTCATGAGTCTGTTGTATAACTTACTAGTATGGCAGCTGTTAAGCCATACTAGTAAGTATGGCACAATATTCTGCTGTGGAGTAGACCAACCCTAGTGCTGCTGAATGAGGGCGGCAGCTAAAGATTCCCATTTAGTTCCACATAATTTCTGCAATATGTTGTTCCTAGTATTGATTGTTGATGCCATATTCTCTACAGTAGGTGTATCTAATAGGAGAGAGTCCAGTCCAATGTTACTCTAAAGTACTTTGGATGGGGATTATAGGGAAGTAGGTTGTTGTTTAAGTAGACCTTCGGGCAGTGTTGGGATTCAATTTTTTTTACTACTGATTATGTGGTTGTGGCTTGGTGGGCGTAGCAGGGGAAGGTTACTGCAAAATCCCCATTTCCTCCCAATCAGCTGGGATTCGAGAGGCAGAGAATAGATGGGGGCGGGGCCAGTCAGAGGTGGCATTTACCGATTCTCCAAACTACTCAAAATTTCCACTACCGGTTCTCCAGAACTGGTCAGATCCTGCTGAACACCACCTCTGCCTTTGGGACTTCATATGCTACTTAAGGTGGAAGCATGTTTTGCTGTTGCTAGGAGTAACCCTTCAGTCAGTTTTAAGAATTTTGGACAGAAGGCTGTCTGACATCTCCATGTGTTTTTCTTGTACTGCTATGGCCAAATTATCAGTGTATACAAGTTTGCATCCCCTTGTCACTGGCATATCTAATAGGAATAAGTTGAATAGTGTAGGTGCCATTATAAAGCATTGTGGGAGGCCATTGTTTAATCTTATCTTACTTACGTTGTCTCCCATTATTATCTGAAAGAACCTATCACTCAGCTTGTTACTAGTTACTACCATATGGTTTCCTAACTAGCTGACAAATCACCCTCAACGTGTAGTCCTTAATGGAACTGCATGTACATGGAGGGAAGTATGCAATGGAGTACCCCAAGGCTCTGTCTTAGGCCTTGTACCTGACTCAATAGTAGTAACTGCAAGAGGGATCTTGGAGTCCTAGTGGACACTTAAATATGAGCCAACAGTGTGCTGCAGCTGCCAAAAAAGCCCACACAGCCCTAGGCTGCATTAACATGTGAAGTGTTAGTACTATTTTATAATGTCTTGATAAGACCACATTGGAATATTGCATCCAGTTTTGTTTGCCACAATATAAAAAAAATGTTGAGGCTTTAAAAAGAGTGCAGAGAAGAGCAACAAAGATGACTAGGGGACTGGCTCAACCTATTCTCCAAAGCACCTGAAGAAAACTAATCAAGGAGAGAACCAACCTACAACTAAGGAGAAATTTCCTGACAGAACAATTAATCAGTGGAAGGACTTGCCTCCAGAATTTGTGGGTGCTCCAACACTGGAAGTTTTAAATAAAAGATTGAACAGTGTTTCCTGCTTAAGCAGGGGGTTGGACTAGAAGACCTCCAAGGTCTCTTCCAATTCTGTTATTCTGCAATGCTGGTCTAGAAAGTGGGAAGCAATTTGGAAGGTAATATTGGTGAAATGAGCAAAGTGGATTTCTGCCATAAGCAATAATTAAGCTTTCAGTCCCACTTGTTTAATGACATGGCTGATTCACGAAGTTATTCCCACAAAGAAACTACATAGATACCGGTACTTCTTTCATTTTCCCTCCCCCCATCCCACTACACCCCACAAAAAGTTCTCACTTTTAACTAGCAATTCAACGTTACGGAGCAAAGAGTGAGATACATGACCTGCTGTTGGCTGCTTATATGTCTCAAAGATGAAGTGCCAATATTTTCACTCTGTAAACTGTCTGTGCTACCAGTCTTACACACAGTAAGCGTTTTGAAAATACTCTCTGGTTCAAAGCATGATTGGGCTGATGACCAAGCAAAGTGGGTAAGCATTTCTCTGTGCAATCCACCAGTGCCCTTTCATCCATGTCTGCCTCCAATGGTTGCCTCAGTTCTCCCGGGAGAAGTCTCATTCCACTGACTTCACAAAATATTCCTCTTTGGAATGTTTGATGGGGCTGATTGTAAAGATTTCCTCAGGCTTCCAGACCTGGCACTGCTTCTGTCTACTGTAATACTGAAGGAACTCCAAGCTATAAATCCATGATATGGGATTGCTGGCTTTGGGTCACCCCTTATAGCTGATGGCCCATTTGTCATGGTGCTGCTTAGTTATGCCCTCAGCTATTTGCATTTTGTGTCAGTGGCCGAACCATTCCCTGCTTAAAGAATTCCATCCCCCCTTCCAGCAAATGCAGACCAGATGTTTCCCTGACTTTTTTTTCTTTTTTTTTGCTTTCAAGAGTATTGGCTTCTGTTGCTCTTCAGAGGAATGAATTCAGGTGACAAACGTCTTTTTCCAGAGTCTCACTTACTCCATTCTTGCTTCATAGCTGCCTGAATAAAAGTAAACAATTGACAGCAGTGTTCCAAGTGTCAACATGAAACAAATTGCTTTTCTGTTTCTTTAAGCCTCCTGTATTTTTCCATCCAGATTGCTGAAAAATAAAATGTGTGCATTATTTATCACATGTATGTAAGTATTAACATCAGGAAATTAAACTATGAAAAAAGAAAGCCAAATGAAATAAAACCAAAGGAGGGGGGAAAAAAGTTGAATCTTGCCTTTTTGTAGTCAGGGTGAAAGGGGTGTTTGAAATAATATCCTAATATCCTACAGTAAAAGCCCAATCACTGTGTTTTCTGTACAAAACTCCACCCCTTGGGTGCATAAGACTTGGAAAAAGAGTTGCCCTTTGTAGTTTACTATAACATATAAAAGCTGTTAGCAGTTCGCGTAGCCAGCAGCTAGAAAGCTTTCAGTTTTCCCCACCCTCTTTCTTTCTCCTTGTAAGTTGGTAATAAGATACACTCTTTTTTTACAAGTTCACACTAGAGCACAGAAGAAAACTGTTTAACTTGGAAGAATAATAACACTAGGCTTTTTGATTCTTCAAAGAGGTAAGCCACTGAGCTCAGTTTCTGTTGCATGTCTTTTTACTATTATTATTACACATCTGATGCTCCTTGAATCAGTTGAATGGCAGGAAGAAGATAGTGGATTCCATGCTCTCTCTCTCTCTCTCTCTCTCTCTCTCTCTCTCTCTCTCTCTCTCTCTCTCTCTCTCCTGTCCTGATTTTTCCTTTGATTATGTCTCTTTAGTATGAGTGGAGAACTTAAGTCTGCACAGTGATCATAATTTTTTCTCCAGCTTGGAAATAGTGCGCTGGATCCTTTTTGTAGCTTTTTGAGTTGTACTAAGATGGTCACATATGTTACAGGACAATTTGTGTGTATGGTTGCTAGGCAACTTGAGACATCAGAGCATTTCAATTGACTATTTGCAACCATCATATATTTGTGCTTTGCTGCACACATGAATCAGTTTGGGAGATCAGCTGGAAAAGTCAGCTGGAAGAAAATATTTAGTCTGATCCCAATAATATTCTTTAACCCTTTCTCTTCCACAGATCCTTTCTTTGTCTCCTGCTTTAAAGTAGACAGACCCTAAAATGACAGTAATTTCTGCCATTAGTGGGGCTCTCTTAATTACCATTCTCTGCAAAGCAAGTGCACTAGTGTTGCCCAATTCCACCCTATTCCTGTCAACTAAAAATTACACTGATGTTGAAGCAGCTTTGAAAACTCATCTGGATTCTTCAAGCCCCCCCAAAGTCAGGACAAAGCGATATATCTCACAGAATGACATGATTACCATTTTGGATTTTCACAATCAGGTCAGAGGCAAAGTGTTCCCACCTGCATCCAACATGGAATACATGGTAAGCAGCCATGTCTTTATTCATTTCCTCATGTCTGAACTTGGAAGGATCTTGTAAATAAAAAAATATGTATAATCTATTTAAGTTTCACATTGCCAAATAATTTTTTTTCTCATAAAAAAACCAAGCCAAAAGCTTTTCAAATTACTGTAATAGTTTGCATGTGCTGAGTAATTCAGGCCATTTTTTTCTTCCTCTGTCTATGGTCCAGACATGATATAAACTAATATACCACTCTAACAGGCTTCTTTGGATCCTATAATCTAAATGCAGTTAAAGTGCTTGATTAATTCTGTATTTGATTAATCCTGTGTTATATGAAAGCAAAAGTTGACTGTGGTAATTATTCTGGTTATATAGAAAAATGTAACAAAGTTGTTTAAGGCTACAGTCCTGCACACAGTTATCAGGTGATCTCATTGCATATAATGGCATTTCTGAATCAACATGCACAGGAGTGAACCATAAATTTTAAAATGTGAAAGTAGGCATCAAATATTTTTATCACTTGGAGTTCTGAGGAACTCCACTCTGCCTAAAAACTGGCCTTGGTAAGTCTATTCAAATATGCATGTTTTCCCCTTTTCCTATTGCCAATTTTTGTTTCTCTTGTTTGTCTATAATTCTGTTGTTAGCTTTCTTGGCACAGTAAATCTGTGATATTTTTAATGTCACTTAATATACCATAAACATTGAGGTTTATTTTGAGCAATTATCAAATGTATCAAATGTTGATATATAATTAAAAACAGAATGAAATCTTCAATAATATCAAAAGATGGAATTATTGAACCATAATGGTGTCATTATCAAATTTGACAGCTTAAGTATTAAAATGACCTGCTCACATAAATGTACAGTATAACAATCTTATATACTACTTATCATATATACTACCCAGTTTTGGATGATGTTTTCTAATGTTTGATAATAAGTAAAGCATATCAGTAAATCCCCTTTTTATTGGAATATAAAAATTACATTCTGAACTGTAGACACCCTTCTGTGGGGTACCACAGGGTTTGGTCCTTTTACCGCTACGATTTCAATATCTACATGAAACTCCCAGGAGAGTTTATCCATGGTTTTGGATGAAATAACATCCATATACTGATGATACATGAGTGCATATTGAACTGGGGTTGAGATGCCATGGAGATCTTTATTGGTTGCTAAAGGGGCCTGGGTGGAATGAATCAGGCTAAACCTCAGCACGTTGTTGCTGGTCCAGAAAACATCTTCTGTTCTGTGTGCTTCAGTTTCAATTCTGATGGGATGTCACTTCTCCTGAAAGAGCAGATCTATGACTTGGAAGTTCTAGACTCACAGCTACTGCTGGATTCAGAGGGGGATACCATGGCCAGGGAAAAGTTTGCCTTCCTCAGATAGTGTGCCAATTATGCTCCTACTTGGAACGATAGCTCCTGACAAATAGCAACTCTTCTTGTAGTAATCTGCTTTACATTATTTGAAATACATTTATATTACATTTACTTGAAAAGGCTGCAACTGGTAAAAAATGCAGTGGATGAGAGTTCCCACAACTAGATAAATTACAGGCACTACATTACCTTCCATTAGGTTTCCAAATAAGGTGCTGGTTTCACCCATTCATACTTAAATGACTTCACTTCTTGGTATATTTGGGAGCACTTCACTTCATCCTAGTAGAAACAGTCCATCCTATGTTTTTTTTAAGATTGGAATGCTTAGGGTGATCCCATATGTGAGGTAAAAAAGTGAGGGCTCATAAGTAAACCTTTTAAAAAAATCACTACTTATACCCCTCTTCCCAAGGGCTGAGTGGCATCTACTTGGCACTGTTTAGATATTCTGTAAAAACAGAACTTTTCATTGGTATTCAAGGCTGAATTGCTATTATTAAGTTGGACTTGGTGCCATGATTGCATATGGTTAAATTGTTTTATTGTTTTTGTCCTTGGTTTTTTTTTGTATGTTTTATCTTGTAAACTGTGAGAGTCAACCTTGACCACAGTGGTATACAAATGCAATGAATGTATAAATATGAAGCTGTTTGACCAACTAATTTGTAGGACCTTACAGGATTATTTAAAAAAAATAGATGTGAGAAAACATCCTCTTTTATCAGAGATTACACATTTTTAACTAGTAGAGAGTTCTACCTGACCCAGAGCCAAATTATATGCAAGGGAATACTTAGTTGTATCAATCTTTGCTGCAAATCTTTAGTGTGTCTGAAATGTACAATGTTTGTTGTCTATTTTTTCTGCAAATTCCATCACATTCTCCTCCAACAAAAAGTGTGGTTTGTTTAAATCTTGCTTTGGATGCAGGATATGAATCAGATGAGTCTACTTTTGGAATGGCCTAGACCAAAATGAGCCATGTTGTGTTCCAGATTGGCTCCCTAAATTGGATCAGGTGATTCTGCACACTAATTTTTAACTTATGTTAACTCTTTCAGACTACATCTTTTCTTTCAACAATAAAATCCCATAAGCAAAACCTCTAAGTAAAGAACCAATGGTGGAACTTGGTCCTTTCATATGGAGTAATCACATGAAAACTTTGAGGAAATAATAGACCAGATGGGAATTATCAACATAAAAATACAAATGGATTTTCCTTAAAAACATTTGAATAAAATTCTAGAAAAATACAATGTGCAATGCAATATTCACTGTGGATTTGTATGCACATTTTGAACTGATAGTATCCTTACAAGCTATAAGCTGGTAGTTTACTCTCAATTAATCCATGTACAAAGTAATAAAAACTATAGCGCTTTCTCCATAGCAATGTCTCTCAACCTCTGTAACTTTAAGATGTCTGAACTTCAACTCCCAGAATTCTGCCTGGAGAGGTTGAGAAGCACAGTTCTACAATAAGAAATGCATTTTACACTTTTGGTGAGTGTGGGCCTACTTCAATGATTAATAGTTTGGTTTTCTGTGATGAAAGAATACATTAATAAAGGAATTCAGTTACCATTAGGAAATAGCAGAATTTCTACTATTGCATTTTCCCCTCCATCCCATCTGCTTGCTCAGTTTCCTTACCTTCCCCTCCACATGCTCATAAACACTAGAATGGGGAGAAATAGAGTGAATGTGATGAAAGGGCTCCTCCAATAACAATCCTTCAGAGAACTTGACTTATACCAAGTCAACATTTTGCAATTATTCAGGAGTTATTTCTTAGCTCCATATGGAGATGTCATACACAACTGTGATTTTTTGTTTATTTATATGGCCAGCCATCTTAAATGCATAATCCTAAAATAATAAAAACAACCACACACACACACACACACACACACACATATACACACACCTCAAAATACAAACAAAGTAAGTTAAAAGTAACCATAACACAATAGCCAATCATGATAATAAATCATACTGATTTATTATCATACTTAATAAATTAATAATTAATAATTAGTATCGACAATACTGCTACCCTTCAAAAAGACCTTGACCATGTATCAGAATGGTCAGACAACTGGCAACTTCAAATCTCAATCAATAAATGTTCTGTCCTACACATTGGCAAAAAGAATCAGAACATAAAATACAAGCTTAGAGGACATGACCTTGTAGACGACCCTCACTCTGTCAAGGACCTTGGAGTACTCATATTTAATGACCTAAGTGCCAGAGCACACTATAACAACATTGCCAAAAAGGCACTAAGATTTATTAATCTAATCTTGTGTAGCTTCTTCTCTGGCAATATTACATTCCTAACCAGAGCATACAAAACATTTGCTAGACAATTCTTGAATACAGCTCACCTGTCTGGAACCTGCACTGCATGTCGGACATCAATACAATTGAGAGAGTCCAAAAATATTTCATAAGAAGAGTCCTCCACTCCTCTGCTTGCAACAGACTTGAAATTTTGGGCTTAGATAGCTTAGAACTTCGTCGCCTTCGATCTGACCTAAATGTAGTTCATAAAATCATCTACCACAATGTTCTCCCTGTCAATGATTACTTCAGCTTCAACCGCGCGAGCACGTAATAGATTCAAACTTAATGTAAACTGCTCCAAACTCGACTGCAGAAAATATGACTTCAGCAACAGAGTGATCAATGCCTGGAATGCACTACCTGACTCTGTGGTTTCTTCCCCAAACCCCAAAAACTTTAACCTTAGACTGTCTACAGTCGACCTCACCCCATTCCTAAGAGGTCTGTAAGGGGCGTGCATAAGCGCACCATTGTGCCTACCATCCCTGTCCTACTGCCTAATTTACCTGTAGCTACTCTGCTAATGTTTATGTTTATACCAATACCTGCTATCTTGTACATGTTTGACAAACAAACAAATAAATAAAATAAATAAATAAACATAGCTGCACCTGTTTTGGGCTCAACTATCATTGCAGCCCAGCACCTGGGGAAAGAATCATCTTCATGGCTTTCCGGAAAAACTTTGGGGCCCTCTGGATCTCAGGAGGAAAGAAAGAAGCTCAATACGGTACAAATTGGCTATTGCTTGTCATAGATGCCGTGTTCAGTGGCAGTTCAAGGATAAAAGATCATGTTCAATGAATTAGTTTTTAATTTTATTTTCCTTTATTGGCAAACAAGGCTGCATTGCATTGCAAAAAAAAAAAAGTCATCAGGAACATGAGGCAATTGATAGAGCCAAACCCTGTGTAGTGAGTGCCAAAATTAAATATGGGAAGGAAGGATCAGCTTCCCTGGACTATTCCTTCTTTTCTTCTTCGTCTATGGCTCCCCCAGAAAGCTGCCAGAAAAGAGAGAGACGGCTTCTGTCCAGAGATTGCACAGCCTTTTGAAATTGGACCAATAGATGCAGGAAATTAAACAGAGGGCTGTATACATGCCTTGAACCACAAATTGCACACTTTTGTATTAGGCCATATAAAAGGATTGCACAGTCAGTGAAACTATTTGCTTTCAAGTTCTTGAAAGGAAGTGAAAACATTAGCATAGGAATGGGAAAAAAAATCTGGGAAAGTGCATTTGGAAAAGTTTATTATGACCCAGTATATTAAAATCCAACATACTTTGAATATGATAATACTTCTTGATCAGGGGTGGGTTCCTCTTACCTGCCTACTGGTGTGCTGCGTGTGCATCATCACGTTTCATACACGCGCATGCTTGCTACGTGCACGAGTCCCCTAGCGCGATTTTGCTTCCGCGCATGTGTGGAAGCAAAAAATCACCGAAATCGCATGCGCGCACGCATCCCCTCGCAAGATTTTGCTTCCATGCATGCGCAGGAAGCAAAAAAAGGCCAAAAATTCAGAAAAAAGATGGTGCTGTGCGACGGACCGGCAAAGACGGCACCGGAGCCATTGCACGCAAATTGTGCAATCGGCGGGCTGCTACCGGAACGACAGAGTGAACCGCACTGGTAGGAACTCACCACTGTTCTTGATATGACACTAATATGCCAATTTAACCCCAAAATGAAAGCAATACTGCATGCCATCTGAAAAAGAATATGTGTAATTCTGCAAATGTGTACATGTGTACATTTTTGCAAAGAAGTTAGGAAAATGGTAAGTCTTCCATTACTTCAGATATAGTTATATAAATCTGGGGAATAGCACAATATGTAATTTGCATGTATCTAATGTCATTTTAAGAGATGGCATTCAGCCTTGAACTGTCTTACCCCTTGAGATCGCAGCTGAATTAACTGTCCACTTTTAAGACTTAAATTGATAAAAATAGTGCACTTAGTCAGTGAAGTGACTAATACTGACATCAGAAGCATAAGTTTTAAAATAATGCCAATCATTTTACAGCTACATAATCTAGCACTGACGTTTGTAATTTAATTGCCTGGATAAAAACCAAGATGCTGTCTGGAACTGAGGATGAATTTCTCAACAGCTTAAGTCTGTTTTTATTTTATATGTAAACAAGATTACAAGTTATATCTTTTCTGAAGCATTGACAGATCTTTTTAGTTTTAAAAAATGGCCGTTGCACTTCTGGACTATTTACTGTATGTTCACTCTCAGCTTTGAAAAGGTAAAACAATCAAACTCAATATTGTAATTATTTATTTTAAAATTTTAATTTATCAATTAATCAAATAGATAGCCAGTGTAGTTCAGTGGTTAAGGTGATAGATTAGGAATGGAAGCCTTAGGTTCATGAAAGCTAACTGGTTCACTAGCTGCTCTCTTTCAGCACTAGACTAGGGAGTTGAGAAACATCAATCTACTAACCTAGTCTGGACTAGTGGGTAGATTGCAGTCCATACTTTCAAGAAGAGTTCTTTGTCCTACAACGGATTGAAATTAATCTTTATCAATCAAATAACAATATAACTTTATGTAAATGAGAAGATAAGCTGCCAAAGTGATCAGTACAAGTTTTTTGGAAGAATGAAAATGTTTTAATGTTTTAATAAAAGAAGCCAAACCCAGCAGACTTTAGTAGGAAATGAGCCCCTTAAGGTTCTTTGATTCAGTTTAAACTATCCCTTGCAAATGACATTAGAGTATTACCTACTTTTTTCATTAATACCAAATGTTAGGTGCAGTTGATAGGAATTGCCTTGCTTATAGTTATGAAATCTGGAAAGGCCATAAAAGGTATTCAAATTTTTTTTGAAAAGGAAATATTCAGTGCATCATAACTGCACTTGAAATCAACTTAGATGCGCACCGGTAGCGGCCTGCTGGTGACGTAATTTTTATTGGAATTTTCGGCGAATTTTTTGGGTTTGGATGGCTTCTCCTCGTCCTCTGTTTTGGAAAAAAGTCCTCCCACCCGCCCTTGGGATAATACCGACCTTTATTTCTTCATCCAAAGCACAGCTGAGCACCTCCTCAGCTGTGTTTTGGCCTGAAACATCCTTCTGAACATGCGCGGAAATAAAATCTCTCAATGGGATGCGCGAGCTGAGCGAGCGTGCGCGTGCGAAACATCGTGATGCGCACCAGTAGCAAAGTAACTGGAACCCTCCCCTGATCAGAATGGATTGTTTACTATCTAGCTTTGCATTGTGTATTTTTACTTTGACTGGAAAAGTCGTACCAAGTCCACCCCTTTTGTATCAGATTATCATATCCACCATTTTGTGTGTTTGATCTCCTAGATTCCTATCGACATTACTGTTACAAGAAATGGGTCATTACACCTGCTAGAAACAGTGCTTTAGAGAAGCATATAATGCCCTTTGCTAAACATGTTAGTTAATTCTATCTGAAATAAAATATTCACCATTTTCCTCAAATCAAACTTTACAGCCCAACTACAAATCCTTTCACCTCTTTTAGAATGGTCATATTTTTAATAAAGGGACACAGATAAATGGCTACAATTTCCAGAGGAATTACAAACTACAAGAAAAATAATTTTAAACTATTTAAAAATATTAATTATCTTTAAAAATGTTTTAAGATACAGTTTTTGTGATAGGCACTGATCAGTCTGAAACTGGGCAAGATTGATATGTCAACAATTGATTCCACAAAATGTCTAATTTTCTCCAAAATTGAAAATGTATAAGCATATAGTGTTAAAAATGTTTGTAATGGAGTCTACCTCCAAACCTTCTGTAATCTATTTCTGAGACAGAACTGACTTCATTTTCTCTGCAGAATATTGTGTCTGTGGATTTCACCCTATTCTGTGAAAAAAAAAATAACAAGAAAAAAAAAGTTAAAAGCCATTTGTGGTTTTCTCATGACAATTACTGAAAGACAGGAAGCTTCATTTCCCAGTCTTATTTCTGAGTCAGATCAGGGTCAAAGCTGGCAGGCTTATAGGGCCTGAATTTAATCAAGCAATTCTCCAAAGCACCAGGTAGAATATGAACTCAATCTGAAAGGAGGCTTGTTGTATTCATATACACTTGAGTACTGCTGAAATGGGCCCTTGATAAAGCAGGAGTCTGTTATATTGGTAGCTGTACTCTCATTCAAGGGAATCCAAATTAAGTCTCTACTTTAGATTTTCCACCTGAACACAAAGGTAAGAAACAGGCCCCAATTTTCTTATTCAAGATTTTCAAATGTTCAAGCGCATTCAGCTTCCTTGTGCTGGTTTCTCTTTGGTACTAAAGAGATGACTGCATATTGTGATAATTGCACATAAATATCATATCTGTGCAGCAGGGACCTAAAGAAATATCAATTACAATTAACTTCAATACTCTTATGCTTTGCAGGAGTTGGGAAAAATCTGGTGGATGTTTTTTGAAGGCAGCTATTAATCTACTAGCAATCCAAAACTATTTCCAACTAAGCCTAACAACTATCAGAATGCTATCCCTCAATAACAGCATTTGTAGGGATAATATCCTGGTTGGAGTCTTTACAATTTGTTTGGATTATGCATTCTGCCTTTCTTGATCCTGTTAATTAAGAGCATACATTGTCTCAGCAGATGGCACACCTGATGAACCTTCAAGCTTTGAAGATGTTATTAGTACTTGGATGAGAGATCACCCAGGAAACAATTATGGACTAGGTTAGGAAGGTGATAAAAGACCCCAGAAGGTATCACTGGTAAATGGTATCTGCATCTTTTTGCAAAGAAAAAATATAGCCGCCCAGTAAATTTGACTCAAAGGAGTTGTGTAGCTGTGCAATAGTAGAGTCAGGATATCTCATTAGAGATTAGCCTTACAAACACCATGTACCTTTAGTTTAGTGGGATTCAATTTTTTTTACTACTGGTTCTGTGGGCGTGGCTTGGTGGGCGTCGCAGGGGAAGGATACTGTAAAATCTCCATTCCTTCCCCACTCCAGGGGAAGGTTACTGCAAAATCCCCATTTCCTCCTGATCAGCTGGGACTCAGGAGGCAGAGAATAGATTGGGGCGGGGTCAGTCAGAGGTGGTATTTACCAGTTCCCTGAACTACTCAAAATTTACGCTACCGGTTCTCCAGAACTGGTCAGAACTGCTGAATCCCATCTCTGGTTTACTCCTGAGCAGAGGACATAGTGGCAGACACAACATAATTTTACTATACTTACTTTCTACTTCTATTTTTGTATCTCAATGTAGGAAATGAAATTAAGGCAGTTCGTTAGTTCAATATCTATCTACCTCTGTTTTGTAAATATATGGAAGAAAAAAGTCAAAACCAGAATGAACCTTCCAAAATAAATAAATAAATAAATGTATTTATTTATTTCTCATATTTCTAAGCAGCCTGACTCTAAATGTCTCTAGGACATTTGACATATAAAAAACAATAAAATCAACAAAATTCAATGTGGAATGTCATCGGGAGGGTACAGTAACCAAACTCTCTCCCCCATGAGGAGAGGCCAAAAAGGCCAATCTAACCTCTCTAAACCAAAGATCAGGGAAGAATCATGTTTTTACTACTCTTTTAAAGGCTGGTAAGGTGGGAGTAGTCAGAGAAATCCCTGGAGGAATGTATTCCAGAGGTCTGGTCCACTTCCTGGATCCTACTAGATGCCAATTCTGTCAAATCTTACAGGATGAACAGAAACCATAGGAACAGACAGACAGTCCCTCAGATAACTAGGCCTCATCTCAGGGCTTTTAAAGGTGACAACCAGTACCTTGAACTGCACCTGGAAGCCAATTGGTAATCAGTGTAGCACTTCAAGCATGGGTGTTCCATAAGAATTGTGTGACTTCCCATCATTGCTTGTACTGCTCTAATCTTGACATAGCTTCCCAATGATTTCCAGCCACATATAGAGCATCTTGTAACAATTCATCTGCAGGATAATCAGATATAATTTTTACATGGATAGCACAGGCATCCTCTGAAAAAGTTGAGATGGTAACTGTGGCTGCACAATATAAGCCCTTCTCCTTTTAAATGTGCTTTAATTATGCAGTCATGGTCCCCATCTTGACTTTTTGTTACCTCCTCTCTCATTAAAACCCCTCCATATACAGTAATTTTCGGAGTATAAGACACACCGGAGTATAAGATGCACCTTAGTTTTGGGGGAAGAAAATAGGGGGGGGGATCTATCTACCAGGTATTCATCTGGCTAGCGTCCTTAGTCTGTTCAGCTTCAGCACATTATTTTATCCTCTGGTTAGGGCTGAAAAAGCCTTTTTCAGAGAGAGTAGGAATGAAAACAAGCCTGCAAAGACTTAAGGCTGGAAAAAAACCTTCTTCGGAGGGAATAGGAAGCCTGGAAAATTGTTAGCACCTTGTTAGGGCTGGGAAAAAAAGCTTTGAAAAAGCTACATTTGAAGTATAAGACGCACCCAAATTTTCAGCCTCTTTTAGGGAGGAAAAAGGCTAGGCTTTCTTTTTGGAGGGTTCTAATTATTGACTCACCTTGTGGCGGTGGCACCGACAGCCCTGCCCAGCAGCGGGAAAACCCTTTGCAGCTGATAATAGAGCTCCGGATTGATCCGGAGCTTTGTTATTGGCTGCAGATGCCTTCCGGCAGGCATCTGAAAGTAAAACTGAGGCCAGGGCAATGCGTGTGAGTGGCAGCAAGTGGTTGCAAGTGGTTGCAGAAGAAGCGGCAGCAGAAGAAGGCGAGGCAGGTGTCAGGGTGTGCAAGGCCTGGTAAGTAGGGCAGTTCCACCCCCCATCCCCACCGTAGCTTATGTTTTACCTGTGTGCCTCGCCCCACCCCCTGCACCCTGGGGTGGGCAGGGTCTTAATTAGGGCTAATTTTGTGGATGGTGCTTAATTTGATTGCATGTGCTCAAAAACGTGATAGGGCTTCTTTTCAAGGTGGGTCGTCTTTTTGGAGAAACACGGTATATGTATACTAGTGCACATATTTGAAAGGCGAAAGTAGATAAAGGGAAGCACTTCAGTGCACATTTTAATTATTAATTTAGATAAGGTTGGTTACCAGCTTGAGTCTGTTTCAAAATAATCGTGTAAAAAACTGTTAGAGCTTTTAATTATGATGGCTCTGTATTTTACATATCTACTACAAGTTGAACCAGAAGAGATTAATTTGTTTTCATTTGCTGGAGAAGGAACAGAGCTACTTTAGGTTCTAATTTTCAGCCTAAATTAGCTTTGAATGGTACAAAATTAGTATCAAGGCTCCAAAAAGACAAAAGCTGTTTTTTTTTACACAAGTCTTTCTTTTATATATAACTGCATGATGGGGAAGGGAATTGAGACAAGAAGAATCCTTACATTTCAGTGACCCAAAGTCTTCATATCAAATTAGGCCACTGCTGATCAGTCCAATTACACCATTTTGGACAGTAGATAGATGATGTGGGTGAAAAGATCCTTAGTTTTACCATTTGGTCCTCATAGTGCTAAATGTTTCCTGCAGCTGTTGTTGATGAATATGATTTATTCACACATCTAGCCTGCTCCATTCTCTGAGTCCTAGTGTAATTCAAAACATTGAGTACTTCATCCATCATTTTTATAGCACCATAGTCAATAAGAGTAAATGGAACAGACTAGTAAGTTAATTGCTTATTCTTTAGCCAAACCTCTAACAATCAGCTTCACTGCATTCAGAAAAAGGCGCCATTATTTCTTGCAAATAAAATTTGGTCAACATACTTGTTTTCCAGTATTTTTTTTTTTAAAAAGGAATTGAGCTTGGAAAGCCTCACACTGATTTCCCAGGCATGTTTCACCCACTCTATCTGGAGTTCTTATATTTCTCATATCCCACTTGGTAACAGGTAAATGATACATAAACTTACTACTATTAAAACAGAAAATGAAAATATTCCAGCAGCAAATAAAACACAATGATAAAAGCACATAAATTCTGCACAGTGGGGGAAAAAAGGGAAGCAAATGCTAGATTGCATAGACTTTCATTTGCTCAAGCTGGTTTTTTTTAAAGGAAAATAGGATCTCAAAATAGACCTCAATTAGCAATCACAGCCAAGAAACAAAAAAAAAAAGATCATGGTGAGAATCTTATATTTATTCTGTCTTTATTTTGAGTCAGATCTTTAGAAAAAGAGTTTCCAAAGTAAGCATGGGCATGTACAGTATACATGTGCATCAAGAACTAGTAGTTTCTTCAATATACAGGAGTAGAATCTATATAAATATTTATATTTCTAAAAATCAGATTTGTCCCTGTGAAGTTTTAATAATTTATCAACATCTGTATACGTATAGACATCAACATCTGTATACGTATAAATGATTTTTTAATAATCATTAAAAAAAAGATTTCTTCACCCACTCCCTTGACATACATAAACCAAATAATACAATCCACATAGTGACTTTCTGTGCAAGAACAGATCCAAGGCAGAGCTAAAATTTTATTGAAAATATTAAAGTCACTCAAGCCAAGAAATGTGTTAATAATGAAAGTTCACAGACCAGTTTGAGAAATAGGCGCTGGAAATGATCTTTTTAGTACAAAGTGCTTCCAGTACAATTTTAAAAAGAAGAAATGGCCTATTTTTGAATGGCCTTGTAGTCATTGCTTCCCCCCTCCCAATTTTTTTTAAAAATGGTTTGATTTGTTGAATATATACCACATGCACATTTTTTAGTGGAAATTGTTTTTAAAAAATGGTAATCCCAAAATAAATTCTGCAAGGTCTCTTTTGAAATACAAGCATCAGAGTTAGGCACATGTTATTACTTTAACACAGTCAGTTTTCTACTGTATGAATGTTTCCCAGTATTAAATGGAGAAAATCTCCACTTTATGAGATATGTTTATTAAAGTAAGGAATTCAAACTTGATATAAAAGTGTGTAAAATAATCAGTATTTCTGATACCATTGCTAATTTACTACCTTTCTGGGATATCCTACCTCCTATCCATCCTAGATATCCTAATCAGCAAAGAAAATGGTGGCAATTTAGAAATCTATAAAAAAAAAAACCACATCCACACTATCAAAGTGCTTCACTACTAAATTAATAACTAACACCCCATAAGAGGAGTTGTGGGAACATTATTCAGATGAGCACAAACACAGTGCAGCCACCCTGAAAAATCAGAAAAAGAAAACCGACCACTTATATAATATTTTCCAGCAAAATAGATATCCCTGCAACTTTATCAAAAAGTACCTGACCACTCAACTAAACCCACTCAACTGACTATAGAACAACCAACACAAACCATGCAAGGGATAACTCCACCATACATCATAAATATCTTGTTGTAAGGAATATTCTTTTGGGTTCAGTTCCAAGTAGGGGTAAAAGACACTGGATTCATGGAAGTTGCTTGGAAAGAAGGTTTAATGGAGAAAAAAGGAACAGGAGCACATGGCAGGAGCTCCTGAACCGAAAAGGTGGATCACATGCTTCAGATGTTGGGTCCAGGGAGAGAAGGAAGGGGCAGATGCTGAGTCTCCTGGTTTTATAACCTCTGTTGGGCCCCGCCCTAAGAGTTTCCTTTTCCTGTTACATAAATGTATTCCATTGGCTGTCAGATTCCCAGGGGCATGCTGGGGCAACTCTTGTGGGCTGTCCTAAATCCCAGGTTTGACTGATGTAATCTTCCCAGGTCCCATGTGGTGTAATGAAAGGGCTTTGGGCAACTCCTAATATGGTTATTTGTTATGTAGAAGACTGTTGCTGGGCCCAGTCCTTAATGGCCCATTGACAAAAGTGGGGGCTACTAAGAGGAGACTTTTGTCTGCTTAAAAGCATGTTTCCAGGGGTATTCTATAGAATATATTCTGCCTTTTAATATTTCCTAGGATATTTCATTTTTCTAGGAGAGGGGTGGGTGCTAACTTTCTACAATCTTAGAAACATCCAACAGCCTTTTAAGACCAGATGGCTTCACCTTACCATGCCAGCTAATTAAAGCTCTACAAAATATTTTACGTAATTCAAAAGACCCAGTAACCCAAGAAGAATATACAATATTCAGAACAAGAACTGCATCAGCCACAATGTAGGCCATACAGAAGACTAGCAGAGTGCTTCCATGAACACCTACTAGCAATTAGAAGACACCATGAAAACACCTTAATTTCACAACACATGGACAGACTCAACCATAGTTTCAACTGGGAGACTGTGAGTATCCTAAACTAAACTAAATCTAAAACACCAAGGAATTCCTGGAAGCCTGACTCTCAACCATCAATAGAGATGTAGAGATAAACTACATTTACATACCATGCAAAAGAGACAATATAAAAACTGAGAAGGAAACAAAAAGACCAGAACACCTCCTCTCTAGTAGCCAACATCCAGATAAGTAGGAATTAACACTAGACAAACAACTAAGGAGACAAATAATACTGTAATCAAGGAACTATCAAGGAGAGGAACAATTAAGAAGACAAACAATCAAGCAGAAAACAAGGATCTACCAAGGAGAAAGCCACACTGACACCAACACTGGCAGAGCAGGCTGCAATATGTAAACAGAATGCAAACCCCACACTCCCTACACTCCCTAGCACTGATGATGTTATTTAGTCAGGCAATGAAACCAAACTCAGAGAGCACCAAGGAATCCACAGTTCAACTTTGAGTTGTATTGAATGTCTTCTGTTGATACTCTTAATTCACCTGCTCATTTGACACAAAAGAATATGGTGTTTTAGGCTGACATTGACTGACATGTACTGATTTTGTAGGATAAAATTTTATCTAAACAATATAGCCTGAAGAAATTCTGATAGACTTCTGATAGACAACAATTGATAGTTGATACATGTCAACAACTTTTGAATTTCTAAAAAATATGTTTTCAGTGTACTCAGGAAAAATGCCCTCAACTTTTTTTTGTCTTTATTCTGAATTATCTAGAAAATCTTTATCATAACAATAAACTCCGGGCCTGTGGAATCTCTTTTATTTTTTGTACAACCACAGTATATATTGACAAGACTAAGTGCAAAAAAAATAAAATAGCTCATGCGGTCGATACCTCTTCAGCAATAAAGAATAGGGAAACTAACTACCGTATTTTTCAGAGTATAAGACCCACCGGAGTATAAGACGCACCTTAGTTTTGAGGGAGGAAAATAGGGGGGGAAATCTATCTAACAGGTATTCATCTGGCTAGCGTCCTTAGACTGTTCAGCTTCAGCACATTATTTTATACTCTGGTTAGGGCTGAAAAAGCCTTTTTCAGAGGGAGTAGGAATAAAAATAAATGCAGCAAGCCAGGGAGGGCTGAAATTCACCGCTTTTTCAAAGGGAGTAGGAATGAAAACAAGCCTGCAAAGATTTAGGGCTGGAAAAAACCTTATTCGGAGGGATTAGGAAGCCAGGAAGATTGTTAGCACCTTGTTAGGGCTGGGAAAAAAAGCTTCGAAAAAGCTACATTCGAAGTATAAGACGCAACCAAATTTTCAGCCTCTTTTAGGGAGGAAAAAGGTGTGTCTTATACTCCAAAAAATACGGTAACTGTGAAAATTAGATTTAATCCCGAGGTCCCAGTAGGAGAAAGAGTGCCAATGTTAGCAAATTAGATGTTCACTTCATTTGTGCCTATGTTTTTTATAGTCTCATGCAGAAATCAACATGTAATACAAGGGTTAGATGAGCAAATAGTACTTCTGTCACAAGAAATAATGCTTCCTTTTTATTATGCATTGGTGAAAATCTGTATTAAGTACTATGCTGATTTGTAGGTATATTAATACCTACAATTAATCAGAATTAAGTCTAATTCTGAGAAATTAGAATAGATTGAGTGTTGGAAAACACAGATCAGAGAATTAGCAACTCAGTTTCTATTAAGGGAGATCAAAGGGGTAGATCAAAGGGGTTTCACCATGACAGAGATTAACGATCTAATCGTTAAGGCAAAAGGCTAAAAACCAGGGAGTGATGAGTTCTAGTCCTGCCTTAGGCATGAAAGCCATTTGGGTGATTTTGGGCCAGTCATTCTCTCTCAGCCCAACTCATCCCATGGGGTTGTTGTTGTTTTTTTATTTAAAAATTTTTTTCTCCACCATTTCCATACATATGTCAATACATATACCTTACAATATGTCAATAACATATATAATTATACATTTCATCCAATCAGTCATATATCAATATTCTATTTTGCACCTATTTCGTACTGCTGCTCATCAGTCTGTTTTCCTTCATCTCTTAACACTCCCCTCCTTCTATCTCCATCTCCTCCTTCTACCTTCTTACTCCTTCTCTCCCCTTTCCTCCCTCCCTCTACTCCTCCTTTTCTCCCTACCTTTCTACTTCCTATTTTCTCCTTCTTTCCCTTTCCCTGAGTGATTCTCATTCTTATTCCTCTCATATTTAACAGACTGATAACATATTACATTCCTTTTAAAATTCTTGGTGCCTTCTAAGATCATCATATTTATATCATGTTTATGTCATTTCTATTCATATAATTATTTATTCTGGGTATATATTATTAATCTAATGCTGCCTCCTCAGGGGTTGTTGTTGTAAGGAAAATAGGAGGAGGAACATGTGTGGGATATGTTCACTTCCTTAAGTTATTTATAAAAATAATAAAGACACGAAATAAATAAACAAATAATAAAGGAAAGGAGGATATGACAGCATGTTTCAAATACTTAAAGGGATATCACACAGAACAACTAGTTCTGTCTTTTTAACAGTGATTAACAGACACATGAATTCATATTGCACAAAGGTACATTCTGTTTACAAATTAGAAAAAAAAATATTGACAATAGAAGGAATTATCCAGAGAAGAGATTGGTGTCCTTCCCTGGATGGGTTGAAGCAGACTCTAACTGTCTCTCTGCGATGATTTAACTAGGATTTTTGTTCTGGGCAAGTATTGAACTCTATGACTTGAGGAGATCCCTTCATTTGGATGATAATCTCTGCATTTCTTAATTTGATTAATGTGAAATTTCAACTAAGAAAACCAGGGATGTGATACATAAATAATCAGTTGGCAAACTTTGTTTCTTTATAATTATTTATTATTTATTCATTTAGGAAACATTTTGACCGCATTTAAATTAAGTTTAAATGCACTTAAACATACAATTAATAGATTTCAGTTTATTTTAAGTTCAAACTATTGCTCCCAGATTAAATTTTATTTAAAGTGTTGCTTTGTCTGAAGGTTTTTTTTTAGTAATCATTTCCAAAAATGGCTTTTTCCTCAAAAATCAAATTAAACTTTATTTTACAAAAAAAATATTGGGGAAATAATTTATATTTTGCTGGGTTTAGTTCATTAAATGCAATTATCTATATGAAGAAAACAATAAACCGAGTAGAACAGACAAGACCCATTAAAAATGGGCATATAGAACAAAGGAGATGGAGATCCAATTATACTGTATTAGCAACATGAGCAAACACTCATTGGGTGGCTGCGAACATCTATTTCTGAATTTTGGTTTCCTCTATGTATAAAAGGACCAGTAGTAAAAGAATCAAGGGTAATTATTGCAAACTTTTTGAATGTGAAAGTTTGGTACTAGAAGACGTAGTATTTCCAAACTAACTTAAATCCAAATGGTCTCCATACAAATTCTTTTTTATAACATGTTTGCCATAAGTGGAACTGTGAATCAGGAAGAATGATGATTCATATAGAAAAAATGATCCTGGCCCAGTGACCCATTTTCTGGAGCAGCTGACCACTGATACCTAACAGGGGAATTTTTACAGTGAAGCATAAAGAGTAACAGTGTTCATTTCAAGAACTACACCAGATGCCTTAATGCTTCCTAGGAGGATTCTTCAGAGTGAGCAGTTAAGGGCAGATACTGTACATTGCTGTCCTGTTTAATACTTCCATAATATCATAGGTCTTTCTCCAAGTTTTTTATGCTTCAAGTATCCAGTTCTTTCTCACCATTACTACAAGGTTGATAGAAATACAGAATCTTCAAAATCCATGTTTGATTAGAAATTTCTTAAGTCAGTCAAGGATTGTTAGGCTACTATAGCAATAGCAATAGCACTTAGACTTATATACCGCTTCATAGTGCTTTACAGCCCTCTCTAAGTGGTTTACAGAGTTCAGCATATTTTCCCCAACAATCTGGGTCCTCATTTTACCGACCTCGGAAAGATGGAAGGCTGAGTCAACCTTGAGCCGGTGAGATTCGAACCGCCGAACTGCAGCTAGCAGTCAGCTGAAGTAGCTTGCAGTGCTGCATTCTAACCACTGCACCACCTCGACTCTGCTATGCTAATGCTTGGAAGAAAGACTACTTGTTAACTAGACAGAAGTTGTGACTTTGTGCGCAATGTAAAGAGTTCTTCATTGAAGTTTATTTGAAGTTAATGTTGCTGATGTGGAGAAACTGGACGAGGCGCAAAACACTCAATATCCATGTTTCTGGTATGAATTGGACTAGTCAGTTGCCTTCATACAGAGGAGTATGCAGCTTGTGTGTAATTTGAAAGATGGATGGAATAAAATTGAATAAAGAGTCTTCAAAAGTGTAACTTTCTAATAAATTGACTAGGATTGAGGCTCAGCCAATTCATCTTCATAATGTTGGAGCAGTTCGTCACACTGGACAAAGAAACATGGAAGAACTGACTAATTAGGTTTTGGGGTGGTCTGCCAAACTAATAATTTAATCATTATATTATTCAATCCACTTCATATTTCTGAACTCCTTTTCAGTATTTAGGATAAATAAAAAAATATTATATTTTGCCAGGTGTGGGATGATAATCTAGCTAAATCTGCAGAAGCTTGGGCAGCTACCTGCATTTGGGACCATGGGCCTTCTTACTTGTTGAGATTTCTGGGACAAAATTTGTCTGTACGGACTGGAAGGTAATTAAATTTCACATATATTTGTTTCAAGCCACTAATTTTCAAGCATCTTTTATCCTCCAAATGTATGAGAATGAAGTAATTTACAAAATAATAATAATATATATGTCTACATATAATATATGACTTAGGGACATTAGTACTGCAATCAAAAATACCAATTTGTCTTATTTTAATTTTGCTCAGATATCGATCCATTCTCAATCTGGTGCAGCCCTGGTATGATGAAGTGAAAGATTATGCCTTTCCATATCCTCAGGACTGCAATCCAAGGTGTCCAATGAGATGCTACGGGCCCATGTGCACACATTATACTCAGGTGATATTGGTTCAGTTTTCCTGTATCAGTTGTGTCTGTGTGATAAGTATGTTGCTTTTCAGGCTGGACTTTTAACAAACAAATCTTACTATTTCTTTAGATGGTTTGGGCCACTTCCAACAGAATAGGCTGTGCAATCCACACGTGCCATAATATGAATGTCTGGGGAGCAGTTTGGAGCAGAGCTATTTATTTGGTATGCAACTATGCCCCAAAGTAAGTTTCTCTGTTTTCATTTAATCTATTGTTGCATATTGTCTCAGCGCACAAGCCATCATTCTCATTTTCTAATTCATTCAGGTTATCTTCTATAAAGTTATAGGTTATGCACAGGTTGTACATGTAACATTGGATACAGTATGTTGGTATTCTATAAAAGTAAATCAGGGCAGTTATAATTCAATCTATCAAAGAAATATAAGAATTCCCTGTTGTTAAACCTCATATCATGTTTTTAAATGACAGTAGCAAAAGGGGCAAAGAATTGTTAGCAGCAAATACTTAACATTTTTTGAAAGTTGGTAGCAAAAAAGCATTTAATTTTAAGAACATGTGATTTGGTTATAAACAATCTACAACCCCTGATTTTATTTCTTAAATCAGCTAAACGTAGGAGGGATCTATCGCAGTCTATTTATATTGTAACTTATTTTCTCATGAGATTTTTCTGGTTCTACCCATAAATATCTAGTCCTATGTCCATCGGAACTGAGGCTAAAAATTTAAGTGACATCATGGATAAAGGTAGATTCTGCATCTAAGAGCATTGGTATAACAGTCTCTGCTGTGCAGATAACATATGAAAAAAGTATATTTTATGTTATTCAATAAAGAGTGTTATGAAATAGTCAGCATACTAAGTACATTATTGTTTTTTTTCCTCCTTAGGGGAAATTGGATAGGAGAAGCACCGTATAAAGTTGGGGTGCCATGTTCTGCTTGCCCGCCCAGTTATGGAGGTTCATGCACTAACAATCTTTGCTTTCCTGGAGTGACATCAAACTACTTATATTGGTTTAAATAAATGGTACAATTGTTCTAATGAAATGCATGTGTAACAAAATATTGTATATTTAAGTTTGCATATATTGTATATATAATGTATTGATTCATTAATATTATGATGGACTTTATGTAATAATATGAAGATTAATTTTTAAGGATATAATGTATATTTAAATATTTCCCTTTAAGTAACAAAGTTACTCTTTTGGACCACTGATAGCTACAGATTAATAATATGCCTTAAACAACAAAGACAAAGAAAATTGGAATAGGAATTAAAGTGATTATGTTTAGACCCTTAAAGGCCTTAAAGGAATGTATCTTCAAATATTTTATATTTATAGGCCTGGGAACAAGATGAACAAGAAGGATTATTATATCTAATCCTTTGAGTTTTACTTGTGTTCATATGTATGTGTTTTACAAAAATCGGGAAACAAAAGATATCTTGGCTACAAACTGAAAAGTTTAAATAACTCAAATTGGTAGAATAATATCAATATGGGATATTTCTTTGTATCGCTCGTTAGAATGAGCAAAGTTATGATATTTTTGAAAAATATGCCCAACCAAGTGTAATTTTATAAAAGAACACAAAGTTTTCCAGAAAATTTAACAGAAGAAAAAAAATACTGAAATTATAATGGTGTATATTTGTACAGCTTTATTCTCGTATCTAGTGAGCAAAAAAAGTCCAAACCTTTTCCTTTATTTAGCAATATATGTGCAATTGTGGCAAAATTCTGTGGACTAACTTTAGTTTTGTGCTTAGAAATTTACTTAGTCATGTTGCTATAGTTGAACAAAGTCCTAAGTCAAAGCAATGTGGCTATCATCTGAGAGTCACAAACACTTTTCTTCCTGTTTGTGATACTTGAGGCCACTGTTGTTTCTGGGTTTTGCATTGTGAACTACTGGACTCTTATCAATGATATTCTTTGTATGCAGAATGGAGCAGATGGGTGCTGCCATACTAATGTGGATCCCAGGTTCATTAGAGGATGTGCAATAGTATCAGACAGTGAATTGTTTAGTTTTGATGAAGTTAGATATATTTTAAACAGCATCAGGTTTATTATTACCTGGATGTTCAACACAGGCCGGACTGTAATAATAATGCACTCTTTTATCCATATATAAGCTAACATTAATTTAGTGTCACAGATCTTGCTTCTTAATGGAGAAAAAATATTAGTTTGCTTTATAGTAACCAAAAACTTCCCCAGCACTAAAATAGTGACTGGATAGCAATTATACTGTAGAACTGATCTTCTGTGGGGTACATGCTGTTCCACTAACTATATTCCATAACTCATTGGCAAAAAGATAGTCAAGAAATAGTTTTGAAACATTACAAGTAATCCTTATAATCTGTTGACCTCTCATCACTGTCAATGTAGTGAGGGACTTGTCCTGCCATAGGGAAAAAAATCTCTTGAGTCCAGTATGATTTTAATTTGTGGAATAGGCTATAACCCTTTCTAGGTACTAGAAGGAGTGGTGAGCAAAAAAATTTGCTATATATTTAATTTTTTTTTAAAAAAAGGAGTGACATTTAAAGCATAATCACTTTCAGAAGTAGTATAGTATGCTTTCTGAACAGCAATTGTACATACCTGATTCTGTATTGCAGCTGAAACTATTACAAA
The DNA here is from genome assembly GCA_023053685.1 of Diadophis punctatus similis. Lineage (NCBI taxonomy): Eukaryota > Metazoa > Chordata > Lepidosauria > Squamata > Dipsadidae > Diadophis > Diadophis punctatus. The sequence goes on from JALIGW010000003.1 coordinate 171,900,197, forward strand.
GAATATACATGCATTTATATTTTAATGATAATTCTTCTTCTACACTGATTTAAATAACCTGATTCTATGGAATATTATCTTTTAATAACTCAGACCACAAAACTTTACTACCAAACTGGTGCATATGACTTTTTATAATATGAAAAATGGTGCTAATCTAGGGCAAAATCCTGGCTCTATTGAAAACAATGCCCATTTTGTTCATTGTTTTCAGAGAAACTATGGTTCTTCATTATAAACACACTGTTAATTGAAACAAATACAACATAAGCTATTTCATACGAGCAGCTTCTTAAAACAGGCAGCAGGAACTTTCTTCATAGACCTAAAGGACTTTCAGTGCATTGGTTGAGGAACTGACTTTTCTATCTTAATTATATAATGATGTTATTAAATTATCTGTACGGTTAACCCAAAATCACATAATATTTATCAGCTATGTTGGTTTCTGCCCAAAACGGTTAAACCGTATTTCCTAGAAGTTTAGGATTTCTCAGTGAAAAAAATTAGTAATGATAGAGGAGCTTTTCAGGAAGGAATTTGATTACTGTCAATGATTACTGGTCTTCATCTGAGTTGTAAAATATATCTTGGTTAAATTCTAAGGTACACAGATCTAGTTTGTTGGAGTGGAAAACCCTAGCATGTCTGGATGATGAGCCATACTTATCACCTTTTGGCAGATGTATATGTTGCCTGGCAGACAACATCTGGGTTCCTTGGTAAACAAATTGATGTGGAAAATGTTCTTTGAGTTTACAAAGTTTGAAAACTGCCAGTTTACATAAAAAGAAGGCTGAAAAACGCTCATTTTCTTACATAGCCAGTAATATCAATGGGTTCTTGATCAAGTAGCTCAGCCTGAAGCTACAGTATGCATCTGTGCTAACATTAATTAATTAATTAAATTACTGTGGCCTAGGATTACTATAGCAGATATCTGAAACACCAATCACCCAGTCACTATTTTTTTCAGTAAATGTTCAGAAGAGTTCCAATTTGGAAAGTGTAAATTTGGCCAATATGTGCAGACATTTTTAAAGGAAAATTAAAATTCTCTCAAAAAAGACAAGACATTTGTGACTGGGCCCATGGCCCATATTCTGATTCCAACAGAACTGCTAGTCCATCAGTATTTTTTTTCTTCCTAGAATTTTCCTGCAAGTGCAGGGTCTAGTTTTTTCAGATCAACCAAATATTGATCCACTGGTTGTGACAGGGATTCACAGAATGACTTGCACCTGAGCCTGATGTGCCAGGCTGAGACAGGGTGATGGACCAAAGTTAGCCAGTTGGATTTTATGCCTAAGGCAGAACTCACAATCTCCTACCGTACTTTATAGCTTGGTTCCTTAACTACTAGACCAGAGGTCTTCAAACTTGGCAACTTTAAGACTTGTGGACTTCAGCTCCCAGAATTCTCCAGCCAGCATAGCTAGCTGGAGAATTCTGAGAGTTGAAGTCCACAAGTCTTAGAGTTGCCAAGTTTGGGGACCCCTGCACTAGACCAAAATGTGTTGGTATATTGTCATACCAATTTAACTCTGAAGCTGGTGCTATATTATACAACTAAGGTGCTACATTACTTTATCAATTATCTTGTACATTTCAGTTACTCAAAAATAAGGCAAGCTGGCTTTAATTAAATTAAATGGTTTAACAACAACGACAGAGCTGACCTACAACAGTGATCTAAGATTATGATGTTAATCTTTTGACCAAAACACTAATTGATATGGTTATAAATCAATTGTTTAAAGATAATGTACATTACAGAGTGTCATTTCAACATGTTTATACAAAACTGTAAGAGTCTTGGTTGCAATGAGCTTAAATACACATGTACAGTGAGAATTTAGCATAGTAATTAAAAAAATGGATGTGCACTGAATTCAAAGCATAACCAAAAGTCAAAAATAGAAACAAAACTTCATTAAACAAGGTGCCAAGAAACCTCCATATATCTCACCACAGATAGAAAATGCCACACCAATACTGCACCAAGGAACTTATGCAAATAGCTTGGCATGCGGCAATCTAAGATATTTCACTCATGAAGTCTGAACTCATGAAGTAATGTATCAAAATGTATGAAATTTAAGTTTTAAAAGTAACGTGGATCTAATAGATACACATTTGTAAATATGTATATCACAGAAGTCCAGCCATCAGAAAGCTCTGAATGACTTTGCTTGCATATATGCCCACTGTGGAAACACAATAGTTTGCTGCTGTGAAAGCAAACTTGATTAGCACACTAATGCAATTTAAGTGATAACACATTAGGTAATTGTTGCTGCTGTTGCTGCAAAAAGATTAGTGTCACTTTTTTCCTTTCTGGTTGGAACATAGTACTATGCTTCCCTTAATGGGATGAGTATTCAGTTGAAGAAGAGGTGGGTTAATCCTTTCTCTAAACCAGTGTTTCTCAATCTTGCGGGTTTAAGGTCTTTGGATTTCAACTGTCAGAATTCCCCAACCAGTATGACTGGCTAGGGAATTCTGGAAATTGAAATTCAGATATCTTAAAGTTGCCAAGGTTGTCTAAACTTTTCCTCTGTGTTCTTCTATCCTATTGAAGATTTAGAGAGCAGGCCAGGCAGTGCAGGAAGGAAAAGAGAATAAATGAAATCCTGTTAAGCTAGTGGAAATTTTACTAGTGATATATTATACACCACTCTTTATATTATTAGAAAAGTAACTGTAAATTATCCTTTTTAATTCCATGCCTGGTCTTGCTTCTCCCTGTATTGCCCAGATCTAGAATAGCTACAAAGTGGAAAGAAGATGCATTTTCTTCCATTTTCAGCAGGATACAATTTATCACTTTGAACTGAAAACTAAAATTAGTCTGATTTATCTGAACAACCTGAAATTGCCTTTCTTTCACAAATCATAGTTAAACTAATATTTATGCATTATGTTTAATTAAAATGGAGTTAATGAGTCTATGCTTCTTATTATTGTCCATTTATGAGAGGAATGAAAAGTCATCTTACGCACAACAATGAGATAGATAATTTGAAGAATGCACAAGACCTAGGCTCATTTGCCCATTGTTAAATCATAGTTTAGTGTTATATCTGAAAATAATTAATATCTAAAAGATCATGAGATCAACTTTCCAACTTGTAACACAATATTGTTATTATTTGGAATCAGCAATTAATGTATTTATAAAATAAAACAACCATTTTTTCTTCTATATTTGGCTTATTTTTGTGGTTTGTTTGCTTGAAATTATAGTTTGTTGTCTGACATAGGTGTCATACCAGATAAATTTATATTTTCATACCATTATAGCTGTATTACATATTGTGATAAGTATTACACTATTCCTGTGGTAACAGAAACATAATTTTGTGTGAGAATATATGGTTAAATAAAAAAACCCCAAAGTAAGCATTCTTTTTTCTCTCTCTCTTTATCAAAACTTGGAATTGATTCCCAGTGGGCCAATATTATAAAATTCTAAATACAGAAATTAGCATGTGTGCACGATCCTGACCGCAGTGGTGGGATTCAAATTTTTTACTACCGGTTCTGTGGGCATGGCTTGGTGGGCGTGGCTTGGCTTGGCTTGGTGGGCGTGGCAGGGAAAGGTTACTGTAAAATCTCCATTCCCACCCCACTCCAGGGAAAGGATACTGTAAAATCTCCATTCCCTCCCCACTCCAGGGGAAGGTTACTGCAAAATCCCCATTTCCTCCCAATCAGCTGGGACTCGGGAGGAAGATAATAAATGGGGGAGGGGCCAGTCAGAGGTGGTATTTACTGGTTCTCCGAACTACTCAAAATTTCCCCTACTGGTTCTCCAGAACTGGTCAGAACCTGCTGAATCCCACCTCTGATCCTGAGTTCTTTAAAAAAAACTTTAGCAGCATTTCCCATTACACATTCTCAAGAAAGAGCCATCTGATATCGCCTTCGGTACCTTTTGGAGCCTGGCAATAACTTTTTATTTTTCTTACTCCTTTGATCATTATGGTTACTATGTTATTATTCAAAGTAACTTTATGAATGTGACGTTTTTAGATTTTCTCTTTAAGTCTGTGTTTTTGGTATTATTTCAATGCCATTTTAAATTATTTTAATTGACTATTTTGCTTGCTATATGATTTTTATTGATTTTCTTAGTACCATTAGTATATGACACCTTAAAAGTATTTGGTAAAAGAAAAACCTGATCCTAGAAATAAATATATAGAGTAATACTTTGCTTTGTAAGTAATAAGTTCTGGCAAGTTCTAGTAATATTAATGCTAACAAGAAACTGAATAATCCTCAGTACTTTTGTCACTTTTTCCTTGATACTTCTCAGCCAAAAACACTACTTGTGTCAGGGTTCCAAATAGCATGGAAAATTAAATCAGAGTCCGAGGCTGAGTATTCCTCAAAGTTCCAATTTATTAGCAGAGCCATGTTGGCACATCTGGGAGAAACCCAAATCTGAAGTCTCAGGGGTTTCTCCACCCAGTTGAAAGTTCAAGCTCTTGTCCGCACACCCCCAAGTCCATCACGTTGACCAATCTTCATCTGCCAACTTGGCAGCAACTCCCATCTCCTTCCATGCAGGTGCAGGAGTGCAAAGACAAAGGATGACCTTGACAATCTAGAAGGAATTTGTTATGGCTACATGCAGACATCCCTCATGCAATGACTCCCCCCCCCCAAATTCCCATAGCAAAGAATACATTTTAAAATAGCATAAAGTGTGGCAGGCCAAAGACCCCAAGTAAAATGGCTTCGGCCTGAGCATTAGGACCCACTGATGAAAGCCAGCAGAGCACCAAGTTGCTGGGAATTTGACCTTTCCCCCCAAAGTAATAAATCTAATTTGGAAAAAAAATCTGCTTGATTTAGAATTGGATTATATACATTTTCCTGATTGCATATAATCATACTGAACAACTCTAGTATATTACTTGTTTTCATATAGATGACATAATTTTGAAAGAAGCCAACAGTAATTATCAAATATTCATCACTAATGATAATGCTCCCATTGCGAAGAACAACTAACTGGGGGAAGGAAAATGTTTTCTGATTATACAAACCAGTCCTATTTCACAATTCAGAAATAAATGGTTGCGTCTACGCATTAGTTAAATGGAAACAGTTGCTATTAGTAAAGGACTCCATGCACTTGAATAGTCTTCATATGAATTAACAAACTAAAATTACTGTGTAATACTGTGCTTCAGACTATCATCTCTTTGGCCCTATGAAAGAGGGTTTGAGAGGCAAACATTATTCCAGTGACAAGGAAGTGAAAACTGCAGTGAAGAAGTGGCTCAAAGAACAGTCAACAAAATTTTACGAGGCAGGGATACATGCTCTCATTCGAAGGTGGAACATTGCTATTGAGAGAAACGGTGACTATGTTGAGAAGTAGGGATGTGATCCACAAAGGACCAGCTTCATTTTGATGTATGCTACATGTTCCTGTGTTGGTAATTATACCTGTCCTAAAGAAAATGAAATTACTTTTTGATTCACCCTCCTATATAATAGTTTCCACCTGACATTCAGAATGAAGAAAGACTCAGCAGATGACTATCAAACTACTGTATTTTTTGGAGTATAAGATGCACCTTTTTCCTCCCTAAAAGTGGCTGAAAATTTGGGTGCGTCTTATACTCTGAATGTAGCTTTTTCAAAGCTTTTTTTTCCAGCCCTAATTAGGTGCTAACGATTTTCCCAGCTCTTACCTTGCAGGCTCTTTCATTGTTACTCTCTCCGAAGAATGTTTTTCCAGCCCTAAGTCTTTGCAGAATTTTTTTTCATTGCTCTACTTGCTCCGAATAAGTTTTTTTCTAGCCCTAACCAGGTGCTAACAATCTTCCCAGCTCTTACCGGCTTGCAGGCTCTTTCATTGTTACTCTCAGAAGAAGGTTTTTTTAAGTCCTAACCAGGGGCTAAAATAATGTGCTGAAGCTGACCAGACTAAGGACGCTAGCCAGATAAATACCTGGTAGGCAGATTGTTTTCCCCTATTTTCCTCCCCAAAAACTAAGGTGCGTCTTATTCTCCGGTGTGTCTTATACTCCGAAAAATACGGTAGTTCCCTGTTTTAGGGAATTTGTGGGCATTTATGGTATAACTGACTCAAAATGGATGCTTCAAATAGACTTGACAATTAACTTGGAGCTACTGAAACTAAAATAGAATTGGCTTAATTTCTCAATTGAAACTTCTATTAGCATATTTTGCAGCAACTGCATTTTTGATCATCTCCAAGGGGAACCAATGTGCAACCAAAGACATTAGTGCAGATGGAATTATTATTATGGAACACCAGCAAGCTAAGAATCTAATCATTCAGAGGAAGTCTTGGTAACATAAGACAGGCTGAATCCCATTCATCCAGACTCAATCTACTGATTCTGTTTTAGCTCGAAATTGGAGTTTGGATAACATCTTTTCTGACAAACATTTTATTAAAAGATATAACCTTTCATAGGCTACATTTCATTTAATCAGAGGCATAGATCAGTATGCTGATGATAAACAGCTTTATATCTCTAGCCCCCGTGATCCAAGTATTGCTCTGGCTGCCCTTTCTCAGTGCCAGGACATTGTAAGAGTCTGAATTGGGGACAACGGGCCTCAGTTGAACCCTGGAAGAGTGGCTTTGGGTGCAAGGGACTTCAGGATCTGGTTGTTTATCATCATTGGGTATAGATGAGGTTGCACTACCCCTTTGTGCAACTTCATGTTTGTACCAGTTGTGCTCTTAACTGGCTCATGAGACCCTGAGTATAGTCACTCATGTCCTAGTCATATCTTGGTTGGATTACTGCAACACTTCAACATACTCTTTAAGATTATTTGGAAGCTACAATTGGTGCAGAATGTAGCAGCAAACACAGTTCTGGGGGGCCCTAGGGTGGTACATAAAACACCACTGTTGCATGAGCTGCATTGGTTACCGGTTTGCTTCCAGGTCCAGTTCAAGGTATTGGTTACTACCTTTAAACCCAATATGGAATGTGTCCAGGTATCTGAGAAACTGCCTCACTCAAATGGGACTAGCCTGCCCCCACTTGTGCCAGTGGAAGAGATTTGCCTGCTACGGACCCTGTATGCTATGGAATTCCAGTTGCCAGGTTATGTATTTTCTGCTATGACCGAACCAGTGGTGGGTTCCTACCGGTGCGGTGCGGTTCGGAGCACAGTTCCGGTAGGAGCCCAGCGATGACGTCATTTTTTGGCGCTTCTTCCGCGTCCTGAGCTGTCGGGAAAAAGCCCTCCCACCTACTCTTGTGTGAATACGGACCTTTATTCTTCCTCCGAAGCACAGCTGAGAAGCTCCTCAGCTGTGTTTCGGCTTGTAATGTCGTCCTGAGCATACGCGGAAGTGAAATTGCACGGTGGGACGTGATTTCACTTCCATGCATGCTCGCGATGCGCACCAGTAGCAAACGTAACCGGAACCCTCCCCTGGACCGAACCCTGTGGAACACTCTAACACCAGAGGTGAGAACTGCGCTGAACACTCTACTATCAGAACGAAAATATTTGTGAATGTGTTTTATTTCAAATTATAAACCATCAAACATGATATCATGTTTGAGCTGAACATGATATCAGTTTGAGCTGAAACTGGATTGATTCACAGTAAATCCAATAGATTTGAATCCATTCTGATCAAATCAATTTGCATCTGAATTCTCAAACATACGATATCTTAAACTTTCCTACCACCACAGCAACTGTAGGATAGTACATTGTACTAGACTTTCTCCAATCCTCTTCTCTAGAGGATTCCCATTCCTCTAGAGAAACTTTCTTGGAAGATGCAGAAGACTGCTCTGAAGAGAAACAGATGGGAAAGCACTACTGGACGGCTGGATGTCTCCACACATACACATTTGGTTACAAGCCAGCACACATACAATATGGGAAATATTTTTCTACTCCAAGAAAGGGTAATTAACTTTGACCACATATAAGAAGTTATTTCCATCACAGGGAACTTCACAGCTTTATTATTAATTAAGTATATTTCTATCAATAATTATCAATTTATGACAGGAGGGGTTATTTATTCTGCCAGTCATGATAGACTATGAAACGCTGAAGCTGTGTTTCCAATTTGAGAACAGGAACTTAGGGTTAAAGCCAAACCAAATCAACATACTTTTGTTTGCAGCGATTTAAATAAATAGCGTCTGATTCCTATAAACTTTGGCTACCATAGATATGGTAGTCCTTTGGGTTCGAAGAAGACACAGTGTTATGCAGTCTGGAAGCACAAAGTCTAGCACAATGGGAGCACTGGAAGCCCATTGTTGTAGTAACTGTGTGTTACTATTCTCTGACGCCACTCATGGTTTTCTACCAATTTTTGACAGCGCCTGTCTTCAAAGCCAGTGTAGGCTTTATAGCACAGGGCTCACCAGTGGGTTCTGTCAGCAGCTGCTGCTTCTCATTCCCTTGGCTTGATGTCACAGTGGCGTAAAGTTTCTTTCACGGCATCTTTGTAGTGCTTCGTGGTTGACCTTGAGGTCTCTTTCCAGACTCCAGTATACTATAGACCAGCTGGCTCGGCATACGGCAGTCATCCATTCTGTCCCACCCATCTCAACTGGAATCTCATGAACAGGGATTCAGTACTGTGGACTCTGCACGTTCCAAAACTCCCATACTTTAGCTGCAAATATACAGGTTACCACAAGGTGGGAGCATACTCTTTGCTGCTATCTGGAAATCATCTAGAGCAGTGATGGCGAACCTTTTTTCCCTTGGGTGCCGAAAACGCTTGCGCACGCGCTGTCACGCACATGTGAGTTCCCACACCGATAATTCAATGCCTGGGGAGGGTGAAAACGGCCTCTCCCGCCCCCGCAGAGGCCCTCTGGAGGCCGGAAGTGGCCCATTTCCCGACTTCCGGTGGGCCTGGTAGGCCCATTTTTCGCCCTCCCCAGGCTCCAGAGGCTTCCCTGGAGGGCGAAAACACCCCCTCGGAGGCCCTCTGGAAACCTAAAATGCCCTCACAGAGCCTCCACACGAGCCAAAAATCAGCTGGCCGGCAAGCACATGCATGCTGGAGTTGACCTAGGGCAACGGCTCGCGTGCCGGCAGATATGGCTCCGCGTGCCACCTGTGGCACGCATGCCATAGGTTCGCCATCACTGATCTAGAGTTTTACACCCCAGAAATATTAATTCTGTCATAATTATGAAATACAACTTCGTAAGTACAAGCATTGTATAACCGTATCTGAAAGAGTCCATATTATTATAATGCCTGAATTGGAAAGTTATGTATATCACCAGGACACAAGTAAGAAAGACAAATTGTTGTCTTTTAATAGTAATTTTTCCATGTGTCGTCAATCCTATTTGATATACCCATGGCACTTTCATACAGAAACTGGATTTACTCCACTGCCCCTTTCAACCTTCCATGCTAGTTTTGTGCCCCATGGAAATATCCTCATTATTACCATTGTTGCAATACATAAGCCTATTTATAAGATGATCGGAACATCTTCCAGTCAGACAGCTGTAGAAACAAACACTAACAGAATCAATGGCTTGCTACCATTGTCCTTCTTATGTTCCTGCCTTTATTTTCTGGCAAAAAAAATAATGAAGTGGGGATGGAATTATGGAGGGAGGGAATGGCGGGAAGGAGAGCAGGAGATGACTTTCTGCTTGCTATAATATTCTACCACAAATGACTTCAAAGACCAGGTTCTGCAAAGAGAGGGAAGATCGAAAGAGACTGGCAGAGGAAGAGGACAAAGCCTTTGTCACCCAACAGCAAACAGCTCTTTCTGCAGATCTAGCAAAAAAGGTGCAAAATATGCTATCTTCATTAAAATTACTCTGGAGTAGCAGGCAACAAGACTAGTTACAGACACACTATCAAAATATAATGAAAGACCCAGGGCTGCATCACTGATACCACTTTGATATAACTCTATGGTGTGGAAATATCTCTTTAAGCAGAAAGCATTTCATTTACCTGCATCTGTATGAAGAGATGTGGCGAAGGATAGACCTTTTAGTGAATGTTTTTGTTGGAGAAGAAACATGCTCTGATTCATTTTCTGATCCTGCATTGCAGGCAGCTTTGAAATGAATAATTTTGATCAAACAAATACACACACACAAAAAATAAAACCTCAAACTTTATAAAGTATTAGATAAAGATTTGTACAGAGTCAGGAATCCTTTAATTTTTTTCAGCTTAATTAATACCTTCATGGAGGTGCTTGCTATTACTGGTTCTGACGTAACTGCAATTCTGGCAGGCTAACAGATCGAGAGACGTTCTGTTGATGTAGCTGTATGGCTCTTTGTGGCTTGCCCATTTGAAAGGATATATTAAGGCTGGTCCAGATTACAAATGTTTAATCTGGCAGGGATATGTAGTGGCCACTAAAGCAAATATTGTGTCATTAATATAGCACTATCCACAAATGGGCCTGGCGACATATAATGCTGTGTCTGTGGGCATATTCAAATTGCATAGTAGGTCCTTAACTAACCCCATTCTGCTAGGTACACTCATCTGTTGAATACCTAAACACAAGAGAATGAGTTGGAGATGTATTTTTAGCTTTAATGCTAAATCCACTGGCATTTGTGGTTACAAATAAGATTATTATACCAGGCAAGTAAAGTTTTTCTGTGGGTCAGTGAAAAGTGCAGGATTTTACATTTCAGCTTATTGAATTGTGTTTTTTATAATGCTATTATTGAAAACAGAAGTGTTTCAAATGCAAGAACTGAAATGATTGACCATAATCACATGCATGAGTGTGTGTGTGTGTGTGTGTGGAGAGAGAGAGAGTGTGTGTGTCACATACACATGCATTTCAGAATACATCTACATGGAGGGAAGGGCCAGTTTTGGGCCAGTGCTCTTCAACATCTTCACAAATGATCTAGATGAGGAGATAGAACAGGAACACATCACATTTGCAGGCAACACCAAATTGGGGGAGGGGGAATGCTTAACACTTTGCAGGTTACATTCACGATTCAGAAGGTTCTGAACAGAGATGAGTATTGAGCCCTTGGTTACAAGATGTACTTCAGTGGTGAGAAAAGTAAGATCCTGCACCAAGTCAGGAAAAATCACAGTAGGCAGTAGTTAGCTCAACAGTAGTAAATGTGAGAAGGTTCTAAGTGTCCTAGTGAACCACCACATAAATATAAGCCAGCAGTGTGCTGCAGCTGCCAAAAAAGCTAATACAGTCCTAGGCTAGCATCAAGATCATGAGAAGTGATAGTATTACTATAAATTGCACTAGTGAGGCCACACTTGGAATACTGCATCCAGTTTTCGTCACCACAATATGAAAAAGATGCTGAGGCCCAGAAAGAATATAAAGAAGAGCAACTAAGATGATAAAGGGTCTGCAGGATAAATTGTACAATGAATAATTAAGAGAACTACTGTAGGTGCATCTGGCCTAATGAAGAGAACAATTAGGTGACATGATAGCTGTCTTCCAGTACATAAAGGGCTGCTACAGGGTGGGGTTGGTGGGTTTGACTTATTTTCAAAAGCTCCAGAGGACAAGAAGCAATCGGTGGAAGCTCTTTAAAGAGAGATTTCCAACCTGGAACTAAGGAGAAACTTTCTGACAGTGAGAACAATTAACCAATGGAACAGCTTGCCTCCTGGAGTTGTGGGTGGTCAATCGCTCGAGGCTTTTAAGAAGACATTGGGCAACCATTTGTCCTGGAAAGTATAAGTGTCCTTCCATAGGCAGGGGATTGGACTAGAAGATCTCCAATGTCCCTTCCTACCCTATGATGCTATGACTCTAACAATATCTTAAACAAATGTCCAGAAACAGAGCTTTAAGCAACATGAGCAGCTTCAGGCTTTGACTTTTAAGAAACAAATTACAAGGAAATTGTAGAAATATTTCAGCATAGTATGATCTCTAAGTGACTATGATTCTATTGTTTAGATCTATGTTGGACAATGTATTTTTGTGGCCAAATGAACCAGTTCTCGAAATGGACTTTATAATATTTAAATAACACAAATGGCGATAAAACGTAGATAAGGTTCTATGTTACTTTTGAAGTTATTTTGCCCTAAAATATAGTAACTTTTCTGTTGCTAAATAGAATAAGCAAATAATAACAGCAGCAAGAAGACTGACAGTGTTTCACTGCCCTCTGTTGGATTTAAAAGGAAACACAAAACCAAGTCCTGAGACTGAAATGAGAAAAAAAGAGAAAAAAGTCCTTGTCAGGCCTGGAAGCCATTTTTTACCTTTTTGTATTCAGGCCTGCCACATTTTCTACTGTGGGAAAATGGGAGGGGGGATTATATGGAGTAGGTGATATGTAGTAGTCTAAATAATATTCTTTCCAGAAAGTCAAGGCCGCCGTGCCCTGCAGCTGTGAGGAAGTGACGGGGAGGCATCTTCAGTTTTGGATGGTGCCTGATTGGATCCTGTGAAGGACATGTGGGTGCTGGGCAGCGACTTGAACTTTTGTTTGGGTGGAGAAAATCTGGAAGCTTTCAGATTCGGGTTTTCCCAGATGTTGCCAACATGGCATCTCTAATAAATTGGAACTTTGAGGAACTTCTAGCCTCGGAGTTTTATTTCGTTGGGGGTGTTTATTGGAACGCTGACAGTCCTATTCTGGAATAATTCTTTGACTAGCATGAATACTACTTACACATCAGAAACATGTAAACAAAACAACAGAAAGATATAAAACATACAATAAACTTCATCATGTTAAAAAAAAGATGATCTTTTGTATGTTTCCTAAATCTGCTGTCTAGGGGCTAAATGTCCAGAAATGTTTCAGTATTTCTTTTTCTGTTGTTCGTGTACTTCAAGGGAATTCAAATTTTTAAGAGTGTAAATTCATTTGATTGATGGGAATTCCTTCTTCCTTTTTGCCACCTGCATTCTGGAGAGAGTATTTGTGGAATGCTAGAGCAATAGAGCATATTTTCATAGTCTGGAAAGAAGGAGAACACCAGGCAAGAAGAAACAGTCTATTCCATAACTGGAAACCACATTCAGTGGTAGAAATCTATAATTAAATTCTGCCCTGTATTTTTCTTGGCTAACCTTTCAAACAGCGTGCTTTAAAAAGGGAAAACATATAGAATTGTCCTCTGTATGGCACAACATGTCATCACCCTATGTCCAAATGGTACACTTTGCTTTTCTGAGGGTTATATTCAGTAGCCATTCTTCATGTCTCTTATCCTTCTCAACTAACATTTCTTTAGTTATTTTTTCCTACTTTCTCGGTAGCACTTAGACTTATATACCGCTTCATAGTGCTTTACAGCCCTCTCTAAGCGGTTTACAGAGTTCAGCATATTACCCCCAACAATCTGGGTCCTCATTTTACCGACCTCAAAAGGATGGAAGGCTGAATCAACCTTGAGCCGGTGAGATTTGAACAGCTGAACTGCTGAACTGCAGTGTGCACTTTAACCACTGTGCCACTTCGGTAGCCCAACTTTGATAATAAAATGGAACAATATATCATGGCACAGTTATTTGTCTATTCTACCAGATCAGATGAAGTCCAGGTCCCTTAATTTTTGCCATCTAGTGGAATCTAGGAAGTTTGACATTTCCATAGCATAGCCTCTATCTTCTATATCAGTGATGGCGAACCTTTTTTTCCTCGGGTGCCGAAATAGTGCGCATGTGCGCTATTGCACGTGCGTGCATGCCCACACCCATAATTCAAACCCCCCCACTCACCCCACCCCCCTGCACATGCGTGCACAAACCCCCCACTCACCCATTTCCCGACTTCCAGTGGGCCCAGTAGGCCCATTTTTTGCCCTTTCCAGGCTCCAGAGGCTTTCTTGGAGCTTGGGGAGGGCAAAAAACGCTCCCCCGGCCACCCTGGAGGCCCTCCGGAGGCCAAAATCGCCCTCCCAGAGCCTCAGCGCAAGCCAAAAATCAGCTGGTGGGCATGCACATGCGCACTGCAGCTGAGCTAGGGCAATGGCTCGCGTGCCAGCAGATATGGCTCCGCGTGCCACCTGTTCTATATCTTCCAGAAGGCCATAAGGAGCTGGCCCAAACTTTGGAAAAAGAGGACGTTGGGGCCTGAAGATGATGGAGAGCTTGAAGATCATGATGTAGAGTGCAGTGGAGAAGGATGGCTTGGGCACCAATTTTGGCTTTTTGCTTTTATTGAGGTATTTTTGTTGTTTGTTTTTATTGCCATTGTTAGCTGCCCAGAACTGTGTTTTTTTAAAAATGGGCAGCCAAATAAGTCTTATGAATGTAACTAACTAACTAACTAACTAAATACATTGAAAATAATTTGAGATATAAATTCATATATCTGAATCATCTATCCGTCTTGACACATTAACAATCAGTTCCATAAAATCAGCTATATGAAAATTAGTTGGAATGTAGCCATTAAAACTTAATTGAAGTAATTTATTTGCTTACAAAACTGAAATTTATCCATTGCTCAATGAAGGTAAAATGGGGTTGCTATGCATCAGTCTTCTGAAACCTGGAAAGAGATATAAGAAAACCAATCAAGTTTAGGACCCTTGTGTCAAAAGTGTGGGGAATGTGCTGGTGATTAATCATTAGTTTCCCACTATGATTCTAGTCTCCTGCACAACAGTAAGAATTTCATGTTTCCAATGGTGTTATAGCTTTATTTGGCTGTTTAGTTTTTGTGATTCTTAATATTCTCCTGAGCATCTTCCTGCCACATGCATGTATGTGCGTATGTTGTATCTATGTATTTTTCTTTTGCTGTTTCATTTATATATATATATATATATATATATATATATATATATATATATATATATATATATATATATATATATATATATATATATATATATATATATATATACATATATACATATATAGGATTTTTTGCTGATAAATGAAAATAAATACATATATACATATATATATATATATATATATATATATATATATATATATATATATATATATATATATATATATATATAATATACATTTTCTCTGATGAAAGCAGTGTTACACCCCATGATGAAAGTAGCATTTTACACATCATGATGTTCCATATGTGCATGCAACATCATGATGCATGTACAAAAGAGCAGGGCCTGTGTTACTTCAGCACAATATTGTTTTCATGCTTTGGTCCTTATCATGGAAGCCTTAAAAAGAAACATATTTATTTATTTGTTTATTTATTAATTATTACTTTTATATGCACCCCTCTCACTTTGCAAGTAACTCTCATTCCTGTAGAGTGACAAAGCAACAAATAAGGGCAGCCTAATTACATATAATCTTTCTTTTGCAGAAGATAGGACTGAACCTCCCCATGGATTTCCTAATGATCTGTTTATTAATGCATAATATTAGCATGATACAAACAAGCCTTTTTAAAAAGCCTGTGCTGTACTCAATACATCATCAGTTTCAATTATCCAAATCATCTCTCTGTCAATCTAATTCTAAAGGCTTTCAGACAAATTCAATTTGTTATTTTAGTGCATAGTGCCAGTTCAGCTTTGTAGCATTTGGTATAGCTCAAAGTTCAATTGACTGAATCAGTCAACCTCACTATTACTGCTCAATTGTCTTTGAAATTACCGTACATGAAGAAAATACATTTGTTTTCATTTTTATGTAAAACAAGAAAGAAATAACATAAAAAAAGAACTTGATTTAACAAGTTTAGCTGCTCTTTACAGCTGCTGGGCTTTGTAATATATTTTTAACAATGGCAACCTTTCAGGTATGTGTTGTATGTATGGAAAATATATTCAGTTAAAAGAAAAGAAGGCAGTTAAACTTATAGTCATTTGGTCTTTTGCTTAGCTGTCTAGTGTTCACTAATTCTGGCCTTTATAAAACCTCTTCCTACCTATCTATAAGTTGGTCCCAAGTTGATAGCTAGATAGGTAAGTAGCAGAGGTGGGATCCTACCTCTGATTGCCGGTGCGGTTAATCACTGAGTTCGCGGCAGAGCCGAAGACTCTGCTCGAGCGTGCTCCTGTTCGCGGAGCGGGAGCTTTCCCTGGGCGCTTTCCGCGCCCGCATGGATGCCGCCAACTGCGTTCTTTTGCCCTCTGCGCATGGGGCCATGCGCGGAGGGCAAAAGAACGCCATTGGCGGCATCCATGCAGGCGGGGAAAGCGCCCGGGGAATGCTCCCGCTCCGCAAACGGGAGCAGGCTCGAGCAGCGTCTTCGGCTCTGCCGCGAACTCAGCAATTAACTGCACCGGCAATCAGAGGTAGGATCCCACCTCTGGTAAGTAGGTAAGTAGATAGATAGATAGATGATAGATAGATAGATAGATAGATAGATAGATAGATAGATAGATAGATAGATAGATAGATAGATAGATAGATAGATAGATAGATGACGGATAGACAGACAGACAGTTCTCTTAAATAGTAACAGCAACTACCAACATAACACACACTAAAAATGTGGGAGAATTGTGTTAGGAATTTGTTGTGTGAGATCATGCAAGGGCAAGGGTTGTTTTGTGACTCTAAGAGCTTTAGTGGTCCATAAAGTATGTCCAAGTTTGAGTCATCAACCTCTGAGGTAGGGGGAACTAAGGCAGAAAGTGACCAAATATGCATTATGCTATTGTGACCCAAATTCAGACTCCATATATTTGTGTGTGATATTGTGACACAAATGGTACAGGGCAGAGATGGTATTATGAGATTACAATGCATGTATTGTCATATTGGCAACATTGCTTTTAGGAAAAAATAGGGTTAGGATTGGCAGCAGGAGAGAAGTTGCTAGAGGATTAGACTTAGACTTAGAATAACTTTATTGTCACTTTGAATGTACACTAATCGGCATACATTAAAATGAAATTTTGTTGTATACAGCTCTCAAAGGGTCACCACTTTCAATATACACTACATAAACATGACAAAATAAATAAATAAATAAATAAATACAAAATTATGCATATACCCACATATATTATGTCACAGAGAAACAGCACAGTCTAGTTTGGATGTATACATGTACATGGCAAGAAAAAAAGAATCTTGAGAGTTTACAAGACGGATGGCATAGGGAACAAAAATCAGATTTTTGTTATAGAATCTGGTAGTCCTGCTAGAAATACTTCGAGACCTCCTCCCAGAGTGGAGCAACAGACACAGACCATGAAGTGGATGTGTGGGGTCTTTAACAATGCTTTGAGCTCTAAGCACATAGCGTTTATAAGCAGTATCCTGAATGACAGGAAGTGAGCTTCCTATAATCTTCTCGGCTGTCCTCACCACTCTCTGAATGGACTTTCTCTCTGAGGCACTGCAGCCACCGCAGATTGTAAGAGACTGGAAGATCATAAGAAAACAGAGTAAAAACTGGACTGTGTGACTTGCCCTGAGAATTAGTGTTGGTCCCTTTTTTGATTACTGTGTTATACATGTTTAAGCTGGCAATATAGCATAAGATTCATAATGACAATGCTTGTATTGTGAAGTTGTGACCCAAATTTCAGAAAATATTGTCAAACAGGAATCAGTCATAGAGCAAATATTTTAAAGCACACGAAGACTTTAATGATCACTTTAAGGCTTCTTAAGCATTGATATGCATAAATGAAACTTCCATTTGGGCAGAGTCTTTATTTTAGGCTACTTGAAAATGGGTTTAAAAGTCTGGTGGAGGTGGTAGGGAGATAAAGGGGACCTTATCCGATCATGCTGAGGAGGTGAAATGTGCTGCTCAACTTTTTTCCTAGACATCTTTCTACTGCTTTCAGGCTGCCCACATTTTTCAATATGTAAAGGCCAAATGAAGGGAATGACATTCTGACTCTTTTTTTCTAGACTTCAGCAGAAATATGAGACCGCAGATAACCAGAAGAATGATCTTATAATGAAAGACAATACCTTTTTTTAAGCAGCCAATTGGCACCAATTTAGATAGCTGCTAGAATCTTATACGGTACCCATAATTATTTAGCAATTGTTCTGCCCAGAAGGATAGTAAGTAATTAACATCTGGAACACTTATATACTACCCACCATGTCTCATTATTTGCCTTTAGGCAGCAGGAAATTAATAATGTCCTTTGTGTCCTTAACTAAGGGATTTTCCAGACCATCTGTTATATCCTTACACTGTTATGGAGCTGAATATACAGCTGTTCTCTATTTCTTGAAGAGAACCAGACAGTCTTCTTCACAGCAATGGTTCTGCTGTAGGCTTATTGCATTTTCCCAACATTCATGCCAGTAGACTGAATGACTATGAAAATGGAAAACACAACATTTCCTCCAGTTACAGTGTCAGTTGTGACTGTTAATTATTATAAAAACAATGGTTGCAGACATGTTATATAGGCACCTAGCAGACAAAACCAGTGACATAATAAATTATGAGCACTGCATTATCTTCTCCCTCCCTTGCATAACATTTTAACAGACTGTTAAATGTTCCATGTTTCTGTTGCAAAGTGGCTGAAATTAGTCGCATTCATTGAATGCAAAATGAGATGGATTTCTTGATAATACATCTAAAGAGCTATACATACTGTGCTATTAAAGTCATTGGGCTTGGGGAGAATCCCATATTATTACAGACTGAAAGTTAGCAATAGCAATAGCAATAACACTTAGATTTATATACCGCTTCGTAGTGCTTTACAGCCCTCTCTAAGCGGTTTACAGAGTTCACCATATTGCCCCTAACAATCTGGGTCCTCATTTTACCAACCTCGGAAGGATGGAAGGCTGAGTCAACCTTGAGCCTGGTGAGATTTGAACAGCTGAACTAGCAGTCACTGAAGTAGTTGCAGTGCTGCTTTTAACCACTGCGCCACCTCGGCACATCAAACAAAGTTTGATGTGATGACACAACATACTGGAAATGAAACAAATGATGATAAATTAGAAGAATGGGAACATTGATCAAACTGTGATGAATATATTCCAAGATCCTGAACAGATAAATAGGCAAAATCTTGCCAGTAGGGAGAATGTAGGAACATACATTGTGATATTTAATCTCTTTTAAATAACCCATTTAACATGAACCAATGTATAGATAGCGGTGTTTTTAAAAATGTTGCTTATAGGCTAGCAAAAGTGGTAGTTTTATATTAAGAATGTGGGTGGATTTAAGATCTGTTTTATAATAGACTGCTTGCTTATGTTTGAGATCTAAAATGTAAATAGTTTAAAATACCTTTTTTCCTCCCAAGCCACAAATGTTTTGTGAGCCATAAATTTGTAAATTTTCTTGAATATTTTGAACATAGCTCATCCAAAATCAATATTTCTTCTTAAAATTTTGTAAGTGTATCTATATACACGGTACACTTGTATTTGTATTGGCATACTTAAGATTTTAGATGGAGGCAGGGAGAATTGCATTCTAAATGCAGTAGTATACAAAAAGGGAAGAAAATTCTTAAACTGAATACATGAGCATATTGATCCGCTGCTTAAACTTGGGAGAATATTTAGTATTTATAACAATCTGATTATAATTACACAAAGACTGTTGCATTAACTCATAGATACCGACAGTGACTCCGACATTGATACACATAAACACAGATGCACACAGACACATGTGGGGTCCTTGATGCTCTCTGAGGTAACTTGGTTTCTTGCAGATGAAAAGAAAGAAAACAAGCAACCCCAGAGAGCACCAAGGACCCCTCATTTCAAGCTACAAACATTCTCCTTTATTGATACGGACAGATGTACATAGTTCAAATTCGAATCTTTACGGTCTATGAATGTGATGATAGACCTCTGTCTTATCATCCTCTAGGTTCCACCCTCCATGTCTTTTTTTCTTTTATGTCTGATCATATCACTATGCCACCATTTTGTGAGCAATGCTGAGGAATTGCCGAGTTGGAAGGGTCATTTTAAGCCATCATGCTCAACCGTCTGCTCATACAAGAATCCAAATTAAAATATTCTAGTAAGATGGCTGCCTATCCTTTGCCTGAACAAATCCAGTGAAAGGAAGGTCACCATCTTACTAGGAATTGATTTTTTTTTTGTCAAAATGCTCTTGCTGTTTTTAATGTTCAGCTGGAAGCTACCTTCTTGTAGCTTAAATCTATTATTCCATACCATCTGTACTGAGGAATAATAGAGAACAAGCCTAACCTTTTTATGCTACATTCTTTCAGATATTTGTAAAATAATAGCATGTTCCTTCGGCTACCTTTTGAAGAACAGCTCCTTCTTTATGGGATGTAGTTTCTAGTCATCTAATCATGTTTATTATGTCTAATATAGCAGTTTCAATTTTCTTCTTGAAGTGTGATATCCAGAACTGACTCAACACTTGGGGTGGATTCTGGCCAATTTATAATACAATGGAACAATTAGTTCCTATGATTTTGAAATCTTTATTTCCATTGAAAGTGCATTTGCCTTTTTTTTGCAGCTGCCTCATACTCAGTTTCGCTATTCCAGGATTATTTTTTTCCATAATTACTGTTGTCAAGCTAGTTATTCCCCTTTCCAATTTGATGTTTGCGAAGAACATTGTACTTGCCTCTGTTAAATTTCATCCTTTTAGTTTCAACCTATTTCTCTAGCCCAGGGATTGTTACACAAGGTTTGTGAAAAAAGTATTTATGTGTTCAACTTTTTTTTAAATGCCTCAGACATGATAGCTGAGTTTGAACTTTTGAGTATTGCTAAACTTACAAACTGATTTTTCACTTGCTGCCTTTTTAGCACACAGACAAGTACTCTATGAACTTCCAAAATATTGCATTTAAAAATGATTATATTACAGAATGTTATTTCCAAATGAACTTTTATAGGCTTGTAAGTGAAGTTCAGTAATTTAATACGGTACATTGTTCTAGATATCTAGACTTTTAACCATGGAAATGTTTTAGTAGATGGTAAAAGAAAAGTTAAAGAAGATCTATCTTCTAGTAGATCTGAAAAAAAAATTAAGCCTGAATCAAGAAAATAGGAGGAAAATTTTGTATCTTTTGATTGGACAAATGTTTTGTTTTTACTGGAAAAGAAATGGTCTCAGTGTGCTATTTGTTAAACATACATTCTTACATCTGAACTATACCTAAATTTAGGATTAAGCCTACATGTTTTGACAGTCTTTGCTCTTATTGGTTCAATGAGGATTCCTGGCTTATGTGTGATCTATTACTCGCTTGAATTTGCATAGTGGTACATAGACTGTATCACTAGTTGATACACTCTGAGGACATCCAGTGTTTACATTAATTTTTCATGTATAAAAGTGTCCCTGTATTTTAATGACATACCCAATAAAACTACCACTTTCTTAGAAAGGTTTTATTAAAAACATATACAGCTAAAATGAATTCAACCTAAAAGCACACTTACCCGAAAACTGCAATATAATGTATGATTCTTATAGCTGACTATTTCATACTGTAGCAAGCTGACTATTCCAAAATGTATTCATAAACAGGAGTTAGTAATTTATAAAGATATTGCTATATACTAAATTTCCAGGAGAGGGAGTAAGGCATCTACAGAGACCTTTCCTAATTTAAGTGAACACCATTGTTAGCTACTTAATTTTGAATTTCGGCTACCCAGACTCAAAGCAGGAAAAATTCTGCTTTAAAAAAAAGTCATAATATTTTGTACAGAAAACATTTTGCAAAATTCTGATAGTGTCAGAATTACATATATGAGAAAGTTAAAATGTTTTAAAAACATTAAAGTTCAGTTTTATCTGAGAATATATTATATCTGAGATTGCATAATAATACCCAGTAAATCAATCTATTGTGCAATCCTATATTTATTTGGGTGGGAATAAACAGAACTGAATTAAAATGAAATTATAGAATAATCCTATGTTTTCTCCCAGAAGTAAATTCTACTACGTTCAAGGTAATTTACTATCTAGTAAATGTAATTTAGGATTGCAGGCTCAGTTTTTTTCTTGCATCATATAGTCCATCAGTATTTGACCTGTACTAATTCTTGTTGTGTAAAATTGTCCTCACATACTGGTATATCATAAAGTTTATTAATGTGCATACTATCTATTTATCATCTACAAATAATCTATCTATCTGTCTGTCTGTCTGTCTGTCTATCTATCTATCATCTATCTATCTATCCTACTACCATCATGTAGTTACTTGTTCATGGAATATCACTGCCTCCATAAATCAAGTGTACTTACAGTGGTATGCTTACCGGTATTTAATTTGGTATTATGTGTCAATTAACAAGAAACATATGGATCAATACATTCTTATAAAGGAACAAATGTCACTGTTTTGATATTATAATTGTCTGTCTCATCCTCACTGTATTCCAAACTGTAGAGAATAAAGATGATGGCCTTGATGGAAAAATCTATTAAGATGGCAATAAGGAGCTAAACATGAGTTGAGTCCAAAATAAGAAGTAGGAATTTATTTTATTTTTTATTTATTTATTTTGTCAAAACATGTACAAGGTAGCAGGTATGGTATAAACATAAACAAAAGCAAAGTAGGTACAGGTAAATTTGGACAATAGGACAGTAAGATAGGGATGGTAGGCCCAATGGTGTGCTTATGCACGCCCCTTACAGACCTCTTAGGAATGGGGTGAGGTCGACTGTAGACAGTCTGGGGTTAAAGTTTTTGGGGTTTGGGGAAGAAACCACAGAGTCAGGTAGTGTAAACCTCTCAGGTTTAGACAAGTCCTTAATTCACAGGTGTGTAAGAAAGTACAGTCAGATTCTGTTAAGAGTCCATCTTAATAAAAGTAGTTTTAGATTTCATTAGAGTCTGTTTCTTGGTGTGGTCAACATTTAGGGATTGACAACAGCACTTCAGGCAAACCTGTGTATTGTTGGGGTATAGTGTTTGAAGGATCCTTGTACTCTCTTAGCTTGGTTATTTCCCTGCAGATGTTTCACTACCCAAACTAGGTAACATCATCAGTGTTAGTACCAATGAAGCTCAGAGAGCACCAAGGACCTCCCATTTCAATCCTAAACTAGAAATATTCTGCTTTATTGTTATGTTTGTAATATCAAGATATGGGACAGAGAAAACTAGAATTAATCCATACTATTTTTATACCCTAGATATTCCTGTATCTTCGACTAAAATAATAATTTCCAACCTGATTATCCTCCAAATTTATGGACGTCAACTCAGTCATGGAAAAGCCATGGGGTATTTGGAAGTTCACACATCTGGGGAACACATGAATTCAGGAAGACTGACCTAAGTTGTCTCACATGTTTATATGAATATAAAGAGTAGACTCTTCAGCAGTTGGAAACTTATATCAGTTAATCATAAAAGATGTGAGCAATGTTATTTCTTACAGATTAAATTCCTTATGGCATATCTTTTTGTGGGACAAATGGATAAAGATACAGCAAAGAGCATTTACTTTATTGACTGCCCAACTCCAGTGGATTCTTTTGCATCTCCACATTTGACTCTTCTACAATTGTCACCTAAAGTACAATATATGAATGGGAGGTCTGTAGATATCACAGGATTTAGGAATAGATAAGTTCCATCCATTTGATGGTTGCAACAGGTTTTGCAAGGCAAACTGGCATGATTTCTCAACCTTTGCAATTTTAAGATGTGTGGATTTCAACTCCCAACTTTCCCCAGTAGTCATGGGTTAAAGGTAAATATATGCTTACGTTTCAGGCGCCTGCATCTGCTTTACTTCTTTATCCCTCTCTCCAATACTGAAATGCTGAGCCCAACCTGAGGGTAGCAGGAGAGATGTTTGTGAATGGCATGTTCATTCCAGGCAGCATCTTTTGCACTTTTGATTTAAGTGTTATATAAACATTTGAATTCTGTTGGATGCATATATTTGGAATTTACCAGCTTGTCCATAACACATTGAAAGAGAATATTGGATCTGATGAGAGAAAGAATTGAAATACAAACTTCTATGGAATTGATGGGTTTCATCTTTTCTTCATATTGTCTTATGTACCTCAGTACGCCAAATTTTCATGATTAAAATATTACTTAAAATATTATTGTTCTTTAAAAGACTATAATAATGACAGCCACCTTAACAAGTATTCACAACTTTTCCTCTACAATTGTTATCCCCATTTGATGGCCATTATTGCTACAAGTTTTAAGAATCCTAGTTGGTAGACTTCATATTTAAAATTGGACTGATATCAGATCTGCCAACTGAGGTCCTAAAAACTTTTGTGCAACTTAACTTGCCTTTATGAACCAATGAAAGCATAAAACGGAGTACTGTATAGACTGAAATATAGCTATAATAACATTCTTGAAAACTCTTTTATTTTCATTTAAATATATATTTACAGTATATGATCGTTATCCTTGTATCACAGCCAAAGAATTGGGGCTAAGGAGAAATATTTTGCCTAAGGACATTAATGAAATTACTTTTAAGGATATTGGTGATCTCCCAAGTCATGATTCGTATATAGTACATGCATTGTATGAAGTCACAATTCATATACCGTACATGAAAGCTCTTCAGATGCTAATCTCTCACTTGAAACTGGAAATGAAGCTGGCTTTAAAAAAAATCAGTTTCAATCCCCTCCTTCATTTTGACTATAGTAAAAATGTAGTAATAGTATTGGCTATAGTAATGGCCCAAGATTGTATCTGGAGCACCTTATATACTTCTCAAATAGTGAGTTTGCCTGCATTTTTCTGACTGGCTTGCACCTGCCAGTCAAAGCAATTGCTGCTTTTGTGTGTGTGTGTGTGTGTGTGTGTGTGTGTGTGTGTGTGTGTGTGTGTGTGTGAAAAACATAATGCTATTCACAATGTTAGGTTGTAATACACCCATGCGCTCTCAATTTTAGGAAAAGAAATACTGTTTTGCATTGCTCAAAATTTGCCTTCCTGTTGCAGCTATACAGCTACAGAACTGTTCCAATAATATATTGGTTATTACGTTTGCCTCATATGTGAAAGGTTCCCAGTTTAAAAAACGCCTTTTTTTAATTGCTATTTTTCCCCTTGAGCTACCAACTTTCTTTCTTTGGTGTTGTTTTGACTGTTCACCAGTGACCCGTTTCATCACTCTTGCTGTCACTTGAGATAGAAGGGTTTGGTTCCAGCTGCCAAGCAGCCAAATAGATAACTGCTGCCAAGGACTTATCACAGTATCTACCTGAGGCCAGATAAAAATTAAAGAAAACAAGCTGCAATATTTCAACGGTCTCCCTGAAGACTATTAAAAAAAAAAGCCCAGTGGAAATGTGAATAGCTAGGAAAAATATTATTTGTAGTTTCTTCCTGGTTGTGAAAGACAAAAAAAGTTTTGTTTTGAAGCTGGGTTTTGTGTGTGTGCATATATGTGTATTTAATAAACCAAAGCAAATCATTATTTTGACAATGAGTTCCCACCATCATGAATAACAGGCTGTATTAATGCCCACAAGTAACCAGGTTAGTTAAAGATCTAGCAGTTTATATATCGGTACATTTGTCTTATTTGGGGAAGTTAGTGGTTCTAAAGCTCAGTGAAACCCCCAGGAAGGTTCATTCCGAGGAAGATTCATTCTGAGCAGAGCATTTAGCTCAGTGGCCTAACCAGGAAAAGGATGTGGTAGAGCTAGAGAAGGTTTATAGTGGAGGGCAGCTAAGATGATCAAGAGGCTAGATAAACTTCCCTTTTAAGAAAAGCTATGACATTTGAATTTTTTTTAAGTCTAGAAAGAAAGAAACTGAGAGAAAAGATGCTGAGATGTACAGAATTCTGCATGGTATGGAAAAAGTGGACAAGAAGAAGCTATTTTCCTTTCCCAAAATGCTAGAACCATAGATCAACCAATGAAGTAGAATTCTGGAAGAATCAGGGGTATAAAGAAAATATTTTTTATGCAACATGTAATACTTTGGAATTCACTACTGTGAAATATGGTACTGACCACCAGCTTGGATGGCTTTAAAAAAGGTTGAACCAATCCTCAATCCTGGGGATCAATAGTTATTAGACCTGATGGCAGTGTGACTGCCACTGAAGCAGAGGTGGGTTCCTACCGGTTTGGACCGGTTCTATAGAACCATTAGTAACTTGGTGGCCTGGGTCGCTGTAACCTGCAGCGATCCAGCCTGCCACGCCCCCGAGTCGGTTCTCTTGGCAGCGCCATAGGCGCCGCTATCTTGTTTTTTGCTTCTGCTCATGCACAGCTTTTTTTTAGTACTGTGCATGTGCCCGCCCATACAGCGCATCCCTGAGCGAACCGGCAGTAGCAGAATCTGGAACCCACCCCTGCATTGAAGGCCACTTACTAGGAGACTAATGGCTTCCTTGTACAGTTGGTTGGCTACTATGAGAACAGATTGCTGGACTAGATGGGCAGGGATCCAATCCAGCAGAGTATTGCTTACAGTTGTACATTGAAATGGACATGGAGACCACTGACCAGGGAATGAATATGGTTATTTCTGGATGTAACAGTGTATCCAATCACTGGAAGCATTTCACTAAAATCACGTGAAGTGCAGCAAAAAAGTTTTTTAGCTATTCTTCTATTAGCAAGAGAAAAATGCTAGTTTTAAAACAATGAAAGATGTCATGGCAGCAGGTGGCATTTGCTGCAGGATGTGTTGGGTTTAGAATGATATATTCATTTCCATCCTCCTATAATGCCAGGGGCTCGTGCTTACACTACAGTGCAGATTTCCCCATGGTTTCTTTAGCAAACTTTTCTTTCTGTCCAGCTCTCCCTAATTCAAACCAAGTGCTAATGTGTTTAACAGAACTGTTAATGTGTTTAATGGATCTGATTTCCACCCAGTTTTAAAGGTTTTTTTAACCTTTCACCAGTACAAAGACACTATATTATTAACTTAACCCAGATTTCAATATCCAGCCAGTGTAAATAACCGAAACTCTTGCCCTGCTATTATGACATTTCTTTGTACATTTGGGCTTCCTGTGTGGTTCAGGAATGCACTGCAGGGCTGTTCCTAAGAATGTCTTTATGCATGCTACTAATTATACACAAATGGCCTGTATATAACATGTCTTCCAATTTCCTTCCCCCCACTGTTTATGCAATCAGTAGAAGGTCACAAAAGTGACTTACATGTTATGATCTTCATCCAATCATGGTGGAGACCGCTCTGCCTAGCCTACAATGTATAGATTAGCATTTCTCATCCTGTAATGCATACCCCACAAGTGGGACTCTAGTTTTAGAGTAAATCTAGAGTATAAGTCACTGAAACCTGTAGGGTAAAATTTAAATATAATAACAGAACATCTGTCCATGCTTGCAATCATATAGATGAAAAAGTCCACTTTTTTCCTATCTTGGAGGGACTCAGACAGAGATAATTTAAGGGACTGAAGAATATGCAGCTGTACTGGGCCCCAGAAATGTAATGATGACTGCTAAGCAAGTGCCCTCCCAGCTCCCCATCAGCCCTACCTGCTACAGTCATCCCCTTCTTGCGGTCCCTGCCAATCTTCTGCACTTTTTTTTTACACCTGTACCTCCATCCTTTCTTGTACAGTCTAAATGCATGAGATCAAGCTGGCAATAGAGGAGGAGGAGGAACACAATAGTAATGTCAGTTTTGTGGATATGGAGGACATTGAAAGAAAAGCATTCTGTTATGGCAGACGTCACTGACAGATATAGAGGAAGCACACGATCCTGCCTGCCTACAGTACTCAGTGTCCAAAATCCAGTCTGTTTGTCCTAGTCAGTGTCTACAACATCTTAGATCCCAATGGCTGTTGCTACCCAACCACTGTCTGGCCACTTTTCAACTCTTCCAGCAGCATGCTATCCATACTAAACTTTTCTATTTTATTCTTAGAACTAGGAAGAGTGCTGTCCTTACACTCAGGTTTCTTGCTGTTGCTTAGGCATATGCGGAGTCATTGCATAGCTACTAACGAGGGTCTCCTTATCGGAGAATGTGGACAGAGATAGAGCTGGTCCAGGTAGATACAGTCTGTATGGACTTTGAAAAAAAACTTTTGATATTTCTCACCAAAGACTCTGGAGGAAGCTTAACATTTTCAATTAAAAGGACAATCCTTCCAAGCAAAGGTAACTAAGGGACAGGAAATAGAGAGTAGGAATAAATGCACACTAAGATATTCTAGTTACAGGAAGACTCCCATGTTCTTTTATGGTATGTGTGTGTGTGTGTGTGTGTGTGTCTGGTGCGTGTCTGTTTCTCTTTTTTGGGAGTAACTTAAATTGTGATAGAGGTTTTGTAGAAGTGTGGGGGACAGAGAGCAATGAAAGAAGCATTTCAAAAATAAAACTAACTTCTTTTTCTCTTTGCCAAAGAAAGTATGTCACCCTCTAATCAAAATAATTTGATTTTTTTTAAAAAGCATGCAAATAAAAGAAGTATTAAGACTTTTATTTAATAAGTTTCTAACATTTTAGTTCCAGTTTGGTGGATACTTCATTTTGAAGACACAGTTTATAATCTCTTTCTTGTAAGACTCCATCTTGGTATTAACTGAGAACTGTTTGTATGAGCCTCCAATGGAAAGACAGGGGTGTATGGGGTGCTCAGGGAAGGGTAGCACCTCTGGGGTAGTGGCATGTCGTGTCCTTTTACGGCAGCTAATTTTAGGGCAGATTTTAGGGCAGCTCGTTCACCTTTGGTCCCCACCTGTCACTCAGCTCTCACCTGTGGCTCCTAGCAGCTGTAGCATGCGCAGCGGCCACACCCCGGGCAACAGCTTCGACAGGCTGGCCAAACCAGGTTGAGAGTAGCCAATGAGTCATTGACTTTTGGTGAGATAGGGACTTGTCTATCCTGAGCATGTGAAGACAGATTCTGGCAGACTGAGCGGATGAAACCTACTAAAATAGGACAACGGTCATGAAGACAGTCTCTGTAAGTGATGTGTTATGCTAAGAGCACCGCAACACACGAAAGACACCCTGGTCAACCACTGCGCCCAGCCCATCTCCAACTGTCTCGACTCTTGTCCTGCTATTTGGAGCAAGATGGAATCTGGGAAGAGAGAGTGAGGCTGACTATGTGCACCTCTCCCTCACTTTAATCCAATTCACATGCAAGTCTTGACATTCCCCCCCCCCCAATTGATAGATGTCAAGGTCCTCTTCGAATATGATGGACGAACATCATCATCAATGGAAAGACTATATGTGCACAACTTCAAACATTCCTTATTGATGTCCTAATAATGTTAATGTGGGGATTAGTATTTTAAGTAATATCAGGACAACACAAAGTGCTGCTTAGCTTGATTGTCTACATAAAATATATACAAGAAGGTTAGGATACAATGTTTTTATTTTGTACCTGGGTTTATCTTAACTCTACATACCACTGAAATTTAAGTGCTCCCTTATAATTTACATGAAGAGCAATCAATTATATCATGTTAATTCAGACCTCTCTTTGAAAATGCTGGTACAGTCAGTATCTCCCAGACCCCAAATCTGTTTGATATGCCATGTGATTAAAAACATTTGATTGAGAATTGACCAGGTAAGTCAAATTTATGCAGCAGTAACAGGCACTGCTGATTTCACTTTTATAAATCTTCCTCTCCGTCTTAGTTGAACATACAACGAAGCATGAAAAACTTCCCAAATATTAATGAAAAGCATTTAAATAGGTGTACGTGAGAAATACTCACAACGAGTAGGAGTTAATTGAAAAGTGTAAGAACTTCTTGGTTCTTTACCCATTTTGCCAACGTTTAAAGTTGTTTCAGTATATTCTTGCAAGTTTATTTACGAATCTGATCAGCAAAGTAGTCTACATTTTGCTTAAATATAATGCATTTAGTATTTTGAGGTAGCATGTTTTTCAGTGTGGGAGTTCTCATGAGGAAAGTGAATGTTTTATGTATGCAAGTTTTGTGGTTGTGCCACTGTGGGACTGTGGTTTTGGTGGTGATTACTAGTTCTCTTCATTGCCTAACATGCCTCTTTTACCACTTAAACAAGCAAGCTGATGTTGTGGTGAGGCCAGCAGCCAAAGGATAACGAGTCAAGTCATATCAATATACAGAAAGCAATTCTGTATATATATTTTTTCTTACCATATCAAGCTATAATTAGTTAGTACTTTGGAGAAAGGATACTTTGTCCAGACTCATATTCAAGAATATGAAAAGAAATAATCTTGTTTAGCAGTAATAAACTCTTAATGATAA
Source organism: Diadophis punctatus similis (assembly GCA_023053685.1). NCBI lineage: Eukaryota > Metazoa > Chordata > Lepidosauria > Squamata > Dipsadidae > Diadophis > Diadophis punctatus. The sequence continues at coordinate 171,930,300 of JALIGW010000003.1, forward strand.
AGGACAATTTTTTTCTGTTCATATTTTGTAAGTTAATTTACCTAATTTATTCTTAAAACTATTCAATTATATCAGAAATAAAATAATCTGTGCTTTTCTATCTTAAAAGATGCTTACAACCATATATTAGAAAATTAAATACAAAAAATATACTACATTGAAAATTGCTTTGCAAAAAGAATGTTTGGAAAGAATATGCACAAAATATACATACTTGAAAAAAGTGGCCACAAAATGTCATATTATGAGAATTTGTTATTAAAATGTTAGGTGAAAATATGGAATGGAATGAATGTAAAATTTGGAAAGTCCCCTGGGAGTTGGGCGGCATAGAAAATTTATTAATAAATAAATAAATAAAACAAAAAACTTAACAAAATCAGATTTGATGATTTTGCCTATCCCTATAATTTCTGTTACTGTACCATAATAATGAACTTTTTTTAATTTTTAGCACAATATTTTATTTTTAGCACAAAATTAATTACTTTTTGTTACTTTTAAATTTTTTTGATTATATACTTTCTTTTAAAAGTCATGAATAGTAACATTGAAGCACTGAGCTTCCAGTGGGGCTTAACTGCGATCTGATCATCACTGGAGGAATGGAGATGGCATCATGGTGGAGATCAGTGCCCAGTGAGTCAATGCTAGATTTCCAGATAAAGGAGAGATTGTGTAATAACATACTTGTTCTCCAGAGAGCAGTACCTGTAAGTAAATTGCAAGAAATGAAAATTTTGTGGCTCACTTGCAAGTTCTGTGGCTGTGAAATGTGAAATTCCATTGATGTTCTTAGCCATGATGAAGTCTTTATGGACAATTACCCCAACCAACCCTAATTTCTTAGGCATACTTGGGATTATTTTACAGGTTGAGACAGAATCTCCTTTGTTGCAAGTAGGATTCCTCTTGGCAAGTTTCTTTTTTCTTTTTCTAGAATACAAAGTTGAAAGAGAATTTAAAGATTTAAGAATATTTGGCAAAAGCTTTAACAAGATACGATTTGAGAAAGCTTGAACTGGACAAATATTGTATTTTTTTTCTACAAAAGTACATTGGAATATCTGTAACTGAATTAGGCAGTTGACTTAGACGTTTCATGGGAATGTTTTTACTTATTACTAAACAATGCAGACCAGGGGTGGGTTCCACTTACCTTCATCACCGGTTCGCATCGTGACATTTCGCTCACGGGCGCACATCTACCTGTTCGATTTGGCTACCGTGCATGCTCAGAAGCAGCCATTAGCCCGAAACACAGCTGAGGAGCTCATCAACTGTGCTTCGGGTGAAGAAATAATGGTCAGAATTCACCCGCGGGCGAGAGGGCCCTTTTTCAAGCCGCAAAAAGGGAAAAATTCACACACAAAAAAGATGGCGGCGCGCATGGACCAGCACCGACAGTGACATCATATGCGGGTCGCTACCGGTTTGGGCAACCCGGTCCGAACCAGGAGGAACCCACCCCTGATGCAGACAATTGGTGTGTTGTAGACAATTTGGTTTTACAAAACAAAAGATACAGGTAACATGAGCAGACTGTGCTTCTGATTGAAATCATAGTGATGTGGATGTCATTACAGCATTAAAAGTGAAGGAAGATAAAAGAAGAAGCGGCTTTCCCTTTCTCTTTGTTTGTGACTTTCCCTTTCTCTTTGTTTGTGACTTTCACTTTTGGATTGTAACATAATGGCTGTTTAAGACTGCTAAGCGTTTGGTTCACTCGTGTGTTTCCCAAGGTATGCCACAGGGGATGACCTAGTCAGAAAGAAAGATGAGTGGCTTTCCTGCAACGTCATCCAGGGCCCTCTCCCTCTTCTGAAGCCGCCTTGCAAACAGGCATTGCAATTGAGAGGCTCCAGTGCCAGCAGGATTCTAACTGTCCACACGGAGTGCTGGCTCATTTGCCACTGAAGTGGTACCTATTTATCTACTCGCATACAACATGCTTTCAAACGGCTAGGAGGGCAAAAGCTGAGGTAAATGGAAGGAGCTCAACCCACCAGGTGGTGCTAGGACTGGAACCACTGTAGTAAAGACCATCTCCATCATCATTAACCCACTGAGCCACTGTGCCTCTGAACATAATGGTGACTCAAAAGGCAGCACAGAAGGGGAGAAAAAGATCATTAGAGTAGCCTGTGGAGAACACTACTCTAGATTAGATTTACTTCAGAAAATGTTAATTAACTTGACAGCAAATTGGCTAAGTCACGGGAGACTAAATTTTCAGTTTTTGAAAAAAAAGGTGAAAGACATATAGAAATAAAAGAGGAGATAAAAGGACTTGAAAAAATGAAAAAACTAAGTAAAATAGATGTCTGAAGATATAAAAAGCCAATGATAAAGTGGGAATTTTGGAAAGTAAGAAATAAATTATAGCTAGAGAGTTGGATAATTTAAATAAAACAGGTTTAATGAAATATGTAAAAACTAAAAACAACAGACACATTCAGTCATGAAGTTTTATTGAATTAACTATGGAATACAAAAACGTATTCCCAATTTTTCTAAATAATATGTTCTACCTTTACTCTTTCTCAATATATAGATTTCCAAAGGATTGTTGATTTCTCAAGTATGATTGATGGACTTTCAGTATGTCTAAACCTTTAAAATGCCCTCCATGTGCATAGTAATGTTGAGCTGTTTACATGGAATTTACTTGTTCCATAATGAAATTATATCCATGTAAATTTAGTAACCATATCGGCATCCAAGGCATCACTGAAAAAGGAAAAGCTGCTATGCAACTGAGAATGTGTAGTCATTTTACACAGGAAAGAAAAGTGTTTATTTTGCCACGGCATCTACCAGTACTGAGATGCCTAAATCCAGTTCCATGCTAAGTCTGTAGAGGAATGCCTCTTTGTTGAATACAATAACAGGATTTGCTAGTTCTCACCTTTCTATTCCTCGTCAGTGCTCATTTTCTGATCTTTACCAGTTTATCTATTAGATTCCCTTTTTGTCTGCATTCTGCTTATTCCTCTTGAATTCTCACTAATCTTGTTCTAGTCTTTTTCTTTTGTGAAAGTATAAAGTGGTCATATTTTCCAAGCTTCATCAAAGTCCAGAAAAGCTGATTAAAAAAGGATATACAACGAAGTCTGCATTAGCTACATTCCAAGAAATAGTAAACTAGAATACATTCTGATAAGATAGTTCATTTCATTTAGTCCCCATGTTTCCTTTCCCTAAGCTACCTGTTCATTTACTTCACATAGTTTATTCCCTGCACTCTTGTCATGTTCCTGTACAGTGTGCATTAAAAGAAATTGCTTTTCTAAATTAAAAAAGATAACATTATTAAACCTTTGGAATTAATGCTTTGAATGACATTTTAAAAGAACCCTTTAACATATTTGTGAACACAAAAAGTTAGATCTTTTATCCAGATTGCTAACAGGCCATTAAAAATATTATTGCCTATGTGATTAGATGAGTGGTCTCTTTAGCATCTGTAGAAAAAAAAGTAGAATTCTCTAATTTTACAGTATAAAGCTTCTGTGCATAGATAATACGATAGTTTTTTATATGTATAACATTTAGTAAGGAACTCAAAATGAACAACATGGAGAAAGTAAGGCAACATTACAGATTAACATTATTTTTAATGCAAATGTACAAACAGGAAGAAGTACAGGAAGAACCAATTACATAAATATTGAGACCTGCCTTGTGACTAATTTCTGATTCTTGAGAATAACTTATGAGAACTAGAACTTTACATTTCTTTGACCTATCATGATAAAATGCCTACAAAGTATCTATGGAGATTCTCAGTCATCCAGGTCATGGTTGTCCCAAAGGTGCTTTTTCAAGAGGCAACTGGACTTTCTGGTTCTTCAAAGGAAAACCAGAAAGTCCAGTTGCCACTTGAAAAAGCACCTTTGGAATGGCCTAAAAAGTATCTATATGTTTTTGTGGCTTTAAAAAATTTGAATTGGATACAAGTTGCAGCAGTTACGTCATTATAATAGCATATATCAAATTTTATACCATTTGGTACATAAAAATTTTAAGTTACAACCCCTTAAAACTTTATTAATGTGCCCATTTTTTTCATCAAAATACATGAAACTTACAACTAGAAACAGAAATCATACAAGAGTGCAAATAACTCAGAAACTACAGCTGGTACAGAATATAACAGCCTGCCTGTTTGTTGGGAACAGAAGCTATTGCAGCATTATACCTATACTCTATTTATTATTATTATTATTATTATTATTATTATTATTATTATTATTATTATTATTATTATTATTATTATTATTATTATTATTATTATTATTATTATTATTATTATTATTATTATTATTATATTTTTATTTATTAATTTATTATTATTTATTTATTTATTATTTATTAGTGAGACTTATATACCGCCTCATAGTGCAAGCACTCTCTAAGCGGTTTATACCATTAAGCAATATTGTACTGGTTGCTACTGGTAATAGCTGTCCTAGCCCAATTCAAAGTGCTGATTTAAGTCTATAAAGAACCTCACAGCAAGAGTTACCTTTGGAACCATCTCATCTCATTCTTCCATCTTATGAACTCATCAAGAGAAGAGACACTATGGATGCCAGCTTCACAGAGTTGAAGAAACCTGGACCTGATGGCACACTTTCCCTATGGTGATCCCAACATTTTGGAAATCCTTTGCCTTCAGAGATGAACCTGACCCTTCACTATAGCGCTGCCACAAGGCACTTAAAATTATACATTGCTCAAAGTTGTTGAATTTTTAGTAAATATGTCAATGCTTGGGTTTGCAATTTCAACTTGCGATAATACTGCTAATATTGTTGTTTGTGTGTTCTGGTTTTCATGGGATTTTATTGCATTCTGTTATGCAAGGGGCAATGTATAAAAATTTAATAAATGATTAAGTGATGTGAGTCAGATTTATTAATCATTGTTTTTCACCCTCCAACAAAATGATATTGTATCTGCTACAGGAACAATGTATACAGGAAAATATAACATTGCCATTTTAGTAAATTAGATGTTATACATTAAAGTAGACTTTAACAAAGTTCTGTTACTATGTCATAGTGTTTAAATGGGACAGGGGGAAAATGATTACATTTTTATCTTGAATATTTTACCGTAAAGATAAATAATGTAACTGAATCCTGATCATTAGGTGGCTTAGTCGTATTCTCAGTCTAACCTACCTGAATGGATTCTTGTGAGTATAAATAAGATGGGCGATATGTATGTTCTGTAAAGTCAGACTATACATGTAATACATAATCAACACACCAGCAAGCAACACAATCCACCAAGTGCAACGGGACCCTGGCTCCATTTCTTCGCAATAACATTTCGCTTGAAACCACCTCAGATTCTCCTCCTTCCTTCCAGCCTGAATAATTGCCCATTGACCTGTCTCTGAGAAGAGCCTGAGTGACACTGGACCAGCCTCTCAGCGAAGACCCTGCCATGCGGGGAGGGGGCGCGGATGATGTTGGTGGGTGGCTCCGGAGTCCCATTGCCCACAAACCTTTCCCCGCCTGGGATACTGGGGAGGAGTGAAGAGGCCGGCCGCGTCACGGTGGGTGTGCGCGCCTCGGAGCTTGGGATAAAGGGCTGGCAACGAGAGGCGCTCCGCTCCCCAGCAGCCGGCTACCCCCCTCAGAGGCGCGAAGCTCGCTCGTGCTGTCGAGGGAGAAGGAAGACTAAGAGGCATCACCGCGAACTGCCACTTGGCACAAACTTGGGCACAAACTTGGGAGCGCACAAGTTGGCAGCAGGCGCCTACGCGCTCCTAACAGGGCCGGAGATAGCCCGTCCTTTTCTGCCACTTTTGCTGCAAACTTCAACGGCGCCCCGCGCGACCTTCAAAGCTGTGTAGCTCCACCGCGACCCGCTCTCAGAAAGAGGCCCGAGGTAAGAACCTTCCTTCTTGGCGCTTTGCTGCAAACGTGCGCGTGCGCACACTGGCCAAAGTCCCAAGTCCCAGCGCGATTCTTTTTCTGCCCGCTGTTCGCATCTCTGTGAAAGAAAGCAGTCCTTTGAACCCAGGGGCGAAACTGCCCGTGCATTTTTAAGCTTCTCTCCCACCCGGTGGCCTCCCTGGAGTTCGGCGTCGTTCCCAGAAACAGGAAAGAAGAGTCATTGTCCCACTGCAGTGGGGGCTCGTTGGCTCTTGCGAACAAGATAGAGAATAAAAGAGAGGGGTGTGGGTGGTGGTGGTGATATTGAGGGACTTTTATCCTTCTAACAAAGTTGTTGAAACCTACGGATTTTAAAAAGTATTTAATTTCTTGTAATAGAGATGTGATTTTGCAAAGCAGGGGAAAATACATCATTCAAAGGTACATAAAAGCTGCTTCTTTTATTTTTCATCGGTTTGTATCATTGTGCCCACTTTCCATTTATTAATGAAATGCTTGTAAGTTCCATTGATTTCTGAGAAAATTGTACCTTCCTTATTGCAGGTATGCAGAATAATTCAGATTATTTTTCTACTACAGTTTAGAAAGAACTCTAACTGATCTTTTTTTTTGAGGGGGGTGTTGCCTGCTTGCTTGCTTTGTCAAATACCTTGAATAATACAATCGTGCCTACTGTTCCTGTCCTAATGTACCCATATATTCATACCTCTTTTACTCTTATTTATGCTTGTACTATTACATATATATTCAATCATGTTTTACTGTTTATACTTTGCTTATAATCATATATGCTTGACAAATAAATAAACAAATACAAATACAAATATGAATTGTGACCAAAGGTTTGAAAAATGCTCATTAATTAGTTCTAAAAATAGAATGTTTTTGTTCAAACTTACATAAAGTTCAGATCAGTTTTAAATACTTTGGTGCCTTAACTGAAACTAGCATTTAGAACAGTGCTGCCTGCCCAAACTTTTCCTTATTACCCAAAATCCTCTTATCAGAAAATCCTCTTTATTCAATGTAGATAAAAATTTAAGCCAATTTAAATGTCCCTGAGTAATGGGTTCATGTATCGTTAATCAAAGAAAAACCATTTTCCCCAAATTTGGGATAATTTACCCAGATTTGGAAACCACTGAATTAGAGAGTTCATCACAAGTTTAAATGTCTTCTGAATGACTAAAAGGTAGAAATATAACCCGTAATGTTTTGTATATAATTGTGTTTGGCTTGCAATCTAAAATGATTATTTTTTTACAAAAATATTTTTCTGCAGACCTCCTTAGATAAGGTATTTTCTTTTTCTATTCTTTAAATTCATAGTTCTTTTTAAGTTACCAAAACTTTTTCAGAAGAGATTTTGAAAGACGGTAGAATTGTAAGTTAATTATATGGTTTTTTCCTTTTTAAGTACTTTCATAGGAAATATTAGTTTCTTTCAAATAGAGCCACAGTTATGCATTTAAATAGTCCAACAGAATGCTAATGAATGGAGATGAAGATAAGTTGCCATTCAGAATCAATGCAAATATGATCTCTTTCCTCTTTAGTTATGACACTGGCACAGCTATACTTTCACTGCTATAAAATAGCTTGACTTTCTTTTGCCATTTCAACCAACAGACCTGAAAGAAGCTTTTGTTTTGGATTTAACCCAGAAGAGTTTTGACATCATTCATCATGAACAGTGAAGAATGGTTTAGAGTAACTGCTTTGCTAGTCATAGCTCAAGCAGTTTCTACTATGGTGCTTCCCAATGCAACAGTATTTGAGGACATGCTGGAAAAATACATGGATGAAGATGGTGAATGGTGGATTGCAAAGCAAAGAGGAAAAAGAGCTATCACCGACAATGATATGCAAAGTATCTTGGATATTCATAATAAATTACGGGGTCAAGTTTATCCACAAGCTTCCAATATGGAATACATGGTAAGGGTCTATTGTTCTTCATCTTCAGAAATTGTGTGGAGGGAATGGGCGTGGAGAAGAACAAAATGACAGAATGGTTTCTACCTTTGAACAACCTAGAAATATTACCTACTTGACATTGTCTATGCTTTACAGCATTTTCTCTTTATCTTTCATGAAGTTATAATAACAAAATAAAACTTCCTTTTCTTATCAATTTCATGGTTTCTTCCAGAGCTGTTAAAATGTTTTCTCAAATTCACATTTTTAAAGTTATACTAGACAATTGGCTCATCCTTTCAGAGAACTTTACTTATCTAAATGGATAGACAGAATGACTATGGGTGGGCAAAAAAAGCAGTGGGATAGGAGTGGTTTCTATCTTCCTGTTAGCTTCCCCATTCATTTTAATTTTGGGAAACTGGCAAGGAGGGTGGGAAATTATGATCACACGACTATGGCTGACTGTGGTGCACTGCAATAGCTACAACTTTGTGCAACTAAGACAACTTAGTGGTGAAGAAAAAGACAGTTGATAAGTAGACTGACCAAGAAAAGGAGACAACTAGTATACAGTAATCCCTCGCTATATCACGGTTCACCTTTCACGGTCTCGCTGCTTCACGGATTTGCATCGTGCATTGTGTTCTGCATTCTGATTGGCTGATTGGTAAAACAGCTTGCCAAGAGCAGTGAAATACACGTGAGGCCAGGGGTGAAATCCTCCCGGTTCGCACAGCTCAACAACCTGGTGGCGTTTGCGGCGCGGGGCTTCCCCCACCCGCTTCCCCCGCCCACCTGGATGTCGGCATCTGCGTTCTTTTGCCCTCTGCGCATGCGCAAAGCTGAAGTTACTACTTCACAGATTTCGCCTATCATGGGTTCTTTTTGGAACATAACCCCAGCGAAAAACGAGGGATCACTGTATGTGGAAAACAAGGAAGGAAGAGAGGGAGGAAAAGGGTGGAAAGGAATGAAAGAGATGAGTGGGAAAGAGAGACTTAGCATTTGTGACATAGTAAAAATTTTGAGTAAAGGATAAAAAGGAAGAAATATTGAAATGAAATGAACAAAAGCAAAGTGTGTTTCTAAAAGAAAGGGGAATGGATGTAGGAGATTGGAATAGGTTTGATCTTACAGAGTGAAATTGATGAATATAGTCATGGAAATGAACGTGAAATATGCATGAAAGTTAAACTTTATCTCCCCCCCCCAAAAAAAACCGACGACACAAGTTTGACAACCCTGGTATAATGTGTATGAATAGAAAAATACTGCTGGAAAGAATATTGTCAAAGAACAAGGATTGGTTAAGATCAGGGATGGGTTTCCCTTACCTTCCCATCACGTCGGAAATGCGCATTTTGCAAGGAAGTGACCCTCTGTGCATGCGCAGAAACCTTTGTGCATGCACAGAGGGTTTTTTGCCAGTCGCTTTACAGGAGTGGTGACAAGAGAACCGGTTCGGGGGTGTGGCCAGCCGACCATTGCTGCCAGTTTGGCGAGCAGGGGCAAATTCTCGCCACCGGTATGGGTGAATCGATCCGAACTGGCAGCAACCCACCACTGGTTAAGATTGACAAAAGATTGACAGAAATAAAAGACAAAAAAAGAACAGTGTGATGTTCATGGACTTAAACCAGTGATGGCGAACCTATGGCACGCGTGCCACAGGTGGCACGCGGAGCCATATCTGCCGGCACGCGAGCCGTTGCCCTAGCTTAGCTCCAGCATGCCTGTGCGCGCCGGCCAGCTGATTTTCGGCTCACACAGAGGCTCTGGGAGGGCATTTTTGGCTTCAGGAGGGCCTCCTGGGGGAACAGGGGGCATTTTCGCTCTCCCCAGGCTCTAGGGAAGCCTCTGGAGCCTGGGCAGGGTGAAACACGGGCCTACTGGGCCCACCAGAAGTCAGGAAACAGGCCACTTCCGGCCTCCAGAGGGCTTCCGGGGGGTCAGGGAAAGCCGTTTTCGCCCTCCCCAGACATTGAATTATGGGTGTGGGCACTCGCACGTGTGCGATAGTGCGCGCGCATGCGCTTTTGGCACTGAGGAAAAAAAGGTTCGCCATCACTGACTTAAACAATCACTTTGAAAATTTGTGAAGAGGGCTAAACAAGAATCTCCAGCAGAGAGAATAGAATTAAAAATAAATGGGGTAAAATAATGTGGGATAAAACTGAAGTAAGGAAAGGATTATTTCATAGATAAGTTTGGGAAAGTTAGTGATATGTTGAAAAGTGCAATTCAAACAAAACAGAACACAGAATTGATAAAAAAGATAAAAGGAAAGTCATAAATGCTGTGAGAATATTGAGAAATGGAAAGGCTGCATGTGTTGATGGTATAAGTGAGAAATGTTGAAATATAGATGCATTTGAGACTTCGTTAATATATGTGCGAAGATTGTGTTTGTTTCTGATGATCGGAAAATAGCGGTGACACTGAAAGTGTGATTCAAAGATCATTAGTAGTCTGCAGATGCTTACAAGACATCCACTCTCCCTACATTCTTGGGCCAAAGCCAGTTCACTGACTCATCTGGTGAGCGCTGATTGCTGCATTGCTTTTTGCCTCCATAGAATGCCAACACTAGAATTCATTTGTGACTGACAACAGTAATTGATGCGCTAAAGTTACAGTACAGATAGCTATGTGAGTGCATTCAGAAATCATACAAGAGTGGATTGGTCAATAACAAGTACCATAGCAAGAACAATAACTGTGAATGACACAATCAGCTCAAGAATAAAAGACGTATATAAAAATAGGGTTCATTGAACTGAAGATCATTCATCCTTGATAGCTAAATAATCATATTTTGGAACAGGAAGTTTGTAGTCAGAATTATTGTAATGGCATGGTATGTATAATAGCAATAGCAATAGCACTTAGACTTATATACCGCTTCTTAGTGCTTTACAGCCCTCTCTAAGCGGTTTACAGAGTTCAGCATATTGCCCCCAACAATCTGGGTCCTCATTTTACCGACCTTAGAAGGATGGAAGGCTGAGTCAACCTTGAGCCAGTGAGATTTGAACAGCTGAACTGCAGATAGCAGTCAGCTGAAGTAGCCTGCAGTGCTGCACTTTAACCACTGCGCCACCTCGGCTCTTAAGCGATAAATAGATAGTTAATTTTGGTTTAAAGTTTTAGGATAAAATTTAATTTTAAAAAAGCATTTAAAATGGCAAAAATTGGAAGGGCAATGTAATAATCTTGCTTGCCCCCCAAATATGAACTTGCCTGCCCTTAAAGATAAAAAAGAAGACAATATTCTGGGAGATATCGGTAGTCTCTTAATTTTATGCATGTTTAATTAGTCTACAAGTGCATAAAATGTAAGATATTCTTTCCAGTGGTGGGTTCCTACAGGTGCGGTCCACTCTATAGCACCGGTAGCGGCCCGCTGGTGACATCACAGTACCGGTGCGGTCGGTTGCTGGTGCTTGGGTGCCACCATTTTTTTAAAAACATTTCTTCTGTGCATGCCCAGAAACCTGACAATTAAGTCTTTCCCCGTCCCTTCGCTTGAAAATAATAACAAGCTAACATTTGACACTTTTCCTCCACTTTGCCTAAAGCTTCCCAAAGTGGACGTTTTCCGAAAGCTTAACCTTTTATACTGTTAATTTTATACAATTTTATACTGTTATTCTTTATACGAAAACATTGAGGACTGTTAAAAGATACTGTTCTTTCAACAGTCCTCAATATTTTTGTCTAAGGAATCCATGACTGAAACCAAAAATGCTGTATGAGATTTGCTTGTCTTTTAACTATAGCATTTTCTGCATATAAAGGTTGCTGTGTTGCCATGGTGTAACACGCACTTTGTATGCAAAGCTTTTCATGTAAGGTATAAAATAGCAAAAATAGTAGTAACATCTCTCTGAAATAACTAATATATGACCAGCAAGCCACACCCACAAAATAAGCTACGCCCACAGAGTGGTAGTAAAAAAATTAGGAACCCGCCCCTGCTTTATACCAATGATAAAGTAGCAAGCAATAAAATAAAAACTACAGAGATATTTTTAGGAAATGTATTTTGGAAGGAGTTCAGAAGAAATCTGGTTAAAATGAAATATGATTATGATAGTGAGCAATATTTGAAAAGTAAATGGCAGTTACATAGTAGGCAGGTGCAATTCAGATTTTTTTCTTTAACAGTTTACTGTGAAATAAATGAATGTAGGAGAGTTTATTGTATATACAGTATGCTGATTTTTTTTAAAAGTATAATAAAATGAATAGGCTTTAATGATGGAACGTTTTCTGCCATATAAAATTGAAGGTTGGTTGAGAAATGTAATAAGATTATATACAATGGAAATAAACCAGGTAGAAGAATTAATTATATGCTTAGCCCTGGTTCAACATTGTTTAGGGAAAAAGACATAAATAAGTGCTATCCCCTTGATTGCTTAAAACAGGGGTGTCACACTCAAGGCCAGTGGGCTGGATCCGGCCAACGGGGTGCTTAGATCTGGCCCATGGGGCAACCCTGGAAACAGTGAAGGACCGGCCTGCAGTGCCTCTGCCAGCAAAAATGGAACTCCTGGGTGCTGTTTTCACTGGCAGAGGGCTACAGGACGTCAAGCTGGCCACACCCACCCCAGCCACGCCCATCCCAGCCATGCCCACTCAGCTCCCCGAGGTCAAACACAACCCTGATGTAGCCCTCAATGAAATCGAGTTTGGCGCCCCTGGTTTAGAATATGTTGGCTGATGATGTATCCTTTGTATGCAGAATAAGTTGTGATGTTGACTGAAAACACAAATGGTTTGCAGAGAATTTAAATAGACTGTTTCAATTCTAGATAGACTGTTTAGATAGATTATTTCATTCAAGCAAAATGAATAGAAAGGAAATGTATCAACAACCAAGGTAGTTGTGTTTGGAAGAAAAAAACAGAGTGAATGCTTGCAAGTTGTAATTAAAAATTAGAGTGAGCAAATGAATTTTGTGCTCTTTAATGCGATATTGACTAAAGATAAAGAAATAGATGGAAAATGTACAAGCAAATGTTTGTAGAAAAAAACTGGGTCTGATGTGATCTATTGTGAGGAACAAAAGTGCATTAGATGAAACAAAAATGATTGTGTATAAGTGTTATTCTGCCCACTTGGTCAAATGGAAGTGAATATTGAGCATGTGAGGAGAAAGATAAAAGTAGGTTGAATGTAGTTAGATTGTGTACTTGAAAAGTATCTAAATAAAAAAGGTATGAAGGAGCATAGTACACAAAAGTGAGTGACCAATATAGAGAAGAAATGTTGAGATGGCTTGGTGATATAGATGGAATAAATGGGTATTGGATCACAAAACAAATATAAGATGAGTGGATATGTTGAAAGAAAGCAGAATGGATCATAACGTACAGTATGTAGGAACAGTGAATGGGTTGAGAAGAAGTTGCAGATAAAAAAATCATGCTTTGGAATTGATGAGATCCTCAAAAATATATATATGAGAAATTTAAAGAATGAACAATATTCTCTAAAGAGTGTAGTCTTGACATAAATAGACATTTTTGCAAGAATAGAACAGAGTTACAGTAAATGGCGCCTCAGTAAACTAGAGATACATTTTCTTTTCTTATGTAACTTGCCTTCAGGATTCGCACCTGTCAGGAACACAGTAAGTATATGTTGCACATGACCCCTTACTACATATAGAGCTGAACAGTCTCCTATCTCAAATATTCCTTTTCTACCTTACACAATGTTGGTTTCTTCTCCAAATGGAAAAGAGTATCCCCGTAGAGAAAATGAAGTTAGAATTGAGGAGGAATGACTGCAGTTGACACAGTTATTGAAACAAGAGTTTTATTGACAGTATCACAACTCAGATAAGATAGAAATATTGTTTATCAATAGAGTTGAAAATAAGCTATAGATTTCAGTCCAGTTGATTTCTGTTCAGAAGCAGAGATGGCATATCCTTCACTTAGATAAAATGTCTTGGGCTGGCCTTGTTTCCTTAGAATGAGTTTGAAACTTTTTCTTCATTTCATAATTGGATACTAGCTATTTTGACACAGTTATTAAGAGGCATATATGTCAACCATGTTTAATCATCATGAGCTGAAGATACACACAGACACAAACACACACATATCTACATACTTATACACACATACACACATATATTAAAACATCAGAATGTAATTAGTTTATTTACCTAAATCAGGGGTCCTCAAACTTTTTAAACAGGAGGCCTTTGGTTGACTTTTCTTTTTACTAGATCATTTTTTCCGTTGTTTAGGAGTCTAGTGGTCCACTTCAGGAAACTCAGTTTTGCAGCAATTAATCTCAGCCCCAAGGAGCTTGAGAAATCTCTCTGTCTCTCTTCTCTCTTTCTGTCTCTCCCTCTCTTTCTCTCTGTCTCTCTCTCTCTGTGTCTATCCATCTCTCTTTATCTACAGTATCTTCTGGAGGCGGGTAAAGTGAAAAACAGGCTGTTTTCGCCCATTTTTGGCCTCCTGGGGCATCTGTGTGCCCCGTTTTTCAACTCCCCCGCCTCCAGAACGTTTCTGCAGGCCAAAATTGTTGGCCTTACCTTTCAGTTCCAGTCCACGGAGCTCGTGAAGGTAAGTCCTGCACTCGGTCGAAGGGTGGGCGGGGCGATGTGGGCGGGGCTGCCTCGTGGTCCTGTGCGGGCCGGATTAATGGCTTTGGCAGGCCGTATGTGGCCCGCAGGCCGTAGTTTGAGGACCCATGACCTAAATTAATGAACAGAAATGTCTTTGGACAACCCTGATTCCCTGGCTAGGAATTAGAGATGAGCACTCGCCCGCTAGAGTCAAACACAATTGGACAGGGGAAATCTTCACTTTTTTTTATATTGGTTTCCTTTCAGAGCTTTTGGTGAATGTGTGTGAGTCAAAGTAATGCTGTAACCACATAATTCAGAGGTCTTCAAACTTGGCAACTTTAAGACTTGTGGACTTCAACTCCCAGAATTCTCCAGCCAGCTATGCTGGGTGGAGAATTCTGGGAGTTGAAGTCCACAAGTCTTAAAGTTGCCAAGTTTGAGAACCCCTGACATAATTGAAGTCTCTTCCCTTTTTTGTCTGTATTATGGATGATGCCTGCTTGCTTTGTGTTCTTTAGTACAAATTGTACTAAATACTGCTATTCCAAAACATAACTGGTTGCATGGATTACACCAGTTGACATGCAAAAATTATGTTTTGTTTCTGGAGTAGTTTCTGTTTTGCTTCTTTGTTTGTAACTCCATCATTGAGAAATCTGATATCTGGAAAAATATGGTTTTCAAACAAACTTCAAAATAGCTTCTAGAATACATTCTTGTTCATCCCAGTTACATCTGGATTAATGCAGTTAAACATTGTACCTGAAATAAATTATTTTGAGATATTGCCTTACATATTCTGAAGCACTGACTTAAAACATTTTGAGAAGTAAAGAATCTAACAAGTGAAGTGACCAGTCTATTTAGACCAGCATACTTCACTTTTCTATTTGAATAATCTTCAATCTGGCTAGTTCCTCAAGGATCACAATAAACATTACAGGTAGTCCCTGACTTCCAACCATTTGTTTAGTGGCCATTTGAACTTGCAACAGCATTGAAAAAAAACTATTCCATCACTGGTGGCTTTTAAGAAGAGACTGGACAGCCACTTGTCTGGAATGGCACAGAATCACCTGCTTGAGTGGGGGTTGGACTAGAAGACCTCTAAGCTCCCTTCCAACTCTGTTATTCTGTTATTCTAGTGTTTTAAGTGCCTTATGGCTGTATTTCATATTTACGACTGTTGCAGAATCCCCATTGTCACGTGACCAAAATTCAGCCGCTTGGCAACTGATATATATATATATATATATATATATATATATATATATATATATATATATATATATATATATATATATATATATATATATATATATATATATATATATATATATTTATGTTAGATGCAGTGTTCCGGGGTGATGTGATCACCTGTCAAGCAAAGTCAGTGGGGAAGCCAGATTTACTTAATAACCATGTTACTAACTTAACAACTGCAGTGATTCACTTAACACCTGTGGCAAGAAAGGTCATAAATGGGACAAAATTCTCTTAACAACTGTCTGGGCTCAATTGTGGTTGTAAGTTGAGGATTCCTGTAATAATATCCAGGCTAAGGTTTTTGTTCAGAAAGTCCTTAAATACAATTAAAGTAAATGAAAACCTTTTATCAGAAACAATAGTACTGGGCAATACAGAGTAGTCAATATATACTAGAATACAGGGGTGGGTTCCTCCCGGTTCGGACCGGATCGCCCGAACCGGTAGCAACCCGCTGGTGATGTCACTGTCGGTGCTGGTCCGTGCGCACCACCATCTTTTTTTCATACTTTTTTGCGAATTTTTCCCCTTCTGCAGCTTGCCCGCGGGTGAATACTGAGCTTTATTTCTTTGCCTGAAGCATAGCTGATGAGCTCCTCAGCTGTGTTTTGGGCTAATTCCTGCTTCTGAACATGTGCGGAAGCCAAATCGCGTGAGGGGATGCAAACCGGTGGCGAAGTTAAGTGGAACCCACCCCTGCTAGAATGATTTGTAACAGTGGATATTTTTTTAGTTCGCTAAGATTATTTTAATCCATTTTGGGCAGGAATTTACCACAATCAGTATGAAGTATTAACTGTAGCATTTTGGTAACTTCCCAAGAGTTAGGATTAGGCACTTGCATTACAAATGAATACTGTAGGGGCTTCTGTTCACCAGTGCAGCTCCTTTATTTTTAGAAGCAGGCAATCTATTACTTCACTTTTTTTTCTCAAAAAGCTATGTGGTCAAACCTTTGACAAAAGCAAAACACAGTGCACAACTCCTATTATATGAAGTAAGATGACAGTTTTTGAATTCTTGAACCAGAATCCTATTTTAGTTGTCATGAAATTGCTGTTTGTAGTCATAAATGATCACATAAAATTAATGCAAATTTTAAAAAGAAGAAAAAGAAATACGTGTTGACAGCTATCTTTTGGGGGTCGGGAGGCCAAATAATGTTGTAAGTGCTCAATTTAAGGAAATATATAGTTTACACAAAACAATGGATCAGTGGAATGACTTGCCTCCAGAAGTTGTGGGTGCTCCAACACTGGAAGTTTTTAAGAAGAGATTTGGAGATTTCATTTGTCTGAAATGATATAGGGTTTTCTATCTGAGCAGAGGGTTGGACTAGAAGATCTCCAAGGTTCCTCTCAATTCTGTTATTCTGTTAATGGTAGTGAGTAGTGGGACCATTTGTTCTTCAAAGTGACATGATAATCTAGAAAGGTAAGTAGGGGTCACTTATCAGCAGTGAATTCATTTACCCCTATCCCTATCTGAATTATAAGAGCAACAAGTTATAATATTCCCCATCCATGACTGTTTTTTAATTTCTTAATAATAATTCTAGTTATTTATGCACAGCAAACGAGAAAGGTACAAGGTGAGACATTAGACTGAGAGAAAGGACTAGTCAAGGAAGAATAGTGAAATCAACTTGTGAGAGGATAATTGGAACTGCCTTTTGCCCACATAGATTTTAATCCATGTTCAGTAGCATTTTGCTGGCCATATTTTTACTTTTTGGAAAACCTGCTGACAACTGTACTTCAGAAGAATTGAAAAAAGAAAAGAGAAGGAGGGAAACACCATAGGTAAGGGATGCAGTTTTTAAAATAAATGAATATAAAATTATAAGAGGCAGCTGAGAAGACGCAAAAGAAACCTAAAAAAGGAGGTGTCAGGCAATTGAGAAAAAAAGAAATTAAAATCAACCACAGTTGCTTAGGATCACTTGTGGAGTTATCATCAATCCAAGGGAAGCATAGAAAGATTGTGATCTTATTTAAATATGAGAATACCAGGAAATCACATGCTGTAGACTGTAGCTGGAGTGCAAAGCAACTTTTTACAAAGAAAATGTACTTTGTAGACCATTGGCATCTAAGTAAAAGTGGGGTGGGGGAAGAGAAATGAGGAATCCAATAAAAAGGATATAAGAAATAGGGGTTCAGATAGGGAAATTCAGGGAAGCAGAGGACATAAATAACAGTAGAGCAGAAGGAACACAACTTAAGAAAGGGAATTGGCAGCATAATATGTTTCTGTTGATATTTCTATTATTAGAAGAGTAAAATTACAGCTGAGAGGAATTCAACATAGGACAGTGCTTGATGTAAGTAGATAAAACAGCTTTTCTGTATATGTACTTTACTGTATAAAAATCAATAGTGTTTTTTTTTCTTCACACCATCTCTTCCTTTCTGCGAATACAGTTCCCATTTTAAATTACAAGATATCCTGGCTTGTGAAGTGACTGATTTTCATATGTGGCACATTTAACTAGAAACTATTTCAAAGTGAAAATTATCTTCCTCCTTGGCTTTCTTGTTTCCTGCTCAACTTCAAAGCTTAGTGGAAGTGAATGAGATTCCATGCTTGAGTCTAGAGGCTATTGACCTAGTATCAAAGGGCTGAACAATGTCAACTTCTGTTTTTATTCTTATCTTGAACTGTTCATCAGTACAGTCTACATTAGATGGGTGGCCAAGAAAGCAAATAGGTACTCTTTGTTGTGATATCTAAGGATACAGAGACAGGAATGGTTTACAGAATATAAATACAACTAAGAAAAATGTCAAAGTAAAAACAGGTCTGTGAACACAAGGAATTCACAAACATTATCACAATTGTTCCACAAGATAGAGATAACTTCATCATATTTTATTTTTGCAGTTGTTTAAATTAATTATGATAACAAAAAGGACAGCTGTGAACTTTAATCTATACAGGAACTTCTTTAGTTGAGATTAATTACATTGGCAAAGGTTTATTGGAAATATTTAGAAGATTTTTCTCCTCCTAATTTATGACATTACCACACTAGATGAGGAAATAGAAGGGGAACTCATCAAATATGCAGACAACACTAAACTGGCAGGAATAGTAAACACTCCAGAAGATAGACTCAAGATCCAGATGGATCTTGACAGAATTAAACACGGGGCCCTATCTAACAAAATGAAATTCAGTGTAGGGAAAAGTAAGGTTTTTCACTTAGGCAAGAAAAATCAAATATACAGGTACAGTTCAGGATTGGGTTCCGGATTCTTCTACTGCCGGTTCGCTCAGGGATGTGCTGCGCGGGTGGGCGCATGTTGCGTGGTGCATGCATGCATGCACAGTACTAAAAAAAGCTGCGCATGCGCAGAAGCAAATAACAAGATGGTGCCTATGGCACCACTGAGAGAACCAGTTCGGGGGGTGGCAGACCTGGGTCTCTGCCGGTTCCAGCGACCCAGGCCGCCAGTTACTAATGGTTCTATAGAACCGGTCCAAACCAGTAGGAACCCACCTCTGGTACAGTTTATGTGAAACCTGACTCAATAGCAGTAACTGTGAAAGGGAACTTGCAGTCTAGTGGATAGTTAAATATGAGCCAACAGTGTGCTGCAGCAGCCAAAAAACCTAATACAATCCTAGATAGCATTAACAGAGGAATAGAATCAAGATCACGTGAAGTATTAGTACTGCTTTATAAAACCTTAGTAGGACCACACTTAGAATACTGCATCCAGTTTTATACATATTATAAAAAATATGTAGAGGCTCTGGAAAAGTGCAGAAAAGAGCAACAACGATGATTAGTGGGCTAGAAGCTAAAACATGAAGAATGGTGGCAGGAATTGGGTTTCTCTAGTATAGTGAAAAGAAGATTAGGAGTGACATGATACCAGTGTTCCAATATTTGAGGGGCTGCCATAAAGAAGAAAAAATAATGAATGGAAATTAAGCCAGGAGAGAAGTAGTGAGAACAATTAACAAGTGGAACAGCTTGCCTTCAGAAGTTTTGGGTGCTTCATTACTGGAGGTTTTAAGAAGAGAATAGATGTCACTTGCCTGGAATGGTATAGGGCAGTGATGGCGAACGTTTTTTGGCTTGGGTTCCAAAAGGATGTGCGCGTGCACGATAGCGTGCACGCGTGTGCCCACACCCATAATAAATACCCTCCCCGTGCATGCGCACAACCCCCGTGCTGCCCCCCGTGCATGTGCACAGGCCTCACTTAAGCCTCCGGACTTCAGTGGGCCGTTGGGCTGTTTTTTGCTCTCTCCAGGGTTCAGGAAAGCCTCCTGAAGCCTGGGGATGGGGAAAAATGGCCCAACGGGCCAACCGGAAGTTCGGAAACAAAACGGAAGTGGAGCTGCCCTACTACTTACCTTCAGATAGTTGCAGCCAGGCCTTGCACACCTTGACCCATTTCTTCTGCAGCCGGGAAGGCTTTCCTGAAGACCTCTGTAGCTGATAAAAGAGCTCTGGATCAATCTGGAGCTCTGTTATCAGCTGCAGAGGCCTATCCTAAAGGCCTTTCCTGAAGGACTCTAGCTGAAAACAGAGCTCCGGATCGATCTGGAGCTCTGTTATCAACTGCAAAGGGCCTTCAGGAAAGCCTTTCCGGCTGCAGAAGAAGTGGGCCGAGGTGTGGGAGGCCTTGCTGCCACTGTCCAAAGGCGAAAAAGTTCCTGAAGACCTCTAATCCTGAAAAGGAGGCTGTGGGTGACGCACACAAGTGAACTTCCGGTTAGCCCGTTGGGCCGTTTTCGCTGTTCCCAGGGTTCAGGAGGCTTTTCTGAAGCCTGGGGAGAGTGAAAATAGCCGAAAAGAAGGCTGAAAATCAGCTGGCCAGCGCACGCATGCGTGCTGGAGCTGACATAGGGCGACACGTCGCGTGCCCTCAGATATGGCTCCGCATGCCACCTGTGGCACATGTGTCATAGGTTTGCCATCACTGGTATAGGGTCTCTTGCTTGAGAATCGGGTTGGATTAAAAGACCTCCACAGTCCCTTCCAACTCTGTTATTCTTTTCTGTTCTGCTTTCAGTCATTGAAGCTCCAGTGCCTTTTATTGTGCTTCTTTTTTATTTATCTAATGCCTTTGAGACAGTTTTGACTCCTGGTGACAGCATGGATTAGTCCCAGCAGCTCTATTGGCAAGGGTTTCAAAAATGGTTTGCCGTTGACTCCTTAGTGCTGAAAGAAGGAAGTTATTCAGCCACCACTGAGTCTAAGGCAGGACGGTTTCTGGCCTGATGGCTTAACCACCGGACCAAATTAGGCCTCTTATCTCCTATTACAAACCTATTAAATTCTCATTCACAAATATATTCATTATTCTCTGATACGTATAAATCATGTACAGGTACTTGTATGTCAACTTACAACTGATCACTAAACAACCATTCAAAGTCACAACAAACCCCCAAAGTTACTTATAAACCATTTTTGAAGTTACGACTGGACCTTTTGCAAGTTTCCAGCACTTACATCTGGTTTCCAACAAAAAATACCCATTGGTAAAATCGATTCACGTAATGACAGCGGCATTCACTTAATGACAGCGGCATTCACTTAACAGGCATAAAAAATGTTAAAGCATCAAGTTTGGTCATGTGCTGCCACGATTTACAACTGCAATGACTTGCGATTGTAATTCCTGGCTCCATTATCATCACTACCTGACAACTACTGTATCTATAAGTGCCATAATCCAATTTTTTGATACAGATTTGGGTATATTATGCAGTGTAGCAGAGATTTTTTTCAGATTGTGTTTAATTTATAAAAATTAAAATATATATATATATTTGTACTTTCTAAGAAAAAACAATCTTTTCTTAAAACTCTTTTCCAAATAGCTTAGGTCCTAGTATATTTAATGATTGATAAACAGATTAATAGTTTTCTAAACTTTTAAAAAGTTCATTGGCACTCAACTTGCATAATAGAAATATAATTTTTTTATGGGAAACATTTTAATACAGTGAATCTAATACTGTATCAATTATACATCCCCATATTAGTATAAATCCATTAGTAGGTTCTTGCATCTTAGCTGGTATGCATCCAATCTAACCCTATGTTTCAAATATAGGAAATTCTGTTCCTCAAGGCTGTTTCTGTACTTTAGATAAATGTATAATTAAAATTAATACTGTCGTATTTTAGCCTTCTCTATATTTTAACAAACAATAAAGAATATAGTGTGTTTTAAAAAAGTAAATACCAGCCATACTGTACTGTACTGTACTCTGATATTTACTTTGCCACTCTATTTCTTATATATAGAATGAATACAACATTGAGGCCTTATATCATGCCACAGTAAATGTTTACTTCTGTTGGTGCCAACTGTGTGCCTTACTATACTAGGTATGAATCTTACCTTTTTATTATAGTTTGCACATTTTACATCTACCTCTGAAAGTGTTCTGTTTCTGTTCTATATTCCAAAGACTTCTTTGTCAGAAATACCTTACATATAGATTAAAAGTTGCTGCACTCACATTTTACAAAACTACTCTGTGTGGACATCGTCTTATTACTGCTATATAAATAACTGTGCAGATACGACATATACAATATCACATGTATTTTATTCACAGGAACACTCATTACAGGCTGAGAATTCATCAAAATGTGTGTCATGATACCATACTGTAAGCTTCACCCCTTACATCTTTATGTGAGACAAGCACGAAAGGGATGGCATTTGTATCATATTATAACACATTTGTGTCATTTGCCTTCTCTTGACCTCTCTCCACAGATGCCCTTCTTCTCTATTTTGTAAAAGTGCTTAAAAAGATTTCTTAAGGTTTTCACTTCAGAGTGAAAATTGTGACCTTCAATAAACTGAACATAACTTGGTATTTTTGGATATTGAGTTATGTTAGTAATTAGAATGGTAGTATTTTAAAGGCTTTTCTACATAGGTACTAGAGAATCTATTTGAATAAGAGTTGCCCTCTTTACATCAGATTTTTTTTAATTGAGTAAGATGGCTATTGAGTTTTGATATGCATTTTATCCATTTACTAGATTAGGGGTGTCAAACTCACGTCATCACGGGACTTTCCCCCTTAGCTAAACCAGGTGCGGGCGTGGCCAGTGCATGACGCATCTGGCCCATGGGCCGCAAGTTTGACACCATTATTTATTTATTTATTTTATTTGGAGGTTCTTCTATGCCGCCCTACTCCCTGAGTACTCAGGGCGGCATACAACATTTTAATAAAACAACCAACCAAATCATTAAAAGCAATTTAAAAACAATAACATCTATGTCACACAAACATACATGGGGGAGAACATCCGGTGTAATAGTCTCTCAAAATTACCCTGCCTGCAGGAAGAGCCATGTCTTAATGGCTTTTCGGAAGGCCAGCAGGGTGGGGATAATCCGGATCTCCGGGGGGAGTTGGTTCCAGAGAACTGGGGCCCCTACAGAGAAGGCCCTCCCCCTAGGCCCCGCCAGTCGACATTGTTTGGCTGACAGGACCTGGAGGAGGCCCACTTTGTGGGACCTCACTGGTCGAAGGGAAATGTGTGGGAAGATGCGGTCCCGGAGGTAACCTGGTCCTAAGCCATGTAGGGCTTTAAAGATGATGATCAACACCTTGAATTGCACCCGGAGACCGATGGGCAGCCAATGCAGCTGGCGGAGTATCAGTGTTACATGGGTGTATCATGACACACCCACCACAGCACGCGCAGCCGCATTTTGCACCAATTGGAGTCTCTGGATACTCTTCAGGGGTAGCCCCATGTAGAGCGCATTACAGTAATCCAGTCTAGAGGTGACAAGGGCATGAGTGACTGTGAGTAGAGCCTCCTTCTCTAAGTATGGTCGCAATTGGTGCACCAGGCGAACCTGTGCAAAAGCTCCCCTAGCCACAGCTGTAAGATGTTGGTCTAATTTTAGCTGTGGGTCTAGGAGAACTCCCAAATTGCGAACCCGTTCTGAGGGGGTTAAATTTTCTCCCCCAAGAACCAAAGAGGGACAGTCGGAATAGTCCTTAGGGGGCAATTAAACTAGATCATAGCCATATTTGACTGTATTACAAGGCAGCCACCAATCTCAGCTAGCATGCCTATCCTGAGACTTTTACTGTCAGCAAACCTCTAACACATTGTTGGAAATAAAACAATCAAAGTTTATAAATAAATAATGGAAGTAAAATGTAGATTTTTCTCTATGTGTTTTTGCTTTGCTTTTAGTATTTGTAAAAATCGAAGGCTGTCCTTTCAGCCAGCATCTTCAGTTACTTCTTTTTTTTCTCCTCTGTTCTTTCCAAATGCTGAGAACTGCAGGATTTTGATTTAAGTATTTTATAGAACTTTCTTCTTTTTATTTTATCTTTTAAAAAAATACCAGGAGAATCATGAATTTACATGTAAAAGCTTGTATGTTATTAGGCATATAACTATATTTAAATAATGTGTTTTCTTTAGAAAGCACACACATTTACAGGATAACAGAGTTGGAAGGGACCTTAGAGGTCTTCTAGTCCAACCCCCTGCTCAGGCAGGAACCCTATACCATTTCAGACAAATGGTTGTCCAATATCTTCTCAAAAACCTCCAATGTCGGAGCACTTACAATTCTTGGAAGCAAGTCATTCCACTGATTATTTGTTCTAACTGTCAGGAAATTTCTCCTTAGTTCTAGGTTGATTCTCTCCTTGATTACTTTCCATCAGTTGACTCTTGTCTTGTCTTCAGGGCAGCTCCTTAGGTATTGGAACACTGCAAGGGTGGGTTCTAACTTACCTCGCTGCTGGTTCTGTTCCTCCTGCGCCACCTGGCCACGCCTCATGGCCATGCTTCGTGGGTGCATGCGCAGTGCCAAAAAATAAGATAAAATATTTTAAAAGCCGAAAACAAGATGGCGACCGCATGCACAGTGCCGGAAACTCGGCTTCTGCGCATGCTCAGAAGAAGAAAAAATAAAAAATAAAAAATAAAAATAAAAATAATTTTAAAAAAGATGGTGGCGCCCACTTCCTTTTTTGGAAGAAACAAGTTAGATTTGATGGATAATTTTCTCTAATATTATACTTATAACACAATATATTTTAATAGAGGTTTTTCTTAAATTAAAAAAGTATTTTAGGGATGAGTAAAATATTAATAATGTTAACATATATTAGAACCACATCATGTTTATCTTTTCTCTTAATCCTTAAAATGTAGACATGGGATCCAGAGTTGGAAAGATCTGCTCAGTCTTGGGCTGAGACATGTCTTTGGGAACATGGACCTGCAAGTCTTCTTCCATCCATTGGTCAGAATTTGGGAGCACATTGGGGAAGGTAAAAAAAACACCGCATTATGCTAATCTTACTTTAAAAGTGAAAAAAAGCATTGTTTCTTTTGTAATATATACTTGAATGATTTGGCAATTTCTTCATTTATTTTTATAGATATAGACCTCTAACATTTCATGTCCAATCATGGTATGATGAAGTGAGAGACTTTACTTATCCATATCCTCAAGAATGCAATCCTTATTGTCCCTATAGGTGTTCTGGTCCTGTATGTACTCATTATACTCAGGTGAGTGTGCCTCTTTTAAAATGAATAATAGGATTGAATACATCACTTTGTGTTGGAATGGTAGAAATCAAGAGATAAATGATCGGAAAATATGTAAGTCACATGGAGGTTGTATCTCTGTTTAAAAATATTTTCCCATTTTTAAAAAATAGCTTGCAGCGATGTATTATCTATTTTTTATTTCTATATGTTACCATTGCAAATAACTTTTTCCGAAGAACACATTTTGATATGAATTTCTTGGAATATATCAGGATATCGATAGCAGTCTATATACTACCATAGTAACTTGGTTGATGAATGAACTGATTAACTTACAGATTGGGTTATTTTCTGAAATGAACCAATTAGATAAAGCTTACATGTTCATTTGTGCGCTTGGAGCAAAATACAAATTTAACCATTTTGTTAAACAAAACTGACTTGATTCTAAAGTTAGATGTTTCTCATCCCTACATCTGATTAACAATTTAATATTGCATTACATTCATATTTACCAAAAGCAATAATAATTTAAACTGGAATTAATATAATTAAAACATGTATTTCAAGTAAAATTATTTATTTTTAAAACGTATAATTCCTTCCATTTTTGTAATAAAAGTTGTTCTAATTTAACAACTGCCTTACTTAGAGACTATTTCACAGTTATAAAAGTGATGAGGTAACTTTACAATCAATCTTTACATTTATGTTTGGTGCTTGAATATATCAGTGGGTATTAATAGAGATCCTTATATTAAACCTGTTTTCTCTTTATGAAATAACAACATAAGTATTACACAAGTATTATAGTATTATTTATCTATTACGTCCAATTTCAATCCTTCTTTTTATATTTATTCCTCCATTTATATTTAAACAGATTCCCCCCCTTTCGTTTCTTCAAATAGTAAAAGTCCAGTTCCTGTCAAAAAGCAATTAAACATTATCAGAAATAGCCATCATTCCCAGTCCCAATCAGAAAATAATTAAGCATCTCCAGAAATAGAAACTCATTGTTTTAACCATGAACAAATAAATTTATTTTGTATTCTTTCTTCTTTCTTCCAATGATCTTTAAATTCCTAAAAAAAAAAGTTCTAATATCTGCTTTGTTATACTGTCATTATCTTACAATTGTTGTCATCTTTGTTAGGCCTCTTTTGTAATTTTGCAACTCCAGCAAATCCTGTTTATAAATTGAATACAAAACATTTATTCACTTCACTTTTCTAATTTATTACTTGTATTTATTTTTTATTTTTTTAAATCTTCATTTAATTTAATTGTAAATCCATTATTTACTTTTCTTTGTTGCAGTCTATAATTTTTAAATCCACCTGTAAATCAGTTTCAATTTTATTCAATAATGCCTATTCCTGTTCAATAATACATGATTGTATTATAGATTTAAATGCTGAAAGACTTTCTTTACCCAAACATCAAACATTTCTTGTAAGGTAGCCATCTGGTGCCCTCTAAGGTCTGACCTTCAAAATATAAACAAAATTATTTTCCCATGAAAAAGGGTTCTTTTAATTATTTTCAAAGTTTTCAATCAAGTCCATCTGAGCCCTTAATCCATTTAAAGCTTTCTAAAGGCAACAATAACCATACTTTTGCTGTATATTCCAAAATATTTTATTATAATTATTTAAACTTGTAGTTTAAAGGATTTAAGGAAATTCACCCAATGTTTTCAATAATGCTAGCCAATCTGCGGATATATAAGGGAATGCATGGATAACCCTAAGGAAAGGGAAGAGCAAATACTGCCTAAGAAACCATCAGATACGAGAGGCAGGAGGCTGCAATCATTTAATAGTCAAAGAAAGAAACTTAAGAAGGAACTGCCCTAATAGATCTAACAGTTAAAAGTAGTGGGTGGAAAGTGTGTACTTTCAGAATTGTAGGATTCTGATAATGTAGCCTTACAATAAAGAAGACTTAGCTCATCTAGTTGTGTTTCCTGTCTGGTTTACTTAGAAAGGTCAATATAAGGTTCTCAATCTTTAAAAACCAAACAGTAAAAGGGAAAAAATTAAATTCAAAGTGATTAAGAGATGATCCTTGGTTGAAGTCCATGTAGGTGACATTAGTGGCTATAAGCACAATGAAATCCATGACTCCAGCCAATTACCAGCTTACCACAAAAATGCAGTTTCTGCCCTTGTGCAGAGTTCATGTGGGTAATCTTGTTACTCTGGACAGATTTCAGTAGCCCAATTTTGGGTGGAATTTTCAGGTGCAATGTATTCCTTTTTTCCAAAGGAATATCGGTTCACTATGCTAGCTCAATCAGAACTCAAATTTGGATAAAGGTTTAAAACTCTTCCTTTTTCCTTCAGGTGGTATGGGCAACAAGTAACCGAGTAGGCTGTGCAGTCAACCTGTGTCATAATATGAATGTGTGGGGACAGATATGGCCAAAAGCAATTTACTTAGTGTGCAATTATTCACCCAAGTAAGTATGACGGTACAGGTGTTAACATAAAAGGCATATCTAACTCCCCACTGCCACTATTTAATAAAATTATTTAGGATTGTGTTTTGCTTTAGATTGGAATCATGTTAGGAAGTAAATGTTTAAACCTTTTGCTTGGAACTGCATCAGAATTGGCCATAGAATATGTAATTATCTTGAAATATAAAGTGTATATTTTAAAGTATATGTTAAAAAGGTGTAAAAAATACAAAATAATATTGTTGATGGGGAAAAGAAAACTACTTTCTGCACAGTATCTCCTTAAGCCTGCAGAAGCTCTTAACACAGAGTAATGCTAGATATTCTGAGTTTTCAATATAAACCAGTATAAACCAAAGCACAATATTCAGAGTATTCATTGTAATCTGTAAAGCTAGCAGATAACAACAGAAGAGAATTGACTGGCTACAGTTCATATAAATTCAGTCCTTACATTCAATGACATGCTGCTGGTCTTCAAATAGTATAGTCAAAACAATCCAATATTCTTTTTATACCAGAATGAGCACACGTAAGCCTGCATTGTATCAATGGAATTATACATTGTGCTCAGTTAACAACTGCCTCATTCCGTGACTATTCAGACTGACAATGGTGGCAACAAGTAGATTTACAACCAGTCCTCAAACTTACAACTATTACAGTCTCCAGGAAAAGCAGAGGAAGCACTTAGTTGCAGAAACAGCTCACATTCACATTCAAGGGATGCCAGAATGAAAGTCTAAACTAAAAGTGATGGGTAGCAGTTTATACCCATATTTCAGTCATATGTTTCCCTTGTGTTCTGTTGCATGCTGCTTTTAGCTCGATGGACAAGTCTTTCCAAATTGCATCTCAGCAAACTTTCTTATCTTTCACCATCCCATTTTTTCTTCCCTTGTAAACCAATTGCTGAGTATACCCTGGCAGAAGTCTCCTGCCGAGCCAGAATAAGGATAAGTGAATGAGTGAACCACTAGCTTGCCTTCCTCAAGGCTCTGTCTTGAGAACAACTGATACCAATTCATACTAGGCCGCAGGAAGAAATTCCAACCCTTAAGAATATAGAAAAAATAAATGGGATGCAGTCTGAGATGATATTGTTTATATCATTCAATTAGGCTGTCCTTCTATGCCTCAGAAGCAGAGGTGTGACAAATCAACAGGAATAGTGTATTTCATGGGGATCAGGCACTCCATTTATTTCACTATATCACTTTGTTTTTTATTCTTAGGGGCAATTGGTGGGGGCATGCTCCATACAAACACGGTCGTCCATGTTCTGAATGTCCCCCAAGTTTTGGGGGAGGCTGCAGAGAAAATCTTTGTTATAAAGGTATGTAATCAGAAAAAGAATGTGTATACTGCTAGGTATGTAGTTCTGATGCTTTAGGAGGCAAGCAGGTTTCTGATTTCATAATGAAACTTATGTGTTATGTAAGGGAAGAGTTTTGGGCATAAAAATACAATTAAATATGTTTTTGTAAGCATTTATAAGATCCTGAATCACCAACTCAGATGAGTTAAGTATTCACCATATGAATTCTTCTAATTCTTCTATTAGTAAAAATTACAGTACCTGTTAATCAAACTGCAAATATTTCATCCAAACAGATTCCTGTTTTGTTAACGTGGCATTAATTTAGTAATTTAAACATAAATGCTTTTGTAAACAATTTTGCAAAATACCTCTATAATTCCATCTTGTCAGAACCTCCATGATTCATATAAATTCATTAAGAAATCTCTTAGGTTTTTCTTTCTCAATGCAGCCAAAGTCCATTTCCCAAATTAAGAATAATACATTTGGTATATGAAATTTGACCTATATATATTCATTAGAACTTTGGTAGGGAACCCCCTTCTGAACCACTCAAATGACCTCATATGTCTATATTTGTCATTATGATGCAGCTTGTATAGTGTTTTTATATGGAATATTAAGAAAAGAACTGATAATTTTGGTTGCTTTTCTAGTACTGTACTTCGAATTCTGTATATTGTTTTTTGTGTATATCATTCACTTAGTGCCATGACTAGATAATCTCAGCTCATTAACGATGGCTGGTAGTAAAACAATCACAAGCCAACCAGTATTAAAGCCCATTGATTTCAGTGGATTTAGGCACAGTGGGATCAAGAAGCACTTAAGTCTGTAATCCTTTAAGTAAGTTCCTAGGAGTAAATTCCACTGAATACAGTAGAGTTTATTTCCAAGGAAATATGCACAGGATTATTCCCTGGCCTTATCATGTCTAGCAAAGATTAAACATGTCATATTTATGCCATTCTTAATTATAACTATTGAATGAATCCATTGTAAAAAATAGCACTTATTCCTTTCAATTCTTTACCAGAAGGTTCAGAAAGGCATTACTTTCCAGAGATAGAAACCAATGAAGTTGAACGACATCAGTTACATGTTCAGAATACATTACAAAATCAAGTGCAACCACAAGCATCTCCCCGTGATGATAGTGAAAGAAATGAAGTCATAAGCAAACAACAGATGTGTAAGGAAATTTCATAACATGATTTTTTGTTGTTGTTAATTGATTCACCAAAACCAGTGTCCTAAAACACTGTAGTAATATCACCTGCTTTCCCCCTTCAGCTCAAATTGTTTCCTGTGAACTACGGTTAAGGGACCAGTGCAAAGGAACAACATGTAATAGGTAAAGTATCTTTTCATTGTTATCCATCAATTCTGGTATTGTGTGTATTTAATCTAATTTTTAAAATTATTTTCTATTGTTCTCAAGTTGTTGTTTTTTAATTCTTTAGGTATGAATGTCCTTCTGGATGTTTGGACAGCAGCTCCAAAGTTGTGGGAAGTGTCTATTACGACATGGTACAGATATTGTAATTCATAGCATTTTGCTTTGTAATTTATTAGGAAATTTAACTAACATGTTATGCTTGACAAAGTGTTTGCTCAGTAAAATGGCATTAAGTTGTTAATTTTGGCAGGAATTTGAGGTTTCTCTTATCTTTATTAGTTTTTACTCAATGTATTGGAAACCTGGGCATCAAATGTCTAAAATAACCCATGCATACTGTAGAATCATAATGTTAGACTGATTATTACATAATTTGTTAACTCACCTCTCTCAATATGGAATTAATGGTGAACTTTTCATAGTTCCAAATTTAATAAAACACAAAATATTATTTCTAACAGAAGTATGTATAAAAATAAGGGTTTGGTTGAACTTAATTTCTGCTTCTGTTTTTCTTTTTCTTTTTCTTCCTAGCAATCAAGCATCTGTAGAGCTGCAATACATTATGGTATCCTAGACAATGATGGCGGCTGGGTTGATGTTACCAGACTAGGAAGAAGAAATTACTTCATAAAGTCCCAAAGAAATGGAGTCCAGTCAGTTGGGTAAATAAAAATGAAATATTCCCTCACAAATTGGTTCTCAAGTTTTCAATATAATATAAACAAATTTAGGGAATTATTTAAAAATTAATTATAAAACATTTAATATTATATATCTTCAGAAGTGGTCATTAATGAATGCTGTGTTGCATGATGATATAAGAGCTATGAAAGCTTGTCTGAAGTCATCTCCATTGGTTGTCTACGGTCTTTCTATTATTTGCATTATTTCTACTAGTCTTTATAACCTGCTTGTGACTTGTTTGATTAAGGTATTTTAATTATATATTTGAATTAGTTGACTGTGTTAGATATTGTTACTGTTTTGAGTCCATTTAGTAATATAAGAAAGACAAACTTAATTCATACTAAATAAATGCAGCTCCCCAAGATCCACTTTTGAAACCCTGACAGCACACTAAGATCATGCTCTCAGTAGTATAATTTTTGTCCCCCTATCTCTAGAAATTAAGGGAACTACGTTTTTATGCATGCTTCTGAATTTACAACCCCCCCTCCAAAGAAGCAAACATTTCTGTAATCCTAGGCCAACAGAAGTTACACTTTCCTGATGTAGACTATAGATGGCCAAAATATAATCCTCAGGTATATGGACCTAGGAGCCTTTCCAATGGTTTTCATAATTTCTTACCCAATTAATATGATGATCTGGCCAGTACAATATGGATCACTGGCTTTCTTTCTTAGTTAAGCCAAGTAGTGTGGTATCTGTGATCCAGTTGATTAACTGATGAGATGACTTGAAAGGACCAAGTCACTCTTCGATCACTGCAATTAATTGTAGGGAACCAACAATCAACAGTAAATCAATCGAAGTAGCAGATTAAGTGATAGAGAGGGATGGTGTTTGAGTGTTCAAAATTATGCGTATAGGAAAGAATGCATGTTTGTGGCACAAATGCATGTTGGTTGCACAATACAGCAATCTACTGTATTTTTCGGAGTATAAGACGCACCGGAGTATAAGACGCACCTTAGTTTTGGGGGAGGAAAACAAGGAAAAAAGGCCTCTGCCTCCAAGCAATTTGCCAAACAGCAAACAGCAAACAGCACAGATGATATACACTGTTTGCTGTGTATTTCTGTGCATGTGTGCCTGACCCATAAAAATAGCAAAGAATTGGAGAAATGTACATTATGCCAGAAAGTTTTCTTAAATGTAGTCACACTAACTCCTCCCAATTATTTAAATAGATCTACTCCAAGGTAAGTCAGGATTTAACTCTAATACTAAACAGGACACTGTTACATTTCAGACTATACTTGTACAGAGCTGTAAAATTAATTAAAATTTCTGGAAGTATACATTATTCTCTATTATTTAAAAGAAGATACAATAGCACTAGACCTCTTCAAAGCAAGCATTTATTTTAAAAAGCTTCTTTATTTTGTTAAGTTGTCTAGAGGTCTCTAACCTTGGCAACTTTAAGACTTGTGGACTTCAACTCCCAGAATTCCACAGCCAGCAAAGCTAACAAAGCTGGCTGTGGAATTCTGGGAGTTGAAGTCCACAAGTCTTAAAATTGGTAAGGTTGGAGACACCTGGCTAGAATAATAATAAAGAAGTCTTTAAAAAATAAGTCTAATAATTTGAACATTCTACAGACATTTATAGTTATTCACTTACCCCCTTGCATCCAGCAGAAAATTAAAATCTGCATGTCTCTCCCAGCTATTTGGCTCTTTGCAGCTAGTTTCACTTTCATTTTCCCCACGTGACAAATCAGCTGTGGGTTGGGAAGCTGCTACTGACTTGCTTGGCTTTACAGGCTCTTCCCTCTTTGCTGCAAGCAGGTAAATTGCTGGAAGACAGAGGCCAAAGGGTGGGGGTGGGTGGGTGGGTGGGTGGGTGGGGCTGTATTCGGTGTATAAGACGCACCCAAGTTTTCACCCTCTTTTTGGTGGTAAAAAGGTGCGTCTTATACTCCGAAAAATACGGTATGTAGACCTTGGGCTGAAAACATTGCCCATTCATGTTTTAGGTTGTGTACCCATGATATAAATGCAGTTGATTGTAGATTGTTTCATATGATAGCTATTGTGCAATAGTAATAGTATAAATACAAAGCTTTATGCTGAAAAAAATACACTATACGAAATGGGCAATACATACATACATACATACATACATACATACATACATACATACATACATACATACATACGTATTTACATAGATACCTGTACATATCCTTAGATCATAATTCAGTTCTCTCAGTTTTCTGTTCAAATTGTGTTAAAAAGTTTTATTGAATTTGTATAGCCCTATTAAATAATTATTCTCACTTTTGTATTTTTTGTTTCTCTTATTTCCTTGTCAAAAATATTGTAGAGGATTGTAAGATAATGGCATTACTGCTAATAACAATAGTTTCTGTTTTTGCTCTAGGAAATATCAATCTGCTAATTCATTCACTGTCTCTAAAGTAACAGGTGCGGATTTATTTTTATGATATAACATTCAATATTTATGAATCTCTTTATAGCAAATATCTGTGTGCATTTTTTCTTGTTTAATTTCAGTACAAGCTATCACTTGTGAAACTACGGTAGAACAGTTATGTCCATTTTATAGGCCAGCCACACATTGCCCAAGGTAAACCTTCTCATTATTGTTCCCATCCTGTGAAAAGTGTTTGTAACTAATCGCACAATAATGCTAAGCATTCAATGCAATTATTGATTTTTTTCAGAAACATTAAACTTTTGTCATATTTTGAATGTCAAACTGCTAAGATGCAAAGACTGCTACACTTTATGAGTATAATACAAGACATTAAACTGCTCAATCTCTATTTTTCAATAGGATTTTCCCATTAATTACAAAGATCTACTATACTTATGTGCATCAGTGCATGTATAGTACTAAAACCTGGTAGCAAAACAAGATTTGTTGGAAAATCTTCAAGCATCCCATGGTGTGCTCTACTGAATTGATATGACAGAACAACATTTTAACAAATAATGCATTCTGTTTTAAATGTTTATAAATTTGTCAATAGAATTGATTATCCAGAAAGGTGGTATGATCCTTTTTATTGGAGGAATTCACATAAAAACTAGACAGCTTTCTGTCAGGGATATTTTAATATGAATTCCTATTCTTAGTAGAGTATTGGACTTGATAGTAGACCTTGCTTCTGTGGTTCTGTTTTTCTATAATATTTCATTGTTTACATTAAATACAATAATAACACTTGTCTTTATGTTATTGTAGTATACATATAGAATCCTTAAATTTCGTCTTTCCTCTCAATTTTTAAAGGGTCCATTGTCCTCACAACTGTATGCAGGCAAATTCACATTATGCCCGAGTGATTGGAACTATAATTTATTCTGATGTAAGTATGGTAACATGTTTTCCTCTGGAATATGATTTTTAAAACTTCAAATATATGGTCATCAAATAAATAAAATAATATAAAAACAACAACAACAATTCCCACTCTTCCAGAAAACAGAAACCACACCAAAGTGGAAGAAACAGTATGACACATATATAAATCTTTTTGTAATTTAAGGAAAGATACACCATTTTTAACATCAATATTTATATCCAGAGGCATATAGGTATTTATACATTTTGGGAGAGATGTATGAATACTGAAGGTATTGCATGAAATATTAAAGAATGTTGTATAATTTTTCAGCTTCCTCAAAATCTTTCAACCGCAGTGAATCAGCCATCTTCTCATTGATGAGAGCATTTGTATTCAAAATGCTGATAGCTCTCAAATCTTTGGCTAGCTGAGATTGGAGAATTTGGGAAGATTCTTTTCCTCCCCAGCATAATTTTATACTCATGAAATCCATATACAGATAGTCTTCAACTTACAACCATTCATTTAGTGACTATTCAGAGTTATAACAGCACTGAAAAAAGTTACTTACAACTGGTACTCCCACTTACAACTATCACAGCATCCTCATGGTCAAATGATCAAAATTCAGGTGTTTGGCAGTTGGCATATATTTATGATGGTTGCAGCATTCTGGGGTCATATGAATGCCATTCGCGATCTTCCCAGCCAAACTCTCCTCCTATTGAAGTGGTGTCAAATTCAAGGCCTGGGGGCCCACAGGAGGCTTAGATCTGGCCCACAGGGCAGCCCTGGAAACAGCAAAGGATTGGCCTGCGGTGCCTCTGCCAGTGAAAACAGAGCTCGGGAGGGCCAAGAGGAGCCTTCCCGAGCTCCATTTTCACTGGCAGAGGGTAGCAGGAGCTCTGTTTTCACTGGCAGAGGGTTGCATGAAGCCGTCGCAGCTGAAAACAGAGCTCGGGAGTCCGTTTTCACTGGCAGAGCACTCGGGCCGCCACAGGCACCCCCAACACGAGTGATGTTGAGCTGGCCACACACCCCTGCCCCCCCAAAGTCAAACACAACCCTGATGTGGCCCTCAATGAAATTGAGTCTGATACCCCTATCCCAGGGGTGGGTTCCTACCGGTCCGGTCCAGTGCGCAGCTCTGGTAGGGACCCACCGATTACGCAATTTGTGCGCGACTGCTCCAGTACCATCTTCACCAGACAGTCGCGCGCGTCGCCATATTTTTTAAACATTTTTTTGGCTTTTTGGCTTCTGCGCATGCGCGGAAGCAAAATCTTGCCAAAATCTCATGAAAGAACGCGCGTGCGCGTGAGATTTCAGCGAGAACTTGCTTCCGCGCATGCGCAGAAGCAAAATCTCGCTGAAATTGCACAAGAGGGTGCGCGCGCGTAGCGAGCACACGTGAACAAAACAAGGAGATGAGCGCGCAGCGCACCGTTACTGGTCAGTAAGCAACCCGCCCCTGCCCTATCCTATTGCTTAGGAGTGGACATTAGGAAAAACAAGATACTGTATAAATTCAGTTAATAATTTGTAAGTCAATGTTACTTTCTAATATGAGAATTCTTCTGTTCTCTATTTCTCTCAGATGTCTAGTATCTGCCGAACAGCAGTACATGCTGGAGTAATTCGCAATGAAGGTGGCTTTGTTGATGTCATGCCAGTGGATAAGAGAAGAATGTACACTGCTTCATTTCAAAATGGCATTTTTTCAGAAAGGTACAAAGCATGCCTTTAGAGTACACCTGGTACTTTTTATTGAATTACTGGAGAAGGTATTAGCAATAGCAATAGCACTTAGACTTATATACTGCTTCACGGTGCTTTTTACAGCCCTCTCTAAGTGGTTTACAGAGTCATCATATTGCCCCCAAAAATCTGGGTCTTCATTTTACTGAAGGATGGAAGGCTGAGTCAACCTTGAGCCAGTGGTCTTGAACTGCCGGCAATCACCAGTCAGCAGAAGTAGCCTGCAGTACTGCACTCTAACCACTGTGCCACCAAGGCTCTATAAGGCCTATAAAGTAGATAATATTCCTTTATTTTCTCTTTGATTCAATTGTGTCTGATTCTCGGAGACTCCCTGGATCAACGCTCTAGTTTTCTTGACAAGGTTTTTCAAAAGTGCTTTCCATTGCCTTCTTTCTAAGTGACTGGCTGAAATTCACCCAGTTAGCTTTGTGCCCAAGACAGGACTAGAACTCATGGTCTCACAGTTTCTAGCCTGATGCCTTAATCACTACATCAAACTGGCTCTCACTCCATTATCTTACCAATCTACAATTAATAACAATGTTAATTATCATCCCATCAGCCTATGTTGCCAAATTAGCAAGTTCTACATGAAACCTTTCTATCATAAATTTGCCAATTCGATGATCCAGAAGACTAGCTAAACTGCAGAACAAGTAGGCTTTCTTCCAGGTTATTCAAGTGTTTATCAGTGTGTAATCCCAGATCACCCAGTTGAGAGGTTGTTCAGTTTCCTAAGGAACCCTCTGTTTATTTGGAGGTGCTTTTTGATTCTTCCCCTGAGAAAGATTGTGGCAGATGCCTCCTGCTTCATTCACTAAACAGTGCCTCTTTCAGTTGATAATGTTACTCAAAAATACTTTTACTCTGAATCCTAAAAGAAGCAAAGCAGCTGTATTTTTCCTCTTATTGTTTAATACAGTATTTACAATAATGACATAATATTGGCCCTTGCAAAAATCATATTTCATTCTCTAGTTTTAACCCATCTCTATATACAGACAATGTAGCTAACCTTTACCAAGTCAGTCTGTGTGGGCACTAGCATATTTCTGCCTTAGAAGAACATTACAAATTAACTTCAATAAAACAAAGGTACAAAGTTTAATTAGTTAATTTACTAAATTACTCATTTAAAATTAGCCAACTTACTTAAAACTGCTTTTTGACTATTTTCATAACTGAAAAATTAATTATAGTCAATCAAGTTAGTTAAGGACTTCAAGAATATAGCTATTTATGTCCCGTCTACTACTTCTAGATTCAACAATTACCAAACTCACAATAGAAGCATAAAAAAACATTTATATATTTGTAAACCACAAAGGCAATTAATATGTATCTGCAGCAGTCAGACTATTTAAACAAGATTTTAAATTTCCTAATGTGCAGCTCCCAAATCTGCAAATATGCCAATCTGCCTTGGAAATCAGTCTAAATTTCTGAAAGCCATTTGGTGTCTTTCAATCAACAATGAATGTAGTTTTCTGGGTAGAGTGTTCTTGCTAAGACCCTGCTGATTTAAATTCTAGCTAAAACAAATATTTTATGGCAAATCTTTGGTGATGATCTTCACTTTTTTTGACAATTACATTCAAAGAAAGACACAAATATACCTTGACCTATTGTGGGCTGTCTCCTTCAGATATACTGTCACTGCAAACTATGACAAAGCTCAAATTGAAAATTCTAAATTTAGGCATCCAAAAAGATAGATTCCAAACCGTTATACTTCCATTATGGAATTCTTGTAAATCCCCCTTCATCACACCTATATATTTTTATGGTATTGTCCATGTGCAAAAAGCACATTTAAATAGGAATGAATCAATACATTACAACTGTCCAGAATATCATTGGGCTCCAGCTACCAGCCCTGGACAATATCTTCGCATCTCGCTGTTCTAGGAAGTTGCACAGTATTCTCAGAGACTCTTCTCATCCTGCTTACAATCTTTTTGGACTGTTGCCTTCTGGCAGAAGATACAGAACAATTAAAACTCGGACCACATGCTTTCTGAACAGTTTTTATCCCAGAGCTATAATTGCACTTAATAATGAATTAAAGGGTCACCATCAGTGAGCTGTTGGATAGTATTGCTTGGCCTGTTGTATGGATGTTTGAGTGGTTCAGGGTGGGGAATTCGTGGTGGGTGGGGCTTGTTTTTAGGGACTGCTATGTGTGTTGGGGACTGGTCTTGAAGCGTTACGTGAATTTCGTTGCATGGGTGTACTGTGTATATACGTACAATGACAATAAATTATTATTATTATTATTATTATTATTATTATTATTATTATTATTATTATTATTATTATTATTATTATTATTATTATTATTATTATTATTATTATTATTATTATTACCTTGCCTTCAGCGGTAATGATGTGAAGGTACTGTAATATTTGGTAAGACTGTCTCTGAGTCTGTTCAGAACTAAAGTTGACTTTGTGACTTATATCAAACCTAGATCTTGAGCTCACTACACTTCTTCTTAGAGTAGTAATTATAGATGGTCTTTTGTGAGATCAGTCAATGAGATTTCTAGAAAGGCCATTTCTAGTTAGTGAAAAAAATGATCATTGCTTTTGCCATTAGATATACAGTAAATTAACTTGTAATCTGACCATGCTGTCCAAATATTTATAGATCATCCTTCTGATAGTGACATTAGCAATAAATATATAAATTTAATAGAGAGGTACATATGTAAAATGAGAGTATATGATAAGATAAAGTGCTTTCAAACCATTAGTTTTTCTTTTTCTTTTACAGTTTACAGAATCCTCCAGGAAGCAAAGCATTCAGAGTATTTGCAGTGGTTTGAAGACAAGAAAATGGTTTCTATAATATCAAATGCAAATTTTTACAAGAAACAAAATTCATTTTGATGTGCTTCAAGTTTGTATAATAGTGTAATATGGTTGTACAGAAGATATATACTATTTGGTGATTAGAAGAGTGTTTAACTACATGAGAATCTTAATGAAGAACAATTTAAAATGTTAAACATTGGAAATTACATTTGAGAAGTGATGATGATGGAAAAGTATATTAATCCTGTGTTAAATATTGCTATATTTTCTTAGCATTTATTTCTATGCGGTGCATTCAAAACTCATAAATGTTCCACATTTTTAAAAACAACAACAACAGACTACATTATTAGTACGGTTAAGTTTTATATATGCCACTAATATTAACTGGAAAAGTATATTTATGATAAAACCTATAACTCTTGTATATAGAATGTTCCATTGTTTAAAACTAAAAAAAAAACAGTCTCTGAAGCAAGGTATACAAACTTATAAAAAGATTAGGAAATGTTGTCAGTTTTACATAATTTTTTCCCTGCCTTACAAGTAAGTCTTTTTACAAAAGAATTTTATTATCTTTGAATATACAAACACTCACAGTAGCAGGTTAATTATTATAGCAAATTTTAAAATTGCATTTTGGTAGATAAACTTTTTTTAAAATAGGAAAACATGGCTGGATCTCACTAATGTCTTACTGAACAGTCATTACATCATAAAATGCAAGCATACTCATGAATTGATTTAAATTTTATCCATACAGACATCAGTATGAATGTCATTTGAATACATGTAATCCTTGAGTTATGAATGTAATAGAGCCTGACACTTATATTTGTAACCCGAGGATTCGTTGATTGGATCACGTTAAATGAACATGATCCTTCCCTGCTTTCCTCAATGCATTCATTAATCGAATGCATAGGTCGTTAAGTGCACATGAGCTATCTCAGGCTGGGGAAGACCATGGGGGCCTAGTGCTAGAACAGGCCACCTGCTTCTGAACACCAAGGCCTCCCCTGACCCACTGAGATACCTCATGTTGCCTTGGGCTCCCCATAGTTGTTTCCCCACTATCCTGCCCCACTGGGTCTCCACAGGCCCAGGAGGGGAAAACAGGCAAGGGGCATGTTGCAGTGTCTCTCTATAGTCGGTTGTAACTTTATAACTTTGGCTTCGGGTCATCAGTATTTTTTTGGTGTGTGTAATTTTGAACGGTTGCTAAGTGAACTGTCGTAACTCGAGAAATACCTTTAGAGCTGAGTTAAAGTTGATTAGAGTTCCTTTTAGGTCCCCTAGGTCATTGTTTAAAATGTCTTGCATAGCCTTGCAAGTAGTATTGAGTAGATATTAATTAGGTCATACAGTATTGATGAATTGTAAGAATGTATGATATTGTGCATAAGTATTCTTTCTTCATCTGGCATACATTCCTGCAGGGCAGGACATAATGCCAAGGATTATAATCCCAGTATTATATTTTTCTATCGATGAATTTAATTTCTTTCTAGCAACAAGCGCTGTGCATTAAATAAATTGTATTGTGGTATATTCAGAATATATTCTAAGGTTGCCCAGAATCTCTGTTGAGTTGAGCAGTCTTAGAAATCTAAATTATAAATAAATTAAGTTGGTGACAATATCAAATTTTCTAAGAAAATTGTATTGTAAAACACTGTAAAATTAATAAAAAACTTTATATGTTTTGTTTTTGTAACTTTATAATTTGTTATTGTTTTTTCAAGATATTTTCAGTATTGCTTTTCTTCATGCATGCTTCTTAAGACAGCCTTTTTTGCTAATTTGTCCTATAGATATTGCAGTATTTGTTTTACTACATACACTATTTCTTGTAGTTAGGCAAGTATTTGTAAAAAAAAATTGTAGACATCCCAGAGTTGGGAAGAGATATACCTTTGGGGCAGGAAAGATTTCTGTAAAGTGGGGCAGTTCCCAAGAAGGCCAGCCATCTTATCCACACCCAACGCAAGTTACAAAGAAGCGGAACTCTAGGGTCATCTCTTGATCTCCAGACTTGTGAGATAATTCTATTCTGGCAAGGCAGTGATGTGATATCCTGATACTGCTCCATGAATGAGATAATGTTTCAAATCCTGAGTAACATGAACAACTGAGCAATTTCACATCTTTAAGGCAGGCCATCCTTATAGACAGCCAGGAAAAAGAATAATTCAATACAACCTTTATACTTAAAAACATATACTCCCTAAAAAGGTATAAGGCTCAATTACCATGCAAATACATGCCACAGTACCAGGGGTAGGTTCCACTTACCTTTGCCACCATTTTGCGCGCGTCCCCTCATGCGATTTGGCTTCCGTGCATGCTCAGAAGCAGGAATCAGCCCGAAACAGCTGAGGAGCTGATCAGCTGTGCTTCGGGTGAAGAAATAAAGGTCAGTATTAACCCACGGGCGGGCGGAAGGGAAAAATTCACAAAAGAGCCCGAAAAAAAGATGGTGGCGCACATGGACTGGCACCGACAGTGACGTCACCAGTGGGTAACTACCGGTTCGGGCGATCTGGTCCGAACTGGGAGGAACCCACCCATGCACAGTACTAATTAGCCAAAGACCTGATGAACAAATCCATCCACACTTGATGGGTGGAGTCTTTGCAATCCCTTCAGAACAGTAGTGAAATATTTCTGATACCTCTGTCACCTCTTTGCAGAACTTGCAATTTCCAGAGCAATCTCTAGATAGTGTGTTACATTAACTCAATCTTGATTTGCCAGGACATAGATTACTTGGTTATCCTTAACCAGAAATGGCCATAATGGAAGTGTAGTTATAGCTGCTGCGTCAGCTGGAACTGGGCAGAGGGACTTTTGCAGACTTTTGTCTCCTATTTGTGCTACAACAGTTTTGCCTTCCAAGGAACTACCATGAATTCAATGTGTCTCTTCAAGAGCATATGCACCAAAGACAAATTTCTTGTGTGTCCAATCACACTTGGCCAATAAAGAATTATAGGACACTATCTACAAATTCCTGGATAAAAGAGCTGTCTATCTATAGTGATTCTACGTTCTTAGGACTTAGCCTCAGCTCAATCATCTCAAAATTAATTCAGTGTAAGTACCATCTGACTCTAAACTCTGTGTGACTTACAATATAATTGACCATAAAAACAAAACAAGATGGATCTATGCAAAAATATAGGCAAAAACGCATCAACATGGACCTCAATACATCTCAACCCAAAGTTTAGGAGTATATCATCATGACCACACATTGTTTAAAAGTTGGGAAATTGCTTTTATATATAAAAACATGAAGAGTAACTTTATTGAAGTGATTCAAGGTTCTCTTAGGTGAGAAGTGCTTTCAAGTGTAGCTCACACATTCTATTTCAACATACCACTTGGAAGAACCAACTCTATTTTCAAATGCAACTAATAAATAAAGCAACCTGAGAAACAGAATGGTCAGTTTCACTAAATAAAACCTGCATTTTAAACTATAAAGTCTTTGTTAAAAGCCATCTGTTTCTTGTTTTATTTTCATTTATTTTGGAAGTGTTGGGCTTCTGAATACGCAGTTCTATTACTGTTCTATAGTAAGTCCAAATCCTTTTGGTCAGAAAGCAGTATTAAACACAGAAACAGAAACTATTGTCTTTCCTTTTTCACAGAAAAAGCTTAGTTTCCTATTCCAAAACTATCTGAGTACACAAATATTTTTTTTTGTAAAAATTGATTTAATATGTTTGCATTGGAGATGATAAACCTACCTTGACATAGCTATACCTGATCTAGGAGCTAAGGAAATACCATATGAAAATATTCTGCTCCTCTTTCACTCATCTAGAATGAATTATGGATTTAATTAAATGCTTGTGTGTCTATACTTTGTGTGCATATTTTTATGTGATTTAATAAGTAAATGAGTGATCACAAGTCTTTGCCTTCAAGACTATTGTATTCCAGGGTATTTCATATTTGAAATATCATAACAAAGTGTTTTATATGAAATCATATAAAACCTAACTTCCACATTGCACTAAATCATGGATAGTTTAATTATGGCTCAAGGGCCATAGAGGTAAAGGAACAAAGAGACTTGATGCTGACGAGATCAGCTAATGCACAAAATAAATGAACATGGAAGAAGAGGTTAGGATTATTTCAATAAATATAAATGGACTGAATTCTGCTATAAAAAGGAAAAGAATATTTAATAAATTAGGGAAACTAAAAACTGATATAATATGCCTACAAGAAGTACATATTAGATGACAACATAATAAATTACTAGAATGTGTAAAATTGGGAGATTTATATTTGGCATTAGCAGATCAAAGTAAAAGAGGAGTTGTATTATATATACAGAAAAAAATGAATCCCAAATGTAAATATGCAGATGAAGATGGAAGGATTTTGATGGTTGAAATACTATTGAATAATATAAAAAATTACTAGTTGCGATTTATGCACCGAATGAATATAAGTTTTATTCTAAGCTACATGCTAAAATAATTGAATTAGACTATGAGAATATCTGCATGATGGAAGATTTTAATGCTATAGTATAGGTGGAATTGGACTATAAGACAACGAAAAAGAATAAGAAGTTAAGGAAGATATTACCAAAATAGTTTTTTATTATGGTAGAGGAATTAAATATATTTGACGCATGGAGTGGGAAGTTTCCATCAAAGAAACAATATACATTTTACTCCAATAGACATATGTCCTGGTCAAGAATAGATATGTTGTGGATGTCAACTGATTTATTAGCAATTGTACAAAATGTAAGCATTGAAATTGGTATGTGGGCTGATCATAACCGGATTACAATTATTTGGAAAGGACAAAAGAAAAGAACTAGATGGATTTTAAATCAAGAAATATTGAATGAAAAAGAATTCCAACAACTTATGGAAAAAGAAATGGATTTTTTCTTTAAAGAAAATAAAAAGTGACATTTCACTTCAAATTGTATGGGACACAGCAAAAGCATATATCAGAGGATTGGTGATGAGATATATGAGTAAAAGAAATAAACAAAGAAGGTATGATAAGAAACAATTAGAAGAAGACTATAAGAAATTAGAAAAAGAACTTCAAAAAGATACCCAAAACAAAAGGATTAAAAATATAATGGATTTGAAGATACACAAAATGAATATGATAGAAAATGAAGAGGTAGAAAGGAAAATAAAAATGACTAAACGAAATTTTTTTGAACATGCAAATAAACCAGGGAGATGGTTAGCTTATAAAAGGAAAAAGGAAAAGGGAAAAAAATGGATTAAGCAATTGGAAGATACTGATGGGAATCTACAACATAGAAATGAGGAAATAAAGAAATAGCGAGGGCATATTATGTGGACATATAAATAAGAGAAAATAACCGAGAAGGATATAAAATAATATTTGGAGGAAATGGAACTACCCAAAATATCAGAAAAATAACAATGATGGAATTAACAGAGGCCATAAAAAGACAGAAAAACAGTAAAGCACTAGGACCAGAGGTGTATAAAACATTTGAAGAAAGGAATTGTGATGCTGGAACTATATAATGAACTG
The DNA here is from genome assembly GCA_023053685.1 of Diadophis punctatus similis. Taxonomy (NCBI): domain Eukaryota; kingdom Metazoa; phylum Chordata; class Lepidosauria; order Squamata; family Dipsadidae; genus Diadophis; species Diadophis punctatus. Next base: position 171,974,840 of record JALIGW010000003.1, read on the forward strand.
CTATTAGAAGCTAATATACCAGAATCATGGACAGAAGCATTTATAACTTTGATACCGAAAGAAGAGACTGATTTACAGAAAATTAAAAATTATAGACCGATTTCACTTTTGAATGCAGACTATAAAATATTTGCATCAATAATGGCAAATATACTCAAAAAATTTCTAAACAAATTTATATGTTCAGATCAAAATGGATTTCTATCTAAAAGTCAGATTAAAGACAATATGCGAACGATTTTAAATGGATTAGAATATTATGAACAACATCCTGGAAAACAAGTGGCTTTAATGTTCCTAGATGCACAGAAAGCATTTGATAACATGAATTGGCAATTTATGACAATGCAACTTCAAACTATGGATTTTGGAAAAAGATTTATTAATGTAATCAAAACAATTTATAGTAAACAAACAGCCAAAGTATTAGTGAATGGAGATATGACAGAGAAGGTGGATATTATGAAGAGGAACAAGACAAGGATGTCCTTTATCACCATTGTTATTTGTGCTGATGTTGGAAGTACTAACTAGAAATGTGCGACAAAGTGAATGAAAATTAAAGGAGAGGAGTACAAACTACAAGCGTTCGCAGATGACTTGGTGTTCATATTGGAAGAACCATTAGAGACTGGACCAAATTAATACAGCAAATTGAAAAATATGAAGAGGTGGCGGGATTAAAAATTAATAAAGATAAAACAAAACTTTTAATGAAAAACATGATGGAAAAACAGAAAAAGGAATTAGTTGGGAAGTTAAATGTGCAGACTACAAAAAAAGTAAAATATTTAGGGATTCATCTAACAGTTAGATGTATGACAATTAATAGCAATAGCAATAGCACTTAGACTTATATACCGCTTCATAGTGCTTTACATCCCTCTCTAAGCGGTTTACAGAGTTCAGCATATTGCCCCCAACAATCTGGGTCCTCATTTTACCAACCTCAGAAGGATGGAAGGCTGAGTCAACCTTGAGCCGGTGAGATTTGAACAGCTAAACTGCTGAACTGCAGTGCTGCACTTTAACCACTGCGCCACCTCGGCTCTTATTAAGGAAGATAATTATTATAGATTAAAGAAACAAATTGAAAAAGATTTGGAAAAATGGAAAAATCTTCAATTATCATTGATGGGAAGAATATCATTAATTAAGATGAACATACTGCCACAATTTCTGTTTTTATTCTCAACAATACCAATAAAATTAGAGAATTTTTTTAAAAGAAGTAAATAAAATGATATTGAAGTTCGTATGGCAAGGAAAAAAGGCGAGGATAAATATTAAAATGCTACAAGATGCAAGACTAAGAGGTGGATTTGGACTTCCAAATTGGGAGTTATATTATGATGCTGCAGTATTGACATGGATGAGAGAATGGATTTTGTTAAGAAACAGAAGACTTTTGGTTTTGGAGGGACATGATTTACAGATAGGATGGCACACATTTTTATGGTATGGAAGAAGTAAAATACACAGCTATTTCCAGAGACATTGTATAAGGAATTCTTTAATATACCTAGGAAAATATACGATATAGGCATAGATATGGATATGGGGGGGGGAGTTAAAGAGTTGCACCGTATGACTGTAACTTGTTGCTTGTACCCTTACGAGTTATATTAATATTTACTGTTTCCTGATTGCTGGAGGAAAATAGATAATTGAAGGTGGTAGATCCAGGTGACAAAATTAGGTAGTTGAGGAGGCAGAATTAAGATAGTATTAATATACCTAGGAAAATATACGATATAGGCATAGATATGGATACCGGGGGGGGGGTAGAGTTAAAGAGTTGCACCATATGACTGTAACTTGTTGCTTGTATCCTTACGAGTTATATTAATATTGATTGCTTCCTGATTGCTTATTTGAACCCTATGACAACCATTCTTGACAAATGTATCTTTTCTTTTATGTATACTGAGAGCATATGCACCAAAGACAAATTCCTTGTGTGTCCAATCACACTTGGCCAATAAAGAATTCTATTCTATTCTATTCTATAATTAAATGAATTTAGGGACATAAGTTACCTGTCTGTTAACTATAAGATGGATTGTGACTAGATACACTCAGGAAAGGGACAAGAGGGAGAAAAGGAAGTAGAGAAGGAAAGGAAGAATGGGAGAGGAGGGAAGTAGGAAAGTGGGAGAGAAGGAGAAAGAAGGTAGAGGGAAGAGAGGGAGATAGAGGGAAGGGAGTGATATGACATAAAGAGGAAAACAGGCGGGTAATAAAAGTATAAAAGGTGCTAATCAGAATGTTGGTTTATGTTTTATTGAAGAAATGTATGACTATGTATATTTTGTTATGAATTAAGGTATATGTATGGATGTATAGTGGAGAAAAATAATAAAAATTCTTTTTAAAAAAATTATGGTTTATTGAATAAAGGGTAATTGGCTGGGTTCACAGAACATGGAAAATCAAAGCCAAAATAATGTTTTAGTTTAGTGTGAGGAATAAACCAAGCCATTTTAATATCTACTGAATAATCCTGTTCTTTATATTCTTTGGCTGTGTCTTTCTACAGGGTCATGTATTCTATTTCTTGGTCATGATTTGTTTAAATAATGTCATCCAAGACCAGGCTTGGGACATTTTGCAAAATATGCATTGAGCTACAGTAATAGGGTAGCTAATGATTATATATTGACTATGGAAGCTATGCTTAATGATAGGACATAACTAATAACTAATTTGTATCTTATAAGCTGCATCTGCATTACCAAGCTGTTGGAATAATATTTAAGCATTTTTGGAGCTTAGTTATGATTTGCATTACAGGGAAAGGCCAATTCCTGTTAGATAATATAACTTTTTCAGAATTGTCAAGCAGTCAAAATATTAAATCACCCATAACTTTTTCGATTTTATTGAGACTCAGCCAACATTACTACGAGGCTTCTCATACATCACTCTAAACTTGGAAAAAAGAGACAACTGGACAATTCACAAATAAATACGCCAGCCAACAGATGATTATACTTCAAGAAGAGTTATGTGTGTATTCTACAAATGAATTGAAAATATAGAAGCTAGAGTCCTTTGGGATTAGGGAAGATAATATATCTTATAAATAAATAACAATGTGCCCCTATGTATATTCATAAAACTAGGAAGGTAAATCACTGTATATAATTATTGTGAAATAAAAATGCCAATAAGCAGCATACAATAGAAAATATATAAAATAGTTTTAATAATCTAGGCTCTGAGTAGTATTAACATGAAAATATAAGCATAAAACCTCCAAAGGGTACAGTTCATAAATAGAGTACTATAAGTAAAAGATCCCCCATATTGCAGCATTTTTCAAGCCTAAAGACAAGTCTTTGTGGATGACCAAAAGAAATTAGGTTTATATCTGCCAGCACAGAAATACCTAATTTTTAATGTTTTTTTGCCCTACCATTTAAAAAAACCCAATGCAATAAGATTTTCCACAGAACTAGTCCCGGTATCATGCAACTAATGAGCACTGGAATATTATAAGCATGCTCATATCTATAAATCCTGATTAGGAACATTGCTGTGCTGTTTTTGTTTCTCTGAAGTTTGTAGATCATTTTCAAAAATACTATTTCACAAGCATTTCTGCAGTGTGGCACAATTTGTATCAGGTTCGTCACCAAGCCTATCATTTTTAATAAAGAAATATTCTGTCATACAACTGCTATCAAATCAATAGCCAACTTTAAGTCCCAGTATTCTATCTATTGAATCCGGGCTGACAGGAACGGAGGCGAGACCAGAGGTTGAACAGGAACTCATTTATTCTATTTCAGCACCACAGCAACTTAGAACAGAACAGGGAACACAAGCGGCTTGACAGCTCCTTTTATACTCGAGTTGCCAAACCATGAACCAATAGCGCTGCTCTATTTTCCCGCTTGCCGGCTGCTCCCGTCTTAGCCAATTGGGCTCAACTTGTGGCTTTTGGTGTCGTCATAAGTCTGAGAACTTAACACTATCCATCTCTCTTATCTATGGCTTTTTGTACCTTTTTGTACATGTCTTTTTAGAGTTGTTAGATATATAATGAGCTTTGAGGTTTCTTTAGTTTTCATTCATAAACTCCTTCTTGCTTCCCTCTAAAAACTGATATGCTTTCTGGATTTGAAATAAGATTCTTTAAACTGATTTGACTGATAAAAAATAGGGAAAAGAATGTTCCTGAAATAATACAATTATAGAAGTGAATCTTGGCATGTGGATCTCTTATGAATAGGTGAAAGTGAAATGTTCACAAATGTTATTTGTACCGTAGTTTAATATTAGCTCTATTCCAATTATTTCCCTTGTAATCTCATTCCTGATTCTATCCCTTCTAGTCATTCAAATAGCGTTCCTCAAGCAGCTCTCAACCTCTCAAAGTCCAACTGCATGTCCACGCTGTGAGAGATGGTAAGGGATTGTTAGGACTGGTGAAGTATGGGCTGGCCTTGTGCCACAGGATTGCTATGGCAGCCATAAGGCCTTGGTCATCCTGAAAAGGCTTGGCTAAAGGCATTCTGGTGAAGTTGCAACAGGCCCAGCAAGCCACTAAAGGATATTATACAGCTATACAAATCCAGATGAGATATGAACAAACAAGAAACAAATGCAGCAATGTAAAAGGATCAAGAGGTAGAATATTTCACCTTACCTAGAAAATATTCCACTAATTCCGTGATGGCGAACCTATGGCACGCATACCAAAGGTGGCACGCAGAGCCCTCTCTGTGGGCACGTGTGCCGTCGCCAGCTGCTCTTCCGGGTTCCACCGTATTTATATTTATAAAGAAAATGTCGCTTCTCTTGAAAAAGCAAAAAAAGAGCAGTAAAGAAAGAATACAAGTTTTTCAGGCATTTTTTAAATGGCATTTTTTTTAATTGAAAGAACTTGCTATGCTCTTGAACCCATGCTCCCTGCCCAACCCACATCACATAATAGTTGTGGGCAAAATAGGAGGAGAGAGCATTACATATGGACACTTTGAAAGTGTGATATAAATAAAAAAATAGATGTTTATATAGATAGATAGATAGATAGATAGATAGATAGATAGATAGATAGATAGATAGATAGATAGATAGATAGATACAGTGGTGAAATCCATTTTTTTTTACTACTGGTTCTGTGGGCATGGCTTGGTGGGCGTGGTATGTCTTGGTGGGTGTGGCAGGGGAAGGATACTGCAAAATCTCAATTCCCACCCCACTCTGGGGCCAGCCAGAGGTGGTATTTGCCGGTTCTCTGAACTACTCAAAGTTTCGCTACCGGTTCTCCGAGCTACTCAAAATTTTCACTACCGGTTCTCCAGAACCTGTCAGAACCTGCTGGATTTCAACACTGGTAGATAGATAGATAGATAGATAGATAGATAGATAGATAGATAGATAGATAGATAGATAGATAGATAGATAGATAGATAGATAGATAGATAGATAGATAGATAGATAGATAGATAGATAGACAGACAGACAGACAGACAGACAGACAGACAGAGACAGACAGACAGACAGACAGACAGACAGACAGACAGACAGACAGACTGATTTCATTCTTGGGAATAATTACTTAATTTTTGAGCAATTACCTCCTAAATGCCTTGAGCATGCTGGTTAGTGAATTCTGGGAATTGAAGTTCACACATCTTCAAGTTTCCAAGGTTGAGAAACACTGGCCTTAAGCCTAATGGTTCTCTTAAAGTAAATTAATCCCTGAAAGCTTTACCTTCTTTTTGAGAGGAGTATTCAGTGAAGATGTTTTAAGCAATTTCATTTATCCTCAATATTAGTCCTCTGGCAATCTGAAGAAAAAAAATTGTCTAACTACACACTTTATATAAACAGCAAAAATAACCTTCTTAATGTGTGTAGCAAAAGTAAATAACTGTCGTCCAATATAAGCAAACCAGTTTGCCAGCCAGCCAGATAGTTCCTAATAAGGTTTCTTGAGGGAAAAGGAGGCAAAAAGATTTTCTTTATAATAAATGGTAATAAAAACTGAATTCTTTTGCAGAATTTAAAAATAAATCTGATCTTACTGTAAAAACAGTTCAGTTTGTTGTTAGAATTAAAATGTCTTGTGTAAGCAAAAAATAAAATAAAAAAATAAGTTTACCATAAGTGTCCTGATTTTACTTCTTATTAAAGAATAAAATATTAGGAGATTCATGAGAAGTAGTTTATAAAACCATATTACATTGTCTTGTCATAAATCAACTGCTCAAAGAGTCTGTTGCAAAAATATACTGTTCCTGATCTTAGAAAATAAAAAATGGGGCCTAAGAAACAACATGGAGGATTTCATAAGACCTAGGCCATTTATATTCTTACAATCTACTGTATGTTCACCCTTAAGGTTATAAAATGTATACCTTTTGAAAATGGGTGTCCCAATTTGCAACATTACTTCAGATTGCTCTTTCTTTTCGCTCTCATTTCTACGTACTGGAATTATCCAGTGAATTGATGCGTTTCTAGATTTATTTATTTATTTATTTATTGTATTTGTATGCCGCCCAACTCCCGAAGGACTCTGGGCGGCTCACAACAATTGCAAATACAAAAAATATAAAAGGATTAAAACAGATAAAAACAGATTTAAAAACTCATACATACCCATTCATGGCCGGATCTCTCCAATTATAGCTGTGAGATCAATGGCCTTAAGCCTGCCGGAAGAGCCAGGTCTTAACCGCTTTTCGGAAGGCCAATAGGGTGGGGGTGGTCCGGATCTCTGGAGGTAGTTGGTTCCAGAGAGATGGTTATGTTCATGCAAAATTATTCCTTCATATCACATGGCTAATTAATGGATTTCAATCCCTTTCAGTCAGTCTGTTTTAAAGAAAAAGAAACAAATCCAATCATACATTACAGGTAATCCTTTATTTCCAACCTTAAACTTAACAACCTTCCTAGATGGCTTCTGATCAGCAAAGTTAATGGGAGAAGCCTGCATAATGACTGCATGGTTCACTTAACAATTGTAGCAATTTGCTTAACAAACATGGCCCAAAAGATCATAAAATCTGGGCATGACTACTTAACAGCTGCCTTGCTTAGCAATAGAAGTTCTGGTCCCAATTGCAATGATAAGTCGAGGACTATTTGTACTGAGTGTTGCAGAAAAGATTCAGTGCATTGAATCTTTCTGGAAAAATTTCTTTGACACCCTGATGATCTGTATTGCTGTACATGTGCTCTTGTTTCAGGATCTCTTATAGCTTTTTTGATCAACAAGTAGTATGTCAACTTTGAACCGAACCTGACAGCAGCCATTTTTATGTACCTCAGTTGCCACACAGAGGGGGAAGGGGGGGGGAAGGAGGTTGGAATGCCTTACTAGACACAACAGAGAGTTTCTCATGAGAACCAAGGTCATCTCTACTGGCAACGGATAATGTCAGGGAAGGAATGCCTGGAGAGCCCGCCAATTAACCCAATTGGCCAACATGACCTGTAATGCTTGGGGATGGGATTATTTCCTTTTTTAATTATACTGAAACCAGGTGAAAGATTTAGAGTTGGTTTTCCTTTGAAGCAGTGCCGATATGATGTACTCAATAAAGAAGAGCTTTGAGGAGGATTCTAGTCTCAGAGTTCTGATTTGCTTGGGTTCATTAGTTGGAACCTTGACATAGCCACAGTTTATATAAATTAGTTATCATTTCACTTTCAAGTCGGGAGAAGCTCTAGTTAGTTTTCTTTCTAATAAATAGCAATGGAGCGGGAATGAAATTTTAAATCAGAACTGACCTGAATTTTCTCGGCATTTTTAAACTATCCCCCTCCCCCCAAATAAAAGGCAACTTTTTCCAAATTAATGACCCCTTCCTATTTTTTACACAACTGTTTTGTGTGTCAGCTGAGTTACTCTTCTCCAGCATCACAGGGACAGCAAAATAACTGCCATATTCCCATCATGCTTATCATTAAGAAGCTGATGAATTTTGCCTTATTCCTAGCCTATGAGAACACTCTTTTGAAATGCTTATTTATCTTTTCCTTTTGAGAAAAACTAAGGTATAATTCTTTTACTATATTTCAATTGCTAGAAATTTTAATATTACTTTTAAGTTGTTTTTAAAGTAGTTCTTTAATTTTTGTTAACTAATGGGAATATTTGACTGAAGCTCATGGCTCCACGATCCCAGCTTGCCCTTCTGTTTATATCCATATGTTAAAACTGTAAGTTCCATAGGACTTTGGACATAAAAAGAAATGCTGCAATGCTTAAAAAAGATTTTGACTAATATGCCTGCCAATGTTATAAGAGGCTAAGATAAACAAGATACTTTTTTTCCTGGATTTTGACTCGGGTTGAACACTAGAAAGGAAATGACATGCTTGCCTGTTTAGAAAGCTAGTTCGTTAAGAAAACGGTCTTCTATATTAATATTCTCTTTTTTTGAAGCGGGAGAGATACTCTCTTGCTTTGAAATGGGAGAGATCGGGAAAGAAAATTAGAAAAAATGAGCAACCAAATCTTATTTCAACATTGAAGTAAGCTCTATATCTTAAAGTAAATCTGAGCTCAAAGATTGAAGCACAGGCAACATGGCACAGACAGCTTTATAATTCTGCTGTTGCTTCTGGTTCCATGAACCTTTCCAAGAAGGCATGGTTTGGGAGCTTTCTAAATACATTAATAGGAGAGTTAAATTAAGCCACATTTCTAAATCACCAGCCTAGTTAAGGGTAAAAAAAAAGGGGGGAGGTCCAATTATAATAGGAGCCATTTACAGCACTACCCTAAACTTTCACCACAGTTAACTATTTCTAGCATTTAATATTATAGCTTGAAAAAAAATCTCTTTCAGCCCTTTCATACAAAGGTGAAGGCATAATAAATAGGATTTCAACTGTGAGAGAACATAACTCTAAACAAGATTAGAGGTCTTTATTTTTTAATGAATGCATGAACTCTGGAGATGATCCAGCTTTACTTTCCAACTGGTGACAATGTCCCTTGTCTCTGACCTGTACAGAAATGGGATCAAGGTGTAGGAATGCTGAGTTGTTTACATTCCAGTGAACTAAAGAGACCCAGACTGAGACAGCACTAACTCTCTCTAAATATGTTAAACATTTTACTCCATAGACTGGTCTTGGTGACCGAGAATTATAAGTAATCTGATGTTCAAACATCTTTCAAGAAGAAAGAAGAACAAATATACCTGACAGTGGGGAATTCATCTGAATGGATGGGTACATATGGGCATATATTCTCAGAAACAAATTCTCAATCTACTTGATGTTTTATATTGTGATTTTTCTTCTGATACATATAGAAATTATTGGAAGAGTTCATATAATATTTTGAGGAGGGCAGCTTTCAGATTTTAAAGCCTTAAATGGTTAGGATAGTCTCCAAAGTGGCTAAAGATCAGGAAATTCATATGGACAGCTTGAGATCTATCTATACACTACTAAAACTCTCATTGTCATACCTTTATCTGGGTGAAATGATCATAGGGCAACATTTTTTGAGCCAAGGCACCACAAGTGGTCTAACTTGAATGTGTCCTAAATCTGGGAACAATTTCTCCAGAGGAAATAAAATTTGGGGAAATTGTGACTGCTTCAGTACTACTGACTGCTGTTGTGGTTACACGATCTTCATTTTTAACATTCTGTGACAGTTTCCCAGCCAGTCTCATAATCTCTTGCTGCCTCCTAATCCCATAACAGCCATTTATCTGGCTGCTAGAAAGAGAAGGGAAGGGGGAAGGAAAAAAGGAAAGAAGAAAGGGAGGAGCTGGAAAGAAAGAATCCCTACACACACTTCCCAGCACATGCTACATCCCCATGCACTCCCTCAAACTTTGCTCTCCCCCCATGTGTCTTTCCTAACCCATGTTATCCCCAGCATACCTTCCCTGACCCATACATCACCTGTGCATCTCAATGCCCCCTTCCTGACTCATGGCCTGCTGTACCTTTCTTGATCCCTATGCAACCTCACCAACCTGCATGCCTTCCCTGACCATGTAGCACCTCTTGTATACCCCCTTATACTGTTCCTCACCTGCACAGCACCTCTTGCATACTTCCAAGCCACACTATCTGACCTACATGTCATCCCTGACCAGCATGGCACCTCTCACACACCCCTGTGATCCCATGTATTCTTATTGATCTGCATCACTCCTCCATTCACCATACTCATGAATGCAAGGTTCAAGGTTGACTCAGGAATTCAAGGTTGACTCATCCTTCCATCCTTCCGAGGTCGGTAAAATGAGGACCCAAATTGTTGGGGGCAATATGCTGACATTTATAAACCGCTTAGAGAGGGCTGTAAAGTACTGTGAAGTGGTATATAAGTCTGCTATTGCTATTGCTAATGCACTATCTTTGTGCAGTACTGTGATGCCCTCACATACTTCTTGACATGCAATGCACCCTGTGCTCTCCCAACCTGCTCTGCATCTCTCACACATCCCCAGGCATCCATCCTACCTACCCAGCACCTTTCATGCATTTTGATGTATCATCCTTGACCGCCACCCAACCCCATACCCTTGCTCCTTCCCCCACTTAACTGCCTGCTGGCCTTGGACTACAGCTTCCTGCAGGTTTCTCCACTGACTTTTTCCCTTCAAGCTTTCTAGAAGTAAATGAGGAAGCCAGCAAGAAGTTAGAAATCATTCCCACTCCCACTGCTTTTTTGCCACCTGTGGTGATTTTGTTTTGTCTGTTTAGGTAAAGGAATATCCTTCTAACGATGACCAAATGAGACCTGGGTTGTCTAGTTATTTTATTTATTAATTAAACTTATATGCTGCCTATCTCACTATCAGGTGATTCTAGAAGTAGAGTCTAGAAGTAGGTAGACTTTCATAGTAAGACATAGTAGACTTTTCGTTTTGTTTTTTTCTGTATCTGTTGAAATAGAGGCAATTACTACAACAGTTCTATAGAAGGGTAGATACAAAAGTAAGGAAAACAGCATTTCAAAAGCAGTTTTTTTTTCTGTGCCAGGTATGGAAGATGTGTCAGGTAGAACTATGAGGCTGTTTATTAAATTAAGAATTAATAAGAAGAAGAAGAATTAAAAAGTATTTAGATTTTGTATTTAACATGTTTCTTCTAGACATGTTTAATTAATTAATTTTTTAATTCTTCTTCTAACATTCTTCTAACTAAACTAAATCAGCTAGCGGTACCTGAACACACTTGTAAGTGGATCACAAGCTTCCTAACAGAAAGGAAGCAGCAGGTGAAGCTAGGCAAAATCACATCAGATACCTGTACAATTAGCACAGGGGCCCCCCAAGGCTGTGTACTCTCACCACTTCTCTTCTCTCTATATACCAATGACTGCATCTCAAACGATTCATCTGTTAAACTACTGAAGTTTGCAGATGATACAACAGTGATTGGCCTCATTCGAGACAACGATGAAACCGCATACAGACAGGAGGTTGAACAACTAGTCTCATGGTGCGACCGGAACAATCTGGAACTGAACACATTCAAAACCGTAGAAATGGTGGTAGACTTCAGGAGAAACCCTCCCATCCTACCACCTCTTACAATACTAGACAACACAGTATCAACAGCAGAGACCTTCAAATTTCTAGGTTCCATCATATCTCAAGACCTAAAATGGTCATCTAACATCAAAAACATCATCAAAAAAGCACAACAAAGAATGTTCTTTCTGCGCCAACTCAGGAAGCTCAAACTTCCCAAGGAGCTGCTGATACAGTTCTACAGAGGAATCATTGAGTCTGTCATCTGCACCTCTATAACTGTCTGGTTTGGTTCTGCAACCCAACAAGACAGACACAGACTTCAGAGGATAATCAGAACTGCAGAAAAAACAATTACTGCCAACCTGCCTTCCATTGAGGACCTGTATACTGCACGAGTCAAAAAGAGGGCCGTGAAAATATTTACTGACCCCTCGCATCCTGGACATAAATTGTTTCAACTCCTACCCTCAAAACGTCGCTATAGAGCACTGCACACCAAGACAACTAGACACAAGAACAGTTTTTTCCCGAACGCCATCACTCTGCTAAACAAATAATTCCCTCACCACTGTAAAACTATTCACTAGGCTGCATTACTATTACTATTAGTTTTTCTCATCGTTCCTATCACCCATCTCCTCCCACTTATGACTGTATGACTGTAACTTGTTGCTTGTATCCTTACGATTATTTCATATTGATTGTTTCCTGATTGCTTACTTGAACCCTATGACAACCATTCTTGACAAATGTATCTTTTCTTTTATGTACACTGAGAGCATATGCACCAAAGACAAATTCCTTGTGTGTCCAATCACACTTGGCCAATAAAGAATTCTATTCTATTCTATTTTTGATTTCGAGGGCCACTTTCTCCCAGATGACTCTGAGCATCTAATAATTGAATTGAGAAAAAGGCAGTTAGAAAAAAAAGTATTTATACAGTATGCCCAGATAAAATTACACATTTTATTACAAAAGAAAACTGCCAAGAAAACCAACAAATTAACCATAAGTCTGGGAGCAAAGCATATTTTTAAAATTTTCAGAACTTTTGTAGGGTGTTCAGGTTCTGTTAATCTTTAATTTTAATATATTAAAGTACTTATATAGATGAAGTAATAATCCTGCAGTGAATTTTATTCCAAATTATTCTCTTTCATATTTCTGAACACTTTAAAGTAGTGATAAAATTGTTTCAGAATTTATTAAATATGCTGCTTATTCATGTGGTTTGCAGATGAAGTGAAAAAGCACATTTTTGGCCAAGCCTTAATTTGGTTTTTAAAAAAATAGTAACAATTATTTGAACTTTAGATGTTTGATGAAAGCCAAATCTTACAAACATTCAGTGACTATTTTGATTTAAAGTTTCCAGAGCATAGTATAGATCTATATCAGTGATGGCGAACCTTTTTTGGTTCGCGTGCCAAAAGGGGGGGGGGCGCTAGCGCACACACACGTGCCCACACCCATTCCCTCCCCCCACGCATGCACACAACCCCCCAATGCTGCCCCCTGCGCATGTGCACACACCCCCACCCCTGCGCAAAGGCCTTACCGAAGCCTGGGATGGTAAAAAACAACGAAACAGGCAAACCGGAAGTTCAGAAAACGCACTTCCGGTTTGTCCGTTGGGGTGTTTTTGCACTCCGGGTCTTCAGGAAGCTTCCCTGAACCCTCCAGAGTGCTAAAAACAGCACAACGGCAAACCGGAAGTGCGTTTTTCCAAACTTCCGGTTTGCCCATGGAGCTGACAGGGCAACGCCTCGCGTGTCCTCCGATATGGCTCCACGTGCCACCTGTGGCACGCGTGCCATAGGTTCGCCATCACTGATCTATATAGTTAAGAATGGAAAAAAAAATTTTCTCTAGGTTCTAGAGAATTCAGATTTACAAGTTTCTATTTTAGATGTTATTTAAATGTTTGGAAAATAAATACTGTTACATGGAAAATGGCTGGAGAAACTGGAAAAATGAGAGAAAGGTTATAGAGATTGTTTTTAACCAAGATCATCCAGGTCTAATGGTTCCAGGCAACATTACAGCTGTTCCAATAAAACATTTATTTGTTCCAAGAGAACAAATAGACAATAGAATGTGCAAAGCATTCAAAACAGGTGTTTTCACAAAATGTAATGGCATGAATGAAACCACTTCATTCTGAAGTACAGTATCAGAACAGTTACATGCATTGCAAGCCTGATGCAGCACAGCAGCTGCATCTCCAGCTGTTTTGCACATATGGGCATACATGGTGACGCCAAATCACTGGCAATACCAGTGGAAGTGTTGCATAGAGGCAATTTTGCATTTGTGGTTAATTTACTGATGGTTTGCTCTGCTGAGATCTAAGATGCCAAAATATCTGTAGTCATGCAGAAATATTCACATTTTGTAAAACTTTGAAAAGCACCTTTCCTCACAGTGGAGAAGCTGTTAAATAGTGGAACAGCTGGACTGCTTTCCTTCTTTGAAATAAAGTTAGGCCTGACTATATGAATTTAACTCCGTTGAATTGATGAGCTGAACATACATACGTGCATACATACTGTATACATATACATTTTCATATACCTATACCTATGCTTGTACCTAAACGAATACATATTCATATAAATATATATAAATTTACTTGGGAAAAAGACTCATTAAACCCAATGAGACTCTCATCTGTACTGCTATATTTTTGCACATTATAGCTGCCAAGTTAACTTTATTGGAAAGTAAGAAAGAAGAAAAATATGCTGATAATTTCTTTTTGCCTGACCATTCTCTGCAATCATATCTTTAGCCCTGAGCAATAGGCTATGCCTATACGTCTCCACACTGAGACATTATTCTGAAAAAAAAAAACTATGTTGCCTAATGTTATGTCTTACTAATATAAAGTGACCTTCCTGAATGACATAAATAGAAGGATATGTCACCACATGCTGCGTCACTGTGGCACATAAGAACAAATGTGCCGTTCAGGACACTGTTTAATATGCTTATAATGTGTGATTATGACAATATTTATTTTTCCACTGTAGAATGGTTTTCTATCCACATAAAAACTGTAGACCAGTTGAAGATCAGGCTGTTCCATTGCAAGTCTTCACAAGTTTAATAATACTTGGCCTTGGCCTTGGCATTATATGATATTATTTAATGTAGAGGATTTTTTTATGTGATATGAAAAAAAATTGTAATGTTTGACACCATAATGAATGGAAAACTTTTGTAAATCAGTGGCAAACCTGCAGTTATCTGAAGCTTTTAATTCTGGATCACTGTAGAGATTTGGATTAAAAAAAAAGAATATATCACTATAATTCTGCAAAATCTCCTATTCTGTTCTCTTTTGATTCTGTTGAGAACTTTAGTTATTAACCAAAAAGAGATATGCAGATGTTAAATTTGTGTGTTTAAGTGGAAGCAATGTATTGTAGAGATAAAACTGTAATTATGTATTAGAACTGTATGGAAAGGAATGTGTAGTTTTCCACAGAATTAATACAAGCATCTTTATATGCTTATAAGGATATAAGGAATATAGGTCTAGCATCCTATATTCTATAAGTTCTGATATTTCATGGTTTTGATAATGGTTTTACCATTATTGTATCATCTTCTAAAATCTCCAATATTCTAACTTTTGTGGCCAATATGCCTGGAAGTTCCTCCAAGAATATCTGTGTAATGTCTCATTCATTCATTCATTCATTCATTCATTCATTCATTCATTCATTCATTCATTCATTCATTCATTCATTCATTCATTTTATATAGTTGACAATCTCAAGAATATGATTTTGAGTGGCTAACAGGGAATAAAAACAAGATAAAACATCATAAGAAAACAATAAATGACAAATATGGCTTCCAAGATAAAACTTAACAGCAAAATTAACATGGCCATGATATAGGCTCAACTACATATCTTAGGACCCAGCTTGGTTATAGAGCCAAACCTTTCTTATGAAAAGCCAGTAGGTTTGCGGCAAATCTAATTTGGAGGAAATTGTATTGATGAGGGCTGATACAAGGATAGAAAATACTCTCTTCTGGGGATCTGCCAAATCATGTTCCCTAATGGATGGGACCAGGGGTGAGATACTCACTTACCCAGACCGGTGTGCTGCTCCACGGTCCTTCATGCTTTGTGCGCGCATGCGCACGCTACGCACGCGTGCCCCCTCATGGGATTTTGCTTCTGCGCATGTGCGGAAGCAAAATCGTGCTGAAATCTCATGAGGGGATGCGCGTGCGAGATTTTGGCATGATTTTACTTCCGCACATGCGCAGAAGCAAAATCTCACTGAAATCTCTCTCGCGCGTGCGTCCCCACGTGAGATTTCAGCACGATTTTGCTTTGGCACATACGCAAAAGCAAAATCGCCCAAGAATTCACGAAAAAGAGATGGCGACACGCGCGACTGCCCGGTGGAGACGGTACCAGAGCAGTCGCGCGCATATTGGGGTATCGGCGGGTCCCTACCAGAGCTCCGCACTGGACCGCACCGGTAGGATCCCACCCCTGGATGGGACTCAGCGCATGCCACTCTTGGCAGTATGGGCAGGTACAATTTGGAGGGATATAGTCCAACAAATAATCTGGTTCCATGACATGAAGGACTATATTTTACCACCAATGCCATGAATTGAACCTAGAAATATACTAACAGCCAATACAGCTGGAGGACCAGAGGGGTTACATGTATTGAAGAAAAATCATCCATAACTGTCTGCACTATTGCACAGGATGAAACTTCTGGATGCTCTTCAAGGGCAGCCCCATGTAGAGCACATTGCAGTAATCCAATCCAATGTTCTTGCTCAGTTTCTTCCTCGAATTTTGTTTTGCTTTTGCTGAGGCTTGCTATCACAGAACTGCACCTCTATCACATGTGGTGCTGAGATTTTCCTGGATGAAGTACCCCATCAATATTTGAGGTAACCTGCAGTTGCCTTGATGAAGATGTGCCCAAACCTACTTATGTATACAATGGCATCTCAGCAGCAACATAAACTAGGTGTGCAGGATTTAATTATTATTACAAATGTTTGCAGCATGCCTGTAAACTATTTAAAACAGCGGTCTTCTACCCTCCAGACACTGGTTTTGGGGAAAAAATGTCTTTCACACACTGGGGAGGGGAGGGTTTCAGGTGGGCAGCCTAGATCCTGTGCATGCATAGATGAAACTTCACGTGCTTGCCCACTGCTTGCGCAGCCCAGTTCCCATCAGGCCATAACCGGTCCTGTCTGTAGCCTGGGGGTTGGGGACTGTATATATGTATGTATATATGTATGTGTATATGTTATACATAAAATATGTTATATATAACATACTTTAAGGAATCCTGTTGTTGATATTTATATATTGACAGGTTGAAATATATGTTGAGCTGTAATAAACAGGAAAATTGTGGTTAACTCAGTCTGACAATAATCTTAATCCCCCGGGCAATTACAGAAACCAGCATATACTGACAGATGAAATGTTATATCTCTGAGTTAAAATGATTCTGAACAAATTTTCCTACTTTGGTGCTTATATAAGCTCTACTACATTCCCTATCAACACCAACATGGCCATGCCATACTCATTATGAATGATAATATTATAATCCAATATAAATCAAAACACAGGTCAGAGGAGATTGATTCAAAGGTAGTTCAGCTTTTAAACATTTTAAAATTAAAATTTGTAGGTGGGTGCACAACCCTGTTCAGATGAAAGCCACCCTGGACTTTTGAATGGGATCTCAGAAACTGTATTCCGACAAGAGTCGAAACTAGCAGCCAGCACAGGTTTGTTAAAAACAGATCCTGCCAAACCAACTATTTCATTCTTCAACACCGTGACTAAATTAGTAGACAAGTGAAATACTGTGGACATAATATACCTAAACTTCAGCAAGGCATTCGACAAAGTACAATGTAACCTACTCCTTCATAAGCTAGAGAAAAGTGGGGTAGACAACCTCACCTCCAGATGGATCCACAACTAGCTGACAATCCATACTCAACGAGTAGTCCTTAATGGGTCTAAGTCCACATGGAGAGAAGTAAGCATATGGGTACCACAAGGCTCCGTCTTAGACCCAGATGGATCTTGACAGACTTGAGCGCTGGGCCCTATCCAACAAAATGAAATTCAATGTAGAGAAAAGTAAAGTCCTACACTTAGGTAAAAGTATACATATAAAGTGGGTGAAACCAGGCTTAATAGCAGTGACTGTGAGAGGGATCTTGGAGTCCTAGTGGACAACCAGCTAAACATGAGCCAGCAGTGTGCAGTGGCAGCCAAAAAAGCCAATGCTGTCCTAAATTGCATTTACAGAGGGATACAATCTAGATCAAGTGAGGTACTAATATCACTCTATAAAGCCTTAGTTAGACCACACCTGGAGTATTGCATCCAGTTTTGGTCACCACACTATAAAAAAGATACTGAGACTCTAGAAAAAGTGCAGAGGAGAGCAACCAGGATGATCAGGGGACTGGAGACTAAAACATACGAAGAGTGGTTGCAGGAACTGGGCATGGATAGTCTAGTAAAGAGAAGGAGTAAGGGAGACATGATAGCAGTGTTCCAATATTTGAGGGGCTGCCACAAAGAGGAGGGGGTCAAGCTATTCTCCAAAGTACCTGAAGGCCAGACAAGGAATAATGGATGGAAACTGATCAAGGAGAGATTCAACCTAGAAATAAGGAGGAACTTTCTGACAGTGAGAACAATCAACCAATGGAACAGCTTACCTTCGGAAGTTGTGGGAGCTTCATCACTTGAGACTTTCAAGAAGAGATTGGACTGCCATTTGTCAGAAATGGTGTAGGGTCTCCTGCTTGAGCAGGGGGTTGGACTAGATGACCTACAGGTCCCTTCCAACTCTGTTAATCTGTTAAGAGAACAGAGCAAGGACAAACGCAGAAACAATTCAGTATAATAGTCAGAGGATAGTTAGGATTAGGACAAAATTCGGATAATTTTAGAGAGTGTTCTAGTCTATACCCAAAGCTTTGTGAGAATATGTGGACTTGGACAACATATTCTAGTAAAGTAAATACAATTTTTCTCCATGGAGGGAAGCAGGGAGGAAAATATAGGTAGAGTGTTAGTAGGGACAAATATCAGAAATCGAAGACTATCTTGGTAAATGGGCTAATGTGACAATATGATTTTTCTGGGTTGAAGTGAGAAAGAAGTAACTGGTTATGTTGTTTGTACTTCTGTACCACCTACGTCTTTACCTGAATTAACAAAGAAAAAGGACTTGTTGAAAAGGTGGCTCAGATAGGAACTAGGTCTTGTCCATGGATGTTGAAGACCAGCACTTTCAGTTAGAACGGAAAGAGAGGATAATGTAGACTTGATATAATACAGTTTTAAGTGTCAAAGCCCTGTTATTGTCCAGGATGCTATGTTCTATACCAACAGAAGTCTCCAAATCTACTTCAAAGGTAGATGCAGCCCTGCATATGTGTAATCGCAATAGTCTAGCTTGCATGTAACAGTAAAAAAAAAATCCACCCAGTTTTCATCACAGCTTTTGATGTATTTGCTGTATCAGCCTAAGCCTGCAAAATAATATCCAGGCTGCTGCCTTCATTACTGCTGAGTCCCAATTTCCCACCAAAATTATTGTTAATTGCTTCCTTTGAGGAGAGAATGGAATGAAAACCTAAGCAAACTGCAGTTAAAAGCTGCTGGATTTGGCCAAAGTATCATATGCATGAAAAAAAAATAACCAGTTAAATGAGTATAATTGTTTCTTTTCAAAAAAATGATCAAATGTTAAGTGGTTTGTCTGAAATATAAAGTCTGTCATGAAAGTATTTTTCTACTGCCCCTTCCTAATTCCATAAGGCTGTTAAAACATTTTCTTTCTTTCTTTCTTTCTTTCTTTCTTTCTTTCTTTCTTTCTTTCTTTCTTTCTTTCTTTCTTTCTTTCTCTCTCTCTCTCTCTCTCTCTCTCTCTCTCTCTCTCTCTCTCTTATTTATTTATTTATTTATTTATTTATTTCGCTTAAATTGTAATAGTATGTAGGAATGATCTTGGGAAACAGAAGGAAGAGCTGCAGATGGAACGAGCATGGAAAAGGTATCTCAGTAAATAGAAGGGTAGAGAGTGTGGGAACTGGGAAGCATTTCAGAAGTGACATTTCCTAGTTTTCTAGGCAGGAGTCCAGATAAGAAACAGAATAGAGAATATTAGCAACGTCTTTATTGTAAAGTTACACAGCAAAGTTTTGCAAGTCTGAAAATATTTCTCCCTGCCTCTCCTTTTAGTCTCTGAAAAACTAGCAAAGGTACTACATACTGTATTAGTAGAAAAATCTAATTGTCTAGTGCAGTGTTTCCCAACTTTGGCAACTTGAAGATGTCTGGCATTCGCTGGCTGGGGAATTCTGGGAGTTGAAGTCCAGACATCTTCAAGTTGCCAAGGTTGGGAAACACTGGTCTAGTGGATAACTACTGAGTATTTCATTTACATAGAACCTTATCTTTTTTGAGAAAGCACTGAGTCTTTAATTTCTCTCTCTACATATTCTTTACGTTGGGCACTGAATGAATGACTTAATCATACATTATATTGCAAGATTTTATTCCAGACCAATACTGGATCCTTCCGAAGAAGAAAAAGACACAGAAAACTTTGTAGAAGGTGGGCTGAGTTTTGAAACCGCTGTGCTATATACTATATAAACGTCTTAATGAATGGTCTGGAGACCTATAATAATCTGCTTCTATCCTGGACTATTTGTACTGTGGCTCATTAATGTATCTTCCTAGTGTGCTATTTGTCCTGGTGACTAATACAGAAACCACATGTTTTAAAAGAGAGAGATGTGGTTCGAACCTTTGCTTTACTTCGGTTCAAAGCATGTTTTACAATGGGAGGATTTATGGGAAGAGTTTACTTAATTATTTAAGAATTGGGAAAGGGAATGCTGTCTGACTGATAATGCCAGAGATGGGATGTCTGGTAATCACAATATCATAATTCTGAATTGAAAAAGAAGGTTGCAATAGAAGATTGCTGTTTCTTTTCCACCATTGTAGTCAGCCATGAATCCTAGCTTAAAAAACACTTTTGTGTTTGCAAGTATCTTTGTTAATTAATTCAAGTTTAGTTTAAATATGAAAAGGGGAAAGAGCCATTTTGAAATTGTCTGTAAGCAATTTTCATCTGCACTACAACCATAGAGACACATACATTACCTGATCATTAACTTATGAAGGGTGTGTGTGTGTGTGTGTGTGTGTGTGTGTGTGTGTGTGTGTGTGTGTGTGTGTGTATCTTCAAGTTAGCATTAATTCTTGGCAACTGCATGAAAAACTCTATGAAATTTTCTTGGCAAGATTTCAGAAGTGGTTTGCCATTGCCCCCTTCCCAGGGCTGAGACAGAGTGGCTGGTCTAAAGTTACCCAGTTGACTTTCCATTAAGGTGGCATTAGAACTCATGGTTTCCTGGTTCCACTTCTTCTCACTTTACTTGTTACTTATTTTGTTGTTAGTTTTAACAGAATTATGAGGCTGTAAAAGCACCTGAAATGCACATCTTTAGAGGGAGAGTTGGAATAAAAATAATTAAATAAACAAGAGTCAGAAAATGTACGTTTACAGAAAATTATACTTCTTAATTGGGTACAGTTTAAACTGTGATGATTACCATGTGAGTCAGTTGGATATAATGAGATTTCCATTTATAATGGTTGGAAGTAATGAGAGTGATGAGTGTTATATAGTGATTTTTGATGGACCAGGTAATTTAGTTGTAAATTGCAAACACATTTCAGATTGTGTTCAGACATGCCTAGTATCCTGTTTATACTTGCTATTTGGGAAACTGTCAATAAACTGTCCAGAACATCCTCTCTATAGTAAGCTTTCAGTGGCAGCTCTCCTGGGCCCATATTCAACCTGCTGTGAATAGATTTTATTTAGTTTTTCCTTAGCTTTCACATACTGCAGACTCAGTATTCAGGATCCAAATTTTATTTTCAGTTCCTTTCTAATACAAACAAAACCCAAAACAGATTCATGTACTGTCTTTCTACTTTTAAAACCATTCCTATTAGTGGTCATCACCTTATTTGATGCTAATAAAATCCACATGTTAGTTTTCTGCTGTATGGAAGTACTTTCTTTTGTTCTAAATCTTCATTGCATGTTCCCTTTTTTACAGAAAAAAACATGTTTTGTCTGCAGTGTCTCCATTTTTTTTTGTATGAATTGCTGATCACATTTTATGTGTTTAACTGCTTGTATTGGTTTTTGTATTTTGCAAGCTATGTAGAGAATATAGGAGTGGAGACTATAACAACTTTAAAATAATGATTTCTACAAAATTAATTTTCACTACAAAAAAGGGGATAGTGGATAAAGATAAAACCGGGCAATGGCTTACAACTAAGACATAAAAATAAATAAATTGAAGGGTTGATTTAGGCTGCTTAAGAGACAGCTATTCAAGCTAATACAATCAAGGTCAGAATTTAAAAATTATCAAATGACCCAAAATGTAGATTGTGCAAAGAAGGAGACAAAACAGTAGATCCTACACTCAGCTCATGCAAGAAGATCACACAAACTGATTATAAAGAACAACATAACAGAGTCACCAAAATGATTCACTGCATCATGTGTTATCATTTTCCAGTAAGGAAAAATTGGTGAGAACCAATGTTCCCTGTAATATCAGAAAATGGCACCCGGCAGTTGCAAACTGCCGCGTGGCGTTCTCTTTTCTTCTGCGTGGCCGTGCAGGCGCGCGGCTTCTGCCATTAGAAAATGCTGCGCAGAAGTTAGAAAATGCCGCGCAGAAGTTAGAAACTTCCACGCGGCGTTCTCTTATTATGTGGGCGGCCGCGCGGCCGTGCACCTTAGAGGGAACAATGGTGAGAACATATAGTTGAAAAAAGTATTAAAATATGTTATTCCTGCACTTTCTTAGTTGCAGCCCAGTGTCTTGAATCCCAAAGGGAAGGCATCATAAAGGAATTCCTTTTACTGAGTATTTTCAGTGTGGGCAATATGAATAGTCAAGGAGGCTTAAGAGTGATGGAAATTTGTTTAAGAGAAAACATCAACACTAGCATCTTCTTGCACTTCCGGCAAAAACTTAAAAAACTCCACAAGAGAAGTACCAACTTTGAGAATACGTTAAAGAAAATGAGACGTTGTACTTACCTGAGACGTCCATTCTCGTAGGGTGGAGCTAGCCGCCAAGATTGGGTATTGGCACAACCTTCTAGCCAATTATGACTGAGTCTGGAAAAGTATAAAAGGTGGCTCTAGGCCTAGATTCCCCCTCTTTTGACGAGAGATAAATGCCAGACTCAAGTGCCATCAATCTAACAAGTTTATTAACTGTCCAATCACAGAAAATTACACACAAGTTGATATGTGAGAGACCTAACTACCTAACCTAACTACCTACAGAGAGAAGATAACTATGTACACTAATACACCTAGATACTTAATGACTATACGAGTAATAGGCTCCTCATCCAGCCAGAACATGTTAGAAGGGAGGGACTTGGCGGCTAGCTCCACCCTACGAGAATGGACGTCTCAGGTAAGTACAACGTCTCATTCTCCATAGTGGGTGGAGCTAGCCGCCAAGATTGGGACATACCAAAGTAATTTAGTCCCCAGGGAGGGCCTCCTGATTCTGGCTGGGACCACCGCCCTCCAATGTTACCTGTTCCAGCACTCTGCGCCCAAGGTCAGCCTCCTGAGAGGCGAAGGTGTCCAGTCTGTAGTGCCGGACAAATGGCGTTGGAGATGCCCAAGTGGCAGTCCGGCAGATCTCCTCGATGGAAGCCCTCGTGTTCCAAGCCGCAGTGGTGGCTGCCACTGCATGTGGAATGGGCCGTAATCCTGGTGGGTCGTGGCAAGGACATTTGTTCATATGCAGTGTTAATGACATTACAAACCCACCGACCCACCATGACAGAGGATGCTTTCCTCCCCAAGGAAGTGTGGTGGAAAGAGACAAACAAGGCCTCAGTCTTGCGAAAGGCAGAGGTCCTTTGTATGTAAGTGTCCAGTGCGCGCCTCACGTCCAGGAGGTGCCACTGTCTTTCAATGTCTGAGGATGGAGAAGGGTAAAAGGAAGGTAATACCACCTCCTGAGCCCAATGAAAGTAAGAGTTTACCTTTGGCAGAAAGGTGGGATCCAACCGCAAAACCACCGTGTCTGGTGGAACACACAGAGGTCACTCCTGATGGAAAGGGCTGCCAGTTCGGAAATGCGATGGGCAGAGGTGACAGCCACCAGGAAAACCACCTTGTATGTTAGGTGGGCCAGAGAGACGGGGTGCAAAGGCTCAAAGGCGCCCCCCATGAGTGCTAATAACACTTTGGACAAGTCCCAGGTGGGATACCTATGCACTACAGGAGGGCATCTATTCATTGTGCCCTTTAGGAACCTGGAGACTAAGGGGTGAGCAGAGAGTTTCCCCAGAGAGGGACAAGACAGCACCGTGGACAGGGCAGCAATCTGGCGGTGGAGGGTACTTGGGGAAAGACCCTTAGCTAGCCCCTGGCATAGGAATTAAAGGACATTTATGACCGAAAGATCCAGTGGGGAATAACCCTCCCTAGCACACCATGGGCAGAAAGCCTTCCAAGAGGCTACATAAATGCGATGCGTGGACGGTCTGCGAGAGTCAAGCAAAACCTCCATAACGTCCTCAGGGATTTGGCGGCTCCTCAGAGTGAGCCGCTCAAGTGCCAGGCGGTCAGTTGCAACCAGTGCGGCTCTGGATGCTGCACTGACCCCTGGAGCAGCGACCACTCTGTCGGAGGGATCCGACAAGGGGGTGAGACCGACAAGGAGACCAGGTCGGCATACCAGGTTCTCCTTGGCCAGTCGGGAGCCAGAAGTACCACCTCGGCTCTTTCTTCCAGGAGTTTCCGGATGACCTGCGGAATGATGGGGATGGGGGGAAAAGCGTAAAGCAACCCCTGAGGCCAGGTGCAGCGGAGGGCGTCCACCCCTTCCGCACCCTGAGTTTGATACTGGGACAGAAACCTGGGCAGCTGGGCATTCCCTGGGGTGGCAAAAAGCTCCATCACAGGTTGACCGAATTGACCCACAAGTTGGTGGAAAAGGTCTGGGTGTAAGCTCCACTCTGAGTGGTCTATCTGGTTCCGGCTGAGCCAGTCTGCCCTGACGTTGCTTACCCCAGAGATGTGTTCAGCAGAAAGAGACAATAAGTATTGTTCTGCCCATAGCCCCAACCACATGGCCTCTGACATGAGCTGTCCTAGCATGGTCCCACCCTGTCTGTTTATGTGGACCTTGGTGGCCACATTGTCAGTAAGTATCATGACATGAGACTTCTCCACAAGAGGTCTGAACTGCTGCAGAGCAAGGAACACAGCCCGTAGCTCCAAAACGTTTATGCTTAGAGTTGTCTCAGTTAACGACCATGTGCCCTGTGCCATCTGTGCTTCCGCGTGTACCCCCCAACCCGATAGGCTGTCATTGGTGGTGACTAAGATTTGTCTTGGGGGAAGGAAGCAGGTGCCCCTGTGGACAGCAGAGGTGGTCCACCAAATCAGAGACTTCCTGACTGAGGGCTGGAGTCTCACTTTGACTGGGGAATGGGCCCTTCACTGACGCTGATAGGGAAGGAGCCATTGGAGGTCTCTGGAGTGTAAGTGAGCCCATGGGACAATGTGAATGGCCGAATCATCTTGCCCAGGAGGGAGGACAGCAAATTCAGTGGAGCTGAGTTTTGCCTCAGAACTTGCTGGGTTAAAGCCAATAGACTGTCTCTCCGATCCTGGGACAGGTACACCTTACACCCCAGGGAATCAATGATTGCACCCAGATGGACAATTCTGGTGGCGGGGACAAGCTGACTCTTGGATCGGTTTACCAAGAAGCCTTGGAGTTCCATCGTGTTAAGCACTACCTGGACATCTCTCTCAGCCTGAGAAGGGGAGGCTGAGGAGATGAGAATATCGTCCCGATAGCACTGGATCCTGATGGGAATGGATCTGAGGTGAGTGGTCAAGGCTGCCAGGACCTTGGTGAAGACCCTTGGTGCTGAGGACAGGCCAAAGTGGAGCACCCCATATTCATAATGCACCCCTGCATAGCAAAACCATAAGTATTGGCGGTGAGATGGCCGAATTGGGATGTGGAGGTAATCCTCCAAGAGATCTATGGACGTGAGTAGATTCCCTTCCGAGCACTTGCCAGAGTTGATTTCAGGGTGTGCATTTTGATTTTTTTTTTTTAAATGAATGACATACCTGTTGAGACACTTGAGGTCCAAAATGGCTCTCCATCCTCCCGAGGATTTGGGCACCACAAACAGCATGGAGTAGAAGCCCTGCCCCTGTTGGTCCTCAGGCACTTGGTGGATGACTCGAATGTCCAGGATGTGCTGGATGGCCTGATTCATGAGGACCCGTTTTGCAGAATTTGATGACAAGGGGCAGCGGACAAGAACCGCGGGGGGTGGGGGTGGAAATGAATTCAAGTGAGAGCGCTGAAGCCAGGGTCTCACAAACCCATGCATCATTGGTGATTTCCTCCCATCCACTGGCATAGGGAGCCAGGCGACCCCCTGTGGGAGGATCGGCCAGAAGTTACTTGTTCTGGTGGAAAAGGCGACCGCCGGCCCCTCTAAAGGGCCGTATGAATTGGTTACCCCTGAAGGGTTGGCCCGAAGAGAATCTCTGATGGGAACTGCATTGCCCTTGGCTATGCCCTGATACTGTCCCTAGTAGTTACCCTGATGTCTATTGGAAGACTGGAAGGCCCCCCTGGAAGCCCTCCTTGGTAAGGGGGTGGCACGGAAAGGGGCTTTCCTGGTGGCTGAGGGAAGGACCTTGCGCTTGTCCTTAGTATCAAGCAGGATGGGATTCAGGGCCTCACCAAACAAGGACTGCCTGGTGATCGGGGCAGAGGCTAATTTCCACTTGTACCGCATGTCAATTGGCCAGCTGCAAAGCCAGGCCATCTGCGCGTCACCACCGTGGACCCCATTGACCTAGCTTGGACATCCGCTTGAGCTGCTGCTGATTGAGCAGTAGGTTGATTTTGGCTTGTGGGTGGAGCTGTCTGGAGTGTGGGGCTGTGTGGTTCCAAATGCCAGAGGGAGCTAATGAGAATTCCCTGGCATCCTTCCTGGGGGATGCTAGGTAGGAATGAGTAGGGCAGAGTACTCTGGATGGGGCAATATCCTTTGTAAAAGGCATCATTTTAAAATCAACTCCAATTTACAAATCATGGTCTCTTTGTCTTAAAGTTCAGTTCATGAAAAACTGATATTTTCAAATACTGGAAAAAAATTGATAGTTTGTATATAATTATATACATTGTATATAGTTCCAGTTATGCTGGGCTCACAGACTCCAGAAAAAAAAAAAGCTTGGTTTTAAACTGTTACTGGAGTTACTCACTAGGCTCATTAGTTCCTTTCATGTGAGATCTGTAGCTTACTACTTCTAAATTCTGCTGAAAGCCCTTGTTCAAGCCATTTTTAAAATATAGATAGAATCTTCATTCTAAGTTGATGCTTTAACAGGTACTCCTGAGGCAGACCTACAGGCAGCTAGTCTGAATTTTTGTCAGCTCAATTAGAATAACAGTATCCATATTTATCTAAGGCCTCTGTCAACAAGGTAGGCCTCAGAAAGGCCTGGGTAAATTAGTAGGTCCAAACAGTCACTTAAAATGGCCACCGCCCTTAAATGAGGTCAACAAGATGGCAGTTGCCCTTAGTTGGTCTTTCAAAATGGCCAATGCCCATATTAGGCCTTAAAAATGGCCACCGACAAGAAAGGGCATCCAAAATGGCCACCGCCCTTGATGTGACTTCAATATGGTGTCTGCCCACTTTTGGTATTTGAAACAAAAAGGCCACGCCCTTAGTGCCTTCATTTCTGAGGGCAATCAAAATGGCTGCCACCCTGTGGGAGACTTCAAGATGGCTACCGGCACTCTCAAAGACTGCCTGCACACTTACCAGGCTGAAGACAAGCCGAGCAATGCAGAGGAGCTCAAATGGAAGCAGACGGCCCAGGCACTAGAGACAGGTACCGATAGGGCCTTGGATCAAAGGAGCCTTGCCAGATTGCTGGCTCTTGTCAGCCATTGCACAGAAGGCAAGTTAACTAAAGGAGGCCTCAAAAGAAAAGAGAAAATTTTTTGAAGTGGGCGGTCCTGTGTAATTCAAAATGGCGGCCACCCACGAGGCACTCCTAAAATGGCTGACTGTCTCCTGAGGCGATTAGTTCCAGCCGAGGAGAAAGGAGTCTGCTAAGGCCTAGCCACTAACTGTCAGTTTCTGAGTCCCCTGGAGCAGACTGACTGATTTCTGAAGTTTCAAGCAAAAAAAGAGGGAACATGCCCTCAGCAAGCAGCACCCAGATTGCCAGCTTCCTCTGCAAGCAGGCACAAGACAGGGAGCAAAAAAGGAACCAGCAAAAATATTGCTTTCAGCTCTTTGAAGGTCTCCAGCTGACGTTTGGAGGCTTGGCTGGGCACTGACCACTTGCGCAGGTCTGGCCAAATTGTCTGTCAGCTTCTCGGGCACAGCAGCTGGTGTTCAGAGGCTATTTGAGGCATTGACCGCTTGCGCAAGTCTGGCCAAGTTCAGCTGTTTATAGGCAGCATCAAAAACGGTCCGGATGGCTTGCGCGAATCCGGCCGATCTGCAAGCGAGTTAAATGTGGCGTGGGCGGCTTGCGCGAACCCAGCCAAGGCCGAAACAGCTGTTTATAGGCAGCATCAAAAACGGTCCGGATGGCTTGCGCGAATCCGGCCTGGCTGCGAGCGAGGTCTTCGGCGCTTCCGATCCCTTTATCTTTGAGGGTCAGCTGGGGATCGAAAGGCTCGTTAGTGGCTCGGACCGCTTGCGCTGGACCGGCCAGATGCCAAGGCACCCAAAAATTTAATCTGGCAGCATGCTCTGCCCCTCAGCCCCTCGGCTCTCCCAGGCAGGCTAGCAGCTGTGAAACCCAACATTAGAGGCCTTCACCTGTCAGGTTGGCCCTTGGTGTCTGGCAAGGAGACAGAAAAAAGAAAAATACAAGCCTCGCTCCACGCCCAGGTGCGCGGTGAGTTCACCGCTGCCCCGTGGTGATAAGGGGGCCCTTTCCCACTCCCTCCACAGCCGGAAATTAATGTATGGAGAAAAAGAAAAAACAAAAATCTTGCTGGGCCTTCGGCTGGAGGGGCGAGCAGCAGTCAGACTTGTGGCCAACTGCTTCACCCAGGTATAGCCATACTGAGGAGCTCGAAAGGGAAAGGATAAAAATAAAAATAATAATAATAATTCTGAATAGAACCAAAAACTTACAATTATTAATGGAAGATAGATGATGAAAAAGGCACTTAGTCAATGGCTGTGACTGAGTCAAAAGAGGGGGAATCTAGGCCTAGAGCCACCTTTTATACTTTTCCAGACTCAGTCATAATTGGCTAGAAGGCTGTGCCAATACCCAATCTTGGCGGCTAGCTCCACCCACTATGGAGAAAGCAGAAGTTTCCTTCTTTGAAAATGAACAAGTGAGGTAAATTTCAGCATAAGCATTAAATGCCATTAATATTTATATTTTTTATTCTGCCTTTCCATGAGGACCTCCTTTTTAAACCTACCACTGAATATATTAAAGGCCCAGTTTCAGTCCAGTGAATTAGCCATCAGTCACAGTATGTTAATACACAGTGAGCAAAGCTAGTCTCTTGGTTATATGACTAATATAATCGATGTAAAGGAATAAGTAAATATAGAATTTTACAGTAGTACTCGTGTACTTCTGAGGAAAATCTGTACTTTAATTAAAATTTTCAAAATGTTAAGAAATATTGGGCTTCAAAAGACACTGGTACAGTTTTAACAGGTCAACAGAACACAGGTTCTTGTATCCCAAAGCCAAAATAATCCCTGCCAAATACTCTGTAGCTCAAATGTAATATTCCTTGTATTTGGTGGAGAAATTGTTTATACATGGGCAGAAAGGACAGTGAGGAATCATATAAAATATTGAATGGAAAGTTTGTAACAGCTTCAGCTGTATTCTTTGGCATGTTGGTATAGTTAGGTTTTTTCCCCCCATCAAATGATTTGGCAAAATTGCCTACCAAACTTGGTATAATATTAGCTGCTTGCCTTCTTCTATTTTGCACTTTGTCACATTAGATTTTAATCATTTATAAATCAAAGTATCCTTACAGTAAAAATGTATTAAATTTTCAGTATTATTTCATGTATGACAATGGTGGAGTTAACTACTCTAATATCAAATTTACTTAGAATGTTTAAAAAGATATTTTTGGAATATATGGAATAGGAATGTTTAAAAAATCAAGGTATTTTTGAGCATTTTGGCTGGCAATCTTAGAATATTGGACAATAGAGCAGGATGTTTTTTTTAAGTAAAACTATGAATACACACACACACAAAATTGGGAAGTTGAAACAAGAAGGAAAAAAGCTATAGAAAAAAAGTAACTTCCTTCCAACTTTCTTAGATACAGTTGCAAGTATAAAATATAATAACTCTTTGAGTTAGACAAAGATATAACATATAGTACTTTTATAATCATAAACAAATGTAATTATCAGATGCTAAGGTTAAGGTTTATTTCTTTCAGTTTCAAGCAAAAAGTCTTTTAATCTCCCATTCATAGCTGTTATTATAAAGCCAGTGACCATCACTCTAGTCGCTCCTCCTGTGGAACTCCTGTGAGGAAAGGAATTATTTCATAATGGATGGAAACTAATCAAGGAGAGAAGCAGCCTAGAATTAAGGAAAAACTTCCTAACAATGAGAACAATTAACCAGTGGAACAGCTTGCCTTCAGATATCGTGGGTGCTTCATCACTGGAGGTTTTTAAGAAGACACTGGACAGCCACTTGTCTGAAATGATATAGGGAAGTGATGGCGAACCTATGTCATGTGTGCCACAGGTGGCACGCGGAACCATATCTGAGGGCACGCAAGGAGTTGCCCTATGTCAACTCCCGTGTGCATGTGTACGCTGGCCAGCTGATTTTCGGCCTTTCAGAGGGCAGGGGGAGGTCGTTTTAGCCTTTCCCAGGCTTCAGGAAAGCCTCCGGAGCCTGGGGAGGGTGAAAAATGGCCCAACGGCCCAACCGGAAGTTTGTTTCCGAACTTCTGGTTGGGCTGTTGGGTCTGTTTTTCACCATCCACAGGCTCCGGAGGCTTTCCTAAAGCCTGGGGAAGGTGAAAACGACCTCCCCCGGAAGGCCGAAAATCAGCTGGAATCAGTTTTTCACCATCCACAGGTTCTGGAGGCTTCAGTGAGTCCTGGGTGCATGCCCAGGCGGACAGCGCAGGGGTGGGGTTGTGCGCACATGGGTGGGGGGAGGGCATTGCATTATGGGTGTGGGCACACACGCGCACTATTGGCACCCGAGCAAAAAAAGATTCGCCATCACTGATATAGGGTTTCCTGCTTGAGCAGGGGATTGGACTAAAAGAGCTCAAAGGTCCCTTCCAGCTCTGTTCTGATTGATTGATAATGTATTTGTTTGTTATTAATTTGGAAGATTAAAAAAAACCAAGGAAACTACAGCATGCTGGGTAAATAATACAATATCCCAAGAAAGGCCATCCCTTTATGCATACCCCTTAGCACTTTGTTGAAGGCTAAATGCAAGAACTTCATATACTGTACCAGAAACGAGAATTTTTCCTTTGAAATAATTTCTGAAGCAAACTATTTCTTAAAATTGAATGGCAACTAGTATACAAAATGCAGGAGAAATTTACTGGGCAGCACTATGTAAAGTCTGTCATTTCCCAATGAATCAAATAATAAAAACAGTGGTGTACTTGGACACTGTTGTATATTTGGGGTGCATCTCAAACAAACAGGGTGTCCAGTTTGAGATGTTAAGTGCTTCCCCCTTGATTTGGGAACCTTCTTGCCTATTAACTGTGAGTACTTTGGACTTCTGTCCCCCAAATTCTACACCATTGTATGACATAAATATTTAGATGACAATTTTCTATGAGGAAAGACAGTCAAATAGCTCTTTATACATATTACAGAGCATCTGTGTGAAAGCTGAGCTATTGGCAACTGTCAGAGGTGAGTCATGGAATTGAACTAGAAAGTCAAAGTCAAGGAAAAAAACCAAGAAATGCATCTCAGCCAGGAAGATTTGATTGCTCAGATAAAAACCCAGCCCAGAGAGGAAGGATTTTGTAGCCCTTCCTGTCCAGATAATCAAGAATGTGGAAATAACTAGAATATATATATATCTATAGGCAAACAGGAAGCTGTGATGTTTCCTTCCATACACCAGGATGACTCGACAGAATAAACATATATAACCCTTTCCTGGTGAAGAGCTGATAGGGAAGAGAACCTTGTGGCCTAGAGGTTAAACTTCTGCCTTACAAGCAGACTGCCCAGGTTCAATTCCCACAACGGGTATGGCTATGTGACGAGAGCGAAATAGATCTATAATAGTCTCCCTTTATTTTCATTTATCAGCAAAAAATGTTACACACACACATATAAATCACAAACTTTTGATTTGATAAATTCCCATGCAGATTAGCTGTACAGAGATCCAGGCATTGACTTTTACTGGATATTTCTTACTAAACATTGGCTTCATCAATGAGTGGTTTTCCTTTATTATCAAGTAAATGGTATGAACAGTGAACCTAGAAAACCAGTCTTTCAAAGCAGGGTTCACAGGTCATTCAGATGTTTCCAGTTTCTAGAATCCCTTAAAATTATGTTATGAAATTCAGGGGCAAAAGTTACTTTTAGGGATTTTTTTCTCTGTATATATTTTAGCTGAACGATCAACAAAATAAACTTTTAAAGTCTTGATAAGTTTAACACACATAGTGTGAATTAAACAAACCTCCTCATCCCTTGCCACACTTTTGTTTATAAAAATGTTGTCCTCCTTGGAACAGATAATATTACTTTATGTCCTGGTAAACTTTGAGGATCTTGGGCTAAATTTATTGGTCTGAAATCCTGTAATATAATCCCAAGTCACAATTGTTCATATTGTTCCCATTATCTTACAGAACATAATTATATTCAGCTAAGGGCTTTCTGGAGCAAGAGAAAGATGCTTCCTTATTCAATACCATTTGAACATAGCAGCAGAAGTTTTACCGTAGATTGCTTTTTGCAGTCTGCAGCCAATCCGTAAGATAAAATTGTTATATGATTAAAAAAGAAAGAAACCAAAAAGGAAAGAATAAGTATCTGGTTGAAATTTAAGGAGAGAAGGAGAGAGACTGATGAGAGAGAGAGAGAGAGAGAGAGAGAGAGAGAGAGAGAGAGAGAGAGAGAGAGAGAGAGAGAGAGAGTTATAGCAGAGAATTACAGTATATGTGATTTGGTTACTGATGTTTCTTGATTCAGGAAATATTCTTTAAAGGAGTTAGTGTATATTTCATAACCTAAGATAGAAGGATTTGTTGACTTTAGAATGTTAAACATATTTTAAAAAACACATTAGTCATTAATTTGATAGCAAAAGGTCATTTGGAGTGATAGAAATTATAGATGATGATGAAGAAGAAGATAGATAGATAGATAGATAGATAGATAGATAGATAGATAGATAGATAGATAGATAGATAGATAGATAGATAGATAGATAGACGATAGACAGTAAAAAAAAGGGGGGGGGAGACACCATTCCTTGGTAGATAATTGCCAAACAAATTGAGTATATTCTTTGAAACCGATTATGCTATGCTAAACTCAACAATTTCCTTAAAATATTAATTTCCTGAGGGAGTTCATTGTATTTTATAAGAACAAATTTTACTGAGCTTTTGGTTGCAGACTTAATAGCTTTTTCTTGTTGACTTCTAATAGTATTCCATAAAAAGTTATATAAAGTGTAGCACATATTTCTGGATTGAAGGAAACGATCATCTTCCTGTTCAAGTAGCATAACTGCCATTATTGTTAAAAATCTAATTTTCAATGAACTGCCAAATGCCAAATGCATATACTTTCCATCTCTGTGGCCTCATTGGGTAGAGATGTGTGAATGAGCAAGTTGTTTTGTTCTCTATATAAGAAAGATTGCTACAAATCAGTAATTGTAATTAATCTCAACAGCTGATATCCATTGTTATACATTTGTTTTACTATAGTCAGATTCTCTTGTGGATTGAGTGGAATTATGTATTCATTCCCAAATAAAAGACAGATTCAAACACTAAAGCATATTTGAATTATAATTCCAATCACGTGACTTATTTTTTTAGCACTCCTCATTATGAAAAAAAAAATCTTGCAACTGCATTTCACCACAAAGAAAAGGCTCTTCAGTGCTATATTTTTCCCCCAAATACAAGCAATTGTGTTATTTTCTTCATCATAAGGCAAACATTTCCAACCCTTTGTTGGAATGTGCACATCTCTTAATCAAGAATAACATTAAAGAGAAAGTTTTATTTTTATTTATTTTGCTTGTTTATTAGATTTATATGCCACCTCACAAAAGTAATTCTAGGTGGTTTACATAAACAAGAATAATGCAATCATAAAAAAAATATTTAATACCTCACAGCCCACAGGGAGAAGAACTAATCAAAACAAATCAAAATCAAAGTATACCATGATAGATGGTGTCAAAAGCTGTTGAAGGACTGAGCAGCATTAGGAGAGTTGCCTCACTCCATTCTTATTCTCTTCTTGTTATCCACAAGCATGATGAAAATTATCTTATTGCTGCACCCACCACCGTCTGAAACCTGACTGAAAAGAATATTGATAATCTTCTGCTTCTTCACTCTCCAGAGTCCCAGCCTCACCAAATTATTTACAACCTTCCTTGCATTCAGAGACAGGTCAAAAAATGTTCAATGCTAATGGACAGGAGAAACCGTTCAAGTGAGGGCTTCTTCAGGAAGGAAGGACACTCACCATCTGTCTCCTTCAAGGCTGCAGACTCATAGTTGAATATGCTATCACTTGAACCTAGAGTCTGGTCACTTTTTCTTGAGATATTCTTGAAGAAAGTTCAAATCAAATGTCATGTTGTCTAGTACAGAGTCTCCAACCTTGGCAACTTTAAGCCTGGTGGATTTCAACTCCCAGAATTCCCCAGCCAGCTTTGCTGGCTGGGGAATTCTGGGAGTTGAAGTCCGCCAGGCTTAAAGTTGCCAAGGTTGGAATTTCCTGGTCTAGTACAACGACCAGCAGGAAATTCACTGCTAAGAAATATAAGTATTGTTTCACCTATCATATTTAATACTGGGATAGTCATTACTACAAGCAATGGAAATTTAGACAGCTTTTTTTTTTAAAAAAACCCGCTATTTTTAAAGGCAAAGCATATCAATATTTAGTGACAGTTTTCAGGCCATGAGCTTTGCTGGGATATTGGATTGGCCAAACTTGAAGACAGACTCTTGATTCATGATATCAAAGGATTGTTGTAGTAACTTCTCCAAATCAAAATCTTTTAAGAGCTAATACAGTTTTTCCCCTTCTGCCATAAGGAAAACGGCTTCCATTTACATATCTGTGGCATGATACCCAGTCATACAGAATATGTTAATCAATACTAGCTGAATTATATTTTCTTTCCCCTATGTTGGAATCAAAGTCTTATAATAATAATGTTCTTCAACCACATTTTAAAAGGTTGGAAACCACATCGTTATTTACAAAAAAAAAAAAAAAGTTAAAAAAAAGTATGGTGGATGGTAATCAGTTTTTGAGCTTTTCCAGATTGTAAATTCCACAGTCTGCAGTTTTAGCAAAAACAAAGCAATATTTTAGTCTATTCTTTTACAAATGTACTGCTTAAATATTGTCTCCACATCTGTTCTTATTTTTTAAAACATCTGCTTTGGGATTAATATTTCTTTTACTTGTAGAGACAATCTTCCTTTCCAAAACTGTCTACTTCTTAACAAGCCAGGTCACCATGAAAAATCTGGTATTGGTTACCATGCTTTTATAATAGTCTCTTATAATTTTTAAGAAAGATAATTTTAAGAAAAATTATCAATTTTCTGGACACTCTCAGTTTTTTATTTTGATCTTTTAGATTCAGAAAGAGCAACAGACCCACAAAATCTGGGTTCTCCTTATACATTTAATTTTGGATTACAGAAGTGGCTATGTGTTCTATAATTTTGCCATGCGGAAATACAGTCTTTAATCAATCCATTTGCATGTACCACTATTAACCATACTGTCCAGTGTCCTTATAAACATAGTGCAAACATAACATCATAATTCACCTTGGGATTATCCAATGACCATCATTGTGGGATTATCCCACCATTCTCACAGGTCATCAAATCAATATTCCGCCTCTAGGCCACCCTACCTTAACAATATCCTGATTATAGTTCGTTGTGATGGTTCAAACCTATTATTGCTTATAAACGTAACAGCATTCTGATATAAGTAAGGGTTGTGGTCTGCCAGCGGCCTATGGAGCTGGCAGCAGAGTCGGATAGCAAGGATGCTGGGGAGGAACATGGGCCAGGCCTGGAGTCTGGAGAAGGCTCTGTGCCGGAGTCAGAGATGGGGCCCGGGCCATCTGGGAATTCTGAGCTGACTCCAGAGCCTCCAGAGGCTGACATGAGCGAGACAGAGGAACAGGGGGAGCCTGTTCCCAATGCGCGCATGCGCAGAGCTGCCAAAAGGCAAGAACAGTTACGGAAAAAAGGACTACTCAGGAGTAAGGCTTGGAGATGATTGCACCCTCCCATAGGATATAAAAGAGGAGCAACCGGATGTGCAGGAAGCAACTTAGTTCAATTCTGGTCGGTGTAACTCAGCAGCTCCATTCTGACTCTGTTCTGTTTGGTCTTGCAAAGCTCCTTGCCAATTAGGTCTTTGGCAGCATGTCAAGAGAGATAAAGGTTGGTGCTTAGCAGCCTTCTTCGAAAGACTGTGGGAGACTTCTGTCGGACTAATTAACATTGTTTGGGACTTATTATGGCTGTGAATGAACATAATTCACAGCCCTTGAAACAAAAAGAGGTTTTTTGGGACTACATTTGTCTTTTATGATTTATCAGGAAGCCTAGGTCAGAACAGTAATAAAAGCAAAAACAGAAAAAACAACATTGTCTTAAGTCATGTGACTGCGTCACAATACATTTAAAAGAAATTTAACCATGGACATTTTGCAAATACTAAAAAACAGAACACAAATATTTTCTTTGGAAATGTTGTGATTTCAATAAAATTAACCTGTACATTATATTTAGTAACCAAGTTCAATGCTATAGTAAAAGTTAACCGTTTTCTTTTCCACTCATTAATAATTAGTGTTTTGCTTTGGAGAAAACAAATGAAATAAATAATAAAGAAGCAAATTTTTGAAACATGAATTTTAAAGACAATTTCCTATTTCAGTTCACATAGGTATTTTTTTAAATACCAGTATAATTTACTCTAGCATATAGATTATTTTAATAACTTTAGAGAAATATCTCGTTTCCTTAAAGAAAACGACTTTGTTACATTTAGCTTTCTGTTAAGAATATGTAAGAATGTAGATTGATTGATTGATCACATTTTTGAACTGCCCATTGAATGTCATACTTTTTCCATTTTTAATAGTAATTAAAATATATTTATATTTCCATATATAAAAGACTGAGTGATGCCTCTGGGATAACTAATCGAAGAAGAATAGCAGTTAGCATTATTGTTTCTCCTGTCCTCAGTTGTGGATTAACTTAGACTTTAATGGATCTCAATTAATAAATTTAATGAGATAATTCTAAGAAAGTACCTGGAGAAGCAAAACCATTTGGGCTCTGATTTTCTCATTATTAAATTATTTCCTTATTATTGCCAAAGATTTCTATTCCTAAATGTAATACACAGCCTGTGGCAAACACATGCCTTTAAAATTGCATATTTGTTTTGACAAACTATGTTTGTTGATAGACAGATGGGTGCTTTTTTTAAAATCCATTCGGTGTTGCGTTTCCCTGCTTGAAATAATAATTATGTTTCCAACTATCTTTTCTTTTAAAATTGTTCCAAGCTGTTTCTTCCCACCCTTCTATTCCACAGGGTAATAAGTTATAAATTTAGTGACAGGATTAGGCACACTTTCTCCCTTGGGTATTTATTTATTTACAATCATTATTTCCTGTTATTTCTTTTGGGAGGATGATAGTCATGATCTAGTTAAGGCCACAAAATTTCTATGATTTAAAAAAAAATCTGTAAAAAACAGATGGGCTAAAATTGATTAATGTGACAAGTAAAAGTGGGCAAGATTGTGGATTTACAAATTATTACAATGGTGCAAAAATATTTCAAACACATTACAACCTGAGTAATATGATAATGAAATGATCCCCTTTTAACTCAATTAATGATCACATAATGGTTATATAATTTAAATGCTCTTAGTGCACATAGATAATGCAATCCTAGACAAGGCTTCAGTTCCAAATGGCTTCTTTCTTCCCCGATTAGGGAGGCATCTAACAGCAGCTGCCTCCACAGGTTGGCACATCATCTAAATCTAAGGATAGATGATAATTGTGGTTATCAAAAACATAAACAGGATAAAGAGGCATTGAGAGAAAAGGAAAAAAAATGACAGATTCATCCATCTAGGCCAGTGTGTCTGAACCTCAGCAACTTTAAGATTTGTGGACTTCAACCCCCAGAATTCCTCAGCCAACAAGTTGCTGAGGTTGAGAAACACTAATCTAGACATATCTATGGAGATTCTCAATCATCCAGGCCATAGTTGCCTCATAGGTGCAAAAGGCAGCTGGACTGTTTTTTTCCTTGCGGAAGAAGAAGATTTTTTTTTCTCATCCAAGAAGCTTCATCGGTTGATGAAGAACCAATTAAGCTTCTTGGATAAAAGCAAAACATCCTTTGAAACAACTAATCTAGACAAAAGTCCCCAAAAGTGCTGACTCTTAAAAGGATGTGTTCAGGTTATTAGTTGAAGTATTTTTTCCTCACATGAAATCGATATATGTGTGTGGTCATTGGTCAGGAATCAAATGCCAGCCTGATAAGTTATTCAAATTTGATGGGTTGCTTCATGACATCACTACTTTGTTGATTATTACAAAATACCAAATAGTGACCATTCCCAAGCTGAGCTCTGTCCAGATTTGAATTCACAGGAATTTAAGCAATAGCCATATTGGCTGTGGAATTTTGGAACTGATTTACATGCTTGGGAGTCATATTTGTACAGATTATTATTATTATTATTATTATTATTAGATACAAATATAGGAAATGGCTTGTGCCACGTATAGGCTTCTTGAAAATAATATAAGGGAAATAGCTAGCTTCTAAGAAAGAAATATATTTTCCAGTGGTAAAAACTTCCATTGGTTAAGCAGAAAGGATCAAAGTCACTTGTCCTTGGTTCTGGACCAAGAGGCT
Organism: Diadophis punctatus similis; assembly: GCA_023053685.1. NCBI lineage: Eukaryota > Metazoa > Chordata > Lepidosauria > Squamata > Dipsadidae > Diadophis > Diadophis punctatus. Next base: position 172,013,705 of record JALIGW010000003.1, read on the forward strand.
CTCATCACTTATGCCTTGGTCAACTTGTGAATGAACTATTTCAACATACTCTATATGAGACTACCACTTGAGGAACATCCAAAAGTTACAGCTGGTCCAGAACACAATGGCATGACTATTGATGGGTAGGCTCCCAATGCCTATTAAACAAGTTTGTCATGAATTGTACTGATTACCAGTAAGGTGCAGTTCAAGGTGTTGGTTATTAGTTATAAATCTCTACATATGGTAAGTCCTGTTTATCTGAGAGATTGTCCATATTCCATATTATCTGTTTGTCCTATACCAGTGATGGCGAACCTTTTTTTCCTCGGGTGCCGAAAGCGCGTGCACGTCCGCTATCTCACACACGCGAGTGCCCACACCCATAATTCAATGCCTGGGGAGGGCAAAAATTGCCTTCCCTGCCCCCCCAGAAGCCCTCTGGAGGCTGGAAATGGCCCATTTCCTGACTTCCGGTGGGCCCAGTAGGCTTCCCTGGAGCCTGGGGAGGGCGAAAACGCCCTCTCCCGCGTCCCTGGAGGCTCTCCGGAAGCTGAAAACGCCCTCCCAGAGCCTCCGCGTGAGCCAAAAATCAGCTGGCCGGCGTGCACATGCGCATTGGAGCTAAGCTAGGGCAACGGCACGTGTGCCGGCAGATATGGCTCCGTGTGCCACCTGTGGCACGCGTGCCATAGGTTCGCCATCACTGTCCTATACAATAAGACAAGGTAGGTTTCAGAGGTGGGTTTCAGCAGGTTCTGACCAGTTCTGGAGAACCGGTAGTGAAAATTTTGAGTAGTTTGGAGAACCGGTAGTGGAAATTTTGAGTAGTTCGGAGAACCGGTAAACACCACCTCTGACTGGCCCCGCCCCCATCTATTCTCTGCCTCCCAAGTCCCCAGCTGATTGGGAGGAAATGGGGATATTGCAGTAACCTTCCCCTGGAGTGGGAAGGGAATGGAGATTTTGCAGTATCCTTCCCCTGGAGTGGGGTGGGGATGGAGTTTTTACAGTATCCTTCCCCTGTCACGCCCACCAAGCCATGCCCACCAAGCCACACCACGCCCACCAAGCCATGCCCACAGGACCCATAGTAAAAAATTTGAATCCCACCACTGGTAGGTTTGCTTTAGGTCTCATTGGATAAGCAATGTCATTATAGTAGGTGGACCCAGGAAGTGGGTGGTCTCTGATGTCATGCTTGGTCTGTACCCCTGGAAATTTGTTTGGTCTCCACTCTACCTCCTTCAAGTGGCTCTAAAACCATGGTTCTTGCTTCAGAACTTGGGTTAGATATCTGGCAAGCCCTCTAGGTTATGTCTAATATGAAAAATGTTTTTCCCTGCTTGGATTAAATGTGGGTTTTTATATGGTATTAATTTTCTGGTTTTTAATTTTGTGAAGCCACCCAGAATCATTTTTGGAGTTGTATGATATTGGATAGATAGGTAGAATGTTTCTGTTAAATACTTGTACAGTTGTACAAAGGTAACAATTGTAGTATTTTGCTTAAATGTCTATAGTGCATAGCAACTTTATGCATACACTGAAAAGAATATGATAATTTGATTGTCTATTAGTAATTTTTAAATGTTATCACCCTTCGGGTTTTGAACAGTTTCTATATTATTGAATAGTAGTTTTTTATATTATTGAATAACAGAAGTATTCAGTTTTATGTCAACTTTTAAACAGAAATATAATCCCATAACTACCAGTACTTGCCATACTTTATAAGTCACTTTTACATCTACTGTAGTATGGAATTTGATAACATAAAGTAAGACTGTTAGGAATGCTGTGTTTTCTTTTCTTCTTTTCTTTTCTTTTCTTTTCTTTTCTTCTTCTTCTTCTTCTTCTTCTCTTCCTTCTTTCCTTTCTTTTTTCTTTCTTTCTTGCCTGTATAATTGTTTCCTGTTGCTTGGTACAGTTTTAAAAGATCTTTTTATTGTGCATGTCTTCGCACCCTGAACTTTTTAAATGTATCAATATTATTTTATTTATTAAATTTTTACACCCCCCCATATCACTTACGTGACTGATAGTTCAGCAGTATTTTGGATAGTGATTATTTTAAGAAATAATATTTGTAATGTTATAATAGTCTGATTTTTTTTCCTATTGAAAATGGAAAATCCCAACTAACTGAGTCAAGGCTCACGCAGCTGCACCTTCTCAGCAGCTTTTTTGGCAACTGGGCATCCAGGGTAGTCTATGTGCCAGTTTCACAGTTTTGAGTTATTGCATTGACATTTTAAACTGATTCAAGAACAGGAAGTGGGTTCTATGTAGTTCAGACTCAAATGAGCTGTCTTCAGTTACTCATGTTTTACTAAGAACCCTTCCCAAAATTATTTTGTCACCTGTTGCAGAGGATTTAATTGTTTGTTTGTTTGTTTGTTTCACAGTTCTTAACTGCCCATCTCCCTCAGAGGAGGTGGTGTAGTTATTTATGGTGTGTTTGTATATTCAATTGGATACAGTTATGATTTAAGTACTTAAATCATTTTTAGTAATTAAATTTGACACAAATCTACATTTAAATATTGTTTTCAGTTTTACTATATTTAAATAAATGATCCATTCATTGAAACATAGTTACCTTTTCAACAATTTGATATATTCTTTTTCTTTGTAGTTATTTGTAAAAATAATAAAGGCGGGATATGAAATAAATAATTTCCTCCCTTTTATGATCCTTTAATCCCTTTTATTGGGGTAGAGTCAGAACGACTAAATGGAGCTGAGCGTTTACTGGACGGATGCCCTTCCTGACCCCTCTGCAGAGTTCACAGCAAATACTTACTCTTTGTGCTCTGATAGAGAAATATCTGTTGCTGCCTAGGATTGAATTCTCAGCCTCCCAAGCAGTGGTGGGTTCCTACCGGTATGATCCACTCTATAGCACCGGTAGCGGCCCGCTGGTGACGTCACAGTACCGGTGCAATTGGTTGCAGGTGTCTGGGCGCTGCCATTAAAAATTTTTTTTTTAATTTTTTTTTTAAATTTTCTTCTCTGCATGCCCAGAAGCCGAGCTTCCGGCACTGCACATGCGCTGCCTTCCTACCCCACAGTGTGTCCAAGCAGGGGAGGATGGCTGAGGGAGCGCATGAGACGCTGAAAGAACGGGCGGCAGGAGCCTAGGATTATCAAATGGGGAGAAGCATTCAGGCCGGAAGGAGCCTCCTAGAAGAACCGCTGCCGCGGTCTTGCTGCTCCTGCTGTGGGGGGCTGCGTTGCAGGTGGGCAATGCCCCCCGCTTCTCCGGCTGCTGCCAAGCTCCCAAGGCCCACGCCCTCCCAGTCACATGGCTGGCAAGCCACACCTACAAAATAAGCCACGCCCACAGAGTGGTAGTAAAAAAATTAGGAACCCGCCCCTGCTCCCAAGTGTGAGGTGAGTCTACCCCTAGTCCACTGCCCCTAGTCCACTGCCTGCTCTAAATAAATAATATAAATATAAAATAGAAATAATAATAATAATAATAATAATAATAATAATAATAATAATAATAATAATAATAATAATAATAATAATAATAATAATAATAATAATAATAATAATAATAATAATAATAATGTAAATGTAAGTGTAAGTGTAAATGTAAATGTAAATAATATAAATATAAATATAAATATAAATATAAATATAAATATAAATATAAATATAAATATAAATATAAATATAAATATAAATATAAATATAAATAATAAAAATAAACCTGCTTCTTTTTCCCAGTAATCTGCTTCTTCTCTCCTAATATCCTTAACAATGCATGATTCACTTCGCAACTGAAATGATTCACTTAACAACTCTGGCCAAAAAGGTCATAAAATGGGGGAAAACTCACTTAACAACTACCTTGCTTATAGAAATTTGGGCCTCAATTGTCATGGGGTCATAAGTTGAGGACTGCCTGTAATGTTTATCTTTACTAGAAGTCATACATAATGCAGAGAAATTTTACTTGCTAGTGAGTATCACCTTTTACTAGTGAGTATCAACTTTTGTATGTCAAAATTAGAAATATCACATATTTTGGAAGAATTTACAGAGAGCATTTTGTCCTCAGTTTTTGAAGGATGTGGGAAACACTTAGCCCAGATAATGATATATACAGTATATACAGTATTTAGCACAGATCTGCCCTCAACTGCACTTGACAAATCCTTAGACTTGACTGTCTTTGAATCTTCTACTTCTCAGGAACTAAAAGAGGCCCTCAGGTAATAGCTTCCTGTCATGATTGATGAATGTTGCCACACAATTTGAATAGTATTTTATTACCTTTAAATAGTGTTTTATTACCATCGTAAGGGATGGGACAAAAAAGGCAAAATGTTAGTCAAAATAACATGGCCATAGCATTTTTATATGTATGTGACATTGATGCAGATACAAAAGTTGTGGGACTTTAACCACGATGTTGTGATTATTTTTGGGCCTTTTATAAAAGGAAAAATCATTCTCCAGGTGCTGATTTTTTTTTATCCATGCTGATGAAAAAGATGAATCATCTTGCCAACCTAACTGAATTAGGACCGTAATACTTTGAAAATGATTTAGAAAATAGCTTGAGAAATTATGTGAACAGAATCACAGCAGATTAATGATATTCGTTAAAGCAGCCCAACTTATTTCAGCCTCCCACGTGAGCCTGAAAATCTGCTTTAACAAGTGGACTCTTTAAAGCAGCTGCAGTTTTTTCCCCCCAGGTTCACAAGAAAGCTTTGACAAAACCGCAATCGTTTTAATGAATAGCAAGGAAGTGCTACACCAGGGGTGTCAAACTCCCAGCCTGTGGGCCAGATGCATCACGCGCTGGCCACACCCACCCCTGGTTTAGTGAAGGGGAAAAAAGTCACGTGACGACAAAGTGACTTCGCAAGTTTGACACCTGTGTGCTACAATAATATCGGGTTCAAAGCACATCTTCTGAATTAGTTTTGAAGTGTGCACAGACTTTGGCTCTAGGGTTTTTTTATGTCTTTGTTTAAAATGAAATCTTATGTTGAAATGACAGATACATGATCAGCCTATGACAATTCATATGTACAGAAGATTTTTTTTTAATATACCTGCCTAAAGGGAGTAAATTTGTATTATTATAAGTTGCTGGTTTTTTTAATTATTAAAAGGATGGATGGTAGTAATGCAAACTACCCCTCTAGCAATAGCAATACCACTTAGACTTATATACCGCTTCATAGTGCTTTACAGCCCTCTCTAAGCGGTTTACAGAGTTCAGCATATTGCCCCCAACAATCTGGGTCCTCATTTTACCTACCTCAGAAGGATGGAAGGCTGAGTCAACCTTGAGCCTGGTGAGATTTGAACAGCTGAACTGCTGAACTAGCAATCAGCTGAAGGTTGCAGTGCTGCTTTTAACCACTGCACCACCTCGGCTCTGTACTATTTCACTGAAAAGATTTGAGATAAACAATCAAAGGTCCAATTACCACCTGGAAACACTCCCTAGTGAGATTGCTTGTTATGGTGTACAAGTTAAAGGTTCCATGACTACTGGATTCATGATCAACAAATATTAACAAATGATTCTGGAAGGCCAAGCAACCATGAACATTGAGTATGATCCAGATATTTTTTTAACCATAGCAACTTTAAGATGTGTGGACTTTAACTCCCAGAATTCCTCATCCATCATGAAGTCCAGCTTGCTGTCTGGGAAATTCTGGAGGAATTTCACACATCTTAAAATTGCCAAGGTTGAAAAACACTGATTTAGAGCCATCAACACCTGGATATCCCACAAAAGCAATGATGTTAGAAACAAATCTATTTATTTAAAGTAATACCAACTCTTGTCTTTAATCAACGCTAAACATGAAGGAAAAGATATTAAATATACATTACCTAGAACAAATATGCAACATAGTTTCCACTTCCTGGACAAATAAAATCCATTCTATTAAAAATGATATTGCCAACAATAATTTCTGCTTGGAGAAAGAATTCCTAGAATTTTCAGTAAGTTTGATGTCCAGCTTTACTCCTCCACAAAATAAAACTATTTGTATGGTTATGCATGATTTGTATTTGATGATCTGATCAAATACAATACAAAGTTTATATGTAAGAAATTCTTAAGGAAGTAACAACTGTGGCTTATTAATAATAAAGTGAAAAATGTTGTTTCATACTAGCAAGCAATTGTAAATGGCTACATGACTTGACATCTTTGCATTTAGGCTCAAAACTCCAGACAAACAGAAGACAACTACAGAAGAATTTTTGCTGTCATCTAATGATACCTGGAGTTTTGCAGCCTGGATTTAAGAACTAGCTTTGCTTTTTGCAAAATATTATAAAATAAGTGTCTTTTATTCCAGTTGATTTAATAATAATAATAATAATAATAATAATAATAATAATAATAATAATAATAATAATAATAATAATAATAATAATAATAATAATAATAATAATAATAATAATAATAATAATAATTTTTCAGGGAGATTCACTTTCACCCCTCCTCTTCATCATCGCAATGATCCCACTATCAGTAATCTTAAAAAAAATGAAACTTGGATACCAAATAGCCAAAGACGCTGAAAAAATTTCACATTTATTGTATATGGATGATTTGAAACTGTATGGAAAGTCAGAAATAGAAATCCAATCACTGACCAACACAGTCCTAATATTCAGCACAGATATCTCAATGCAGTTTGGCATGGAAAAATGTGCCACTGTATCTATGAAAAGGGGCAAAATCACTACATGTGACGGAATTGAAATGCCCAATGGCCAATTAATTAAATGCAATCAAAATGAAGCCTATAAATATCTGGGCATTCTGCAGTTGGATAACATCAGACATGGAGAAGTGAAAACTATCATTAGAAGAGAGTACACCAACAGAGTTAGGAAAATTTTGAAATCTAAATTAAATGGTGGAAACACCATCAAGGCCATGAATACCTGGGCAATACCAGTCATAAGATACACGGCTGGTATAATTAACTGGACACAAGCTGATTTGGACATTTTGGACCGAAACACCAGAAAACTAATGACAATGCACTACAGTTTACATCCACGTAGTGACACTGATAGACTTTACCTGCCCAGAAAATCAGGTGGCAGAGGACTACTACAAGTAAAGCAAACAGTTGAAGAAGAAAAGCATGCATTGGCAGATTATTTAAAAGAAAGTCAAGAACATCTATTAATTGAAGTAAAGAACAAAAATCTACTGAAGGTCCAACAGACGAAACAAGAATACAGAAAAAATGTGATAAAATCAAGAATGGAGAGTTGGCAAAATAAAGCATTACATGGCCAATTTCTGAAAAAAATAAAAGACAAAGTGGACAGTGAAAAAACTTGGTTATGGTTAACATCTGGTACTTTAAAGAAAGAAACAGAATCATTGATCCTGGCCGCACAAGAACAGGCAATTCGTACAAATGCCATAAAGGCCAAAATTGATAAATCTTCAAATGATGCTAAATGCAGATTATGCAAGGAAGCTGATGAAACTGTAGCCCATGTGCTCAGCTGCTGCAAGAAAATCGCACAGACTGATTACAAATTACGACACAACTCTGTTGCACAAATGATCCACTGGAATTTATGCAAAAATTATAACATCCATACTGCTACAAACTGGTGGGAACACAAGCCTGAAAAAGTCACTGAAAATCAGATGGTCAAGATCTTGTGGGATTTTCGTATACAAACAGACAAGGTACTGGCGCATAATACACCAGACATCACGTTGGTCGAGAACAACAAGGTGACTATAATTGACATTGCAATACCAGGAGATAGCAAGGTCGATGAAAAGGAACACGAAAAAATTGCAAAATACCAGGACTTAAAAATTGAAATCCAACGATTATGGCACAAACCAGCAGTGGTAATTCCAGTAGTGATTGGAACACTGGGTGCTATCCCAAAAGCACTGGAATTACATTTAAAACAGCTCAAAATTGACAAAATCACCATCAGTCAAATGCAGAAAGCCGCACTGCTCGGTTCCGCACATATACTTCGAAAATACATTACGACTTCCTAGGCCCCTGGGTGGGGCTCGACTAGTAATCAATGCCAAATCCGGCGAAACAACTGGCCGCTGTGATACAATTGTATAATAATAATAATAATTTATTGTCATTGTACGTATATATACACAGTACACCCGTGCAACGAAATTCACATAACGCTTCAAGACCAGTCCCCAACACACATAGCAGTCCCTAAAAACACGCCCCACCCACCACGAATTCCCCACCCTGAACCACTCAAACATCCATACAACAGGCCAAGCAATACTATCCAACAGCTCACTGATGGTGACCCTTTAATTCATTATTAAGTGCAATTATAGCTCTGGGATAAAAACTGTTCAGAAAGCGTGTGGTCCGAGTTTTAATTGTTCTGTATCTTCTGCCAGAAGGCAACAGTCCAAAAAGATTGTAAGCAGGATGAGAAGAATCTCTGAGAATATTGTGCAACTTCCTAGAACAGCGAGATGCGAAGATATCGTCCAGAGCTGGTAGCTGGAGCCCAATGATATTCTGGACAGTTGTAATGATTCTCTGTAGAGCTTTTTTGTCTGCTGCAGAGCTGCTCCCATACCATGCTAGAATACCATATGTCAGGACACTCTCAATGTTGCTGCGATAGTAGGACAACAGTAGATGCTGAGATAGATTTATGTTCCTGAGCATCCTAAGATAGGATTAAAGAAGAAGCTGATTGGAAATTACTCATTTGCCCTGATGAATCTCTGTAGCTATAACTTGAAGCATCTCAAAAGGTTCTCTTTATTGATAATTACTCAAGAATATGCATTTTTGGATAATTAAAGATGTATGTCATGTGGTCTCTGTAGACTTTCCTAGTAGCACTGTAAAAAATAAAGGCTTGATAGAGGCAGATTTATGAAGCCATAGTATCCTCCAGAGATATTAGGACTGGAATAAGGTACAAGCAAAAAGGTACACATTGTTTTTTAAAGGACAGTCTGCAATTGCTCAGTGCTGTAGAGCAATGATCATTAAGGAAATCTGTAATTCAAGAGACTGAAAGAGAGTAATAGTAATATACAAAATGATATATTCCACAACATCAATAAGCTGTCATGTTACACGTGGACTGGGTATCTGTGAAATATGTATATGAATATACTATATAGACAAATAATAGCATTGGAATAATGGGAATATAGTCTTTGTGTGTGTATAATAATGCACTTCTCATAGCAAATAATATTAATGTGATAACAGTTTATAACCAGGCTAAAACAGTAATGAATCTGATTAGAATACTATACCACCCCCAACCCCACACCAAAAAAGCAATATAAACAAATTATGTTTGATACTGTTCAGGATGTTGTTTGGAGAACATGGTAGATCTTCTACCATTAATATTGTTTTCAGTTTCTATCAGGGGTGGGTTCTTACCGGTGCAGTCCAGTGCGCAGCTCCGGTAGGGACCCGCCAATTATGCAATTTGCGCGAGACTGCTCCGGTACCATCTTCAGCGGACAGTCGCGCGCGTCACCATCTTTTTAAAAGAATTTTTCGGCTTTTTTGCTTCTGCGCATGCGCGGAAGCAAAATCTCACTGACATCTCGTGAAGGAATGCGCACGCACACGAGATTTCTGTGAGATTTTGCTTCCGTGCATGCGCAGAAGCAAAATCTCGCTGAAATTGCACATGTGCGCGCTTTCTCTCACGCGATTTCAGCGAGATTTTGCTTCCGCGCATGCGCAGAAGCAAACTCTCACCAAAATCGCATGAGAGGGCACGTGCGCATGGAGATGCGCGTGCAGCGCACCAGTATCGGTAAGTAAGCAACCCCCCCTGGTTTCTATATTACATATATTGCTGCAGTTGGCAATACCCCAATTTAAAACACTGAAAGAGTTAATGAAAAAAATTCAATAGCAGCAAAGGTTCACAGGACTAGCAGCCCAGCTTAGCCAAAGAAAATTGTGGTAAATTATAACCAGGTGCTTTTATTTCCTGGATTTGAATTCAGTCTTCTGAATAGAAAAAGCAACACGTGGTTCTTTCTGTGTATAGTCTTAATCTGTTTTGCTTACTTCTAACAAAGCCAAAGAAACCATACCAAGTTACATAAACCAAATTCTTTTCAAATATGGCTAGTGTAACAAAGCTGAAGGATATTATGCATTTCAGCATGTCATTTATAAATCTGATCTTATTTATTTATTTAATGCTAAGCTATCTGCTTTATAAACAGTCCTAGCCTGATCAAAAAAAATAATAATCCATGGCCCTTTTGCTCTTTATGCTAGCACATAGTAATGTCTCTGTAAAGAAGCAGCAATAATTAATTTCTTCACAACTTCATTATGTCTTGCTTCATGTGTTTCCTTGTTCCAATTACAAAGGAGGCTATCAACTACCCCACTCTTTATTGAAATGATTGTGTCTTAGCACCTATTTATCACCAGTTATTGAACTTTTTGGAATAATAAAGTCAATCTCTTCTATATTTCAATGTAGTAAGGGCAGTGATGGTGAACCTTTTTTTCCTCGGGTGCCGAAAGTGCGAGTGCGCAAGCAATAGCACACATGCGTGTGCCCACACTCATAATTCAATGCACCCATGTGCCCTGCCCCCTTGTGCATGTGCGCATAACCCCACACGCTGCCCTGCCCCCCCACATGTACGCACAACCACCCCGTGCTCCCCCGTGCATCCATGCATGACCCCCCGTGCCCCATTGTGGGCCTAGCAGGCCTCCCTGAAACCTCTGGGGGCTGGAAATGGCCCATTTTCAGACTTCCAGTAGGCCTGGTAGGCCTGTTTTTTGCCCTCCCCAGGCTCCAGAAGCTTTCTTGGAGCCTGGGGAGGGCAAAAATGGCCTCCCCCACCCCCGGAGGCCAAAAACGCCCTCCCAGAGCCTCCGCACGATCCCTGTACTTACCTGGCATCCAAAACAGGCTGTGTGGAGACTCCTGGGAGGGTAGGGGTGGCATGGGACGTCCCAGCCAAAAATCAGCTGGCCAGCGCGCTCATGTGTGCTGGAGCTGAGCTAGGGCAATTGCTCGTGTGCCTGCAGATATGGCTCTGCATGCCACCTATGGCACTCATGCCATAGGTTCACCATCATGGAGTTAGGGGACTTCTTGGCGAGCCATGATGAATTGATGATGTCTCTGTAGAAGTGGCACCAACAACACACCAAAAAAAAACCAGTAGAAGACATTTTGGACAGAGAAGACCGCTGGTTTGAAAGAGGGTCAAAGAGGCCATCTATGTCAAAATTGAACAATCCTCTCTCAACAGAGGGGGAGAGATATGACATCATTTACCCCAAGTCTACAACACAGTCCTTTCAGCAGTTCCAAGAAGGCTCCACACGTATTTGCACTGCTCACGTGACCCTGAGGACACAGACGAATCTCCAAGTGGCCTCAATGACTCTAAAAGAATACAAATGACCAGGGGTCTGCAAGGAATATAAATATTTCAATTGCTCACCATCCAGTCAGAGTTGAAGAAGCTTCTTGGATGAGATGTGAAACATCTTCAAAGAAAAACAAGGAAGTCCAATTGTCTTTTGTAAAACCTTTGGAACAACCATGACCTGGATGACCGAGAATCCCCATAGACAATGAGTAGAAGAGTTTTTTGGAACCTTTATTTTATTTTTATTTATTTTTATTACTTATATTTGTATGCCGCTCAACTCAGCAGGGACTCTGAGCGGCTAACAACAATATAAACAATATCAATATAAAACAATTTAAAAAACAATATTAAAAGCACAATAAAAACATTAAAAACAGTCATTCAAACACTCATTGGGCCTACATCTATTATCTATTAGGCCCAGGCTTGCCGGAAAAGCCAGGTTTTCACAGCTTTCCTGAAGGCCAATAGGGTGGGGATAACACGAGGACAAGAGATCATCCTCATGTACCCCAGATGTCTGGTTCTCTCACCAGCACAGAAAAAGGAGCCTCATATTTGTACTCATGTGTTTTTTTTAGAAATACCTTTTGTGTTGCTTTACTATTGTGAAAACTAGGAATAGATTTAGAATAAGCTTACATTCACAATAATAGGGCAGATTTGGAAATGTGTGAGAAAGTTCCAAATGAAAAATAAGTGATTCCTAAGCAAAAACATTCTGAAACAGTTTAGATTTCAGAAATTTAAATATATCCAATTACTAAATTTGTAATGATACCACCATCATAGTCCTTTGAGGCAGATATCTGTAACAGAGTTTAGATGAGCTGGTTTTCTTTTTACAAAATTCAGAATTTTGTAAAAATTCTTAGAATTAAATACTACCGGTAAGTACTTAGTACTTAAGATATAAGTATTTAACATTTTGCCCATCATCAAAAGTGGCTGATAATGAATTCAGTTTCAACAACAGGAATAATGTTGGCATTTTAAAATGATTATTATAAGTAAATAAACAAAACCTGTTCTGGACTTTTTCAAAAACAGATTCAAATAGGAACCTTGTTCTAATTTTACCTTTTCTCACTGAACCTACTATTAATATACAGGTTGAGATACAATAATCAATAGCCTTCTCTCATAAAAATGACAGAATCACTATAATGGCCACAGATGGTTAATCTCTGCAATGATTTGCTTAGCATATGTCAATAAATTGTTCAGCAGAAGGTGAGCAGACGACAAGCCAATGTAAACTCAATTGAGAAAAAAGGATTGCATTCTATTGGCTATTATGTCAATGTAAGATACTTTCCAAGCATGATTTCACTTTGGAGAGAAAAAATGAAGTTTAAATGGAAACTGCTGAAAAGCCTGTGTACTTATATAGCAAAATCCACTAAAAAGATTATCTGTCTGATCTTGTTGACATCAGTGGCACTGATGCCTTCCATGAATGATAGTACTTGACACAGCTTCATCCTTCATTCTAGACAATTAGCCTATTTTTCTTTAAAAAGGATAAAGTCTGTAAAAAGATATGTTGAACTGATAAGCCTATACATTAATGTGAGATAATAAGGTTCATGTTTTCTGTTTATTTATTTATTTGATACATTTATATAGCTATCGATCTTATATACATGACTCTGGATGACTTACAAAGATAGCAATAGCAATAGCATTTAGACATATACCACTTCACAGTGCTTTACAGCCCTCTCTAAGCAGTTTACAGAGTCAGCATATTGCCCCCAACAATCTGGGTCCTCATTTTACCCACCTCGAAAGGATGGAAGGCTGAGTCAACCTTGAGCCAGTGAGAATCAAACTGCCAAACTGCAGGCAGCCGGCAGCCGGCAGTCAGCAGAAGTAGCCTGCAGTACTGCATTCTAACCACTGTGCCACCACAGCACAGCTTCTTTAAAGGGTAGAGGAATCACCCCTTCTCTCAAAGGAGAATTTATCACTACTAAAACCCAACCACATGTCTCCTCCTGGAAAGACTGCCAGCCAGGTGGGGCATGGATCTATTAAAGAGATGGTCAAACTTATAGCTGAGGACTCTGTCTACTCCCTAAGGTCCAATAGCTTCAAACTCCTCCCAGATAACATGGTAGGCCTCTACCTCAGGCATCTCTACAGTACGGCCAACATTTAATTGGGAGCAAATCCAAGTAATTTGCTCAAACAATTGCTCTTCAAAATCCTCCATACAGCCCTATAGATACACCCTTTAGTCTTTTAAACCCAAGAGGGCTCTGATTTCCCTCAACAGAAGTGGAGATGTCTATTCATAGGTGCAATGAGGATGAATTATTGATGCTTTACAAAGTAGGCCTTAATAGCAAATCTAGCCCATGTTCTCCTGAGTTGTTCTTCACTGGCTGCCAGCAAATTTATAGTAGTAGTATAAAGCAACCTTAAATTGTTGCCAGAATAGGCCAATGGGTGAACAAATTTTGTATCTCACAATATTTTTAAATTTCAGTTCCTTTCATTCCATTGGCAAACAAATGGGAGATCACAAGTCACCCATGTCTTTGCTAAAGCCACAATGAATGCAGCACTAAATCGTCTAGGTTTTATTATTGAATTTGCTGGGAGTTTCTGTTAAATGGTACAGAACTGTAGGTAGAAAATGCAAGCATCATTTATTATGCTTTTACTTATTGCATGCATCATAAACTATTTTTATGGATATAATTTAACACAAAACATAATACAATAAAATCCCAATAAGATGGAAATATGCAGTATAAAAAAGTAGACATGCTGACATAGCATAAAAGAATACAAATGCTAACAATAAAATCATCTTTAAGTATAACCATAACATCGAATTTAACATATTAAAGACTTTTAAAGACTCATAGAATATAGAAACTGAAAACAACAGTGTATCTGTGGCGAACATGAATTCTAAGGAAGCTTCCCAGAGTATACATATATAGATGTGTTTAGAAGTCATCTTGGCTATGAATTCTAGTTGCAACAAATGGGAAAAAATATCAGATTGGGGAAGGTTAATCTATAGAGTGTAATTTTTATTTATTTATTGTATCTCACCTTTATCATTTTTTTAATAATTCAAGGCAATGAACATACCTAGTACTCCTTCCTCCTCCTATTTTCCCGACATCAACAACCCTTTAAGGTAAGTTGGGCTTAGAGAGAGTGATAGGTCCAAAGCAGTGGTGGGTTGTAAATAATTTTGCCACTGGTTCGCGTGCATGTGACACTTATGCGCATGCGCAGAAGCTTCTGTGCATGCACAGAAGCATCCTGGGCGGGTGGGCAGAGCCTCCCGCCACCAGCGCTACCGGTCCAAACCAGGAGCAACCCACCGCTGGTCCAAAGTTACCCAACCAATTTTCATGCCTAAAATGGGAAGTCAGTTTCCTGGTTTCTAGTCTGATGCCTTAACCCAGTGGTTCCCAACCTGTGGTACGTGTACCACTAGTGGTACGCGAGGGCCTTCCAGGTGGTACGCGAACACTTTCGGGGTCATGAATGATTTTTAGTTAGTTATTTTTTACTTCACAAAAATGTTTGCTGCCTAACACAAGATAATCTGGCAACGATTTGCAACTGTTGCCACACGCCACGCACCTGGTCCCAGTGGCCCGAGAATCCAGTTGCTGGATGCGCGGGCCCAAAAAAGGAACGGTACAATTATGGAAATAAAGTGAATTTAGTTTCTCTGGAACCAGGTGGTACGCAGCGAGTGTACGGGACCTCCAAGTGGTACTCGATCACAAAAAGGTTGGGAACCACTGCCTTAACCACTAGATCCAACTAATTGTCTTTCTTATCCTTGAGTACTTCCTGACATTCCATAGTTGTCTGTGCTAATCAAAGGTTTACTGCTGTACAGAGTAACATCCTCCATTTCATTTCCTAATTGTGTTAAATTACTTCCACGTGAAACTTAGAACACAGAAAGAGGACATCCTGGTGGAAATTGACACTGGAGGAACATTGGCCATATATGGTGCCAAGCAGATTGTTTATTGAATGAATTCTTTATAAAGATTTAGACCAAATACATACAAAGAGTTGTCCAGTGGAAGCAATAATGACATGATACAAAATTGTAAGTTGTGTCCTTTGCATTTTGGCATTATGATGCGTATTCTGTCTTTTGTCCCTTGTGGACATTTATGTCCAGTGTATTCATGCATAAAATTTAAGGCAAGATATGCTTAGATCATAGTTTGCTAGCTGGCTCTATTGATCTAATTTGCTTGTAAAACAAAGGTATAATTGATGGGGCAACCACAAATTAAGTGTAAGGGAAATAAAACATACAAGACTATGCTGCAAAAATGTCCTAACTAGGACACAAATGAGGAATCTGTGGTGTTCAATGCTGCTGAACTTTCTTCACCATTGGCTATTCTGGTGAGGACATTCTGGACAGAGGCAGCTTTTCCCAAATAGACTCTGCCTGACATTCTGAGCAAATAAGTATGGTTACACCCCACCTATCACAAAATGTAATAGTGGGAGTCACAGAAGTGGCCATTCTTCATAACAAAGCTGCTTCCATTTCCGTGTCCTTCTAAAAGCTCGTGAGAAACTTGTTAGAGTAGACTTCAGGGGTGGGTTCCTACTAGTGCGGTCCAGTGCGTAGCTCCGGTAGGGACCCGCTGATAACACAATTTGCACACGACTGCTCCGGTACCGTCTCCACCGGGCAGTCGTGCGCGTTGTCATATTTTTTTATGAATTTTTGGGCGATTTTGCTTCTGCGCATGCGTGGAAGCAAAATTGCACCAAAATCTCACAAGGGGATGCGCGCGCGTGTGAGATTTCAGTGAGATTTTGCTTCTGCGCATGCGCGGAAGCAAAATCACGCCAAAATTTCTCTCTCCTGTGCATCCCCTCGCGAGATGTTGGCGAGATTTTGCTTCCGTGCATGCGCAGAAGCAAAATTGCATGAAGGGGCATGTGCGCACAGCACGTGCGCGCACTCCCGAAGCATGGAGAAATGCGGAGCAGTGCACTGGTCTCAGTAAGTAAGCAACTTGCCCCTGGTAGACTTATAGAAATTCCTGTTATTATGCCAAACTTAATTGGATATTGTTTGTTCATATTTATATTGTAATACTATTGGTTATGCAGAATCCATACTTTTGCTCATATAGTATTTATATTTGGAATATTTATATTCATAAGAAGAATCAGTCTGTTGTTTCACATCATACTGTATATGTATATATATATACACACACACAATCACACATACATACACCGTGTTTTCCTCCACCGTGTCTTAACTTCTTTTGGGCCCCAAAATAAGCACTAGGGTTTATTTTTGGGGATGTCTTATTTTTTTTCATGTACAGGAGGCCCACTTCTGCTTGCTCGTGGCGGGGCAGGAGGCTATACAGTGTGCCAGTGCTCCTGCTGCAAGGAGGTAGATCTGCCCCAGGCACCCTGTACTTGCTTACCTTAGGGCCGCCACAGCTAGGCCATGCATGGCTTGACAGCTGTCTCGCCTCGTGGCAGTGGTGACTCCATCAGCCCCATTGAGCAGGACCCTGTGTGGCCGTCGACTGGGCTTGTGGCCACATCGGAGCAGGAGGCCAAGTGCCATGGCCACAAGGTGAGGCGGGGGTGGTGGAGCTGCCACACATGCCCTGGACTGGCTTACCTCAAGGCCCCCCATAGCCAGGCCATCCACATCCTAACATCTGCCTCGCAGCCATGGCACCCCCACTTGGCCTCCTGCTCCATTGCAGAAGAACTGGGCAAGCAGCCATGTGGGCTCCTGCTGCACATGACCGCTGGTGCTGCCACCACAAAGCAGGTGCCAGGACATAGATGGTCTGGCTGCGGGGGCCCTGAGGTAAGCCAGTGCAGGGCACATAGGTCAGCTGCACCACGACCCACCTCATCTCATGGCTGCAGCACCACGAACACCCAGACAGAATGGGCAAGTAGCCAGCTGCACAGGCTCTTAAGTATGGCTTGACACTTGTGTCAAGGCTTGACACCTGCCTTGCCTCAGGGCAGCAGCTCTCGCAGCCCCATCCAGCAGGATTCCAAGTGGCCACTGGCCCACTTCTGCTTGCTCATGGCTGCAACGGAGCAGGAGGCCGAGTGACGCGCTGGTGCCACGGCCACAAGGCAAGGCAGGGGGGTAGACCTGCCCCCCATGCACCGCACCGACTTATCTCAGGGTCCCTGCAGCCAGGCCATCCACTCCCTGACATCTGCCTTGCCTCGCAGGCACAGCACCAGAACATCACTTGGCCTCCTGCTCCATTGTGGCCACGAGCAATCAGAAGAAGTGGGTCAGCGGGCACATGGGCTCCTGCTGCACAGGTGTTGGGGCATGGATGGCCTGGCTACAGGGCCCTGAGGTAAGCTGGTGCGGGCATATGTGGGGCAGGTCCACCACCAGCCCACCTCGTGGCCACAGCACCGCAAGCAACCAGACAGAATGGGCAAGCAGCCAGCTGCACAGACTCTTAAGTAGGCCTTATTTTTGGGGGGGGTAGGGCTTATATTAGGCGCACATGTAAAAATCATGCTAGGACTTATTTTCGGAATAGGTCTTCAGGGAAACAGGGTGTGTGTATCAGAGGTGGGTTTCAGCAGGTTCTGACCAGTTCTGGAGAACCAGTAGCGGAAATTTTGAGTAGTTTGGAGAACCGGTAAATACCACCTCTGACTGGCCCCGACCCCATCTATTCTCTGCCTTCTGAGTCCCAGCTGATCGGGAGGAAATGGGGATTTTGCAGTATCCTTCCCCTGCCACGCCCACCAAGCCATGCCATGCCCACCAAGCCATGCCCACATAACTGATAGTAATTTTTTTTTTGAAACCCACCACTGGTGTGTATGTATGTATGTGTGCATGGGTGTGTATATACTGTGTATATGTATGTGTGTGTGTGTATACACACACATACACACACAAGTTTTAAACTATAACCATTGCAATATCTTGACAATATATAACTTGCTGTTTCTTTTGTATTGTTTAGTATTATACAAACACAGATTGGCTTCATATTTCTGAAACTGGTGCTGTAAATTGAAGCAATTTAGGAAAGGCTGAAAACATTTTCATTAAATGGAAGCTGAAACATTCGTTCAAACAGTTGGGCCTCAGTTGAATTATGTTCTTGTTGAAAGAGGTTTCCAAACGCTGGCCTTACTGGAGTAGAAAAATATCATTGCCTTCTCTGGTTCATTAGATCTCTGAGATTTGAAGATGCTGAGAACAAAGCCAGCCAAGTAGAGTGAGCATGAAGAAAGTAGCATTTTTCTTGACAGGCACCGCAACACCTATTTATTTCTGCCTTTCTGATTCTATTCATCTCATCTCAAAACTCTGGATTAGTCATTTCTGCTACAATTCACTGACTGAGTACAGATTCTATTTTCAGAATTAATACTGTGCTTCTAAAATACAAACATTCTAGTAGATTAATCTACCTGTGGCTCTTACTATAATACAGGAGCTAGTCCTGAAGTTCAGAGTTGATATCTCAAGCAGAATCTTTTTTAGCTCCTATAGAAATGACTCTCATCGAGCCAGTTGCCAAAATCTTCACAACAGGGAGAGCTAAAAAGAGCAATTGCCCTCTCTTCTGGTCATCTACCATAAGAAGAAAGCAAGCATGCCCCACCTCTAATTGTGAATTTTTCATAGCTTTCACTTATATACTGTAATTAAGAAACCACAGATGAAATAGTATAACCCAGAAATAAGACAGGAAACTTTAAAGAATGCAGAACTATTGAATGAATAAGAGGTTACAAATGAAGTGTTTCATGCAAGAATTATGGATAAAGTAGAGAATATGTATATGATATAAGCCAGTGGTTCCCAAAGTGGGCGGTACCGCCCCCTGGGGGGTGGTGGGAACCCTTAGGGGGGCGGTGAGAGGCAAGGGTGACGACAGGGGGGCGGTGAGAGGGGCCAGGGGGGCGGTAGGTGGTTCGCCATGCTTTTGCACTTGAACCTCCCTCGCCTTCCTCGTTTTTGTGTGCAGGGCAGCCCATTCTGAAAGAAAACACGAGATGTTTTCTTTCAGAATGGGCTGCCCTGCACACAAGAGCGTGGAATGTGACGGAGTTACAAGTGCTAGGTATGATGCCCATCTCGCGGCCCGCCAGCCCCCGCCCAGCCTCCGCTCCACCCTGCCCCGCCCCGCCCGACTGGTCACCCCAAACTGCTTCCTACCTAGCACTTGAAGCTCCCTCGCGTTCCTCATTCTTGTGTGCAGGGCAGCCCATTCTGAAAGAAAACATGAGAGATGTTTTCTTTCAGAATGGGCTGCCCTGCACACAAGAGCGTGGAATGTGACGGAGTTACAAGTGCTAGGTATGATGCCCATCTCGCGGCCCGCCAGCCCCCGCCCAGCCTCCGCTCCACCCTGCCCCGCCCCGCCCGACTGGTCACCCCAAACTGCTTCCTACCTAGCACTTGAAGCTCCCTCGCGTTCCTCATTCTTGTGTGCAGGGCAGCCCATTCTGAAAGAAAACATGAGATGTTTTCTTTCAGAATAGGCTGTCCTGCACACAAGAGCATGGAATGCGACGGAGTTACAAGTGCTAGGTACTGAGCGCGGCACAGTGATGAGGGAAGCCAACCGCTCCCGAAGCTGCTCGGGCAAGTGCTCACAGACCCGCGGGAACGCCCTGCTGTGGAAACTGCGTGTGCGCGGACTTTCCCGACCGGCGTCCCTGGCGCCTAGCAACCCAGCGCGCGCAATTCGGCGGGTTCCCCTCCAGCATGGCGCACCCGCGGATCTCAGCCCAGCTGCCCCCCGACATCAACCCCACCAAGGCGCCTGTGGCTTTCGGCCGCCGAGGCCTCCCCAAGCTCAATGAAGAGCTGCAGCACCTCGAGCTGCTGATGCGGCAGCCGGCCTTGATGGCGCTCTGTGACCTGGTGCACGACCTGGAGAACGCTTACCAAGCCATCGGCCTGGGTGAGCGGCAGCGGCGGCCTGGCCACGGCTGGCAGGAGGGAAGGGAAGGGAGGGAAGAAGGAAAGAAAAAGGAAAGAAAGAAAGAAAGAAAGAAAGAAAGAAAGAAAGAAAGAAAGAAAGAAGGAAGGAAGGAAGGAAGGAAGGAAGGAAGGAAGGAAGGAAGGAAGGAAGAAAAAAAGAAAAAAAGAAAGAGGGAGGGAGGGAGGGAGGGAGGAAGGAAGGAAGACAGACAGAAAGAAAGAAAGAAAGAAAGAAAGAAAGAAAGAAAGAAAGAAAGAAAGAAAGAGAACGATGGTACGAAGGAAGGAAGGTAGACAGAAAAAGAAAGGAGGGAGGGAAGAAGGAAAGAAAGAAAAAGAAAGAAAGATAGAAAGAAAGAAAGAAAGAAAGAAAGAAAGAAAGAAAGAAAGAAAGAAAGAAAGAAAGAAAAAGAAAGATGGTAGGAAGGAAGGAAGACAGACAGAAAAAGAAAGGAGGGAGGGAAGGGAAGGGAGGGAAGAAAGAAAGAAAGAAAAAGAGGGAGGGAGGAAGACAGAAAGAAATAGAAAGAAAGATGGTAGGAAGGAAGGAAGATAGACAGAAAAAGAAAGGAGGGAGGGAAGAAGGAAAGAAAAAGGAAAGAAAGAAAAAGAAAGAAAGAAAGAAAAAGAAAGAAAGAAGGAAGGAAGGAAGGAAGGAAGGAAGGAAGAAAGATGGTAGGAAGGAAGACAGACAGAAAAAGAAAGGAGGGAGGGAAGAAGGAAAGAAAAAGGAAAGAAAGAAAAAGAAAGGAAGAAAGAGGGAGGGAGGGAGGAAGGAAGACAGAAAGAAAGATGGTAGGAAGGAAGGAAGACAGACAGGAAAAGAAAGGAGTGAGGGAAGGGAAGGGAGGGAAGAAGGAAAAAAGGAAAGGGAGGGAGGGAGGAAGAAAGAAAGAAAGATGGTAGGAAGGAAGGAAGACAGAAAGAAAGAAAAAGATGGTAGGTAGGAAGGAAGACAGACAGACAGAAAGAAATAAAAGATGGTAGGAAGGAAGGAAGGCAGACAGAAAGAAAGAAAAAAAAAGAAAGAAAAAGAAAGATGGTAGGAAGAAAGACAGAAAGAAAAAGAAAGAAAGAAAAAGAAAGATGGTAGGAAGAAAGACAGAAAGAAAAAGAAAGAAAGAAGGGGGAAGGTAGAGAAGAAAGAAAGAATGAAAGGAAGACTTATGATCACAATTGAGCCTAACATTTTGGTTGCTAAGCAAGAGTGTTGTTAAGTGAGTTTCACCACACTTTACATGTTGGCCACGCCCACCCGGTCACCTGACCACTAAGCCACACCCACCTGAGGGGGTGGGGTGGGGGGCGGTGAGGATGAGTTTGTAGCACCAAGGGGGCGGTGGACTGAAAAAGTTTGGGAACCACTGATATAAGCTGTTAGCAAACCCCTCTTCTAATAGTTGGTTCTGTCTAACTTTCCTCTGGTCACTTTCGCAGCTTCCTTGACATCTTTTGCCCCCTGATAAGATGCCATCTTCAAGGTGAGTAGTGCAATCAAAAGACTGGCAGAAAAAAAATCATTTTAATTTCCTTCCTAAATATGCATATCTTTGTAAACAAAACAAAAAACAAAAACGTGCTGCAGTGCCATAGGTAGAGAAACTAACTAGAGACTGGAAATTTTGAAGGTGGGGTCTGGAATTTTGCATCTGACTTTAAAAATTCATAATGCTTTCCTATTTCCTGAAATCCAGCAATAATGCCTTGAAAATAAAGAAAAAAGAAAACAGTATGGTTAGCCAATATGAAGAAACAGATCTGCTATACTATATATTCTTCTATAAGAGAAAAAATATACTATGTTTGTACTGTATGTATGTATGTATGTATGTATGTATGTATGTATGTATGTATGTATGTATGTATGTATTTTATTGGCAAAGTTGATTCCATGCTAAAGCCTAATAACTTTGGTTGCAGGTTGCAAATTGAGGCAGATGAGAGAAAATAAATAAATAAAAATGAGTTGGATTTACTCCCCTTTGGAGCAGGGGTGGGTTCCTCCAGGTTCGGACCAGATCGCCTGAACCGTTAGCGACCCGCTGGTGATGCAACAATGGCATCGTGGATCTGGTTCGGTCGGTGCCAGTCGGTGGGCGCCGCCATCTTTTTTTGGGAATTTTTTGGGAATTTTTCCATGTTTGGATGGCTTCTCCTCTTCCGTGGCTTGAAAAAGAACCCTCCTGCCCATCCCTGGGTTAATACTCACCTTTATTTCTTCGCCCGAAGCACAGCTGATCAGCTCCTCAGCTGTGTTTCGGGCTGAATCCTGCTACTGAGCATGCGCAGAAGTGAAATTGCAAGGGGGGACGTGCGTGCACAAGCGGAGCAAGTGCGCACACGTGAAACATCGCGATGCGAACCGGTGGTGAAGGTAAGTGGAACCCACCCCTGCTTTGGAGACAATATGTTGTGGTGTGGGGGAATCCTGGGTTCAATCCAATCTGAGTACCAATCTTCACTGATTGAGTTTGCACCAGTTTCTATTTTATCTTATCCCACCTCAAAGCGTTTTTTGAACAAAAGGCGAAAGAAAACAACATCTGTCATCTAACATGCTGCAATAAATAGTTAAATGTTTTTCAGACTTGAAGACTCTCTGTTGAAGGTTAATGACTGCATAATTCTGCCATAAAAGAAAGAACTGCCTTTCAAGCGGACTCAGTTTGAAACTTCATTTCAAAATCCTTTTAGCAGCAAACTTAATACACTTCCTTCATTGTGCTTGGCTTTCTACTGCTTACCTACTGTATAATCAGTCATTTCTCTCCTTTCATAAAAGTTGTTATTATCAAAGTCATTTTAACTTGTTCTTTGTTTACTGGTTGAATTGACAATGCACAGGCCTCTCATAGACATGGCAGACATATGCTAGTAGAGTATAAATTATACCTGGATAATTAAACATGAAGAGACCAACCCCTCTCCCACTAACCCTGAGAAACAAAGCAGAACATTCAGGTCCACAGCTTATTGAAATATTTATGATACCTGGAAATGGGACCAAGGCAATTTTTTAAGCAACAAAATGCTGATAGACTGGTAGTAAAATAAGCTTACAAAAGTGATGAAAATATTTTGATTGGTTTTTACTTCCATCTTTTTCTTTCAGCTTGTAAAAAATGACTGTTTGGGCAAGTTTATTCTACAACTGCATGGAGGTTCCCGTGTTAATGACATTTCAAGGCTGATTTGAACGCATTAATTAAGAGGGAACTGGCTTGTGTTTATTAGAGATTACAGAGAATAGTGAGATTGGGGAGAGACAGGAAGCCAAGGTTCACATATTGTAAGGAAGTGATGGAATGCTTAACTATGGTTGATTGGCTAAACCCCCAATAATTAATCAAATACAATATCTTAAAACCGTAAAGTATAATTTACCAAACATTGTAAAACATGGCCAAATAATCCATTACATAAATTGGTACAATTTGTAGCCCCAGCAAAAGAGAAGAAGAAAGGAAGGAAGGAAGCATGTGAGGGTGAAATATATTCCAAAGAGGGTGAAGGTTCATTGTCCAGACTTGTGAGTTGGTTTCCGAACATTTCATTACCAAGCTAGGTAACATCTGCAGTGGAATTTAGGGGATGTCAGTGTTCTTCAGTTTATAATGGCTTCAGGTGTTGGTGTGTCAAGTGAGGGTCTTGTGATGGGTCAGCTGTGAGTCACCAGTGAGTCTTGTGATCTTGTGATAAGGAGATTACCCTTATAAACAGAAGAACACTGACATCCCCTAAATAAGACATCTTCAAACTTGGCAACTTTAAGACTTGTGGACTTCAACTCCCAGAATTCTCCAGCCAGCATAGCTGGCTGGAGAATTCTGAAAGTTGAAGTCCACAAGTCTTAAAGTTGCCAAGTTTGGGGACCCCTGCTCTAAACTCTGGTGAAGAAGTTACCTAGTCTGGTAAAGAAACATTTGGAAACCAACCCACAAGCTTGGAGAATGAATCTTCGCCCTCATCCTACACCTGAGCTACAGATATTTGCCACTATTGCATATCTTCCAATCTTTAACTATGGTTAAGAATCTTAAGGGATATTAGATGTTTTCATATTTATCTATTTATTTGCAAGTCATAATCTATATGTCCTAGTGATCAACAGCACTAGAACAATATTAAAACCAAGGAAACAAACCAAGAATAATAGATGTCCATAGTATGTCACATTACACAAAGAGCCAGGCAAATACCAACATTTGCATCAAGATTTGGCAAAAATAATCAGAACACCAAATACAAGCTGAACAGACAAGACCTTGCAGATGACCCTCACCCTGTCAAAGACCTTGGAATACTCATCTCAAATGACCTAAGTGCCAAAGCCCACTGCAACAACATCGCCAAAAAGGCTTCAAGAACTGTTAACCTAATCTTACGTAGCTTCTTCTCCGGTAATATCACACTACTAACCAGAGCATACAAAACATTCGCCAGACCAATCCTTGAATACAGCTCATCTGTCTGGAACCCACACCGAATATCAGACATAAATACATTAGAAAGTGTCCAGAGATACTTTACAAGAAGAGTCCTCCACTCCTCTACTCGCAACAGAATACCTTACACAACCAGACTTGAAATCCTGGGCTTAGAAAGCTTAGAACTACATTGCCTTTGCCACGACCTAAGCATAGCTCATAAAATTATCTGCTACAACGTCCTTCCTGTCAATGACTACTTCAGCTTCAACCACAACAATGCACAAGCACACAACAGATACAAACTCAAAGTGAACTGCTCCAAACTTGACTGTAGAAAATACGACTTTAGCAACAGAGTGGTAAATGCCTGGAACTCACTACCTGACATTGTGGTTTCATCACCAAACCTCCAAAACTTTACCCTTAGACTGTCCACTGTTGACCTCACCCGATTCCTAAGAGGTCAGTAAGGGCGTGCATAAGTGCACCAGCGTGCCTACCATCCCTGTCCTAATGTTCCCTCTTATCAGTACCCACCTTATATATATAAACAATGTTATATACATTGACAAAAATAAAAAAATAAATTTGACAAAAATTTATAAATAAATAAAATAAAATAAAAAGACTTTCTGGTTTTAAAAACTCCAGGAAAACTACTTGGATTTTTTCCTTAGGATATGTTTTTATTGTCTTTTCTGTTATCTAAACCTATCGCTTTAATTATGACTTTTGAATCTGCATAGCAACTATCATGTCCTTTTATATTGTGTATGTTATTACAATGCAGGAAGAACCAGGTAATCAATACCCCAGCTTCCTTCAATGTCCATTTGTGCATTTTATGGTTGAAAAGGGAGGGAACATTTCTTTTTTTACTGCAGGTTTCCCTTTAGGAAATTTAGAGCGTTGGCATCTTCGTATAAAGAACCCCGGGGTGCCTCTAGGCTATATCTTTAGCTTGTCCTGCTCAAGAAATTAAATAAAATGAAGAAAATGATTTCTCTCAGCCAGCTTGTGCTATCTGGGAAAATGGGATTTTCACTTCCCTGCTGGTATGAGAGATGAAAACAAAAGGTCGGCCAAAATGAAGGCTGAAGCTGAATATATTTTCAGTCTTACTCCTTTCATGTAACAAAGTGTCCTTCTGGACTTTCTACAATATATTGACTTAACTGAAAAAAGGCATCCGTTAGTTAAGAATGCAGAACAATGGCTCTATTCTGATAAGCACATCCCTGTGATTTAGGTCATTCAGTTTAAGTTGGTCATTTTTTTTATTATATACACAACAATGGGAAATCACAGCCACCAGTTCTTTAGCTAGTGAATCTTATGCATCATTTTTTTTCCTCAAGAACCAAGGATGTTATGATGCTTGGCGATGCATGGATTGCCCCAGATTGCCTACTCTTGGTTTAAGCATGTTGTAGAATTATTTACTTTAGATGACCTTCAGATTATTTAAGACAGTGCTTTGAAATCACCAATATTTCCCCAATATCATTGAAAGAAGTTATTAACTGGAATGAAGTCTCCCTTTACAAAATAAAAGCAAATGTCATGCTACTCTGTGACTACCACTTATAATTTTTATAAAAGGAAAAACAGTGGACTTTGTTCTGTAGGTCAGGGGTCTCCAATCCCTGGTCTGTGGACTGGCACCAGGCCGCAGCATGCCAGAAACCAGGCTGGGCAAACAAGCGAAGCCCCATCCAAGGGATGCAGGCAGCATGTGAAGCCTGCATAGATCTTTCTCTATGAAGATTCTCAGTCATCCAGGTCATAGTTGTCCCAAAGCTGCTTTTTTCAAGAGGCAACTGGACTTTCTGTTTTTTTCTTTGAAGATGTTTCACTTCTCATCCAAGAAGCTTCTTCAGCTCTGACTGGATTCCATTTCCCATCATCCAGTCAGAGCTGAAGAAGCTTCTTGGATGAGAAGTGAAACGTCTTCCTCTGTTGTTCATCCGTGACCTGCTGTAGGGCTCATGCCACGAGGCCAGGTTTCCTTTAAAAAAAATGCAGCACCGAGGCTAGCTAGAAGGTGCCAGGCTGGCAAGAAGCAAGCCAGCCTATTGATTTTTGGCAGGGACAAGGACCCCAGATCGGCTCGGGAGTCCCTTTTTCCGCTTGCTTGGCTGAGGAAGAGCCGCACAATACTACATCTTCCACTTTCCTGAGCCCAGCCTGGAGGGAAAGGTGCCGGTCACTGAGAGATGCTGACTTGGAGCGCGGCTGGCCAGAAAGCGGCTTGCTGGAATGCGGCTCACTGCGAAGGGATATTGGTCGGTCGGAGAAGGGACAGACATGAAGGAGGCTTCCTTAGATGAGCGACCAACTTCCTTCTCTGAGCCTCAACAGGTAAACCGCTGCCGCCTCTGCGCCTGTCAAGAGCCTCTGCTGGCCTGCCACGCCAAACTTTGTGCAGTGGCGGGAAGTGGCCTGAGAGCCGGGTGGGAGGCAGAGGGGTGCGGGGGGCTTGGCTCAGCTGCTGAGCATGTGTGGCACCCATGCTGCTTCTCGCCACACAAAGTTTGGTGTGCCTGGCCGGTGGAGGAAGAGGGTCCTGGCGGTTTACCTGTTGAGGCTCTGGACCTCAGCATGCCAAGCCGGAAGGGAGGCAGCCCTGAGCCTCAACAGGTAACCTGCTGCTGCCTTGGCACCCACTGAGAGTCTCTTTCTCTGCCGGCCTGGCACGCTAAAGAGAGCTGGGGCGGGAGCTCCACATGATCAGTGGCCGAGCCAAGCCGCGAATGCCCCTCTGCCTCGTCTGTCTCCTCTTCCTGCCAGGCAGGGAGGGAGGGCAGTGAGAGGGGTGGCAGCAGCCCCTGCCATGCGCAGCACACGGAGGCAGCGGGCAAGGTGTCCCCAGCGCGCCTGTTAATCCGGCCGGCCACACAACTACAAGTGGAGCTGGAAGCCCCTGGCGGCCGGACAGGTGGCAGTTCCCCCTAGCGGGGAGCGGGCCAGGAAGAAAGCGGGCAGTGAGAGCAGCAGGAGAGAAATGGAGGGAGAGCTGGCAGAGGGGTGATACCAGCAGCGGGTGGACTGATGTGTGCGGGGAGGGAGGGAAGTGCGCAGGAGATCCTAGCTACAGTTTACTCGTGATGATCTCCCGTGCACTCCCCTCCCTCCCCCTCCTTCCCCACATGCATCGGTCCACCTGCTGCTGGTATCACCCCTCTGCCAGCTCTCCCTCCCCTGCCCACCCTCCGGCCTGTGCCCTTCTGCCTTACCTTTGCCAGCAGTGGTGAGCAGAAGAAATATGAGACTAGAATTTGCAAGTAGTGGCTGGGCAGGGTGAGCGAACAGTGGGCGGGTGGGGTGAGCGAGCATCGGGTGGGTGGGACATGCACAGTGGAGAAAAATCCCCCCAAAAATCAACCCCCCCAAAAAACAAGATGGTGAAGCATGTGCAGTGCCAGAAACCCGGCTTGTATGCATGCACAGAAGAAAAAAACCAGAAAAAAACCAATAAAAATTTAAATTTTTTTTTTAAAGATGGCGGCGCCCACGGACTGGCACCGACCGAACTGGTTCCGTGATGTCATTGTGATGTCACCAGCGGCTTGCTACCAGTTCAGGTGAACCGGTCCGATCCGGGAGGAACCCACCTCTGTAGTATTTCTATTAGTATCTATTTTCCATCAGCAGGATTTTTGAAAAAACATGAAGAAAATTTAATGTACATCCTGTTATTGGTGAGGACCTGAAAGAAAACTACTTCATCTTTGTAGCATTAATACTAACTAAAAAGTTGAAGAAGATCCACAAGGACATCTAGATATAAGAATTCGAAGTTTTGTGCTTGCTCCCCAGCAGTTTTAATAAATTGTTTTTCTTCTCTATACCATGTTCTCCTTTCCCTACTGTGAAAGACAATAGATATTTGGGGCTGAAATGAACACTAAGCTGCGGGTCATCTTGTATATGCTGATTTGTGGGATTATAAGAAGAACTTGTCCTGAATTGAAGATTGAAATGCCTACTGAGATCTCATAAAGAACTATTTAAAGCTTCCTCAATAACTTGGTAACAAAAAGGTCAAATAAGAATTGCAAGCAGGGAAGCTGCTGGAGATCTTCAGCAACACCGAAATGAAGGGAAGGAAAAACAAGTCAGAGACAACAAGCATGTTATCAGCCTCCCTATCTGTTCAGGAACGCTTGATAACAAGTTTGAACACCTTCTGTTTAGGCTGTAATTCTGTTTCCTTAATGCCAAAATCTGTCTACTTTTCACAAAAGGATGACTAGCATTCAACTTAAAAGATACAATGTAAAATGCAACTTCCTTTTGTAGTCAGCATTTGTAACTGGTTGAATTATGGTTTGTATTGTTAAACCCAGGATGACAATTAATACATTGGGAATGTCATCAATCTGGATCTTAGACTCAGTGGAAGGTATTCTAGTTTATATCATGATGAAGATAATGAGCAAGGAGAGCTGTTGTGCAACTTCATGTTATGTGCCAGTTGTTGCACCCTTTTCTGGACTGGGAGTTCCTGCGTTCAGTAACTCAAGCCTGGTTCACTCCAAGCCTGGTTGGCTATTGCAACACAGTCTACATGGGGTATCCTTGAAGAGTATCCAGAGGTTTCAGCTCCTACAGAACACAGCCATATTATCAGTTCTTGGGGCCTTTAGGGTAGCCCATGTTATACTGCTGTTCTGTGAGCTGCACTGGTTGCCAGTTTGCTTTTGTGTCCAATTCAATGTATTGGTATCATCTTTATAGCCCTTCATGGATGGGTTCAGGTTGTCAGATGAACCAATGGGATTAGCACATCCCTCCCAGGCTAGCAGAAGAAGCTTGCTGAAGACCCTGCAGTCAGGGAATTTTGGCTGGTAGGTTCCAGGGAAAAAGGGCTTTTCTGTCATGGTAAGCACCCTCTGGAACATTGTCCCCCACCCCCAGGTGAGACCCTCATGCACCTTTTTGGCCTTTTAAAAGGGACTTGAAGACCTGGCTCTGCCCACTGGCCTGGGATCCCAATGGGGGAGTGGCATCCAGGAGGTGGTCTATCCCATGTACACTTTGCTCTCTTCCTCTCCATCTTGGTCAATTGAATTTTAACGTAACTTTAAATTTATGGTCTTTATTTATTGTTTTAATGTTTTAATTGGTATTTTTAATGAATGACTGTAAACCGGCTAGAGTTGCCTTGGCAAGATGGGCAGTTTAGAAGGTAAATAAACAAATGAATGAATGAATGAATGAATGAATGAATGAATGAATGAATGAATGAATGAATGAACGAAACTGTTCAATAAAATCCAATCAGGAAAAGACCTCAAAAACTTGCTGTGATGGGATCTGATAATCACAGATCTGAGACTATTTCAGATGTGTAGAATTAATGTAGAAGGATCCTTTGGGGTGGGAAGAAGGAATGAAAAAAAAAGTTCATCACTGATCTTAAATTTAGAATAGATTTATATGGATAGCTAGGTTCCAAATAGTGTACAGCATTGCATCAGTGGCTTAAATTTGATTGGAAATGCATAAATAGCTGGCACAATTTTTGCAGTATAGGTTTATATGATCTAACTGGTCACTTCACCAACAGTCAAGTGACCATATTTCACATAAGCTGAAGTTTTCACATCATGCATGGACACATAACCAAAACAAACTATCACTTTCTAACAGCAGTTTAATTTCATCAAATTTCATTGGGCTTTTAATCACCATCTAAACCCAATGATAAATTTCTATCCATAGTATTCAGTATCCTTAACATAAAACACCTCTATCATCTGGAATCAGGGGTGTCAAACTGGCAGCTCATGGGCCGGATGTGTCACATACAGGCCATGCCCACCCCAGCTCCATGAAGGGAATAAATGTCTCAAAATGTCATGTGATGGCAACACGATGCTGCGAGTTTGACACCCATGATATGGATGAAGTCTTGTCTTCTTTATACGTTACCTTCTACAGAAGATTACAATTACTAATTCCAGAATTCTACAGATTTAGCTGGATACAAATGAGAGGCAGAGCTGAGTATCACTTAGACTCATTGTACATGAACCCAGATTTGTGAATGGCTTCTTCCAGATATACTGTACGTTGAAAGGCATAGAGGACAAGAGAGTTTATTGCAATTCTTTGTAGCCCCAAAACTTTGGAGGTAGCTAAAATTTCCCATGATCATCTTCTGGGCTATATCTCCAGGAATGATCGAAATTACCATAATGCTTAATCCCAAATGCAATAAGTGATGTAGGATAAGTGAGGGCAAATGATGCCAAAACTCTATCAGTTGCTAATTGGTAATGAACTGGAATGATTCATTTAGATTTTCAAAAATGTTAATGTAAATCAGTCACTCTAACTGAGGATTGGGGAAAAAATCAGATATGTTTTAAATAACCATGGATTAATTTGGAATATTAAATAATGCTTTAAATACAATTCATTAAATTTCATTTTAAATCTTTTCACTGATTACATAAAATGTTTTACAGATTGTATTCTATATTCTCATCCCCCTAGAATGCTCTCCTGAATCTTCAGGAATACATAGAAGTTTGGAGTAAAAAAATTGATGTAAAATGTTTTCTCTGAATGCTGGTTAAGTGTAGCTTTCCAAATACACTGACATTATGAATCAAGTTCCAAAACTTTCAAATGTCTCATCAAAATTCTTTTTCTCAGGATAAGAAATAGGATCTGTATATTCTGGAAAAGTTGCTTAATACAGCTTTTGTGGCAGGAAGTATTCCAATCTTTGCCAGAAGACCTTGCCATATTGAGATCATACAGTATCAAAAAGGCAATGCCCCATTCTATACATCAGCAGATGTGGATGTCAATCATTCTCCTTTCACGCTGATTCCTTCTCTCTTACATAAGACATGGCAGCTTAAAGGCACTGCATGCTTCCTGGAGGCTTAATTTACAGAGGAATGAAGGCAATTTTGCCCACTTAAAATATGGTTTCCATTCTTTTCACAGGAGAAAACCACAACTTTGGTATTCAAGAGTGCTCTGTATACCCCACATTTACTGGAAAAGGCAAGAGTCGGGAATTTTGCTAAAATGTCCCAGTGCTTATTCCAATTGGCACAGACAAAATGTTCCTTAATTGACTGTTCCAGGGCTGGCCTCACCATTAGGCAGAGTGAGGAGGTATCTTAGGCAGTAGATTTTGGATGACATAAAAATACCACTAAGTATTAATAGAGGCACGAAGACTAATATATATATCCAGTCCATTTTACTTTCAAATTTGCAGGGTAGATTTCCACACTGGTGGATTTATGCTCAAAGGTTTTTTTTTAAAATAATTTGGCCTACTTACAGGTAAAAAGGGAGGAAGGTTAATTTCCTTTGAAAATATGCAAAGCAGCTGACCTTTTTGTTAAAGCAAAAAATAAAATAAAAATACAAAACCCTGTTCATTCACAATATAACTTCCCCTTTGCAGCACATCCTGGAATGATCATGTGATTATTGTTAATAATCACATGCTACTGTGTTTCCCCGAAAATAAGACATCCCCCCAAAATAAGCCCTCCCCGAAAATATTTAAACACATGCACAGCCAGTACCCGCCATTTCCTCTAGTTAGGGTTAGGGAGACAGAGCTGCAAATCAGGTAAGACGGCAAGAGGAACCCCATCTTGCTCCACGCACCCCAAAATAATAAGATCTCCCCAAAAATAAGGCCAAGCGCTTATTTCGGGATTCAAAAAAATATAAGACAGGGTCTTATTTTCAGGGAAACGGTATCATATAGTGATTCCAAGAAATAATACATAACAAAAACAGTGTCTTGGTAGAACCTTGCAACCAGAGTTATCCAAAGTGGGGAAGTTAAAAAAAATCAAGATGGCATCTTCAAGAATAATACACATAAAAAGCCACTGCCACCATCTGCCTACAATGAGTATAAGAACAGTTTTTGCTACAAAAATAAACAAAAATTGAAAATCCACCATTATCTTACATTTTTTTTCTAAGTGCATCTGATTTCTTTTAGGAAATGATCAATTCTAGTCAGACTTTGTCCTGATAATAGAATATCTTGTCATAATTTCTTTGTCTGATTTTATTCGCCTATCAGAGTAGGAAATTTAATTGCTTTTTGAAATAGCTTTTTAAATAGAAATTGAAGGAAGAAAAAAAGAAAAACATGGCTACTCTTATGGAAAAAAGAATGTTCTCATAAACCAGTATTCCCACATACAATGGCAAAGATATATGTAGGAACTGAAAACATGGATTTGGTTGAATAAATTTCAGAAACCAGAAACCTTTTAGTGATTATCTAAAACGCATTTGCAAATATTACAATAGATTAATTTAGGATTTCACAGCCAGTATCTGTTGGACCATGCTGAGCTTCAGGGTTTGTGACTCTATGGTGTAGACAACATATTTCCTGATGTTTCATTAGCGATCATTCATTTATCAGAAATGTACTTTGAGACATCAAAACCATGATGGTGAGCACTCCCAGGGTTTGGAAAGAGATTTTTTTCTATATCCAAATACCTTAAGGAGTAATGCATCCTTTTTAGAACATCTTTTGAAGTGTTCTTTGGTTTCCTGGAAAGGATTCTAGAAATTGCAATCCCAATCCCTATTGAGCAGAACACTCCACAAAGACTAAAGATGCCCACTGAAAGTTTTCCTAAAAGATCTTTCTGGGAAAGCTCTTCTGGAAAAGTAGGAAAATCAATATATCACTGATCCCACTAGGTCAAAAAAACACTTAGTTTATCTGGATTTTTCTCTTGGATGTTTGAGTGTATATGAATTCTCTAGTTCAGTGTAGACAATGGCTTGAATCACATTACTATACTGATATTCTCACTGATACTCTAATAGATTATAATATATATGTTAACAGCTTTAATTGTACCAGAATCTCATAGTTATGCAGCTGAAATTTCTACATAAGAACAACAGAACTTCCAAGATGGATTAGGTCAGGGTCATTTAGTCAAGCCAACTAGATGCTTCTGGGTTGCTCAAGTAGAAGACAACTGGTCTCTCCTGCAAATGGTGTTTGGGGAGGGATGCTACTCCAACTTGGATGTAATACTGAGTTTTCAAAATCAGTAATCCTTAAAATATTTGTCCTCTGAATGTATCTAATCCTATTTTAAAACTGACCTAGATTTCTGCATTCATACATCTGGTAGCAATGAACTGTACAGCTAATTATGCACTCTGTGAAGAAATCCTTCTTGGTCTGTTGAAATTTACTTCCCATCAGCTTCACTGGATAAAGAATAGAGGAAAAAAATGCCTGTCTATTTTTTCCATGCTAGGCATTATTGTATAGATCTTAATCATGTTCTCTTTCAGTAAGTTTTTCCCCCCAAGGTGATTTCCCATACATTCTAGACCAGGGCTGTCAAACTCGCGGCCTGAGGGCCGGATGTGTCACACGCTGGCCACGCCAAGGCCGGTTTAGCGAAGGGGGGGGGAAAGTCCTGATATGTCACATGCCGCCGCCATGATGACACAAGTTTGACACCCCTGTTCTAGACTATTCTCATAAGGAAGGTATCCTTTTGATTGTTGCTTTCTGCATTTTTGCAGCTCTAGAATATCCTTATCCAAATATAGTTGCAACAGTCTGATTACAACTTGAAGTGATCAAAGATGTGCTATTTAGTTCTGAACAATTAAATAGGGTGATCCCATTATAAAGCATTATGATCAATTACTTGTTTATGCAAAGGATCTATGGCATCTATGTCAATAATTATGAGGTAAATCACCTGAAAAACATTTTGGCACTTTTTCACATTCCATATACAAATGTCTTTCAGGTTAACGACTGTACCTTTAGTAGTGGTGATAAAACAACGAAATTCACTTTATCTAAAACAGGTGCGTCAAATTTGCGGCATCATGTTGTCATCATGTGACATATCGCTACTTTCCCCCCCTTCGCTAAAATGGGGGGTGGGGTGGCCAGTGCGTGACACATCTGGCCCGTGGGCTGCGAGTTTGAAACTCCTGATCTAAAAGAAACAGACTAGTTTGCAACCAGGTGATATTCTTAACTCTATATTTGCTGCTTGACTTCAATGTCTGATGCCTGCCAGCTAGAACCAGCTTCAGTCACTAAGTAGTTTGGAGTTTATGGAAGCATCTGAGGACAGTAAGTATCCTCTTGCTTCTGTTTTCAGAACAGCTCCATTTTCAGAAGGCTGGAGATAGACTAAATGCATATCATCAAACAATACAAATATAAAATACTGAATATTGCTAAAGACATTCTAATGGAACCTAGTTTGGCATGACATTGTCTTAAAATTAATAGAACCCCTTAACAAATCATTGATCCTTGGTAATCAGATCATGTGGTAATAGATTATTGCATCATTTTTTTTAAAAAAGGACACATTTTAATGATTTTTTCATGAGCTATATTTCATTGAGATTTTCTCTGTCTCTTTGGCTCTGCATCTGTGACTTAAACAGACAACTTTATGGAAAAGCATCAGACACTGAAGGAAAATTTGATTCTTGGTAATTTGGTTTTTTCATTCCTGGCATTAGAAAAAAAGGTATGGTAGGGTTTGCCAAAATTTAACCATAACAAATGTTTTAAAAGAGCAAAGAACTGGGGGGGGGGGGGCAGGGAAGGAAGTGGGGAGACGTTCTTGCAATATCATTATAAAACAATTGCTAATTATAACCTTATAATGACCCCTAGTGGCAGTATTAGGTGTAATTATTACTATAGTCCAACATTATAAGTTTCACAGAACATCACAGTATTTAATGGATATTCCTTTTTGGTATCTTTACAGCCAAGTGTTACCATCTTTCATAAACCATCTTTCTCAACTTCACCTTTCTAATGTGTTGTGAGGGGGATTCTTGCATTTTCAACATATGGAGGTGGATTTTCAACATATGAAGGTAACAGCTCATGAGAGAAGCTGCCAAACACCAGCCCTGATTTCTATTCAAGCTGAGTTGCTTGTCATCTCAGAGTTAACTTAAATTCAGCTTTATAAACCTGGATGTCTTCCTGGGTTCAGCAGAAAGTGGTATTCCTGTGATGTACTATATCTTGAGGATTGCTCTTTAACCATACAATGCTTTCTGGTGGGGCACAGTAAATCATGCCTATGTAAGTGTATTTCAAATCTATTGATTACAATAAATCTTACATTACCTCCTACCAATGGTGGGTTGCTACCGGTTCGCCCCAGATCGGGCGAACCGGTAGTGGCGGTGATGGGTGGGTGGAAGCTCCGTGCATGTGTGCGTGCACTCTTAATAGCGAACCGGCAGAGATGGTAATTGAAACCCACTACTGCCTCCTACATAGGTAAATGAAAGTTAATATGCTTAACGCTAGCTGAAACATAGCTGCATATTCTTATTAACAACAAAGCTGTGGGAGTCTAGATGGGGGTGAACAACTGAAGTTCAGCTTCAGCCCAGCCCTAGCAAGATGGAGCTGCTTTGAGCATTAAAGTCTCATAGACCTGGTGATTTCCTTGTCTTACTTTTTTCTTATTTTCTTACAGACAAAGCTGTTGCACAATTTGGGAGTTTGCTGAAGTACACAGATCCTGTGTGAAAAGCTGCTGGAAGCTGCGGCCAGGGGGCCTTTGACTAGTTTTGTGTTATGCATCAATTGCACCCCTTGAAACTCTTTGTGTTGTGTACCAAGTGCCCTTGGAAACATCCAGAAGCTTCAATTTGTCAGGGATGCCATAGTGTGGGAAATTATGGTATGTCTCACTATGCCCACATTACAACTTTGCTCTGTGAGCAATACTGGCATCTAATTTGCTTCTGGTGCAGTTGTTAGCTATATAACCCAGCATGACAGAAGACCAGGATATTTGGAGGACTGCCTTACTCCCATTGTTTCTATATATCCCATCCGGCTGAGCAGGAGGGGCATGCTCTCCTGTCCCATAGCTGTCCCATCTGTTAGGACTGTCATCTAGCCAGACTCAGGAAGTGTTTTTTTTTTCCATAGCTGTGCCTGCCCTCTGGAATACCTTAATGCCCCAACTTTGCTCGCTTTTCAGAAAGCCATGAAGAGCTGACTGTTTTCCCAGGCATGGGGGCCAGGATAATAATTGAGTCCATACTGCCACTGTATGGTGTTTTGAAGAACCACTTTGTATTTAGTTGGCTGAGAAATATATTGTTTAATAC
Organism: Diadophis punctatus similis; assembly: GCA_023053685.1. Lineage (NCBI taxonomy): Eukaryota > Metazoa > Chordata > Lepidosauria > Squamata > Dipsadidae > Diadophis > Diadophis punctatus. The sequence continues at coordinate 172,050,675 of JALIGW010000003.1, forward strand.
ATCATATTAATACTGTGCTTTTAACCCATGCTATCTGCTCAGATTCAAACCTGTGAGATGAGCAGCCATTTAAATCTACCGAATTAAATAAATGAATAATACATTTTTAAAAAAGCTAATACAAAAATCACCTAGAGCATTTCGTTGGATATAATTCATCTCAAACAGAGAGAGCAAATTATCTGTTTTAGAAAGAAATAGAAAACAGTTGTTCTGGTAACATACAAAATAGGAAAGTCTAAACAAATCTGCTTGTTTTACTGTCTATGGACCATGTACATACTGTACAAACTTGTTCTGTTTTAATAGTTATTAAATCAGTTGTACATAAACATGCTTCCACTTAATTCCTGAGAATAGAATCTACTGATACTAAGATGAAATATGGCTTTTACTATCTCCCAAGGATTTCCCTCCATCCTATGAAACCCAATTCCATCTTTCTAACTCATTTGTAGGATGCTTCAGAATTTCTTTGGGAAGACTTTTTGAACTGACTTCTTTGTTGGGAGGTGGCAGGATGCCGCCTCCATGGTATGCTTCATCTCTCTGCCCTTCCCTTGCTTCCCACAATTTCTGATCTGAAAAAAAAAAGGCTCAAGGGAAGTGTTCCCTCAGGAGGTCTTCCATGTGGAAATTTACTGAAGGGAAGAAAGCTCAGGACACTGCAGACTGATGAAGAGATGATTGTCCAAAGAAATCCAGAAGAAGTCATACATTTTGGTCACCATATTAATAAGTTAAATGTAAGAAAATCACAATTAATCCAGAGAGGTGAGACAATAATTGATTGTCTAACAAACTGAATGAGAATGAGACACAGAAGAATTTTTTGGTACTGCATCAGAGGTGGGTTGCTCCCGGTTCGGACCAGTTCTTTAGAACTGGTAGCGGGAATTCCCCCCCACTCGCTGAATCGGGAGCGATCGCCCTAACCCCGAACCAGCTCTAATAGTGCCGCCATCTTGTTTTTTTGCTTCTGCGCATGCGCGGAAGCTGTTTTTTGCTTCTGCACATGCGCAGAAGCTTGGTTTTTGGCATTGTGCATGCACGCGCAAAGTGGGAGGAAGCGAACGAGCGAACCGGTGGCGAGGTAAGTTAGAACCCACCCCTGCACTGCATCCCAATCTTCCTTCTTTAAGTGTCTCATTTACTTCTGTGAACAGAGCTGCCTATGTATGAGGAAGCATGGCTAGCCACCATGTCCATATTTCATGTCCCAGTTGCTCTTTACACACACTACTATGTTAAGGTCACTTGGACACAGTCCTTGAAAGCATCAGACATTTCTTTACTGCAAAAAAGATCTATAAAGCTGAAAATGACATAAAGGGGAGTCATAAACGTATGCTAAAATTCAGATCTCTCTGAATGAATTCACTTTCAGCAGATCTGAAATAAACCATCAGAAATCCAGAAAGTATCCATCCTTGAGGCATTGCACCAGGCTGTGCCTCGTTGGGATGAATGAAGCTTGCATTAATGAAGTACTGTGAGGATTGAAAGCATTGCTTTTATTTTCACAGTTCATCCTTATTTTGGGCAAGACTGGAGTAGCCACCTCCACAGTTTTGACAGGAAGTTTCTTTACTGGAAGAACAGTCCGCCTCTTCAGCTCAGTTTTGGCGACAGATCAGGAAAAAGTAATATCTGATTTCCTTGACACTTGGCGTTCCTCTTTCTTTTGAGCTTTTGAAAGAATTCTGTTTTAATCCTTCAAAATAGTTGACCACAATATAAAATAGCTCTGTCAGCTGGTTTTATTCCTTCCTTCAGTCACAGAGCCAATAATTTCTGCCTGCCTTACAAATTAATTGTATTATTTTATCAATCTGAAATTATGACTCTTCTCTGACTTCTATCTTGACCTTACAAACCTCACTACATTCTGTCTACAAACAATCTACGTTCACAATAACTATATCAACCTGCAGGGAGGAGAAGGGCTGCATTCTGGAAAGCCTTAAAACCTAGGTTTTTCCTCAGGATTTAGAGCCAGGATGTTAATGGGGTTTGATCTGTGTGTTTTCTTCATTTGACAGTTCTTTTGGTGGCATGTTTTATTGCTTTTTTCTTCTTCGCTTCTTTAGTGTCTTTATGTGCTTGTTTGACTTTTATGGTTTGTTAGCAACCCAGAGTTATTTGCTTAAAATGGGCAGTCATGCAAACTAACAAAATAAATAAATAAAAATAGTATGCGTGTTGTGTTGACTAGCATTCTGGAGCTGAATTTAAGACTCACACTGGTAGTCCATTGTGATCAGCGGTGGGTTGCTCCCGGTTTGGCCCGGTTCTGTGAACCGGTAGCGCCGGCGGCAGGAGACTCCGCCCACCCACCTGGGACGCTTCTGTGCATGCGCAGAAGAATTTTGCTCCAGCGTGAGCCCGCACATAAACCGGTAGCAAAGGGTTTTAGAACCCACTACTGATTGTGATCCATCCATCCATCCATCCTTCCTTCCTTCCTTCCTTCCTTCCTTCCTTCCTTCCTTCCTTCCTTCCTTCCTTCCTCCCTCCCTCCCTCCCTCCCTCCCTTTCTTTTTACTTCTTCATGTATTGCTTTTAGGTTAGGTTTGTCTAGCCTGGCTCTTTGCTGATATTTATTTCTGAATTCATTCTCTGGCCCCCTTAACAAGAAATAGAGTGAAGCCAATTTCACACTGTAATAACTGACAAGATGGCAATCAGTTTTGGCTGGATAGCAAGGAAAACCTCTAATCATTATTCAAACAATCCTGTAGTTAGAGAATGCATAGTGTCCATCCTGTGAAAGATCTCTTTTGCATGAGTAGCTCACCAATTTTCTGATTATTTTTTCTTTCTTAAAAGAAGGTTCTTTTTTTTCTTCAAAAATATTCTGTAATGAAGCATAAAATAAAGGAAGGGTACTTTACAGGATTCTATATTAGGAGAAAAGGGAAAGAAGAATATGGAAACTTTCAGGTTTTGGATGTTGCTTCTTAATCTCAGGTTTAAAACAAGCAAGACAAAATCTCATTTAATCTAATTCTCTGTTGAAAGACTTTAGCTATTTAAGTTCTATAGCACATGATATGTGTCAGCATTCAGCTTGAGTATGGTAGAACCTTTATACAGTTTTCACATAAAATAGTAGCTAAAATACTGTAACATCGTTTTTCTTGATTTCTATCAATTCTGTGAGTTTTGAATCAGAGAATCAAAGATGCATCTTGAGCAAATGATGTTCTGAGTTGGTGGGTATGAGCAACAATGTGTTAACTTATTCAGGTGCAGTATTTAGACTCAAACTAGGCAAGAATGATTTGAATACAATATGGAAACTATTTGTATCTCTTGGCTGGTTTTTAAAGCCCTTTACCAGTGCTTGCTTGGGAGCCTTACAGATTCAAGAAAATAGCAATAGCAATAGCACTTAGATTTATATACCACTTCACAGTCCTTTATAGTCCTCTCTAAGTGGTTTACAGAGTCAGCATATTGCCCCCAACAATCTGGGTCCTCATTTTACCGACCTTGGAAGGATGGAGGGCTGAGTCAACTTTGAGCCTGGTGAGATTTGAACTGCCAAATCTGAGTTAAGAAGATGCTTAGACGTATGCAACAATGCCAAATCTAAACCACCCTTTGATCCAAATACTGCACACTCTATTAGCTTACATAGTATTCTCTATATTGAAGATATTAGTTTGCATGGTTTAGCATAAGCGTGCTTAAGGTAAATACAAGTATAGATTAAATTTGCAGTATATTGGCCAAAATGTCCAAAACTAATTGGTATTATCCTTATATTCCTACGGATCATTGCATAGGCACAGGTATAATTATGGCTGATAAATCTAGTCTACACCAACTCTATCTTATTAGAAAATGTTACATGAAAGGTCTGATTGAAAAAAAAAACTATGACAGATAGTGGAGGTTAATATTTGTGGGACCACCTGGCAACAACCCTGTTACAGGTAGTCCTAGCTAATAAAGAGTAATTAGGACTGGGATCTCTGTCGCTAAGCAATGCGGTTGTAAAGTGTGACATCATTTATTTATTTATTTATTTATTTATTTATTTATTTATTTATTTATTTATTTATTTATTTATTTATTTATTTATTTATTTATTTATTTATTTATTTATTATTGGTTCTTCTAGGCCGTCCTACTCCCGAGGGACTCAGGGCGGCATACAACAATTTTATGAGAACACTAATAATAAACCACGATTAAAACATCAGTTAAAACATATACAAAACGTTAGAAAATGATTCACCATCAGTCATACTGGGGGGGAGCTCAGATGGAGCTAGTCTCCTCCCCCTGCCTGCAGGAAGAGCCATGTCTTGACAGCTTTTCAGAAGGCCAGCAGTGTGGGGATGGTTCGGGTCTCTGGGGGAAGTTGGTTCCAGAGCACGGGGCCCCCCACAGAGAAGGCCCTCCCCCTAGGGCCCGCCAGCCGACATTGTTTGGCTGACGGGACCTGGAGGAGACCCACTCTGTGGGCTCTAACCGGTCAAAGGGAAGTATGAGGCAAAATGCGGTCCCAAAGGTAACATGGGACAACAGTGACATATGCCAGCAGTTCTGGGAGTCCCACCTGCTATTGTTAGGTGAATCCTGTGCCATTTGCAACCTCCTGCCAGCTTTTTCATTTACTTTGTTTCATTGACTTTGTTTCTGGGAAGCCAGCAGTGAAAGTTAGACTTAGAATAACTTTGTCACTTTGAATATACACTAATCAGCATACATTAAAATGAAATTTCATTGCATACAGCTCTCAAAGGATCACCACCTCCAATACACACTACATAAACATGTCAAAATAAATAAATAAATAAATAAATAAATAAATAAATAAATAAATAAATAAATAAATAAATAAATAAATAAATATGTATATGCATATACCCTCATGTATTATATGACATGGAGAAACAACACAGTCTAGTTCGGATGTATACATGTACTGTACATGGCGAGAAAAACGAATCTTGCAAGTTTACCAGGCAGATGGCATAGGGAACAAAATTGCTACAGAATCTGGTAGTCCTGCTAGAAATACTTCAAAACCTCCTCCCAGAGGGGAGCAACAGAAGCAGACTGTGAAGTGGGTGTGTGGGTTCTCTAACAATGCTTTGAGCTCTAAGCACATAGCGCTTATAAGCAATATCCTGAATGACAGGAAGTGAGCTTCCTATAATCTTCTTGGCTGTCCTCACCACTCTCTGAATGGACTTTCTCTCTGAGGCACTGCAGCCACCAAACCAAACAGTGATGCAGTTTATTAAAATGCTCTCAATCGTGCCTCTGTAAAAAATGGGCAGGACAGAAGGAGAAAGATGTGCTCTCCTCATACAACACAGGAAATGCAGACGCTGGTTTGCACGCTTCACTAAAGATGACGTGTGGAGAGACCAGTTCTGATTGTTAGTTATCTGCACCCCCAGATACTTAATTGTTGCAAATGTGCAATAATTGTAATGCAAATTCAATCACATGACTGCAGAACTCTGCAATGTCATAATTTCAATGGTTGCCAAGTACCCAAATTGGGACTCTGTGACGTCATGGTTGCTGCAACAAACATACCTATGAGTAACTCTTGTTACCATCCCTCATTCAGTAACATCATAAGTTTGAATACTTGCTGAACAAGTGATCATTGAGCAAGGATTACCTGTATTTAGAAGAGAAGTAAATGGTAAAGATCATGTATTAGCAAATGAAACAAAAGGAAGACAAATATATTGTATGTCAGTAAAACTAATAGGCAGGTTTTTTTTTCCTGAATGACATGGGCTGGTCTTGAATAATACTTGCAGAGAAGTGAAAATATAAGTTTACTTTTGAAGGAAAGGCAAAATATGTTAGAAAGTGTGAATTGGTATTGCCTGTGTTGTTGGTGCAAATGAAAGTTAAAATTCATAGTGTAGTGATTGTTGTATGTTATGCTTGGATGAAGAGTGGAAATGGAAAAACCAAAGATGAGTTCTTGGGAAACTGCAACAATCTGAATGAATGAGAGCCAGAAAAAAATATTGTGTTAGTTGACATATATGGATGGATGAATGGAAATGAGATTGGAAAGTATAGAGAGGGAAACTGAGATCCCGTAAAGAATAAAAATGGTGACTGAAGAGTATCTACTTAGAAGAAGTCTGTTTCCAAGAGGTGATTAAAGCATATTCATATATGGCAAAGGAATCACTGTGTATTCAAAGCATGGTTGATTGATTTTTTGTGTGATGAAAGTTTAGGAGAATCAGTGAAAGATATAAGAAGATATTGTATAATTATATATTGTATATTTTACAGTTAGTGAAAGTTACAAGAAATTTTGAATGTTGGAGCAACCTTTATTTGGCAAAAGTAAAAAAAAGAGAGAAGTGAAAGAAAGTAAAGTGAAAGTAGAGTGACTGCAAGAATGAAAATATGTGTTTTGTATGAAAAACTATTTAGCAAACAGATTTATCTTCCACAGAATGAAAAGATGGATCCAAGAAAAAGGATATGGGAGCTGCTTGGAACAATGAAAAGAATTGTGTTGCAGAATCATAGAAGGGTGTGATGGTGTGCTAATGTGGTGCATGAAAAAGGAACTGGTTGCTGCAAAATTGGGAATGAGAAAAAATATTGAATAATTTACATCATCATCATCATTATCATCATCATCATCATCATCATCATCATCATCATCATCATCATCATCATCATCATCATCATCCATTATAGCCATTGTCTATCCACTGCAGAAGGAAGGCCATTTCCGCATGTTTCCAACCAATACAGTTCTGAGCTTTCCTTTTCCAATTGAGCCCACAATACTTGCTGATGTCATTGATCCATCTACAAGACATCAAGGAAAGGATACAATTAGAAGAGAAAGAAACAAAGGAGAGCCTTTTTAGTGAAATAAATAGGGAATAAAGAAGGGTAAATGAGGGGCCTCTGGAAAGGAGAAATGGAATTAAAAATAACACAACATTATTTGGAATTAAATTAAAGTGAAGGGATGCTGGGAGGAACATCGGGAAATTTGTATGATAATATCAGATGGAACTGAAATGGGAATGAAATACAGAAGAAAGAAAAGAGGGAGACACCTAATGAACCTTTTGGGAGTGTGTAACAGTTTCTGATCAAGTTAAAAAATAAAGAAGACACATTTAAAAATTGGAAAGAGAATAATACTGTATAGCAAAAGCAGAATACCAGGAAATAATCCAAAACTATAAGGAGGGTCAGGAAAGCTAGTCCTCAGAATGCATTGAGGCTGGCCATGAATGCCAAAATTAACAAAAAAGATTCTTGGGTGTGTGTGTGGATCAAGAACAAAGTCAAAGAATTGGTTCTCCATTGGCTGGAGAAGATGACAAGATGGTAATGGACAACAGGGAGTAGGCTGAACTGTTTAAATCCTATTTTGCATCTGCCTTTTTCAAAAGGAAGGGGGGTGGGAATCCATCTTGCCAAAGGCCACACTATGAGGATAGAAAGGAAAAGGTCAAATAGAAAAGGAATTGGTGAGAGAATACTTAGTCTCTTTGAATAAATTGAATAAATATGGCATTGGATGGTTTATATCCCAGATTGTGGTCTCAAAATCAATGACTGTTGTCTTTGAGGGGTCTTAGAGAATTGGAAAAGTGGCAGAAGATTGGAGTAGGAGTAACATTGTTCCAAAGACAGGGAAATTATTGTTTAACCAGCTTGACATCAGTAAGGAAAAATCTGGGGAAATCCTAGAAAGATAATCAAACAGTGGGTTTTCAATCACTTAGAAAGGCACAAGCACATATGCTCGTTAATGTGTGTGTGTGTGTGTGTGTGTGTGTGTGTGTGTGTGTGTGTATGTATATATATATATATATATATATATATATATATATATATATATATATATATATATATATCACACACACACACACACACACACACACACACACACACACACACACACACACACACACACACACACACACGTAGCTGGATACCCGTGACACTTAAAGCTTGAAAATTTATGTAGAATGTGTAACTGCTTAGCATCAGAGCGTGTTAATATAAGGCAACTGGCAGTTGGAACAGAGTTCTTTTCAGGTGGACAGGGGGAGTAGAATGTCTAAACTCCCAGCCTGCAGGCTGGATGAGTCACACGCTGGCCACGCCCATGCCCGGTTTAGCGAAGGTGTAGCATCAGAGCGTGTTAATAATAATATAAGAAATACTAATGATCTGATGGTCATTTTGAAAAATCCTTTCTTAGCGAGCACCTAGAAGCCAAGAGGAACATATATGCCAAGTTTCAAGTTTGTAGGCTTTACAGTTCTGGAGATTTCGTGATGAGTGAGTAGTATTTGGCTTTCATATATATATATAGATATGATAAAGTGCCATAGTGTCCTTTGTGATAATATGTAACAATGTGGGATGATCCAAATGGATTTATAGTGGGTTGAAAAATTATGCTCAAAACATAATGGATTGATATCTACACAGAGGGAGGGAGGCAGTGGGATACCACAGGGTTCATAGTACTGGGCCCAGTACTCGTCCACATGTTCATAAATATAAATAACTTAGACAAATGGATAGAAGGGATGCTCACCAAATTTGTAGACACCTCACAGATGAAGAGATTGCTAACACCTCAGGAGACAGGCTGAGGAATAAAGGAACTTGATAGGCTAAAATACTGGACCCCAAACAACTATATGCAGTTCAATGATGAGAAATTTAAGGATCTGTATTTAGTGAGAACCAGCAGCGTGCTGGAACAAACATATGAGGTAATATAATCTTGGGCTGCATTAACAGAGTTGTAGGGTCAAGTTCACAGAAAGTGATGGTTCCAGTCTATCCTGCATTAGTCAGATCACACCTGGAATATTGTGTGCAGTTCTAGTTTTCACAATATAAGAAGGATGTTGACGAACTGGAAATAATGCACACAAGAACAGTGAAGATGCTGAAAGGTCTGGAGGTTAAATCCTATGAAGAAAGTTTAAAGGGACTTTTTTTTTTAAAAAAGAGGAGGAAATGTGAGAGCAGTCTTCCAATATTTGAAAGGGAGTAAAAGAAAAAAAAAAGGAGGGGGGGTGTTCTGAAGATTGTGTTTTTGTTCTTGGCAATTGGAAGATTGCTCTGTTTCCATGTACAATGAAGAGGATAACAAGAATAAGTTCAAAAATATAGAGAGATCAGTTTGTTAAAGGGAAAGAAGGTTGGCAGAATTCAGATCAAAAGAGCATCAAAGGTTGCAATGAACAAAATTTGTGATTTGAAGGGCAGATTTTTACTCTTCAACAAGTCGTTGAGAAATATATGAAAGTGAGAACATCTATATTACATTTGCTGATTTAGATAATAGATTATGATAAAGTGAATATACTTGAATTATGGACATACATAAATATGGAACTGAAGGCTGGTTGCTGAATGCAGTAAAAATGGTATACAATGAGAGAAAATATCAGTGAGAATGAATGAACGCACAGCAAATGGTTCAGCATTGACAAGGGAATAAGACTAGAATGTTTGATGCTCCCTTTGTTGTTTAATGTATTAATGGTTAAAGAATCACTTGTGGTGTTGACAAAAGTGTATTGGTTGGCAACCTGAATGCATGCATATTTTTGAATGCAAGTGATGCCTTGTTGTTGGTTGAGGACACAAATGATTTGCAGCAAGAGTCATAGGTGTAAATTGAATGATGCATGAAGAGTGTAGGACTGAAAATTAATATATCAAGGGAACAATGCAGTTATATTTGATACAGAAAATGGAGTACAATACAGTTATCCATAAATGCAAAGACCTATGGCAAGTAGATGAATTCGTGTACTCTGGCAGAATGTTGACTAAAGATAAAGAACTGTATGGAGAAATTTTGAAGCATGCAAATGCTGATGCAAAGTTTGTGGGTAATTTGTGATTTGTGCAAGGAATAAACTTTTATTGAAAGAAATGAAAGTGACTGAGTGTAAGAGCATTTGTCTATTTATTTTGTTATATGGAAGTGAGAGTTGGATACGACAGGAGAGGCATAAAAGCAAGTTGCCTGTAACGAGAAACGAGTGGAAAAGAAAAAACATGCATGAAATGAGAAGAGGTCTGGAGGTAATCCTTGAGACACACCCTGTCACTTAACAGCTGTTTGAAGTTACAACAGACCCCCAAAAGCTACAAATGACCCTGTTCCAAACTTATGGTAGCTGCAGACTCCCCCCCATCCCCCATGGGGGAGGAAACTGTGAATGTCTGATCTTTTCTTGTATGGTCTTCTGTCCAGAGAAAAGCTTTCAGCTATCTTTTAAAATAGAAATGCTATTGTCACACTTTAGGGGATTCCTGCTGTTGAGAAGCCATTGGATATTCCCCAACCCCTGGAGACATTTGGAAAAACCATTTTGCTATTCATGTATTTGTTGGAGAACCTTGAAAGGCCTTTTAAAACCCAGCTCTAAATGAACAAGGCAAAGGAACAGAGAGGTAATGATAGAATGGCTTTTGAGTCTCTGTGGAGTTTTGGATCAGAAGGTAAGAATGATAAAATTTCAATACCAGCAAAATTAGACGTTTTGGAAATCTCAGAGCAGGGGTGGGTTCTGATTTGCTTCGCTGCCCGTTCACTTCCTGACGCACCGCACGGGCGTGCGGGTGTTGCGTGCTGCGTGGGTGCACGCATGCACAGTGCTAAAAAAAAAGAAGGAGCCCCCTATGGCACCGCCAAGAGAGCCGGTTCGGGGGCGTGGCAGGCCCGGATCACTGCCGGTTCCAGTGACCCACGCCACAAATTACTACCGGTTAAATAGAACCGGTCCGAACCGGGAGGAGCCCACCTCTGCTTTAGAGCGTCCATACTCATATTTTTGTTTCTTATATGGGGCTGCTGGTTTATACAGTTTGAAACTATATATTTTAAAACATCCCAGCCATGATACAAATCTTCAGTGCCATCTTTCAAAATAAATGTCTGCTCTATGCAGGGCAGACATCAAATGATTTCCATTTCATTTCCATATTTGGTTGATAGTGTCTTGTCACAGAATGCATCTCTATGTCTCTAGAAAACTGGAAAAGTTCTGTAAAGACAAGGTTCAGATGTGCACCATATGCAGAAACCCTAATAAGCAAACTCTGTGGAGTAATAGTCATTCAGACCCTGTATGGCAAGGCAAGGACAGCAGACAAAACAGGCTTTTAATTTGGCCTTATGAAGGTGTCTATGGCAACAACATCACCAAGCAAACTTTATGTTTTTTGTAGTTGAAACGGAATACACACCCTTTTATTGGCTCACAAATCTTCCTCCCAAGAATATATTATTTAGAAAGATCAGAAATAATTATGTAAACCAGTGTAATTAATATAACTTATATAACTCTTATATAAGCTGTATTAATAGCTTGTATAACTTTGATTACCCGGGTGTGTCGTGCATTATTTGATTTGATAACCTTTGCTTAGGATTCATGGTTATTTCTTCTGCTTAATGGAAATGGTGAAGTTCAATACTGCCATGTCATCACAATGTAGGGTGTTCCATGTATTTACAAATTTGTCTTCCAAAAACTTCCAACTTCCATTTTCCAGGAGCATTGCTTTTTAATGATTTGGCACTCTAATTGGTGTCTGTAATAATTATTTCTGGGGCATGTTCTAAAAATATGCATTATTAAATTATATATATAATTTAATTCTGTCTGTGTGAGCAATGGAAATTAACCAAAGCAATTAACCAAAGCAGTTAAATGTCTCAGTCCGCTTTTCAAGTCTTTGATGTGTCCTCATCTGCTGATGTCAATCTTACATGACAAGTCACTGTTGTAAACAACCTGATGCATAGAAAGAATAAATTTGCAGACTTTCCAGATTTCAAAGGCAACCCTCTACAATATTGCATGAATCCTGTTGGCTACAGTCATTACAATAAAATAGCAGAATAAGGAAACTGGTAAAGGTCCAACAAAATGAGAAATAGTAATGTATTTTCATTCCATTTCTGTCCACACTTTCTCCATGTAAATACAGCTGGTGGCTACATCATTTGGCTCCTACCACATCTTGTGCTAATACCGTGGATTTCTCATCTTGTGTCAGATGTAGAACTTTTGTTTGTATATTCTTCATTTCTAAATTCTCTCTCTATATATAATGAGGGATCACATAGCAGCGGTGAATTATTATTTGAAATGCACACCACCGACTTGACTGGGAGAACTTTTCTAAGATGATGAAAATACTGTATACATTTCCCCCAATTTATCACTCTTCTTGACATTTACTAATGCTTCATATTACTGTTGTGCTGAAAAAACAAATTTTTCTTCCTTGAAAGTTTTCATTCAACTTGATCACAAATTTTGTTTCCATTTTTTTTCAAAGTAGAAAGAGATTAACCACCACCAAAACAACAAACCTAACTAAAACGGTCACTGGTAGCATGTAATGTCTTTGCATTTATTTATTTATCAAATGGTCACAGTCAATGTCTGAATATCTTGTATTTCTCTATACATCTCCCATCAATTTCAGTGGGTGCTGGTTGAACAAAGATAAAATCTGGATGTCATAACCATGGATCTGAAATACTTTTCTTTCTGATCTCTGTCGTCAGACAACAGCAATGTCCATGTTCCATGGTTTCAGTTCAAGATTTGGAGAGAAGGGCATGGGTTGATTTCTTGGAGAGAAGGGCAGGTGTCGAATTCTAGGAAGATTTAGGTGACACCAGCTTTTCTTCCTCAACATTCTGCTTCATTTACCTCTTCGTGGAGCTATCAAGTGATGTTTTTCCTCACCGCAATCCTTGCACAATTCCTTTCAAGAAGAGATGGCTGAAGTATGCCACTATTAAGAGGAAGTCTTCCCCGCCCCCTCTAATTCTTCTCATGAAAATGCGAGGGTGGAAAAGTGCAAAATAAATAAATAGTGTGAAAACTCTTCCAGCTTCTTTTTCAATATTTTTGTTCTGACCTAGGCTTCCTGATAAATCATAAAACACAAACGTAGTCCCCAAAATCCTCTTTTTATTTCAACGGCTGTAAATTATGTCCATTCACAGCCGTAATAAATCCCAAACAATGTTAATTAGTCCTACAGAAGTCTGCCACAGTCTTTCACCAACCTTTATCTCTCTTGACACGCTGCCAAAAACCTAATTGGCAAGGAGCTTTACAAGGCCAAACAGAACACAGAGTCAGAACGGAGCTGCTGAGTTACACCGACCAGAATTGAACCAAGTTGCTTCCTGCAACGAGCACATCCGGTTGCTCCTCTTTTATGTCCTATGGGAGGGGCCAATCATCTTCAAGCCTTACTCCCAAGTAGCCCTTTTTTCCGTAACTGTTCTTGCCTTCTGGCAGCTCTGCGCATATGCGCAATGGGAACAGGCTCCCCCTGTTCCTCTGCCTCGCTCATGTCAGCCTCTGGAGGCTCTGGAGTCAGCACAAAACTGGCCCGGGCCCCATGTGTCTGGGCTCCAACACAGAGGCTTCTCCAGACTCCAGGCCTAGCCCATGTTCCTCCCCAGCCTCCTTGCTGTCCGACACTGCTGCCAGCTCTGCAGCTTGCTGGTGGACCACAACAATTTTATTCATCCATCTGGAAACATTTTTCAAAAAGGACTTAAAATACAGTAAACTGTCGACTTACAACAGTTCATTTAGTGACTGTTCAAAGATACAACCGCACTAAAAAAAAGTGACGTATGATCATTTTTCACACTTATGACCATTGCAGCATCCCCATGGCAAGTGACTCATATTTGTGACAGTTGCAGTGCCTTGCGGTCCTGCGATCAGCTTTTGTGACCTTCTGACAAGCAAAGTCAATGGGGAAGCCAGATTCACTTAACAACCATGTTACTAACTTAACATATGCAATGATTCACTTACCAACCGTGGCAAGAAAAGTCGTAAAATGGGGCAAAGTCACTTAACAAATGTTTCACTTAGCAACGTAAATTTTGGCCTCAATTGTGGTCATAGCCCAAGGACTACCTGTACCTTCCAATCAAGATTCTTAATTTCAGCCAAGAAGTGTGCGTATAAATATCTCCTTCCACTTCAGATTCCACGTGGCACAGAGACATAATGGAACACTCCCAAGACGAAAGGACGTTAGACTGTTCACAGTGACTTCTAAGCATAGTCATCAGCTTTTCATATGTAAATCAAAACTAATGGCTCAGGGACCATTTATACATAGATACATAATCTGCAATTCTGAATAAAAAAAAATGAAGTGCTTTATATTGAAATCTGTATTCACATCAAACAATGTGATTGGAAGACTCTGATTTTTACAGATAAAAGTTGTTAATATTTCTGAAGCATTTATAGGCGTTTCATAAATATTCAGAGCTATTATTCACGGTTGATAAGTATTTCTTGAACTGACTTGGCAAGAATAATTTACATTCATTTTAGGAAGTAGCTGGAACTGATAACTGGATTGCTCAAGAACTTCTAGAAATATGAAATATGATCCTTAAAAATCCCTCTGTGATGATTGCCCCAGGAATGACATCCTTGGAGGACAAGGAGATTACAGTCTTCAGACTGTAATGAGAATGGCTTATGTTTGCTATTCCTCATGCATGCTGCAAACCTGTCATGAAAATAGATTGCCCTGGTTTGGTACTATTTTCTGTTCTTGTCATGATAATAAGACATCAGAAGTTTAATGTTCAATATAGGCCATGAAATACAATAGTATATAAAGATGTGTGGATATTAAAATGCTTGCAACAGCAACCTCTAGCCTTTATATACCAAGGTACCAGAAGCCAGATTGTAAAATGTTCACCAGGATTCCAGCTTATTACCTTTCTCTTGATGAGATTTATTTGTAATTTAAAGGAGATGCACATGCAAGGTAAGGTGAAAGAAACTTTTACATTTGCTGGATTGCTTCTTTATCCATTCCACGGAAACAAGAGTTCCCCTGACTTTGAAAGAAAGGGACAAATTGTCCTGAGGGAGAAAAACTGCATCCATTCAATAGAGCATCTGCAGATCTTTTTATAACTGCTTTCATAATATTTCCCAAATGAACAATGAACTATTTCTTTCAAAGGCCCACTTTAAGACTTTAGGGGGAAATGCCTGCATTTTTATTGTTGGAATGAATCTTTTGGATATGATTGCTAACCGTTGGCCACCTTGGATTCCATTTTAAAACCAACAGGTTCCATTTTAGGAAACCGTTACACATCGTTCTACTAATTTCCGCTGTGTAAGGGCCTTATCCAGAGA
The DNA here is from genome assembly GCA_023053685.1 of Diadophis punctatus similis. Taxonomy (NCBI): domain Eukaryota; kingdom Metazoa; phylum Chordata; class Lepidosauria; order Squamata; family Dipsadidae; genus Diadophis; species Diadophis punctatus. Next base: position 172,065,905 of record JALIGW010000003.1, read on the forward strand.
GCAAACCAGAAAAACAGTCCGGAGATTGTTCTGATTTATATAGTCTCTAATTTGAATTTAATCCTTGTTGGTTTCCGAATTTTCTCCTGGCAATTGACTATTTTATTTGCACCTGTCCACAAATGCTGTCTGTCTGTCTTAAAATGATTGATTGATTGATTGATTGATTGATTGATGGAATGAATGAATGAATGAACAAATATAGACAGAATTTATTCCCTATTTTCTGAAACAGAAATTGTGCTTTCTGGGATAAAGACACAACAGTTGAGATCATTTATATGCTGTATGCTGCACATTGTTGTACACTTGATACACCAAGAGTCACCTGTTGAAATGGGCAGCTATAGGAATGAAATAAAAATAAACAGATAAATAAATTTAATATGCTGCAAAATTCTGCTTCCACTTTTAGATTTTAAAGCAGATTTCCACTTCTGCTTCCACTTTAAAATTTTGTTTAATAAAAAAATCTGGACAAAAGTTATCATTTATAGAATTTTAATCTACAATTAGCAAGAATTGACTTGGGGGTTGGCAGTTCCATCAACTCCCTGTTCCATGGATAAAATAATTTCTATGAATAATTTCTTCCAATAAAGGTTAGTGATGAATTATAGATTCACGAGTTCCTTTATTCCATCTGTCAGGCTTTACCTCCTTGTCTGAAACCTTTAAGTCCTCAAAGGCCATCCCTGATTAGAAGGAGGACATTTCTTTTGGCGATGTCCAGCTTTTACTTTCTATTGTGGGAATCAACACTACTCGGTTTTTGAGAAGATTAAATATGGAGAAAGGTGGCATAAGGGTACAAGTTAGGAATCACTGGTTCATTCAATCATTAGATTCAGATCAGTTTCAAAAACATGTCCTATTTCACAGCTGTTCCTCCTCTTCTGTGTTTCATTCCAGTACCTTGTGTGCATGCTTGAAACATCAACAAAGGTCAGTGAGCCTTTAAGGCAATGGTGAAATCTACTTACCTTCCCTACCGGTTTGGAAGTGGGTGCTTTGCGCGCGCGAGCACCAGGGGCGGGTTCCTAATTTTTTTACTACCACTCTGTGGTCATGGCTTATTTTGTGGGTGTGGCTTGCCAGCCATGTGACCGGGTGGGCATGGCTTGCTGGCCATGTGACTGGGTGGGTGTGGCTTGCCGGTCATATATTAGTTATTTCAGAGAGATGTTACTACTATTTTTGCTATTTTATACCTTACATGAAAAGCTTTGCATACAAAGTGCGTGTTACACCATGGCAACACAGCAACCTTTATATGCAGAAAATGCTATAGTTAAAAGACAAGCAAGTCTCATACAGCATTTTTGGTTTCAGTCATGGATTCCTTAGACGAAAATATTGAGGACTGTTAAAAGAACAGTATCTTTTAACAGTCCTCAATGTTTTCATCTAAAGAATAACAGTATAAAACTGTATAAAATTAACAGTATAAAAGGTTAAGCTTTCGGCAAACGCCCACTTTGGGAAGCTTTAGGCAAAAGCGAAGGAAATGTGTCAAATGTGAGCTTCTTATTATTTTCAAGCGAAGGGACGGGGAAAGACTTAATTGTCAGGTTTCTGGGCATGCGCAGAAGAAAATTTTTCAATTTTTTTTAAAAATGGCGGCGCCCTGGCACCGGCAACTGACCGCACCGGTACTCTGACATCACCAGCGGGCTGCTACCGGTGCTATAGAGTGGACCGCACTGGTAGGAACCCACCACTGGTGTGCACCACCATCGCACGTGCTTTTTCACCCTCTGCGCATGCGCAGAAGGCTTTGCACATGCGCAGAGGGTTAAAAAAAGAAAATGGCGATGTTCGGGTGGGTGGGCAGAGCCTCGTGCTGCCGCCACTAACGGTTCTCCAAATCACTGCCGGCCGCTGCTACTGGTACGCCCGAACTGGGCCGAACCGGTAGCATTTCGCCCCTGCTTTAAGGCCTCAGTGACTACAGTCTAAAACCAAGCAAACACACAAACGTCATCATGAAAACCTTATGCCAGTTCACAAAAATGAGATGGACTATTCTCATTTGAAATCAATACAAGACCCACTGACACCTCTGGGATATTGTAACCTTGTGAAGTTTGGCATTCATTCCTTCAACGTTAACGCACTAAATGCTGATCCCATCCCATTTTTCCTGGAAGGGATTTAAAAAAAATTCACTGGCACAAAAGCTTATCTCCAGAAGTTCTCCGTGTGCATTTCAGGCAAAGAGAGAGCCCACAGGATTCTTCCTACTACTGTAGTATACAAGGCTGCACATACACTGCTGTGTGTGTTTAGAATTCTCGCTTCATTTTCCACTTGAGGATAGGGCTGGTAAGTGTGGTCCTGCTTCCCTACTGCCCTCTGTGTACTCAGTCAGTAAACATATTTTCAATTGCGTTGCTGTATTCTTTCTTAGAACACTTGTTCAAACCTAGCAAAACCTATAATACTGACTCCCACCAGGGATAAACTCCCAAATTATAGGTGTTGAAACTGCTGAAGTTATAAAAGGTAATACAACCCACTCTCAAAGTCCTGTACTCAGATCCAGATTATCTGTGGTGGAAGTCATAACTACACAACAGCCAAAAAGAAGGAGCCAAGGAATCTGTACATGCTCAAAGGAATCTTTTTCATCCATCATGTACATGTTCTATAGATGTTGGTGGTACTGGAAAACAGGGCCCGTTTTGAGTCCTGCCCCAAATTGAATTTTGGACTTACAGGGGTTTCTACTCACATTTATTCTCACAGCATTGGCATTTTTATAATATAAGTTTCATTACTTCAGGCTCCTCAGAGACAGCTGCCTTCATTTTTAACTCCCTTTATTCTGTTTGGAATATGTCTGTATTTGATTTTGGTTCACTGTGCTTGGCAGGTCAAATGTCACCTTTATTCTTTCCTCAAAGAGATGTGCTGGTCATTCCAGGACTCACCGAAGGACCATCTGCCAAATGAATCATAATTTCAAGCTTAACCCTCATCAACAATTCATACAACAGGTGACACAACTGGTATGAGTTTTGTCAACTTTATTCTCTACACTCTTTTTCAGTTCTTTCCTTGGTAACCTTTATCTGTATAGCTGCCCCCTTTCCCCCCATTCACCCTTGCCTCAGTCCCCTTTCAAACCCCATGCTTGTTTAACCATTCCATGTATTCAGGGGTCGGTTCTAACTTACCTCGCTGCTGGTTCGCTTCCTCCTGCGCCCCGTGGGTGTATGTGCGCTTTGTGCGCATGCACACGCGCAGTGCTGAAAAAATAAAAAACATTTTAAAAAGCCAAAAACAAGATGGTGATGGATGCACAGTGCCGGAAATTTGGCTTCTGCGCATGCTCAGAAGGAAAAAAAAAACCCAGAAAAAAATTCCACCCCCCCAAATAAATTTTTTAAAAAAAATTAAAAAAAGAGATGGCGGCGCCCACGGACCGGCACCGACCAAACCGGTTCTTTAACATCATCATGAAGTCACCAGCGGGTTGCTACCAGTTCGGGCGAACCGGTAGGAATCCACCTCTGCATGTATCTGATGAAATGAGCTGCAGTTCACAAAGCTTTGCCTTTAAAAAAAAGTGTTAGTTAGAAGATGGTCTACCAGACTCCTCTTGATGTTAGGTAAAAGTGTAGAAGTTTCAGGATCCAATTTGGGTCAGTCACTGTGAACAGAGTTTTAGTCTTTCAAGCTTTTAGACTCGTGCTGGAGCCATCCTCAGGGAGCTTCCAACAGAGTATGTCACATTCTGGTGAGAGAGGGATTCCTTGAGGATGAGCTCTAATATGAGTCTGAAAGCTCGGAAGACTAAACCTTTGGTCCTGGTGACCGACCCAGATTGGATCTGGCAACATTATCATAGGACATGTATATTTGCCTTCATTAGTGTGGAAGTTATCTGCCATTGCCTTCTCCAGGGCTATTTTTTTTCCCCAATTCTTCAATCTAAATTGCAGTCTTGAGATTTTCTAATAGTATCCCATTCACACACTATCCAGGACTGGCTTTGCTTTACTTTCCTTGTTTCCTACAACCCGGAACCTCGATGGAGTAAATAAAGAGGAAGGTCCATCATTAGAATACTACTGCTGAAAAGATGTTTTTATAGTTACTAACCACTTCACCTCTAAAAATGGTAGAACATTGGTGGGTTGGTGGGACCGCGGGGGAGGGCCTTCTCTGTGGGAGCCCCATCTCTCTGGAACCAACTCCCTCCAGAGATCAGGATTATCCCCACCCTACTGGCCTTCCGTAAAGCCGTGAAAACATGGCTCTTCCTGCAGGCAGGGTGAATTAAGATCTATCCCCCATGTTTGAATGTTGGTCTGTTTTTAAATTTTTAAATTTTTAAAATTTTGTAATGTTTTTAATTATTGGTATCATTTTTATAGATTGTTTTGAATTATGTTGTATGCCGCCCTGAGTCCCACGGGAGTTGGGCGGCATATAAAAGCGACCAAATAAATAAATAAAATAAATAAACATTGAGAAAGATTTCTGAAAAGCCTATTAATTGGTGCATCAATCTGAAAGGGAATAGTATATTTTATATGAGCCAATATTTATTTTCTGATAATGCCTGTATATATTATTTATTCATTTGTCCAATGTATATAGCACTCATTTCACAAACAAGTACTTCAAAATCTAGTGATTTGCTTTCTTTGCAGTAGGGCAAAATGCTCTACAAAAAGTTACCAGGGTAGCTATAGAAAACAATTCTGCTATTATTTTATTTAATATCCGTGACATTTTCTAATGTGCTATTATTTATTCATATCACAGTTTTCTATTCCAGATTACAATCATATTATCAGCATCATCCAGAATTATTCTTCTTTTGCCCCACTGGTGCGAGAACTGAAAGCTTATATCGCCATCTTGTGTTAGTTGGAAGAAATAACCATCACCTACTCTCACCTTTATGAACTCTGGTGGCTATGTGTAAGATTGAGGACACCTCATGCTCTCCATATGCATTGGGGGGTAAAATCATATCCAACCATTAATGGGGAATGACGACAGTTGTAGTCCAATATATCTAGAAGATACCAGGTTGAAGACAGCTATTGTAACTCTTAAAATATTTCATTATTGATTGTCCATTCCCTCTGTTCAAAGGATGATTGTCATGGATCCATAGCATGGATGTGCAGCAGACTGAGCTAACAGAATTTTGAATGGTGCATTGTACCATTCTGAACTGGAGGTTAATCCTGATTCCAGTGCTCACCTTTTTCCTAGCTCCCTTAAGGAGCAAGCAGACTAAATTGTGTTTTACAACAGGGATCCCCAATTGGTACTGTTCCATGGCCTGTTAGGAACTGGACCACACAGCTGAAGACGAGCAGTGGGCGAGCAGTGGGTGAGCAGGCAAAACTCAGCCCCTACCCCCTCAGTCCATGGAAAAATTGTCATCCATGAAACCGGTTCTTGGTGCCAAAATGGTTGAGGACTGCTGTTTTACAGAGGCAGCATAGCTTTCCCCCAATTTGGCATCGTCAGATTTATTCTCTGATTTGCCAGACAGTATAACCATTAGGCATGCTAGCTGGGAATTCTGGAGTTGTAATCCCCACATGTAAGAAATATGGAGTATTTTCATTTGGGTGAGGCTGAATGAGTACACAGGAAGAGAGGTTCTGTGGTGTGGTACTTTTCTATTTTTTTTTCATCCTGCAGAACTTTCAATAAATAATACCTCCCAGTTGCTGTTTGAAGGAGAAAAGTATCACCATTGTTCACAGGTCCAGCCAGCCTTGCCCATTTCCCATTTCCCATTTCCAAGCAGCACTCCTTACTAAGCCTGTCTAGTTCTCATTAGGTATTATTGGCATCCCAGGAATATAGTTAGATTTAAAAACAAAAACAAAAAAACCCACTTCTACAAAGCCTAAGAGTGTTTACTTCCATACTATGTGGATGAGTGTAAGGGATTTTGTTAGGTTGCTTAAGGTATATAGCATTTACCTCTGAATATAGCAAATAGAAGAATACATTCACTCTATAATTGAGCCAACACTCAACTTGTGGCAAGATGGGTGCAAATAAAACAAATAAACAAACAAACTTTTATATGAAGTTTACCGACAATTAAAAACCTGTGTGATGTCTTGAGTAGAGTCTTGGAGTAAGACTTAAATCTGCTCATCTATAAAGAACACGTGTTGATCTGGGATCAATAATTCCCTTGTAACATAATCCGAAAGAGAGTGAGTGAGAGAGAGAGAGAGAGAGAGAGAGAGAGAGAGAGAGAGAGAGAGAGAGAGAGAAAGAGAGAGAGAGAGAGAGAGAGAGAATGAATTAATGCCCCAACCATTTGGGTGATATTGATCTCTCTCAGCCCTAAGAAGGAGGCAATGACAAACCACTCCTTAAAAACGTTGTCAAGAAAATTGTAGGGACTTATTCAGGCAGTTGCCACGAGTGAACAAACAAATAATAAAACAAAGTATGCATTTAGCTTTAGCTTATCTGACTGATTGTATGTTCTGCAGAATCACCATAAATAAAGGGCGCCAAATAAAACGTAAGATTTTAACAATTGATTGAAATATCATTGATATTTCCTCATGTTTGATTGCTCCTAATGTTATAATCATGAACCTTAAAAACAGTCCATTTTTGGCAATCTTCCAAAGTATATCCAGATATGAATTTTGGAAGATTAATTCCAAAGACATTTAATACTTTCAGCTGAACTTTATTGCAAATATCACTAAAATAACTGGGTCTTGTTTTTATAATACTACTTTAATATAATTCATGGCATCTAAGAGAATCATCTAAGAAGCTGTTTGCTATTAGAACCGGCAATGATTTCTAATCACTTCTTTCAGGTGAGAAAATAGTTGTATTTATCCTGTTTTCCAAAGGCAATAATACCAAATATTAAATTTGGTGGGTTCAGATAAGATGGACAGCAGTAAAGGACACTACTGAGAAATTTGGCAACTTTAAGGGAGATAGATTTCAACTTCCAGTATTCCCTAGCCAGCATAGTTGGCTGGAGAATTCTGGGAACTGAAGTCTACCTCTCTTAAAAGTTAGCATGACTGAAAAACGCTAGACCCATTCATATGCCTTTATTGGTTTTGCAAAATTAATCCTCATTTATGTTCTCTGTATGCATCTTTAATTTGAGCTATTTTGTCCACATTCATTTATTACTCACTCATTTTTGATACTTTATCTTCTTTATTTACCACACATACTTCTTAAATACCCCTTACCACCACACTTTTAATGCTTATTTTTATACTTCTCCTGAACCGCACCCTAGTGCTATGTGCCCATCAGCCTGGGTGGGGGGGGGGAGATGAAGAAAAATTGAGGACAAATAAAGGGTTTCAGGGCAGGCAGAGAATATCCGCAGCAGTTTGCCTCCAGTAAGTGACTCCTGCAATTATTACAAAAAGTTTGAAGGCCTGTTCACATTGTGTCCCCTTGCCTGAAAACCATTTTATTTAAAACCACACTGATGAGAATTGCACAAGTTGCAGTGTGATACAACTAAAGATGGGAGAAGGTTGTGGTATGTTTTCCATATATTGTGATATATGCCCAATTCTGCCTCCTTATTACCCATAAACCCTAAATCAGAAAAAGTGAAAGAATGTTTTATTTATTTTTATTTTTATTTATTTATTTTGTCAAACATGTACAGGATAGTAGTTGTTTGTATAAACATAACATAAGTAAAAAAATAATGATAAAAGAGGATAAAAGAGGACAGTAGGACAGGGACGGTAGGCACGCTGGTGCGCTTATGCATGCCCCTTACAGACCTCTTAGAAACGGGGAGAGGTCTACTGTAGACAGTCTAAGGTTAAAGTTTTGGGGGTTAGGGGAAGAAACCACAGAGTCAGGTAGTGCATTCCAGGCATTGATCACTCTGTTGCTGAAGTCGTCTTTTCTGCAGTTGAGTTTGGAGCAGTTTACATTAAGTTTGAATCTATTATGTGCTCATGTATTGTTGCGGTTGAAGCTGAAGTAATCATTGACAGGAAGTACTTTTTGATATATGATTTTATGAACTACAGTTAGATCAGATCGGAGGCGACGTAGTTGTAAATTGTCTAATCCCAATATTTCAAGTCTGGTGGAATAAGGTATTTTATTGCGAGCAGAGGAGTGGAGGACTCTTCTTGTGAAATATTTCTGGACTCTCTCGATTGTATTAATGTCTGATATGCAGTGCGGGTTCCAGACAGGTGAGCTGTATTCCAGAATTGGTCTAACAAATGTTTTGTATGCTCTGGTTAGCAGGGTAATATTGCCAGAAAAATGTAATATTGCCAAAAAATGTATTTTTGTATGCAGACAATTTGTGCTGTTGAGTGCAATCACAAATAATTTGCAGTGAATATTAAACAGACTGTATAATACCATAAGGCTTGAGGGCTTTTGTTTGTCTCCAAGTCAGCCTGTAGTTTTTTTAGCGAGCTTTTCAAAAGTGGTCCCTAGGACTGAAAGAATGAGTAACTTTGTACCTAAAGTGGGATTAGAACTCACAGCATCCACGTTGAAACTTTTACTATTATCCCTCACTGGCTCTCAATCATGAGTATGGATCTGAAAATGAATGTATATGTTCAAGATGGTTTATGTCTGACAGGGAAAATGGAGTACAATTGCAAGTTATACATAAATAGTGAAAAACTACAGCAAATGTATGAATCTGTACCTCGATAGAATATTTGCACTAGGCTGCCATTCCAACTTTTCTCCCTAATATTATCTATGGAACCCAGAAGCCCATTTGGAAATAAAAGATTATGCTTCAGTGCTTTGCTTTGAAGCTTTTCATTTATTTTTAATTACAATTGTATTTGGCAACAAGGCAAGGCAGGGAATTTTGCATACACTAAATTTAAATCTCACATTGAAAGCAACAACATTTTTGATTCCAATTTAACATTTTATAATGTAGGGAATTGTATATTAAATGAGAAACAACACAAGGTGAAAGTTCAGATGAATATAAAATGCACTTTTAAAAAAAAAGTTATTAGGTAGTTTTAAAAACAACAACATATATACACAAAATATACATATATACAAATCAAACATACATAAGACTGTACAATAACATATATGACATAACCTAACCTAAAACATAATAGAAAACAAAAAAACATACACAATTGATACTAATATATTTTTACGTATCGTTATCTTTTCTCTATTTCTAAATTATTATTCCATTAATTTATCCAAAATCATATTTCTTAATTTTAACTTATTTTCATCCTCATTGATATCCTGTTTGAAACATTCTACCTGTCTTATACTTCTGTATTCATTACTGATTGTTTCGATTTGTTTTTGTATTCCAACCATTTATACCATTTCCCCCAAATTTTATAAAATTCTGTTTCCTCTTTATCCTGTAATTCCATCGTTAATTTACACATTTCCACACATTTCAATATTTTAGTTATTATCATTGTATTTGAAGGGACTATATCTGTTTTCCAATGTTGTGCATATAGGATCCTGGCTACCGTTATTATGTGTAGTATGAGATATTGGTTGCTTTTACTTATTTTCATTTTTAATATTCCTAAGAGAAATAATTCCGGTTAGAAGTCTGTGGTTTGTTTTGTTATTTCCTCTATTCATTTTTGTATCTTTTTCCAATATTTCTTTATTTCTGGGCACATGCACTTTTTTTTTTGAACAAGTATTTTGAATGCAGTCTAGATGATTTGTTTTCCAAATAGTGTCTTATGATTTCTCAAATATAAGCCAAGGAATAAAAATCCTATGCGTATTGAGTGGTATGGTCTCTTCAAGAAAGTTATATATATTCCATCAGGCTTCACCATTTCACGGTCCGGTTTTGAAGTTCTGCCCATTGCTTGAAATATTACAGCAGTTCCTCTCCAGGATGGGCTAAGCCTTCTCTAGCCATGGGTTACTTTAAGAAAGCTTAGCCTGTAGTTTACAGGATTATCCACTAGATGGCAGGACTAGGTCTCCGAATATTTTTGACGGCTGAGTCTCAAAGGCGCTGGGAGTGGGACGCATCGCCTGCCCTCCGGTCACACTTGAACTTACTGCTTTGAGGCTGATGAACTGCCTCTCTCGACGGTTTCACTTCCGCAGTTCACGATTTATAGAGATTGAGAGGAGCGCTCTCGCTCTTCCAGCCATAGGAAAGCACGCACAGGGGCTCCTTCCAGTGGAGCAGCTCTCTCTTCCCAGGCTCAGATGCGCGGCATCAAATTTATGCAAATGCAGGCTCTGCTTCCATTTTATGCAGGAAACCGGTCTTCCTGAACGGAGTGTTTGATATTGGCACTGAGGGCCATCCCTGTGGGCCTCAGCAAATCCCAGGGAGATAAGAAGAAGGGCGGGGGTGGGAATGGGGGATTCCTCATCCCTCTAAATCTTGTGATCTCTAAGCGCCTCGATTCTCGAGGGAGAGGCGCCGTTCTGACGGCCCTCGCAGCGCGAGCAGCAAGGCGTTAATTAGAACGGAACAGCCGAATTCGTGCCGTGTTAGGATATGAAGCGGGAAAATTATGGGATTAAATGCCCCTTTGGCGTTCAAAAGAACAAAGCAAAACATGGACGGCGGGCAGAACAATTCGGCGTCTGCCTAACGTTCGGATTGACTTCCTCGCCCATCGACCTCAGCTCGGGAGGCGACGGCAAGGAATTGTGGGAAGTGCAATCTGGAGGGCGCCGAGCTTGAAATATAAACACTGTAAGAGCACGCTGCCTTCCATGTTACGGAGGGAAGGAGCGCTTCGGGGACAGAGCTGGGTTTTCTCCTTGTCCTCGACGAATTGGAGGCTTCCGAGACGGGAAACTCTCGATCTAAGCCCGCTATGTCTATCAGGATTTGGTTTAAGGCGAGCTGTTAACTGGACTTGCAAGATTTGTTCCCGGGGGCGGGGGGCGGGGGCGGAGGGACCGTGGATTCCAGGTCAGCAGAAATGCTTGACGTTCTCCTAATTTGAGGCGCCGAGGGACTGGGTCCAGATTTATGTCAGTCTCTTGGGGGCCACGAGGGTGGGGGAACGCAGCTGCTGTGGCTTAGAGGTGGAGCTCTTGCCTCACAATCAGGAGGTTGTGAGTTCGATCCTAGGTAGAGGCAGATGTAAGGGTCTCCTGCTTGGGCAGGGGGTTTGACTAGATGACCTGCAAGGTCCCTTCCAACTCTGTTAATCTGATCTGATACATCTGAGCCGCTCCAAGGGCCCTGCTGCAGGTGCCGGATGGTCCAGTTACTTCACGCCCCGGGCTGTTTCCAGCGCCTCCTTCACCCGCGGCTTCCGAGGAAAAGGCTGGGCCGGCTCCAGGGGCAACTTTCCCGCAGATAGTTGCCAAGGCACCTTCTCGGGTGTTTTGGCTCGGCTTTATTGCACCTGCGATAAGGGCTCATAAAAAAGGGGGGGGGACTCTTATCTGCCGCCTAACAATTCTCCCCTTCTGTACTGGCCGGGCGACGGTTCCCATCGCTTCGGTGGGGGAAAAGGTGACGGTGGTGCTGAAGGAAAGGTTCCTTTCGAAGAAACCAGGAGGAAGAGTCCGAAGCTACCTCGAAAAGGCCAACTGGCCACTTCAGCCGCTGCGTCCAAGCGAGTGGGCTCCAGTCCCCAAAAGTCACGCCACTTCCCGTTTATTAGAGATGCCACAAGGCTCTCCTTTTTTTGGGGGGGGGGGAGGAAACCCCTTCGACAGATGTAAACAGCCTCTAGCAACTATCTACTTTCAGATGAAAATCCCTCCCCTCGCTCCAGCTCTCCGGATAATTTTGTCCCGTGACTCCCCGGCAGCAATTCTGCAGGGCGAGCAATGACACTTCATCTTGGCCCGCCTGACTTGGAAATCAAGTCTCATCCAGAGCAAAGATCTTGTTTACCCCCGCGCAGTCCAAAACAGCGCTCCCACCCCCACCCCCCCCTCTCTCTCTGTGTGTGTGTGTGTGTTTGGCAGTTTCTCTCCTCCCAGCCGTGAGGAAGTGCTCGCTAATTTTTGTCCTTCAATAATGGGACCTCTCACCCCTTTGGAAAGGAACGACCACAGAAAACCCTCCGAAGCGTTTAGGAAGTCACTCTCAGCGCGCCCTATAAATTAAATAACAGGAGCGATACTCCAAAGCTACTTTCCGTTCGTGTGAGCGAAAAGAGACCGTTTCCCCCCTCCCACTGCCAGTACTTTATTTGATGAGGGGGATTCTTTGAAGACTTTGCCTTGCTCGCGCTAAATACTTGTGCTCCTCCTTCCTTCATGCAAGGCTGTAGCTTCCCTCTGTGCTTTCACCCGTTAAAAGAGGGTGACTGTCCCCAGATTTATGTCAGCCTCTTGCCCAATCCTGGGTGATGGGCTTACAAACTCCTGCCACGTGGATATCCGAAATGGCGACATGGTGATGTGAAGATACTTGGTTATCAGCTGGACTTCGACACCACCATAATCTTCACCATGTCAGGGTCCAGCTGTTAACCGAGATGATGGTGGTGACGATGATGATCCCGATTTCTCCTGAATAGCTTGACGATTAAGGTGATTAATTTGGGTAGAATGGGTAATCCTTTTTTAAACTGCCCTTTTTACAGATCTGTTATTAAAAGAAGGGTGTTGGAATCGAGGTTTTAGAAAAACCCATCGCAATTTCTTGGAATTTGGAAGTCCATTCTTTCGGAACCCACCAGACTTTCTTCCAAATAAATGGGTTTTGGGAAGAGCTCACAGCGCCTTCCAGTTCTCCCAGTATTTTAGCTAATCTTAGGATGAGACCGAATCAGAGATGTGTAGGTTGTGCACAATATTCCGTTGACCCTTATTTAATTTTATTTCATGATCCATTTGAAATAAAACAACAACAACGATGATAACGTGTTGATTTCCTTTCCTACGAACTCATTAAACAAAAGAAGACAAGCGCGATTCGGAATTTCTTGGCTGACCCAACCAGGCATTCAAATTTTAAATTACTTTTTTGGTGCTGAAAATCGCAGCCCCTTTTCAAGGCGTGATCGTCGGGGAAAGGCGGAGGCTCTGACTTTGCTTCGGCCATTGACCCTGAGCTTGATCTCCTTAGGCTTCCAAAGGCGCGACACAACGCTCCCGCCGGAGCTCTTGCAGCCCAATCCCATTCGCATGAATTGATGCAACCGCCCACCGTTCAGCTTTGTGGGGTGGAGTTTAATTGCAGGTAAGGCTGACCCGGATGGCTGCCTTCTGCCGCCTGAGTTCGGCCACCCAGGCGCTCAAGTGCTGCAGGATAAGGCGCTCGCTCGACAAACCACTCCACTCCGAGGCTTTCCAATCTTGTAAAATAGACAAGCTTTTTCTCGATATCAGGGGCTGATTTATCTCTCCACGTTTAGGATCTTGGTGTCGGTTCCGAATTACTAAAACCGGTCAGGCCTAAGCAACACTATTAAACTGGAAGGGAAGGGATTTAGAGTCCCCCCCAGTGTTGGGAGATTCCATATCCTATGATCCTGAGGATTGGCCAGCCTGGCTGGGATTGATACGAAAGGAGCCCGACACTACCCGGAGGCCTGTAGGATATTCTCCGAGAGGACCTTAGAAGCGGCACGCTAGGCAGAAACCGCACAGGGGAAAAGGTAGCCTTTAAAAAGGCATCTTGATGGAACCGCTTCAGAGGTTGAATTTGTTCTTCCATTTCCCCATCTCTTAATTCACTGCAAGAGAGAGGTGTAATTCGTAGCTCTAAAAGGCGTATTTTAAAATGTAACACACACACACACCAACCAACCTGGAGACCTCCAGGCGTTTTGGGCTGCCATTCCTATAATCCACCGGAAATTATAAGATTTCATCCTACTTGTAGCTGGTGAAGTATAGCGTATGTATAGCATACTTATGGTGTGTAGAGCATACCATCTCACTATCACAGATACTAGCTGAGTGGATACATGAAGCTAAACCACAGTTCAGTTAACAATGGTTTGTAAAATAAGCAATAACAATTCGCCAACGGGCTAAGCCAAGGAATAAATCAGTTCACAAGCCAAAGTTGAAAACCCCTCGCTACGAAATTCACATTTCGACGTGGTATGTGAACGCGGCCCTTAGCACGGAGTGCAAATCTATGAAATATTTCTATGAACAATGGTCAGAGGGTGATCGACTATAGCTAGTGTTTCTGAGCATTCGCAGAGTGTATTTTACCCGACGGCGCCTCCATCCTAGGGCCTGAACAAATCGAATGGTCTGTATCTGTATAAGACTTTTTTAAAAATGAGGTTCTTTTCAAAAGAATGCATCTCAAGAACCTCGTGTTTTTCAACGCAGTAAACGCCCAGGAGATTTGAAGTTCACATTACTCTTCCTTGCCCGATTGGGAACGAAGGCAGAGAGGAGAAAACGCACCCCGTTTCTAAACCAGCCTTCCTTTCCCGCCTCTTCCTAGGCGTGTTTACTCGAAAGTAAAGCTCAGCTAGTTAAGGAAGCCCAAGAATGGTCCAGCCAGCCTTTACCGCCATGAAATTGGGGGGGGGGGGGGGAGAGAACCCACACGACGGCATAAGTCAAAGATCACCTTGGGGAGATTAAAAAAAAATCAGTTCCCCTGTGTCCCGTTCTTCGCCTTCTCGTTTCCCACCCCTGGTGAATATTAGCCATGAAACTTAGAGGTGGGCAGCCTGCTTAAATCGCCTCCGAAAGTAGAAGAGCCTGTTCGGGGTTTAATTTTGAAACAAAACCACAGGTAATCGTCGCTGGCAGTCACCGAGATTCAGCCAGGGGAGATCAAATAGCTGTTTACCGCGGCCGCTCCGGTTAGTAATTTCTGCTGCCGCCCAGTCAAGACGGGAAGGTGGGGGTGCGGTGTGTGTGTGTGTGTGCGGGAAGAGAGATTATTCACCGTAAAGCGGGCAAGGCAGGTTTTCTGATCAGGCCAACTACGCAGCAATACTTGGAGATGAAGAGTGCTGTTAGACCGGAAAGCCTGCTTCATTAGAATAAATGAATAAAAAAAATCCCGCAGGTATTTAATGCACACTTCACCTTTATTTTCCGTTCAAGCAAAATACACTTCCTTTTAACACAGGCCATGCACATATCTCAGATGCGTTTTCCTTGGACACCTATACAATATATAGGATTGCGGGGGGGGGGGGGAACCGGGGATTCAAGGCTGAAAATGCCCACCTAAACTCTCTGAAGTCTCTCTGAGATTGCCAGACTTTTCACTTTCTTCTTTTTATCCCTTTTGCTCTCGGATATGTCCGTCAACTGGTCTTCTGCATTTATCCACCCACCCACCCCGCAAATTGCAGGAGATTTCTCCTGGTGGATCGAATGCGGTTACCTGGTCATTAGGACGGGAATGATACTGTCCTGGCTGTGGCGTGACCTGCCCTGGGAAGCCCCAAAGGATCTTCTGCAGCTCCTGAAGAGATGCCGCAACACCTTAGCAAATACCTTAGCAGGTGTCTTCCGAGCGGCAAAAGCCAAAGCTTGAGCTGGTCAGGTGAAAAACTGGGTTCATAGAAGATGCTAAATATAATTGGCTTAGTTTGTGTTTAGTGGTGTGGAGCGAATCGAGCCTCAACTAGTACGGTACCTAGATAAATAAGGGCAATGTTAAATCCTCTTCGTTAAAAGCTCCTTTAAGCAAGACACTGAGTGGCAGCTGCTACTACCCTTTGAAGCATATGAGGGGCGTAATTTTGCCCCTGTTGAAGCCGGTCCGATACTCTCAAAGGTGGAAAGGTAAGGGCCGCACATTTGTATTCGTGCGTGCAGCGATATAAAGTATGTATTAATGGCAGATATGGCGGCACAGCGATGGTTAGGGATGACACCATAAATCATTTCGGAGGAATGGCAGAGGGACCGAAACGCTCGCTTACTGGTGTCTGCATTTTGTAAGTTTCACCTAGGCTTGTGCTCGAGTTGATTTTTTTTAACGCAGTCAATCTTACTTGGTTTATCCAAGTAAGTTGGTAATCAAGTGGTCGAACTTTGGAATCAGACTAAATTAGGATCACCACATCCGAGATGCAAAAATCAGGACGAGGTGGCAAGAAAACTAGCTCTCCTACTGTCATTTAGGGGCTGTGTGGGTAATCCGCAGCATAACCCAGGCAAGTTAATCCGAGAGTAGCTTTCAATGCCAAACGTTGGAAGGCTCACCGATTCAGCCAAATCCCGATGCCAAGTACTAATCTGAAGACGAAATTCAAACCCCTGTTTAATTCCCACTAAATCAGCAGTGGGATTAATAGTTACTGGCTGTATCCTGGCCCCTTTTTAAATGTGCATCTCACGAAGGAACTGACAATTAAAAAAAATAGGTTAGAATTTACATTTATTAGGTTTTAGGTATTAATAGGTTCGTTGGAATCTGGTTGTTGAACCTCTCTAGGTCTGCGCAGATATAAATCCTATAAATCCTCGAGGTACCGCAAAGCCTAGGCTTGTTGTGATTCGCTTACAAATTATTCTTATCCCACCCCCGGCAGGGGACAACTCTAGCTGGCAGAAGACCTACGGAATTTGGGCTCCTGCCCGCTAGCTCCGAATGGAGATGGACAGCAGAATGGGCTCCGTCCAACCTTGCAAGCGCTGGATGGAACCCGTCGAATCTCACGTTTGATTACACCGAAGTCCAGTTTAATATGTGCCTATGTATATAACGTTAAGTCTTAGTTAGACCAATAAATGCATGCCCTTGGGATGCTGTCGGCGTTCTTCCTGCTACACGCACATTTTCTTAGAGTAACGTAGATCCCAGCGTCCCAAGAAGCTGGAGCAAAAATGTTGCTCACCCCCCCCCCCCGGTTTTTGTGTATTTAACGGAAAACTACTTTCAGGACAGGTAAAGCCTAAAGAGAAACTAGACAGGGCCACGCCCACAGCTCCATCCAGGGAGGTCGCTCTGCTACCTGCAGCCCTCGGTAGTGGCTCCTTGGGAAAGCACTGCGCGACCCTCTGCAAACCAACTTGGACTAACATTTCAGGGAACGCCAAGGGACTCACTTTGCATAAACCCCACACACCGTGTTTAAACCAGGCGAAAGCCCTCTCCCACCTGCGTCGCGTGGCAGCTCTTGAGAGACTTCCATTCCGTCTAAGCACAGAGGCGCTGGTTTTTCCAGCCCAGGCGAGGCTGAACGTCGAGCACAAAGCGGACAGGACCTCGCCCGTGTGGGAAATGGCTCCCGGGCATAAGAAACTGAGGCCCAGCCGACGTGCGGGAAAGCAAAAACTTTCAGTTTTCCGTGTGCTCCTAGTTACTGTTTAACATCCCCACCCACGTTTCAGTTTGTTTAGTAAATCGATCTGAAAGCGACTGCCGGGGCTCCGGGGCTGGCCCCGTCGCCATTGAGCCAGGTTCCTATTTTTGTTTTCTTCCCCACTCCGGGATAGATTGCGTTCTGTGGCCGGGCGAACGAAAGCCAAGGCCCGCCGGGGAAACGGAGGGGGAGGAAGCGCGGATATGCTCCTCAGGCGCCTCTAAGCTGACTCGCAGCTGCTTCGCCCGTCAGGTAAGTTTTTTATTTCCGCTGGCGCCTCTAGAAAGACGAGAGCAGAGCTGGGCCGCTCTCGCGCCGGCGCCTTTGCCTTGCCCGGAACTACTACGAGGCCTTTCTGGTCCAGCTGGGAGCCTGCGGAGCTCCAGTGCGTCTCTCCGCCGGGCTGCTACCATGACAAGACGAGAAAGAAACGAGAGCGACGGCTTCGCAGTCGAGAGGTCACGCCGCCGCCTTGCCTACCCAGCCCCCCCCCCGCCCCTTGAAACGGCGGGACTGCAGCCTCCTATTAGAGAACGAAGGGGCTCTTGCTTCCCTTTATGGCTAGAAGGGGCTGAATCCGCTTCTCTCTATCCGAAAATACCTGCTCTTTTATATTGAAAGAAGTTTTAACTCACCTGGATTTAAAACAAGTTTTGGGAGACCTCCCTGTCCCCTCCCCGATAACTGGAGCCCTATCCTTTATCCCACTTCCGGTGGGATAGGTTTCAGAGTAGATTGTTCAATAGTTCAATAGCCTTTATTGTCATTGTAAATCATGTAAACAACGAAATTGGTATATCCTCTACTGGTGCAATCCATAACGAAAAAAAAATACAAGACAACATGAATAGTATATAGAGAATTGTTAAGGAGAGGTTGTCCCATGATCCCGGTTCATTAAAAACCAACCGAATTTGGGCAGCTTCCTCAAGAGTGCAGAGATTTCTGGTTATTCCCAGGGCGTTTCCCCAACCCACTATAAATTCCACTGCGGTTAGGAAAGAATATACAGTTATGCTTGCCTCTACCTGAGAGGTAACAGAAAGATCCTGCAACAAAATGTTAAGGGATTTTGGTGCCTCTTAGTGTTCTGGTATGCATTGTCCTGGCCCTGCCTTGGGCTTGTCTCCAGAGTTTGGCTCCATTGTTGTATATCTATTTCATTTCCTGAATTGACCAAATGCTGCTTGGATATTATATCAGGTGGTGGTATAATCCTGCATACTCCTTGCACTCGTTTAATTAAGTTCTGCAGCCCCATATTTAGGGAAAAGAGGTCTAAATAAATTAAAAATACTGACATTTGGGCAAGATTATACAATTATACTCTGTAAGCCGCCTTGAGTCGCCATGGGTGAATAGGTGGCAATATAAATTCAATAAATAAATAAATAAAAATAAAAAAGAAAGAAAAGAAAAGAAAAAAGAAAAAAGAAAAGAAAAGAAAAAAGAAAAGAAAAGAAAAGAAAAAAGTGAGAGACCATTACATTTGGTGGATTTAAAGCTATCCAAAATAAAAACCCATTTTTTATAAAAGATTATTTTAATATGTAGATCTTTCAGTGTTTGATTAACTCTACCAACTTACTTCATATACATGACAGCACATTTGCATGAAACCTCCCTGCTGTCTGATTATGGTTTTAAAAAGCAATATATGAAGAAGTCTTATATTTAAAACAATAACTAAAGATATTGTCTTCCACCATACAGAACTGCCTGTAGCCCAAAGTGGCTGATTATTCAAATCAGTATACTTTACTACCTCCCACTCACATACTTCTTGGTTACATTTATTTCCCAAAATAGTAAAAGCAAAATTGATTATTTTTCTCTCTCTTGTTTTGTCTTCAGGACAATTCTATAAGTTACAAAAAAATTCAATTGACTCCAAGTTTTATCAACTGCTTTTTAAGGATAACTAGAATAACTAGATTCTGGGGAGGCTCAGTGCAGCCACATGTTTATTGGACCCGTGTCCCTCCTGGTTAGTGCTGGCTACCCGGGAGGTTACATGAGGCTGGCTCCAGGGAATTATTAATGCTTCTTTGGGGGAGGGTTACTTCCCCACGGCTTTGAAAGAAGTGGTGGTGAGGCCTCTCCTCAAGAAGCCCTCCCTGGACCCAGCAATTTTAGCTAACTATCGCCCTGTCTCCAACCTTCGCTTCGTGGCGAAGGTTGTTGAGAGTGTGGTCGCACGACAGTTTCCCCAGTACTTGGAGGAATCATCATACCTAGATCCGTTCCAGTCGGGTTTCAGGGCCGGGCAAAACACGGAAACGGCATTGGTCGCATTGGCTGATGATCTCTGGAGGGCTCGGGACAGGGGTTGTTCCTCTGTCCTGGTCCTATTAGACCTCTCAGCGGCTTTTGATACCATCAACCATGGTATCATGCTGCACCGGCTGGAAGAGTTAGGGATAGGGGGCACTGTTCTTCGTTGGTTCTCCTCCTTTCTCTCCAACCGGTCGCAGTTTGTATTGGCAGGGGGGCAGAGGTCGTCCTCGAGGCCTCTTACATATGGAGTGCCCCAGGGGTCGATTCTCTCGCCCCTTCTGTTCAACATCTATGTGAAGCTGCTGGGTGAGATCATCCGTGGCTTTGGGGTGAAGTACCATCAGTATGCTGATGATACACAGCTATACATTTCCACCCCAGGCCACCCCAATGATGCCCTTGAAGTGATGTCCCGGTGCCTGGAAGCTGTGCGGATCTGGATGGGGAGAAACCGACTCAGGCTCAACCCTTCCAAGACGGAGTGGCTGTGGTTCCCAGCGTCTCGATATAGTCAGATGATTCCATCTCTGACTATCGGGGGCGAGTCTCTAGCCCCCGCCGAAAGGGCTCGCAATCTGGGTGTCCTCCTGGATCCACAGCTGTCCTTAGAGGACCATCTGACAGCTGTGACCAAGGCGGCCTTTTATCAGGTCCGCCTGATACGCCAGTTGCGGCCCTTTCTGGATCGGGATTCCCTGTGCACAGTCACCCATGCCCTAGTCACGTCGCGTCTGGACTACTGTAACGCTCTCTACATGGGGCTCCCCATGAAGAGCACCCGGAGGCTCCAACTGATCCAGAATGCAGCCGTGCGGGTGGTTTCGGGGGCTAATTGGTGCTCCCATATAACACCCCTCCTGCGCGAGCTGCACTGGTTTCCGGTGGTCTACCGGGTGCGCTTCAAGGTGCTTGTTACCACCTTTAAAGCGCTCCATGGCATTGGACCTAGGTATCTCCGAGACCGCCTGCTGCCACAAACTACCTCCCATCGACCAGTGCGCTCCCACAGAGAGGGCCTCCTCGGGGTGCCATCAGCCAAGCAGTGTAGGCTGGTGACACCCAGGGGAGGGCCTTCTCTGTGGGAGCACCCACCCTCTGGAATCAGCTCCCCCCAGACTTAAGAACCATTCACGACCTGTCCACCTTCCGCCGTGCCCTCAAGACGTATTATTTTTATCAAGCCGGGCTGGCGTGAAAAAGTTTTTGGGTTTTTTAAAATTTTAAGATTTTACCAAATTTTAATTGTATTAAATCACGGCCACATCGAATATTTTATTTTAATTGTATATATATATTAATGTTTATATTGTGTTTTTTACTTGGCTGTTCACCGCCCTGAGTCCCCTGGAGAAGGGCGGTATATAAATCTAATTAAACTAAACTAAACTAAACTAATACCCAGTATACATTATCTTCAATGTAACTCTTAAAGGACTTCTAGAGGTTTGTCCCGGGATACTTAAGGGGTACTAGTGGGGAATATTGAAGTAGAATATGAATTATTTAAATGAGATGAATGAAAGAGTAGATGATAAAAAGGCCCTGCAGATGCTATTGTCCATCAATTACCTTTCATTAAGTCCTCTTCTTTTAGCCTGGTATTTCTCTTTATTTTGATTCTACCTTTATCTAAGGCCCTCGAGATCTTAGAGGGTTATTTTTCTGCTTGTTTCTTGTCACAACAAGTTTATATAATAAAGTAGTATGTGAGTTTTAAAGGTGAGCCTCCCAGTCTAGATGAGGAATGAGCAATGGGTAGGTCCTATCTCTGATATTATTGACCTCAGTTCCATTGTCCTAATTCCCATGGACAGTGGAGGCATCTGGTGGGAGTTGCAGTACCACAGAATCAGGGGTTCACATCCTGTGATTCCTCAGCCATCTGGGGCCTTTTTTTATAATAATCATTGAAAATTCAAAGTACAGTTTCAAGATAGGAAATAGGTAAACACTGGTTAGGCCATTGAATATGTATAAAACAATTTTAAAAACTTCAAAAGCCACTACAAAGCCTTATGCCAGCAAATTAAAGATGAATGCACCAATTATTTCTGCAAACAGAAGGAAAAGCTGTTAAACTCAAACTCTACAACTTTGTTAACTCGAAACTTAAGGACTCGCAAGTGATTGCACCCCTAAAAGGGCAAAACGGGGTTGATTGTAATGACAATGTTGGTCAGGCCAATCTATTCAATACATTTTTAGTTCAGTTTTTGTGGATAGCAATGGTTGCAGTCCCTCATTCGCAAGTCAAACCACAAATAGTTGTAGCAAATTGCTGAATATTAAATTTACAGTAGATAATGTTGAATTAAGGGATGCAGTGGCTCAGTGGCTAAGCCACTGAGCTTGACGATCAGAAGGTCAGCAGTTCAGTGGTTTGAATCCCTAGCGCCGCGTAATGGAGTGAGCTCCCGTTACTTGTCCCAGCTTCTGCCAACCTAGCAGTTCGAAAACAAAAAAAATGCAAGTAGAAAAATAGGGACCACTTTGGTGGGAAGGTAACAGCACTCCGTGCACCTTCGGTGTTTAGTCATGCCGGCCACATGACCATGGAGATGTCTTTGGACAGTGCTGGCTCTTCGGCTTAGAAACAGAGATGAGCACTGCCCCTAGAGACAGAAACAACTAGCACGCATGTGCGGGGGAACCTTTACCTTAATGTTGAATTAGCATTATGTAATCCAAAGCCATTGCTATCCACAGGACCAGATGGATGATGTGCTTTTTTCCTGAAAAAAACTTGTACTATCCTTAGCTGAACCTTTGTGTACAATTTTTGAAGTATCATTTCGAATTAGTTCTCTGCCTTATCTATGGTCATCAGCTATAGTTATTCTAATCTTTAAAAAGGGTGACTCTAGTTCAGTTGAAAATTTGTGCTTTGTTACATGCAAAGTTATGGAATCAATTATAAACCAATCCCTCGTTTATCAGTTAGAGACAAACAACTTGCTATCCGACAAACATTTTGGCTTTAACTCCTCCTGTAATTTACAACTTTTGCACTGTAAAAACATCTGGACTAAATGTCTTGATCAAGGAAAAGCTGTAGATGCAATTTACATAGATTTTTGTAAGGCTTTTGATACAGTAGTACATGATAAACTGCTGTTGAAATTAAACTCTTACGGCATTTCTGGACCTTTGCACAAGTGGATTGCTGCTTTCCTGTCTAATAGACTGCAGAAAATCAAAATGGAGAACTCGCTGTCTAATCCTGCATCAGTTAACAGTGGTGTTCTGCAAGGCAGTGTTTTAGGTCCCACATTTTTCTTGCTCTATATCAATGACTTATGTGATCAACTTAAAAGCAATTAAGTTTTGCCGATGATGTAAAATTATTCAATACTACAGATAATTCTGTTGTTTTGCAAAGTGATCTTGACTATGTGTCTGAACGGTCATCTGTTTGGCAACTTCAAATTTCGATTAATAAATGCTCTGTCTTACATATTGGTAAACATAATCAGAATGTCAAGTATAAGCTAGGTGGCATTGATCTAGCAGATGACCCTCACTTTGTCAAGGACCTAGGTGTACTTATCTCTGACGACCTACACTACAAAGTTCATTGTAACTTTGTATTAAGAGTATTAAGAGTTATACATTTAATTTTGCGAAGCTTTTTTTTGGAAACATTGTATTGCTAATTATAGCTTATAAAACTTATGCTAAACCAATCTTAGAGTATTGTTCAACTGTTTGGAATCCCCGTCATATATCTGACATCAGTACAATCAAGTGGGTTCAGAAGTTTTTCACGAGAAAAGTCTTGCACTCTTCTGTACACAATAGAATTCATTATGCTACTACGCTCAAAATTCTCGGTTTGGATAACTTAGAACTACGTTGCTTGTGGTCAGACCTAGGTATTGCATACAAAATTATACCTAGTAATGCTTTACACGGGGTGAGGTATCAGCAGTATGCTGATGATACCCAGTTGTACATCTCCACCCCGTGTCAGTTCAGTGAAGCAGTCGATGTAATGTGCCACTGCCTGGACGATGTGAGGGTCTGGATGGGAATGAATAGACTCAAGCTCAACCCTGACAAGACTGAGTGCCTATGGATATTGCCCCCCAGGGATTATGTCGACTGCCCCTCCTTGGTTCTTGGGGGAGAAAAATTGACTCCCTCAGAACGGGTTTGCAATTTGGGTGTTCTCCTAGACCCACAGCTAAAATTGGAGCAACATCTATCAGCTGTGGCTAGGGGGACCTTTGCACAGGTTCGTCTCGTGCACCAATTATGACCCTACTTGGAGAGGGAGGCTTTACTCACAGTTACTCATGCCCTTGTCACCTCACGGCTAGACTACTGTAACACGCTCTACATGGGGCTACCCTCAAAGAGCATCCGGAGACTGTAATTGGTACAGAATGCAGCTGCGCGAGCTGTGGTGGGTGTACCGAGATGCGCTCCCACAGAGAGGGCCTCCTCGGGGTGCCATCAGCCAAGCAGTGTAGGCTGGTGACACCCAGGGGAGGGCCTTCTCTGTGGGAGCACCCACCCTCTGGAATCAGCTCCCCCCAGACTTAAGAACCATTCACGACCTGTCCACCTTCCGCCGTGCCCTCAAGACGTATTATTTTTATCAAGCCGGGCTGGCGTGAAAAAGTTTTTGGGTTTTTTAAAATTTTAAGATTTTACCAAATTTTAATTGTATTAAATCACGGCCACATCGAATATTTTATTTTAATTGTATATATATATTAATGTTTATATTGTGTTTTTTACTTGGCTGTTCACCGCCCTGAGTCCCCTGGAGAAGGGCGGTATATAAATCTAATTAAACTAAACTAAATTAAACTAATACCCAGTATACATTATCTTCAATGTAACTCTTAAAGGACTTCTAGAGGTTTGTCCCGGGATACTTAAGGGGTACTAGTGGGGAATATTGAAGTAGAATATGAATTATTTAAATGAGATGAATGAAAGAGTAGATGATAAAAAGGCCCTGCAGATGCTATTGTCCATCAATTACCTTTCATTAAGTCCTCTTCTTTTAGCCTGGTATTTCTCTTTATTTTGATTCTACCTTTATCTAAGGCCCTCGAGATCTTAGAGGGTTATTTTTCTGCTTGTTTCTTGTCACAACAAGTTTATATAATAAAGTAGTATGTGAGTTTTAAAGGTGAGCCTCCCAGTCTAGATGAGGAATGAGCAATGGGTAGGTCCTATCTCTGATATTATTGACCTCAGTTCCATTGTCCTAATTCCCATGGACAGTGGAGGCATCTGGTGGGAGTTGCAGTACCACAGAATCAGGGGTTCACATCCTGTGATTCCTCAGCCATCTGGGGCCTTTTTTTATAATAATCATTGAAAATTCAAAGTACAGTTTCAAGATAGGAAATAGGTAAACACTGGTTAGGCCATTGAATATGTATAAAACAATTTTAAAAACTTCAAAAGCCACTACAAAGCCTTATGCCAGCAAATTAAAGATGAATGCACCAATTATTTCTGCAAACAGAAGGAAAAGCTGTTAAACTCAAACTCTACAACTTTGTTAACTCGAAACTTAAGGACTCGCAAGTGATTGCACCCCTAAAAGGGCAAAACGGGGTTGATTGTAATGACAATGTTGGTCAGGCCAATCTATTCAATACATTTTTAGTTCAGTTTTTGTGGATAGCAATGGTTGCAGTCCCTCATTCGCAAGTCAAACCACAAATAGTTGTAGCAAATTGCTGAATATTAAATTTACAGTAGATAATGTTGAATTAAGGGATGCAGTGGCTCAGTGGCTAAGCCACTGAGCTTGACGATCAGAAGGTCAGCAGTTCAGTGGTTTGAATCCCTAGCGCCGCGTAATGGAGTGAGCTCCCGTTACTTGTCCCAGCTTCTGCCAACCTAGCAGTTCGAAAACAAAAAAAATGCAAGTAGAAAAATAGGGACCACTTTGGTGGGAAGGTAACAGCACTCCGTGCACCTTCGGTGTTTAGTCATGCCGGCCACATGACCATGGAGATGTCTTTGGACAGTGCTGGCTCTTCGGCTTAGAAACAGAGATGAGCACTGCCCCTAGAGACAGAAACAACTAGCACGCATGTGCGGGGGAACCTTTACCTTAATGTTGAATTAGCATTATGTAATCCAAAGCCATTGCTATCCACAGGACCAGATGGATGATGTGCTTTTTTCCTGAAAAAAACTTGTACTATCCTTAGCTGAACCTTTGTGTACAATTTTTGAAGTATCATTTCGAATTAGTTCTCTGCCTTATCTATGGTCATCAGCTATAGTTATTCTAATCTTTAAAAAGGGTGACTCTAGTTCAGTTGAAAATTTGTGCTTTGTTACATGCAAAGTTATGGAATCAATTATAAACCAATCCCTCGTTTATCAGTTAGAGACAAACAACTTGCTATCCGACAAACATTTTGGCTTTAACTCCTCCTGT
The DNA here is from genome assembly GCA_023053685.1 of Diadophis punctatus similis. NCBI lineage: Eukaryota > Metazoa > Chordata > Lepidosauria > Squamata > Dipsadidae > Diadophis > Diadophis punctatus. Next base: position 172,091,816 of record JALIGW010000003.1, read on the forward strand.
AATTTACAACTTTTGCACTGTAAAAACATCTGGACTAAATGTCTTGATCAAGGAAAAGCTGTAGATGCAATTTACATAGATTTTTGTAAGGCTTTTGATACAGTAGTACATGATAAACTGCTGTTGAAATTAAACTCTTACGGCATTTCTGGACCTTTGCACAAGTGGATTGCTGCTTTCCTGTCTAATAGACTGCAGAAAATCAAAATGGAGAACTCGCTGTCTAATCCTGCATCAGTTAACAGTGGTGTTCTGCAAGGCAGTGTTTTAGGTCCCACATTTTTCTTGCTCTATATCAATGACTTATGTGATCAACTTAAAAGCAATTAAGTTTTGCCGATGATGTAAAATTATTCAATACTACAGATAATTCTGTTGTTTTGCAAAGTGATCTTGACTATGTGTCTGAACGGTCATCTGTTTGGCAACTTCAAATTTCGATTAATAAATGCTCTGTCTTACATATTGGTAAACATAATCAGAATGTCAAGTATAAGCTAGGTGGCATTGATCTAGCAGATGACCCTCACTTTGTCAAGGACCTAGGTGTACTTATCTCTGACGACCTACACTACAAAGTTCATTGTAACTTTGTATTAAGAGTATTAAGAGTTATACATTTAATTTTGCGAAGCTTTTTTTTGGAAACATTGTATTGCTAATTATAGCTTATAAAACTTATGCTAAACCAATCTTAGAGTATTGTTCAACTGTTTGGAATCCCCGTCATATATCTGACATCAGTACAATCAAGTGGGTTCAGAAGTTTTTCACGAGAAAAGTCTTGCACTCTTCTGTACACAATAGAATTCATTATGCTACTACGCTCAAAATTCTCGGTTTGGATAACTTAGAACTACGTTGCTTGTGGTCAGACCTAGGTATTGCATACAAAATTATACCTAGTAATGCTTTACACGGGGTGAGGTATCAGCAGTATGCTGATGATACCCAGTTGTACATCTCCACCCCGTGTCAGTTCAGTGAAGCAGTCGATGTAATGTGCCACTGCCTGGACGATGTGAGGGTCTGGATGGGAATGAATAGACTCAAGCTCAACCCTGACAAGACTGAGTGCCTATGGATATTGCCCCCCAGGGATTATGTCGACTGCCCCTCCTTGGTTCTTGGGGGAGAAAAATTGACTCCCTCAGAACGGGTTTGCAATTTGGGTGTTCTCCTAGACCCACAGCTAAAATTGGAGCAACATCTATCAGCTGTGGCTAGGGGGACCTTTGCACAGGTTCGTCTCGTGCACCAATTATGACCCTACTTGGAGAGGGAGGCTTTACTCACAGTTACTCATGCCCTTGTCACCTCACGGCTAGACTACTGTAACACGCTCTACATGGGGCTACCCTCAAAGAGCATCCGGAGACTGTAATTGGTACAGAATGCAGCTGCGCGAGCTGTGGTGGGTGTACCGAGATACACCCACGTAACACCCATTCTCCACCAGCTGCATTGGTTGCCTATTAGTCTCCAGTCGCAATTTAAGGTGTTGGTTTTGACCTTTAAAGCCCTACAAGGCTCAGGGTCAGGTTACCTTCGGGACCGCATCCTACCACATACCTCCCTACGACCAGTGGGCCTCCTCCAGGTCCCATCGGCCAAACAATGTCAGTTGGTGGGACCGCGGGGGAGGGCCTTCTCTGTGGGAGCCCCGTCCCTCTGGAACCAACTCCCACCAGAGATCCGGACTATCCCCACCCTACTGGCCTTCCATAAAGCCGTGAAAACATGGCTCTTCCGGCAGGCGGGGTGAAGAGAGGATTCCCCCATGTATGAATGGTTTTTAAATGTAATGTAATGTTTTTAAAAATTATTTTATTGTATCATTCTTATCTCTGTTGTACGCCGCCCTGAGTCCTACGGGATTGGACGGCCTATAAGAACTTTTAATTAAATTAAATTAAATTAAATTAAACCTGTAAATGACTTTTTCTGTTTTAATCGCAATAATACGTGCATGAACAACCATTTTAAACTCAATGTAAATCATTCCAAACTTGATTGTAAAAAAATACGATTTCTGTAACAGAGTTGTATAAGTCTGGAATGCTCTACCTGATTCAGTTGTCTCAGCTACAAATTTTCACAGTTTTTGTCACAAATTGACTTCCGTGGACCTTACTTCATACTCAAGTGGTTAGTAGAGGGGGCGTGCCTAAGTGCACTAATGGGCCTATCGTCCTTGTCATTGTATGTTTATTCTTTTAGTCTTGTTCTCATTTATGTTTGACAAATTCTAATAAATAAATAAATAAATAAATAAATAAATAAATAAATAAATAAATAAACTCCCAAACTCTTCAAATTCATCACTGTCCTCATGCGTTATGTGCACCACACCTGCCGTATTAAGTGGTTATTATCCACTTGAAGATTGCTGACCTAGTCTAAATCATCACGGGCCTCTATAGTACCCTGTTTTTGCATCTGACGGCCATATGTTGCCTGTCAAGCTGGCTGTCAAGCTGCTGGCATTTTTTGAAAAATATGGCCACCAAACATCAACACTCCCAAGAAAGACCTGCTGCTTCACGGCCATATCTGCCTGAAAGAAACACTGCCAAGCACCTCCAGTGTCTCGAGGCTCATGGACACTGCCAACTCCATTACTGTCTTGGAGCCACTGGCTATCAATTAGCTGATTGGCATGCTAGCTATTTTCTTGTGGCCTATTATTATTTTTAAGATGTAAATCTGGCCCTTTCCTTCTATAAGTTGTGCAGTCCTACTTAGAGCCTAAAGTTACCACAGTACTATTACTCAGTATTGCAATGAGAAAAGGGATACTGTCTTTTATAAAACTGACAAAGCAACTTCGCCCAAGAAAGACTCTGGATCTCATGTGGCATGTTGGTTACTCTCTATAGATGCACAATGTAATAAGCATGTCTAGAAAATTCCTGAAAGTGAAAGAATAAGTCAATTGAAAACAGAGGAACTCTAAACAAACATTTGGAGGAATACATAGTTATTGTTGTATTAATTAGTATTTTAATATGGTTTTTTAACAAAATTGTTTTTTACTTGTTATGTTTCTATACATGCTGTGAGCCGCCCAGAGTCCCTCGGGAGTTGGGCGGCATAGAAATTTTAATAAATAAATAAATAAATAAATAATGGAATTTACTTTGAATTAAATGTGTTTGGAATTTAGAACTGATGACATGAAAAAATAATTCCTGGTTCTCCAGTATTAATGTCTTTCATTCGTGTAGTCGCCTATTTCTGAGGAATTTGGAGTTCTAAGCTCCTTGTAGATAAAACTCATTCTTGTATATGATTGCTCAGAAGTAAGTCCTACTGGGTTTAGTTTGGTTTGTTCCTCGAGAAGATGATTTTGCATTTCATGTAACATCAACAGACACAAAAGTAGACTATACACTATGAAATATTCAGGTAAAATGTCAGTTGTGGGGAGGCTGTTTTGAATGTTTTATTGATCATCCCATTCTCTTTTTCTCTTCTTCCTCTTGTTGCTTTTTGAAAATGTGTTTAAAGGGAGTTAAGATGGAAAACACTTAAAATGTTCTTTTGTAACCTGCTTCATGCTTCCCATAATTCCTCTGTCACCCTGCAGCTTTGAGAAAGGGAAAAAAACATACAGTTTAGATGCTGTGTTCATTGCTTACTACTTGCTTCCCTGTCTCTTTCTTCCTGTCTCACAGATGCACAACAGCTCTGCCTGAGGCACACCTCATACACATTAAAAAAAAATCAAGCGTAGGACAAGATCCCAAAGCACCTACTTTTTTTCAGAACATTGTCTTTCATTTTTGTGGCTTGTGCAATTGGAAAACAGAACCATTTCTCTCTTTCCCCCAATGTTCATCAGACTTGATTAGGGATAGCAAAGTAGAAATTGTCTTTCCTCATTTAACACTGAGTAAACGTGGAAGAGCTGGTCTGCCTTCAAATTAACAGTAAGAAAGGTTGCATTTTCCACTGTGGGATGAAATCTCAAGTGATATGTAGAGGGAAAGAAGCTATTGGCCAATGTTGGCTGTTATTGTTGTTCTTCAAGATAAGTTGGATAAGAGTTTCTCAACTTCAGCAACTTTAAGATATGTGGACTTCAATACCCAGAATTCCCCAGGCAGCATTCTGGAAGTTGAAGTTCACTGTGTTGACTATAACTTCTGTCTGTTCAGTCTGCAGGGTATGATGGAAATTTTAATCCCATGTGTTTTGTTGATGTCAGTTTGCTGAAAGTGTTAATACTTTACACTACTATCAAACCTCAAAATAGCAGAAACCGTGCCTTCAATTTTTTGTAGCATGGTCAGAAGGCCATAGACACTGAGGGTTCCAGAAGAAACTTGGAAGGCATAGCATTCCCATTTTGGCAATTGGCCAATGTGACTCCACAAGGTGTAGAAATTAAAGCCACTTAGCTAATTCAATAAACTATGGTTCAGTTGCAAGACATTACTCTGTTGCACAAAAAACACAGCTATTATGAAAGTAGTCGCATTAGAACATTTCATCCCAAATTTTGGAATATTTTATTTATAAAGTTTCTATGTACTTTTTTATGCTATTCACTAGTATTAGTAGGAATAGCACCCTGGACAGCAGTACTGAATTTCTTCTGGATTCTTCAAGTATTATCCTGTTTTTGTTCTGTTCTGTGTATCGCCTATAGAAATAAGCTCAGTTGCATTGAGAGGGATTTATTTCCATGTAGTAAGGTGGCATTTGATTGAAGAGTCTAACAGTACAATGTTGGGAAATGAGCAAATTCCAGAGAATTTAATGTGATTTATTACCAAGTGGGTATGGCAGAGATTCAACAGATTTTAGTGGATGGAGAGGAAAAGAATTATAGTGCAGAACATGCAAGGGTAAAATACATACAAACAGGTTATGGTTTTTGGAGCATCTAGATTTTGGGAGTTGGTCTTTATTTTTAAACCATATTAAATCTTTTTAGACTTAGGCTACAGTTTTGGAGTTTCCTGGTTCAGTACAATGAAAAAAAAAACTGTTTTAAAGAGAGCTTTAGTGCCACAAAAAAAGATGTTCCTTACATTGGAGCATGGGATGGATGTTTTAACTATGAATTTAAGCAGTTCACATTTTGCTTCTTTACTGAGGTCCCCAGGTGGACTTAGGCAAACCATTATCTTGAAGCCTCTGTTCTCCATTCTTTAGTATGGAAGATGATAATGGTTTATTTCACAGGGTTGCATTACATTTAGAAGTGTGCTGAATTCTTGAAATGCAGTAATAACATACCATACTGCTGTAATTTCATAGTTGCTGTTCAAGAAACTCACTCAGAACACTTCTTTTTTTTAAAAGGCTTTTTTCTTGCTTTATTTTTTACTCATGGATTTCTGAAACAGAATTCCTAAGATAAAGGGAAGTTTCTGTTGATTTTCAGAGCAACCAATAGATGATGTTACTCTGGCATATGTATAACTTTAATTGGGACTTTCTGTTTTCTAACAGGGCTTCCTTTTCCCTTCTATCTAGCTATGCAAATATAATTTTATAACATTTAAGAAGTGTTCAGGTTTTATTTCCCTATCAAGGAAGGCTTTTCTTATTATCTGTCTTAGTAGTAGATGGGAGGTTTCTGAATAAAAGCTATATGGTAGCAGGGAAATAAACAAACAAACCTCTGACCCACTGCTAACATCTGGTGGTCATTTGGATTTTTTATGATTGCTAAACCCAGGTCTGGTAGTTTTAGAGAGTAGACAATTTAAAGACTGGAGTTGCAGTTTAATACTGAATAGTGAACCAAATAAATAAATGTATGCATATGATTTCTTTGGGTCTGGTTAAATGTGATGTGCAAACCCAGCACTGTTTTTTTTAAATAAAACATAGTTTTTGAAATCTGAATTCTACAAATGATGCTGTAATCAATAAAGCTTTGCTTATAAAAACTGTAGCTTAGCATGTTGTGCGAACTACACAGTATAGGAAACAGCAGGGGTGGGTTGTGGATCATTTTGCTGCCGGTTTGCTCAGGGTTGTGCTGGGGACGCGCATGCGCGCACCCCTGCAACAATAAAAAAATAGCTTCTGTACATGTGCAGAAGCAAAAATTAGCTTCTGCACATGCGCAGAAGCAAAATCCAAGATGGTGGTGCTCACGGACCAGCACCAACAGAACCGGCTCCGTGACATCATCGCTGCTTTACTAATGGTTCTAAAGAACCAGTTAGAACCCGTAGGAACCTTTTCAACTGGGAAACAGTTGAAATAAAACCCAGCATGGATTAATGCAGAGGAAGCAAGATTTTTTTCTGCTACAGAGATTTTGTGCCTTCTTTCCATCCTTCTTTATGATTTTTTTCCATTAAATTTTTTTCTATCCCAAATTGGTCACATTGCTGCTGAATTTTGGCATCAGGATCTCAGAGGGCTTTGGGATTTGCAAACTAGGGCTGGGAGTTTTGTATTCCTTTTTAAGAAAAGAAATTCAGGCAAGCCTTAGAATGTTTGCACCAAACATTTTTCCTGACTTCCAGGAAAGGTTGCCTCTCTTAATTCTGCACAGCATTGAAGTCTTTGCCTATAGAGGAATTGCTGCAAATTTTTATCCCAGTGCATTTACTCCCAGATAAATATGTATTCAAATACCACCAGAGTATCTAATTCTAAATACTAGTCAATTCAATAGTTTTGCATCCAAATAAAATTCATAAGGTTACTTGGAATGGGAGGAATTTTGTAACAATTATTTTAAAACTATATACTAAACATTATACTGAGAAGCTGTTGCTTTTTCATGTTCTGACTAGTGTTTTTGAAGGTCCAGAAAGAGTTGTGAAGCATTTAGCATTTCTAAAAATGCATTTTATTGTTGCATAATTTCATAACAAATCCTAATCTATGAATTAGATGTATAGAGTATATAGGTAGTATTCACTGCGTTCCCATTTTTAACTGAATTACATTCAGACAATATTACTAGAAAATAGATTCAAGGAAAGCTTGGCAAGGGAATGACAGTGAGATGTTGAGTGACATGCCAGAAATGCTCATGTATTCATAAAAAATACAAAAAGGAAGTCAGATTTGATCTGAAAATATTAAAAAGTAAGGTTCAAGATACACTGATGTAACTGGAGAAATGCTAATTCAGTGATGTGATTTCCTTATAGAGTAAATGTGGTTTGTTTAACATGTTTCTAAATAAAACTAAATTTGTGCCTGTTGATTGGAAGAATATTTCTCTTCTACAAAGGTAACCAATTGAATGCAAAAATAATAGGGGGTTGCAAATTGGTTGCCGAAGGCAATGAGAATAATATATGATGGAAGTAAAACATGTGAGGATAAATGGAATACTTAGTGAAAACACCGATAAGGTAAAAAAAACAGGCATGTGTGATATCATTTGGTTGTTTAATGTATTTATAGAAAAATTGTAAAGAATGCTTGTGATGACATTAGACACATTAGTTGGAAATGCAAAAATATGCAAACATTTTTATGTAGACAATTTTGTGGTGTTGATTAAGAACCCAAATGATTTGCAGTGAGATCAGATGATATAACAACGAGTAAGAATCTGAAAATTAATATGTATGTAGACCAAGGTAGTTGTGCTAGAAGGAAAAATGGAATGAAGGATTGCAGGTTAGATGTAAATAACAACAATAATAAAACAACAACAGGAAACAGAAAAACATGCAGACCTTAGTTCAATGTTTATTAAAGATGGAAAAAATGATGGAACATTTTATAAAATAAAAAAAATGTAATCTTTTGTAAGGGATGAATGTTTATTGAAAGTGAAAGTTACTGTGTTTAAGAGTGTTATTTTGCTTACTTTGTTATATGTAGTTAAGAGTTTGGGTAAAGAGAAGCAGAAAGTAAGTTGAATGTAGCAGAAATGGGATACATAAAAGTACTTAAGAAGTCTGTACAGTAAAAGAAGAAGAGATAGGGTCAAGAATTCAAAACACAGTAAGTCACCGTTAATTTTAGGGGCCATTGATAGTTTGAATATCAATGAATATATATCCAGTCTCCCTTTAAAACCATGCAAACCGGTTGCTGTTAACATAGCTACTAGCAATGAATATGTATTTGGTGAAAAAAAATGCAAGGTGTAGAGAATGACTCAGAATTGTAATATTGTAAGAGAGGAAGAGAAAATTCTTTGTATCGTAACCTGTATGTGATTTTAAATACAGCACTTTTGTCATGTTTCCCTTTACCTACCCTTGTTCCAAACAGAACAACTCCAGTTGCTGCCGAAGTTTTTTAAAAAAACAAATAAAGAAGCCACACTACCCCCTATTTTTGTCTATTTTTTGCTCCTTTTCTTTTTCTGATGTGAAAACTGAATTTGTACCCAGGTCAAGTGTGTACTCACTACAGAGTTGTAAAGAACATTATTGTATCAGTGAGCCTGTTTTTTAGTTTCTTTTCTAATGATTCTAAGCATTGATTTCTACAAGAGCTGCACATTGATTGACATTTTCAGTGAAATGTCCACTCTGACTCAAGGATCCCATCTCATTAATATATAGGCAAAATCTGCAAATTTATGCTAACAGAGAGATTATATTTGCCATTTAAAAGTCTACTCACTAGGAGAGGTCTTTTTGGGTCTCTGCACAATTTCTCTTTTATTTTTCCACTTTGAATAGTTTGGTACCATATGCAAATACCGCCACTTCAGGGCTTAGCTATAATTCCAGGTTGCCTATATGCAAGTTAAAAACACTTTGACTCAGCCTTCCATCTTGCATAACTCACCAACATGAGAATTATCTGTTTATTCCCATTTCTTGTTCTATTAGCAGGTGTGGCAATTAATTTTTACATAGAGGAAAATAACCTGATATAAGATTCTGCTAATACCACAACTAAAGACAGATGACAGAGAAAACTTCCCATCAAAAGGAAAGGCAGCTCAGCCCATTTTATAGCTGAAGCAAGAGAAAATATGCAGAAATTTGAACTTGGATTTCATTATAAATAGAACTTGTACTTGAGAAACAGCAAGCTGGAATTTTTTCTTTTTAAAAATAAGTTAAATAATTTTTTATTAAATACACATAAAACACACACTTATACAAAACAAACAAACAAGTAGGGGTCCAATTTCTCCATATATTTAATAAGCTTATATCAATTTGTATTGACAGGTATACTATCCCTATATATATATATATATTTACATTTTATAAATTACTTGTTCTTTGTTTTTTAGTTCTTTTTTTACATTATTGTGTACAATAATCTTACATTCTTCTATAAAGATTTCATATTAGTCATTCAAATATTGACAGTTCTAATTTATCTTTTATCTGTTCTTTCTCTCTTCCAGCCATTCATATAATTTATTCCATACTAAATAGTATTCGGTTTCCACTTTTTCTTTTATTTTCTTCGTTAATTTGTCCATTTTGGCACAATCCAATATTTTTCTAATTATGTCCTCATCTTTTGGTATTTCCTTATTTTTCCAGAATTGCGCAAATGTTATTCTTGCCGCTGTAATGATGTGTATAATCAAATAGTGTAATTCCATTTTATATTTTTTATCAATTATGCCCAGTAAAAATAATTCAAATTATATATATATATATATATATATATATATATATATATATATATATATATATGTATATATATATATATATATATATATATATATATATATATATATATATATATATATATATATATATATATATATATATATATATATATATATATATATATATATATATATATATATATATAATATATTATATTTTCTTTTATTATCTCTTTCAACCATGATCTAATTTTGTTCCAGTACTTTTTTGCCTTTAAACAGGTCCACCATAGATGATAATAAGTTCCATTTTCCGTCTTACATTTCCAGCATATTGGAGATGAATTTGGGAACATCCTAGCAATTCTTACAGGTGGTAAATGCCACCTGTGGAACATCTTGTACTGGTTTTCCTTGTACGCCACCAACATTGCTAATTTTCAATTAATTGTCCTAATTTTTTCCCATTTCTCCAAATTGATAGTGTGTCCAAAATTTTTCACCCATCTAATCATGTCCTTAACTATCTCCTCTTCCATTTTGTATCTTATTAGAAACTTATAAATTTTACCAATTAATTTTTCATCAGTACCAAGTAATATCTTATCAAGGTCATTAGGTTTTTTCTGGAATTCATACAGTTTTATATATTTATGATATTTAGCTTGGGCTTGTGTATAAATCCAACAATCTAAGCTTATCCCATGTTCTGTCAAATCTTCTCTAGTCATCAAATTACTTTGTTCATCTAATAAATCTTTATATCGTATAATTTTATCAAATGTCTTGAGACTTGGGTGTTTTATGGCTTCAATTATAGAAATCCAATATGGAATCTTAGAGTAGTGTTGTTTTTTGATATTCAGCCAAATTTGCAATAATGCATTCCTATGCAAATGTCTCTTAAAATATGTATGAGTTTTATATTTCTCATCCCATATAAACGCATGCTATCCTAATTGAAGATCATGTCCCTCTATTGTCAATAATCTCTTATTTTTTAGCTCTATCCATTCCTTGATCTATACTAATGTTGCTGCTTGATAATATGATTGCCAATTTGGAAGCCCAAATCCACCTCTTTCTTTGGTATCCTGTAATAAATCTTATCCTGGGTTTTTTTTCTTGCCAAATATACTTTGAGGTTGTTTTTCTTAAACCTTCAAAGAAAGTTTTCCCATGATTTATCAGAATTACCTTGAAATAAAAATAACAATCTTGGTAAGATATTCATTCTAATTGAGGATATTCTTCCAATCAATGATAATTGAAGGTTTTTCCAATTAGCTAGGTCTTTTTTAATTTGTACTAATATTCTGCTATAATTATCTTCTTTTATTGATCAGTACTTTTCCGTTAGCCAAATTCCTAAATATTTCACCTTTTTAACCACCTGCATATCTGTTATTTCTTCCAATTGTTTATCCTTTAGTAAGATTTTTGGTTATAATTTTTGTTTTATTTTTATTAATTTTAAGTCCAGCTACTTTTCTAAATTCTTTGATCTTTTTGATTAATTTGGGTCCTGATTCAAGTGGTTCTTCTATTATGAATGCTAGATCATCGGCAAAGGCTTGAATTTTATACTTTTCTTTTCTAATAGTTAATCCTTTAATTTCCTGTTCTTCTCTAATTTTATCAATAAAGTTTCCAATGTTAATATAAATAGAAGAGGAGATAGTGGACATCCCTGTCTTACCCCTTTTTCAATATTAAATAATTCAGTACATTTCCATTCACAACAACTCTTGCCTTTTGTTTTGAGTAAATTGTTTCTATCATTTTTGTAAATTTCGTCCCAAATTTCATCGTATCAAGTTGCCAAATCATAAATTTCCAATTAACGTTGTCAAAAGCTTTCTGGGCATCAAGGAAAACCAGCGCTGCCTGCTTTTCAGGATGTTCCTCATAATACTCAAGTGTATTCATTATTATTCTCAAGTTGTTTTTGATCTGCCGTTTCGGTAAGAAGCCATTTTGGTCCTGGTGTATACTCTCATTAAGAATTTTTTTAACTCTTTCAGGCATAATTGATATGAATAATTTATAATCCGAATTCAGAAGAGAGATATGTCTATAATTTTGAATTAATTGGCGGTCCAAATCTTCCTTAGGTATCAGTGTTATTAAATCCACTGACCATGTGGGTGGTATTCTTGCTTTCTCTAGTACTTCATTGAATAATTCTAACATTATCTCTTCTAATGGGTTTTGTATATTTTTATATAATTCAACCGGTATCCCGTCAGGGCCAGGGGTTTTATTATTTTTCTGTTTATTCAGAAGCATCTCAAATTCTGTAATTGTAATTGGTCTGTTTAACATCTCTCTTTGATCCTCCGTAATTTGTTTGATATCTGTTGATTCTAGGTATGTTTTAATTTTTTTCCTCTTTCACGTCTTCTCGGGCTTTGTAAAAAAGTTTAATATTATATTTTTCTTTTCTTCCCTATTGTATTGTACCCTTCCTTTCTCATCCTGTAAGTTGTCAATCGTTTTTCTCTCTCATTGTTTTCTCAATTTATATGCAAGCTAACGGCTTGGTTTATTCGCATTTTTGAAATAATTTTGTTTGGACATCCTAATTTTTTGTGCCAGTTCTTCGTGGGTGTTCAAGTTTATTTTATGCTTTATTATATCTCTTTGTTCTTTTACACTTTTATTTTGGGGATCTTTTTGCAATTCCACTTCCATTTTATTTAATTCTTCCTGTAGGATCCCCTGTTGTAACCTTTTTTTAATTTTTCCTTGCCAAGAATGCTATTATTAACCCACGTATATAGGCTTTTGTTGTGTCCCAGAGGTTTTGTAATGATGTGTCCTCATTTATATTAATTTAAAAAATATTCTTAACTCCTTTTCCAGCATATCTCGGTATTCCTTATCTTTAACTAAAGATTGATTCATAGTCCATCTGGTTTTCCTTCTCCTTCCTCTCCAAGTTATTCTTAAAGGGCTATGATCTGCCCAAATATTGGATTCTATGTCAATCTCTTGTACCTCATTACTCAATCCCAGGGTTGCCCAAACCATGTCAATCCTTGACCAGGATTGATGCGGGTTCGAATAAAAAGTATATATTTTTTTGTTTTGTGTTTGTCTCTCCATACATCCTTAAGTCCGAATTCTACTGTCATTTCCCAGAATGATTTTGTGAGTATATTTTTGTTTTTATTTTGTTTTTTATCCTTATAATCTGCTGTATGGTTTACAATTGCGTTGAAATCCCCAATTATACAAATGTTTTCATATCCCAACTCTATTATTTTTTCATGTATTTTTTTTTATAAAATTCCAATTGGTTATTGTTAGGGGCATATATTGTTATCAATAAAATGGGTTTTTGTCCTGTTTCCAATGTAATCATTAATATTCTTCCTTCATCATCATTATAAATCAAGCTCAAATTTATTGTTTCTTTTACATATGTCGCTATTCCTCTTTTTTATTTATTTATTAGAGCTGTATAGAGTCTCCCTAATTTTGGATTTTCAAATAATTTTTTATCTTCTTTTTAATATGGACTTCTTGCAAACAAATCACATTGGAATCTAATTTCCTTAATTTAGTAAATGTTTGTGCTCTTTTCTTTGATATATTTAGTCCATTTATATTTATAGATGTTATTTTAATCTCTTCTTCCATTAATGTTTTTTTAGTATTCCTTGTTTCTCTTAATACTCTACCTTTTGCTCCTTCTAGTTCTTCCTGTCTCTTTTTCTTCTCTTTCTTTCTCCCTCCCTTTCTTCTACCTGTTCTTTCTCTTCCTGACTCCTACTCTCCACTTCTCCTCTGCTTTCTCTGCTCTCCTGTTCTTCACCTACCTCACAATAATGCTCAAATTTTTTTTGGGCTTTCTCTAGTGAATCAATCTTAAATTTTTTATCTTGCCAGAATATTAATAGTTCTTCTGGCATCAACCATCTAAACATTGTTTTGTTCTTTGTTAGATAGTTTGTCAGGAACTGATACTGTTTTCTAACATTTCTCACCTTTCAGGGAATCTGTTTTAATATTATGATTTCTTTGCCTTTGTATAGAATGGATTCCTCTCTCGTTTTCTTATATACAGTATATCGTTCCTAACTGCCCTCCTAGCAAATTTCATGTGAACCTCCTCACTAAGCGATGCCTTTTTGCGTAATTAGTGTGTACACGGTACACCTCATCTATCCCTTTTCTCATCTTCTGAACATTTATTTGGAGTATTTCCACCAAAATTTCAGTCATTTTTTTGCCTAAGTTTTCTCCCTTATCCTCTGTAATGTTTGGAAATCTCAGATAATATGAAGCTCGTTCCATCTCCAGATGGGCTATGGATTCTTCGAGGCCTCTGGTGATCAAACTATTTTTTTCCCTCCATCCTCTTTACCTTTTGATCCACCTGATCTACTTTAGTTTCCACAGTCTTTATCCTTTGCTCATTCTCTGCTAATGTCTGTTGTATATTTTCAATCCTGTCATCTATACTTTTCACCTTACCTCTACCATTTTCATTTTAATTTCTTCGTGGTGTTTTTGGCTTCTTCCCTATTGTTCTCTATTGCTTGCTGAGTTTTATTCATCGATTCCTGAATCATCAAAAGAGTTTCTTGCATAGTCTGTAGGTTAGATGTTGATCCTGATTTCTCTTTACCTAACATGCTATCGATAGATCATTGCTGGGATGGTGATGATGTTGTTGTTAGAGTAGGATTTGATATCTGTTTCTTCCCTATTTTGGTTAAAGTCGTTGTGCTGGTCATTTTAAATATTTGACTTATGTTTTTCCACAATAGCATATAAACTATTATTCACCTTTTTTTAGTAAATTAAATAGTATATCCTTTTAAACTTGTAATATAATTTATCCAAACTGTCTATACATATATTTTTCTAGCTTTATGCATCACAAAGTATTATTTTGATTAAGAGATCTCTTATCAGTTAAATTGCTAACAATTTCTAATCATATATATATATATATATATATATATATATATATATATATATATATATATATATATATATATATATATATATATATATATATATATATATATATATGATCTATATAATATTCAAATACAATAATAATATAGTTACTATAATATAAATATAATATAGATACTAAATTAATTAATTAGAGATTTTTACTAATTGTGATAAAAACGTATCAATCTATTCTCTATATAATCAATACAATAGTAATATAGTTAATTAGTTAAATTAAAGAGTTCTTCCAATAGATATCCATCAGTCAAAAATTTTATAATATACACAGCCGATCTTACTTCTTCGATTTCCACTCAGTAGCTCTCCTTCTCCTTCTCACCAACTTAGAGGTCTCTTATTTTCCTCCCTTCTCCTCTTAAAGTTTTTTGAAGTCTATTTATTTTATTTTTGGGGTCTCAGTATCTTATTTTCACATTTCCAGATGATAAATCCACTACTGTTATTCCGTTTCTCAATCTCTTAAAAGTTTCTTCTTACCCAGTTAATAATGGCTGCCATGTTTTGAACTGTCTCGTATATTACATTCAATTTCTGGTTATTCCTGGTGTCTCGGCCCACAAGAAAAATCATGAAAAGAAAAACAAGTGTTTTAATCTCTTAAATCCTTTAGATCTTCGTCGTTTATTCCACCTGTCACTATCAAAGCCTTTAAGTCCTACCGTCTGTCTGTTTTTTTCCACAGTCACAGACTTCCAGATCTGTGGCTTTTAGTTTCAACTCCTCCTTCTCGATTGACACTTCTGTCAGTTCTGAGCTTTAATCATGTTGCTCCTTCAAACTGATTTCTGATTTTCCCTTTTTTTCGGGTAGCTTTTCCCTTCACTGCGTAAGCTTAGGTCACACTCTTCATCTTCCTTCTATATGGCTGTCACTGCTAAGGCCAGCCAGAATGGCCGGTTTTTCCTCATTGAAGTTGAGAGGTTTCTCCTATCCCTTCGAGGCAATTGCAAGTTGCCTTGAGGTCTCCAGATCTTCCCCTCTCCTCCGGTCGGTCCCTCTGAGTCCAAACGTGCCGAATCAGCCTCCCCCCATGAGGAAATACAAGCTTTGGGAGCAGCGCCCTGTTCCCTTGCTTCTCAACGCAGTGACATCACCACCAGAATTTTTTCATAGTTCTTGGATTTTTCTACAATACAGCTAGTCCTCACTTAATGTCTACTTGCTCAGCGAGCATTCCAAGTTATGATGGGTGCTGAATAAGGGGGATTTAAGACAGGTCTTAATAGTTGTGGCCATCACATGATCATGTTTCAGGAGCTTGGCAACCAGCCTGCTATTATGGCATCACAGCATAAGCATGATCATGTGATTGCCATTTGCAACCTTCATTGCTGGCTTCTGAAAAGCAGAATCAATGGGGAAACTGGGTGGATTTGCCTATCAATGGCAACTGGGACAGCTGGATCTGCCATTGTAATTTGGTGCAGCTGCACCAATGCAGTTCCTAGTCCCAATTATCATTGGTAAGCCTACATTGGTAAACAATTGATCAGAAATTTTTGTGTGATTCCAACTTAGTCTGTGAGAAAGAAGATGACAGCGGTTGACAATCTAGGGTTAGGCCATGGCAGCTAAATTTGCTCAGAGTCTTTATTGAGGGATTTGTCAGGAATCTATTGAAAATCTATGTATACAGTATCTATTGGTTCATTCAGATAGACATCCCTCTCTCTCTTTCACACACTCTCTCTCCAGATATATTACTAATAATTTAAACTCCAGTCTATAACATGAAATTTAGGTCAGTCTAACACTACAACTTTGGACCTGAGAGCAGTAAAGAATGTGATTTGTCCGGTCACATAATAGCAATTGAAAGGTAGGCTTTGGATGCTGAGTGGCTTGCTTTACAATGCTTTGGCTCATTGATCTCTTAATTTTATTTTTTAGTAGTATTAATGGTAATTTTATAGGTAGGTTTGCAGTTTTAAATGATGATTAATTTCTTTCTGACATCTTGTTTAAGTGAACCCTATATGAAAACCTGTCCTTGCATCGCAACTAAGCTGAAAAAACAGGTAAAAGAAATTCCCTATTACAGTGATGTTAAGCATGAAGTAAAAGCAGTGTTGTATATCCAGTATCTGTTATATGAAGCCAATTCTTGTTGCTACCTGATTTATTGTTCTGATAGCTACTTTATTCCAGTGCTTATGCAGAAGCTTACAGGATGAAATGATTGTTATTGTTTGGCTGATAGGTGAATTCTCCTAGAACATTATCACTGTAACATAAAATGCCATACTTTAAGCAAAGGAGCACATAGTATTCTCATTTTATTTGTGTTATATTTTATATTAAAACTTAAAGTTCAATTTGATGAACACCAGATGCCCATACTGAACTTTGTAGTACACAAATCTAAGTAAATACTCTCAAGGTTGGGTCATGAATGCATTATTATTGTGAAATTCTGATATGATAACATAACTGCCATAATTGACAGGTGGATACATCAAAAGCAAAACACAAGTGTGCTAAATTTTTAGGTATTTTGTAGATATTTTAAAATATAATTCAATCACTGCGATTGAATCAGGTTTTCACTTTACATTTTCTTTCTTCCTTTTTTTTAAAGTTAAATTCAGGTTGGAATAACACATATAATGTCAAAGCTGAAATCTATCAAACTGAAGGAGCCAGGCTACATTTTCAACCCTTTTCCAATTGTCAATTTAAGTTAATTGAAAGCGAAAGGTCTCGGATTCAGGATTGGGCCATTTAAACACAAGCGTGCTGCTTTCATTTCGTAGAAGGGCAATCTCCCTGCACACACGTATTTTTAAAAGGTTCATTCATAATTCTCCCTTCACACTTCTATTGGAAATGACAGAATTCATTATTTTTGAGCTTCAAACTATTTTCCTCCAAGTTGGGTGATGAATTGTATGAGATTTACTTCACAACATGACATGGCAGCCCTTGAGATTTTAAAATACTATGTGCTAGCTGCCTGCCCTTTGTAACTTCTGAGGAGCAAGAGTAAAAGGAACTTTAGACTGGCCCTCTGTGTCTTAGGATCTTAGGATGGATCACAAAGTATTTTAGCCCATCATGCGAACCATCATTTCAGAACCTTCAGCACCAACAGCCAGAAGCTTTTGAGGGACAATTGTCCACTTTGTCCTGCTTTATTTCCATGGCAGTAACCAACTAGCTAGTTCTCAGTCGTCCCAAATATTCCACTTGTATGCTAATTGTGAAAAATGGCTTATGATTTGGTTTGGTATCTTCAAATTGTCCCTGACAGATATGGATATGTAGGTATGTGTGTATAATTTCTTTAGACTGTTTTTCTGTAAATATAAATAATACAGAAGGTTTTTTGTTGTTGAAAATACATCTACCTGCCATTCTACTGTTAATAAGTTGATGATAAATGTAATGGAACAAAATAGATGAAGTTTATCTCTAGGTTTTGGATCCATTTATATTGCCTTATCGGCCAGTTTTGGAATGTTTCAATTCTACAAAAAATTAAAAAACATTTTACTTTACTTTCATGGCTATAGGTTTGCTCTTCTGATTTTTCCTTAGGTTTGCATTCTACCTTTTTGACAGTCTAAAATTTGATGACTCCTAATGTGCCAAGGGGCCCACAAACTTTTTTCACCAAGTTTCCGCCTCTACCTCTCTGTCTCTCACATATACATATATTTGAAAGTGGGAAATATGTACGTTGCAAAGTTTCACAGCCCCCACTTTCTTATTAATTTTATTTTAGAAAATAAAATGATGAAAGTCTGAAATTAAGTTTAGAGGTGTGAAGAAAAAAGACCAAGATGAATAGGAGGTAAAAAAGTGTTTGGCTAGAATAGGGGCTAAAAGCTGTGACAGGGAGCATACTAATAAATTGAGGCTTGAATGATTATGATTATGATTTAATGATTATGACAGCCATTCTGTGAATAAACAAGGCCAGAACAGATCTTCTGAGAAAACACTCACAATATCATCTCAACATTCCAAATGTTTCCAACGCATCAAAAATTGGGTATTTTTATCACATAATTTTAATGTTTTCTTTTGATCTAATAGATTAATTCTGCTGCCGCCTATCAATTGCTTTCTCTTTGGAATCCTTGAGTTCTTTTAGTGGGAAAATATTACCATAGAAAGCTTACTGGGACTATCAATCCATTGTGAATGAAAAGCTTCTTTGTCATGATTTTGCCTTAAGAGGGACACAGAAACCCTCTTGAAATTATCTACTTTCCTTCTTTCCTTGATCTAGTTTTTTAAATTGAGACTTTAATGCAAATAAAGTTATTGAGACTGAATTTTGCAGTCTTGTTTTACTGAATATTTTGGAAGATTGGCTGAGAAAATAGACTTCTTGTTTATACTAACGTGTCCTATTGTTCTGGCTGATTATATGCTAAGCAAACAGGAATGCTGTTAATCTTATTTGCACTTCAGTCCAGCGCTTAGTATAGAAGTGAAACTACTCTCTACTTTACCACAGGAGCGTGCAGGTCAGCACACAGACACATGTTCTAAGAGCTCTGAAAGTGAAACTTATTAGATTGTTCCAGATAAACAATGGAAGTATATATCAGTGAGATGATTTAACATTTTGAATACTGTAAATAACAATCTGATTTCAACTGGGATATCATAAGACATGTGCACTTTACAAGGCATTCATCTTGATTGTAGGAGCCAACTGGGAAGCCTTGTGTATGAAACATTATAGCAATTCATCTCATGATGTTTGATTGGTAGCGTTTCATTTCTTTCCTTGATAAAGGACAAATGAGGGAATATATATGGCTACTCTTCAATTAGACAAACCCCTCATTCCAGAATACAGGTCATGGAATCATGATAATAAATTAAGGAAAACTTTCTAATAGTAAAAGCAGCTTGACAGTTGACTCCCCTGCCTCATTAGTGGGATATGTTCTAGCAAAATCTGAATAGACATTTGCAAGGGAAGCGTAAATTTGGATTCCTGCATTGAGCAGAAGGTTGGATTTAATGACCAACGTAGGCCCATCTGACTTTACACTATAATAATCAAAGTGATGGGTATGCCTTGATTTTCCTTTCTAAACTTATCAAGTGTACAGAAAGCAGGCTGGGTTAGTAAAATAGAGTTGCCAGTAACTAGACTTGGACAGTAATATTTCTTCCTGTGGTACCTAGCCTCGTTTCCAGATCTGGTTCTGGATGCTGTATTTCATCAGATCTAACATCAGATTAACAGAGTGGGAAGGGACTTTGTAGGTCATCCAGTCCAACCCCCTGCCCAAGCAGGAGACCCTACACCATTTCTGACAGATGGCAGTCCAATCTGTTCTTGAAAGCCTCCATTGATGAAGCTCCAACAACTTCCAAAGGCAAGTGTTCCATTGGTTGATTGTTCTCACTGTCAGAAAATTTATTCTTATTTCTAGGTTGAACCTCTCCTTGATCAATTTCCATCCATTATTCCTTGTCTGGCCTTCAGGTGCCTTGGAAAATAGCTTGACCCCTTCCTCTCTGTGGCAGCCCCTCAAATGTTGGAACACTGCTATCATGTCTCCCCTGGTCCTTCTCTTCACTAGAGTAGCCATGCCCAGTTCCTGTAACCGTTCTTCATATGTTTTAGTCTCCAGTCCCCTAATTATCCTGGTGGGTATTCTCTGCACTTTTTCTAGAGTCTCAACTTCTTTTTATAGTGTGGTGACCAAAGCTGAATGCAGTATTCTAGGAGTCTTACTAAGACTTTATAGAGTGGTATTATTACCTCACTTGATCTTTATTGTATCCCTCTGTGAATGCTACTTAAGATTGCATTGGCTTTTTTGGCTGCTGCACACTACTGGTTCATATTTAACTGGTTGTCCACTAAGACTCCAAGATCCCTCTCACAGTTACTGCTATTAAGCCTGGTTTTACCCAGTCTATATGTGTACTTTTGGTTTTTTTTGCCTAAGTGTAACACTTTTATTCTCTACATTGAATTTCATTTTGTTAGATATTATATTAAATAGTAATATTTCTTCCTGTGGTACCTAGCCTCATCTCCAGATGTGGTTCTGGATGCTGTACTTCAAGGAGGATGAAAACATAGGAAAGAAACTTGGAAGAAAGCATAGTATAGTATAGCACCTATTCATGGAGAAACTCAATATATTTAGTCTAGATGTTAATGACCTTCTTAAGAAAAAAATAATTTTAGTTAAACTTTAGGAAACAGTTACACCACTTCAGCAATGAAGCTAATTATCTTGGAAGATGAAGGTAGATTCATTTTTGCTGGGCAGCTTTATGTAT
This sequence comes from Diadophis punctatus similis, assembly GCA_023053685.1. NCBI lineage: Eukaryota > Metazoa > Chordata > Lepidosauria > Squamata > Dipsadidae > Diadophis > Diadophis punctatus. The sequence continues at coordinate 172,112,595 of JALIGW010000003.1, forward strand.
CAACTAGATTAGTGTTTCTCAAACTAGGCAACTTTAAGATGTGTGGATTTCTACTTCCAGAATTGGCTGACTAGGGAATTCTGGGAGTTGATCTCAATGCAACTTAAAGTTGCCAAAACACTGAGAGACGCTGAACTAGGCATAACTTTTTGTACAGGCTCTATTTTGGATAGGGATGTAGAAATAAATGTACTGAGTCTGAGTGCTATATGTAGTGCTAATGTTTCATATTATTTCATTCAGTTTTTCAGTGAATCAGTCATAGCATCAAGAGTTTGGGGGTATCTGCAGGTTTTGATATATGGATTTTGCACATAACTTTGCATAATAAGTTTTTCCTATGCAACTTGCCTAAATACCTTCAATCTACTTTTTTCTTATAGAAGCACACTTTATGCATATTATATTTACACAACTTTCTCAAATAAGTGCTGCTTTGCACAGGCTTTCCTTCACAATAATAACGGATAGCAGAAGACTGTTTACTACTGCTGCCCATGATGTGGCTAAATACATTTTGGAGAATTGTACGGTAACATGTTGAGGTAAAATCCATAACTAGTGGTATCTGTAAGGTGTGGTTAAAAAAAGTCAGTGTGGCCGTTGTGATAGGTGGATCAATCACACTGTTATAGCTACCACCTTGACTTTTTAAACCCTTGCCTTTTGCCTAGTTAGCTCTGGATACCCAGCATAGAGCAAGGAGGAAATAAGCCTGGGAATTCCAGGAGTTGAGTCCACACGCCTTAAAATAGCCAAGGTTGAGAAATACTGGGTCAGTGATCTGGGATAGTTAGATTCATTGATCTGCATCTCTCCATGCCTGTGAGCAATAGGGTTTGGATGTGTTCATGTTGCTATCCCCAAATGGTTGCATTACACATTCAAATTCAGCATCATTCATGTTCTTCAAGAAACAGTTTGCAATACAAAATTATCCCACAGCTTCCAACACGTCTCATTCTTCAGCACTAACTTCTTTTTATTTTATTTTTGCACCTTCTAAATGAAGATATCCAACATTGATTTCTTCCGAGAATCTGCCTGTTTATTTATGACTAGCCCTGATGTATTTTCCCCCCTAATGTGGCTAAGGAATTATGTGTGTTATATTTTTAAAGAATCTAAATCTATCAGTACCTGGATGGAGGGCTGATGTGTGAGATGAGATAGGCCATTGACAATCTCCCCTCACTGACGAGAAGCATTTAATTCTGTTATTGGTATATGACATTCTAGATCACTGTTGAAAATCAATAAGCTGCTAAAGGTCAGCCTTACAGCTTGACCTAAATCCATTTAGAGCCACTTTATATACCTCATTAGTAATGTAATTTAAAGCTAAAATGCCTTACCCACATACTGTTATATAGTGTCATTAGTATGTTTATTTTTATTTTTCCCGTCACAGAGCGTCTTGATAACTCTGTACGTGCCCAGTGGTCTCTAGACACCTACATTTACAGAATAAATAGATCAGAGGTTTTTGCATTGTGGTCCAGAAAGCTTTTCCTGCTGGTTTGCAAACAACTGATGGATGACTTGATGGTATATCTTCTTCCTTATTTACAATGAGTAAATTGTATTAGTAGAAACTAAAAACCCATTTAAATTTTTCCCTTCTCATATTATCTATATGAGTAATTGCAGTAATTTCAAAACAATTATATGCACTTTTGAGCATGAGAAGTGAGCTTATGCAGAAATGTCTGTCTACTATAAAATAATTCATAGTACAACTTAATAACTTAATAATACAAGAACATCTTTGCACATTTGTAGTGAGTTTATTGAAAATTCCAAGAAAGTGCATCCTATTAAGAATCAAGTGATGATTAGCATTTTATGTGAAACGTTTCCCTCTGCTTCTCCCAGATTATTGACATATAATTAAGTTGGATAAAAAATAATTTCAGACATTTGTTTATTTATTGAACACGGGAATAAAAAGACGGATAGAATTTGAGTAGGTTAGCTTTATTAAGAGATGGTATAATTGTTCCTATGAATTGATCATGTGCTATCACGATCATATAAAATCTTAGCAACCACACAGATACATTTTTTTCTGTGATGCTCTCTCTCTCAAGTGGTCCTTCTAGTCATCCAATGGAGCAGCCATTGCCATTGTCACTGAGTCTACCCCCTAGTGCTTGTTGTCCTTTTCTTTTTCCTTGTCCTAACACTAGAGCCTTCCCCAGAAGGCTTTGAATAATGTGTCTAAAAGTACCCAGATGAACCATTATGAACCCTGCAACCTTCTCCAGTGGTGCAATTCAGGCATAGCTGCATACAGTTCCCAAACTCTGCAGTTAAAGCAAACAGAAGTGCAGAGTTAAGGGTGATATAGGGCAATGTAATAGACCAGTTTTGGAAAAGCTGCTTATAGATGGAAAGCAGTTTGCATGCATTTCTGTTGAAAAAGTCCACCGTTCCAGCCCTGAAATGGCAGAAATATTCCCATGCCCCGTAAAAAAATCCAGAGAAGCAGCATTCTATACTATGTTCTTTTGATCATATTTTGTCAAGTGCCCCAAATTCCTTTGTATAATTAGCTGGTTCATTATCTTATTGAGGATTCAATAGGTGCTCAATCTATTTTCCCCCCAGTTGCCCAGCCATGTTTATTTGATGTGGTTGCAGAAAATATTCCTCATTCTAACCTGCTATTTTCTAGATCCCTTTGACTACAGTTCCCATCATGTGCCATTAGCATGAATGTGAGTACAAGCCAGGGGAGGTGTAGTTTAAAGCTCCTAAAAACACTATACCCGTGATGGTGAACCTATGGCATGTGTGCTGGAAGTGGCACACAGAGCCATCTCTTTGGGCATGCGAGCTGTCGGCTGTTGCTCTTCCGGGTTCCAGCACACTGGCCAGCTGTCTTCACAGGTGCAGGAGCGCCGGAAACAAGAAGAGCAGCCGCCCGGTATGCATGCGCACGCCAGGAAGATGATCTTCTGGTTTCCAGCGCACACATGTGGACCGCCCACCTGGTCTTCTGGTTTCTGGCACGCATGCACGCATGAAGACCAGCTGGCCAGTGTGCATGCACATGCCGGAAACCAGAAGATCATCTTCCTGGCGCACGCATGCTTCTCTTCTGGTTTCCGGCACTCGGTGCCGAAAAGGTTCACCAACACTGCACTATACAGTAGTCCTTAACTTACAACAGTTCATTTAGTGACCATTTGAAGTTATAGCGCCACAAAAAAAATGACATGACTATTTTTCAGTCTTACAACCATTGCAGCATCCCCATGGTCATGTGATCAAAATTCATATACTTGGCAATTGACTTATATTTATGATGGTTGCAGCGTCCCGGGGTCACATGATCACCTTTTGCAAACTTCTGATAAGCAAAGTCAATGGAAAAGCAAGATTCACTTAAAAATCGTGTTACTAACTTAACAACTGTAGTGATTCACTTAACAACTGTGGCAAGAAAGGTCATAAAATGGAGCAAAACTCACTTAACAAATACCTCACTTAGTAACAGAAATTTTGGGCTCAATTGTGGTCTTAAGTAGAGAACTACCGTATTTTTCAGAGTATAAGACGCACCTTTTTCCTCCCTAAAAGTGGCTGAAAATTTGGGTGCGTCTTATACTCTGAATGTAGCTTTTTCAAAGCTTTTTTTCCAGCCCGAACTAGATGCTAACGATCTTCCCAGCTCTTACCTTGCAGGCTTTTTCATTGTTACTCTCTCCGAAGAATGTTTTTCCAGCCCTAAGTCTTTGCAGAATTATTTTTCATTGCTCTACTTGCTCCGAATAAGTTTTTTTCTAGCCCTAACCAGGTGCTAACTATCTTCCCAGCTCTTACAGGCTTGCAGGCTCTTTCATTGTTACTCTCTCAGAAGAAGGTTTTTTAAAGTCCTAACCAGGGGATAAAATAATGTGCTGAAGCTGCTCCAAATACGTTTTTTTCTAGCCCTAACCAGGTGCTAACTATCTTCCCAGCTCTTACCGGCTTGCAGGCTCTTTCATTGTTACTCTCTCAGAAGAAGGTTTTTCCAGCCCTAAGTCTTTGGAGGGTTTTTTTCATTGCTCTACTTGCTCTGAATAAGTTTTTTTCTAGCCCTAACCAGGTGCTAATGATCTTCCCAGCTCTTACAGGCTTGCAGGCTCTTTCATTGTTACTCTCTCAGAAGAAGGTTTTTTAAAGTCCTAACCAGGGGATAAAATAATGTGCTGAAGCTGCTCCGAATACGTTTTTTTCTAGCCCTAACCAGGTGCTAACTATCTTCCCAGCTCTTACCAGCTTGCAGGCTCTTTCATTGTTACTCTCTCAGAAGAAGGTTTTTCCAGCCCTAAGTCTTTGGAGGGTTTTTTTCATTGCTCTACTTGCTCTGAATAAGTTTTTTTCTAGCCCTAACCAGGTGCTAATGATCTTCCCAGCTCTTACTGGCTTGCAGGCTCTTTCATTGTTACTCTCTCAGAAGAAGGTTTTTTTAAGTCCTAACCAGGGGATAAAATAATGTGCTGAAGCTGACCAGACTAAGGATGCTAGCCAGATGAATACCTGGTAGGCAGATTGTTTTCCCCTATTTTCCTCCCCAAAAACTAAGGTGCGTCTTATACTCCGGTGCATCTTATACTCAGAAAAATATGGTATATTTATCAGGACAGGTTGTAATTGTTTTTTAAAGCTAATAAGTGGATTTTGTTATATATAGCAAGTTTTTTCTACCATTTGGGAATTCTTCAGGAAACCTCAAGAAAGCAATTTTTCAATCCATCGACAAAATGTTTATTTATTTATTTATTTATTTCATTATTCTCATATGCCGCCCTACTCCCTGGGGACTCAGAGCGGCGTACAACAGAATATAAGAACAATATAAAAAAACAGTGACAAGAAATAATAAATGATTTAAAAATTTCTTCTATCTGTGTGAGAAGTGCTTTGAAGACTTTAGTTTTATAAGAACACAATATTCTGGAATGGAGGAAGGCTGATATTGTGTTAGAGAATGCATCAGTGATATGTCTGTGTCTCATGTAATTGTAGCTGCATATGTTTTATTATTTTTCAAATAATTTTAGTGAAACACAAAGATATGTGAGTATGCCGTATGCTTTGTATGCTCTCTCTGTTTAAAGTGGCAGAACAGTAGATCGAATGATTAGCATCAAGTGATTAGAAAATGCGGGCACCATATTAGACCTGCTAGACAAAGGGATGGGTTTGTCCTACATGGAGACGGACATATTCTGAGAAATAGGTTGTTGCAAGGCAAAAGTTATGAGGACAACTCCAGATTCGTTCCACGTCAAACAAATTTGCTGAAATCATTGAGTCTTCAGTTAAACTTCTTGACTTAGTAGGTTCAGTCTAAGTATAACTCCTAGAATTTTCTAGGGTGGAATTTAGAAATTCTTCCTGGCAGAAGGAAATATTTTTCGTTGGTTGCTTGTAAATATTTGCCAGTCATATCTGCTGTAACAATTGTCCTGATGGCCAAGATCGTGCCAAAAGAGCTGAACAGAGTGAGTGAGTGGGTTATTGCAATAAAGGTTGAATTATGCTATAAGCGAGCCTCCTGGAGGCCAAGAAAATACTTGCATTGTTGGCATGGTGTTAGTCCATCTGTAGATTGTGCTAATTAGTTTCAACATAATCAAGAACTTTGAAGCCCCCTGTCAAATATAAGTCACATTGATCGTGAAATTAAAAAGATTAGGATGCAGCCTAGGTCCAGTTAGTTTAAGGTTGTTTCAGTCTCATTTAGGATTCAATCTCCTGTCTAGATCCAGCTCATAGCTTGTGTATTTCAGTTCTTTCCACATTGTATTACCTGGGTGCTGAGCTAGCAATTGGTATTAACAATCTACTGCATTTGTAGGAGATCTCATTTTATTTAATCCTTTTGTTGCCATTCCCTCTGCAATAGCAAAAACAGCTGCATACTCCCTGAAGCTCAGGTTTGTTGATGAATCAAAAAGAATTTGCAGAACTTGCGAGAATGGGACTTATAAGATTGGTTGTGGTTGGCATTCTCATATGTGATTTTTTTCCTCCCCCTTTTTCTTTCTCTTTTCTCACCCCTTTTAATTTTGTTTGAGATTGAATTTTAGAAAGAGCTTTGTTCCAGGCATAGCTTTTGGCAGTGGGCTGCAGAGATGAGATTTCGTTGAATCATGTACGAACAGAAAATATGTGAAAATTGAAATGACAAGGTAGAGTGGCTTGGTTGTTGAAGTACATAAAATAGCTAGGTTTGCAGAGAAATGAGAAGGATTGTATATGTAGCTGTTTATGAATCTTGAGTCACAGTTTTTGTTAATATGCTTATAGATTATAAACATATAGTTATATATTATAAACATAAATGAATGAAATATGTTCCCCCCTACATAACCTTTGCAGCTATTTCATTGTCTGATGAAATGGGGCAAACAGTTGGAGAAGGGTGGCTGAAATATTGATAAATATGCTATTTGTCAGCATTTTTATTATTCTGTATAATTTCTACATCATATCACTGTGTCGCTTATTCCAGCAATAGGGAATTTGTACCTGGAAATAGCTTTTCCTGCATAGATCATCTGCTCCATGAATATAAAAGGTTTATATGAATGAATAAACTCTATTATTCCTGCTTTCACTGAGCACAGTATAGCAAAGTTGTAGACTGTGAAGTCTCCATTTTTTTTCACTTTCCTCCTATTTCATAGACCTCAAAACTGATGCAGTGCATGAATCTGCACTTATGTAGGGCATAGCGCTATAAATTTCAGTAGCGGTGTTAACATATTCTGTTTTCTCATCGTTTTCACATTTGCTATTAGGAATATGCAAAGTCACAAATGAGTGATTTGATTCAAAGGATTTGACCAAGTCATTTCTTCAAATAAACTTTCAAACCAATTCAAAGTATCAAATCAAATTAGGGGCCTCTGAATTACTTCGTAAAATTCAGAAATGATCTGGAGTCTGGTGGGCTCTCTGGCTTTGAAGAGACACAGACATTGCTTCAGCTTTCTCCTGTCAAGGGGCAAAGTTGAGGGGGCAAATTGACTGGTATGATAGTGTTTATTATCCATCCATTATATTTTAAATCTTCAGAAACATATGTTTATAAAGCAACAGGTTACAAAAGAGCACCAGCATATAAATACATGTATACATGTATATAGCAATAGCAATATTCATTTTTATTAATTGTTTGGTTTATCATATTTATGTTATTTATTTAGAAAATTGATGGGGAACCCATCTTAAATAACTTTGGGTGGCTAACAATACAAAACCGAAGTTGTTCAGGAATCAGAAGGCATGTATTCTGATCCAGGAATGATTTATTTGAGCAGTTGTACAGACCATGCAGATTATGAAAAATGTATTGAAGATACATTTATAACCCTAACCCTAAACCTAACCCTTAGCTGTTTACAGTTGTGGATTTATTAAACCACATAATCTCTACTCATATAGATAATGCTGCACAGGCTTCTTTGTGGGACAGTTACCTTCTTATAGACTTTTGTTCTTCAAGGTTCATAATAGTGAGTAGAAGGATCTAAATGGGTTGTTCCTAAAGAAAAAGAAGAAGAGAAAAAGGGAAATCGAGAGAAAAATGTATCTCTGATATCTGATTTCCTTCCAGTTACAATGGTAATCTTGGTGTGCAATGCTGGGAGAGATTCTTCTCTTGGTAGGTACATCTGGTGGAGATGTAGGAGCAAACCATTTTGATGACAGTTTCTCTTCTAAGGGAAGTCAAATTAGTTTCCACTGTATTATTATTTTGTCACCTCATAGAAGTTGTGAAGTGCTACGGTATTTTGTTGTTTTGGCTGAGGGATTTCCAAAGGATTTTTGAAAGTCTTAAGAATACATTATTTGTTAGTCTATTGTTATCCGCATGCTTGCTAACAAAGACTGGCCTTTCTCTTCAGAAGCTAAGTTGGATCTATCTCTGTAAGGTACTTTTCCCCCTATGTTCTTGATAAATTTACCCTAAATAAAGTTCTGAATCTATATTTTTCTGCCCGCTTTACTGAACCGTTCTCTGCTGGGTAATGGAGATCAAATTGCTGATTCCTGCAATTATTATCAGTGGGGAATTGTAATCGTTATCAGGATTACTGGGGTCATGTGGATAAAACTCATCTCCCACCCAGCTGGCCTGATCACAGAACTGCTGAGACCTAGGGAAGAGAAAGGATTTAACATTACACATATCCCCTAGTGAATTCCTGCAGAAAAACATTGGTCTTTAACAGAATCACTTGGGTGAATGTGTGCCTGAGGCTAATGCCTCTCAGTAAGTCTATCTGTGACAGTATATACTGTATGTGGTGTATGTCCTGGTCCAGTTCACAAGGTCTACCCATCAGCCTTATACATTCCTTGAGATCTTCAGAATGACTATTACTTATCTGTTATTATTTCTTCAACTTTCTGAATATAAGGATAATCCTCTACTATATGAGTTAATATCTAAAAATTACCATAACGAAAGTACTGTTGATATTGGAAGGTTGTACAGTTTAGTTAAAACATTAATTTTAATTGCTGGGAACTATTTTGACATTTGTTAACCGAGGCATGCATTGTACGTGACCATTTCATCCCATGAATGCTGCTTTTTCTTCTAATACTCCCTTTCCCCGTCTCTTTGTTTTGAAGGTTCACTATTGTCTCTTATCAGGTTGTGGGACTTTCCAGTTCCAAGAGAGGTGTGGATTTCTCAGAATAGAGACTTTATCAGTGTTTGCTTAGAATGTATTGCTTTTCTGCCATAAAAATAGCTATATAGCTTACAGTGGCTATAAACATATGGATCAGATTTTTTTCCCCAAGCAAGCTTAATGTAATTTCTTCAATAAAGTCAGATAGGAAACTCTTTCAATGATTATTTTCAGTATTAAAGCATTTATGATAATGGTGATTATGAAGGATATTATTACAAGTTTTTAAAAACTGCTTTTATTAGGATATTTTTTTCTTCTTTCATCACATCCATTTTGTGATTTTGAGTCATTTTATAAATGGCTGAAAGATGCTTCCACAGAGATAGACAGCAAAAATATTATCTATGTTGAGGCTTCAAGGAGCAGAAGAAAAGGGTAATAATCTGCAAATAACCAGCTTTTGGAAAGAACTTTTTGAGCTGGGTTGAGTTGACTACGTTTAACTGCTTCATGGCTTGGAAGAGTGAATCAAAGGAGTATTTCTTCATAGAGATCTAATATCCAATGCTAAGTTTATTATTGTTGTTGTTGTTTTAATTTAATTAAATGGTAAATTGTATCATATTTCCTTCAACATCTTCAAAGGATGTCTATTCAGAAACGTAAATAGAATGCAATTAAAAAAAACCTTAATGAATTGATACATTAAAGCCAAATTGTAATTAAAAGAATATGCTTTAGTTAGTAATGTCTAAGCTAGATGTATTTATCTTCTAAGCAGTCTGCATAACATGAGGTTAGATAATAGCAGAGTTTGATTCTGAGGCAAGTAACGTATTAATATCTTTGCTAGTTAATAACATAGCACTAACCTCCCCCAAAACCTGAATTATAACATTTAATTCAGTTATGAATAAGTGAAATAAAGAGTCAAGTTCATTAGTCAGACTAAATTGTCAGTCAGGAAATAGTTTGATTTTTTTTAAAAATAATAAAAATATTTCTTAAAAGATGCAAATATAAAAGTGTTCTTAAAAGAAGCAACTTCCTCCTATGATTAAAATGGTGCTAATACATGTTTTCATCCTCTTACATTCAAGTGTCTTATTGGATCAGAATTATTTTTTAAAATTTATATTTTGACTGAATCTGTTGGTAGATTCCCACCTTTAAAACATTTCTTTTGTTTATTTATATCCTACAATTATCAGGTTTTATAAATAATTCAAGGCAATGAACATATCTAACATATGTCCCTCTTACACAGTAACAATTCTGTGAGTTGGGTTGGGCTGAGCCTAAAGAGAGATGTGCTTCGGCCAAAGTTATCCAGCTGGCTTTCATGCCTAAAATGGGACTAGAACTCACAGTCTCCTGGTTTCTAGCCTGATGTCCAACCACTAGACCTGTGATGGCGGCCCTATGGCATGCGTGCCCGAAATGGCACACAGAGCCATGTCACTCAGCACACGCAGCCTTGCCCGTTGCTCTTCCGGGTTTCTGGTGTGCATGCATAGGCGACGATCAGCTGGCCTTTGTGCGTGCGGCAGTGCCGAAAACTGGAAGAGCTGGTCTTCCGGTTTCCATGTGCGCATGCGCACCGGCCAGCTGATTGTCGCACATGCATGCGCGCCAGAAACCAGAAGATGAGCTGCCAGGTGTGCATGTGCATGCCGTAAACCGGAAGTTCTGGTTTCCGGCATGCGCATGTGCCCCTGGCCACTCCTTTTCTGGGTCATGTCCCCGATGAGCGCGCGTGCATACCCACGCTCCCTTTTCGACACTCGGTGCCAAAAAAGTTCGCCATCACTGCACTAGACCAAACCGGCTCTTATTCCATTAATAGGATGGTGGCCTTAATTTTTTTTCTCTATGTACGTAGGGCTGTATATATAAATAATCTTGCAGCGCGAAGAAAAGGAATAATGGATATTATTAATGTATTATCCTACAGTATCAAAGAGGAGTGTGATCCAATTTTGTGGTGTAAATTCTGTGATCTTTCTGAAGAGCCTAAGTAATTTCTCCAGCAAGGGGGTGATTTCCCTCAATGGCCCTTCTCTACTCCAATATACCCTCGAAATCTCTCTAGAATTAGGGACTCTATGGAGCAGAATTTGAAGGATATAGATTATAAGGGGAATGATCCTGACTCTATTGGCCTTTGGAAAACCTGCCTTTTTTTTTCAGGTATCTGATCCATAGATTTAGGTAAACTCTGTTGTTAACAATTGGGATGTATCATTTTCCTCAGGGTTATGGGCTATTGTTTTTAACCAATTGGCTTTTAATTTCTGCATGCTGTCCAAAGTCACTTCTGTGGGATGAGTGGCCATATTCGTTATTTATATTAAATAAAATTAAATAAATAAGTAGGAAAACTTTGCTGTAAGAATTGAAGTCTAGTATTACTTGATTTGTCCCTAATTCTCAATGCTAATTAAGTTTATTATATTGATACTTCATAATAATTACTACAAAGCAATAAACAGGAAATGTAGGTTCTATCAAAGACAGCATTTTAGTAATAACCGGGCCTTAAGATGATTGTTAAATAATATTGTATTTCACTTACATCTTGTTTGTTTCAATTGTTATGAGACAGCAGAGTGGTTATTTTTTAGCATTTTAGCACCAAATTTCAGTGACATTCAAGCCCGGCCACTGAAAATCGTTTGTTCATGTGTGAGAGTCAGAATTCTTTGTGTTAAAAGAAGATCTTGAAATATATTTATCTATTTGCCTTTTCATTCTAGGTAGAGTTGAGATAGAACGATATGGATAAATGTCATTCGGTAAGATTGGTGGGGACTTGAATCTGGGTCTTCTTAGGCTAATAACTTAACTGCATCACTACAACAGTTTTTTTGAGGGCTGAGATGAGTATGGAAAAATTAGTTATATATTCTTTAGCTATAAGCATTGCCTGGTTCCAAGAACTGCCATTAAAAAGCACAGCTAAATAAACAACTTGGGATATGATTACTTTAGTGCATTTTCCTGGCTTTATGCCATTTTATTGCCCTTCTAATGGCTATTAGATTAGGTGTGTAAGACCTCTGGAAATGTACACATTGAAATATACAAGAAAGTAAATGGTTCCCACAGAGAATCTCACTTTTCTTTACTACAGATGATGGAGAGACTAATTTACCTTGCATTGATAAGCCATATTATGGGTGATAAGTTTAAAAACAGGTTCATTCGTAGTTTTTATTATGCTCTATGCAACTATGATTTTTATTGCAGAAAAGGGACCCCACTGGGAGACTGACTGTTGTTATAATCGAGTATTTTTATTTTTTATTTAAAAAGACAAGGTAATGGCATTTTTAATCCAAGTACTATGAAAAGCTGCAGTGTTGAATTACTTTTGACATTAATTTTTAAATAAATATATCTGCTATTTCCCAAATAAATTTCAAAGATAGGATTAGCAGCATTGATTTCAAAAATAAAACCAATGATAGCTTGGTAATTTTCAGCTTTCTATTTTGCATTCAGTGCAGTTCCTTCAGGGCAATAAAAGTAAAAAAAAAACCTACCCGGTCAATGGAAGCTTTGCTTAGATCATTAGAATTTTGTTGGACCTGATTTACCACATTTTCTTTCTTTATTTAATGTAATGGATGCCTAGTAACTGTTATTCACGAAGCAATGTGCAGCCCATAATAAAACCATAAAAATACAAAAATAGAATTTAGAAACAGCACTAAGACTGCCAATATAAAGATGAGGGAACTAAAACAAGCTCATACCAAGTCCTAATGTTCACAATATTAAATGTTTCAAGGAATAAATTGGATTTTATTCATAAGTACAATCATAGTGACATTTTAGCACAAGAGTACAATATATTTTAACAGTGCGTTTCTTCACTGAGGCTCAATAGCTTGTTTTAGGAAGTAGATGGATTCACTTTGGAAAAGATAATCCATTTTAAGATTATTGCAATTATAAGTACATCATAATAATTAAAGCAGTTTTCCTGGCGCAAGGTAAATATCCGTCTAATTGAATAAGGATTTGTGCCTTTGATATGCATGTTTTATTTTAAATTCAAATAAGAATTTATTACATTTCAGTTACCAAGAATTTAATGCTCCTTGAAAATCATACTTCTCTTGTTCTTGTTTATTTGATAGAGTTCAGATCTGATGTGGGAACTTGGTTCACGTTCTGCCATGAATTCAGTGTCTGGCTTTCAAGTTGATTGTTACATTTTTGCCTATGTTCCATATGCATAAAATAGGACTAATAGTGATCTATCTTGGATGCTATGGTGGCAAAAGTAACAGAGTTTGGAAAATGTAACACATATTATTCATATAATCATGATGATATAGATTATTTATAGATGTCCATGTTCCTTCTGATCCTAACCCCCTAGTGTGGTAGAGATGTGTAATACAGATGTGACACTGAAATAATTTCTGCTGTAGTGGGAAGGATCAAATGACATATGAAAGAAAACAGTTTGAATTTGTTGAATTACTCTGGCTTAATGGATTCAGGTCAGTAGATTGGAGTCCTAACATTAGCTTTATGGAAAGCTATGGTGATAGGCAAAAAATGTTAGTCTAATGAAGAAAAAAATATTTAAGACAATTTTTGGCATCTTATTTCTTCATTTATTATGGCATACATCCCTAGCTTTGGTGCCTCCTGATGTAGGACTACAACAGTCATGTTTGCTGGGATTGGAGATTGTTCAACAGTGTTGGGGGCCCTAAATCTCAGAATCACAGTTCTGGGTGAAGAAGGATAATAGGTAGCCAAGAGCACTGTGCAACTCTTGATTCTAAAATGCAGTATATAGTACTTGATTCTCAGATGACAACAAAATGTTTGACAGCAAGATGAAATCTAAAATAGAATTATTTATATCAACACATTTGGGACTTTCGACAGGGAACAATAATGAAAGTGCTTGAGGTCTCCCTCCAGGGACTCCAAGACTTCCAAGAAATAGGAAGAGGAAGAAGCATTACGTACATTTGCTGGCTTGATTATTTAAAAATAATAATAAAGGAAGATGAAAATAAAAAATAACTATCTGAACAATTAGATCAATCAATACTTTTCATGCAAAGCAATAAAACAAATAAGTGAAATGATAGTTCCTAGATTTATTTGATTGTTTTGGGGTTTCCACATATACAGACAAGTAGTCCTCAACCTACGACCGCAATTGAACCCAAAATTTCTGTTGCTAATTTTTGTGAATTTTGCCCCATTTTATGACCTTTCTTGCCACAGTTGCTGGCAAGTGAGTCATTGTAGTTGTTAAGTTAGTAACACGGCTGCTAAGTGAATCCGGCTTCCCCTTTGACTTTGCTTGTCAGAAGGTCACAAAAAGTGATCACATGACCCTGGAACACGGCAACCATCACATGACCATGGCATGCCACAACAGTCATAAGTGTGAAAAATGGTGATAAATCACTTTTTTCAGTGTCGTTGTAACTTCAAACAATCACTAAATGAACTGTTGTAAGTTGAAGACTACCTAGGTAATACACGGTTTTGAACTTCATGCACTAAAACAAAACAAAAATATAAAAATGCAAAGGGAATAAAGATTAGCTTGTTACCTGATGAAAAATAAATAAAGTAGCCAGTATGATCATGTGTCAAATGTATTTTAGCTCCAGGTCACATACTCCTTTTAAAAGTCTGTAGGAATTCTGATACATTTCCTTAGTTTAGATAACTTCAAATATATGATGCCCTTGATTGCATAAAAGAAGAAATAATGAAGGAATCTTCTTCCTGTGTGGGCTACCTATACCCATAGATCATCTTCAGAGATCATGTTCCAGGTCCATTCAGTGCTGCGATATGGTGGGTCCCTGTGAGGAAGTGGAAATTTTTTGTAGTAGACCCATGACTTTGAAGTATTTTCATTGAGCTATTCCTGGCACCATATTTACCATCTTTTTGGTGCAAAACAAAGGCCTTTTTATCCCTTCAGAGTATTAAATAGATTAATGCGCAAATTTAAAATATATATGTTTCACAGAGCCTTTTAAACTATTCTGGTTTCTGCTTTTATTATTTAAATATTTAAATAATTTTGTTTATTCTGTGACAGAATTTAATGAATATTTAAAAAGTTGTTTTTTAATGTATTACAACTCTATTATATTATAATATATAATAATATAATAATATAATGTATTATAAACTCCAATTTGGAGAGCAGTTTTCTAATTTTAATAAAGAAATAAATGAATACCTTATAAATTAGAAAGTTGTGAACACATTAATATTCAGGCACCAATTCCCCAAAATTGATGCAGATAAAAGGAAAACTACTTCTTGGAATTCTGAATCTTTGGTTCACACCAGGCTTATATTAACTAATTACAGCCATAATAATTCAACAGCACTAAAAAAGTGAAATTGTACATAATACTTGTAACAATTGTAACCATGTTGCACAGCTGCATAATCCTTCTGTTAATCTTGTGCAATCCTAATAAATTCCCATGGAGGTTGGGTACAGAAAATCACTGTCATAATGTGACTATAGCTTGCATTCTTGGAATTGTTTGAACCTCTGTCCTTTCAGTATATACCCAATATAGCTTTTCAAGGGTGTACCAAAAATTCTGGCAACCTGATATTTTGGATCATAAAAGAGAAGCACTGAGAACTCAAATCTTGATCATGGTAGTCAATATTCTCCCTCAAACCTCTTCAGAGCTCATAGACAGGAGCAATATTTAGAAATATTAACATTATTTACGGAAGGTTAGTTGTACATATTTCCAAACAACTGAAGACTCTTGGAAATCTCCAGAATTGTAAAAACGAGAAAGAAAAATTGCAAGAAATTGAAAGTGAGAAATCTCTTTATGTTAAGATTGCCTGCTGGTTAAAGAGGCTGCATAAGTGATCACACAAGAAGAGGTCAAATCCTTCATTGCTCTGGTACATAGTGTGGTTTCCTCTCTATCTGTCTACTTCTGAGTAGTGGTCTGTGCTGTCTATTTAAAAGCACAAATTTATAGCTAATTACATCAGGCCATAATGTTTCTGAATTGAAAAATATTGAGCTGCTGATCATCA
Organism: Diadophis punctatus similis; assembly: GCA_023053685.1. Classification (NCBI taxonomy): domain Eukaryota; kingdom Metazoa; phylum Chordata; class Lepidosauria; order Squamata; family Dipsadidae; genus Diadophis; species Diadophis punctatus. The sequence goes on from JALIGW010000003.1 coordinate 172,128,314, forward strand.
TTTCAAAAAGACAGTGATTTTCTTAACCACTGTGAAACATTCATATTTGGGGACCAACATATTTTGTTTACATATTGGAGTAAGATAGAGGTATATAGAAGTACAGCAAGCTGCAGGACAATGTAAAATGAGCTCATGTTATAATTAAATTGAGCAATTTTCTTTAAAAAATGCAGATGAGTTTTATCAATGAATTATATTTTTCAAACACACATTTTCTTCTGGTTATGAAGCAAAATTGATTCTTTGGACCACAGGAACATAAAATAAGGTGTGGTGCTGTAGTCTACAAAACTGCTGTAGTGATGTAGTTAGAGACACCTTCTTTCTATAACAAGTAAAGCTGCCAATACAATGTAGTCTCACAACTACATTTATGCTATATGTGTATATCTACAGAGTTTACATTTCATTAGGAAGGACTGACAGTTTTCTAAATAAAGGAATTGCTAATTTTTGAACCTTGTATTGCCTGCGTGGTGGAAGCAACTACATTTCCAAAGGTAAGCATCAGCTGCTTTCTTTGTTAAATAACAAAGCACCCCTATCTAAATGATGGTAGACTCATGGGGGGCTAAGTTTGGAAGGAACCAAAGCAGGGGTGGGTTCCACTTACCTTCACCACCGGTTCGCATTGCTACGTTTCACACGTGCGTTCCCCCCATGCAATTTCACTTCCGCGCATGCTCAGTAGCAGAATTCAGCATGAAACACAGGTGAGGAGCTGATCAGCTGTGCTTCGGGTGAAGAAATAAAGGTGAGTATTAGGTGAGGGCTCTTTTTCAAGCCATGGAAGCGAAGCCAACCAAACACGGAAAAATTCACCAAAAAATTGAAAAAAAAGATGGCGGCGCCCACGGACCGGCACCAACTGAATCAGATCCGTGACGCCATCATCGCGTCACCAGCGGGTCGCTAACGGTTCAGGCGATCTGGTCCGAACTGGGAGGAACCCACCCCTGAACCGAAGGGCTACTTCTTCCAATGTACAGCAAAATGATACTTTTTCACCTTGAATTTGAAGAGCTTCAGGATATCAAGAGCTTCAGAATATCAAGAGTGACCACTGTGACCAAGAGTCATAAAATAATTAGTAGAATTTTATTACCGGTAGTTAACATTTAATTTTGGTGACTGAAACAGTGGAGATAAGATATGATATACCTTACCATATGAGTTTTATGCTTAACACTATAAAAATCTTAGAGAAAGAGAAGGAGTGAGTATTGACCTGGAAAAATGATAAAGGGGGTGGGGGATAATTTTATTCTGTACATATTTAGATATAAAAACTACATTTACATCTAAAACATATTGATTAGAACCACTTTTTGTTCTTCACATACTAGATATCAGTAACCTGTGATAAAGTTCTCTAAATGTCAGAGGCATCCAATATAAGATATGTAAAAAGCATATAGAAAATATAAATATTAAAAGCCACATATTAAAAAAGGAACTGATGAAAATATAATCTTCTATTAAGTTAAAGGCCAAAATTTATGGGAATTAAGAGAAATGCTTATGAACAAATATACAAATATTTCTATGACATCTGTTAAATAAAACCATAAATAGATGTACAGTATAAAACAAGAATACATACCAAAGATTTTCAAAACAGAAAGAGAAATTGTCAAAAAGTATTAAGAGAAAGTATATGTGGAAAGTGGAGGGATAACCAACTACCAATATATAATACCATCTGATCGCTTATTTCTTTAAGGCATTTTCATTCTACTCTTCATCTAAAAATTCCCCCAGAGCTATTTTAATCAAATTAATGAAAAAGAGGCTTATTCAGCCACAGGCTTATAAACAAAAAATGTATGATATCAAAGGGGAAAGGATGAAGACAGACGAAATAACCAAGCTCCGTCACTAGGTTTGTTAAATTGTAAGTTAAATTGTAATACTTACAAGGACTGGTTGTGCTATAATTCAGAGAAAAAGGAACTTGATAAAACTGAATCTTTAGTGGGGTTGATAAGAATGCCCTTGCTTCCCATCCCCCTTTCCCTTGCTGCATAATTTCCGAGTGTCATTTCTTTCAATTCTGCCACATTGGGCAGAAATTCAGAGAAGGCATCTCCCACAGACCTTCAAAGACAAATTCATAAGAGAGAGACTGTGATAGCTCAGGTATACTGACCCCCAGTTGCACAGGGATTTATAGTTTATAAGCAGCATTGTGCATTGTGTTCATATATAGAACAATAAGCAGTGGAATTGTTTTAACAAGGAATCGCAGGAGAGTAATCAATCACACATTTTGAACCAGCTGAGATTCTTTTCAAAGTCTGTTCTATTACTGAGCCTTTCACAGGCCTCCAATGTGTCATTATAGTCAGCCACAACAGAACAAGCACACAGAAAGCACAAGAATTTTATCTGTGCAAATGTAATTCTGGCTAAGACAGACAGTTTGGGGTAGCAGTTAAAGCACAACCTGGAAATTGAAAGACCATCAGTTCTAGTCCCATTTTAGGAATGAAACCAGCTGAGTGACCTTGGCCTGTCATTCACTCTCAATCCTAGGAAGGAGGCAGTGGGCAAAATCTTGCCAAGAAAACTCCAGGCAGTCTCCAGGAATCAACACCCAGCTTGAAGGCACAACCACCTCCTTTTGAACATCAACCTAATCTTAGCATCGATGTTCATGGCTTTGTCTTCAAGTAGAGTGTGATTCAATCCACTCAGTCTGAATTTTTTCCTGTATCTGACTTTGAATTAACCAGTGAGCCACCAAATTTTGTCTATTTGTCTACTGTCATCAAACATGACTTTGGTTCAGAAACCTAATGTCTTAAGCCTTATCAGCCTGTGTTAAATACCATCAAAGACCAGCTGGAATCCTGAGAGGCACCAGAGGCTGTGATTTTACACTTTTTAACCACTACTTTCTGATACTGTCTCTCAGAAAAGGACCAGAGCATCTACAAGCAGATTTTCTAAGTCCCAACTCAACAAATTTGTGGTGACAGTGACCAACAGTGACCACATCATGATTGACTTTTGTCTAAATTTACATCCATACAAAGAATTTCATAATAGGACTCCTAAATACAACTTCAAAAAAGCAAACTATGATCTCATAGCTGCTGATCTCTCATCTCTAGATTGGCAAATCCTATTCAATGACTGCAACTCTGCAGAAGACTATTATAACACTTTTCTACTTGAAGTTCAAAGAGTCATTAATCTATATGTACCTTTAGTAACTCCCAAAGCCAAAAAGAACAAATTACCCTTATCAATAAGGAAACTCCAATAAAAAAATCCCTTTGGCGGAAAAATAAAACTGGCTATGTAGCTAACTTCAAAAAACGATACAAAACCTTATGCCACCAAATAAAAACAGAATGAACCAATTACCACTGAAAACAGGAAGAAGAGCTGTTACACACAAAATCCAATCATGCCTTCTATAATTTCGTAAATGTCAAACTTAAAGAATCAAAAACCATCCCACCTCTAAAAGGGCAAAGTGGTGAAGATTGTAATGATGATGCAGTTAAGGCTAATCTCTTCAATACTTTTTTCAGTTCAGTCTTTGTCAACAGCAATTTGAATTTGAATTTGAATTTATTAAAATTTCTATGCCGCCCAACTCCCAGAGGGACATCTCCCCCTCATTTCCTAGTCGTATCTCAACCCATTGCAATGATCTAATCCACATTGATTTTACTGAAGATACCGTCAAAAGGGCACTACACAAACTAAAGCCATCTCTATCTATTGGTCCTGATGGAATATGTGCCTACTTTCTAAAAAAGCTCTCCTCTGCCATATCTGAACCCCTAAGCACCATCTATGAAGTATCTTTTAGAATGAGCTCCTTGCTTGTCCTATGGTCATTAGCAACAGTCATACCTATCTTCAAAAAAGGTGACCCCAGCCTTGTTGAGAATTACAGACCAATCTCTCTTTGCTGCGTCACCTGTAAAGTCATGGAAGCCATCATAAACCAATCTATCACCCTCCATTTAGTGACAAATAACCTACTCTCTAATAAGCAATTTGGTTTCAGGAAAAAATTGTCATGTAATCTGCAACTCATACATTGCAGAAACATTTGGACCTCTCAACTTGACCAGGGTAAAGCAATAGATGCAATCTACATAGACTTCTGCAAAGCCTTTGATTCTGTGGTACATGACAAACTTCTGTTGAAACTAAGTTCTTATGGCATTTCTGGATCCTTGCACAAGTGGATAGTTGCATTCCTATCAAACAGGCAACAAATAGTTATATTTGTTATAGCTATATCAAACCCAGCACCAGTTAATAGTGGGGTTCCCCAAGGCAGCGTTCTAGGACCAACACTCTTTCTGCTTTATATAAACAACCTTTGTGATCCTTCTGAGGTTGGATTTCATGGCACCACTCCTCCACCGCAAGGAGGCAGGACCAATTAAGTGGTTCCGCCCCAGGCGCCTAATGGAATCCGAAGGATTTCAGAGGGAACTTGGGGAAATACCTGAATCCCTGGTACATAATTCATCGGAGTCTCTAGTGGCTGCCTGGAACCAGGCGGCATCGGGGGCTTTAGATCGAATTGTGCCTTTGCAGCCTCTCCGTGGCAGTGGATCCAGGAGAGCTCCTTGGTTTACTGAGGAGCTCAGGGAGATGAAACGCCAAAAGAGATGCCTAGAGCGACGATGGAGAGCCAGTAAAGCTGAATCTGACTGAACACTATTAAAAACTTTTATTAAATCTTACTTAGTGGTGATATGGGCGGCAAAATGTTCGCAGTTTTCCGCTCTTATTGCATCCACCGATTCTCGCCCAGCCCCCCTGTTTAGGGTGACTCACTCCCTTCTTGCAAAGGAGGGAGTTGAAGAACCCTTACAGGGCAGAGCTGGGAATTTGCTCAGTTTCTGGCGGATAAAGTCACTCAGATTCGGACAGACCTGGACTCCATTTGGACAGGGCAAGCCGAGACAACAGGGGTGAGTCTTAGTCCTGTTGTATGGGATGAATTTGAGCCTATCACTCCTGATGATGTGGACAAGACCATAGGAGCGATGAGTGCCTCCACTTGTTTATTGGACCCGTGCCCCTCCTGGCTGGTCTCTGCCAGCAGGGAGGTGTCATGCGGCTGGCTCCAGGCTGTTGTGATTGCATCTTTGAGAGAGGGATCCATCCCACAGCCCTTAAAAGCTGTGGTGGTGAGGCCCCTCCTCAAGAAACCTTCCCTGGACCCAGCGGATTTAAAGAACTTCCATCCAGTCTCCAACTTGCCCTTTGTGGGTAAAGTTGTTGAGAAAGTGGTGTCGCTCCAGCTCCTATGGTTATTGGAGGACACTGATTATCTAGATCCCTTTCAATCGGGTTTCAGGCGTGGCTACAATATGGAAACTGCTTTGGTCACCCTGATGGATGATCTTTGGCAAGCCCGGGATGGAGGTCACTCCTCCATCCTGGTGTTACTTGACCTCTCAGCGGCTTTCGATACCATTGACCATGGTATCCTTCTGCGCCGACTCAGCAAGTTGGGAGTGGGAGGCACCGTTTTACGGTGGTTCTCCTATCTCTCCGATAGGATGCAGTCGGTGGTGACAGGGGGGCAGAGGTCGGCCCCTGATTTGCAGGGTGCCTCAGGGCTCGGTCCTCTCACTCATCCTGTTTAACATTTACATGAAACCGCTGGGTGAGATCATTCGATGACACGGGGTGAGGTATCAGCAGTATGCTGATGATACCCAGTTGTACATCTCCACCCCGTGTCAGTTCAGGGAAGCAGTCGATGTAATGTGCCTCTGCCTGGGTCAGCGGCAGTCGATGTAATGTGCCACTGCCTGGGTCAGATGTTAGGGTCTGGATGGAAGTGAATAGGCTCAAGCTCAATCCCGACAAGACTGAATGGCTGTGGATATTGCCCCGTAGGGATTATGTCGACTTCCCTTCCTTGGTTCTCGAGGGAGAAAAATTGACTCCCTCAGAATGGGTTTGCAATTTGGGTGTTCTCCTAGACCCACAGCTAAAATTGGAGCAACATCTGTCAGCTGTGGCTAGGGGGACCTTTGCACAGGTTCGTCTCGTGTACCAATTGCGACCCTACTAGGAGAGGGAGGCTTTACCCACAGTCACTCATGCCCTTGTCACCTCACGGCTGGACTACTGTAACGCGCGCTACATGGGGCTACCCTCAAAGAGCATCCGGAGACTGCAATTGGTACAGAACGCAGCTGCGCAAGCTGTGGTGGGTGTTTTGAGATACACCCACGTAACACCTATTCTCCGCCAGCTGCATTGGTTGCCTATTAGTCTCCAGTCGCAATTTAAGGTGTTGGTTTTGACCTTTAAAGCCCTACATGGCTCAGGGCCAGGTTACCTCCGGGACTGCATCCTACCACATACCTCCCTACGACCAGTTAGGTTCCACAGAGTTGGCCTCCTCCAGGTCCATCAGCCAAACAATGTCGGTTGGTGGGTCCATGGGGGAGAGCCTTCTCTGTGGGAGACCCATCTCTCTGGAACCAACTCCCACCAGAGATCCAGACTATCCCCATTCTACTGGCCTTCCACAACGCCGTAAAAACATGGCTCTTCGGGCAGTCGGGGTGAAGAAGATCAGATTCCCCCATGAATGAAAGGTTTTTAAAATTATGTAATGTTTTAAATTATTTTGTATTATGTGTATTGTTCTTATTCCTTCTGTACGCCGCCCTGAGTCCTACAGGATTGGGTGGCCTATAAGAACTTTAAATTAAATTAAATTAAATTAAATATTGTAAGCAGCTGCGTCCACTTTGCCGACAATGTAAAACTATTTAATACTACAGACAATTCTACTACCCTACAAAACAACCTAGATTATGTATCTGAATGGTCAAACAATTGGCAACTCCAAATCTCTGCTAACAAATGCTCAGTCCTGCACATTGGCAATAAAAATCAGAACATCAAATACAAGCTGGACGGAAATGATCTAAAACAGTGGTTCTCAACCTTCCTAATGCCGCACCCCATGCACTGCCGCACCGCCTCCACCATGCCCCACCAGGCCGCTGTACCCGCGGCCGCCGCCACTCCCCCGCACGCTGCCACTCCCCCGCCCGCCGCCGCGACCCCCGCCCTGCTGCCGCCATTTGAGTTCTTTTACCCTCTGTGCATGCGCAAAGTGTTCTGCGCATGCACAGATGGTAAAAGAACCCAAATGGCGGCGTCCGGGTGAAGTCTCCCAACCCCTGTGAAAGGGTTGTTTGACCCCCAAAGAGGTTGTGACCACTGAGAACCACTGATCTAAAAGATGACCCACACTCTGTCAAGGACCTTGGTGTACTCATTTCAAAAGATCTAAGCCCCAGAGCTCACTGTAACAGCGTAAATAGGCATTAAGAGTTGTCAACCCTATTTTACGAAGTTTTCTCTCTGGTAACGTTATACTTCTGACTAGGGCATACAAAACCTTTGCCAGACCTATCCTTGTATGCTGCTCATCTGCCTGGAACCCACGCTGTATTTCGGACATTAATACATTAGATGGGGTCCAGAGGTATTTTACAAGAAGAGTACTCAACTCCTCTGCTCGCAATAAAATTTCTTATTCCAGTAGACTTGAAATTTTAGGCCTGGATAACCTTGAACTACGCCGTTTAAGTTCCAACCTATGCTTAGTACACAAGATCATCTATCTTAATGTCCTACCTGTTAATGACTACTTTAATTTCAACCGCAATAACACTAGGGCTACCAATAGATACAAACTAAATGTAATCCTCTCTAATCTTGATTGCAGAAAATACAACTTCTGCAATAGAGTAGTAAATATCTGGAACACTTTACCTGATCCTGTTGTTAGTTTCTCTAACCCTCATACTTTTTACCTTAAACGTGGACCTTACACATTTCTTAAGAGGTCCCTAAGGGGTGTGCATAAGCGCACCAGCGTGCCTACCGTCCCTGTCCTAATGTACCCATTTGTATGTACTCGTTTTATGTGTTTATGACTATGTTTTGCTTCTTTATATCCATTTATTTGTGCCATTTTTTCATGTGTTCTGTTTCCTTTCACTTGTTGACAAATAAAATAAATAAATAAATAAATAAATTTAGAAGGATAATCCAGACAAACTATATTTTCTGTTATGACTTCTTTTCTCTGCAATCCTGTATGTCAAACCTGCCCAACCTATTAGTCTCTAGAAATGTTGAAAATCCAGGGAGTTGTAATCTAGAAATTACTAGGTAGGAGAAATTTATTGTACAGGACTACTCAGAAATAAATTATTGCTTTCAGTGAGGCTTTCTGAAATAGAAACAAGAAAAAATTCAGAATTAGCAATGAGTCTGAACATATTGTACAAGTGATCTGCCAATGACTTAGACTATTCATGATATAAGAACTGACCTTTGATTAAGAAAATTTTTGGAATCAATTTAATCAGGTTTTAGTATATTTTTTGGAATGCCAGCTCCAATCTGGATTTTTAGCATTGTGCTCCATAATTACACATATAACTGTAATTATCACTGTAACAACTGTTCTATCTCTCTTAGTGAACATACATATGAAATTGTATGTTTCTCATGGATAAGATGTTTGTAAAACTTATCTAATCATCTATATAAAATGTTTATAATCACACACGAGTTTTGAATTACTGATTATTAATGAACAACTACTTACCTAACTATTCTTCAGTCAGGTGGTTTAATTGATCTGAAAGTGTTCCTTTGGTGAGGAGGTGACAAATGTCCTTTTGGAAGAGATATTCAGGGACAAATTGTAACATGCCAATCTTAGAATTGTCAGTTGCTGCTTAATTTGATTTTCTCAGATGGTATGCAGAGAAATAACCTTGATTTTTATTAGTTTGTTTTCAATTTTATATCTTGATCAATGTACATGATTAAATGTAATAAGAAAACAGGACAATTAGCACACAAAGACCTTTTACTGATAATGTTGGAATGCTTTCTGATAGCATTCTTATCAACCAACTAGTTGTTTAGATTCTTTTTTCAGTACAAAACATTGTTAAGTACTGCATATTTGTTCTTCATTTTTAAAGATAATATAATGCAGAATTTTTCCAAGAAAGGGCAGTTATTCTTGCAGTTCTTACTCTGGGATAGTTAGAATTTTATGTATTGTATTATTGTTATTCTGTACATATTTTTTCTCAACAAGTCCCAGTTTCTTTTTTGGTGTACAGCAAGTGGTAATGAGTTTGTTGGTTCAAGCCAGAATCATTCCAGTTCAAAATAGAGCAGAAATGTTTGTCCATAATCAAGCTTTTAGGTTAAGCTGATTCCAGTACTCTTACTTACTAAGTAGCTCACTCAATATTACATTTGATGAAATAAATGGACAAATGAAAGACTGAAAAATATTTCTATGCTCATTGGATAGTTAATACTTGTTTATAATAATAATAATAACAACAGAGTTGGAAGGGACCTTGGAGGTCTTCTGGTCCAACCCCCCACCTAGGCAGGAAACCCTACACTACTTCAGACAAATGGTTGTCCAATCTCTTCTTCAAAACGTCCAGTGTTGGAGCATTCACAACTTCTGGAGGCAAGCTGTTCCACTGATTAATTGTTCTTAACTGTCAGGAAATTTCTCCTTAGTTCTAAGTTGCTTCTCTCCTTGTTTAGTTTCCACCCTTAGTTGGAAGGGTGGAATCTAGATAACTGAAGTTAGATTAACAACTTCAGATATCTGAGACACTTTTTTTCTTTGAACAAGGTTCAGAATACCATGTTAAACTATTAATGAGATGCAACAAATCAGTTTTACAGCTCTTTAGGCAGACTGTATTCTACAGAAAGTACATTTCCAGGTAAAGAATTGCTTTACTCTTTTCTGGGTGTTGTAGTCTGTTGATAAATACTCACAGAACATGAAACTGGAATTCTGATTTCAGTCTCTAGTTGTAGATGCATATTGTAAGTGTATATTTTTAGAATGGGTGTACTAACAACAAAGCATACCCATTACTTTTTTTTAAAGAAAATGTTAAAATAAGAGCCTTTTTCTCCTAAGTTTGCTTGAACAAATAATTATTATTATTTTGAGAGGGAAAGGTCTCACACTCCTTTCCTTTCTCTTCTAGGTAAAACCTAGAGTAATAAAACCATGGTAATAGAAGCATAAACAGTACATCTCCACACAAGTAGGACCCAATATTTAAACCACTAACATTTCTTATGGTTGTATTGTGAAGCTGCTGCTAGGAAAAAAAAGTTCTACATGCTGTGAAAGAGGACTGTTCCATATTTTTGCAACTTACAAACTCTATGATAAATACAGGCTTGTGTGGGCGTATGTAAAAGTTTGTAAAGGTGTATAATAAAAAGGGGAAAGCTAGAAGTAGAATAAGAAATGCTGAATTAGTATCATAACTCCACCCATTGTGCTATGTTATGCAATGACAGTTAATATTTTGATTATCAGTCACTGGGGCCAAGGTAAAACAAGTGTTCATTACATTTTCTGTACTGGAGAAACGGACCATTTTCAGATTCATGTACAGTAATGAAAATCTCAGATCTAATTCTGAACATGGATATGGCAAATTACTCTGAAGTCTTAGATCCAAGTTATACTAATTTAGAGTTTGAAACCATACAGGTGTTGTACAATGGCAATGGTGAGTTTGAATTATTGTATTTATGAATGGATGAGGAAGTAAGGAGACTGGTTGAGCCAAATGTTTTACTTTTCATAATTCAGATGAGGGTTTTAAAAAAGTATTTTTATCAAAATCTTTTTTATTTAGATTTTGTTTGATATTCATGAGTAAATGTATGCTAACAAATTAATACAGCTTTGATTGTTGAAAGGTTTGTAGGATATAACCTTTCAATAAATCCTACTATTAATGGATTAATCCTATTTATATAATTGGTAAGACTTTTATACAATTGACTTAAATTTTGGGAACTGTATTATATGAATAGAAGAGCTATGTACGATATTCATATATAATGAACCTTCTAGGAAATAATAAAACAAAAACATACAGTAAAATAATTTATTGAAATAATTGAATAAATTTACATATTATAGGAATCAAAAAACCCTACCAGTATAAGATATCTATCTCATGTGTGGAGGCAACTCTGTCCTAGCCTTACAGACTTTTCTGAAGATTTAAGTCTTTGCATAAGTGTTCAAAGTAGGGTAATTTAAGCCTAGTCATTTTTGTCTTGAGTGAGAACTTTGAAGTGATTTACAGCTTTTGTCCATTTGTTTTGTTGGATGTCCACAGTATTCTCAAGTGTCTTCTCCAATCTGAAAATTAAAATATGCCAATATTCTTTGTATCTTCTTTCTTCAAAGCCCAATTTTGCTTCTATAGAATGTCACAAGAACTACCACTGCTTGCACAATTCTGATCACAGATTATGCCTGCTTTGCCAAGTGCTAATTTATGGCTGATTTCTTGACTGCTCGTTTCTTTACTGTTGATAGTTGATCTTAAAAGGTCGAAGGTATTCCCCATTTTGATATCTTCATTGCTAATTTTAAGGCTCAGTGTTCTACCTGTTAGAACCATTAGTTTGATCTTCTTATTTAATTTTAGTCCCATTTTTCACTTGCTCCTTAACTTTTATTAGTAGAATTTACAGAAATTTTACATAGGGAGGTAGTTTCATCAGCATAGTACAGGTTATTGATGTTTCTTCTTCCAGTATTAAAATCATGCTCATCTTCCAATTCAGTTTCCTTCAGTATATGTTCATCATATAGTTTGAACAACTGAGGGGAGAGTATGCAGCACTGTCACTCTCCTTTGGCAACCTGAGGAAATCTGTTTCATCATGTTCTGTCCAAAATGTGGCTTCCTGACCTATATATATATATATGTTTCCTATGAAGATAATATGATGTTCTGGGATTCTCATTGTTCTGAGAACATTCAACAGCTTCTTGTTTTTTTCCTAAGGCCTTTCTGAAACTATTAAGTTCCTTTTTTGAGATTTTGATTTTTCTTGGCTTTGGCTTCCCTTCTTGGCAATTTCATGGTTCTGATATCCAATTTGCTTTCTTCTCTTTTTTATTTATGGAAGTGTCTTATGTCTTTTTAAAGGCTTTTAATGACTTTTAAGTCTGTTAATAACTTTTTAAAGTTAAATCCATAACTTCTGTGATTTTCTATCAATGAAGTTCAAGATTTCAGAACAATTCCTCATGTTCTTTTGAAAAATGGTAAGTATACGTTCAAGAACATATTGTGGAAACTGACTGGCTTTCTTCTTTAGCTTAACTTGGAATTTACACATGAGCAGTTCATTATCTGTTCCAGAGTCAGTACCTGACTATGTCTAATGCTATAGTTGACTCCTGTACCTCCTTTTAGCAACAATACATTCAATTTAACTTCCATGTACTACATCTGGTGATATCCATGTGTAAAGACATTATTTTGGTTGTTTGGTTGCTGACTTTGAAGGAATCATTGGAGTGGCAGAAAATGTGAAGTTAGTCTCCTGCTTCATTTTGGTTTCCTAAGCTATGCAATTCAACTACATTTTCCACTTTCATCTTCCAACTTTAGCATTCCAGTCTCCAATCACAAGCAGCACATCTTGGTTGCATGTTTGGTCAATTTAACATTGAACTTGATCATTAACCTCCTCTTTTTCTACATCGGTGGTTGGAGCATTTGGAGCTTAAACTCAAATGATTGTCATATTAAAGGGTTGTCCCACAAGTCTAATCAATATTATTCGGCCATTGATTGCTCTGTAGACAAGTAGTGTTCTTGCTATACCCTTTCTAACTATAAAAGCAACTTTGTTTCTTCTTTGTTTTTCACATCTTGAGTAATAAATAGTGTGATTTTCTGACTGAAAGTGTCTGATCTCAGTCTGTCTCAATTCACTGATGCCTAAGATATCAATTTGTAGCTGTTTCATTTCATCTTTCACTTTGTTGAGCATTCATGCTTCTTACTTCTGTGATCCTACTTGTAATTCTATCTATGCAGCTTTGGCGTTTCTTTCCCCATATGCCACTATCAGCAAGTAGACATCCTGAAGGCTTTAATCTAGATACATCATAAACACCATTAGTACTCTGATAGATCCGTGTTTCTTCCTCAGTAACATGTCAAGCGCCATCCAACTGAGAGACCCATCATCTGGCACTATATCATCAGTCATTTTATATTTTCCGTTCATATGGTTTTCTTGGTAAAATATAAGAATGGGTTACCATTGCCTTCTCCCATGCAGTATAAGTTAATCCTTTTGCCATTGTTACTAAAGTGGTCATCTGCCTCCAGAATCTTTCTATGTTGCTGTTGCCCTGGATAAGTTTTTGTGCACTTTTGCTGGGCACCTGGAATGAATTTACATGGGAATATATACTCTTGGCATACACACCCAATGTTCTTCATGCATTCCTTACCGCCGCCCCTGTTATGATGAGGTAGTGCAGCAGGACGTAGGGAGATGGAATTAGTGGCTACTCTGAAAAATATTCTTATGTCTGTTTAGAGTGGATATATTTAACATGCTGTACAGTCATACCTCTAGACTTCCAGTGTGCAAACAATAGTCATTTATTAACCATGATAAATCTTGGCAATTAGTTGAGATAATTTCTTGCTATTTGATTAGAGTAACTTTTAACTTTAGTTGGAATTGAATTGAGATTTATTTTTTCCTTCAAATGCAATCATGACTGAATCAGATATAAAGCAGATTAGGCAGATATGGCTGTAAGAAGAGACAGAAGAAAGAACTAATGTTTGATTGAATTACTTTTTTATTCAGTAATGTTAGTTGAAACTTAAATAGTATTGTTGCACTTTTTTCCAGATGGATTTTTTAAAAGGATAATTCTGCATTTCAAAATTAAGTAACAAAATGAAAATAGAGTTGTCCTTTCATTATCATGAACAGAGAAAATGTGTTCTGGTTATTTTGATGGGTGCACTCATTTTATTTATTTAAATATACCCATATTCCATATATATTTGACCTGCTGATTAACCAAATGAAAGTGATTTAAAACAAGAGATTGGAAGAGTGACCAAAATTGTGGACAGAATTGGAGAAAGGCAACCCAAGCAATGTATTATAAGTTTCCACTTATATTAATAGAGTTTGATTATTTATAAACTATTGTAAACTAAATTTATAACATCAACATAATTGCAATGTAAGTATTAATACGTACATTGGAAAAAGATAACAAAAGCTTAGAAAATGGACATTGCAATACTTGGAGACAACAGAATAAAAGATAAACAACTGGAGAAAAATGCAAAGACCTGCAAATAGAAGTAGAATACCTGTGACAAACGAAAGCAAAGATAGTACCGATAGTAATAGGTACCTTGGGTGTAATCCTAAAACATCTGCAGCACTGCCCTAGACAAACCCGGTGTGTAATCTGCAGGTCCTCCTGCACTCACAATTCCTGCTCAAGGAGCAAGTGGCAGTTGTGACCAGGAGAGCCTTTGCTCAGTTTCAGGTTGTGTGTCACTTACATCCTTTCCTGGATGGAGAAGCTCTCTTTTCAATCTATCATGCCTTGGTAATTTCCCAGATGGATTACTGCAATGTGCTTTACATGGGGCTACTCTTGAACAGTATTTGGAAACTGCAACTGGTGCAGAATGCAGCACTGCAAATGTGTTGGACATCTCTAGGATAGTGCATTTAACACCTCTGCTATGTGAGTTGCATTGGGTGCCAGTTTGCTTCCAAGTCCAATTCAAGGTGTTGGTGATTACCTTTAAAGCCCACTCAGGTCAATGGACCAGTATACCTGAGAAACTGTCTTGTCCCAATTACATCTATTTGTCCCATCCAGTCAAGCAGGCGGGCATGCTATTTATCCCATCAGTCAAGGAGTTTCAACTGGCGGGATCTAGGAGAAGGGGCTTCTCACCTGCTGCCCTGCCCTATGGAACATCTCACTTCCAGAGGTGAGGTGAACCCTCACTCTTCTTTCTGTTCTTTAACATAAGAGTATTTAGACCTCACTTTTCCAGTTAGCATGGAGGTCTAAAAGTATAATGCTCTGGGGATGGCTGGTGCCCTGAGGATACTCCCACTGCCTTGTTAACTTCCTAGTCTTTTTAACCTGATTTATCTTCATTTGTAGGTTTTGACCTGTTTTTAACTCTGTTTTTAAGCTAAACTTTTATTTATTATTTATGAATAATGAATAAAATAATACTGTATATGATTCGATTATGCTATTGTAAACTGCTCAGAGTCACTAAGTTGAGATGGGTAGTGTAGAAATTTAATAAATTTTAATAAAATAAAATAAATGCTAAGAGCAAATAAAAAAGATGAGCTGTAAAATCTTCAGGATGGTAACATTTAACCACCATGTTGTGTTTCTATTTCTTCCCTACTCAGTGCTCATCTTCTAATTGTAGACTTTGTTCTTCTCCTTCCCCAGACAGTTGCTCAGCAGAACCTTTCAACATGAACAGTACTGACAATATAATTGGTGGCATTTGTGCAATATGCGGGGACCGAGCAACTGGCAAGCATTATGGTGCCTCTAGTTGTGATGGATGCAAAGGTTTCTTCCGACGCAGCATACGAAAGAGCCATATTTACAGCTGCAGGTAACAGCAATATAACTGCTAAGAACTTCTTATTTCTTTGTGTTATGTTGAGATATTTTTATTCTATTTTTCCTCCAAACCCAGAATTCAGCATATGGTGAAGACAAAAGTAATATTGGAAGTGAAGGCACAATAACACAGTTGTATACAAAAGGTACCAACCTCAGTCCCTGACATCCATAATTAAAAATATTTGATTTGGAAGCTCATACAAAAAGAATACAAATTCTAACTTAAAATCTGAAATTAAGCCATTGTTACTAAAAATGGTAAAGCCAAGAGAGCTTCAGAGCCTTTCGGGAAACTTTCTAGAGTAGTTCTGGCCTTCATCAGACATATCTTGGAATAATTATAGAAAGTGGGCACAAAAATAATTGCATAGCTAGATGTTCTATGCCAGGGATGTCAAACTCATGTTGTCACGGCATCACCACATGACGTACTGGGACTTTTTCCCCCTTTGCTAAACCGGGCGGAGGCGTGGCCAGCACGTGACGCATCCGGCCCATGGGCCAGGAGTTTGACAGCCCTGCTCTATGCCATGACATATCTGATGACAGTATTTGGACCATATCAGGCCCAAGCAACCAGAACCACTCATAAACAATTTTATTGACTTCTCCCTATGTTACAAGAATCTTCTCAGATTGCTTGCCTTCTTGAGAGAATGAAAAGGTAAGGCTTCCTGGATCTTGGGTGAGGTCAAGCTTTTGTCACGTGCTGCTGCTCAATGTTTCCAAATTAGGTCCTTGCTTGACCGTTCCTTCAAGCCTAGCTGGCAGGTTCCTAACAGAGAATGAATGGATAGTGTTGCATAGAATATGCAAAGTGTTGCATAGAACATTGAAAAATAAATAAGGTAATCATATCATCTGAAGTATTGAGTCTTTGAAAGTCAACTAGCACTTTGAACTAAGCCTCAAAATATGCTGGTTGTCAAACAAGTTTGTCATATTGGTGTAATAAATTTTAATGTATTAATTATATTTCCTGCTTTTCCATTGCAAAGAATGCTCAAGGGCATCCCACATAAAGCACATTGCAGTAATTATCTCATGATAACCAAGTCATAAATGTCAAAGTCCAGTCGAAGAGCCATAAGTGAAAAAGTAGTCAAAACTGGTAAAAGGCATTGCTAATATATATACATCCAAAAGAAGTATTGACTTGAAGATCACTTTAAAGTTCATTTAGCAAAACCATAACATTGTCTAAGATACATTATATGGATTGTGTTTGGTGCTTACTGAAGGATTTAAAATGTGATTAAACTGGAAAAAAAGATTAGCAAAGATCTCCATGGATTTGTACCATAGAGGACACATAGAATTTATGTCTTTAACTTCACTCACTCTCACATACACACACACACACAGAGTACACACACATTTGGGTAAAAACAGATTGGGAAAGGCTCAACAGTAGCTATTCTGAGCTAGTGAATTCTGAGAAGTGAAATCAAGAAAACTGGAGTGGAGTGGAGAAAGCCTTCTTAAACACTGTGTGTTGGACTGCATACTAGTTAGTGTTTAAAAAGTCACTGATGCACTGAAGGAGCATTAACTTCTGGCTTTTCATCTTTGCTTCATTCTATTTTTTAATGCAGGAGAAATTTAATTCTGAGTAGATATTAGCAGAGGAAATTTGAATTACCTTCTCTAGCAGAATAGAATAATTGAGTTACAATAGAATAACTGAGTTGGAAGGAACCTTGGAGGTCTTCTAGTCCAACCCCCTGCTTAGGCAGGAAACCCTATACCATTTCAAACAAATGGTTGTCCAATTTTTTCTTAAAAACTTCCAGTGTTGGAAGTTGTGATCATTCACAACTTCTGGAGGCAAGTCATTCCACTGATTAGTTGTTCTAACTGTCAGGAAATGTCTTCTTAGTTCTAGGTTGCTTCTCTCCTTGATTAGTTTCTGCCCATTGCTTCTTTTCCTGCCCTCAGGTGCTTTGAGAATAGCTTGACTCCCTCTTCTTTGTGGTAACCGCTGAGATATGTTAATGTTAAACTCCATTCCATTTTTTCCCCAAGTAGCACTAAATGTAGATTTTGATCTTCAGAAATTACTCCTCTACCAGCTTTCACTACTTCTCGTTGCCTTACTGTGAGTCCCTTGTTTTATTTTTTAGTTCTCCTATCTCTGTTATTTTTCTTTTTCCTCAAGTATGACTAGATCTGTGCTACAAAGTGCCCTCTGGCATTTTGTTTTATCTTTTCCTCCTTTTTTGAGAAGGTTGACTAGGATTGCTGCTGAGGTTAAAAAGTACTTTCCTTTCCACTATTACTATTGTAGATTCAGGTCTCCTTTTCAAGATGTTTTGTTATCTTGAGATTGTGGCTCAAGTAATCACAATTTGTATGTGTTTCTGTGGGAAATAGTCAGTCTTTTGCACACATGCTTTTGGATTTCATTTATGGTGAATCAAGGATTATGTATGTGCCTAGTTCTACTGGCTCATTTAAAACACAGTAGCTCATCTCTTTATACCACTCCTTGCTCAAAATGATGCTCTAATGGTATTCAGTAGGTAAGCTCCATCTCACTCTCTCTCTAATCAGGATATCTTCCTGTCTCTTTTATTATTTAAAGAAACTGCATTGCTTTTCCCCATTGTTCTTACACGAGTTTATAACAGTGTCCTGGTATGAAATAATGATGCAGGGACAGGCAGCCTCAGTGTGTCTCAGGCTTGAAATATTTCTTAATTCTGATGAGAGTCTCACTGATAGATTAATTCATTAATTTGTTAAAAGATATATTTATCAATTGCTATTAATAAAGATAAATGGATCTTTTCTGATCAAAGACAGCATCTCTTGAATCTAAATCGGGGTACACATAATATGCAGAAACGATGCTTTAATCTTTTGAGTGACTATTTTATAGAAGCATCGTTTTGACCACTTGGAAACTAACAGCTAAAGCCGATAAGCCTTTATTCTGATCTAACAGGACTCATTTCTTTTGTTTTTTGCTCCTGATCATATTCAACAGCAGGAACGGATCAAAGGGAGACCAAAAGAGTTATCCTAACCATTCGTGAAACCGAGAGCAGAATTTATATGCCTTGCTTTCAGTAGATGATGAATAACCTAATGGGATTTTACTTGCCCATCAGAAGGAATTATTCCTGTTAGAAGAATGGCAAAGAGAAATGTTTCAAGTCTGATTAAAGAAAAAATACTGGTGAAGGTTGAGAGTCAAAGACATTGTTTTGACAGTGCCCATTAATTGTTTCACTTGTGCTAATCAGGATCGTCCTGTACTTGTACTCTAATATATTTACCCTTGATTCTGTCCAACAGATTTAGCCGGCAATGTATTGTTGATAAGGACAAGAGAAATCAGTGCAGATACTGTCGCTTAAAAAAGTGCTTTCGTGCTGGGATGAAGAAGGAAGGTAATTAAAAAAAAATTAGCAGGAAACAAAATATGTATGAATATGTACTAGATATATCTTAGCTTGAAAGGAGGTGTTTTTTTTAAAAAAATAGAAGTTTAAATATATCTTTTATACATTGCATTGTTATGCAATTTTTGTTAAAAATGCTAAAAATTGGTGTGGTAATTTCAAACATATCTAAACATACATAGTTCAGTGGTATCATAAGACAAAAATGCATTTCTCTAAGCTTTGTAAAAATAAGTAGTAGTGCAGTGGCACCTATTGTGACTTTATAGATTCAATGCTGGATTTAGATAGAAGACTTGAATTAACAGAGCCTCAGCAAATATCCTTTTAGATGAATTTTAGTGTGGCATTTCTTTTGGCCTCAGTTTTTCACATATAAATTGAGAAAAGTAATGATAATTTATCAGCAATGGTATGGATTATGGTATATTATTATTAATAATATTATTACTTCCTTATAAAACATATTGGTTGTTAATACTTGCATAAATTATACAAGATCTAAAGAATGATTGATGGAATTAGATGTGAATAGTAAAACTATGCGTTGAAAATCTTGCCATCTCATACATGGAAGAGAACTATGTGGTTTGGTAGTACTATCGATAGTAGTAAATATTGCACTTAGATAAGTAAAATATGTGTTTTACTGGATTATGAGCCACAGTGGCACAGTGGTTCGAATTCAGTACTGCAGGCTACTTCTGCTGACTGCCGGTTGCCTGCAATTTGGCAGTTCAAATTTCACCAGGTTCAAGGTTGACTCAGCCTTCCATCTTTCTGAAGTGGGTAAAATGAGGACCCAAATTGTTGGGGGCAATATGCTGACTCTGTAAACTGCTCAGAGAGGGCTGTAAACAGAGTGGGTTCCTACAGGTGCGGTCCACTCTATAGCACCGGTAGCGGCCCGCTGGTGATGTCACAGTACCAGTGCGGTCGGTTACCAGTGCCTGGGCGCTGCCATTTTTTTAAAAAAAAAAATTAAATTATTTTTACATGTTTCTTCTGCGCATGCCCAGAAGCCGAGCTTCTGGCACTGCGCATGCGCTGCCTTCCTACCCCACAGTGAGTCCAAGCAGGGGAGGATGGCTGAGTGAGCGTGTGAGACGCTGAAAGAACGGGTGGCAGGAGCTTTCTCCATTCCCCTCCCTTCAGCAGTCCGAGAAGGCACGAATGCGCGGTGATGATCCTAGGCATTTTGCTCTTTCGAGGCTTCTCGAGCTGCTGAGGGGAGGGGGAATGGCGGCAGGACCTATCTCAGTTCCCCTCCCTTCAGCAGTCCGAGAAGCCACGAACGTGCGGTGATGATCCCAGGCATTTTCGCACGTTCAGGGCTTCTTGAGCTGCTGAGGGAAGGGGGAACATTCACCCAGTCACATGGCTGGCAAGCCACACCCTCAAAATAAGCCACGCCCACAGAGTGGTAGTAAAAAAATTAGGAACCCGCCCTTGGCTGTAAAGCACTGTAAAGTGGTATATAAGTCTAAGTGCTATTGTTATTCTCTTTTTATTTTAGCATATAGAATTCAAAGTAGGATTATGTGGTTCAAAATTGAAATCTATGACCATAGAGTGGATCACTGGGGTCAGAGGCTTAGTCCTCAGGCTAATCATATTTCTGAGTATCTATTGTACTTCGATGTTTTCTCCTAAAAATGAATGGCTGAATGAGGAAAAGTACACAACAAGGTATTAAAGAGCATTGTGCAACAGATCTTGCTGTAGACTCATCTCAGTGTCTCTTCACAGAGGCACGCGAAAAGATAATTGCTAACAGTTTATCCTACTCTAGGAAAAACAATCCACAGTGGATGGATGGAAATTTCTTATTTTCTAAAATATAAAGGGAGAGATTTCTTCCATGTTTGTTTCATGTCTGTATAGACTGATGTTCTTATAGCAGTATCAGACATTTTGAAGATCACAGTTTTTCTCTCTGGAGTTTACCTTCTGCCCATGCAACATTACAGGATTATCTGGTCATTTCAGAGATTAATAGCATAGTAGAAATCTCTCTGCCAAGAATCTGATGATGTCAGGCACAAAACATCAGGACCACATGTAAAGTTCCAATTAAAGTGATTTATTACTAATCATGCCTATTTGCAAGAATTTATTCAACTAAGTTGTAGCACTGTCTTGGCATTAGATAAGGGTCAAAGGACTTCAAGAGGGGTTGGACATAGTCCATTTGTGGCTATGTAGAGACTGTAGGCTGATCCTTCCTTTGACTCTGCCCCAGGTTCTGCCACTCTTCTTACAGATGATGTTGTTAGTGTGCCAGGATCTTTAAAGAAATCTATACATGATTTCTTGATCGCCCAATTACTTTTGAAAAATAATAATGACTCATCCTCTATTTTCACCTACTCTGCAAATATTTCTGTGGGTTTTTTTAAATTTTCAGAAAAATCACTTGAGGTATTATTGTGCAAACTATCCATTTTGATATTGAAGAACAATTTAGGTTTGACAATTCATTGCATGCTAAATGTCTCTTTTCTCCAAAAGACTTGCCTTAAAAGTAATTAAGAAGAACCTCTGAAAGTGCAACTGGGAAGACTGACAGGCAGAAAGGCTATTTAATATCACCTGAAACCCCCCCCCCCCATTCTCACCAGATTGGAGCAAATCATTAATTCAGCTGCTTTACAGCCAACGGGGAAAATATTTCATTCAGTCATTCGACTTATAAGGCCACCTCACCCATATAGCAATTCTGGGCTATGAGGCCCTTGAGCTTTTTTTCTCCCTTAATAGCAGAAGAAGCTAGAAGGGAAGTTTTGAACAACAAACAAGAGGAAACTGGTTCAACGGTTCCTAGTTGTAGCCACAGAGCCTGTTTTTCATTAAATAAACAAACAAATAAAATTTTGGGGAGGGAAGAAAGAAATGACTATCCATGCCAGCTGCTCTTTGTATACAAGTCTAAAATTTAACCCTATTAGTAATTGAGTTGAGGAACATTTTGGATAAAGAGGAAGCTTATACATTTGCATCATAAACAAACACAAATCCCATCTGTTCTGAATTCTGTTTGGAAAAGTTACATAGTGGTTTATTTTCCAATCCAAATGAAATAGCAATGCCAAAGCCATTAGTAAAGTAAGAGTAATAACATTTAAATTTATTTTTCAATTGCCATTGACATATTCAAAATAAAAATGTTGTCAGCTCAGTTTCAGATTATTCCTAGAAAACTGTTTGGTTTACTTATTCTGAGATGGTGCATGAGAGGCAGTGAAAGGCAGCAATACTTTATTGCTTAATTTCATATAGTAAATCCTATGCTTGCTTTTTGAGAAATAAGTTCTATTTGAGTTCAAGGACTCATGCTGCCAGATACATATTCAAAATCACCTTGCCAAATGTATTTCCTCCAGATATGTTGGATCTTCATTTCCATCATCCCCAGCCGGCATATGCATTGCTGAAACATCTGTGGCACACCGTGTTGTAGAAAGGCTGAAAAATAGGACTGCAACATTATTGTTTTCTTAAAGAAGAATTTCAGATCTGTATAAAAGAAATTATCATGACAGTCTTCCAAATAGTTTCTTGACCACATTTTTGCAATCTTTATTGTTCATCAGGATCTGATGCTGTACAATGGCTATTTGAGATTTAATTATCCAAAAACTTCAGTCATAGAATGCTCTTGGTGGTTTCCTGATATTCCCATGACTCTATTGTTCTTCATCTCTTCCCTCTTCACCTATCAAAGTTCCCTACCTTTTCTGACTGAAGGTTAACTTGGAAACTTGCCTTGTATGTGATGTGAAAAAGCATACAAAATTGAAGAAATTTAAGGGAGAAAAACTTACCTGGTCATGAAGAATTATATCAGTGAACGTCTATGCTTGTCTTTCATATTCTTCCCAGATTTTCGTATTTTAACAGCACTTCATGCTACAAATATGATTTCATGAAACACACACACATACAACAACACTTTCAAGATGAATGGTGTGCAAGCGAAGTATTTATTACTGGGAAACTTTTCAGTTTTTTAAAAAATTACTTTTTCCTCCCCAAACAGCCTTTCTACTTAGTTTGGCAAATCAAAACAGGTGATGATCTCTCTGGTATAATTTTATATTTAAAGCTTTTAACTGTGTTTTGTTGTTCAGGTGCTGAGTTAAGGAATGAGAAAGATAGCATTTCTCCAGTTTAAAAAAAAAACTGGGACATCATTCTTGATTCATGTCTACATGATCATTTATCACTTAGTGTTTATCACTGTATGACATTTCTTATTATGACCTTAATAAAAGGCCCATCAGAGAATGTCCTTGGCTAAGAATCTAGTGTGTCTTCACCATAAAGTGTGTTCATTCTTCATATAAATTGTGAATACTGTATAGTAAGCCGAACACATTTTTTATTGAAGCATTGGTGCTGCTTACAACTTCTTGGATGCAGATTGCTTCAGTAAAAATCACAAATAGATAACTGGAAATACAATCACTGCTCTTACAAAATGTGATGAGGTTCTATATGAACTAAAAAGATACATTGACTGCAACTATGCTTTTCTGCCCTTGATATGCCCTTATGCATAAACTCCTCGGGGGGTGGGTGGGGGAATGTAGCCTTATTCCTTATAATGGATATTCCTTGCTGCAGTTTCAGTCTCCTTCTGTATATTCTTATATGATTATTGTCTCAAAAGTGTTTTTTAAAAAGGCAATTGGACTGGGTTTTTTTCTTTTGAGGAAGAGGAACAAACTTCATCAGTTGGTGGAGAAGGAGGGATGGAGGATAGGTATTGACAATTGAGACTGGTTGATGGGGGTGGAAGGATAGGTTCTGGCTGGATAGTGATGGTGGGAAATGGACGAATTGTATTTCTTGCAGTCAACTGGTCCATTCGTGCTCTCTGTGAGAACTCTTGAGGCCATATTTGGCCTCAGGGTGTAATTGGTTGTGGAATTTTCTTGGCACTACTGGCAAGAACTGCATTGTAGACTGGATATAGGTGGTGTTTTATCCCTCCCCCTCTGTTGAAAGAGGGCTGCTCAATGTTGACATAAATAGCCTCTTTTACACCTCTTTCAAACTAATGATCCTCTCTATCCAAAATGTGGACTTTGCTGTGTTCAAAAGTTGGCCTTTGTCTTTCAAACACAGATGGACAGCTAAATCTTGTCCTGATGGGTTTGATCTCCTATGTTGTGCCATGCACTTGTGAAGTGGCTGTTTTGTTTCACCAATGTACAGATCTGCACATGTCTCACTGCGTTGTATTGCATATATCACATTGCTTAGTTTTTGTCTAGGTATTTTATCCTTGGGGTGGACAAACCTCCTGAAATGCTATAGTGAAATACAAAAGTGCATGCTGAAGTCCACAAAATAAAATGATCCCACAGCAAAAAAAGTGAATGAAACTTATGCAAAGTCTTTCTTCTCTTTGCTGTAAAGAATCTAGAACAGAGGTTCTCAACCTGGGGGTCGTGACCCCTTTGGGGGTTGAACGATCCTTTCACGGGGGTCAGGAGACTTCGCCCGGATGCCACCATTTGGGTTGTTTTACCCTCTGCACCTGCGCAGAATGCTTTGCGCATGCGCAGAGGATAAAACAACCCAAATGGCAGCGGCGGGGCGGGGGTCACGGTGGCGGGCACGGCGGCGGGGTGGTCATGGTGGGGGTGCGGGGCGGGTTGCGGGTCACAGCATTAGGAAGGTTGAGAACCACTGATCTAGAATGTCTTCAGGAAAAGGAGTCTGATGGCCGGGAGAACTGAAAGGGAGGAAGAAATTGCCACCTTACCAGCTTTCTCTTAGGATAAATCCTGCATTATGTTTTAAATACTGAATTTAAATGTCTTTAAAATATTTTGAGAAAACCTGGATTTTGTGTAGCATTTCTAACATGTCATATGTGTTTAGTTAAGCTAGTTTGGGAAATGATGGAAAAATCTGTCTGTCATAAATGGTGAAAGTGGAAAAATTATATTGTATACTGTATAGGGAAAGTGCAATCTGTTTCTCAGACTTCTTTCAGCTCTTGGCCCATCAACATGCTTTTGTTTTTCTACATACCATGTTCTACCCGCAACCATGTAGGATTTCACAATAGTTTCTTGTAGTTATCCATCCTCCCTCCTTGAGTCAAAAAAGTTAGCCAACATACTCTTGATGTACTGAGATATTTTTTTTAGTTTTCTTGCTCTTTATTACAGTATTTCTTTTCTTTGAAAAAAAATTGGAATTTCTGCTGATACTTTTCTTTGTGTGTGTGTGTGTATGCACCAAGATACACCCACGTGACACCTCTCCTCCGCCAGCTGCATTGGTTGTCCATTAGTCTCCGGTCGCAATTTAAGGTGTTGGTTATGACCTTTAAAGCCCTATATGGCTCAGGACCTGGCTACCTGCGGGAACGCATCCTGCCACATACCTCCCTACGACAGGTTAGGTCCCACAGAGTTGGTCTCCTCCAGGTCCCATCAACCAAGCAATGCCGGGTTGGCGGGACCGCGGGGGAGAGTTTTTTCTGTGGGAGCTCCCTCTCTTTGGAACCGACTACCACCAGAGATCCGAACTATCCCCACCCTGCTGGCCTTCCAGAAAGCAGTGAAAACATGGCTTTTCAAGCAGGCAGGTTAAGACCAAGGGGAATATCTGTGGTCTTCCCATGTATGAATGTTGATACTAATTTTTTAAATTTTTATAACTGTTTTTAATTTAGTTTTATTATGTTCTTTGTTATGAATTGTTCTTCTTACATGCTGTACGCCGCCCTGAGTCCCTCGGGAGTTGGGCGGCTTATAAGAATGAGCAAAACAGAGGTGGGTTCCTGCCGGAGCTCTCCAGTATACAGCTCCGGCAGGGAGCGGCGGATTCCGGAGCCCTCTCTGTCGGTCAACCCGGCACGTCGCCATTTTTTCCCCATGATTTTTGGGCGATTTTGCTTCTGCGCATGTGTGGAAGCAAAACCGCGCCGAAATCTCACGAGCGAACGTGCGCACACGTGAGATTTCAGTGAGATTTTGCCTCCATGCATGCACGGAAGCAAAATTGCGCTGAAATCTCTCTCTCTCGCGCGCGCCCCCTCATAAGATTTTCGCACAGAAGCAAAATCACGTGAGGGGCGCACGTGCATAGCGAGTGCGCACCCCCCGAAGTGTGGAGATGCGCGCGCATGGCTCCGGCAGCAAGGTAAGTGAGCAACCCGCCCCTGGAGCAAAATAAATAAATAAATAAATAAATAATGTGTTTAGGCATGCACACATGAGGTAGAATACTCTAGAAATACAGATATATTGTCCATGCATCTCTAGTAGTTACATAGAAGATGTATTTCAGCAAGTACAATTTTTCATCACAGGAAATTTTTGTCTTCTGTGCCTTTATTAAAGGTGAAACAGCCCTGGTTTGCTTGTATCCAATAGTTCTATATTGATTATGTAAGGGCCAAAATTCTTAAACTATCCTATCAGTTTGATGACCTATAAAACCACAGGGCTAGACTTGTTAAATGTTATAGAAGACAGAAAAAGAATGTTTACTGGCTATTTAATATTTCAGTCTATGTTTCAGTGTTCTATGACTTCTATGTGCAAATATCTTGGAGTTTTATGATAAAAAAATATTTACATGATCCATTCAACATTAAACTTGGATTATAAAGAAGAACCAAAATGAATGAATCAGCATTATGATAGCCATACAAAAATAGCTTTAAAATTTTCAATTGAAAACACCGAGAAATATCCATTAGAGTAAATACTCTTAAATGGTGAAAACAAAGAGCTAGGTTAATTATCATTGGAATTAAAAACAAAAAAAGGTAAAGGAGTCATTGCTGACGATAGGGGGTGGAGCTCATCTCTGTTTCAAGGCCATTGAGCCAGCGCTGTCTGAAGACATGTCTTCAGATATGTCTTCAGACAGCGCTGGCTCAATGGCCTTGAAACGGAGATGAGCTCCACCCCCTATCGTCAGCAATGACTCCTTTACTTTTTTTGTTTTTAATTCCAATGATAATTAATCTAGCTCTTTGTTTTCAACATGTAGCTAGCATGAAGTCATGGAGCGCTGTTACTTTCCCACCAAAGTGGTACTTATTTATCTACTTGCATTTACATGCTTTCAAACTGCTAGGTTGGCAGGAGGTGGGGCGAGGATGGGAAGTGTCGCGTGGCACTTGGGTCTTGAACCCGAGCTGCCAGATTTCCAGCTGACAAGCCCAGCGTCTTAACTGCTGAGCTACCATGCCATCTTTTATTGGAATATAATTAGGTGCTACAACTAAATTATCTCATGTCCCAACAAGTGTATTTCTGTTTGCAGATAGGCAATATCAGACATTCCTTAGAACCATGAATACAGATAAAAGCAAATCCTGGGCAGTGTCTCATTTCCCTGGGGCCTTATGGCATTGGTAACGTGTGTGTGTGTGTGTGTGTGTGTTTGTGTGTGTGTGTGTGTGTGTGTGTGTGTGTGTGTGTGTGTGTGTGTGTAACTGTGTATGTATTTAAAAATTTGCTTTTTAAGTGCAGGAATGGTTTCTTTGGTTCTCCTCAAGAATTCAAATGCTGAGACAGAAAATATAAAAAGTATTGGGTGGTGAAGAATTTATTTTCCTCCAGCCTGAAAAAGTGTGGATAGAGAATATTTAAATCTATTGTAGGAGAAAATGATCCATTTTAGTGCACAAGTATTGGAAGTTTAAATGTCTCTAAATAAGCTATGATATGATTGACTGCTTCCCCAACATATTCTACAAATAATTTGCTTCCTTGTGAATTACATTCCTCTGAAATCTCTATTCTGAGTTGACATAATTACCTTAAAATATTTTTTTAAAATCACCCTCCCATTCAAATCTTTTAACCAGTTGATTAATTAAAAGGGAGTAATTGTTAATTTTGTCACTAATGCAATGCACAATCACTGTGCCTTTCATTTCTTCATCAACGTATTTGTCAACTTATTTCAATCTTTTTAAATCAGTATGAATCATCAGCCACTAACAAAAATTAGCTTCATTTGTGTGTTTTCTGTGCATGTCACTTCGGGTGTGTGTGTGTGTGTGTGTGTGTGTGTGTGTGTGTCCGTGCGCATGCCTCCTATTCTTCTAGAAACTATATGGACAAGTCCTTGCAGTTTTCTTGGCATGCACTCATATACAGAGGCACACCCTGTTTTTTTAAAGTGTGCATGCGCATGTGCATGCACGCACATGTACACACACAGAGAACACAGCTTCCTGTTCAGATAGTGTTTGCTCTAAGTAGAAATTAGTAATTTAGGAACAATATATAGATTACAATTTGCCAAGATAAACAATTAAAACACAGGTGTCATTCTTCTCTATGGCAAAGTATGGATAAGACGATCCTTAAATTTATATAACTGTGGAATACCACTTTGAAACATAATTCAATGCAATTCTTTGCATGCAACCAAATATGAATACCTTATGTTTTCTTGTTCTTCCACTCCTCCTCCTCCTCCAGCTGTTCAAAATGAACGGGACCGAATAAGTACCAGACGAAGCACCTCTGATGGCAGTGCTCCTCCTTCTATTAACACACTGTCCCAGGCTGAAGTACTTTCTCGTCAGGTATAGTAATCTACCATCAGTGCCTAAAGAGTCACCTCAATCTCTTGAATACTCTCAGAGTCCATTATTTATAACCATATCTATTCTTTTTGCATTCGTAATAACGAAATAAGGCAAGAAGGCTCTCCGAAGAGAATTCTAATTTTATTCGGCTTATTTTGTAATATCATTCAATGCACTTTTCACATTCAAAATAGTTAACTGAATGATTCAGGTGAGAAGGATACCATTATTGCCATCGGGTATAATCTGTAAGGAGTCCTTATGAAATGTTTCTCCAACCACTTGGAGTATGCCTGAAGAAGTCAGAGGAAGGTCAAGGACTGCAAGATCTACTCTAAATACTTTTGCTCTATTGGTGAAAACTATATTACCATAAAAGTAACATGATGTGATATAATATACAAACACTTACTATATAATACATAAACATAATATTGCAGGAGATAAAATACTTCTACTTATGTTTCCTTCTTCTTACTCTTTTTCTTTGTGCCTGAACCAACAGAAATTTATCACATCTTCTTTCTAAAACATTTTGTTTTCCTTGAAATTGCTTTAGCTTTGACTCCCAACTCATCAGGTTTTTTTTCTTCTTCTACAATCTTTTAGCTGTTTCTGAACAGTTGTTTCTATTGTACTGCATATGAACAAGATGGGTATCTGTCAAGCCTCCCTAACCAAGAAACAGCAGTGGGTTGCTCCAGGTTCAGACCGGTTCTTAGAACCAGTAGCGCGGGTGGTGGGAGGCTCGGCCCACCTGCCTGGGACGCTTTTGCGCATGCGCACTAGTGTCGCATGCGTGAACCGGTAGTAAAGGGTTTTAGAAAGACACACAAATTTGCTTCTAAGCACTTTCCTTTATTGTTCCATATCTATAGTCAGAAATCTTAACCCAACTAAAGTAAACTACTTGCATCATTAAAGATATACTCTGAGGACGTCGAAGGAAGAGCTGATTTAACCCTCTTCCTTCCTCCCAACCAAACAATCTAAACTTTGTTGTCTCTTATTTCTTCTCTTCCCCTTTGGAATCTGGAGGACATTTTGCCACAGTATCATGTGTGCAGCTGCAGATATTCTTGGAGTATCTGTCTTAAAAAAAATCACCCTAAAGGATGACTCTCTATTGAAACAGAATTAATATGTAGGCCTGATCTTTGACCCTATTACGCACTTTTTGTGAGGTGATCGTAATTTTGAACCATCATTAAACAAGTAGTTGTAAGATAAGGACTACCTTTATTTTTTTATGATTAATGGTAATTGTTAACTATTTATTTTATTTTATTTTATATTTCTGTTTTAGAATTGATTGATTGGAGGATTTTATAAATTTATCAAAAAGTAGA
This sequence comes from Diadophis punctatus similis, assembly GCA_023053685.1. Classification (NCBI taxonomy): domain Eukaryota; kingdom Metazoa; phylum Chordata; class Lepidosauria; order Squamata; family Dipsadidae; genus Diadophis; species Diadophis punctatus. The sequence goes on from JALIGW010000003.1 coordinate 172,158,212, forward strand.
TATAATATTACTCAACCTTTATCTGTATCTTCAACCTTTATCTTCTTTCTATTTTTTTACATTCTTTACCCTTATAGTTGTAAGTCCTCGACTTACAACTATTTAATGAATATTTTATATTATTCTAATTTATTATTTTTAAGATTGTGTTTAATAATGAACAAGTAATTTAAGATGTAATATATGGAGAATGGAATGGAAGCATATTAAATAATACATATATGAGTTTTGAATAGAATTTCTGAATCTACTCAGAAATAGAAAGTAAATAAAATAGAATTTCTGAATCTTGAATAATACATATTTAACTTATTTAACTTAGTTTATATCTACATTTATAAATGGTAACTATTATCATGACTGGTATAGCCTTTTGAATCTTTAACTGATTTGAGTCTTTGTGTCATCCAGATTCCTCTTTCAAGTTTAAATGTTGGCACTACTGACATCAGTGTTAAGAAAATTGCGGGTATTAGTGATATTTCTGAATCTATGAAGCAACAGCTCTTGGTTCTTGTAGAATGGGCAAAATATATTCCAGCTTTCTGTGAACTACGGCTGGATGACCAGGTAAGAAATAACTAAAGTACCTGTTTTAGATGCTTTCTCTCAGTTTGGGAAGAATATCATTCTATGTTTTAAAATTAAACTAAGGTTCTTTAAGTTTATATTCATGCAGAACAGGGGTGGGTTCTAACTAACCTCGCTGCCGGTTCACTTCTCTCTGTGCTGTGTGGCTACGCGTGTGCTTTGCGCACGTGTATGCGCTGTGGCAAAAAATAACCCCCCCCCAAAGCTGAAAACAAGATGGTGATGCATACGCAGTGCCGGAAACTCAGCTTCTGAGCATGCGCAGAATTAAAAAAACTGGGAAAAAAATCCCAAAAATATTTTTTAAAAAGATGGCGGCCTCCACGGACCGGCACTGACTGATCCGGTTCTGTGACATCATCAGCGGGTTGGTACCGGTTCAGGCGAACTGGTCCAAACCGGGAGGAACCTACCTCTGATGCAGAACTGGTTATGGAATCTGAGAAATAAGTTTGGTGGGATTCAGCCCTGGGGAAATGTCAACCAGGATTAGAGATGTGAAGGCCTGGAAAAAAACTGGAAAAATTTGGAAAAACTTTTTTTTTCATTTTTTTCCTGAAGGCTTTTTTGTTTTTTCCCCAAAAAATTGGAAAAAAAGAAAAAAGAAAAAAAAACCATTGTGGACTATTTTATTTTAACATGATGAATGAAATATTTTAAGACAGGGTGTTCAAATATTTTCCAAATCATTTCTAAAAAAAATGTATGATATCAGATTATTCTAATTTCTGTGCACTGAGTGAGGACAAGCAAGTCCTAGGTAACAAACTGAACCCTCCAATGCAAGAACAGTATGCATTTCTTCCTTTAGGAGGTGCTGCTATTGTAACAAGAAAAAGGATTCAGTTTTGCTTTTGCATGTTAGTGGGTGTGTTTGGTTTGGTTTGTTCTGTCCTCTTCACTAGGCCTCAAAAGCATTGGAAGAAAATACAGAGCAACAAAAAGGACCTGAAAGTAAACTAGTAAGCAGTTCAGGAGATTGTTGCTCCATTTGTTACAAATAAATATTATAAAAAAGTAAATTCTGTTTGTGATAATTGTTTGGCTACACTATATTTTTAGTATGCTAGTTGTGATAATTTTATGCCAAGTCAAATTGTTCATAGTCATATTTTATGTTCCTAAAGTAACAGAATGACTTTCAATCTTAAAAAGACAAAAAAGTGCTAATGTAGCATTTTTTTCAATTTTTCCAAAAATTTCCGTTTCCCCCCTGAAAAAACCAGAAAAAAACTGGGTTTTTTCCCGAGTTTCAAAATTTCCGGAAATTTTACATCTCTAACCAGGATCAGGTTCCAAAATTTCCTGCAACATAAGATGGAGCCAATATATTTACCCAAGCCTTCAGTAGAAAGTCAAGGCAAAATATGATTGCTGGAAAAAAAGTATGATTTTAGAAAATCCACTGTTGCATTGCAGGAAAAATATTTTTTTTACTTTTTGATAAGAATTTGATGACAGGAAACTGGCTTTTAAACTTGTTTTTCAGTTGAGAATATAATTTAGTACAAAAACTGCATTTGAAAAGTCTATCTTTCATTAGTTAATTGAAGTCAATTGACTGACTTCCCATACTTCAGTGAAACACCAAAATAAGGCATCATGCAGAATTCCTATTATTTTCAAACTGGGAAAGCTTCAAAGTGCTGGAAAAAATGTAATTAAAAATAATACAGCTATATCACCAACAGTCAAATTATTCTGAAAAGAAAATTAAAATTCTTAAGCATGTTGAGAATTAGAAATATCTTTTTTCATGTTCCTTTCCCCCCCATTTTATCCCCCCTTTGCCTTCTCTCTGCCATGCAGAGAAAAAAGAAAATGTATGTATGAAAAAATATACATAGTGGTAAGCCATGTGTCAAATTGGCATTTAGTTTTCACTCTATGGCAAAACCCCCAGATTATTACCTTTGCAAAGAAGGATAGGGAGCATGAGCCTAGTGTGTTCAGGAGGAATAACTACCCCAGGACTCAGGAGAGCAAGAGGGAAAAACAGTTGAATTCATGTTGGTGTGAACAAACTATTGTTCTATCTTTCATTAGTCAACTGTTGTTCATAGTTATTAACATTTGTACACCATAAATGAAGTTAACATAGAGCAAAACAATACAGAGCAAAAAAGAGATAGAGATACTAAATGTAATGCAATTTAAAATTAATTAATTAATTAATTAATAACTATTTTCTGTTTATAAAAGATAAGTTACTGTGACTATATTCAATATTTTTAATTATTTCCTCTTCTGGTCCAAGGTTATTTAGACTGCTACCTTATGTTCATGTAGCCATGAATAAACTATGTGGCCATGAATAAACTTCAGAATAAACTACTTATTCATGTAGTCATGAATAAACTTCTCAAAAGGCAAATGTACAGTATGGATACATTCTATTGGTTTTAAAGGTCAGGAATGATTAAAACACAGTATATTTATTAATTAAACTTATATGCCACCCATCTCTCTGTCAAGAGCAATTCTGGGTGCCTCACAATACATATCCACTCCCTGCTTCATTAGACAGGAAGAAAATGGCTATTTGTGATGAGTTTGGGAAATCTCAGTTTGGGGGGGGGGCATATCCAAGATTTTATGGGCTTCAAGAGGTTGTATGAATCTAGCTATCATTAGATCAGCTATCCACAATTAAGCAAGGTATTGCTTAAGGTAATATGAATTCAATGTCATTGCCTGATTTTCATGATATATTTAGGTATCAAAAATGTTCAGGAAACAAATTATCAGGAAAATGAATTCTTTAAAAGAAAAGATAAATTTTCAAATATATTTTTGAAACGAAGCCTCACTTCTTCAACATTTTTTTCTGGGAAAGAAGAAGACTTTAAGCATAATAGGAACTGCTATATGCCTGATTATCCTAATTCAGTTCAGATTTCCTTTAATGTTCTGTTTTAATATTTTATGTACATTTTGTACTGATGTTTTATCTGCTGTTTTTTTTTTTATATCCAAGGTTGCCCTGTTAAGAGCGCATGCTGGAGAACATCTTTTACTTGGAGCAGCAAAAAGGTCTATGGCTTACAAAGACATCATTCTTTTAGGTTAGGTTATATTTATTTTGGCTTTTTATCAATAAAAGCCTAACTATGTTTACTGAAAAGTATGCACAGGCCTTCAGTTTGGAGTGTTTTAATTTGTATCCATAATTAACAGTACATAACAAAACAGGGTTTTTCACTAAATCCTGAGGCAGGACTGTTCTTCTGAATAAAAATAAGAATTCTCCTTACTTTAAAAAGTGAATCAGAGTTTACTATTGCTACCATACACTATCCATTTTATTTTGCAGATGAAGTAGTTAATGTTGTTGTTATTGTTGTTATAATTACTCCAAAAGACATTTTACTTAGAGAAAAACACCTAAAATAGTACTGCTTCTGGACCTGTTTGCCTTTTCTACAAGCATGACCCTTGAAATGGGGGATTTATTTCTCCTCATGATTGGCAGAAGAAAACATTTGGCTCATTTCCAAATCCATTGCATATGGTTTGCATAACCTTTGCCTTATTCCTTTTCTCTGCTATTGGACATATTCCTTGGAGATAAAAATATTAATATGGCCCTGCTAGACCCTCCTGGTTCATACAGGAGCTCCCCTTCTTTACCCCCAACTTAACTGAAAGTTGAAAGGGTTTCTACCATCAGTAGGTAACGTCTTATTCTCAGCTTTGAACATATAATCACAACCTTCAGCAATTGACCACAGGCAAATGGAAAACGTAGGATTTTGTTCTTCAGAGCAGTGAAACAAATGCTTTTGGGAAATCTGTGACAGGACATGAATTTGCACTGTATTTGCCTTTCAGCTGTTCTATATATAGATCTACTTTATCCAGATTTGTCTTCAAAAATACACATATTTAGATGAGTGCATAATTATGAAACGAAATGATATTATATTTGTATGGTTATATAATTAAGCAGATTATTGGTGGCACATAACGTGGAAAAAAACACAATGAGGTATATTTATTCATTCAAATGTTCTGGGAGGTGGAAATGGTAATTGGCTCTGTAGTTTTAAGCTACGCATATCGTTAATAATTTTGACCTGATTTTATTTCTTAAGGTAATGATTTTGTCATCCATCGCAACAGTTCTGAAACTGAGATTAGCAGAGTAGCAAACCGGATCCTGGATGAACTCATTAAACCATTTCAGGAAATTCAGATTGATGATAATGAATATGCGTGCCTAAAGGCAATTGTATTTTTTGATCCAGGTATATTTCAGAATTTCATTTCCAAATGTAACAAAAATCGTTGCTTTCTAAGTATAAGCAGAGATATTATAGGTCATCTAGTTTGTCATTTAGGTCTTTATATGATTGGGATTCACAGGATTTGATTTTAACTTATTTTGAAACATCAGCACGCTGGCTGGGAATTATCTGGACAACATCAGATTTATAATGGATATTTTAGGTTTTCAGTAAAACTTTAATCCTCGTGCCAGTTGAGAAATGAAAAGGTTTTATGACAACCCTGCCTTAGGTGTGTCACCAACTCCTAAAGAAAGGAATAACAGAAAGAGAAGGCAGCTTTGGAAACTGATGGAGAGATACATTTTGCTCTTAATACATGTGAGACCTTAGGGTTCTCTTCCTTGGCTGGCCTTGAGAGCTTACCTGTTGCCAGATTTTCTCTGAGTAACATATTTATAGCCCTGGATTGTTCAAGATAAATTCTTTAGATTCAGGGTTCATCCTGCTGGTATTCTAGGCAGGTGCAGACCGATCGTATATGTGTGTGTGTGTGTGTGTGTTTGTTTATTTATATTTCACCTTTATTATTTTTTTATAAACAACTCGAGGCAACATACATATTCAATGTTCATTTATTTGTTTCCTTCTATCATCTGCAGCTTCACTCCAGAAAGTGTCAGAGCTTTTTCCACAACAACATGGCTTAATATTTTCTGTGACAGAAATAATACTAAAAATCTTAAATTAGGAAAGTGCTTCTAAGTATGTGCAAGGTTTTTTTTCTTTGCTCTTTGCAATCACATGTTATCCTATTAGGACAAAATGATTTCTTTCCCAACATAAACATTGCTGAGTTTATGCAATCTAACTTTTTTAATCAACAGATTCTGTATGTTGCCAGCACAGAGACTAGGATAACTGGGTCATTAATGCAGTGGCTATTTTTTCAGTCTTCCCTACTTACCATAAAGGAGGTTAGAGGGCTGCCATTTTCTGCCTTAAAAAAAGAAAAGAAACAAATTAAGGAAAAAAAATTGTGATGAAACTGTCAGGGCTGGTACCAGGGGCAGGTTGCTCACTTACCGATACCGGTGCGCTGTGCGCACATCTCCACGTTTCAGGTGCTCGCATGCTCGCTATGCATGTGCCCCCCTCATGCGATTTTGCTTCTGCGCATGCGCGGAAGCAAAATCTCACCGAAATCTCACAAGGGGATGCGCACACACATGAGATTTCGGCGCAATTTTGCTTCCACACATGTGTGGAAGCAAAATCTCACCGAAATCTCACGCACGTGTCCCCTCGAGAGATTTCGGCGCGATTTTGCTTCCGCGCATGCGCAGAAGCAAAAAAGCCTAAAAATTCTCACAAAAAGATGGCGACGCGCGCGATGGACCGGCGGAGACAGCACCGGAGCGGTCGCACGCAAATTGCACAATCGGCCACTCCCTACCGGAGCTACGCACTGGACAGCTCCGGTAGGAACCCACCACTGGCTGGTACAATCATGAAGTCAAGAATGGGAGATCTTTTCTCCCTTCTTCTTTCTTTCTGTTTTTTTTTACAGTTCTTTATGAGAATAATCCCCCCCAAATTAAAAATAAAAGCAGGTAACCGAGTTCTCAGTAGCCCCCCTTTTTTTCTAGGTCTCTTTGAGGCTTTATTTTTTCTTATTCAGAACATTAAATATATTAATAAACAGCTTATATGACATGGATCACTGGAAGGATTTAGTTTAGTGCAAACTGCCTGGGGTTGTTCAAGGCTAAAAAATATTGTCATCTGATTAATTGTGAAGGTTAGTTAATTTAGCAAGTTCACATGATGTGCTAACTCCCATCCAATTAAACATAGCATGGTAAACGGGTTTCTGTAATCCATTTGTAACACTTCTTCACTCGCATCTTCTTAGAGCCGGTAGACTCATTACAGGAGAGTCAGTAGAATAATTCTGAGATTCAATTAAGTTCTCCAGTTATGTGTTGTATATTTATGTAACATTTCTCTGTCATTTGAAGATGCAAAGGGACTGAGTAACCCAATGAAGATCAGGAACATGAGATTTCAAGTTCAAATGAGTTTGGAGGATTACATCAATGATCACCAATATGATTCCAGAGGTCGATTTGGAGAACTCCTGTTGCTTCTGCCTACAGTCCAGAGTATCACCTGGCAAATGATTGAGCAAATACAATTTGTAAAACTGTTTGGTATGATTAAAATTGACAGTTTACTTCAGGAAATGTTGCTTGGAGGTGAGTAAGTTGATTAAATTATGCTCATGTTTATTATGACTGGAGATAAATCATAAAAGAATTGCCGATCCTATAGTAAATAATATTATTCAGGTTGGCCAAAGGTTAGAATCAGTACAACATGGTTTATATATATAATAAGATGGGTTCTAATCTTTGTTGTGTTTAAACAACAAGTTCATTTTTATTACAGTACATAGACTTAAAATTCCTCTGAGCTTCTAAGTTTATGAACTTCTTTTTCATGAACAACACTGATCATCTGTGCTTTCACGTTTAGCTAATGGTTAGATTGCAGCTAACATATACTGATTTTCATCTTTACCTTTGTCCCTATAAATGGGATGCTAAATTTCTTTTTGATAAGAGAAGTATACTTTGGATAGTAACAACCCATTCACTTGAACTGATACTTATTTGATGACAATGTTGCAGGTACATTTAATGATGCTACTAATCTCCAATCAATTCATCCTCATCTAGCCCAGGATCCAGTTACTGGGCAAACTCTGCTTATAAGTTCAGTAACTGCTTCTGCTCATACGGAACAGATAGGTAAGTTGATTTACAATGGATCATTGGTTATAAATGTAGTTAGTTAATTAAATAATTATGCTTAATCAATTAATTAATTACTCTTACTTTTGACAGTAATCTCAAGAAATTTTCATTCCATAATTCCACACATACCCATGTCATATAGAAGGAAGAAATATTTTTTCTTCAATGCCAGTTGGTTCAGAAATTATACAGAAACAGATCTCTATTTCTGCCAAAATGTCACTGAAATTGTTATCATCCCTAGACACCTTCCAAATTCATTATTTTGCTGTGAACAGATAATTCTTACTCGCTTAGTAATTGCTTTCAACAATAACAATATGGCAGCCTTTTAGTCTGCCAAATTGTGATTTAAATGAAATAAAAAAACAATATTGTTTTATTGTCCAAATTTAATGAGATTTTGGTTTTTCCCCCCAGTTTTATTAAAAATTAATGTTTTCACATACAGTTTCAGGATTCATCAGGTGATCATTTTCATTCTAGTATTCTGTGGGATTTGAAATTCAAAATTTTGTTGCATTTTGATTATGAAATTGATATGGACATAATATATCAGACAGTAAGGCTACAAAAAGAAAATGTGATTCACAATACTTGCTGATAGTTGATAATTAGATGAAAAACAACCATAAGCTGCCAAATGTAACTGAAACTCTTGATGGAAAACAATAGAATTCACAATATATTTAGAAATTTTAAGATTACTGGACTTGGCATTACTAATTTTGCAAAAGACTACAGTGTACATTTTACTGTGATACTTCTGTTACTCTTAAGTTCTTGGCTAGATCCCAAATCATTAGAGTCAATAGAATCAGACAGTGATATTGTTTGGGTCATATCATCAAGATCATCATCATCATCATCATCATCATCATCATCATCATCATCATCATCACCACCACCACCACCATCATCATCATCATCATCATCATCATCATCATCATCATCATCATCATCATCATCAAATATCAACATAGTGTTGCAATAGATGCTGGGCAGTTATGATTATCTCATAACATAGTTAAGATATACTGGAGTGTTACTTATTATTAGGGATAGACATTATTTTTAGGCTGAGTACATTTTTCATGTCTAATCTGTTAAGGATTCTAGAAGATGAAGCATGATAGGATCTGAGTTAAAAATAGACAGATAAAACCTTTTTCTTTCTGTCCTTCCTCATTGCCCTTCTGTTTCTAAAATTCTCACTCTTACACATAGAAGAAATCTGAATAAATTTATTTTATAGGAATTTGCCATTGGTCCCAGAATTTCCTGCTTTTCATTTCTGTTTTAAGTTCGGGGGTCCTGTTGTGATTGTCATTTGCAAACCATCCAGATTGCAGGATAACTTTAGGCTTAGTGATTTGCACTAGATGGACCTTTGATTCTTTCAGTATTATTGCAGCTGACAATAGCAATAGCACTTAGACTTATATACCGCTTCATAGTGCTTTATAGCCATCTCTAAGCGGTTTACAGAGTTCAGCATGTTGCTCCCAACAATCTGGGTTCTCATTTTACCGACCTCAGAAGGATGGAAGGCTGAGTCAACCTTGAGCCTGGTGAGAATTGAACAGCTGAACTGCTGAACTAGCAGTCAGCTGAAGTAGCCTGCAGTAGCTGCTTTTAACCACTGTGCTACCTCGGCTCCTTCACTAATTCCACTAGCTAATTCCACTAGCTAATTCCACTAGCTGACCTAGTGGAATTAGCCAATAGTCAGATTACTTAATTATTGGATTCTACCTCAGTGCTCCAAACTGTGACCGGTAACAAATAAAAGTTGTGGTTATTTATAATTCAGTTCAGCCAATGCTGGTTATTGCTCCCACGCCCACTCCACACTACTAGCACAGCTTTGATTTGATTATTGATAATTTCTTTTCAAATTCTTTTCCAGCAACTCCTGAAACTCCGCTGCCTTCACCTCCACAAGGTTCTGGCCAGGAATACAAGATATCTCCAAACCAAGTTACAGTTATTTCACAGCATTCGCTTCCAAAACAAAAAACATTGTGATATTGATCAATGGTTCTTTTATATTATAAGCACTGCATTAACAATCTTGACATTGAAAAACTCAGGGTAGAGAACTTTGATCCAGATAGAATAAAAAGAGCTTTGCTTTGCTTTCGTTTGTTTGTTTTTTATAATTTTTGCTCAATGCCTGAATTGATATATTTGTGGATGTTAATATTTGAAAGCTGTGCCTTCTTTGCAATGCCTTTGAATAATCACTGAAGAGCATTAATATGTTGTCCCTTCATATCATGTGTCATCTTAACTATTAAAAATGTGTAGCAGAATGCAAATCTGATTTCAATAAAATTACCAGATAAAAATATAGAGATAATGAAAAAGCAAAGCAAGCAGTTTTAACAATTAATCTAAACCAGGGGTGTCAAATTCAAGGCCCAGGGGCCAGATCCGGCCAGCGGGGTGCTTAGATCTGGCCCGCGGGGCTGCCCTGGAAACAGCAAAGGACTGGCCTGTGTTGCCTCTGCCAGTGAAAACGGAGCTCGGGAGGGCCGCACACGGCACTCCCAAGCTCCGTTTTTGCTGGCAGAGGATTGCAGGAGGCCGTCGTAGCCAAAAACGGAGCTTGGGAGCCCATTTTTGCTGGCAGAGCATTCGGGCCACCACTGGCACCCCAACACAAGTGATGTCAAGTTGGCCACACCTGCCCTGGTCACACCCATCCTGGCCATGCCCATCCCAGCCCCCCGAGGTCAAACACAACCCTAATGCGCCCCTCCATGAAATTGAGTTTGACACCCCTGATCTAAACAGTTATTCCATTTTCTTGAATGCAGAAAGAGGTCGACTGCCAAAATGTTTCCTACAAGGATTGGCATGATGACTGTATGTATCATTAATGGACACCTTGAACATAATAATTCAGGGGTGAGGTGCTACTATAGAAAAGGCTGTGACTGCTGGTACTTGTTAACCAATGGATCCATGGAGCACTCATTCATAATTAGCAATGGGTGGAAACTAATTAAGGAGAGAAGCAACTTAGAACTAAGGAGAAATTTCCTGACAGAACAATTAATCAGTGGAACAACTTGCCTCCAGAAGTTGTAAATGCTCCAACACTGGAAGTTTTTAAGAAGAGATTGAATAACCACTTGTCTGAAATGGTGTTGGGTTGGACTAGAAGGGTTGGACTAGAAGACCTCCAAGATCCCTTCCAACTCAGTCATTCTATACTATTCTAAGTAGATGTGCAGAGACTTGTAAGCTGTTGGGAAACAAACCTTTATAACTGTTTGCCTTGTGTTTTTCTGGGAAGCTTAAATATTGAATTTCCCTGATAGTCTTATTCCACAAACTAAGCTGAACTCATGAAATTTGACTTCCAAGGCCAGCCAACACCTATCAGGTATTGATTATTTTAAATGCTGATCCCAAGGGGTAAAATGTGTCTTCCTCAATTTTAGGTCCTCTTCCAGAGGCTTGGGAGTATGAGGGTTCTGCACAATATCTTAGCTGTTTCTAACACTGCACTCTTCTGCACAGACAACTCTGTTGTTGTTCCTTGGATCTGTTGGAACCATTGCCCCATCTTAAAAATCATAGCCCTGTCTGCTCCTACACCATCAGGACCACTTTGGACTTTACTTTTCACATCCTCTCACTCCTTTGGGTCCTGTGCCTTTGGGTCCTGGCACTTCTCCATCTTCTCGTACTCCTTCTTAATGCTGGTGTCACTTGGCACTGCTACATCCATCACCACTGCTTGTTTACTACCTTGGTCCTTGTTTACTACAGGGGTGGGTTCCTACTGGTGCGCTCCGGTGCTGGTGCTCCAGTAGCAGCCCGCTGATGATGCAATTTAGGCGTGACGGCTCCAGTGCCATCTTTCCCGGTCTGTGCGCACTGCCATCTTTTTTCGGCTTGAAATGTCCTTCTGCACATGTGCGGAAGTAGAATCAGCGCTTTTTTCCTGGTTTGGATGGCTTCTCAGCTGAGTTTCAACTTGAAATTTCCTTCTGTGCATGCGTAGAAGTAGAATCGCGTGGCGGGATGTGCGCGTGTGCATGTGAAACATCACAATGCGCACCGGTAGCGAAAGGTAAGTGGAACCCGCCCCTAGTTTACTACCACAATGTCTAGTTGACTTGCGGGTACCTACCCATCTGCCTAGATCTGGAAGTATCACAGGGTCTTAGCTTTCTTACTGTCCACAATCTTCTATGGAATCGCCCATCTGGACTTAGGAAAGTCTAGTCCATACACTAGGAAGAAGCTCCAGTACACAATGTCACCTACTTGGTTGTGCTGCTCAGTATATGCTTTTCCTGCCTGCCACTTGTAGCCTGCCACTATGTGTTGAACTGTTTCTGTGGTCTCTCTATACAGTCTGCATCTTGGGTCCTATCTAGTGTGGTAGACATGGCTTGTAGGGATCTGGTGCTTAGTGACTGCTCTCATGCTTCTAAGATCACTGCCTCAGTGCTGTATTTTAGTCCAGCGCTTACCAGCCACCGATAGGATTTTCCAGTGACTGCCACCTCAGATACTTGTCGATGGTACATCCCACGCAGGGTCTTGATTTGCCATGGGGCTTCCTCTGCTTGATCTTTCTTCCATGTCCACTGCTGCCTCAGGCATTCTTTTAGCAGCTCATCTTTGGGTGCCATCTTACTGATGTATTCATGGATGTTCTGGGTTTTATCCAGGACAGTGGCTTTGATTGTTTTTTACAGACACACACACACACACACGCACACACACGCACACACACACACACACACACACACACACACACACACACACACACACACACTCTTTTATATGATGTGAGATCCTGGTCAATGACCACTATAAAGATATTGGCCCATCTGAAATTTAATGGTATTTTTAGGGATGCCAAAAAGTTTTTCACAATTCAGAAATGAAAAACTTGTTCTTTTTGAACTCTTTTGTATTATTACCTATTTTACACAAACCTTTTTAAAAAAGACTATATTGTAATTTATTGAGAAATGATTTATTTTCTAAATGTAGAATTATTTTTGTATGCCTAATTGTATAAAATCACAATGACTAGCTTTGTTTCAAATAGTATTGTGTTAAGTTGTTTGAACTATGATGTAATGTATGAGTATAGGCTTGAGTAGCCATGAAATGGTTACCGCAAATGTTTTTAGACTGACTGTTTTTCATCAATGCTCAATAAACATATATTGAAAACATATGAATGTGAAATGGGCCTTGAAGTAACTTTTTCTCCTTTGCATAATGTAAACAGTGATTTTTTTTCCAGTTGGCTGTCATAGCTGTAAGCAAAAAATGTTAAAACTTATTGAAATCAGATGAAAAACCATGTAATGGTTCTAAAGAAATCAGATGAGCTTTAATTAGGCTAGATTCTTTCCTATGCTCTACTCTGTTCACTATACCCCCACCCCTGAAATTTCTAAGAAGTGGTCTTTGAGAAGAGTTATTTTCAGATCAGAAAAGAATTTGTGATTGACAGGGTAATCTAAATGAGCTGAAATTAGGAAGGAAATTTCATGGAATATTTAGTGCTAACTACAAAGTCCTATTCACTCAATGCAGCACAGGTAGAAAGTAGAGGGACTTTTTATTCTTTTCAACACAATATGAATGTAAGGAAGAGATTAATTAAAGGAATTCAGGATTTTATTCATAAGCATGATAATTATAAAACTGAACAGAACAGGACCATATTTTATGTAGGGAGAGATGCTGGCCAAAAGAAGTTTGAAAATTGACCTTATTTATTTATTTATTTATTTATTTATTTATTTATTTATTTATTTATTTATTTATTTATTTATTTATTTATTTATTTATTTATTTATTTATTTATTTATTTATTTATATGCCGCCCAACTCCCGAAGGACTCAGGGCGGCTCTCAGCAAGAAGATATACAAATCACTATATCGATTATAAAAAATGTTAAAAAAACAGGTTAAAAACACATTTTAAATTTAAAATAATTTCAATTATCCACACACTCCTGGGCCGACCTTGCTAATTGTCGCCAAGGTCAATGGCCCCAAGCCTGATGGAAAAGCCAGGTCTTAATGGCTTTCCGGAAGGCCAGTAAGGTGGGGGTAGTGCGGATCTTGGGAGGAAGCTGATTCCAGAGAGCCTGGGCAGCCACAGAGAAGGCTCTCCCCAGGGACTGGCCAGCCGGCATTGTTTAGCTGACCGGACCTGGAGGAGACCAACTCTGTGGGATCTCACCGGTCGCTGGGAGCTGTGTGGTAGAAGGCGGTCTCAAAGATAGCCTGGTCCTAAGCCATGTAGGGCTTTAAAGGTGATAACCAACACCTTGAATTGTGTCCGGAGACCAATAGGTAGCCAGTGCAGCTTGCGGAGGATTGGTGTAGTATGGGTGTACCTGGGTGCACCCACGATAGCTCGTGCGGCTGCATTCTGGACCAACTGTAGTCTCTGAACTCTCTTCAGGGGTAGCCCCATGTAGAGCGCATTGCAATAGTCAAGCTGTGAGGTGATAAGGGCATGAGTGACTTATGAGTGATATTTATCTGTGGACTGTAGAAAAAAGATGCCAGGGGAAAAAATCCCTCCCTTTCAGAGAGGCCATTGATCCTGGGATGTTGGTGACTTCTCTTTTCTAAGCAAACCCTCCATTGTACATCTAAACCTTTATAGTTTAATTAGTCACATTTTCTGTGACTTAATTTAGTACATCTGAGATACATGACCCCATATATCTTCTGTTCCCAAGCATACCGCAATGTAAAAAAGGGGAAACAGAGACATACTTGGTGATGCACATAAAAGAAAATATGATCACATAAAAGAAAATACGATCATTTCAGTTAGAAGCTACATACTACTTTTCCTGATGGAATTAGAACACTGGAGATGCAAGAGTGACATTAGTGCTTCACTGCTCTAAAGACACCACTCCAAGTGATGGTTTTTATTCTCCAATAGAAAATTGACATCAACTGAGAAATATCAATGAAGGTGGCTTGTTCTGTAATGGTATCATGAGTGAACAGGATAGGACCTGGCAAACACTTTCCCCAATTCCTTAGGGTTTATTTATTTATTTATAAAATTTATTTGCTGCCCATCTCGCGTTCAGTAAAAGGTTTCTAATTGTATGGAGGGGGTAGAATCTAATTTTGACCCTAAATACCTGGGAAGAACTTAATTGGGTTAGTGCACTATTATATTTAACAGAAAAGTAATTATGTCACATGATGATCTTTTAATACTTCAGCGTAACTGCTGCTACTGGCTTATTTTGTGAGTTGGATCTTGATATATTTTGGTTTTGCTATTAGTTTTGGGAACCATTTTTAGTTGGAAGACTGCAGAAAATATAAATCTGAGAATTTCCTGGAGGGCTTTAGAGAATTGTAGTAAGGAAAGTGAAAGAACATCCTAACAACTAATGTATGCTCTTTTTTCATTTTGAATATTTTAAATATTATAAATTATTCTAAGTCAATCTTTCCTGGTGCCCTCCAGGTACACAAGATTCAACTCCATCTTCAGTCTAATATGCTGGTTAACACTGTGGGAATTCTAGTACAACATGGTGGAAGCACATAACATTGAGAGAAAACTGATTCAAGTTATAAATTAGGTAATGTTCCTTTCCTATAAAATTTATTTCAGCCACTGATACCAACAGTATTTTTTATTATGAAAAGTATATATCAAAATGAGAAGGGGCCTTTTAGTTTAATTAGTCACATTATCTGTGGATATCTACCTATATTACACTTGCACCTGAATAGAAACAAGATAAGAAGGAATATTAAAATGGTTACTACAGAGAACTCTAGATAATTGAAGGAAGGAAGGAAGGAAGGAAGGAAGGAAGGAAGGAAGGAAGGAAGGAAGGAAGGAAGGAAGGAAGGAAGGCATCACACTGGATCATCAGTATGATTCTTAAATTCAGCATTTTTCATAGTAGTTTCAGCTTCAATTTTTAAGTTTGAAGAATAACGTTGCATATTCCAGAAAGAAAGAAATAGATCCAAAATCTCTGGGAACTTAAAAAATAAGTACATACAAAAATATAGCAGCTGAAAATTACTCCTGTATAAAAAGTGACATAGACTGAAAAGTTAGACCAGGCTAAATAGATTCAGTACATATAGATTTCTATCAGAGTTGGAGTCAAGTCTTATTTCTCCATTTAATATTTTCCCTGGCATTTTTTATGAAATACCGGAACTTTGTGTTTCATTTTTATTTCTGATAAACATGTGGAAAATAAGATTCCTATGGCAATTTAGGGTAGAAAACAAATGTGGCTGACTGGCATTCACATAGCATACAGTAGGAGTTTGACCCTTTTTGTACCTTCACATGCCCAAATTTCAATTCTTAAACAGCATCAGACCAGTGGGAATTAGAAATCAAAATACTCTAATGTAATGTTGTACCAAGAACTCTCGTCTAAACTATAGAACTTCAAGCACATATGTGTGTTTATACATTACTGCAAATATTTAATAAAGTAGCTTTGGACCTACTGTAGAAACATGACAGTGTTTACAGTAAATAATGGTTTATATGAGCAAGGTATTGACTGGGTGGCTGTGGCTACAATTGTGAATTTTTTCACCTGCCTCCCTGAGAATAAACTAGGGCAGTAACAAATACACAATAAATGTGTAGCCACACAACTGCTGAAATGAAAGTGTGGTGAAAAGAGACCCAGTGTACTAGCAATCTTGGGCTAAATCTCGACCTAAGAAAGAAAGAGAAACTCCAAAACATTAATAACAAGAAGGTAGATATTTCAGGATCAGATATTTCAGGATCAAATTTCAAGATTATCTGGGAAAAAATATGCTTAGCCCTTTAACTTTGCATTCTGAGAAAAATGTTCAAATGGTTTTCAGAAACCCTACATTAATGAATTCACTAATAAATGTGTGGAGTTTTGGCTTATGAAGTCTCCAAAATTCAGCATATTAACCTTTTACAATCTTGATAATACCGTTAGTGAGACTTACTGTGAATTATTTTTTTCTAAATTGCACTGGTAAGGATTTGACACCCAGAAACAAACTTTGGGACTAATATATATATAAAGTATAAGATACTTGAGTGTTGTCTGTTTTTAATTTCTCCATTAAATTACTTATTGTATTTTTCGGAGCATAAGATGCATTGGAGTATAAGACGCACCATAGTTTTTGGGGAGGAAAATAGGGGGAAAATAATCTGCCTACCAGGTATTCATCTAGCTAATCCTTAGTCTGGTCAGCTTCAGCACATTAGTTTGCTGGTTTTGAGCGCAAATGCTTGCTTTTTATCCCCTGGTTGGGGATAAAAAACAGTTTCTAAAACACTTCACTTCTCTCTCTCTTCAGAGAGAGAAACAATGAGAAAAGCAGGCAAAGGGAAGATCGCTTCGCTAGCAAACCACAGAAGATCGCTTCACTCGTTAGCACCTCGTTAGGGCTGAAAAAAAGGCTCAGCTGATTGTCGGAGGGAGCAGCAATGAAAAAACAGGCAAAGGGAAGATTGCTTAGCTAGCAAAGCACGGAAGATGGTGTTAGCACCTCGTTAGCGCTGAAAAATCTTAGTAAAAACTACATTCGGAGTATAAGACGCACTCAAATTTTCAGTGTCTTTTAGGGGGGGGAAGGTGCATCTTATACTCCAAAAAATACGGTACTTGTTTGGGAATGTAGAATGTGAAGAGAGTCTAATCATAATATATTGACAGTGACTGTATTCTGTTCCCATATACATTATTTTGTTCTATCATATTTTTGGAAGCTACCTTTACTAATACATTTTTATTTAATTAAATCCCTTCTTAGAAAAAGTATATAGCTAAAATGGCAAGGTAGATCTAACTACCCTAAATGCACCCTTTAGTCCACTAATGCTGATCATGTGCTAATGCAGGGGTATCAAATTCAATTTTATTGAGGGCTGCATCAGGGTTGTATTTGACCTCAGGGTGTGGGTGGGTAGGAGTGTTTGGGGTGGGCGTGGCCAGCATGATATCACTTGTGTCGGGGGCATCTGTGGTGGCCAAGTGCTAAGGCAGAACGTCCCTCAAACCCTCCCTCACTCTCATTATAATCTTCCTCCCTCCCTCCCTCCCTCCCTCCCTCCCTCCCTCCCTCCCTTCCTTTTCTTCTTTTTCTTTCCCTCTTCATTCTCCTTTCTTCCTCCTTCCCCTCTTTCCTTATTTTTACTTCCGTGTCTCTTCCCATCTTCCCATCTTTTTCTTTGTCTTTCCTCTTTCCCTTTCTCCTTTCTGTCCCTTCTTGCATTCTCAAATGCAAAAGGGGAAACATTTCTCCTTTTGTTTTGTTTTGTTTGTTTTGCTAGCCCTCTGCTAGCGAAAATGGAGCTGGGGCGGGCTGCCCCAAGCTCCGTTTTCGCTGGCAAAAGGCTGCAGGAGGCCATTGCGGCCAAAAATGAAGCCCGGGAGGGCCACAGGTGGTCCTTCCAAGCTCCATTTTCTCTGGCAGAGGCACTGCGGGCCAGTCCTTTGCTGTTTCTAGGGCAGCCCTGTGGGTCATATCTAAGCATCGCGTGGGCCAGATCTAAGCACCCCGGGGGATGAATCCGGCCCGCCCGTGGGTCTTGAGTTTGACACCCCTGTACTAATGCAATGCAGATAAGGTTACTTTAGAAACGTATGTGATGATGTCCCAGCAACTCCTCACAAGACTCAGAGTAAATATTTGGATTTGCTGTATGTAGGCTTAACCCAATGGGTTGCAATATTGAGAGCAAGCTTTTACTAAAGAACTAAATAGGCTTGAGAACACCGATAGTCTGCAGTAGCATCAGGAAGAAACAGATTTGAAGAGGGGTGGTTGGTGGAATCAAATCAGAGCAGTGATTCTTTTTGAGCCCTGAGATCCCTATTTCTATGGCAGATCTCACCAAAAAGCCTAAAATATATTTACAATTTATTATGGTTTGTTGCACAGTCAGCCAGATGTTTAAACTGGATTTGGTGTTGTTATCCATCTATCGATCCATTCCCAAGGACCTGAATAGGCAGATGTGGACTTTCAATGGTGTTAAAATTATCATCTTAGGATGTAAGCTGTTCCAAATAATGCTGCTTTTTGCAATTGACCAATGGTGATTTCGTCAATACCAATGATGTTCAAGTGATGATCCAATTGTTCTGGGATTGCACCCAATTATTGTTATTATCAAATTTATTTTCTGCCCATTCCATGGTTCAATTTATTTCTTCTACCTGAAAAGGACAGATCTGGATATCTTTTCTTCCTGATAAATTAATGCAGCAGTTTTTTATATGCTCCTTAATGATGGGCAAACTGACCCCATTAGTCGTCACGAGTTATAAATCTAACATTTTAAATTTGTATTAAAGTGCTCTGTGATATATCTCAGAGCAATTATGAATTTAAATTTAACTAATAATATAAGGTAGTCTGAGAGCTTTTGCACCATGTTCTTTTTTATTTTATCTCTTTAAAAGTAAAAGCCTTTCTGAGAAGCTAATAAGTGCTGCTCCCACTGCATACTTTCAAATTGTGGCTCGAATGAGCAGGAAGAAAAGAAGGATGACCCATAAGGGAAGCCGTTGTTTCTTCTCTGCTATACATCTCATGGACACAAAATTAACATATTCATCGAGTGTTATTTCTATGGACAGTTCTCAATCTACATTATCAGCGTGATTTCTCCAGGGCTAAGTTTTCTGGCCTCCCATGCATTGGTAAAGATTTTTACGTCAAGAAAGATATTATTTAAAAGCTTTTGGATCACCTTTTATTACTAAATGTTGTCTAAAATGACCTTTTCCCTGTACCTAAAGAGACTGCAGAGGGCAAGCATAAAAAAACCCAAATCGAAACAATTCAGTTTTAAAGTTGGGAAATTTCAGAGGATCATTATATATTGAAGTATGAAGAACAGTCCACTCACAAATCAACAAATATTATATTTTGTGCCATCGCTGATCTTTATTGCTATAGAAAGATGTCACTAGACATCTTTTATCAATCGGTCACTGTTATCCAACAAAAATACATGTTTGGATGATTTTGTTCAAAAACATCCCAGATGGAATTAAAAAGCAAAACGTAACTTCAGATCTGATATTAACGTATAATTATTCAGATGTATACTACTCAATCTTCTTTTTCTATAGCCTAAAGAAAGAGCCTTAATTCAAAAAAATCCATTAAGCAGAATATTTTTGTATTCGAGTAAACATTTTTATTCTGAATGAGAATATAATGTTGTATTTCAAAGGCTCTGATGCACTAGATTGGAGCAGCAGAGTTATCTTTAATGCTTTTGTGGATTTCTCAAGGGAATAACTCCATCATTAAAGATACATATCATATTTATCACCTTTATCCTCTACTATCGTTTTTCCTCATTTTAATTCACTTTTTCATTCCATTCTATCGTATAGGTCTCTATTTTCAAAACAAGTCTTTTTCAAGCCTCTTCGGAAAATGTAAATGTGCAGTGTATTTAATACTGCTCTTATTAGTTATATCAGAAAATATCCTCAATAAATCTATTGTGTGTTTGTTCTGTAATGCCAGAATAGCTTATTTGGAATTCTTCTGTAGCTTGTTAACTAACACCCTAGTCATAGCCTTCTTACCCCATATTTTTGGTATATGTTAATCTATCACAAAATCTTGTAATCTGTTAAGAATTCCAATTTATGAATCCAGTGAGTTTAAGGGTGGTTCAGAATTTCCATTTTCCCTTGATACCTGTCTATCACCTCTACAGCAGTTTAAGATCTTAACACCATTAGGCTGTGTTTTATGTGTGTTTTCTTTTCCTTTTCAAACAGTTAGCCAAATGCAAAACCTATATTCTTTGTTCATGTTTTTAGCTTTTCAGGCAGATACCCAAATGTAAAAGTTGCATTGTGGATATGCATTAGGGGAAAAAAATCAAGTCAAGAGAACATTATGAGAAGTGTAATTTGCTATCTGTTGTTCAAACATGACATACAGTACATATTGTACATAGTCATCATGTTCTTCCATTTCATAGTTGGCAACATTATACGGAGTGCGGAAAGGAATTAAAATTAGTAAGCCAAAGAGAAAAACAAAAGAAAAGAACTAAAGAAAGCAAAGGAAATATAATCAAAACCACCAACACAATTTACTAAATCTTTTCATACTTTTCTATCTTTGCAAACTATCTTTCCTTCCGTCACAACAATATACTGCTCTGTACATTGCCTTTTGTTCTTTAAACTTCTCATCAACTCTATCCAACCAAAATTTTATTGATCTTCCACTTCTCTCAACCCATTTATTCTTCCTTTTAAAATTTGTTGTTCAATTTCACTGTATTCATTCTCTCTATGTGACCAAGTCATCTGCATCACGGTCACTCACTTTTTAGTTCCATCCACATTCAAACGGTATTTTCGCTCTCACCTTTTTGGTTTGAGGAAACACACTTAAATATTCCACTCCCACTGTATTCAATGTCTACATTCCTCAGGCACACCCAGCTATTCTATATAACAAAATTGACAGAAGCATTACTTTATATATAGCCATTTTTCCTTGACTTTCATTCCTATTCTATCAATTGATTGATATACCCAGCTCTCACAAACTGGCTTGAAATGTTCCTCATAACATAAAATATGTTGCCTGCAATCTTTCTACAAATATTTGCACATTTAAAAGTTCCCAATTTTTCTATTTTTAGTAAACTTCCTAATAAGGTACTAATTTATCTACTTACTCTATTTAATCTTTTGAATTCTAGGTAACTTGCAGTCACTCACTCCATATTCACTGTCAGGCACAGCTACTTTGGTCTTTGATATATTGATTTTCAATCCACATTCTATAATGCATTATACTATCACTGCAAATCATTTCAGTTCTCAGAAAACATTGCATCATTTGCATGTCTCCTACATTAATGTCCTGAACCAATACAGGTGTAAAATCAACATAAGCATTCTTTACACATTTATCCACAAATACATTAAGACAAACATCATAATCTTTGTTTTATTCCCTGCTCAATGTCAAACATTTTTTATTTATATATACATGTTTTATTTCTATCATATAAAATTCTTATCAGCTTATGATCCGAGGTTATTCACATATTATTATCTGCTATATTATGTTACAGACATACAATAAACAGTCTTCCTTCAGTCATCAGAACAGATGTGGACTTCACACATGTTAAATAATTTCCATAGCTATACCATATGCAAACCACTTCCATATTTTAAGATTTAAAATATTTAAGTTACACTATCTATGCCTGCAGCTTTAAAAAAATTTCACGGCATTGATGACTTTCTTTTAACAATTTTTGAACATTAACATTCATAACATTATTTTCAATCTCATTTCTCAACATACAATATTACTCTTATTCCAATATAAGTCTCACAAAAAGTTTCTTTCCACCATTTCCTCAGTTTAGTTTCATCCCCACAAATTTCATCACTTTCATTTTTAATTTTATTCAATTAGCTGGAGGCTCTAGGTTTCCTTCACCCATTTCAATAACTTTAAAAAAAAAAAGAATTCCATCAAATTTGTTCTGCCTTTTCCTTTCCACTTTTGATATTAACCATTCCTTGCTCTTTTGACTTTGACTGGAATGATATTTTTCTCTATATACGTAATATGTCTCCTCATTTTTGGCAGCTTTTATATCGTTACTGTTGCATCCATGGCCCCTTTCACTTCATCATATTACCAAGTAGCCTTTTTCTTACTTTCTATTAACATTGCTACACATACTTCTACCATACTTTGTAAGAGTTTTTCACTTTGTTCTAATCATTCTCAACTTTTTGTTTCCTTTCATCCACTTTCAGTGTCTCTGTTAGCAATTAAACTATTTTTTAACATTTTAATACAGATAGTCCTTGATTTGCAATGGTTCATTTAGTTCCATTCAAAGTTATATCAGCACTGAAAACAGTGACTTATGACCATTTTCCACTTATGACCATTGCAGCATCCCAGTGGTCATGTGATCAAAATTCAGACAGTTGGCAACTGACTCATATTTATGATGGTGGCAATGTTCCAGGGTCATATGATCACCCTTTGTGACCTTCTGACAAGCAAAGTCAACAGGGAAGCCAGGTTTACTTAACAAATGTTACTAACTTCACAATTACAGTCATTCACTTAACAATCGTGGCCAGAAAAGTCATAAAATTGAGCAAAACTTGGTTAACAAATGTCTCACTTAGCAACAGAAATTTTGGGCTCAATTGTGGTCACAATTGAAGACTATCTGTATGATACTTGCACTTTCTCTTCAATTCTTGTACTTACCCTTTTGTTTCCTTTATTTCTTTCCTCACTTTTATGTCCATTTTTTTCTTCAAGTTCAGATGCTGAGACTACCAAAAATTATCTCTTCCATATTCAAGCCAACATATTATCTGTAACTTAAGAATGTAGAGGTATATGTAGTGTTCATGCATACTCATAGACTATGTTGAAGTAAACACACTGTTTATATAACCATATAGTTGTATTGTATAAAATTCCAACTCAGGTCAACATACAGTTGCTTTATTGATTTGTCTTAGGGTTGTTTTTGTCATTTAGGAATTATTTTAATAATTATCAGTATAGAAATAGTTTTTTAACTTGCTCTAAATGGTCCCTTTCTTTCAACTCTAAAACTATATTGTTTCTTTTTTTGGTGTTGATATGATATCATTATAATGATGGCTCCAGCAGGGGGAAAATTCCCTACATAGTGATATGGGTTTTTGTTTTGCCTCTCTGCTACACTTGATTGTAAATCTATATCTCAAATGGGAGTAGCTTTTGCAGAGTGTAGAATGAGGAATAGTCATCATGTGTTTGCCGAGTCAGACATGCTGGCAACAAGAACTCCAAATCTAGCTATGAATTGAGAATCTCTGTCATAAACTTGTTTCTGAACTTCATTCTCGAACTTGTGATAGAAATATGACTTCTTTTACAGCTTTTTATAATAGATTTCATAGTGCTAAGTAGCAAACAATAAGCACATTTGGACTGCATTCAAAAGCAAACCTGTTTCAATGAAAGTAGTTCATTAATTCCATGCTTTCCAATTTCCTTTTAGCTGAGCAAAGGCAGAAGAACATAAATCTGAGGAAGTAATTGCTATTCCACCTGGAATGTTATGCAACTTTTTTCATTAAATGGAGTCTTTTCATGAAATAGTGAAGGAAACAAACAAAAGAAGAATGAAAAAAAGAAAAGAAAAGCGAAGAAGACAGAAAGCATTTTTCCCCATATTGTATCTTGAAGTTTCATCATAGTAAAATTCTAAATGCTTAATGCCAACAAAAAATGCAGAATCAGGTCAGCTATACACGAATGTCAGTAGACTGGATGCAAAATGCACTGCAGGCAGAAAAAGATGACATTTATCAGTCATCCATACATCAGTAACTAAAACAATTTTAGGGTTGTCTAGACAGGCATCTATTATTTCTTAAATTTAAAAGCTTTAGTAAAAAGACAACAGCAAATGCACTATTTATATTTGGGATTTTTTCTTCTTCTTTCAGGAAAAACAAGACAGGCAATGGAAAAATAGCAGTTTTCAATTGGAAAACTGGATTTGCTGATTTCTAGAAATATTTTTGATAGGTGAACTCTATTTATGTGAGCAAATGTAAGATAATTTATTGCTTTATCTCAATGGCAGTGGAAATCTATTAGACCATAGATTGTATATTGTATAATATTTTTTTTCTTTATACTTTAATGGCTTTAAAATTATGGCACAATTCAGTTCTGAAATAAGCATTTGTAAGATACATTGAATTCCAGGAGATTGTTAAGGACATGGTTAAATCTTTCCACAGAAATATAAAGGGATTAATTTAGATTTTGTATGTTATTTATTTATGATGTTTGTATCGTGACCTTCCCTTTTGCATTCTTGCAAATTTTATCTTTGCAATATTTCTACTAACAAAACTAGACTGTAATAGTTAATTTATAAACATGAAGAAAGGTTTGAGTATCCCTAATTCAAGTTTAATATTCTGCATTTTAATATCTTAGCATAGAAGCATAGTTTAACAAAATCATATTGAGGAATGATATTACGTATCAAAGACAATGTAATAGAACTGATAATCTTCCTTCTCTTATTCAAGTTGCATTGTCTTACTGTCAGCCTATCTTACCTTCAGGTCATACAAGTTTGCCCGTAGGGTATGATTTAAAGAAAAGTTATAATGGGGCCTGTATGTCATACATTAAAAAACAGGCAGATCTTCAATTGCACCATTGTATTTCACATCTTGACTTTTAGACATCATCCCTGCAATAGAAATTATCTGCTACTATCTGAATATAGATACTCAAAATATTATTGAGTTGGGTTAGGTAAAATTAATGGGACATGTATGGAATCTATTCTCCAAGCTAATTCTAGGAAATAAGGCAAGTGATGATATGAATTAAATTGGTTGAAATGCCCAGGGAAGAATTGGGTAGCATTAGTCCAATAGATTGTGTAGAGTCTCCTATGTTTTCTTTCTGGCCATTGAGGTACCCCTTGCTCCCATGACATTTAGCAGTCAACTGCCAAATCTTGCCAATTTGTCATTGGTTTTAAGATCACATTTTGCAATGAATTTTTCAAAGAAGTGTAAATTCAACTGCTGCTTCCCTGTAATAACATAGGCAACCATTCACACTGCAACAACGAAAATCATCCTATGCAATCTTCTTGGGGCCAATGAGAATGAGTCTTGACAGAGGAAGAATTATAATTTGATACCGGTACATATGTGCAGTTTAGGTACTGTATTTTTCGGAGTATAAGACGCACCGGAGTATAAGACGCACCTTAGTTTTGGGGCAGGAAAATAGGGGAAAACAATCTGCCTACCAGGTATTCATCTGGCTAGCGTCCTTAGTCTGGTCAGCTTCAGCACATTATTTTATTCCCTGGTTAGGACTTAAAAAAACCTTCTTCTGAGAGAATAACAATGAAAGAACCTGCAAGCCAGTAAGAGCTGGGAAGATCATTAGCACCTGGTTAGGGCTAGAAAAAAACTTATTCGGAGCAAGTAGAGCAATGAAAAAAAAACCTGCAAAGACTTAGGGCTGGAAAAACATTCTTCGGAGAGAGTAACAATGAAAAAGCCTGCAAGGTAAGAGCTGGGAAGATCGTTAGCACCTAGTTAGGGCTGGGAAAAAAGCTTTGGAAAAGCTACATTCAGAGTATAAGACGCACCCAAATTTTCAGCCACTTTTAGGGAGGAAAAAGGTGCGTCTTATACTCCAAAAAATACAGTAAATTTTACAAGTCTGAGCCTGCATCCCAATCCTTTACCCCTTGAATCCTCAAAGCTTAGTAGTTTTTTGCTGTTCATATTGCTTTCCCTTTTGACTTTAGGTTTGCCATCTATTCTTAATTTCAAGATATAGTTTTGTGCTTTGTAGCATTCTGTGTCAATGTTTTCAAGCATGCAAGAGGAACACAAATCATATGATTTGCATATATGATATGTAACATATTAGCAAAAATTTATCATTTATATCAGGGCTGTCAAAATTGCAACCCATGGGACGGGTGCGTCACGGGCTGGCTACGCCCACGCCTGGTTTAGCAAAGGGGGAAATAGTCATGATACGTCACGTGACGCCGCTGTGACGACATGAGTTTGATTTATATTGTTTGGTCTGGAAGCTAAGCTAATCACTCCCAGTTATTTCTCCACTATTGCCAATAAAGATGATGGTTGTGTCCTTGTAGTTACCAGGAATTGAATTTGACCTGGAGTTTGGTTTATTTTTTTACTTTTTCTGCTCTTTAAAATAGGTATGCTTTTCCTACCTGGTCATAGAATACAGAGTGAAAAGCACTCATTTTGTAGGTTGATTTATACTAATGAAACTTAATTTCTAAATATTTCTAATATTTTCTGTTAGCCTAATAAATAAAAGATAAGCCTCAAGATAATAATGGTGTACTCTAGGCCAAACATTTTATAAAAATTAAAGTGTAGTAAATCATCCCCTGAATCCCATCTCTTATACTGATAAAGGGAATGACCTGCCAACTGAGCACAACACTTTATATGATACATCCAGAAAATAAGTCATGGTAGAGAGAACGTCATGCTGTGTGATGGAGAGTGTCCTTCATATTCAGAGCATATGGACAGGCTATTCAAAACACAAAAAGAAAACATTATGCTGTGTTATATATTATTGTTATCTAATTTGAATGTTAATTCTGCTGGCAAATTGAATCTCGGTCATCTTAATTCTTGCCTATGATTTAGTTTAAACAAAATACCAAATTTTGATTTTAAACCATGCTTTGTTGGCTAATACACATAGCCTAGATCATTTATAAAGTTAAGCCACAACTGGTAGTATAACATAAGAAATGATATTGAGATTCTAGAAAGAGTGCAGAGAAGAGCAACAAAGATGATTAGGGGACATATAAACATATAAAGAAAGGTTGCAGGAACTGGGTATGTCTAGTTTAATGAAAAGAAGGACTAGGGGAGACATGATAGCAGTGTTCCAATATCTCAGGGGGTGCCACAAAGAAGAGGGAGTCAAGCTATTCTCCAAAGCACCTGAGGGTAGGACAAGAAGCAGTGGGTGGAAATTAATCAAGGAGAGAAGTGACTTAGAACTAAGGAGAAATTTCCTGACAGTTAGAACAATTAATCAGTGGAACAGCTTGCCTCCAGAAGTTGTGAATGCTCCAACACTGGAAGTTTTTAAGAAGAGATTGGATAACCATTTGTCTGAAGTGATGTAGGGTTTCCTGCCTAAGCAGGGGGTTGAAATAGAAGACCTCCAAGGGTCCTTCAAACTCTGTTATTCTATTCTATAAATGAGCCCTATTATAATGTATTACTGAGTCCTACCAGATACAGGCTTGCATCATAGAAAAAAGCTTGCTTTAATGGAAAGATCTGTGATACTTGTCTGGCACTGGATGACCAGGAACACAAATGCATCATAGATTGAAGAAAATGCAAGGTTCTGGTTTTGTCAGAGAATCCTGTTCCTTGTCCATCTCTCTCCCAGCTATATTGAACCGCCTGCTTGCATGTTTCTCCTATCTTTTATTCCAAAGAGAGATATAGCTGCACACCATACCTCTTGAGCAAGGAACTTTTGGGGATCTAATGGAGAAAAAAAATATGCAGTGAGAGTGCTTTAAAAATGGGATGGATTGATATACAGAGATGATGTAACGAAGTCATATTTGGCAATGCAAATTATCTTTGATCCTACTTCTTCAATAATGAACAATATGAAACCTATGGATGTCAGAAAAGGACATCAATATTTATTCTGTGTGTGACAGGTAGCAGTTTTAAGGTGGAAGAGTTTCCAAAAGAAACCTATGCTGATGGTCTAATAATGTAAATGTTGTTAAAATTCAAGTGGAGAGTTGTCGTATATCCTTGACCGAAGATTGGTACACTCCTTCTATCTGAGACGGTTGTCCTCTTCCACTAAGCACGCAGCTTCGGGAGGGATGCACATGGAACGGTGAGGGAGGAAGGGGACACCCGCCTAGCCAGCCAGATCAGCTGAATCAACCCTGGCAGTGACAGATGTCACAGCCAGATTGCTCTCACATTCTGGAGAGTTGTCTTTTACTTATCAAAGAGTACAGACAATCTAGCAGGATCTGCTATGGGTAGGGGGCAGTTGCTATGAAGCTTGGAATCTCATACTCCGTAGTGGGGTTCCTTGGGAGAAAAAAATGGTGGAAGTGACTTTTGGAAGTAACCTATGATCTTTAATGTGGGTTTCCCTATTGACTTTGCTTATAGCAAACTGACAGGGAAGGTCGCAAATGGTGATCACATGTCTGTGACTCAATGCAATGTTATAATCCTGAGCTGGGCACTTGCGCACCCAAACCCTACCTGACCACATGGACTCTGCAACAGCTGCAACTTCACAGATTTGTCCTAAGTCCCACTCATCACTGGTGACGTAATTTTGAACGGTTACTGAATGAGTTAATGGCAACTTAAGGACTACTTGTAATTTAAATTTTGATCACTTCCTTATCCATAATTAAATATGAAACTTTATTTCTACAAACAATATCTGTAAATTATTCAAGGCGGTGAACATATCCAACACACTTCTTCTTTCTATTTTCCTCACAACAAAAATCCTGTGAGGTGAGTTGGGCTGACAGAGTGGCTGGCCCAAAATCACCCAGCTGGCTTTTACGGCTAAAGTGGGAGTTGAACTTAGGGTCTCCCACTTTCTAACCTGGTGCCTTAACCACAAAACCAAACTGGCTGCTTTAGCTGTACTAGAGTACATCTTGATAGCTGTACTAGAGTACATTTGATAGCTGTGCCCTTACATCTTAAAGCCATAGTAAATAGGACAAAAATATAAAGAAATCAGAGTAGGTTTTTCACCCCTCCCACCCCAATTTGGGAATGGAATTCATTTATGTTTTTGTTTGTTTTCAGACTATGCTAAGTTTATTGTAATGTGCATACTATTATTTATTTAAAACAGTTTTATGTTTTAAATTTATCTGTAATATAAAAATGCCTTTAACACAATGCTTCCCATTAAAAAAACTGATTTACAATTAAAGCAATTGATGAAAACAATTAATAACATGGGAGAATAAAATACTTTGGTATCAAAAACAGTAAGGGGAGTGTTAGGTAGAACACTTCCACTTCTGGGTGGAAAGAGGAAGATACTATTAAAAAGAATCCAGCCCAGGGTACCCACAAGTCAGTTAGCAATCCAATGCAATCCTAGGCTGCATTAACAGAGGCATAGAATCAAGATCATGTGAAGTACTAGTATCGCTTTATAAAGCCTTAGTAAGACCACACTTAGAATACTGCATCTACTTTGGATCATGATATAAAAAAAATGTTGAGACTCTGGAAAGAGTGCAAAACAGAGAAACAAAGATGATTAGAGGGCTGGAAGCTAAAACATATGAAGAATGGTTACAGGAATTGGGTATGTCTAGTTTAGTGAAAAGAAGGACTAGGGGTGACATGATATTTGAGGGACTGCCACAAAGAACCTATTTTTAAAGCACCAGAGAACAGGACAAGAAACAATGGCTGGAAACTAATCAAGGAGAGAAGCTGCCTAGAACTAAGGAGAAATTTCCTAACAGTGAGAACAATTAACCAGTGGAATGGCTTGCCTTCAGAATTTGTGGGTGCTCCATCACTGGAGGCTTTTAAGAAAAGACCAGACAGCCATTTGTCTGGAATGGAATAGGGTCTCCTGCTTGTGCAGGGGGTTGGGCTAGATGACCTCCAAGGTCTCTTCCAACTCTGTTATTCTGTCACTTGAAGCAGAGCATTCAAAGATGACTTCCAGGTACAAGTATGAATTTGTTTCCTATCACAGGATGCTGAGTACAATCGTTTTTTGATAATAATGATTAGAGAAATATCTGGTTACTGCAGAGAAAAAGGGAGCTAAGACTTAAATGTCTCTTCTCAGCTCAGCAAAAATTACTTCATTATTGAAATGCACATAATATTAATGTGGTTTATAGTCCAATTTTCAAAATCTAGGAGAACTACTGATTTAAATATCACCCCACCACTTATATTAAATCCATTGTTAAAGTACCAGAATCTAAAAGGCAAGTCAATTTTTAGGGTAATAAGAATATGGAAAATGAAACTAGCACATTGAATATGAATTGACATTTCCACTAGCAACTACGAATGCATTTTTCATTGCTGTCTTTTTTCCCCCTCCTCACTGCCCAAATAATGTTGGCTCCTGCTTCATAGATATCAGCTCTTACCTTGCCTTTCAGTGTTTTCCTTTCTGTTGCTATCAAAGTGGATACCCACTAGGTGGAGCTGCAACAATAGGTTTCTTCTATTTATGATAATTGAAAATGGTCATGAACCAATTTGAAAGGCAATGTTCATTTTAACAATTCAGATACACTCCTGTTAATTTGTATTTTATAAAGGTTGAGCAGCCTTCACTGAATGTCTTGTTAACCAGAGTTTAAAATTTGCTTCTAAATCTGCCATTTGGGCAGTTGAGAATAATGTTTCTACTCTCTCCTCTCCCACCAGTGATTCCACGGTGCCTTTAAGAAGCATCCACGTGTGTGCATGTACATATATGAATACATGCCCTCACCTTACATTTTCAACGTAAACCTTCTGCCTGGATTTAAAAAATAATTCCACACATACTTAAGATCTACACTAAAATGGAGAGGCTGATGATCTGTTCAGCTGCTCATTCATTCAATATCCAAAAGAGAAAAAGAGAGGAATAAGGAATCTATGTAAATAAATAAAGTGGATAGAATAATAATATCAACAATATCAGATACAAAATGGATACAATAATGATAAACACAGATACAATATGATTGCTTGGATTTCCTTTTTCTATTTTATAAAAACAAGGATAGGTTGTCTGTTAGCCGAAAGTAAAATATTGCACTCATTGATTAGTATAGCACCTTATTCTGCACATTTTGTTTCTTTCTTTTAACAACAGTGAGATAGTTCACAATTCTATTTTAATATTAATTAGCCGGAAATCAAGATTAATTAGCATTCCAGCATGATCCTGTATTCAAAGACTGACAGACAAAAATGGAAAGATTTGAATTCAAAAGGGCTTTTTACCACTGTCTTCATTTGCATTTATTTAGAGACTCATAGAAAAATACATCTTTACAGACGACTCTAAGCAAATACAAAACAGTCCAGAAATAAATACAAACATATCACATTCCAGGAATAAATCTAAGAGGACACCATACTATTTTTGAGTTATCTGATTCTCAATCAACATCCCTGATTTAGTGTACTGCTCCTTTCCCCCAATTTGGTCCCTTACCTAAATGTGTTAGCTTTTAACAAGCAACATGACTATTTGATTCACCAGCCACAGTGGTGGGAATTACATTCCAATTCATCTGGAGGGCATCGTTAGGGAAGATTGACCCATTATTAGACAAGAGTAGGTGAATGAATATTGTTATTCTAAATATTACATCTCCTTAACTGCTGTCCTGGATAGGATCGAGAATTAGACTGATATCTCTTTGGGAGATTCAGTGCATTACTGATTTCAGTTTGCTCTGGAAATAAATTCTTCCACCTATGTGCTAAATCAGAAACCACTGCTTTCTTAGAGGCATTTTAGATCAACTCTTCAGTACATAGTAAAACTATTCCCAGATGATCCCATTTCAGCCTACACATAAGAAAAGTGCATGAGGTAGAAAAAGGAGAAAGAGCCGGCAGTGAAACAGCAACATTGCCAGAAAGGAAGAATCCCAAAATTACCTGTACTTCTTTTTCTAACAGAATCACCTTTACACTGATTGGAGACTTAATCAATAAAAAAAAATCTTAAAAAGCGAATACAGTGCTTGGTTGTATAAACAGAAGCATAGAGTCATGTGAAATATTAGTATCACTTTATAAATCCTTAGTAAGACCACACCAGGAATACTGCATCCATGTTTGGTCACCGCATTACAAAAAAGATGCTGAGACTTTGGAAAAAGTGCAGGGAAGAACAACTAAGATGATTACAGGCCTGGATACTAAAATATATGAAGAATGGTTGCAGGAATTGGGTATGGATAGTCTAGAACCGTGATGGCGAACGGAGTCATATCGATGGGCACGCAAGCTCAGGTCCGGCGCACATGTGCGCGCTGGCCAGCTGATTTTCAGGCCTTTTGGGAGACTGTTTCCAGCCTCCGGAGGGGGTGGGGAAGGCCCGTTTTTTGCTCTCCCCAAGCTCTAGAACCTTTCTAGGAGCCTGGGGAGGGTGAAAACGGCCTTCCCCACCCCCGGAGGCCCTCCGGAGGCCAGAAATGGCCCATTTCCCAACCTGAAACAGGCTAGTTTTGGCCTCTGAAGGGCCTCCGGGGGGGAGGCCATTTTCACTCTCCCCAGGCTCCTAGAAATGCTCTGGAGCTTGGGGAGAGCAAAAAAAGGGCCTTCCGGTTTAACTGAAAGTTGGAAAATGTGCCATTTTCTGCCTCCAGAGGGCCTCCGGGGGGTGGAGTCAGTTTTTGCCCTCCCCAGGCTCCTAGAAAGGCTCTGAAGCATGGGAAGAGTGAAAAACGGGCGTGCCAGTAGTGGGGTGTGTGTCACGTGCGCATGGGTGGGTGGGACGCATGGAATTATGGGTGTGGGCACGGGCACGTGCATGACCCCCCAGCGCTACCCCCTTTTGGCACGCAAACTAAAAAATGTTTGCCATCACTGGTCTAGAGAAAAGAAGGTCTAGAGGTGACATGATAGCAGTATTCCAATACTTGAGGGGCTGCCACAAAGAAGAAAGGATCAACTTATTTTCCAAAGCATCAGCAGGCAAGACAAGAAACTATGGATGGAAACTGATCAAGGAGAGAAGCAACCTGGAATTAAGGAGAAACTTCTAACAATGAGAACAATTAACCAGTGGAACAACTTGCCTCCCAAAGTTGTGAATGCTCCAACACTGGAGGTTTTTAACCGGACAGCCACATGTCTGAAATGGCATAGGGCAGTGATGGCGAACCTATGGCACGCATGCCACAGGTGGCACGCGGAGCCATATCGGAGGGCACGCGAGGCGTTGCCCTGTCAGCTCCACGGGCAAACCGGGAGTTCGGAAAAACGCACTTCCGGTTTGCCGTTGTGCTGTTTTTCGCACTCCGGAGGGTTCAGGGAAGCTTCCTGAAGCCCCGGAATGCAAAAAAACAATGAAACGGGCAAACCGGAAGTTCAGAAAGCGCACTTCCGGTTTGCCATTGGGCTGTTTTTAGCACTCCGGTGGGTTCAGGGAAGCTTCCTGAAGCCCCGGAGTGCAAAAAACACCCCAACGGACAAACTGGAAGTGCGTTTTCCGAACTTCCGGTTTGCCCATTTTGTCGTTTTTTTACCGTCCGAGGCTTCAGTAAGGCCTTTGCGTGCGCGTGTGTGTGTGTGTGTGTGCACATGCGCAGGGGGCAGCATGGGGGGTTGTGTGCATGCGTGGGGGGAGGGAATGGGTGTGTGCATGTGCACGCGCACTAGCGCGCACCCCCCCTTTTGGCACGCAAACCAAAAAAGGTTCGCCATCACTGGCATAGGGTCTCCTGCTTGAGCAAGGGGTTGGACTAGAAGACCTCCAAGGTTCCTTCCAGCTCTATTCTGATTGATTGATATTTCCTTCCTCATGTTTTCCACAAGAATGAAAAACTGCATTAGTATTGTTTGACAGCATAGTTTCAGTATATTAACATGGAGAATTCAGGACAAGCTTAAAAAAAATTAAGATGGCAGTCATGGACTCCATGATTAAAGCTCTCCCTCCCCCTTTTTTACATGTATCACATTTATCACTCATGCTGAGGTGACTCATACCTTTGAGGAGCATCCAAACACTTTAGTTGGTACAATCAGGTGCCCAAAGAATGACGCATTTAACACCTTTGTTGTATGGGTGCAGACCTGCTTCCGGGTCCAATTGAAGATGTTGGTTATTATTTTTAAACCCTACATGCCACATGGGGCCAGTTACCTACAGAATCATCTTCATTACATTACATCAGCCTATCCCACCCAGTCAGAAAGGGAAGATATGTTGTGGAGCCTATCAACCAAAGAATTCTGACTGGTGGGATCCAGGAAGAGAGTCTTCTCTGATATTGCCCTTGGACTTTGGAACATGAGGTGAGGTGAGGTGGGCCCCCACTCTCCTGGCCTCCTATAAAGAATAAAAATATGTGTCTGTACCTTTGCTTGGGATGCACATGATCATGCATATGTGGGACTGGTTAGCGCCCTGAAAGCTCTCTACCTCGCCTTTTAACATTCCTTGTCTCTTTAAATTTTACATACTGTTTTTATACTTTAATATTTTATTGTACACCCCCCCCCCCAGAATTTCTCTGTAAGGGAGATAGGCAGTTCTTAAATATGATAGATAGATGATAGATAGATAGATAGATAGATAGATAGATAGATAGATAGATAGATAGATAGATAGATAGATAGATAGATAGATGATAGATGGATGGAGGGAGGGAGGGAGGGAGGGAGGGAGGGAGGGAGAGAGAGAGAGAGAGAGAGAGAGAGAGAGAGAGAGAGAGAGAGAGAGAGAGAGAGAGAGAGAGAGAGAGGGAGATCATAAAGCCATGCATATAGGTTCTTTGAATTTAATTGCACTGATTGGTTGATTATGTGTTATTAATTCATCCTAGATTCTTAATGACCATGATTTTCTCCAAGACTGTGACCTGTTCTTTCAAGTCTCCCAACAGGGCACTCATCCCTTCCCAGCCTTCCCAGGTAGACTAAACAGGAAACATAACCAGCTGAACCAATTCTGCTTTATTGTAAGGCTACATTAACAGAATCTTGCATGGCTAAAAGAACAAATTAATTAATTAATTTACTTATTTATTTATATCCCATCTTTTTAAAATAAATAACTCAAGGTAGTCAACATACCTAATATTCCTTCTTCCTCTTATTTTCCTCACAATGACAAGTCTGTGTGGTGGGTTGAATTGAGAGAGAGTGACAAGATCAAGTCTCCTAGCTGGCTTTCATGCCTAAAAGAGGACTAGAATTCATGGTCTCCCAATTTCTAGTTTTGTACCTTAACCCAGGGGTGAAATGCTACCAGTTCGGCCCGGTTCGGGCGTACTGGTAGTGGCGGCTGCCCGTGGTTCAGAAAACAGGTAGCAGCGGCAGTGCGCAGCTCCGCCCACCCACCCAGACATCGCCATTTTCTTTTTTTTAACCCTCTGCGCAAAGCCTTCTGTGCATGCACAGAGGGTGAAAAAGTGCATACGACGGTAGGGAATGTATGTAGTTTTTACTGCTGCCTTAACCACTAGACCAAACTGGCTCTCTTGCAAATCACCCGCTGTCTCTTTTTACAGCTTGACAAATTAGGGAGGATTCTTTGAGAGTTTCCTTCTCTCCCATTATGGAATTGTAAGCTTCTCCTCTTACCAGATCCTTCCTTAGGCAAAATCTCTCCATCTACCCAATCTCCCAAGGTTATTTCTGTCAGAGTTACGCAATAAATCAGAAGCTTCAAAAGATAACTGCATTTTGCTGATTCAAATAACTTCTTTATAAGTAGAATAAAACATTAACAATACCACACTTTGTTTCAGATCACATGTTGAGATGTTTTCATACTGGAGTATAATGGTGGACAGAGTAAACCACGCCCTTCTTCTTGCTAAGTTTCTGGACATGCTCAATTAACACTTCAGCCTGATTGGCTGACTCAATCACATGGCTCTCCCAGTCATGAATATTCCAACACTCCTCCCTTCATTACTGGGAGAGACACCAGACCTATTGGATTTAAACATTTCCTATAATGGACGCCACCCAATGGTTTGGTCATCATGTCTGCTAAATTATCCTCTGAAGAACAATGATGTAAACGTATCAATTTTTCTTTTACAGCTTCCCTGACATTACAATACTTAATGTCCACATGTTTACTTCTGTTCTTCACTCTGTCACCTGTTGCCATTTTTATACAAGCAGCATTATCTTCATAAACAGTTACAGCTTCATTTACATTTACATTTAAATCTTGTAACAACTGTACATACCAAACTACTTCAGAACATAACTCAGACAATGCAATAAACTCTGCTTCTGCAGTTGAAATAGCAACCGTTGTTTGTTTTCTGGACTTCCAACCAATTAAAGCCCCTCCAAACATTATTACAATTCCAGAATTAGACTTTCTGGTTTTTACATCATTTGCATAATCACTATCAACATAACATTTCAATTTTAATTCTTCAGTGACCTGTATTTGAAGACCCAAATTCACAGTTCCCTTCAAATACCTGAGAATTCTTTTCACACCCATCCAATGCAACTTTGTAGGTGTAGCAGTAAAGCGACTTAAGATGCTCACTGCACAAGCTATGTCTGGTCTGGACCACTGTGACAGATATAACAGACTCCCTATAGCAGAGTGATATTTATTTATTTATTTATTTATTTATTTTGTTATTCTTATATGCCGCCCAACTCCCGAGGGACTCGGGGCGGCTTACAACAAGGAGAAATACAAGAATAAACAAAGAAATTGCATAAAATTTAAAAACAAGTACAAAAATTTAAAACAATTATTTACAACAGCAACATCCATTCAACACATACATACTTGGGGGGTAGGCTCAGGTGGAATTAAGTTGTCCCCCCCACCTGCAGGAAAAGCCATGTCTTAATGGCTTTACGGAAAGCCAGCAGAGTGGGGATAGTCCGGGTCTCTGGGGGTAGTTGGTTCCAGAGCACGGGGCCAGCCACAGAG
The DNA here is from genome assembly GCA_023053685.1 of Diadophis punctatus similis. Taxonomy (NCBI): domain Eukaryota; kingdom Metazoa; phylum Chordata; class Lepidosauria; order Squamata; family Dipsadidae; genus Diadophis; species Diadophis punctatus. Next base: position 172,195,144 of record JALIGW010000003.1, read on the forward strand.
AAGGCTCTCCCCCTGGGGCCCGCCAGCCGACATTGTTTGGCCGACGGGACCTGGAGGAGGCCAACTCTGTGGGCCCTAACCGGTCGGAGGGAAGTATGAGGCAGAATGCGGTCCCGAAGATATCCTGGTCCTAAGCCATGAAGGGCTTTAAAGATGGTGATCAATACCTTGAATTGGACCCGGAGACCGATGGGCAGCCAATGCAGCTGGCGGAGTATCGGTGTCACGTGGGTGTACCTTGGCACACCCACCACAGCACGCGCAGCCGCATTTTGCACCAACTGAAGTCTCCGGATACTCTTCAAGGGTAGCCCCATGTAGAGCGCATTGCAGTAGTCCAACCGCGAGGTGACAAGGGCATGAGTGACCGTGAGTAGCGCCTCCTTCTCCAAATATGGCCGCAACTGGTGCACCAGGCGAACCTGTGCAAAGGCCCCCCTAGCCACAGCAGAAAGATGGTGGTCCAATTTTAGCTGTGGATCTAGGAGGACCCCCAAGTTGCGGACCTGGTCTGAGGGGGTCAGTTTCGCACCCTCAAAGACCAAGGAGGGGTAATTGTCATGAACCTTAGGAGGCAATATCCACAGCCACTCAGTCTTATCGGGGTTTAGTCTGAGCCTGTTCCTCCCCATCCAGATCTTAACGTCGTCCAGGCATCGGCACATTACGTCCACTGCCTCCCTGAAGTCAGACGGGGTGGTGATGTACAGCTGGGTGTCGTCAGCGTACTGGTGGAAACACACCCCATGTCTGCGGATGATCTCACCCAACGGTTTCATGTAGATGTTAAACAGGATGGGCGAGAGAACCGACCCCTGGGGCACCCCACATAATAGGGGCCTAGGGGACGATCTCTGCCCACCTGCCAACACCGACTGCATCCGATCGGCGAGATAAGAGGAGAACCACCGTAAAACGGTGCCTCCCACTCCCAACTCGCCAAGCCGATGCAGAAGGATACCATGGTCGATGGTATCGAAAGCCGCTGAGAGGTCAAGTAGCACCAGGATGGAGGAGTTCCCCCCATCCCGGGCCCGCCAGAGATCATCCATCAGGGCGACCAAGGCAGTTTCGGTACTGTAGCCGCGCCTGAAACCCGACTGATAAGGATCTAGATGGTCTGTTTCATCCAGGAGCTGCAGAAGCTGAGTCACCACCACCTTCTCCACAACTTTCCCTAAAAAAGGTAAGTTGGAGACTGGACGATAGTTCTTCAAATCAGCTGGATCCAGGGAAGGCTTCTTCAGGAGGGGTCGCACCACCGCAGTTTTTAACGACTGCGGTACGGATCCCTCCCTCAAAGAAGCGGTGATCACCGCCCGGATCCAGCTGCATGCCACCGCCCCGCTGGCCGAGACCAGCCAGGAGGGGCACGGGTCCAATAAACAGGTGGAGGTCCCCATCGCTCCCATAGCCCTGTCCACATCCTCGGGAGAAACAGGCCCAAACTCCTCCCACAAAGATGGATTAAGACTGGCCCCTGTCAACTCTATGGACTCTGCCCTGCCAGAGTCCAAGTCCAACCGAATCTGAGCGACTTTATCCGACAGAAACTCAGCAAATTCCTCAGCTCTGCCTTGCAAGTGTTCCTCGCTCCCCCCTTTTCCAAGGAGGGAGCGAGTCACCCTAAACAAGGCGGCTGGACGAGAATCTGCGGACGCAATAAGAGCGGAAAGATAGGATCGTCTTGCCGCCCCTATCGCCACTAAATAAGATCTGATGTAAATTCTTAATAGTGTTTGGTCAGACTCGGCCTTCTTGGTCCTCCAGCGGTGCTCCAGACGTCTCTTCTGGCGTTTCATCTCCCGGAGCTCCTCGGTAAACCAGGGAGCTTTCCGGGATCCACTGCCACGGAGAGGTCGCTTAGGCGCAATTCGGTCTAGAGCCCCTGATGCTGCGGTGTTCCAAGCAGCCACCAGGGAGTCAGCCGAATTGTGTACCAGGGTTTCAGGTATTTCCCCAAGTTCCCTCTGGAATCCTTCCGGCTCCATTAGGCGCCTGGGGCGGAACCACCTAGTCGGTCCCGCCTCCCTGCGGGGGAGGAGTGGGGTCGTGAAATCCAGCCTCAGTAGGAAATGATCTGACCATGACAGAGGGGTGATGACTATGTCCCTTATCTTCAGATCATCTCTCCACTGCCCCGAGAGATATACTAGGTCAAGCGTGTGACCACCCTCATGAGTCGGACCCTGGATTACTTGGGTTAGGTCCATGGTTGTCATGGAATCCATGAACTCCTGAGCTATCCCAGAGGTTTCACCAGCAGATGGCAAGTTGAAGTCCCCCAGCACCATAAGCCTGGGGAACTCAACCGCCAAGCCGGCTACTGCCTCGAGCAGCTCAGGCAGGGCCTTACTTACGCAGCTGGGAGGCAGGTACGTTAAGAAAAGGCCCACCTGAACCCCTAAGTCCAACTTCAGAAGGAGCGTCTCACACCCAACAATCTCCGGGGCAGGGATCCTACGAGGATGCAGATTTCACGCGTTATAATTGCCACTCCTCCCCCCCTTCCCTGGGGTCGAGAATGGTACTGCACCGAGAAACCGGCTGGGCATATCTCAGAGAGGGCTACTCCCCCCTCTTGCCCTAGCCAGGTCTCGGTAACACATACCAGGTCTGCCCCCTCCTCTGTGATTAAATCACGTATCAGGGGGGCTTTGTTGATAATTGACCTGGCGTTAAGCAGTAACATCCTGAGCCCAGGGCCCTGAGAACCCTGGTTGCCAGGTATCCGGGCTGAGCAAGATGGAACCAAGACAGAGGGGCCGGAACAAGGGATCGCTTGAAGACAGCGAGGTCTTATTCCCCGAGAGCGGCCCTCCCCTCTGCTCCCGCCATATCTGCCTCTTCCCATAATGACCGAGATGGTCCGGCTCTCTTCCCCACCAGAGACCCCCCACCCGCTGGCCCCCTTCCTTTCCTGCAGGCCATACATACCATTCTCATACATGCCATTCTCATAAATACCATCCATCCTCCTACGCACTCATACCCATACACATACACATGTCAGATCTCAGAGGAGGAGAAATACAATTTAAAATAAGTGTTATTAAAAAGAAGGCAAACTCCTCCGAATAAGGGCATACTAGGAGAACAGGTCCTTTGCTTTAACTCAGCCTTTCCAGATGGTCTAATGGTCCAGGGATATTCTATAATCCAGGGGTAATGAAAGCCCCCCTTCCTCCGATGTCTTTGGAGATCTGAGGTTCCCTTCCCCACGGTCTGCAACCGAGTTGGACTCGTGGGGGGGTTCCACATCTTCAGCGCAGTCTCTCTGTTCATTAGGATATATCTCCTGATCACAGGCTTCACTTTTATCCTCACCCAAACTATTGTAAAAATCTGTGCTCATAGGTGTAGGAGCAATATTACAATCTTTCATGTTATACTTCTCTAATAATTGTTCAATTTTTCTCCTTTGACTGAGAATATAACCACCTTTTTCAGTTTTTTGTATTTCTACACCGAGATAATTCTTTATTTCTCCCAAATTCTTTAATTCAAATTTCTTTTCTAACTTATTAGCAAATTCTTTAACTTGTGATGCATCCTTTGCAATGAAACAAAGATCATCCACAAATGCTAATAGTAGACAATTCCCACCTTGTAACTTTCCAGTGTATATGCAACCATCAGCTTTGCAACTCTTGAACCCAAGACCTTTCAATGCAGTATCTAAGCAGATATTCCAATTTCTGGCTGACTGCTTCAGCCCATAAATGGCCTTGTTCAATTTATACACCATGTTAGGTTTTTTATTTTCATACCCTGGCGCTTGAACCATATAAATTTCTTCCTCTAATTCAGCATTGAGAAATGCAGTGGTTATATCAAAATGCCAAATTCTATGCCTATATGCTGATGCTAATGCCAGTGCTAGTCTTATGCTCTCAGCTTTTACAGTTGGCGCGAACACCTCATCATAGTGCACATTCTTTAATTGAGAAAAACCTTGTGCCACCAACCTTGCCTTATACTGTACTTCATTATTGGGTAATACCTTTTTCTTATATACCCACTTACATCCTACAGCTTTCGTACCCTGTGGCAAAGTCACAGATGTGAACACTTCATGATCTCCCATGGATTTCATCTCTTTATCCATGGCTTCCTTCCACTTTTCTTGTTCAACTTTTGGTAATGCCAATACTTCCTTATAGTTTCTTGGCTCATACCACACATTACACACTTTAACTTTACTGGCAGAATACCTGTCTGGCGGTACCCCTCTGTTACTACGCTCTGACCTACGTGGCATTGCCTGTACTTGTGTTTCAAACTTTTCTGTCTTCATATCTTGTTCAGACTCTCCTCCCTGAACATAGACACCTTCAGTAAATGATTCACCATCATTAAATGAGTTATTGTCACTAAGTGGATCACCGTCGCTAAGTGGATCACCGTCACTAAGTGAGACATTTTCAGAATTTGCATCAATTCTGTTCCAATTTTGTTCTGCAAAACTAGCAGACCTTGAAATCACTATCCTTTTACTTCCATCGCTAAAGCGATACCCTTTTGAGCCTGGCTCATAGCCCACAAATCTGAGCTTTCTAGCCTTTTGTTGTCCCTTTCTTCTGATTGCTTTTGGAATATGTACCCAGGCAGTACTTCCAAATATTTTTAAATGTGCTAGAGAAGGCTTTCTCCCATATAGCATTGCATATGGAGTATTATTGATGGATGAACTCCACAGCCTATTTACTAAATAATTGGCAGTCAGTATGGCTTCACCCCAATATGACCTGCTCATACCAGAATCCTCCAGTAATGAGTCTTTCATTGTTTGCAAAACACCATTCCTCTTTTCAGCCACTCCGTTCTCTCCCGGTGTGTAAGGATTTGTGCGCCTGTGTCTTATTCCCAATTGTCTCAACCATTGTTGAAAATTTGTTGACATAAATTCAGAACCTCTGTCAGTTTGCAACTGACATACCTGTTGTTTGTACCTTCTCTCTACAAAGCTTAACCATTGCTTAAATTGCTGTAGCATCTCTGTTTTACTCTTAAGTAAGTAGCAAAACCCAAACCTGCTGTAGTCATCCACAATGACCAGCGCATACTTTGCTCCTCCCAAACTGGCTTGCATAGGCCCAATTAAATCAGCATGCACCAGTTCTAGAGCTCTTGTGGTTTGTCTTGTGCTAAACTTGCTCACTGGGAATGCTTTGGATTTCGATGCTTTGCATACTGCACAATCCAAATATGCCTTACATCCCTTCAAATCTAATCCTTCTGCAAATTCTTTCATTTGTTGAACAACCTTAAAATTAGCATGACCAAGTCGTCTGTGCAGAAGATGAACACACGAATTGTGTTCTGTTACATTTTTAAATATCTGGGAACAATGTGGGACCTTTTGTCCCTGCAATACATAAAGATTATCCTCTTTTATGCCCTGTGCACAAACATTCCCATTTCTTTGGATGAGACACTTCCCATTAACAAATGTGGTTTCATAACCTTGCTTGTCTAAACTAGACACACTTAACAAATTATGCTCCATTTCAGGTACACATAACACATCAGTAAACCTGGAGTCCAAATATGGAATTTGCACATCGCCTCTTCCAATGATTTTAGCCTTTTGACCATTGGCTAAGGCCACTTCTTCATTGTTTCCTGGGAAAAATCTGGAAAATAAGTCAGAATTATTAACAATTGTTTGACTAGCCCCACTGTCAATCAACCATTTGTCTCTATTGTTATTATAACAAACTTTTGCAACTGCAATCTGTCCTTGCAAATAATGTCTCTTGTCTTGCATATTTCTTCTCTGTGCACAGCTTTTCTGCAGATGATTTGTCTCTCCACAAATGAAACATGCTTTTTTAACTTGCTTGAAGAATTGTTGCTGTGTAACTTGATCTCTCCTGCCTCTGCTTTCCTCTTGTCTGCAGACACCTCGGCTGTTGCTAGAGATAGGCAGCCTGTGGAAAATTTTGCTGGAGACTTGCTGTAAGTTTCCACTGTACTCCTTGTTGAGCCCCCGCCTGTGGAATTTTCCATCAGCATGGCTGAAAAGCCTTTTCTCATATTCATTCAATAAACACGATTTCAAAGCCTCCAAATTCAAATCTGCTTCTGGCTTACTTTCAAAAATAGCTGATACAGTCTCCCAGCTTTGATCCAAACTATTTAACACTAATAAAACTTTCTGGGACTCTGGAAACTTTACTCCACGTTGCTCCAATTCTAGAAAATTAGACTGCATTTTCATTAAATGATCTTCCATAGAATCTCCTGTCTGCAAACTCATTCTGAAAAGCTTTCTTGAAAGTTGGACCACATTACACGCAGAAACATTGACATGTACTGCTTTCAATTTCTGCCATATTTCTTTTGCAGACTTTAATTCAGCTACATTTAAGAATTGATCATCCCCCAGACTTAAAAGAAGATAAGCCATAGCTTTGTCATGAGCCTTTTGATCTGCTGCTCCAAGCACACCTTGTGGGGGGTCTGCTACGATGTCCCATAATTCTTTTGCTTTCAAAAAACATTCCATTTTTGCAGCCCAAATTAAATAATTTTTCTTCCCCAATTTGGGTATTGGACTGTCTTTAAATTCCATAGCAGCAGCCATCCTGCTTTATTTTTCTTCTCTGCCTGTTCCTTTAACAACACAGACAGCTTCTTATCAGCTTTAAATTACAATGCAGTTTTTTACTTTACTTCTTGAGCGATTCCTGGGCCCATAACCTGTCAGAGTTACGCAATAAATCAGAAGCTTCAAAAGATAACTGCATTTTGCTGATTCAAATAACTTCTTTATAAGTAGAATAAAACATTAACAATACCACACTTTGTTTCAGATCACATGTTGAGATGTTTTCATACTGGAGTATAATGGTGGACAGAGTAAACCACGCCCTTCTTCTTGCTAAGTTTCTGGACATGCTCAATTAACACTTCAGCCTGATTGGCTGACTCAATCACATGGCTCTCCCAGTCATGAATATTCCAACAATTTCCACATACCATTAGAAATACCTTTGTATTTTTTCTGTTGGTGCAAAAAATAAAGAAACACCATTATACTAAAATATCAAATTGGCTATCCACAATGGAAGCGATGAAATACCCAAACTCAACAGACATAGACAAAACAATAAGGTTTAAGGACCTGATAAACAAACAAGGTAATTTGAAAACTAAACAAGAACTGAAAGAGCAGGGAATAAACATAGACTGGTGGACATATATTCAAATTCAAAGTAGGTATAATAAAGATACGAAATTATACGAATTTCAAAAAGAACAACGGGAACTGGATAAGATCTTGCAAGGTACGGAAAAGCGGATTAGAAAAATATATAAATTCTTGTTAAGATATAAAATGGAAGAGGAGGTGGTTAAAGATACAATGATCAGGTGGGCAAAAAATTTCGGATATAATATAGATTTGGAAAAATGGGAAAGAATATGGGAAATAAATTTGAAATTGACTATGTCAGCGGCATACAAGGAAAACCAATACAAAATGTTCTACAGGTGGCATCTCCCGCCAGCAAGAATTGCTAAGATGTTCCCAAACATGACACCAAACTGTTGGAAGTGCAAGAAAGCATATGGGTCCTACTATTGTTTATGGTGGACATGCTCAGCTGCAAAAAATTATTGGACTAAAATCAAAAAATGGCTTGAGGAAATAATAGGGCAGGAGATGGAGTGGAAACCGGAATTATTCTTATTGGGGATACTCACAAGAAGATATAATGAAGAAATTCATTATTTAATCCTTCATATAATTACCACAGCAAGGATAGTCTATGCCCAAAACTGGAAAAACCCTGTTATGCCAAAAGAAGTTGAAGTGATAAGGAAAATTCTGGAGTGTGCAGAGATGGACAAATTAACAAAAGAGATAAAACAAAAAAAGAGAGAATATTATTTAGTATGGAATAAATGGTATAAATGGTTAGAGGATAGGAATAAAAAGTAAGAAAATAAATAATAGTGATGAGTGGGAAATTAGGAATATTAGTAATATGGTAATAAATATATAAGATATGCAGAATATGATAATGATACAAATAAGAAACATAATATGTATGAAGTAGGATAAGAATATAGGAAGAAATAAGGGAACCATAAATATATAGATATAAATAAGAAGGGGAAGAAAGTATAAAATATGGATATATACTGATGCGGAATTGTTGCAAAATGGCAAATTATTTTGTGTTGTTTATGTTTAATTTTTTTCTTCTCCTCTTTTATGTTCATGTATGTTTTAGTGTTGTACGTGAGTTTGTTTCTTAAAGACAAAAATAATAAAAAATATTTTAAAAAAAGAAAGAAAGAAATACCTTTGTAACTGAGTTCATTCATCTTGCTGTTGGTCGTCCTCTTCTTTTTCCCAGCATTAGAGCTTTCTCCTGAGAGCTTCACATAATGTATTTGAAGTAGGATAATTTGAGCTCAGTCATTTGGGTCTCAAGTGAGAATTCTGGGTTGATTTCTCCAATGATCCATTGGTTTGTTTTTTTGGTTGGCTGTCCATAATATTCTAAGGAGTCTTGTCCAACACCATAGTTCAAAAGCTATTTTGCTTCTTCAAAATCCAGCTTTCAACTATAGTGTCACAAAGAATACTGGGGCTTGTACAGTTCTGATCATTACAGGTATTGACATATCACAGTATTTGAATATCTTTTCCAACGTCTTCATGGCTGCTCTACTGAGTACTAATCTCCAGTATATCTCTTGACTACATGTTACTTTACTGTTGATGATTGATCCTAAAAGGCAGAAGCTATATACCAATTTGATATCTTCATTTTCAATTCTAAGGCTTGTTTGTTCGACCTGTTAACATCTTAGATCCTTTGTCTGTGAAGTTTTACTTCCAATGAAAAGCAGTGGGCCGTTCTGCCTGAGATTCAACAACAACCTATAGATATCTCGAAGGTTTAGGTTTGATTCTTCTAAATAGCTATATTCCACATACATTAATATGCCTGGGCAAGGGACTCTATTGTCATCAGCAGGCCACATTCTTTAGTAGACTAGAGACTGATATACCTTATATAGTTTTTTGTGTTAATAACCATTATGAGGTAAGGTATATTTGTTGAACAGTACATTGTCTCCACTTTGGACATAGCTCAACTTGAAGTACTCTAGATGAGTTTATTCAGAAAAACTGTATTAGCAAAAAAAAAATCAGTTGAAATTATTTTAAATGTTATATTTATTTACCTATTTGCACACAGTTTCTGAAACATGTTGCTGTGATCTGAGAAGAGGAGATAAATTGTGATTCACATTGATTTTTTTTACAATCATTGTGGTATTCCCCCCCCCCCCCCAGCAGTCAATATCAGAAATAGCTGCTGGCTAAACCCAGGAACCAGTGAATTATATAATACTTAGATGCATACACCAGAGTAAACTATAATTCACAAAACATTTTGATTTGTGAATCATGTTTTATAGTTTAGTGTGAATCTGTGAATTATCCATTTGGCATATTTTATATACCATAGTTAAGAAAATCCTCAGGGTGGTTATTCATGATGAAAGCAGAGATGCAGTATAATAAATTATGGAGAGAAATTAAAAATGTAACTTGCAAGGTGAAAAAATTTAGAGGTAATCTGATTAGGATTAATTTGTTGTTGTTAGTTGCGAAGTCATGTCTGACCCATCGCGACCCCATGGACAATGTTCCTCCAGGCCTTCCTGTCCTCTACCCCCCCCCCGAGTCCATTTAAGCTCACACCAACTGTTTCAGTGACTCCATCCAGCCACCTCATTCTCTGTTGTCTCCTTCTTCTTTTGACCTCAATCTTTCCCAGCATTAGGCTCCTCTCTAGTGAGTCCTTCCTTGTCATTAGGTGGCCAAAGTATTTGAGTTTCATCTTCAGGATCTGGCCTTCTAAAGAGCATAGCAACAATTAAAATGAATACATTACCCAAAGTGTGTGTGTGTGTGTGTGTGTGTGTGTGTGTGTGTATTTCATCAGTCTCAGATGAAATTGAAAAAAAAAATGGCAAAAAACAAATTTAATAGAGTGCGAAACAACCAGACTAAAATTTAAAATTTTACCCAACTTAAAAAAACAGAGAAAACTGCTTTCCCAAATTTTAAATTTTATTATTATGCAAATAATGAATAACCGAATGGATAAAAATGCTAGTTAGTAGTATGCCAATATTAAAAAATGCTGGAGTAGCCAATGGATATCATCATGTAAGAAAACAAAAGAAGACAAAAATCTAAAAGGATACATTATAAGTTTTATAAAAAAATACAGAACTCCTAAAAATGAATAATCAGTCCAGCAACTTCACATTAGCCTTACATTCAAATACTTTCTACTTGGGATAGTAATAGCAACAAAAGTGCAAACACATATGCATGTATGGTGCATTCAGATTCCAGAAACAGATTAAAGATACAGAAACAATTATTCAACCAGATCTTTCATAGCGATATATTTACACATTAACAGAAGACTAAAAAGTGAGTTTGAGGGAAAGGATAGATTTTAAGAATGATGACAGCATTTGAAATACTCATACAAAATCAAGTTAATCATTGTAACATTATAAAGCATATACTGTAATTGTTATGAAAATATGATATGGAGACAAACATGCTAAAATATGTATGATAAAGCAGATGTAAAACATTAAAAAATACCAATGATACAACCATGGGAAGAATTATGGGGGAGGGGGGAATTAATAACTTTCATCCAAAGTTGTAACCAAGGGAAAAATTGATACAAAATGTTTCAGACATGGTACATAGCTCCATTAATAATTTTAAAAATAGATAAATTATACAACATGAAATGTTCAAAATGTTATGATAAGGATGGGACACTTTACCATATATGGTAGTTATGCAACAAATAATATTTCATCCCGACTCACCCAGGATTTTTTTTAATAATAAAAACAAACTTTCAAAAGTATTAGAAAGAAATACATAGTATTATACAAAAAATTCTAAAAATTCTTTAAAAACCCATAATTGAAACCCTAAATATTTTACCAGGATTTTTCCAGAATGTATAAATACAAAGTATCATAATTTATTTAGATCTATAGTAATGGCTGCAAGGATAAATTTGGCACAAATTGGAAAAGAGACTGTAGGACAGAGGTCAGTAACCCGCGGCTCTGGAGCCGCATGTGGCTCTTTCATCCCTCTGCTGCGGCTCCCTATCGCTCAAAATATGTTTCACAACTGCCAATGTGCGACACCCACCGACGTGCAATTTATTAAACTTTTCAACCACCAATTATGGATAAATCCAAGAAAAGAAAAGTTTCAGAAGAAAACAGAACCTTTAATTCAACTATATATGCTAGTTTTGTGGCCGCTCAGGAAATAGTCAGGCACGGGAAGAGTTTTGTGGCTCCTGCTGTTTTCTTTTCTGTGGAAAACGGGTCCAAATGACTCTCTGAGTGTTTAAGGTTGCTGACCCCTGCTGTAGGAGATGACTAGGCTGAGTCAGAGGAAAGGGTCAAAACTTTCAGTCTCAAGTCCCTTTATGCCCACATGAGATATAAGTCCAGCCCACCTTGAATTTCATACCACCTATTTGCTTTAACCCTTTGACTATTTGCTTTGACCAGATTCTTGTACATAGCATAAGCATGTAAACTTTTATATTCATTTGAATTGCCTGGACTTCCTGATTTTCCCATGCTTGACAGAGACCCTGTCTGTTCTGGAAGCCATTATTTCTGTTTGCTTCAACTGCCAGTTGAACGCTGACAGACACTTTGTCTAGAAGTGCAAATCAAACCTAATAATACATTAATAGTATATTTTCACAATAAATTCACATAAAATTCAAGTAAGAATGGCTCCCTTATATTATACAACAAGGCAAACCTAGAAATTTAGAATATATTTTCTAGAAGAAAAGAAAAATTGAAATAGATGGAAGGATTCTACCAAACTGTTTGCTATAGAATCAGCTGTCAAATACCCATTCTTTCTTCTAACTCTCTTACAGAGGTGGGATTCAGCAGGTTCTGACCAGTTCTGGAGATCCAGTAGCAGAAACTTTGAGTAGTTTGGAGAACTGGTAAATACCACCTCTGACTGGCCCCGCCCCCATCTATTCTCTGCCTCCCAAGTCCTAGCTGATCAGGAGGAAATGAGGATTTTGCAGTAACCTTTCCCTGGAATGGGGAGGGAATGAAGATTTTACAATATCCTTCCCCTGCCACACCCACCAAGCCATGCCCACCAAGCCACCCCACACTCACCAAGCCACCCCACACCCACAGTGTTTTTACCAGTAGTAAAAAAATTTGAATCCCACCACTGCTCTCTTACATGGTCCAACCTCATTCTTTGCCATCCATTTATACACCCAATGGCATTTTGGAGTATGATTCATATTTTAATAGAGAAAATATTGAAAATGGAGATAAAAATGAAACCAGAACTTTTCCTCTTGGGCTTAATAGAAAAAGAACTGGAGAAAAAAATTGGAACCTTGTTTTTATATATGTTGACAGCAGCAAGACCATTGTATGCACAAAAATGGAAGGACACTTTGATTCCTACTATGGACGAATGGTTAGAGAAGTTGATGGAGTTGGCTGAAATGGCAAAATTAGCCCAATCCATTTTCTCTCAAGAGGGACGCGGTAACTCAGTGGCTAAGACACTGAGCTTGTCAATCAGAAGGTCAGCAGTTCAGCGGTTCGAATCCCTAGCGATGCATAACGGAGTGAGCTCCCGTTACTTGTCCCAGCTTCTGCCAATCTAGCAGTTCGAAAGCACGTAAAAATGCAAGTAGAAAAATAGGGACCACTTTGGTGGGAAGATAACAGTTAACAATGCTCCATGCACTTTTGGTGTTGAGTCATGCCGGCCACATGACCACGGAGACGTCTTCGGACAGCGCTGGCTCTTCAGCTTAGAAACTGAGATGAGCACTGCTCCTAGAGCCGGAAACAAATAGCACACATGTGTGGAGGTAAACTTTACCTTTACCTATTTTCTCTCAGCTCACTTTCTCTTCTATAATAAGCAGATGTCTCTCACATACATTCTCTCAAAATCTAGGATGGAATACTATGCATTCAAACAAATCTGACACATGACTCTAAAAACTGACCATAAGTGAATAACAATTCCAAGTGAGCATAAGTGATCTTTGGGCAACATTTGCAGCATCCAGTTCAGCAAATCTTTCTACAGTTTAAAAGAAAATCATCTGAATATTTCATAGCCCTTTACATTCTCAACAAATGGAGGCATTATATTCATTTTGCCCCTATGTTACATTATATACTGTTAATGTAAATACCTTAAGCAGTTTCTTAAAAAACTTGATATTATTCTGTAACATTCGATTTTCCGAATGTAAGTTTTAAAATCCAGATAACTTAATGTACACTAAAACAATCACCCACACAAAAAAACAAAATAGAGCTGCTGGAACGCAACTTATAGTACTATAATGTACCTTCCTTTTCAACTGCTGCTTTGAAATCAGCTCCTAATGAAATGGGATTCATTTCATTAGAAATGAATTCATTCAGAATTCATTTACATCTCTAATCCAGAGTTGTTTTCAGGTACACATTCACAGAAAATATCAGAATTGGATAAAAATGAATTCATAAGTACAGGTCAACCAAAAAAAGGCTAGACAAAAAAAAATGCACTGGAGGAAATTTTGAAGAATCAGAATAGATTATTATGGTTGCTTTTCAGGAGACAGGAATGTGAGATTAATACATACAAAAGGAACAAAGAACTGGATAAAAATATTCAGAGCTCCATCAGATATCAAATTAGAGCTGGTTTTTGTTTTGTTATCAACTACATGAAATGGTTATTTTAGTTGGATGAGAAATTAAAAAGTCAGAGATTCAAATTATGATTCCAGAATTGGCGTCTGAATTAAAGCAGGATAATTTTACCATTGGTTGTTCACTTTAAATAGCACAACATTTCTACCTTATTCCCAGATCATCTAAGTGCAGGGGTGTCAAACTCGTGGCCCGCAGACCTGATGTGTCATGTGCTAGCCATGCCCACCCCTGTTTTGGCAAAGGGAAAAAGTCATGATACTGTCAGGGTTCTGACAAATGCCCTAATTAAATCATGAGCCTTAAACCAAGCTTCAAAAGAAATCCAGTTATTTATTAGGAGCTTCATGTCGGCACCTTCCAGGTGAAGCCAACTCTGACCCCACGTAATTTACGCCCCAATCATGACCCTGTTTCCCTCCTCCCCCATGGTGTGTCATCAATCACATTCACCAATGGAGCAATTTCGCAGGTTGTAGAGATCACTCCCCTCCGGCCTCTGTAGGTAACTCTGGAAGACAGCCTTGAGAGAGAGAGATGTCTGGAATATGCTTCTGTTTTGGCTGCCATGCTGCTTCGTCAGTTTCCCATCCTCTCTTGCCTATGGCAACTTGAGAGCAGGCCAGGGATGCTTTGCGAGTTGACATTAGGCTCCCCTCACTTCCTGAAGACGACCTGTACAAAGCAAAAACAATTTGAGTACAGGTATAGATTTTAGGGTTGCAACAACCCCCCAGGCTTGTTTGGGTTGTCTGTGTGGAATTTTGCTATAGGGCAGTCAGCCTGGATGTTCCTACTCTTTATCCAAGATGCCTTTGATAAGTATTGGAGTTGTCTCCTATTCCACCTCATGTTGAGGATTCGCTGCACCTCATAATGAGTTTGGCCTCCTATGACAACAGGGTCTTGGGGCTCATGGGATAGTGGCCTCAGGGTTGCTCCAACCACAGCTTTTAAGAGGCTACTATGGAATCCTGGGTGTATCTTCCCTAGCAATTTTAATTACATTGTGACTGGGTTGATGATCTTTACTATGGGGAATGGTCCCATAAACTTTGGCCTCAGTTTCTTGCTGGGGAGTTTTAACCTCAAGTATTTTGTGGAAAGGTAGACCTTCTTCCCCAACTGGAATGGTCATTGCGGGGCTCAGTGTTTGTCTGCCTGTTTCTTATAGGTTTGGACCACTTTAGCTAGTGCTTTCTTTCATGCTGCACCGGCTGGAAGAGTTAGGGATAGGGGGCACCGTTTTTTGTTGGTTCTCCTCCTTTCTCTCCAACCGGTCACAGTTTGTATTGGCAGGGGGGCAGAGGTCGTCCTCGAGGCCTCTTACATATGGAGTGCCCCAGGGGTCGATTCTCTCACCCCTTCTGTTCAACATCTATGTGAAGCCGCTGGGTGAGATCATCCGTGGCTTTGGGGTGAAGTACCATCAGTACGCCGATGATACACAGCTGTACATTTCCACCCCAGGCCACCCCAATGATGCCCTTGAAGTGATGTCCCGGAGCCTGGAAGCTGTGCGGATCTGGATGGGGAGAAACCGACTCAGGCTCAACCCTTCCAAGACGGAGTGGCTGTGGTTCCCAGCGTCTCGATATAGTCAGATGATTCCATCTCTGACTATCGGGGGCGAGTCTCTAGCCCCTGCCGAAAGGGCTCGCAATCTGGGTGTCCTCCTGGATCCACAGCTGTCCTTAGAGGACCATCTGACAGCTGTGACCAGGGCGGCCTTTTATCAGGTCCGCCTGATACGCCAGTTGCGGCCCTTTCTGGATCGGGATTCCCTGTGCACAGTCACCCATGCCCTGGTCACGTCGCGTCTGGACTACTGTAATGCTCTCTACATGGGGCTCCCCATGAAGAGCACCCAGAGGCTCCAACTGATCCAGAATGCAGCCGCGCGGGTGGTTTCGGGGGATAATTGGCGCTCCCATATAACACCCCTCCTGCGCGAGCTGCACTGGCTTCCAGTGGTCTACCGGGTGCGCTTCAAGGTGCTTGTTACTACCTTTAAAGCGCTCCATGGCATTGGACCTAGGTATCTCCGAGACTGCCTGCTGCCACAAACTGCCTCCCATCGACCAGTGCGCTCCCACAGAGAGGGCTTCCTCGGGGTGCCATCAGCCAAGCAGTGTAGGCTGGTGACGCCCAGGGGGAGGGCCTTCTCTGTGGGAGCACCCACCCTCTGGAATCAGCTCCCTCCAGACTTAAGAACCATCCACGACCTGTCCACCTTCCGCCGTGCCCTCAAGACATATTATTTTTATCAAGCCGGGCTGGCGTGAAAAAGTTTTTGGGGTTTTTTAAAATTTTAAGATTTTACTAAATTTTAATTGTATTAAATTAGGGCCACATTGAATATTTTATTTTAATATGTATTTTAATGTTTTTTACTTGGCTTAAATGTATTTTAATGTTTTTTACTTGGCTGTTCACCGCCCTGAGTCCCCTGGAGAGGGGCGGTATATAAATTTAATTAAACTTAAACTTAATTAAACTTAATCTTTCTTAACATTTCCCCAGGTTGCTTTCAGCGTTGACATCCAGTCGGTCAAGTTGACTGAGGAGGGGGGATCCCTTGAATATTCAGGCACTGCAATGAAGTCTATGCTGCTCACTACTTTGAATGGAGTTAGTCCCATGCTATTGTGAACAGCATTATTGTACACGGCCTCAGCGAAAGGCATGAGGTCCGCCCAATTGGACTGCTGATAGTTCACATAACACCTCAGGTACTGTTCTACCATGGCGTTCAGTCTCTCTGCCCCCCCATTGGTGCTCGGATGAAAGGTCGAGCGAAGGCCCTGGGATGATCCAATGGACCACAGGAACTTCCTCCAGAACTTAGCTGTGAACTGGACCCCTCTGTCTGAGATGATTCCCTGTGGCACTCCATGTAGGCGGTAGATGTGCTTCAGGAACAGTTTGGCCAGCTGGTGAGCCGAGGGTAGTCTGCTGCAGCGTATGAAGTGTGCCTGCTTGGAGAATAAGTCTATTACTGTTAGAGAGAATAAATCTCCATAGAGGCGATGTTTGATCTTTCTCTCGGAACTCAGACATTTAGAAATAAAGCCGAAGTTAAAAGTCTAATAAAAATATTTATTTCGGTACAAAAACAATTAATTCTGAATAATTACATTCTTGCTAATTAAATGCGACCGCTCCAGGTCAGAACCAAACCACAAGAAAAATAATGGAGAATCAGGAATGCACACATGTGCATAAGATCACATCACGTGTCCTGCTTGTAATGGAATGTACCATAATATTAGGATAGGGATAAATCACCCTGCATATACATACAACTGACAATATTCACTACGTGACAATTACAGTCCAGATCACCGTGTTCCCCCCACTTTTTGGCAACTCCACTATAAAGTCCATTGCGATTTCCTCCCATGGCCTCATTGTTTTTCTCTTTCCAATCTTGGCATAATGCGTTTGGCTCAAGTAATAAATTGGGAGGGATTGTTTAAAACTATGAAACTTCCTATCAAACATTGTGATGATGGGATGACACTATTATTTTAGCACATTTTCAGTTTTGATTCTTTTTCTTTTTGGTTCATTTGCACTTAAAGAAGGGAACAGATTTTTTTCAAGCTGTTGTTGACATACTCAAAGCAGCAAGTATATTTGAAATATGTGTAAAATCTCACAAGGCTCACCTAAGTCCTATAGAAAATGACAGGAAAAAAAACAGCAATCTCTTTACAAACCTGAGAACTGCATGCTGTAACTAAGTGCCTTACCAATAAGCTTGGTGTAGGCCATGCAAACAGCATAAAATGTGATTGTCATGGGTACTCTGTACATAATATATTCATCCCAAGGTGCACGTAGATTTTTACCATTAGCTTTAAAAAGATTCAACTGCTTGTGAATCTGAGTGTAAAACATAATGGAAGGAGGAATGTGAATCAAAAGATGTAGTATTTAGTGGCACCACAAGAGTGAGGAGCCATGCTTAGGATGAATGCCAGGTGGTCCTTTGGGTGCTGGAGATACTGTACATACACACAAAACTGGTACATTAATTTGTCAAACCAGTTTTAGGCATTCATAACAGTTTCTCAGAATGGCACAGCTGAAATAGAAATAGTTGGGAGCCATGAAAAAGAGGGTACGGGGCTTCAAGCAGTTCCAGGATAGTTTGTCTACCCATAATCTAGAAAAATTATCATGAACATGCTAAGAATCAAGGTTACCTTCATTATTATAGCATGTTTTTTCTAAAACCTTGTCTAAGTTAAATTTACATTTTTTCCAGGCTAATTAATTCTGCAGTGCATAGAGACTATCTTCCTTTGTTCTGAAGTTTTGTTTCCAAACACACCCTGTGTATTATTTAAGAGTCTGATTTCACTGCTACCTAAGGATTCATGGGTAGTTGAAATTAGCAAAATATCTCTGCTTACTTGTGATGTCACTAAGGTGATCAGATTTTAATATTTGTAAAGCGGGACACAATTGACGGGGGGGTTTCTAGGGGAGAAAGATGGGAGGGGTCCATCTCTCTTATCCTGCAGCTTTGTGCACCCCCCCAACACCCCCCGTTCATCGCAGCCCTTACCGCTGCCATGGCTGGGGCTCGCCTCTGCTGCGTCTGGCCCGGAGAGGGACAGCGGCAGGAGAAGGAAGAAAGCAAACCGCAGCTGTGGTGTTCTGGGAGGGCGGGTGGTGAGGGTTCTTCACAGCCGCGTGCTGCCTCCGTTGCAGAAGCTGCCGCCAGCCAGCTGGGCAGCAGCCCTCCGTGTGGGAAGATGGCCAGGCCTGCGCTTGGAAGAGGCTGCCGCTCTTGCTGCCTGCTTTCTTCCTTCTCCCGCCGCGAAACAAAAGTGAACTGCGGCAGCACTGCTTCGGGAGGGCAGGCAGACGTCTGCAGCCAGGCAGGGAGTGACAGCAGCGAGAGCAGTGGCCCCTTCCAAGCGCAGGCCTGGCCCTATACCCGCCCGAGGGGCTGCCGCCCACCCGGCCACCAGCGTCTTCCGCGCCACACTTGTAGTCATGTGGCCGGCCGGATTAACAGGTGTGCTGGGGACGCCTTGCCTGCCGCCTCCGTGTGCTGCGCTTGGCAGGGGCCACTGCCCCTCTCACTGCCCTCCCTCCCCGCTTGGCAGGAGGAGGCAGGGGAGGCAGGAGGCAGAGGGGTGTGCAGGGCTCGGCTCAGCCGCTGAGCATGTGGGGCGCCCGCCCTAGCTCTCGGGCTGCTTCCTGCTGCCACGCAAAGTTTGGCATGCCAGGCCAGTGGAGAAAGATCAAGCTGGCTGGCGGCGCGGGAAAAATCCTCCCTGGCTCTTGCCAGCGGGCCTGGTCTTCTCTCCGGGGCGGTGTCCGGCAGGTGCCTCACGCCTCCGCTCCTCCCCCCCCGTGTGGCAGACATGGGGAAGGACACGGCCAGACCCGCCAAAGCCACTGCTCCCTCTACACCTCTGGAAGCGCATTTCCTGGCTGTTGCCGTCAAGCGGGGCAGAGCGTGCGAGGTGCTGAACTGGGCCCTTGGGCACATCGGAGCATGGTGGGGGGTTTTCCCTGCCTGGCCCGGAGCTGGCGAGATCTTAGTGTGCGGGCGCAGCTGTTTCCCTCAAGATCCGCTCGAGGGAAGTGAGGCGCTTTGCGCAAATTCAAATTAAAAAAGCGGGACTTTTTTGAAACGCCGCGGGACGCGAGACAAATTATTAAAAAGCGGGACTGTCCCGCCAAAAGCGGAACTGTCCCGCCAAAAGCGGAACTGTCCCGCCAAAAGCGGGATGTCTGGTCACCTTAGTATACACGAGCACACAATAGATTCAAACCGCTCCAAACTCGACTGCAGAAAATACGACTTCAGCAACAGAGTGATCAATGCCTAGAATGCACTACCTGACTCTGTGGTTTCTTCCCCAAACCCCCAAAACTTTAACCTTAGATTGTCTACAGTAGACCTCTCCCCATTTCTAAGAGGTCTGTAAGGGGCATGCATAAGTGCACCACTGTGCCTACCGTCCCTGTCCTACTGTCCTATTGTCCTCTTTTATTGAAACTTTTTACTTATGTTATATTTATACAAACAACTACTATCCTGTACATGTTTGACAAAATAAATAAATAAATAAATAAATAAATAAATAAATAAATAAATAAATAAATAATAAATAAATAAATAAATAAATAAATAAATAAATAAATAAATAAATAAATAAATATGCAGAGAAGGGCTGAGGCAGGGATGGGTCCTATTTACCTTCCCCACCGGTTCGCATCGTAACAGAAGTGCACATTTAATAATTAATTAATAATTTTCAATTAATTTTCAATTAATAATTGAAAAGGACTGTAGGCTGCAATGGGAAGTTGAAAAAAAAAACTTTGTAGAAGAAAGCAATGACAAAGTAATTCTATAATGTTGCTTACATGGAAATCACCAGAAGTGAACCTTGACTTGCAGTACATTTTATACTTTCATGAGCAGATCATACAATACTAATTGGGCACTATGATTTAAGTTAGAAGGCTTTCCAACTTTTACATCTTATAATTTCTAACTACATAACCATTAGTCATAAAATAGGCAAGATCCAGTTTGCCTTTTTTTAATGGAAAGTGACCTCGATTTACATTTTAGTGTTTCAATTACCTACATTTTGCAATACAATTCTCAACTGAAAAATATGAATATACATCTAAATGTAGAAATATGGTTTAGATTACTATGTGTTCAACCTATACATTTTAGAATAAACACATACAAAGATATATTCCTAACCAAGAACATGCCATTTTTACTACACCTTTCTTTAAATAATTGAAATATTTGAGAATGGATGCAAAAATGGGAATATAACACGAGGAATAAAAACTACCCTGGTCTGAGACATGTTTTTATTTATCACTCACAATCAGTCACTTCACCTGAACTGGTGATTAAGTTTCATTCATACTAGAAGAAGAATGGACAGGAAATTGTGTTACTTTTTTTTGCCAGGGGTAACTGATTTCAAGATGACAGGCATGTCCACACATCTAAAACCTTTCCTCTTTTTACCTGTGTGCAATGCATGTGATGGATATTAAAAAGAAATGGGACTTTGATCATCCAGTTGTACCTATCATGTTGAAACCACTGACTATCATTGGAGATATGCCTGCTGGTGCCTCCAGAAAACCTGAACAACTAGCAGATCCTCTAAAGCTGTACAGGTACCGGTAGTCCTCAACTTACAACAGTTCATTTATTGACCGTTCTGTTAGAGTTTGCAGCAATCCAACCAGCACACAAGTAAATAATTCAGCAGGATTCATTTATAGAAGAAACTTGTTTATATACAATAATATAAAGCACGATGCATGTATACAATACCCATGCAGTTCTTGCAACTAAAATTATGTTTTAGTTAATCACCCAAGACTTATACATACTGTTTAAGATTGGTGGAATTAAGTAAACAAGGAAGTCCTGTGTCTCACTATCCCCATAGGTGCACAGAGTATTTCCACAGAGGTAATGTGGAAGACCATTGTTATTTTGAGGAATTTAGTCCCCTTTTAAAATTTATTCTTCATGTTAAGAAAAGTCTAAAAATTTAGTGCTCGTTCTGAGCTAACCAGCTTGATTTTCATTCTTGCTTGTTGAATATAGGAGAAGGGGGAAGAATGTTCACATAGCCTTTCAGTCCCCATTCAGTCAAGATAAGGCAGGTCTTATAGTTTCCTGATCATAGCTGAGCCACTCGACTGCAGAAAATACGACTTCAGCAACAGAGTGATCAATGCCTGGAATGCACTACCTGACTCTGTGGTTTCTTCCCCAAACCCCCAAAACTTTAACCTTACACTGTCTACAGTCTCCCTCACCCCATTCCTAAGAGGTCTGTAAGGGGCGTGCATAAGTGCACCACTGTGCCTACCGTCTCTGTCCTACTGTCCTATTGTCCTCATTTATCTGTACTTACTTTGCTTATGTTATGTTTATACAAATACCTGCTATCTTGTACATGTTTGATAAACAAATAAACAAATAAAATAAATAAACGTGGTAGCAAGTACAAGGACAAGAAGCAGAAGTCAGAACCAGAAATCACAGAAGCACAGAAGCTACAGAACTTATAACCTAAGTTCAAACTAACTCATATATACTGTATATGAGAGCTAATCTGACAAGAGCTAAGTAGCTCGAAATAGATCTATAATAGTCTCCCTTTATTTTCATTTATCAGCAAAAAATGCTACATACATACATACATACATACATACATACATACATACATACATACATACATACATATATGTGTGTGTGTGTGCGTGCGCGCGCGTACACACACACACACACACACACACACACACACACACACACACACACACACCAGTTAAGCTAAGCCAAGCCAGGCTCTGAGCAGTCTCACATGGCTCACAACAAATCCTGTTTCTTAGTCACCAAACAGTTCCCATTGGCTGACTTGTTGTTATGGCTATCCCAGCTCATAATTTCTTATACACTGACACGTTCAAAGTTACATCGGCATTGAAGAACTATCTCTGTAGTGTTTAGCACAATTGCTTTTTGGTATACTTCTAATTTTAATGAAACTTTAGTTTACTGGTTTAGAATTATGAGTTTTGTAATCTCTTAGAATCAGAACTGAGAAATAATATCAGCTTCCAAGACTTCTTGTGATGAAAATTGCTGATAAATTCTGTTTTTGATGGTGGATGTTTTGTAAAAAAAGTGAGATAACTTCTCGCAGGCAAAATTAGTACTGAAACCTGACAAGATAGGCATATTCATTCATTCATTCATTCATATATACATATATACACATATAGGACAGGTAAAATAAGAAAACACCGAGTATGTTGTGCCCTACCACAAAATGATGATAGAAAAACTGATGTGATTACAGGAGAAATACTTGTCCAAACTTGCAGCGCCGAAGTGAAGTTTGAACAAACCTCTCCTTCAAAAACAAACTTTCTACTTCAGTTGAAGCCCATTTTTATTGAAAGGCAAACTGTGAGGCTAAAAGCCAGTAATTTGTCTAGTCTTAATTACAAAGCAGAACTGGAGATTGGGGTCCTAATACATCAATTCCTTCCTTCCAATTCAGTTCTACTTCTCATTTAGAATTGATCCTCAAACTCTCATATGTTATTATTTTTAATGTTCAGTACACTATTTTTTTTTAAAAAATATCTAATTTAAAAATACTATAAAATACTTTTTTAAAAAATTTGCCTCCTCAGAACTAGCATCATTTTCTCCACTTGTGCTTATTCATGAGAGTAAAATAAATTATTTCCACTAAAACTGAACTACTTTTAAGAATCTTCTTATAGATTAAAATCCAAAGCTTGCCGCCATCATTTTTCACATTCATGTTCCCTCACATGTTTAAGCTTGTCTTGGCTACATCAACTAAATTTCCCTTGAAAGACTGAGAATCTATCCAGCCCCACTCAGTCACAGTCCAGGAGGAATTCAGTCATTTCAAAAAGCCTCATTATATAAGATCCTTTTATTGCCTTCTATTATTTATCTTTCTTGCGCGGTCACCTTTTTCTACCCCTTCTTCTTCTTAATTCAAATTAATCAGGTTGTGCAGTGAATAGT
Organism: Diadophis punctatus similis; assembly: GCA_023053685.1. NCBI lineage: Eukaryota > Metazoa > Chordata > Lepidosauria > Squamata > Dipsadidae > Diadophis > Diadophis punctatus. The sequence goes on from JALIGW010000003.1 coordinate 172,218,533, forward strand.
CCTTCTTTTCCATAGAAAATTCTTTTGAAAAGATTGAAAAGTCCTCAGAAATCACAATGCTCATAAAATGGTGGAAATGAGGGGGAAGCAGGAAACCTTTTATTCTTTCCCTTAGACTTCATTGACACTATGAAGTTTCACATAATTTGCAGACTGCATCTCATAAAATACTGGCAAAATTTATTCATTTCAAATTAAATAGATGTAGCACAGAGTAATCTTTCTCTATTAAATATGTCACTTTTTGCAATTGTTTCTTAATATCCCTCAAAGCTTCCATCTAAGATTAGCACTTTCTTTGCGGCCACAGTTTCACTAACCTACTGAATTATTCACTGAAGCAGAACCTTCAGATATCAGGTTAGAAAGGCCTTGATTATGGCAGGAAGTGAACTGTATAAACCATTTTTCTTAAAAAAAAAAATAAAACCTCATAGAAAAACCAGAAATCTGTACTAAATGTGCATTTTAAAAAGTTCATAATTGATAGGAATTTAGTCAGCTGTGACCTTTTGCATTTTGTTTACAATAATGTACAGTAACATTTGGACAAAGCTAGAAAAGTGGTTTTTTTTGTTTTGTTTTTAAACATTCATATATGAGGCACGTATCTAAATGGAGTCACATGTAGATGAATTTTATTTGTTAGTTTAAGGTGGAAGGATACTGAGTGCATTATTCCTGAATGTGTCTTACAAGGAAGCTGGTTGTTTACATTTTGATATCCAGATTTTGCTCCTTTGCTAAACGTGTTCCACAACATTTTAACTCACTGTGGCAATGTTATAAAACTTACTTTTAACGAACTGTCAGCATGGGTCATTTAGGGGTGGGTTCCTACTGGTGCAGTCCAGTGCACAGCTCCAGTAGGGACCTGCCGATTATGCAATTTGTGCGTGACTGCTCCGGTACCGTCTTTGCCGGACAGTCACGTGCGTCGCCATCTTTTAAAAAGAATTTTTCGGCTTTTTTTCTTCTGCGCATGCGCGGAAGCAAAATCTCGCTGAAATCTCATGAGGGGGCGCACACGTAGTGAGCGCGTGTGCACACGAAATGTGGAGATGCATGCGCAGCGCACCGGTATTGGTAAGTAAGCAACCCGCCCCTGGGGTCATTACTTTATGCCAATCAAATTCTGAAAAGCTGAATCAACCAAGGAAACAATTGCTCCCTTTGCAGGTGTTAAAACCCAAAAAACTCACCACTCAGCTGGTTGATGACATATTTGTCCAGAGATACCCAGGAATTTGAAATACAACTTTGACACAGAGCAGGCTCAAAGCATCCACTTTCTGAAGGCATCACAATGGGAAGAAAAAGAGCATTCTGCTAATGTCTGCTAGAAAAAGCAACTTTGAACAATAATTCATCTGAACATCTTTCAGCCTTTCAAAGATTTGTTGTACTGTGGAAGCTTTTGATATACTACTGATAACCAGTGACAAGAGCTGAATGATCAAGTAACTTCCTTTTTTTTCCATTTTAGTCTAAAACTACTTCAGAAATTAGATTTGGGGTTTGTTTGCTTTTAAATCCATGCTGCTGGATTGCCCAACACTAGAAAAAATAAACAACTATTTCTGGGGGGCAGAAAGAGATGATGTTGCCTTTAAAATTATCCCAAGGTATGTTTTTTCCTGCTCCATTGCCAAAGTACACATTTCTCTGTTGGGTTGCCTCTGTTGGCTTGGGCTAAAGAACTTCAGTTTGTTGTAGGCGATCTTAGCAGCTTGTTGGCTGCTGAGCATTGGCTCAGTTGGCCCTTCAACTGAACCAATGCTTATTATCCATTCTAATCCATTCTATATCTGCCTTTAGCAGCAGAGTTTATTTATGTATTTATTAAATTTATATTCCCAGTTTCCCTGGATGGTTCTCAAGTTAAGCAAACATTCAAAGCACAAGAAAAAGAATAACACAAAAAGTTGAAATAGCACAAAAGCTATGACTTTAAAAAAATATATGTTTTCTTTACTGGGTAGTTACCATATTTTTCAGAGTATAAGACGCACCTTTCCCCCCCTAAAAGAGGCTGAAAATTTGGGTGCATCTTATACTCCGAATGTAGCTTTTTCGAAGCTTTTTTTCCAAGCCCATACGAGGTGCTAATGATCTTCCCGGCTCTTCCCGGCTTGCAGGCTTGTTTTCATTGCTACTCCCTCTGAAAAGGTTTTTTTCAGCCATAACAAGGTGCTAAGGATATTCCCAGCTCTTCCTGGCTTGCAGGATTTTTTTCATTGCTACTCCCTCTGAAGAAGTTTTTTTTCCCAGCCCTAAGTCTTTGCAGGCTTGTTTTCATTGCTACGCTTTCTGAAGAAGATCTTTTTCAGCACTAACCAGGGGATAAAATAATGTGCTGAAGCTTACCAGACTAAGGACGCTAGCCAAATGAATACCTGGTAGGTAGATTTTTTCCCCCTATTTTCCTCCCCAAAAACTAAGGTGCGTCTTATACTCCGGTGCATCTTATACTCCGAAAAATATGGTAGTTTTCTTCCTGGATTTGATTTTTATTGTTATGTCCATAGATTTTACTGATTTCCAGGCACATGAGATACAATGATTTCATTCATAGTTCCCTAACAACCCCCCAATATTTATATATTCTTTCACTGAGCTTAATTCCATGATCATTAGTGAAATTTACATACATGGATACAGAGGTGGGTTCCTGCCTGTACGCTCTTACCTGTGGGTCGCCGCAGAACCGAAGAAGCCAGTGGCGTTCGCGGCGCAGGGCTTCCCCCACCTGCTTTCCCCCACCCGTCTAGACGCCGCCATTTGCGTTCTTTTGCCCTCTGCGCATGCGCAAAGCATTCTGCTTGCGCAGAGGGCAAAAGAACGCAAATGGCGGCGTCCAGGCAGGCGGGGGAAAGCGGGCGGGCGAAGCCCCGTGCCGCAAACACCACCAGCTTCTTTGGTTCTGCGGCGACCAACAAATAAGAGCGTACAGGCAGGAGCCCACGTCTGCATGGATATCTGGGTGCAAAGATGTGTATTTATTGGTGAAATTCCCTACACTCCCAAATAAAAAATAGAAACAGAAACAAATAAAAATAAATAAATATTTGAATGAATCATTATTGGTTAAAATTAATTATTAAATAAATAGTCCTCAACTTATAGCCATTCATTTAGTGACCAGGTAGTCCTCATCTTACAGCCATTCATTTAGTGACCATTCAAAGTTAACAATGGGACTGGAAAAACAATTTATGATAGCTTTTCACACCAATAACCGTTGCAATATCCCCATGGTCACATAATAAAAATTCAGACACTTAGCAAATGACGGTTACAGTTATATGTTCACCTTTTGCGACCTTCTGACAAGCAAAGTCAATGGGGAAGCCAGATTCACTTAACAATCATGTTACTAACTTAACAACTGCAACAATTCACTTAACAACTGTGGCGAGAAAGTTTTCAAAATGGAGCAAAACTCACAACAACTGTCTTGCTTAGCAATGGAAATTTTGAACTCAGTTGTATTCCTGGTTCGAACACCATTTCTACACAAATTAATCTCTTGCATGTGCACACATACCCAGACAAAGAATGACACTGTAGTAATCTGATCTCAGCAAATGTGAACCTATGAATACTTATTTATAGTAGGTCTCATTGAAACCATTATCAGATGAATTTACCCAACAGTAGCTATGCTAGAGATTCAAATTGGGCAAAGCTTTGGAAAGAAGCATTTTGCAAAGCAAAGCTCTCTTCTATGAAACATTAAAGCATCTGCTTTCTTTGGAAAGCTCAGTGTTACTGCTTCAAAGGATTTCCATGGCTGCCTGGTCATATGTGTACAGTATATTTGCATGACAACATATGAAAGCTGGGAAAGAGTTCTTTCAACTTTTCCCCCCTTTCTTCTTGTTAAGACAAATGCTAAGATAAAGACCTTTAAGTTGGTCTTCAAGGATAAGGAAACTAAATCCCAATGATTTCAGGATAAGTAGTTATCTTTTCCAAGATAAGTAGCTACCTGAGAGTAGCTAATTTAAATAAATAGTTCCAATCACTTTCACTCAGTATGCTAGCCTCCTTCTCATGTTATTTCCTACTATCCATAGATAGAGTGTCTGTGTTGAAGGTCTTCATAGCTATGTTCCAAAACAATCACGCTCATTCAACACATGCACATAGAAATACAGTGTTTGCTGAAATTTGAAAGTCTGTAGCACTGTTCCCTCTAAGCTGCGCAGCCGTGCGGCCGCACACGTAACAAGACAACGCCGCACAGAAGTTTCTAACTTCCGCGCAGCATTTTCTAATGGCAGAGGCCGCACGCCTGCGCGGCCGTGCACATAAAAAGAGAACATCGCACGGCAGTTTCTAACCAGGGAACATTGGTCTGTAGTAAGGTCTTCATAAATAATTAAAGGAAAAGCAGGTTGGTTCAAACTGGAAGAAATTTGCTGTAAGAAATATATAAGCTAAGTTGAAGCCCTGAGTGCCCAGGATCTGGTTCTTTAACAAGTTAGAAACAGGGGAATAAGCATTTCTATGGAAAAAGTAATTAGGTGGAGGTGAAGAGAAAGATAAATTTGCTGCAATTAGAGAACTGGGGGGGCAAAGAAAACATTTAGAATTAGGAAACTCTGGACAAAAATAAGAGACCTATCCCAAGAAGTAGGAGGCACAAAAATGAAACTCAGAAGAACTGAGAAAGGTTTAAAAGTGTCAGATAGAGCTTTGGGACAGGAATACAACAAGAAGCTTAGTCAGGAGGCAGTGTGAAAAAAAGGGAAAGGTTAAACTAGACAGACGTAGTCTAAGAGAGGAGTCCCCAAACTCTTCAGTTCATTGATCCATAAATGTTTATTATATGACAACGATTTAATAAATCTACTTTAACTAATAGTGCAGCAAATAATACACTAGCAACATTGACCCCTTGTATAGTTCCATTGATGCTTGGAGTTCAGTATTGACCACTTGAAGAACTCTGGTGCAAAATATAAGGGAATAAGTGATAAAAAGAGAGAGAAAGGCAACTCCTGACTAAAAGAAAAGTAAGAAGGAGGGTGGGAGAGAAAGATTTTCACCTTGCTTCACTCTGCCAGTCAGAGTACTAGTCTCTTTAACTGCCAGAGAAGAGGGACAGCTTGGGGCTACAGGGGTATAAAGAGTCTTCCTTGGCAATGGTTAGCCAATGGAAGAGAGAGAAGCTGGAACCTCCTCTGGTGAGGAAATCACCCAGTAAATCAGCTGGGAGAGTACTGAGGCTCAAAGAGTCAAAAGAAGAAGGTCAGATAGGCTAGATAGAGGAACATTGATCAAAGTAGGTGGGAACTGAGGAAAAAAAACCCACTACAAGAAACACTACAAATGTGCAGCCTCAGCTCTGTTTGGGAGTCTTTTTTCAAGGAAAGGAAGAGAATCAATTTGTTAAAATATCCAGTGTGCTTTAAAAAATATATATGGTACCCTTGACAGAATGAAATGTTAGATTCTCTGTAAGGCACTTCAACAGAATAACATGGGGCTTCATCCCCCAAGTTTAGTAGCTTAGGATCTAAAGTTACCTGTGTGATAACTGTTTTTGTATGTGCATGGCTACTGTTTTTTTTGTTTTAACAGCAAGTGCTAAAGCTGTTCTTCCTAGTTCACAATTAGAGAATGATTTTTTAAAAATGAATTTGCAATAAAACGGAAGAGGAACAGCCTCCTTTGGGTTGGTCGAAGATTTACCACCTGGCTTGGGGAAATGTCTGCAGATATTTTATGTAAGTATCTTAAGAGTTAGTTTCTCAGACCCTAAAATAATTCTGGTTAAAACCGTGGTTCTATACAGATTCGCCTTGAGTTATGACCATTTGTTCAGTGATTATTCAAAGTTATGTTGACATTGAACTAAAAGTATTTACAGATAGTCCCCAAAGTTATAGCCATTGCAGTACTCTCATGATTAAATGTCACATGTCACTTGCCTGGCAGCTCACTTGCACTTATGACCACAAGGGTGCTTCAACTTCTTCCACTTGCCTATCTCCCCTCCATCTTTGCTTTTTGGTCCTCTGTTCTTCATGACCCCTGCCACTCTGTGTTCCACCATCCCTAGCCTTTTCTGTCTTCTCATTCTTGCTGCTGACCAAGCATGTCTGACATGTCCCTTCACCAGACAGCTTCTGGCTGCACAACACTTTCTTCCCCAGGCAACTCATAACAGTTTCCTCATGACATTTGGGAAAGAAGATCTTACATGGCCAGCAGCTGCCTCATGAAGGGCAAGTCCATATAAGTAGCAAGAGCAAGAAGATGGCGAAAGTCATCTGGGGCAGTGGAGCATATGGTGGTAGATCCTTAAGATGTACAGGGTCAAGAGCAGTAGCAGCTGGCCTAGCCTGAGTTGAGCTGGGCTGACCAAAAGTGTGGTGAGCTGCTGGGTTGGGCTTGGGTGGCTGCATCTTCCTGGGGAAACTGCATATTTGTGCTGCATTGTGGCTCAGGGGCTTCTTGCAGCCTCAAAACTATGCACCAAGAATTGCCTGAGACATATGGTTCTGGAGCTGCATGCTGATAAGTATGCTAGCTAACAATAGACTAGCTCCTGGCTAACATCTAGAGAGTGAGCAAACAACCTTTGGCGTGACAGCTCTTTTATAGTCCCAGCTGTCAACGCCTTAACCAATCCCAGGCCGGCAAATCTCCCACTTTCGAAGGAGGCGGCATTAAGCCAATCAACAGGCTTCTCTGTCGTCACATGACAGGGATGCGACACATGCTGGATGCGACACATGCTGCCCCACAAGGCAGGTTGCAAGATGGCCAGAAGGGCAGAGATGGGGGGGGGAAATGGGTAGTTGGGGCAAGTTGAAGTGGAGGCAGTCCACATCCTTACAGTGGAAGAACTGAGGCTCAGGGACTGGGAAATATTCCAAGTTTGAATAGCTTGGATTGGGGTGGATTCTCAGCTAACAACATCAGCTTAACTATTGGGGTCGTAGTCCTTGACTTACGACCACAATTGAGCCGCAATTGTGGCTGTTGTTAAGTGAGACATTTGTCAAGTGAGTTTTGCCCCATTTTATGACCTTTCTTGCCTCAGTTGTTAAGTGAATCATGCAGTTGATAAGTTAGTAACCTGATAAGAGAAACTGGTTCTCCATTGACTTTGCTTGTCAGAAGTTCATAAAAAGGATCACATGACCCTGGGACACAGCAATGTTCATAAATATGAACCAGTTGCCAAGCACCTGAATCTTGATCACATGATCATGGAGATGCTGCAAAGGTCATAACTGTAAAAAATAGTCATAAGTTACTTTTTTCAGTGCTGTTGTAACTTTGAATGGTCACTAAATGAACTGTTGTAAGTCAAGGATTCAGTTGATGGAAACAAGATTGCTGTACTAAGTGATGCAGTCATACAATGTCAATGACAAAAAACAGATCTCAATTATCATCATAAATCAAGGATTACCTGTACTCCCAATTTAAAATATCAGAATCATGCAAGCCACTGTATTTCCTGTAATTCTATAGAAGTTGGACTCAGAATTAGAATACGAAGAATATTGATGCTTTTGAACTTTGCTGTTAGAGAAGAATCCTAAGAGTATTGTGGACAGTCAAGAAAATAAACAACCAACCAAATAATTGGGGGAAAAAATCAACCTAGAGTTCTCACTTTTGGCACAAATAACCATGCTCAAATTATTCTACTTTGTCTAGAAAAAGAGCTGCTGAGAAAGGTGGAAGAAGAGAAAAGAAGAGGAGAACCATCAGCAAGGTGGATGGACTAAATTATAGTGGTGATGGGTGCACTGTTGGAAGAACTAAAAGACCAGATTTGGACAGATCATCATGGAAAAAAACATCTATCTATGTGATTGCTAAAAACTAACAATGACTTGATGACACATAATCAATCAAAATATACAATTTAATATTTTTGATTCCCACATGATATGCTTAGGCTGCTGCTACATTGGGGTGCATTTATAATAATAACAGAGTTGGAAGGGACCTTGGAGGTCTTCTAGTCCAACCCCCTGCTTAGGCAGGAAACCCTACACCACTTCAGACAAATGGTTATCCAACATCTTCTTAAAAACTTCTAGTGTTGGAGCATTCACAACTTCTGGAGGCAAGCTGTTCCACGGATTAATTGTTCTGTCAGGAAATTTCTCCTTAGTTCTAAGTTGCTTCTCTCTTTGTTTAGTTTCCACCCATTGCTTCTTGTTCTACCCTCAGGTGCTTTGGAGAATAGCATTTATCTATCTCAACTCCATCTATGTAAGTCTTGTTAGGTTACTAAACTATTTTTTTTTCTGATTTTCCCATCACATGTTGAGTGAACATTGGCAATACACACACTCCACAAACCTATTTGTCTTTCAAAAAGAGTTAAAAGTCACAATGATTATCTAAAAGGCATCCATAAAAACCTCTGTAACCAATTCAATCTCTCGTACATATTTCATTTTCAACAGCCTCATCAATCGTCAGCAACATATGATCTCTCTGCCATTCCCAGTTAATATTAAAACTTATATTAATGCAATAGGCAAAATTAGAGGTAAAAGGTAAGTATTTGATTTTGACTGATCTTAATCAAAATGGCTACATACTGTATATACATTTGTGTGAGCACATTTTTCTCTTGATATCACGAGAGGTTGTTTTTTGTTTTTGTTTTTAAATCCTAGCTTATAATTTGGGATAGAATGAGTTATTATAGAAAGAGGGGAGCTATGGAAAAATTAAATTTCTACCACCCTAGGTATAGTAGACCTTTTCAAGACTGGGCTACTGTGTGTTTTCATTTAGAAATGGCTGTAAAGAACTGTGAAGTGGTATATAAGTCTAAGTATTATTGCTATATAAAACAAGAAACAAAGCATGACAATATGAATTCTAGTTAATGTTACATTTAACCTGTATTACGTTGTTGATAATTACTTGGATTAGGTAAAAATGACTTATATAAAAAATAAATCCATACAATATGTGTATTTCCAAATAAAGCATTACTTAGCCTACTATTTGCTTCATTGCCTGCATGCTTTTCATAATATTTATATGTTCTATTGATAGCAATATATTTGTGTTATTTCTGTGGTTTAGTATCAATCTTGAACTATAAGCATGGTCTAAGAAAAACAGTTCTTCCCTGAAGGCTGCCCAGTAAGTAGTATTAATTTCTTTATTTTAATATTAGGTTTAATTGAATTGAATTGAATTGAATTCTTTATTGGCCAAGTGTGATTGGACACACAAGGAATTTGTCTTTGGTGCATATGCTCTCAGTGTACATAAAAGAAAAGATACGTTTGTCAAGAACCGTAAGGTACAACACTTAATGATAGTCCGGGTACAAATAAGCAATCAAATCATATTAGGAATCAGTCAACATAAATCGTAAGGATACAAGCAACAAAGTTATAGTCATACAGTCATTAGTGGGAGGAGATGGATAATGGGAACAATGAGAAGATTAATAGTAATACAGTCTTAGTAAAAAGTTTGACAGTGTTGTGGGAATTATTTGTTTAGCAGAGTGATGGCGTTCGGGGAAAAACTGTTCTTGTGTCTAGTTGTCTTGGTGTGCAGTGCTCTATAGCGTCGTTTTGACGGTAGGAGTTGAAGCAGTTTATGTCCAGGATGCGAGGGGTCAGTAAATATTTTCATGGCCCTCTTTTTGACTTGTGCAGTATACAGGTCCTCAAATATAATTATAAAAGGGAATGGCCATCATGCAGACAATTACACATGTATATCATGGTAATGATGACGGTAAAAATAATAATATAAACATGATTTCTGAGCACATGTGTGGCTTGATAAAAAGACATAAGTCAATAAGTCAAGCTTCTTTGATTTATTGTTTTTGCCAGCTAATATGCATGTCTTCCTTCAGGAGCATTGAAGGTTTCCATAGCACTTTAGTTCTTCCATATATATGCAGGAAAGAGAGTATTTCATACAGACTTAATTGCTTATAAATAATTTGGACTCCTTCACTAATGAAATGTTCAATACTGTGTGAAGAAACACACGTTCTTAGAATATTCTATTTGTACAACGAAAACATGTGAACAGAACAAATTCTCCATGGATTATAAGAGGGAATTAATGATCATTTGTATTCATCAAGTTTGTGACATATATACCGTATATTTATATGAAACTAATAGGAACACAGAATATGAGTCATGTTTATAAAACAAAAATGCAGTTAAAGAAGTTGCTGCAAAGTATAGTTAGAGAAATATTTTTGAACGTCATGGTTATATACATTAAAAAAGGAATCATTATGTCAACTCTAAGTTAAAATTCTGAACTACAATATCCTAGAACTAAAACTTTTTTTATCTGTAAGCATACAGCGAACATAGCAACATCCAGAATTGAATAAGTGTGAGCTCTTAAAGATGATCCAGGCAAAAAAGCATACACTACGTGTACTAATACTAGTTTTATCACAAGATTATAATAATAGCATCTTGCAAGTCTAAAAGCACCTCACCCCTCTCTTACATTTATTCTCCAGAAAAGTAGGGTGGGTCCCTTCTGAGAAGCTTTTTTTTAGTCCCATGCTTCTTTTGGACTTATATTTTGCTTATTGGACCATTGTCTAGGCCAGGGGTGGCCAAACTGTGGTGCTTGCGCCAAACGTGGCACATTGGATGATTACAAGTGGCACATTCAATACTTTAATTGGATGCTTTACTTTACTGTTACAATGAAGAGTTATCTTCACCAAATGAGACACTCGGGCAGATGTAGCACCACCAGTGGGGTCCACGACAGTGATCACTCTCTCGTCCAAGAGATTATTTTTAACTATTGTAGATTGGTGCTCCAATAAACATGTGCCTTTTGAATTGGTGTAAATTAATTAATTGAATTGCGTGATTGAGTTATTCCTTTTCCTCTCTTAAGCAAAGTAGATCCTACCCCTATCCCTATTTTACAACCCCAAACGTGAAAGTAAGGAGGTAAAAAACGTGCTTGAATTGTATGGCGCATCTGAACTCATCTGTGAAAAAATTGGTGCATGGTATGCTTAAGGTTGGCCACCACTGGTCTAGGCTGTAGCTCTTCATTTTGTGTCCTGAGGTCATTAACATTAACAGCCCATTATGATAAGCATGGTTCACAAGATTCTTAGGAACACAGGAAGAAGAGCTACAGGCGAATTTCCTAGCTACCTTTTTATGTATTAGAATTACCTAGCAGGGTCTCCAACCTTGGCAACTTTAAGACTTGTGGACTTCAACTCCCAGAATTCCTCAGCCAGCAAAGCTGGTTGAGGAATTCTGGCAGTTGAAGTCCACAATTAAAGTTACCAAGGTTGGGGACTCCTGACCTAGAGCACTCTTCCCTGTTGAGTTTCACATATATCCTAAATCTGTTCTGTGAGATCCAGCATTTTGATGAGAGATACTTGGATTATTTGATTAAGACAGCTTCATTATGAACTGGGCATTGAGTTTATGCTAAAATTATTTTAGCCAGAAGGCATCCAATTATGGCTTTAAATATTTCACTATGTAAACTTGCATGGAGCATCATGTTAAATCATTTGAAAGAATTTATAAGTGCCAAGGTGATTACTTATGATTAACATTGTGGTTTTTGAAATTGTAAGCTTTTCTCACTTTATTTTCATGTTTTTTGCTATCTTCATATTTAATATTAAAATTAATTACCAGTTATATTAATAAAACTGTTAAATACAATTGTACAGTGTTGCCCACATCAAAACTAGCATGCTAAATGCATGAATTTTGACATCCCTATTCCTGTCCCTCACATATATTTATGTTGAAAATGCACATGCATTTCCACAGGCGTACTTTGCTGAAGACATTTCGGTTTATGAGAACATAAAAATAAAGAGAAAGCCATGAGAGAAAACTTGCTAATTTTCAAAATGATTGGCATGGCAAGTCATCAGACAGGTGTGTTTCGATAGCAAATTGAAGAGGTTGCCTCCCATTTCTTGACTGCCCTGCTTTTATTTCCCATTTTATGCTGAGGTGGGCACTCTCCAAAACAAAGCATTAGTTGGATATATTGCAGTTATCCATCAGTTTTATTTTAAAAATGCTGATTATGGATACATTGACTCCAGGGATTCTTATAATTACACTAAAAGTTGATACTTTACTTGGTAGCATGCTAATTTCTTAGCTACCATTTAAATTAGAAGAAACTAAACTTGCATCCTGAGAGTAAGCCAGTACACTTTATGTACCTCCTTGTTGTTGGGACACAGTCAACAATATCATGACTTGTGGAATAGTATGAGCATGCTCTGGGCTTTGCTTATACTGTACATTATCTTCCCTTTACTTTTTTGCAAAAAATGTGGTGGTGGGGGACTTTGAACAGGATCACTGGACAAGAATTTGGAGCTCAATAAGAGAAGTGAGGTACTGTAATCACACTTCAGGCTTCTCACTGAAGAGTCTCAAATGTGGATATGCAATTGTGTTAAGTCTCATCATCCCAGGGCTTATTTACACCGTAGCCTTAATGAGTGCCTTGGCTGGGCTCATGCTGACTTGATTCTAAACTGATTTAAGAAAATCTTTCCTGGACTGAGACTTTTCAGCAATGCCTTGAAGCATATTCATTCAGATTTCAGGCTGTCACATTGTCCCACTGAAAAATTCAGCTGCCTCTTACCTTTTTCTAGCAGGAAGGTGATGGCCAATCACTTACCTTCCAGTGCGTAGGTCCTATGGGATATAATCTGGATAGACTGTACATGTTTGTGTGTGTTTGTCTGTATATATGCTTACAGTTCAGAAACACAAACATTAAAAATGTATACGAAGTCAAAACAAACTTATATATACATAATTAAAACATCAGATGGAGCATAAACCACACGCTTTAAAATTAAAACTGCTTTCTTTCATTTTCCCTGTTTTTCATGAACAAAGTTGGTTACAGCACCTGCTACAGCACATCTTTCCCATTGGCATAATGGTTAAAAACTGGTCTGTGCAGAACATTCCTGGTTTAAAGCCAGACAGAAATATTTTATTTTTCCGAATTACCTTTTTATTTTTCTGAGCTCCTACAGCTGGGCTTTTTAAAACAACAACAGCAACAGTCCACTGGATTACTGTTCCATCATAACTGTTTTATGGTTTTTTTCCCTAATTTTGTTTGCTGCCTAGAGTCCACTACACCTGGGCGGCCAATACATTCAAATAAATAAAAGCTATGCAATTATGAAATATTTGATCCAAAAGGCACTACAGTAAAGTTTATACAGAAAAAAAATGGTCAGGGTGTATTCTGGCCTTTGTGAAGTAGCCATTATGCAGGAATGACCTGGAAGAATATAAAGCACAGCAGACAAACCAGACAGTGGGGCTTGTTGACAGAAGCAGGGAAACACATATTTTGAAAGTTGATGCACCCATACATTGCATTGTGTTGGTTGAGTATTGGGAAAAACCATCCATTCCTGCATTCCAAAAATGACTGCTGTTCTGTACTGGTAAAGGGCAATCTGGCAGTGCAGATAAGCTCCTGGTCTTCTTCCATCATGTGTTGATGGTACTTGCTTGTGAAAATCCAGTAAATATTGACAGTAGAAGAACCAAATTCAAATTTGGAATGAAAAAAAAAATCCAATGCAGGTGACATTAGTGTATGGTTGGGAATAATAATAGCACTTTTCTTATATACCGCTTCACAGTGCTTTACAGCACTCTCTAAGCGGTTTACAGAGTTCAGCATATTGCCCCCAACAATCTGGGTCCTCAATGAGACAGAAGAGCACAGAAAAATTTGGAGACCCAAGAATAAGTAAGAATAAAGAAGAGGTAGTGAATGACATAGATAAGATAAGGTCTATTTGTTTTGAATAGGTAGTCTAGGATCATTATATTCCTATTTACACATGGCAAAAATGAATATAAATATAAAGGAATGAATAATTTGATGATTTATGATTAACAATTAAGGGAATTAGCAAATGAAATTGTATCATCTGGACTGTCATTGGTATGTAGGAATCAGTAGATTGATGGACTATCAATGGTAAAACTAATAAAGAGATTGTCAGTTTGGGGTAGTGGTTAAGGCATCAGTCTAGAACAGGGGTCAGCAACCCGCGGCTCTGGAGCCACATGTGGCTCTTTCATCCCTCTGCTGCGGCTCCCTGTCGCCAGACGGCTCCACAATTGATAGGGCTTTCGGTTAGGACAGTTAGAGGAAAAAGGACGCCACGCAGGAGGAGACTCTACGGTGGGGGAACAAGACTTCCAGTTGGCAGAGGAAAAAGGATGCCGTGCTAGGAGGAAACTCTATGGTGGGGGAACAGGACTTCTGATCGGTTCCAGAATTGAAGGGGGGGCTTCCGATTTGGACCTTTGTGGCTCTTTGAGTGTTTAAGGTTGCCGACCCCTGGTCTAGAAACAGGGAGATAATGAGTTCTAGTTCTTAGGCACAAAGACAGGGTATTCTCTCTCAGACCAAGGGGGGGGGGGGAAACAATGGTAAACTTCCAACATTCCACAAAATCTAGTGAGGAAAACTGCAAAGATTAGACCAGACAGTAAGTCAGGAATGAAAAAAATGATTGTAAGTCACCCCACACCCTCCCAAAAATAACTAATAAAAGACAACAAGACTTTTAAGTAGGATTTTGTCTTCATTTTTTAAAAACTAGAGGTCTTTAAAAAAATTTTTTTTATTATTTCCTAATATTTTGGTCTTTGACCAAAAACACTAATTAACTTTAGTATTTCTTAGTCTTTTTCTGTAATCTGAATAGCTGGCTGAATAGGTATATATGGTAAAATGAATTAGCTTAAGTTATGGAATGTTTTGGGCAAGGATGGAATTGAAAGTTGGTTGCTGAATGCGATAAGAGAAGTATATGATGGAACTAAATCATGCGTGAGAATGAATGGAATGCTTAACAAATTGATTCAATACTTTGAGCAATGCATAGGACAAGGATGTTTGATGATCTTTTTGTGGTGTTTAATGTATTTACGAAAAAATACTTAAGGAATGCTTGCGGTGATGATAGGGGTGCTTATTTAGGGATGTGTGTATACATATAGTTTTGTATGCAGATGATGCTATCTTGTTGGCTAAGAATCCAAATGATTTGCAATCAATGTCAAACTGTAAGTTGCCGTAAGGAGTATGACTCAGAAAATTAATGTGTCAAAGCCCAAAGTAACTGAGTTTGACAGGGAAAATGAAGTGAATGATTGCAAGAACAATGTTGAAAAACTTGAACAAGTAGATGAATGTTTGCATCTTTTTACTAAATTTGGGGGAAAAGATGTTTGACTTGAAGAAACATAAAACAGGTATGTATAAGAGTGTGCTTGTTCCAGATTTGTTTGGATGTGAAGGATAAGTGTGTCAGGAGAAACATAAAAGTTGAATGCAGTGGAAGTGGATACTTAAGAAGTATATGTTATTAAACCAGAACAGATAGCTCAAGTGGGTGCTGGGTGAATGTGGATTGAATACAAATGTAATGGACCAGTATGAAAAAAGGTACATTGAAATGATTTGGCCATATATAGAAAATGAATGATGATTAAAATACTGGTGTAGGCTTTCACAGCAGTTATCGGTGGGATATTGTTGGACTTGGGATTTTAGTGACCATTTTATGAAGAGCTGAAGTGGTGCAGTGGTTAAATGCTGCGACTGCAGGCTGACTGCTAGTTCAGCAGTTCAGCTGTTCAAATCTCACTAGGCTCAAGGCTGACTCAGCCTTCCATCCTTCCGAGGTTGGTAAAATGAGGACCCAGATTGTTGGGGGCAATATGCTGAACTCTGTAAACCGCTTAGAGAGGGCTGTAAAGCACTATGAAGCGGTATATAAGTAAAGTGCTATTGCTATTGCTATTTTATTTATTTATTTATTTTTGTCAAGTACGTGTTGGTAATATACATATATATATTTATAACATTGTTTATATACATAAGATGGGTACTGATAAGAGGGAACATTAGGACAGGGACGGTAGGCACGCTGGTGCACTTATGCACGCCCCTTACTGACCTCTTAGGAATTGGGTGAGGTCAACAGTGGACAGTCTAAGGGTAAAGTTTTGGGGGTTTGGTGATAAAACCACAGAGTCAGGTAGTGAGTTCCAGGTATTTACCACTCTGTTGCTAAAGTCGTATTTTCTACAGTCAAGTTTGGAACAGTTCACTTTGAGTTTGTATCTGTTGTGTGCTCGTGTATCATTGTGGTTGAAGGTGAAGTAGTCGTTGACAGGAAGGACGTTGTAGCAGATAATTTTATGAGCTATGCTTAGGTCGTGTCGAAGGTTCTAAGCTTTCTAAGCCCAGGATTTCAAGTCTGGTTGCGTAAGGTATTCTGTTGCGAATAGAGGAGTAGAGGACACTTCTTGTAAAGTATCTCTGGACACTTTCTAATGTATTTATGTCCGATATGCGGTGTGGATTCCAGACAGATGAGCTGTATTCAAGGATTGGTCTGGCGAATATTTTGTATGCTCTTGTTTGTAGTGTGATATTACCGGAGAAGAAGCTACGTAAGATTAGGTTAACAGTTCTTGAAGCCTTTTTGGCGATGTTGTTGCAGTGGGCTTTGGCACTTAGGTCATTTGATATGAGTATTCCAAGGTCTTTGACAGGGTGACGGTCGTCTGCAAGGTCTTGTCTGTTCAGCTTGTATTTGGTGTTCTGATTGTTTTTGCCAATGTGTAGGACAGAACATTTGTTGGTTGAGATGATGATCATAATCAACCATGATCTTGACTGTGTTTGCCTGTGGTTTGTTTAGCAGACCATCTTGCCTCAGAACATGCCAGCCACAGTGGCCAGAGAGATGTCAGGAAATATATTGTCTAGATCACAGTCACTAAACCCTGAAGCCCAACACTACTCAGCATGATTAAATTGCAAAACAGTATATCACCAAAGAGTGAAAGAGTTGTTTTGCTGTTTCTTATCGTTGTTGTTACATATGGTATTGTTAGATTAGTTTGGAGACCACAATGCTATTGCAGAGTAGTAGTTTGGCTGCCAATTTACCAGCTCTGTTGTAGGACATACTTGCGTACTTCCCCACAGGAGGGGGAGCTGGCTTTGCAACAGAGAGAAAGATGAGAGGCTCTTCGTGGAGCATCATCCTAGGCCACCTGTCTTCCCAGAGCCACCTCATAAATGGACTCCACAACCGGGAAGGTTCAGAGTCAGAAGGAATCTGACTGCCTGCATTAAGCACCAACTTGTCTCCTACTGAAGTGGTACCTATTTATCTACTTGCATAGAACATGCTTTCAAACTGTTGGTGGATAGAAGCTGAGGCAAGTGACGGGAGCTCAGTCCAACACACAGTGCTAGGACTCACTGGAACAGAGACCATCTCCAGCATCATTAAGCCATTGAGTCACATTCATCACTGAATGAGTTAACACACAGGAGAAGATTGAAGAACCTCTTATTGACTGCCCAGAATCACTTAGCTCAGCTCAATGGTGTAGAAATTTGATAGATGGATGGATGGATGAATGGATGGATAGATGGATAGAGATAGAGAGAGAGAGAGGTAGAGAGGTAGAGAGATAGAGAGATAGATCCCTCTGTACCCCACACCTCTGGTGACTCTAGAAAAAGATGTGCAAGGTCTATTTCATAGACAAAAGATTGGAAATGCACCAGGCCCAGAAGGAGTAATTCCTTCTTGCTTGAAAGTCTGTGCTCATCAAATGGCCCCCATCTTCACCCTCATTGTTAATTAATCATTGGTGTGTTATGTTCCTTCTTGCTTCAAAAACTCTACTATCATCCCATTGACCAAGAAATCCTCCATCAAGGAACTGAATGACTACATGGTTGCTCTGACATCTGTACTTATGAAAAGTAGCTATCATCATAGATTTGCTGGACCCCTTGCAGTTTGCCTACCAAGCAAATAGATTGGCAGATGATGCTGTCAACATCTTGAATCATCTTGCAACATCTTGAATTCCTGGGGACGTATGCATGGTTTCTTTTTGTGGACTTCAGCTTGGCATTCAATACCATCATTCCAGAAATTATTTACTCTAAATTGATTCAGCTTACTGTGCTTGCCCATACTTGTAGGTGGATTATAAGCTTTCTGACAGATAGAAACCAACAGGTGAAGCTTGGGAACAACTAGCACAGACAGCCCCCAGGGCTGTGTGTTCTCTCCATTATTCTTTTCTTGGTATACCAATGACTGCATCTGTAAGGATTCCTTTGTTAAAGTACTGAAGTTTGCAGATGGTACAACAGTTATTGGTCTCATTTGAGATGGTGGTGAGTCTGCATATAGATGGGAGATTGAACAACTGGCTCTATGGTACAGTCAAAACAATCTGGAACTGAACATGCTTAAAACGGTAGAGGTGAGAATGGATTTTAGGAGGAGCCCTCCTGTTCTACCATCTCTTACTATATTAGACAACACAGTATTAACAGTAGAGTCCTTCAAGGTTTTGGGTTCTATAATCTCCCAGAATTTAAAACAGACACCTAAGATCAGAACCATCATTAAAAAGGAACAACAAAGAATGTTCTTTCTGGGTCAATTCAGAAAGTTCTGAGTTGCCCTAGGAGATATTGATACAATTCTATACAGGAATTATTGAGTCTGTCATTTGTTCTTCTATAACGTTCTAGTATACCAACCAAACAGGACATGTCAGACTTCAATGGATAGTTATGATTGTAGAAAAAACAATTGCAACCAACCTGCCTTCCATTGAGGACCTGTATATTGCATGAGTCAGAAAGAGGGTTGAGAAAATATCTACATAACCCTAACATCCTGGACATAAACTATCTTAAACTATTTCCTCTCCTGGGGACGCCGCTACAGGGCATTGTATGCCAAAACAACCAGACAAAGAGACAGTTTTTTCCTTCATGCCATCACTCTGATGAACACCTAATTCCCACAGTACTGTCTTGTGTCTAAGTATATTTATCCATGTAGTATGGCTGTATTACTGTTATCCTTCTCATCTATTTCATTACCTTCTCTTATTGGTATCATTATTACGATTATGATGATTATTCTGTTCTTTTGCATGTACATTGAGAGATTATGCACGGGAGACAAATTCCTTGTGTGTCTAATCACACTTGGCCAATTAAAGTATTCTATCCTATACAGAATAAACTTGTGGCTGTATGAAGTTGAAAAGGAGAGGCAAGCAATCTAAGGAAGGAATGGCAATGTATGTAGTATTATATGTTTGTAACCAATGGTGCTTTCCAAGGATAAAAATGTTTGGAGAGGTATAGTGAATGGCATGGCTAGAAAAAAAATAACCTATTTTTATTTTCTTACTACCTTCCTACATTCTACACAACATTTCTGACTCAAAAGGTAACTAGTATGATGAATATATAAAAATTAAGTTCCAGTATGGAGATATGTTGCTTGGCGAAAACAACCAGCTCTCCTTCAATTTTGAAAGATGACATATAACTGTGGGTTTAATTTAGTCTGGTTAATAATCAATCAAACACCAACAAGTCATTGATGGCCACCCTTAACATTTTATTTATTTATATTGGAGCATTTGCAAATAGGTAGCTAATACAGAATATTTAATGGACCTCTGCCATAAATTCCCATCATAGTGGAAAAACAATTGATTGGTCACACATTGGGCTGGCAACTTATAATGAATCTCATCAAGAATTCTGGCTTGTTTCATTTCAATGTCATATCAACAAGTAGTAAAATGCTGAGGTGTAGGCTTTTTCAATCAATCACATTTGATCGTTAATTTCTGTATTCACTTTACTCCTACATTTCTTTGGAGGATCTGCTTCTTACCAAAATGAAATCTCCATACAGGTGACTTCATGCACATTGCAATAATCAAGACAAGGCTGATAGATACGTTTTATATGGAGATCTTCTTTAGAAGATAATGTGTAGATAATAATATTCAGTATTTGGATTGGATGACTTCCAACTCTACGGTTCCATTATATTAGTCCAAAATGTATTAAATCACCATCCTGAGTTGGAAAGTGCCTTCTCTTCATCTTTCTCCCTGGATTTTTGCCACAATTTCTAACCCTGATTATAACCCTGGAAATAGTTTCAGTAGGGTTCTCCATTAATGGCATACCCAGTGAAATGTAGTGGTTGAAAAATTTGCTTTTTACCATCTGGCATATTTGCTTCTAATTTGTACTTTTATGATGTTTTAATGCTGTTACTAATGTTTTGGCAAGATGCCTAGATTTGTAAAGACAGGTTAAAAGTGTCTTAATAAGAATACACACTCATGAAATTTATATTTTTAACATACACTGGAGTACTCTTTGTATAGGAAAATCATAATGTAATATAGTGAACCTGAGACCATCCATGATCCTAGGTTAACATTTCTCACAGCTTCTGTAGGAGTCTTAAAACCAGAGGCAGAAAGCAAACTAATATGACACATAGTCTTCCTTTATTTCCAGATAAGGGTTTACTTTCCCCAAAAACAAAACAAAAGACCTTGTTTCCACTGAATCAACATGCATGGAACTGGAAAGTTCACGTTTGCTGTTGCTCTCCTGCATGCTGAAGTGGTGTCAGCCGGGAAAAGCATTATTAATTCATTCGTCAGATTACATAAATGGAGTCTTGCCTACAGGAGCTAGACCTTTCTGATTCTTCAGTTGAATAAAGCGTTGCAAGGCTTACTTCATTTCATTCTCCGTCTCTGCCTTTACATCCTATTCCTGGATATTTTTATTTTGCTTATTTTGTAAGATAGGAATGCGATTACTTATTTAAAAAAGAGTTAAATTTTAGGAATGCAAAGGAAAAATGCCACTTAATATTTCAATAAAGTATCATCAACAAAAAAAAAGAGAAGAGGACAAGCTGTTATGCAAGCTTATGTAACACACAATTTACATTGCCCTTAATAGGAACTGCTCGATACACTAAGAATGTAAAAAACACTATACTATCAGTTATTTCTACTCCTACACAAATTTGGTATTCTAAGCATTGTTAAACAAAAATACTTTTAAATGCTATATTTCTGGAAAAATAGTGAAAGGAAAATAAGAATAAGTTTTATTTATCTTAAAATAACATAGACCATTCCATTAATATGTGGATCTAAAGCAAATTCCAAAGTCCTCCTCAAAGTTTTGTTTTAACACATCCTGCACATTATGGAGCCAATGTGCTATAATTTAGAGCTGCAGCATAACTATAGAGCATGGATAGTATCAAATGTGTTGGGACTGGGTGCACCAAAGTGGTTTCAAGGACAGAAATGAAGCACTATACCAGTGATGGAGAACCTATGGCACGGGTGCCACAGGTGGCACGCGAAGCCATATCTACCGGCACGCGAGCCGTTGCCCTAGCTCAGCTCCAGCGCACATGTGCATGCATGCCAGCTGATTTTTGGCTCACGTGGAGGCTCTGGGAGGGTGATTTTGGCCTCCGGAGGGCCTCTGGGGTGGCTGGGGGAGCATTTTCGCCCTCCCCAAGCTCAAAGAAAGCCTCTGGAACCTTGGGAGGACACAAAACGGGCCTACTGGGCCCACTGGAAGTCAGGAAATGGGGGAGTAGGGGGGCCACGCACACATGCGCAGGGGGTGGGGCAAGTGGGGGACTTTGAATTATAGGTGTGGGCACGCACGAGAGTGTGACACCGCGTGCGTGCACTATTTCGGCACCCGAGGAAAAAAAGGTTCGCCATCACTGCACTATACTATTAGTTACTATTAATTACATTGTCATGACCAGAAAGAAGCCCTTCTACAGATCCTTTTGAGGAAGAGTGAACCCCCCCATCTTCACTCATTGTTGCTGTGGATAGGTGAGCTTGGCCACCTCTTTCATCAGGAAGGTCATCAGAAACAGTTGCCTACAATAAAAACAAGAAAAGGACAATGGACAAGGAATTGTCATCATGGCTTGGATCTCTTCTTTCTTCTTTATAGATGCTGTCTGAACAATTAACTGGAGCAACATACTAGTTGGGAAATTCTGGGAGTTGGAGTCATGTCAGTTGTTGGGGCTAAAAAACACTGTGTTAGATAAAAAAGTAGCAGATTGTGAGGCAATGCATCATCCCATGCTGTTTCTCTATCCAACTCCTCTTTCTCATAAGGAAAATTGTCTGTGAGGAGAACCTATAACAGGGATGTCAAACTCGTGTCGTCACGTGACATATCGTGACTTTCCCACCCTTCACTAAAATGGCAGTAGGCATGGCCAGCACTTGACATATCCGGCCTGCGGCCCGTGAGTTTGACACCCCTGATCTACAGGAGTATCTCTTTTGAAAGGATAATATTACTCGGGCTAATCTGAATCACCTATTTTTATCATATTGTGAACAATCTGATACTTGGGTTATCTGATTGCATTTTCTTTTTCTCCTTCTTCCTCTCTATTTATTTTTGTATTTTTGGATAAAACATTTGAAGGCAAGATCATGATAATGCTACCAGAGATCATAGTCCTTGTATCAGTGACTGGCTTGAAGTTTTAACTTATGTTGTTTGATATTTCACCAGGTGCATCAATGAAATGAGCCACTGTTCACAAAAGCTTATGCCTTTCAACAAAATACAGTGGTCTGTATTTAGCACACTCCTGATTTCTCTTTTATCTTTTTCTATGAATCTTCCACTTCTGCCTTACACTGCTATTTTCACAAGCAAATCTGACACTTCCTTCACATCACCATACTTGGTAAATGCAATATTCCCTTTAGATTAATATGTTTAGGACACGGAGATTGATGCGCTACCCAAGCTTGTTTGCAAGAGAATAATTGCTTTCCTGTGTTTTGGAGAAAACATGTTTATTGGCATCTGTAGAATAAAATTGTTAATCTTTTGAACTTTAATGCTTTTCTGAGTCAGCAATTCCCCACTGCTTTTAAGTTTACTTGTTGAGCCACAATTCCCCATTGTTTGTATGATCTGAGAATGAGATTGGGGTAATTAATCCCCATATAAAGCTCCCCTTCAAAAGTGTCTGAATGCTCCAATTGATGCAAAATGCATCAGTGAAGCTACTAACTGGTGCACAACACCAGGAAATTATGTTGCCTGTATTAAAAGAACTCTACTGGTTGTCAATTGTCTTATTAATTTAAAATGCTAGTGCAGAGCTTTAAAATTTTCAATGACATGGGGCCTGACTAGCTGAGGGACTGCTTCACCTGTTATAAATGTGTCCAGGTATTAAGATTGACAGGTAAGTTCTTCTGAAGATCCTCACTTTGAAAAGCCTCTTTATCAGGAGAAAATATGGAAAGCACTTCCTTGGGGCAATTAAGATATATCTCTTTAAGTAGATCATTAAATATCGGTTACCATCCTATTTGTGTTTTGTTTTTTTAAAACCCTTATTTCAGAATGTTTTCTTTCTTTTGATATCTCGAATATCCAGTTTGAACCAAAAGTTGAGGTAGCAATCCAATGCATAAATAACAGTAATATGCAAATGCTTACATCTGTAAATCAGCTGTACATATTTTTATATATTTTTTCTACATATCTGTACATGCCACATCTTTAATAACAGATCTTTAAGGCCAGTTCCTAGACAGATCCATGCCTAAAAGAGTTGTCAGATACTTGAAATTTATTTATTTATTTATTTATTTATTTATTTATTTATGGTTTCTTATATGCCGCCCCACTCCCGAGGGACTCAGGGCGGCTTACAACACAGGAAAAATACAAGAAAACCAATAAATTCAGTTAAAATCAAAATATAAAAATTAAAAATTACAATATAAAAGAACCATTCAACCACCAGACATACTCGGGGGAGAGTGCAGATGGAGTTAAGCTCTACCCCCTGCCTGCAAGAAGAGCCATGTCTTAACGGCTTTTCGGAAGGCCAGCAGGGTGGGGATGGTTCGGGTCTCTGGAGGGAGTTGGTTCCAGAGCGCGGGGCCGGCCACAGAGAAGGCTCTCCCCCTAGGACCCGCCAGCCGGCATTGCTTGGCTGACGGGAGCTGGAGGAGGCCAACTCTGTGGGCCCTAACCGGTCGGAGGGAAGTATGAGGCAGAATGCGAAATAGAGGACTTCTGATAACAAGTAAAGGAAAATAAGAAGGATTTAATTGCTATATATGGTATTAAAGAAGCAAATCATATCTTGATTCGGTAGTGGGTTCTGAATTAGTTTGCTACTGGTTCACATGCGTGCTTGCGCGATGCTTCTGCACATACGCAGAAGCGTCCTGGGTGGGTGGGCGGAGCCTCCCACCACTGCCGCTACCGGTTCTAAGAACCGGTCTAACCGGGAGCAACCCACCGCTGTCTTGATTGTACGGTGACTAACATTTCTGGTTTATAGGAGTATGTAATTTGATTTATCCTTATATTTTTATTTTGCTATATATTTGTATAGTAGGGTAATGTGACATGTTATTTTGACACAAATGTGAGATTAATCTGTTTTGTTTTTAAGGCTTAGTATTAAAATTGGATGGATGGATGGATTGGACTTTTTCAATTTTATAGCTGTGATGGAGAAAATCAACTCTCCCTTACCTGGAACTTCGTAGTACTTTGAAATTCAGAGTATGCCAATAGTCCTGCTGGGTTCTGGTTTTCATTATAAAAAACATGAGCATACTATTTGTCAGGCCGAAGCCATTTTATTTGGGATCTTAGGCCTGCCACACTTTATACTATTCTACTATGCATTTTCTGTTGTGGGAGAATGGGAGGGGGGATTGTTTGAAGTTGCTAGCATGTAGCCATAACAAATTCTTTCTAGAAAGCCAAGGTCAGCCTTTGTCTCTGCACCTCTGCACCTGCACGGAAGGAGATGGGTGGATTCTGCCAGCATGCCAATAGAAGATTGGACAATGTGATGGACTTGTGGGTGTGGGGGCAAGGACTTGAACTTTCAACTGGGTGGTGAAACCTGGGAGAATTCAGATTCGGGTTTCACCCAGATGTGCCATTATTATTACTATTAATAAATTGGAACTTTGAGGAATATTTTGCCTTGGACTCTGATTTAATTTTAGATGCTATTTGGAACCTTGACACTATTATTGTCTTATTCGAAATTTTGCTATCATTTACAGACTTCTAATCAAACATCTAATCAAACATCTAATCATATTATTGTGGTCTGCTGGTTTCAAATATTTACTGCCACTACAAGCACCATTGTTAGCTTGGTTGGCTGCATTTTGGTAAACCTCTGAAAGCAAACTACATTTGGAATAATTTCCAATCTATAAATTCAGGACAGATTTCCCCAGTCTGAGAATTTCTGGGTATCAGAATTCCCAGACAACATGAACCAAAGTAGGCTGGAAATTCTGGTAGCTGTAATTCAAACACGTATGAAAGTTACCAGGTTAGAGAAGGCTGATATAGAGCAAACATAGACAGTGTATGTGTGTCTCTGCAAAGGTAGCTCTCTAATGAGTTCAATTCAGCAGTGTTTCTTAGCAGAAGAGTCCTGTGATATATAACCATCACTAGTGCTGTTGGATGGTGTGAACAGAGGAAAAATATTTCATAGCCATGTCCATCAACTCAGCAGTAGCAATTCTCTGTGAACAGGTCAAGAGTCCCTAGTTCTTTATTAGTACATCATGTGCAGTAACTCTACTATGATCAATAGTAGAGCACATATTTTGCATGAAAGAAGGCCTCTGGTGCATCTCAAATTAAAAGCATCTCAGGTGGTAGGTTTAGGGAATGGTGCTGAATGACACTTTGTGGACCAGAGAAAATAGAAAGAAGTAGCATTGGCTAGATAGATCAATAACCTTGACCTAGAATAAGGCAGGGTCATATGTTTATATGTTCAGCATCCCATGGCCAACTGCTTACTTACATCAAATGAAATTTGGAGCTATTAGCCATAGGGGTCAATGAATAATGTCGTTCCGTACACTGTCCACCTCTGTATCAGTCAAAATGAATTAGTAGCAATGGTTCCAATAAAATAACATTCACTAGAATTGCAAAGCTTTGGATTTAATTTCATTGAGTACTTCACTTGTGTACAGACTGTAATAAAATACTGTTCATTGGAAGTAAAGGTGTCAGAATTAAGTCCTAAATAATTTTGGTTTATGCAGTGTAAAACTCATTGACTGCAGCATTGTTTATGCAAGGAAAATATTTTGTTATGAGGATCCTTTATGTTTTAAAGTACAATAGTGATTTTAGTTAAATTACACAATAACACTATCTTAATTTTCTTTTCCCTTAGAAATAGATGTGTTTGGGTCTTTTTGTGTTGAGAGAGAGAGAGAGAGAGAGAGAGAGAGAGAGAGAGAGAGAGAGAGAGAGAGAGAGAGAGAGAGAGAGAGAGAGAGAGAGAGAGAGAGAGAGAGTCTGTATCCATCTACACACTCTCACACACCACACACATGCACACACACGCACTGACACACTCTTACTATATATACAATTCATTTAAAAGAAAGAACATTGTTCAATGTGAGACAAGGACATAATGGGTTAAAAACTATGTAAATGTTACTCTAGTTAAATTATAGCTTGTTGTTCAGATGAATACTCTCCAATTCTCATATAGCTTTAAATTATGGACAAATGCTTGCAATTGTGAACTACCCACATTGTGGCTGCCTGTTCCCAGGCTTCATCAACCCGAGCTGTCCAATGGGATTACTGTAAGCTTTCACGGCAGTCTGCCAGCCACTGATCAGAAATTCATATCCCTGGATGTTAGATTGCTCTCTTTATTCCATTCCATCCTTGTGATGGCTGTGATTGCTGTCATGGTGTTAGGTTAGAAATTAGCATTTTGTGGCCCAAATTTTGCCATCCAGAACATAATCAGGAAAGGGGGAAGAGAAGGGGGGGGGATAAAAGAATATCAAAGAACAGTAATTTCTTTTGTCAAAGAAGGAAAACGCAATGCTGCTATTATACAGACATCTACAAAACTTAGATCAGAAAAATGTCGTATTTACAATCCTATTTAGCAAATGCATCAGCAGGTGGTGTTTCCTGCAATCAGGGGATAGGACTTTTTTTTATTTCAAAAATAATCAAATAATAATTCCTAGTAAAAGTATAGGTGGGATTCAAAAACTCTTATATTTATAAGGAGGGGGAGATAGAGATAGAAACCAGAATTTCTAGCAGATAGTTGCAAGGACATGCTGAATTAATCACAAGAGGCTGGTTAGCAAGAGGTCAGAGAGACTTCTTAGCATCAGTTGGGGTCATATGTCTAGAGGCGATAGCAGTTTGTGTGTATGTAATATCTCCTTTTTGGTTTATGTGTCTGAGTCAAAAAAACAACAGACGAATGCTTATTGTGTAGGGCTGATGAAACGAGAGAAACACTGGTAGATATTGCTAGATTTTGCTCTCTCCTTGTGGCTTTGCAAATGAATTGTATTTAGCTGTAAGATTCCAGCCCCCCCCACCTCTTTTTTTTAACCTTTTCTAGGCAATATGTCCAATAATCCTGATATATTGCTTTTCACACTGTCTTGCATAGGATGAGATTAAATAGCACAGCAATAGTCATATATATATCTATTAATGTTCTGTCAAAACAATTAGTTGATGGTTAATTACAGAGACTGTTTTAAAAGAACAATTGTGTTAAAGCTTTATATAACAGAAGGTAGGTCCGTAGCAGCATGTTATTCTTTCTAGTCACTTTATGGACATGCTAATTTCAGCCCCCCACCCCCGTCATTTGCACTAAGCAAGCTGGAAGAATTCTGACAAGTGAGGTGGACAGATCCTGCAAGGAGCCTTGATTTTTATCCACCCAAGCCTATCTGTCATCTTTAATCATGCAAAAAGCAGGATTACTTAATCATTTCATTTTATTGAAAAGAAAAAGATTTACATTAAAATGATGACATGTAAGGGAGGGAAGAAATTGGAAATGATTATCAAGAAAATGTAACGTAGAGACAAAAGCTCCGTTGGTTTTGTGATGCTCATTTAAAGCAATGAACTAGTAAAGCTAAGGTATAAAAATAATAACGATGTTAGCTACTGGAGTATAGTCATATTTCCTTTGCATTTTAAATGTACATCTGAAAGTAGTATCAAGACTCAAAGCAGTGCAGGTGGAAGGAAAAGACATGATTTTTCACCATTCTTTTCCATTAAAAAAAGTATCTTTTAAAAATAGCTGTCATTTGGTACTCTACAAACCAAGCCAGCCAATGTATTCTTTATTTTATGTATATTTTCCACCTTGAATTCTCTTGAATGGTATACATGGTAAAGATGTTCTAATCAAAAAAGTAAATGCTAGAATTATTTTCTATCTTTTCTTTCTTCCAAATCTAGATTTATATACTTATATTTTTAGAAAGGGGGGGTTAATTGATTATGCACTGTCAAGGACTGTTATCCTGTGCATTGCTTACAGAGATTCCTTACCACATATTTCAGACTGCTCTTTTTTTAAGCATCTTGCCTCTTATACTCTCCAGTTCACATTTTTATTTTCAAAATTATTATAATAGTGGAATGCCTGCAATGTTTTAAAAGCTTTACATCACTATTGCTCTGAGTCTGTCACAAATTTACTAATCTATAGGTGATAGGAAAGTAGAGCAAAAAGAGGGAAATCAAAACTTTAGCACGAACGTAAGTTGGTTGGTTTAATAAATTTTCCTTCAGAATCCTACAAGTATTTTGAATCCCTACAGTATTACTAAATGCAATGTATTTCAAGACTTTCATTTCATTTATTTCTAATTTAATTATTTCTCAAATATTTAAAAATGCATTTATCTGCATTGATAAATATTTGTTGCATACAGTATGTCACTGCCAATTATTAATGGAAAATCAGACTCTGATCAAATTTAAACATGATGAATGATAAAGTTTTAAATGTAATTATTTTTCAGTAAGGTCTACTAAAGGCTTTATTCTGAATGAATTGGAAATATTGCAATTAATATACCAGGCAGCCAGAGATAGTAACTTAATTTACATGACGATAAGACTGCATACCTGTTTCTTAAACTTATATGTTTCAATTCCTGCTTCTTCTTCAATTTAACAGACAGCCCATAAATAACAATATAGAGAAAAATATATTGTATCAAGAAGTTTATAGATCAGGTTGTTTTTGTGATGTCAACAGGTTTGGAACTAACCATGAATTTTGTTGTTGTTATACTGAAACTGTTAATGAACCATTTGCTTGTTTTGGAAGAATAGTCTCAGTAACAACTTTGTGCAGTTCCTAAATAATCAAATTTCTTGTGTGTGTGTGTGTTTGTTTGTGTGTGTGTGTATGTGTATAAGTGCATACATACACAAAATAAACTTATTTTGATGTGGATCAAAACTTCTGTGATGAAAATAGGAACAACAGTAATTTAAAATGCACTAGTGGATGAAGAAATGGTTCTACTTTCTTTGTAAGTTTTTTTTTAGTACTGTAAAAGCCTTGGAAATGATACTTACTTTTTCTTTTTAAGCTGTGAAATATACTAAGAGGCCATTTTTATATTAAAAAAACAGCTTGGTTTATGATATTTGCTTTTTATACACATTTAAGGTTAACTAGATAAAAATAAATATAATTTAACATACAACTTCTTCTGATCTCTCTAAAGCAGGTTTTCAGCTCTTTTAAGAATCTTAATAACATCTTAAAACAATGCAGTAAATTGCCAAATATGTGAGACTGCGTGTATATAAATAAACCTACATATGTTTTCCTTAATTAGGAAAGTATTATTCAGGAAAATATTTACCTATACTTTGATTCCAAACAAAAATAAGGATTCTTTTTTTCTTGTGCTTTAGACAGAATTTTACATAAATAACTCCTTGTTTGTTTTGAAATATTTCTTTCCATTAGCGATACACCAACAAACAATTTGGGTTTTTTTTCCAAATCGCATATGCTGTGCTTATTTTAAATGTATGTCTCCCAAATGTAATTAGCACAAATGCTTAAAATAAATGTATATTTATTAATATATATATATATATATATATATATATATATATATATATATATATATATATATATATATATATATATACTTGCGAACCCTTAGGGATAAGCAGCTTTTTGCTTGCTATAAATGGACTAGAATTTGATAATAACAACCTTATTGCTAGGGAGATGTAGAAGGGTAAATTCATTGTCTAAATTTAAATCTTCTTGCACTCTAGTTACAAAACCAGGAGATTTATTTTTTATGGAATCTATCATGAATATATTTTATTGCTTACACTTACATTTGATTTTGATTTTTGACATCAGTTATGCTTTTATGGAAAGTTTAAATTCTGTCTTGGACAGCACTTAATCCCATTTTATTATGCAGCCTGCCTTCCCACCAGGTTATCACTTTGCACAATATTGTCCTTCTTACAGTAGTCTAAGTCAGCAATAGTGTGCATTCATTTGCTTTTTCATTTCTGGTGAGAATTCCTTATATTTAAACCTTCAGCAAAGAGAATAGAATCTATCAAGAATCTAATGATATTCGCAATAGTGCATTACATCAACTGCCACAGTGTTCCTATCACTAGGTGGCAGTATTACATAAATACACTTTCCTTTGGATTTCAAAAAGAATGTAAGCACTTAAAAATGACTTTGCATTGTTTTTACATGTGTCTAATTGCAGGTGTAGCAAATTTAATCTTATTCAAGAAGTACAACAAAACTTTCCTGGCAAGTTACTATTTTTTTTTACTTGAAATTACAATATTTGTCTCATCTCTTTTTCCTATTAAATATGATTAATTAAAGCAATAAACTGTCTTAATAGGAGTTTATTGAGTAGGTGATTCTGCAAATCATCTCAATTACATCATATACGTTTTCAATTGCACTTTACATTTGGTCAATTAAAGCTAATGCACCACGTCAGTAAAAATTGGTAGCTACAATATATCAAATAACTGCAAGTGAATCATTTTCACGAAATTAATAATGCATAAATTTAGGATCACTTTAATGCTGAAATACAACATACAATAAACTTGAACATACTGTATACCATTCTTACAAAACGATTAACCTGAATAAACCACCCTTACTACACCTAAGATCTATATTCATTCTATATTTCCCTGCAATGTCTTGTTTTTCTTATGCAATATCTTCAAGTAAGGACTTTTCAAAATTAAAATGTGAAATGATATGATTTGCAAAGATGATTCAATATGCCTTACAAGTCTGAAGGATATATAGATATGCCAGGAAAGTATATATATATATATATATATTTATATATATATTTCAATATATATATATTGAAAAATAGAAAAGCTGAGACAGACAGTACAAATGGAAAATTGTCACAGTTAACCAGAATGGGTTTGATGATATGAACCTTCATCTAGAGATGGCAATTTTAGCATTACATTTTAAAAAATAAATGCCATACTGACCAACGCTGCATCCCCGGTTCATGTTTGTGTCTTCTACTTCTGGGATTCAGCTTTTCTATTGTGCCATCTCCAAGAAATACATTCATCACTGTGTGCTAGAAGCATCATGCTGTACTTTTAGTAGCTTTTTCTTTAAATCAGAAAACATTTGCCGACAGAGATCTTAGTGGCCTAAACGACACTAACCATTTTGGGCTCCAAAGCTACCTTTTTCTAAAAAAATAAAAATAATAATAATAATAAAAAATCTAAAATTAGCATATTGGCATTCTGTTGGAGAAGATATAGGATAATCATTCTGTGGAAACAAGATAGCGATGTATAGAAGCAATGATGAAATGTGTTTGATGGGTAGTTTAGTTTTCTTCTGTACCACCATTTCATTGCTGCTGTGGGATTAGAGAAAATGGTGGTTCCTTATAGTTTATGGAAAATGTAAATTTTATGGCAACCTTTTTCCCCAGAATCTCACTGTAATGTTAGCATCAGGTCTGGCATATCAAATTTAGAAATATCCAAGCAAACAGTCTGTAGTGTACTGATATTAGAATATCTGAATATATGTACAACAACATGTTATCAAACTGGAAGGCAGGCTACAGCAGGAAGTAACTACAGATTAAATTATGCATAAGAACTAATGTTCATCAATCTTGTACAATGGGAATTACAACAAATTCTACTGTTGTAGCAGATGTTTTTTTAAATGAACATAAACCTCAGTCTTATTATCTAACCATTTTTTAAAAATGTATAATTCAAGAAGGAGAAAAAGTTTCCAAACCCTGTTTTCTGTGCCATTTGACATCTAACTTTCAGTTAAATCAGAGCATAGGAGAAATCCAGTCTTTTATAAATGAGAATTTTTATTTAATTCCTGGTAATAAGATTAGATGCTACAGCAGTATGAACAAATTCACCTTATTATAGTTTAGAAAAGGGCTGTAGGGTTGTTGTTGTTTTGTTTTGGTCATGCAGACTTTTTTCCTGTTGAGATACAGCACAAAACGAAATAAGTACAGAATCTGTGACTAATAAAACTGATTTTATTAACCACATTAAAAACGGAAGTGTGAAAAGCAGAAATAAAGAACCAGGCTGGGATAAAGAGGAAGGTGTGGGCAGCACTGGGAGAAAATTAACAAAGACATCCATAAATCAAAGTATGACACCTATTTTGAGCAACCAGAAGAGTAGTACAAAAGCATTTTCTTTGAAATTATAGATAACTTGATAGTTTAAATTTTAATCAAGTTGCAGGCAAGCTGATTATTAAAATGAACATCATTACATTTTACACATTTAATTTTGCACTTAATGCAACTCACCTTTAAAAAATGAATTTCTTAACCAAGCAAGATCAAAGTGTTTTTGCAAAAGCAACATTTATTCTGAAGCAATTTTGGTCTTATTATTTATGAGGGAAAATAATCATATTATTTCAATAAGAGTTGCATTCAGCACAGAAATCAGAGCAATGTCATTTTAAAAAGTCAGAAAATATTACATTTTTCTGTTTTATTCCTAATTTATATGATGCCTCCTAGCATGCTGACAGGTGAATTCTGGGAGTTGAATTCTACACATCTTAAATTAGCCAAAATTGAGAAACACCATTCTAGAGAAAACAGACCATGAGGAAATCCCTATCAAGGGTGGACTTGAATGTATCAGCCTCCTATTCAAACTTTGCAGAAGTCATATGACATCCTTCTAGGCACAAGGGAATAGATCTGGAACCCAGAATTGTGTACACCTTAACTCTGATACAAGTATCTGCAATCCAATCTGAAGGTCTATATTTTTTAATCCCCAGCTATACAAAGATTTTTTGGGAGTAAGACCAAATGGTACTTTTTTCTTTAACATAAGCAATTTACACTCTTTGTATTTTTTTACTCTATTTTAGCTATACTCTTGTTCTGAAAGAGGTAATCATACAACATACAGTTTTACCTATACATGTACATGGAGGCAAAAACATCTGCATTTTTTTCTGCTTTCAACATTGCCAAAATATATTTGTGTTAAAACATTGAATTGCCTAAATGTGTTGATTGCCTCTCTCTCTCTCTCTCTCTCTCTCTCTCTCTCTCTCTCTCTCTCTCTCTCTCTCTCTCTCTCTCTCTCTCTCTCTCTCTCTCTTTCCCTCCCTCCCTCTCTCTCTGTCTCTCACACACTCTCTCTTTCCTATGTCAATCAAAAATAAGTGCTATTGCAGTCTTTTATGTCTTACCTGGGAGTAAACTGAACTCAATGGAATATCTTTAAGTGTAGGATTACACTGGTTATTTAGTTGTTCAATATGCTACAGTATATTAAAGCAAGGCTTCGGAAAATAAGATGGAAAATGTTAAACTTATTTGATTGTCATGTTAGTGTCTTTTCAGTGAGTTCTTAATTAGGGAAATAGTTACATGTTTATAGCTCCATGTATTATTTTAACTCTAAACAATGTTTTAAAAGAGTGTGCAAGTCACTGCTTCCAATATTAATTAAAATGAAATTCAGGGGCTAAAAGCACCTGTTACTGATCTCACTAATGTGCAAATTTTACTTAGGGTATATATATATTGCAAAAGCAGAACAGAATAGAAACAAAATAGCTGCCTGTACCATCAACAGAAAGAAAACATGCTCATCATATTTTACCCCCTCCACACACACACCTTTAGAACAGTCCTTTCCTAATGTTCAATAGCATAGCGGTTATTCAGTTGAATCACTGTTTTAAAGCTTGTTTCTTCTACAAATAAGTTATAACACTGTGTGAACAATTTTATGTCATGTTAGTCCCCAAAGATTATATTTTCAAGGATTTAGAGATGCATCAAGTAACTTGTATGTTTAAAGAATTAAGGATTTAAGCATCAGTTTATATTACTTTGCAAAAAACAAAGGAACAATCATAATTTGTTTTTGATGCACATAAATGTTACACATAGTGCAAACATCATGTTTTTTTTACCCCAAATGGTACTTTGTACAAATACCCATGTTAATATTTCTCAATTACTGTTTCTCATGTCATTAACATATAGATTCAGACTCACCTACACAATAAAGTTAGAAACATTAAATCATCCATGTTGTATTTTAGATTGCATGCCTCCTTTATTATGTGAATTTGCAATATGATTTCCACTTTAGTACACAAAATTGTTCAAATGTAAACATAGGAAAAGCTAATGCAATAAATAAAATATAATATAATGTAAGCATAATTATATGCATATAAATATAAGTGGAGTGTGTGCATCTATATTTATAGATAGATATCTTTTAGTGTTTAAAATAGGCATTTTTAAATGTTAAACTTTCTTAAAATATCTCATTAGTTTTCATTCATCAAAAATATATGCTAAACATGTTCACTTAATAACATTTCATGATAACTGTGACATTATATATTCAGTAGTTCCTGTCGCAGAGTAGCCTCAGAGATGTTGTCTGATATCCATTAGTTTCCTTAAAGCTTATCAAACAGATTTGAATTAATCAGTAATTTAAAACTCCATCTCTATGAATTGATTTTTGCTGGTACTTTTTAATAGGCCCATTTTAATGTTTTAGAAGAAATTATAATGTGATATATAATGTGATATATAATGTAATGGCTGATATTAATCTCTAAAGGAGAAATATTACTTAAAATATATTACAGTTCCAGCACATTTCCTATCAGATTGTGAAAGTGATTTGCAGATCTAGAAAATCTTGGCTTTACTTCCGTGGGATTCAATTCTGCATACAAAATAAGCTGCTAAAATATAATTTAGAACAGTGGGGTTTAAGCAACCTAATTGGGTTCAGGATTTCAGGCCTGAACTGTAGGTTACATCAAGATTGATCAAACATAAAAATACAATTTGGATTACATGTTAAAATATAGGAGAAATCAGATTTTAGATTGGTTTTTGCATATAATCTGAAAATGACCACTTCATGAATAATACAATGTTTTGTTATTTTAGATCAAAACTGTTTAATAAGTTTCATTTATGAGTAATGAATGTCACCACTTTTCCCTGAATAAATAAAATAACCAGAAAGGTTTAACAGAGCCTTGATGTGGTTTGTTCAAAAGATATTTTTTCTTTGAATAGCTGATTTCCATGACATATTATATGCTGTTTTGAAAACCTGCTGGTAATGAGAGACTTGCAGTTTTAGAATCAGATAAGTCAAGCCTTCCTAGTATTTGAGCCTAGATATGATTATTTGAATCCAAGCCATGAAATATGTCAAACCATTCATAATGGATAATGTATTCTGTACCAGCCCAAATGAATGATAATAGTTATTCTAACCTTAACTAAGATGCAGATGCTCAGTTTTTAGGGTAGGTTATACTACAGTGAACAAGATTCCTGCACCATGCTCTACATACAAGCTGTCCTTAAGATGAGATGGAAGCCACATTTCAAGCAAAACAAAGCAGATAGGTTGCTTGCTGAGAACCCCAGATAGAACCTATTAAAATTTCAAAAATCTTCATTTACTCCTAATGCACTTTTAATTCAATTGAAATTAATAATGACACTTAAATAGAATTAGGTCTTTATTTCAATAGTTGAGACAATGCATTTTATAAAATATACTTTCCCATGTAGTTGGTGGTCCTCTACATCCCAATGTGGACAGTAGCTGCAGAATATTACATTGAGATGTAAGTAGCATTTTTCTTGGACTATCGAATTTGAAATATACCAGATTGGCTGGCATTTTTGTTCATTTTACTTCAGTGCCTAATTAACATCTGTCTATTTATCAAAGCTTTGGCTCCCACAGGTGTAATTTAATGTTTTTCAAAATTTGTGAAAACAATTATTGTTTAATTGTTTTATTTTTTATATGGAATCTGACTCTGAAAATTAGAATATGGAACTAGAAATATTTTAATGATAGATACATAGATAATAGATAGATGATAGATATATGATAGATAGATATATGATAGATAGATAGATATAGAAGATAGATAGATAGATAGATAGATAGACTTAAATGAACTCTTAGAGCAATGTATCTACAGTAGTTCTTTCTTTTGACAATGAAGAATTATCCTCCCTTCCACAGATAAATGGAAATACTATTCCTATTAATTACATCCATTATTATTATTAAGCTATTCTTCTGCTTCAGGTAGTGCATTGGCTATTAAATCATTCCATTAACCTCTATTTTGAAGTTACTTTCTAACTTATTATATCATTAACAATGTTAATGAAAAAAGATCAAAATCATAAAGACAATAAAAAAACTCTAAATCAAATACTCCAATCGCAGTTACAGTACTGAATAAACGTATTAGGCCTTCAACAATAATTAACATGAATTAAAATTTATGCTATTCTTAAAATGATTTTAAAAGGCTTAGAAAAATCAGAATGTGATTTGCCAAGGAACTTCTCACTGAAGGAAATTATAATCCAATATTTTATGGGGTCGCCTGCAATGGGCTTCTGAAGAACATATTTTGATTTGGATAAGGATGTTCTGAAATAGAATGTTTCCATTTTATTTTTAAGGAAATGGTCTCAGATTGACAATGCTGTGAATTAACTTTGCCATGGGAAAAAGTACAGCTTTATTCTCATGCACTTAAACATAATGTAATAGCATAATTATAGTAGTGAATCAGGACTAGGAAGACCCACCAGCCATGAAACTTAGTAGATAACATTGTACCAATCATCAATCCTCAGCCTAGGCTACTTTACAGGATTGATATAATAAATTATGGACTAAGAAAATTATCCATGAGGTAAGAAAGGCTACACATGAGATAAATTTGTAAAGTCCCAGTCTTTACAAAGGCACATATGTATTCTGTTTTTTAAAACTGATTTACAACTATGTATGCTACATAAAATCATTAGTGATTATAAGCCCATTAAATAAAGCAACACCATTGTGAATCTTCCCAAAGATATTTTATTAAGTTGTATGTCTGATTATGCCTGTTTCATGAGGCATCATAGAATAATTTTTACTTACAACTTTTTTTCAATTGGAACAGAGATCCAGTGAGAAAAAGTGGGGAAAGGTTCCAAGAGCAAAAATAAAATAGATAATTTTTGGTTTTCAGAGAGTAGCATATTTACATTTCATTGGATGGAATTTGCCAAAAACAAACAAATAGTGCAAATCAAGAAGTGGCTAAGATTTTGAGGGAGGGAACAAATTTTACTTTGTCCCAAGTTTTATGTTAAAAGAAAAAAAGAGGGAAGGGATACTAAGTGTAAGTGGCTGAAATTGTGCAGCTGACAATGTCCAGAAAGGCTAATGTAATTCTTCATTTCTCAGTAGTACAACCCTTCCCTTCAGCCCTCTCTGACCTCTTGTGAAGAGAGTAATGTTTCTGTCTTCAGGGATAAGCTCATAAGATAAACAAAGTCTTAACAAGCAGTAGCCCATTCTTTGTTTCCCTCTGTTGAAGACATAAGACCCTTCCAGGGATATTCTTGAATTTGGTCTCTGATTCTTTCAAGTACATAAAAGGTGCTCCTTTGTAAACAGGTTCCCATGCCCTTCTTCAGATCAGAGCAAAGATGCTGAAAGATTTCTGAGTAATGTGCAATGTTCTAAAGTAAATATAGATTTAGGGTTCAAAGCCTGCTGAGTTGAATGCAGTAAAGGCTGTAGGACCATTTAAAACTAAGTGACTGACACATATGATCCTTGTCAACTCTTCATTTTCCATAGCTGTTGGCTGTTCATTTAAACTGCCACTTTTCTCATGCTTTGAAATATCGTACAAAATTGTAGGTTGGCTAAAATGTGTATTACAGTTAAAATGTAGGTAGAATTAAAAGAGTTTTCAATAAGACGGCCACATTTTAGCATAACAGGTTACTTTGAGTATATCTGTTCTTCAAAATTGAATTATTAGACCACATCTTTACCCAACTGTTGTAGAGTTTCTTCTTTCATGCGTTTCTTGAATAAAGCATATCAGCCTTTTCTAATCTGTAATTTTGCAGTTATGGTGGGAATTACAACATCAGGTTAGGAAATTGTTTTAAATGTAGGCAATGAAGATATGACACCTTGCCTAGATAAATTTGGCAAACAAATTTAATAAATAATAAATAAAAGCTGGCCCAACCCCATTAACCATTGTTAATCAATATTATACTTTTCATTTAAAAACATGAAGCTATTTATTCACCCTCTGCATACTTTGTCTGCTCTAGAAATGCTTGATTATTTATAATGTGCAGCAGGGAAATCATCGGGATAATCTGAGTTGTCCAAGATGCTGTAAACTATGGACATAAATCAATAATTAGTAAACAAGTAGTCTAGTGTGAGGTCAGACTGACTTAAAAATCAAGTCCTTTTAATACCAACGCCATAATAACAGTGCAATCAAGCAGTGACTATGATTATGTAATTGGCAATGCCTTCTTCTCCAACCACACCACCAAGACATTTAATTATAGTCATGCATAAAACTAAGCGGGATTCCCATTATAACCAGGATTTGAAACTATCATTTGAAGCTCCTTTGAAAATGTCAATTGAGAGAACCACTCTGATCTCCCAAGCACACTTATGTTGTTGAGACTGAAATGCTTTACTTGTTCAGTTTAGTTGCAGACCTGCTGAACTTTATATTTACAAAATGCAGGTGTGAATCCACTCTGTTACTAGGAATTTTAATTTATTTGTTTGTCACACTATGTTCAAGATAGTAGGTATTGGTATAAACATAAACATTAGCAAAGTAGGTACAGGTAAATTTGGACAATAGGACAGTAGGACAGGGACGGTAGGCACAATGGTGCACTTATGCACGGCCCTTACAGACCTCTTAGAAATGGGGTGAGGTTGACTGTAGACAGTCTAAGGTTAAAGTTTTTGGGGTTTGGGGAAAAAACCACAGAGTCAGGTAGTGCATTCCAGGCATTGATCACTCTGTTGCTGAAGTCGCCTTTTCTGCAGTCGAGCTTGGAGCGGTTTACATTAAGTTTGAATCTATTGTGTGCTCGTGTATTGTTGCGGTTGAAGCTGAAGTAATCATTGACAGGTAGGACATTGTGATAGATGATTTTATGAACTTTATGAATTCTACTACATTATGAACTTTATGAATTCTACTACAGATGTCTCAAATGAGAGTAAAAGGGGAAAAAAGGAACTTTTTCCAGTTCCTCTTTGTCTGGGTAAAGTGTGGAAAGTAGTCCTAAGTCTACTTTTTCCAGTGCTGTTGTAACTGTGCATGGTCACTGAACAAATGGTTGCAAGTCAAGGACTACCTGTAATCTCTCAGCTCACCTCACCTCACAGGGTGGTTGTTGTGGAGAAAATAGGAGGAGGAGGAAGTATTATGTATGTTCACTGCCTCCAGTTATTTATAAATTAATGAAGGCAGGATAAAACTCTAATAAATAAGACCAAAAATAAGTTTTAAAACAACCCCATTTGTTAGAGAGGGCTTTAAGAAAGAAGTATGAAGGTATTTAAGGAGCAAACAAGCAAATCATAATTTGTCTGTTATTAATCACTGCAGGTGTATATCTCTCTCTCTACGGCAGACACAACACATCCACAATGTCTTCTAGTGGATAAGAGAAAACAGACTAGTTAGTTAGTGGCTAAGAACACTCTGACATTCGGTGTTGCAAATTGAAAGTGAAGGTTACTTTCTTTGTAGACTTTATCTTAAAGCAGTAAAACGGGTAGCAGCAGCTACAACTGAAAGTATTGATTTTGTAATTTCAGCAAATTAAGAACAAGACAGGAAACCTATTAAACCTTTCCACTGATTGCCAGGGTACTTTTTGGTGATGCTGGTGCTGACATTAAAATTACATACACCTGTCTCTTTAAAGCAAAAATACACAATCTTAGGAAGACTGTGTCAGCTAGCATGCTAAAAGAGATTTTTTATGACTTAGTGTTATTTCACCTTTCAAATGTGAAAATATTGGAAGTACAGATGACAGGAATATCAAGCATCGCCTCTAAAATATTCACAATTTAGGATATGACTAGGTGGTTCTTTTTATTGCATTTTAATAAATTAATATTTTCAAGAAGCTGGGAATTTTTTTTATAATAATAGCAAGGAGGCTAACTCTTGTAATATTATCTGTCAAAACTTTATGAGTAACGATTATGTAAAAATCCATCTAATAAAAGCAAAGAGCAGAGATCATCAGATTATAATCTTCTATACCATGGTATACAACAAGATATTTTATTGCTATAGAACAAGCCTATATTGCATTAAATCAAATAAAAAGAAATTAACTTACAATCATACTGGATTTTTATTGATGACAATTAGAGAAGTAAAGATCACTTGTTTTTACATTGTTTTTAATCTTTTATCTCATATCACATGAATATGAATTAAAATACTGTTTGAACTGTAGCACTACTTTTTGTATTCCATTTATGTTGATGCCACATTCAATGCTGTTTTTATAGTTACATGATGCATCCTTATTCACTTATTCATGATGCATAAGGAAGGGAGGGAAAATGTAAAGACTTCAGAAATTAAATTGGTAAAAGTCCAGTGGAAGTACTTTTATGAATGCTGTATCAAAGTCTTACAAAAGCTGTATGAGAGCCTTATAACCTTATAGTGCAGAGGTGGGTTCCTGCCGGTTCGGACCGGTTCTATAGAACTGGTAGTGGGAATTCCCCCCGCTCGCCGAACCAGCAGCGATGGCCG
This sequence comes from Diadophis punctatus similis, assembly GCA_023053685.1. Taxonomy (NCBI): domain Eukaryota; kingdom Metazoa; phylum Chordata; class Lepidosauria; order Squamata; family Dipsadidae; genus Diadophis; species Diadophis punctatus. The sequence goes on from JALIGW010000003.1 coordinate 172,259,577, forward strand.
GCTGGACACCCCCCCGAACCGGTCCTCCACTTGAATTCTGTCCACTGGAGCCAAATTTATGCAAAAATAATGCTCTGCGCATGCACAAAGCCTCCTGGGCATGTGCAGACCACTTTAACCTGGGAGCGACGGGGGCGCACGTGTGCAAAACGCGCACTTCCGGCACAACCCTGAACCGGTAGGGAAGGTAAGTAGAACCTACCCCTGTTACATTGGAATTACAATAGCCATCATGTATTAGCCTCTCCCCTCACCTTAAATCTCTTGATCATGCCGTGGAATAGACTATGATAAAATTGTAGAGGTTTCATTTATGTGTCTTATGAAACTTCTTCCATAGCTTTGTTTTGATCTTATAAGCACTTGGAGGTAACACGCTCATTTGTATCATGTGTCAAATGGGGATAGTTCACAAATATTTGTAAAGTCAAGCAGGACCCTACTTCAAAATGACTACATCAATAAACCATGTAACAAAACTGAAAGTAAGTTTGACCTTTCAGATGTTTGGTTGGATTAGAAAGACCCAAATTCAAGCCCACCTTTAGATATGATAACTCACTAGGTCACTTTGAGTCAGCCATGCTCTCTCCTCTAACCTACCCACAGAGTTGCTATTGAAGGGATCAAATGAAGGAAACACCCGTGTAAGTTGCCTTGAGCTTTTGGATAAAAGGCAGGATATTTCTCTAACAAAAAACTCATAGCGTTAAAAGAGCAACAGCTGCTACAGCTGCAAAGCAATGAAGTAACAGTTTTTCATACCAAGTCTTTATTGTAGTTCATACAAATAAATCTGCATGTCCTCATAAATTAACTTGGAAGTCATTGACAGAAATCATTTTGACATACATATAAACATGTTTGGCTTAGTTGCATGAATGGTTTCTCATGTAACTGAAAGGGAACTAACTGCCCTTTCAAATGTTTTGTTTGAATATTGTAATCAATGTTGTTTAAACAATAAGCTTAGTTTATTTACAATAACATAATATATAAACTGATTAGAGTCCCTGGTCTGCTTTTTTCTTGTAGAATGCCTAATTTCCCAGCTAGATACTTCTGCTTTTGAGGGGCTTCTTTCTTATTGTTCAAGGTATCTTGGCTCTTTCCTACCCTCTGCACTGATCAAAACCACATTTCATTTGGGATAGCATTTCTGATGAGGCACTAACTGCATTGCCAATATTTGCTTGGTTTTGGTGTGATGTAAAACATGGTATCTATCTCCCAAAGAAGCCAAGAATTGTATACAAGAAAGAACAATGCTTGAAAAATCATAATCAAGCAATTAGATAAAACAATTGGATATGGAAAACAAGAGGAACACATCAATTAAAACAAGGGATATTTTTCAAAAGGCAAACTGATTGTGGAACTGTTGTTGCCTTGAACTGTGTTTTTTTCCCCTTTTAAAAACTTCTAGCTCTGCATCAACCCTCTAAAACCTTCAGCCCCAATCATGGCATCTTCACTACACTGATGAATCAAAAATTGTGTTCCATTCTCTCATGACTAACTTTAGTAGATTTGATTTAAGTATTTTCAATATTAATAAAGTAATATTTACAGACTGTTTTGATATTTTTTTTTAAAAAAATTCATATTTACATTTGCTGCTTTTATTAAACCATTCATTTATCTAAGAGATAGCAAAGAGATATTTTAGGCATTGTTTTCAGAGTTCCTCCTTAATGTTACTGAATTATCTCTGGACAATTCACTGTAATACCTGAAATAGATTATTATATTAATTTCCCCTTAAACTTCCATTTTCATCCGTTTTTATGCAAATGATGTGAATAACCACTTATTTAACATACTAATGGAGGACAAGGGACATCTTTTAAAATTTAATGTTCATTAAATGGACATTGAAATCTTTTAACAACAACAACAAAAATTCCCTCTCATTCATGAGAATATGTGTGCTATAGGGAATATTCATTTCAACGAAATATTGTCTGGACTGATTTTCTAAACATTTTTGTCTAAATTTCAGACAAAATTTAGGTTTAGTAGATTGTTTCTGTTAAATCAAAAGCCAATTAATCTGAGCTATCTGAGATCCGTTAAATCAGGAATTTTCAAAAATTTTGAGACTTTGGAACATATTTGTTAAAGAAAATAGATTGAAAAACTTGATAAAGAACCTTGGTACTTGGGAATGTCAGATGATAAGTTCACATTTTCCACTGTACTGTACAGTAAGTCTATTCATGTCCTCCTGAACCCACTTTGAAAAATCCTATGTTAAATCAAGGTTTTACTACATGTTTGTTGTCCCTCAAATGCTGGAAGTATTGAAAGTAGAAATATGTGTTCATTAAATCAAAATTTTAAATTTTAAAAGATTAAAATGTGGCAGGAATTTTGACAGGTTTTATGCCGAATTTCAATAGTGTTTTCTATGGTTCTCTGTCTAACAAAAGATTTTTCATTTTTCAAATCATGTTATAAGGAATGAGAATTTTTTTTTTCATGAAATTGACTCAGCAGAACAAATGATCTTTGCCTTAAATTTTCATTTTTCATTTTTAGGATATTTTAATCATTTATTAAAACGGATGAATTTAGTATTTTTAATGCCTAAAAGTTGCTTTTAAGTATAATATATAACAATTTTATTCTGACTTTGCTTTTTATTATATATGTTTTTTTTTTAAAAAATCTTAATCCCCCCCCCCCAAATATGCAACTTTAGGTTGTAATGGAATTGCCATATTAATCTTACTAATTGCCTAATCACATAGACCTGACTTTATAAATTCCTGCACAAGAGTTAAATATCCCTGAAGTGGGAACAGCGATGTGATTACATCAAAGCAGTATTTCAGAAATTAATGTTTGCTTTAAAATGAATAATTTTCAATTCTCTTGCCTGTTCTTGGAAGTTGTGGAAATTCCCACATGTCTTAGGAAGTTAAATCTGTAAGCTTTACACATTGAATATTATGTGTAAGAAACTGTAGGAAAATTGGTGAAACCTTGGAATATTTCAGCAAAATAGCAATTGGTTAATAAGTAAGAGGATCATCCTTTTAAAATTCTTGAATTTCTTAATTATAAAATTTAAATGTCAAATGTTTTGAGCCTAAGCAATAATGTAATGCATATTGATTTCATATTGGTGTATTACAGTCTACTTCCTGAGTCCCATTAAATAATACTGTTTACACAGGGACCTGAAGCCATATTAACAGCATCATCTGTCGATCTATTTGCTTGGTATGCAAATTGCAGGGGGTCTAACAGTGGATCCGTGATGGTTTTCAAGTGGGACATCACTAGCCTTTCAAAGGTTTTCATAACTACATATGTTAGAGCAACTGGTCTGTATTCATTCAGTTCCTTGATGGAGGGCTTCTTCGGCACTGGGATGATAGTGGAGCGTTTGAAGCAAGAAGGAACATGGCATATCTCTAGTGATTTGTTGAAGATTTGGGTGAAGATGGGGGCCAATTGATCAGCACAGACTTTTAAGCAAGAAGGGGTTATCTTGTCTGGGCCTGGTGCTTTTCCTGGCTTCTGTCTGTGAAATAGATCTTGCACTTCCTTTTCTGTGATCACCAGGGGTTGTGAATCCAATGGGATGGAGTCAGTTGTAGGAGGTTTGGCCGTTGTTGGTGTGTCTGGGATGGAGGTTGTGGAGATAGGTGGCTGTAGTTTCCTTTCAAACCTGCAGTAGAACACGTTCAGGTCATCTGCCAGTTGCTGATTTCCTTCAGCTTGGGAAGTAGGTTTTCCATAACCGGTGATGTTTTAAAGAGTTTTCCACATGTTTGCTGGTTCATTTGTTGAGAACTAATTCCTTAGCTTTTCAGAGTAGCTTCTTTTTGCTGCTCTGATCTCCCTTGTTAATACATTTCTGGCCTGATTATACAGCATTCTATCACCTTTTCTGTAGGCTTCCACTTTGGAATGATGTAGCTGCTTAAGTTTAGCTGTGAACCAAGGTTGATTGTTACTGTATATTTGCAAGTTCCTGGTCAGTACACATAGGTCTTCACAGAAGCTGACATATGATGTTACAATATCTGTGAGTTCATCCAGGTCTGCAGAGGTATCTTCAAAAATATAACAGTCTGTGCAGTCAAAGCAAGCCTGTAGCTTTAACTTTGCCTCTTCAGTCCAAGTCCTCACTGATTTTATTGTTGGTTTTGTGGCTTTAAATCTTTGTCTGTAAGCAGGTACAAGGTGAATCATGCAATGATCAGAGTGGCCCACAACTGTTCGTGGTAAGGACTGATAAGCATCTTTTAGTGTTGTGTAGCAGTGGTCTAAAGTATTCTTGCCTCTGGTGAGACAATTGACATGCTGAAAATATTTTGGAAGCTCTTTCCTTAAGTTACCTTTGTTAAAATCACCTAGAATAATGGCCAGTGAATCTGGGTATTTGGCTTCAGCCTCCATAATCTGATCAGCTAGAGTTCGTAAAGTCTTGTTTACACAGGCTTGTGGTGGGATATACACCGCAATTAGTAGAAATGATGTAAACTCACATGGAGAATAAAAAGGTTTGCAGTTGATAAGTAAAGACTTATCATACTTATGATAAGTAAAGTTTTCATCACAGAATTTGTGTATTATAGTTATGTCCTACGACCAGCTATTGTTGATATATATATATAAGCCTCCTCCCTTTTTCCCCCTGATAGTTCTACAATCCTGTCTGTTCTAAGTATCTGAACCCCTGGTATATGCATGCAATTTCGTTTAGCCAGGATTCAATAAAGCATAGGGCAGATGCGTTGTAAAAATCAGAATTGCATCTGTTTAAAAGGAGTATTTCATCCACTTTGTTAGCAAGTGAATATAAATTGGTAACAAAGATTGAAGGGAGCAGTTTATTTTCAATTCCCTTATTCCTTAGTCTATTTAAAATTCCCGCCCTTTTATCCCTTCATCTCTGCCGTCTGCGTTTGCTTTTGATGATCCATAGTTCCGGGTGAATTAGCTGCTTCCTGTGTTAGAATCTCCTCCATGTTTGTAAAGACAGGTGGGGGTGAGGTTACAGAAAGCTGCTCCTTAAAGAAACATTCCTTAATTCTTAGTAGATGGTCTCGTGAGTATGAAATCTATAGAGAATCGCAGAGAATAATAGAAAATAAAGAAACCATTTGAGAGCATTTGACCGAGGCAGTCTTCATCGGTGCCATCTTGGATCCAAAATGTGTGATCACTTTTTTTGGCAAAAGAAACTTCACTGCACTGTTCAAAGAAATACCTAAGTCACAAATTGGCTTCTAACACAAGGTTGTTTTAAACTAAAGCATACCAGATGTGAAGGCATGTGTGAAACAAACAAAATGTTAAAAAGTCATGATGTTTATGTAGTTACTTACCAAGCACTTCTAAATTATATTAAAGCCACCAAATTATCTTTACAACCCCCAAGGTATGTCACAACTTTTGAGCATCCCTAATGTTTGGAAATTGAAAGTTGAAAAATTTGACATGGCCTGAATTGTGGAAGTCACTTTAAATTGAAAGGACTTCTCCCTAATCTGAGGGAGGTTGGAATACTCTTGCATGAGTGGCAACAGAATGGTATCTTGCAATGTCTTAGATTTATAGTTATTGCTTCACACGCTAACTAAGCCCTTTCTGAGGCTAAGATTCAGAAAATCCTAGCAGTGAATTTGTGAGCATCTATAAATGAACAAGGAAATTAATAGAAGCCACCATGGATTTGTTAAGAACAGGTCGTGCCAAACAAAAGTCATATTACTTTCTTTGATAAAATAACTAAAGTAATAGAAATGCTATGTATTTCAGCTATCCATTTGCTAAAGTAGACCACTTCTCAGTAAGATAGAACAATAAGGTATCTTAGAACAACAAACAGTACCACTACCAGTTAGATCTGCAATTGGCTGACCAACCACACTTAATGTGTAATCCTCAATGGAACTATATGAGGGAAGCATGCAGTGGGGCACCTCAAGGTTTTGTCCTGAGCACAGTGCTCTTCAACATCTTCATAAATTACCTAGATGAGGGGACTGAAGAGGCACTCTTCAAATTTACGGATGACACAAAGCTGGGGGAAGACTTCAGAAGATAGCCTCCAGATTCAGATTTACAGATTCTGGCTTTATTCAGTAAAATGCAGTTCAGAGGCAAGAAAAGTAAGATCCTTCTCTTTGTCAGGAAAAAATAGATGTACAGATACAAGATAAGCAGTATCAGGCTTAACAGTAGTGCCTATAAGAGGGATCTAGATGTCCTGGTTGACTATTTATTTATCAAATTTATTTGTTGCCCACCTTACAGTTCAGGTGACTCTGAGAAGTTTACCTCAAGATAAAACAAACATTCAACTACGATTAATTTAAAAATGGATTAAAATTACAAAATTACAAAAATTAAAACAGATAGACTGCCACTTAAGTATAAGTCTGCAGTGTGCTGCAGCTGCCAAAAAAGACAAGAGTGCATCCACTGAGGGATATGCCATATTAGCGAGGCCACATTTGGAATATTGCAACCAGTTCTGGTCACCACAATATAGAAAAGATGTTTGGATACTAGAAAGAGTGCAGAAAAAAGCAAGAAAAATGTTAAGGGTCTATAGGCTAAATCCTATGAAAAGCGCTGAAGGAACTAGGTATGTTTAACTTAACTAAGACAAGATTCAGGGAAAACATGATAGCACTCTTCTAATACTTGAAGGGCTGCCACAGAGAAGTGGGCATCAATTTATTCTCCATAGGACCTGAGAGGATTACTCAGATTCTATGGAGAATGAAGAAGCAATGAATGGAAGCTCATCAGAGGGATATCCAGCCTGGAAATAAGGAAGAATTTCCTGACAGTAAGAACTGTTAAGCAGTGGACCAATTTGCTTTCTGAAATTGTGGATGCTCCCTGGAGGTTTTCAAGAAAAGATTGGACAACCATTTGCTCAAGATGATATGAAGACACCTAACTGGACTAGTGGGTTGGACTAGAGGACCTCCAAGGTCCCTTCCAGCCCAATGATTCTATGAAATATTTAAAAGGTGTAGTTATTATTTATTATGAAAAAGTTCATCAAAGGACACAAAAGCCATTGCACTGAATCGAGTGTTATTCCTATCCTGATCTCAGGATCAGGCTGTGTATTTACATGGGCTTTAGTGAAAGATTAATAACAGTGGTAGTAATAATAATAATTACTACTACAACTGCTATTAGTGTTACTACTCCTGAGTAGTAATGCTTTTTATATTGTCTGCTAATACTGTATATCAGCAGAACTTCAGAAGCTAGAGTGATTCCATAGTGCTCTATCCACGGAGGGTTACACCTCGATGGATGAAGCCTTTTGTATTATGTACTCATAGGGTATATAAGAAAGGAGAGAGCACAAAGAAGAGAAATGATGAAAAGAGTGTTTGAACAAACCAGACACTTCCAGCAGTGTCCACACACACACACAGTATACTTCCATGTACACCAGTACATGAATACAGATAGGCTGCAGATAGCCATTATCACTTATTAGGGTAACTTAATTAAGCCAGCTTACTGAAACCCTTAATTCATTAATGATAAAATTTTGATTGGTACATTTTCCTTGTAGGTGACCTTATAATTTAATAGAAAAAGAATTTATAAATGGAAAGAAATGCCTGTGGCAGAGATTTTGTGTAAATGAATAGAGTTTGAATACACACAGTAATATAATTGAGTCTAATTAGTAAGAGTGCAAATGATTTTTTATTTCATACACCAGAAATGTCATTGATGAGCCATGGTGTGGAGTTTGAAATGCATTCAGATTGGCAGTGTGAAACTAAAGTCTGTGGGAAAATCACTAGCTAATTCATTGATTGCCCCTTGGAAATACTGCTGTTAATTGTTAGGTAATTAACATGGAGCTACAATTATGCTGGCCTTAGGGGGTGATTAATGTTTCAACATGTCACATTAGCAGCAACCAGCTTTTAAAAGCTTGTGGTTTTTTCACATGATTGCGACAGATGCTGAATTGTCCCTAGACCAAGGGAAAATCTTTTCCTCTCACATCTAGCATATTTGCATAGGACCAGTTTTTAAGCATTTGTTGGCTTGTACGTACATGAACAACCAAGATTTTCACAAAATAAAAGGAAATTCATCTTTCTCCTATGATGTGAAAATCAAAATAGTCTTAAATTTTAAGTGGATTATTTTATGGCCATTTCCCCATTGTTTAGTGACTGAGTGAAGTAAGATTGGCCAATGTCATATTATTTTGATCGATACAAGTTAAGTAGAAATGAAATAAAAACATGTTGAACAAATGTGTTTTGTAACACTAATATTGAGTACATTAATGTTGGCACACTTGAGTGCTTCACTTACTTTGAGTTGAAAGCCGTGTACTTCTACTTGTTCAATGCTTCTGTTTATCATTTATTCTTTTGGCATGGACCTGTTGAAAAAACATTTTGCCAACAAATCTAAACATTTAGCTGGCGTTTATTGGCTAGATACCTGGAATATTGTCCACCTTTTTTTTTTTTGAAGAAGTAGCAGTGATGAATGTTAGAGATATTCTGCAAGTAGCAAAAATATTTAATTGCAATCCTGCTCTGATAACAATATTACTTTGTTATAAGTAGCTAACATGCATCATAGAGCTTACATTCAGACTCACTTCTATAGTGTGCTTAGGAATAGCTGTGCTGAGATAAGTGAATCATTTCTATACATTCATTGTCTAAAGATACATTTTAAAAAGAATCATGTTAATTTTCTCCGTAACTGCTGCTGCATGTTTGATCATATATTGAATGAGATGAACAATGCAACACAGCCCAATAGATCTATCTCCAGGATGAAGTCAGTGAAGATGATACAAATCCATTATCAAGTATTTGTACAAAGAATGCCAACAATTGTAACAAGACAGAAGAACTTGGAAAGCAATGCTTCATCTAGCTCAATATTACACATTAGGTCTGTAAAAGAAATATGTCACAGACATCTTTTAACATCAAAATGCTGTGATCTACCAAAGCAGCTTACAGTGAAACATGAGTCTTAGTGGCATCCACAGGCTGAATCAAAAAAGTCCAAATGGCAGTCACTGAAGCTTGATCAAAGCACCACCCCTTTTGTATGTACATCAAAACACGTTGTTTTTTTTTATCCCCCCCTCTGAAAGTTGTTGATGAGTCTGCTTTGGCAACTCCTATCTCCTTGTTCTAGTATAAAATTGCACCACCAATATTTGGTATCATGCAACTCAGATATTACATGATGGGGACTTAAGGCTGCATTTGTCTTAAGGCTGCTAGTTGCCCGATCTCTGTCTTATGTTTGTTTAAAGGACTATAAGAAGAAAGAACAAGGGCATTGAATTTACCCACCTAAAGTTAGCCCTCTAGTAAGTAACTGTACATCTTTGCTGCTTGCCAAGATTGTTCTTTCTCTGGTATGATATATCACATTTTTTATTTAAATTATAGCAATTATTTTAAATTTTGCATTAACATAGATATCGGTTTAACCAATACATATTTGAACTAAATGGAGGATTGTGTCTTGTATTTTTGGTGTGGTGCATGGTGTGCGTTTCACAATTCCTTTCTTTTGTGGCCATCTTACAATGAGAAAGGAGCTGTTCCATGGCTTCTCAAAAGTAGTAACTTCAATAGTTTTGGTTAGATGGATCTTAAGCTATTTCTGTGAACCCATTCAATTACGTGTAGTAGTGCTTATGCTTTGGAACTCTTTCTTTTTTAAATGCAGGACAGGGACAATACCTTTTTTTCAAATGTTTTCTTCACAGATCATTAATCTGTATACTTGAATTCTTGATTCTAAGTTTGGTGTGTTAAAGAAAGACATCCATATGATTCTATATCTATTGAATAGGCACTTACTGTGAATACTCTTTCCAATAAGGGTGAGATGAAATTGTATTGTGTAAAGTCTTCAAAAAGATATAACTTTTAAAGAAGCTGGTTAATAAAACCAGACTTCTGGGTAAACATTTTCCACAAGTGTTTGCTTTACACATACAACTCTTTGGCATGAATTAATCTGTGGTGATTGTGTTTATTGTCAAGAACATATACTTGTACTGATTTCTCTATACTGTGCGCAGATATTCATATCATTTGAGGATATTCTAACTTTCTTATGTCAGTTCAAATATTGCAGCACAACATTCAGGATTTGAAAGTGTTTTCCTGTTATAGTTTCTTAGCAGGTTTATTAGAAAGATTTATTTCAATGTCAAATCTGAAATTTCACAAAAATATATATGTATGATTTCACATACACCCTATTATCCAAGCCCATCTATTTTGTGACCAAATAGAGTACTCTATCCCAGGGATGTAATGGATGCCAGGCTGATAAAAGGAACATATTACATTAGATGATTGCTTTATTTCTTCCACCTTTCCAGTCAAAAATTTGAAATGTCACCTTCCTTAGTAAACACTATACTGTGGTCTTTGTTATTACTTCAGAAACCGACTTTCATATTGATCGTTCCACTTCCATAAATAACAGAAAACTTCCTCTGCAACTAGAGTAGCTATTAACTTTTAATTTCCATTTAAATGGATAAATTTTAAGTAGGGGAATACAGAGAGTCCTCAACTTATGACTGTTCATTTAACAATAGTTCAAAGTTATGACTGCTTTGAAAGAAATGACTTACAACATGTATTCATACTTTCAATCGTAATATCACACACACACACCGCCCCAGTCCTGTGATTGCAATTTAGGTGCTTGATAACAGGCTCATAAATACGACCAGCTGTAACATTCTGCAGCCACGTAATTGTAATTTGTGACCTTTCTTGTATATTTCTGACCAAAAAACATCTATTGTGGAAGCTGGATTCACTTAATAATCAAAATATAGATAGATAGCTTTTATTGTGGTCAGAGACCAGTTTAAAATACACATAAAAAGGGAGGTAAATTTTACAAACATAGATAGATCATGTGACAGTACACCATCTACTACAATCTATACCGTCAATACTAGTGATCCTCTGCCGTAGGGGGTTACCCGTCTTTTCCTCTGTTTTTCAGCCACGACTGCAGCAAATTTTTTTGCCACCTTTGAGGTTATATTAGGGTCTATATCCTGGAGTAGGAAATAAAGGCTGAACAGATCCGGTGAACCAGGGAAATAGGGGAGATGAATCTTGATCTTATGTCTCGATAGTGGGGGCATACGAATGTAATATGGAGCAGAGATTCCGGGGATCGGCCATCACATGTACAATAGGTGGATTTTACTCCCCCCGAGAGCCTACTGTTGAGGACATTCGAGGGGATCACATTAAATCGTGCCTTCATAAATGCAAGCCTATGCTTGATAGAGTATAACGCGGAAAGGTAAGGCGGGGGGTGAAGCAAGGGAACAATACCAAGGGAAAATGGTGAGCAAGTTTCTGATCCGTTTGCCAGATTGAGTTGTCTATCAATGTCGTCCAGCCGTTGAAAAATCAATGATTTGGCAGCATCAGGGCCTAAGATAAAAACTTCACTGGGGGAAATCCCGATCTTCAAAAGTTTAGTATGGATATTATGGGCCCAGGGACTATGAAAAGGGTCCCGCTATAGGCATTGGCCTAGGTAATAGCCTGGGAGTCTAGTCTAGAGGGACAACCAATAGCCAATTGCACGTTTCCACATGATTGTAGCAAGTGAGGACATGCCCAGTTCCAAACGAATTGCGGCATTACTTACACAGGGAGGAACTCCCATCAAACGGCGTAGGAACTTACTATTGACAGACTCAAGAGAGGAGATGTTGGATTGGACCCAGAGTGGGGCACCATAGATGATAACCAAAATATAAAATCAAGTCTGACTTGACTTATTACTGCAATGACTTACAACAGAAATTTTGGTCCTATTTATGGTTGTAAATAGACAACTATATGTGGCATTTTAAATCTAGATCTTTAGATACTGTAGTGTCGAATAGGGGTGTCAAACTTGATTTCATTTAGGGCTGCATCAGGGTTGTGTTTGACATCGGAGGGCCGGGAGTCGGAGTGGCCATGGTGGGCGTGGCCAGAGGGTGGGCATGACCATGGTAGGCATGATACACGACTCGTGTTGGGGGCATCTGTGGTGGCCAAGTGCTACGGCAGGACCTCCCTGAGATCCTCCCTCACTCTCATTATAATCTCCTTCCTTCCTTCCTTCCTTCCTTCCTTCTTTCCTTCCTTTTCTTCTTTTTGCTTTCCTCTTCATTGTCTTTTCTTTTTCCTTCTCCTCTTTCCTTATTTTTCCTTCCTTGCTCTCTTCCATCTTTCCTTCTTTTTCTTTGTCTTTCCTCTTTCCCTTTCTCCTTTCCTATCCCTTCTTGCATGGTCAAATGCAAAAGGGGAAACATTTCTCCTTTTGTTTTGTTTTTAGTTTGTTTTGATAGGCTCTGCCAGCAAAAACAGAACCGGGAGGGCCTGTGTGATCCCCTGTGCCCTGTTTTCAGCCATGACGGCCTCTGCCAGTGAAAACGGAACTTGGGGGAGGCACGCAGACTGCCCACACCCCATTTTTTTGCCACAACAGCTTCCTGCAGCCCTCTGCCAATGAAAAATGACATCAGGGGTGTGGGCGCGGCCCCCCAGAGCTCAGTTTTCACTGGCAGAGGCACCGCTGGCTGGTCCTTTGCTGTTTCAAGGCCAGCCCCACAGGCCAGATCTAAGCACCCCGCAGACTGGATCTGGCTCACGGGCCTTGAGTTTGACACCCGTGGTGTAGAAAGTTTGAGTCATTTTTACTCTGTAAGTAAAATGGAATATATTGAAAATCTGAAATATTTATTATATTATTTTTATGTTAATTGAAATAGAACTCTATTCTATGTTAAAATATTAGAATGTGCATTTGAAATAGAGCAAATTCATTCATGGTTGATTATTTTGAATGTACTTTAAGTAATCCATTCGAGGTAAGTAATCCATATGAGTTCAGCATGGAAGGTGACTGATTTCAGTATTCTAGTTCAGTTTTCTTCTGAGAGAAAGAATAGATAAAAATCATGTATTACAGCAGGTTTGTTCTAGTTGTTTAAGAACCAGGCTATAAAGCAAGAGATCATGAGTTCAAGTCTTGTCTTGGCCATGAAAGCCATCGGGGTGACCTTGGGCTAGGCAATCTCCTTCAGCCAATCCACCTCCCAGACTTGTTTTTAATGGGCAGAACAGGAGAGGAAGATATGTTGGATATGTTTGCTACCTTGAGTTATTTGTAAAAACAATAAAGGCGGGATATACCGTAAATAAAAAGGAAATTATCTTACCATAATACATCTGATAGTTTCATATCTAGAATTACAGTATTACAGAAGTAATACTGAAAACAGATAATCTTTATTCCCCAAACATTCAAATCAATATATAAGTGCATCCATTTTAAAACATCCAGTGTCCCAATTTGAATTAGCTAATGCTGAAGTTGTCAGATGAGCACAGAAAACAGACCAAAACAGCTCTACAATAGATGTGGGTTGACTTCAAGATGAGAGGCTGAAGTGTACTTCTTTGTTTGGATTTAGGTCAATACGTTACAGGATAAAGTACCAGGACCATTGGTGATAGTGGTACAGCAAATAATCTCAAATACTATAGTGATTTTAGTCCTTCAAGTATTTATGATATGATATTCATTTACTTCCTAAAATACACTATTAAGTACTTCTAGTCAATTGAGCTTGGTACCATTAAAATAAATAGCTAAGAGTTTTCCAAAGTTCTGGATTTACCATTAAGCAAAATAAGCATGTGCTTGGGGCAGGGGTGAAATCCAGCAGGTTCTGACAGCTTCTGGCGAACTGGTAGCGGAAATTTTGAGTAGTTTGGAGAATCGGTAGTGGAAATTTTGAGTAGTTCAGAGAACCGGCAAATACCACCTCTGGCTGGCCCCAGAGTGGGGTGGGAATGGATATTTTGCAATATCCGTCCCCCAGGAGTGGGGTGGAAATGGAGATTTTGCAGTATCCTTCCCCTGCCATGCCCACCAAGCCACGCCCACAGAACCGGTAGTAAAAAAAAAAATGGATTTCACCACTGGCTTGGGGCACCAAAGGAAGTGGACACGACAGAGTTTCTTCCAATAGCTATTATTCCTTAACCCTTTCACTGCCATACTTGATATTAGGGTTGTTGTTGTTGTTGTGATTATCAATATCTGCTATGTTCAACTTTAACTTGCATTATTAAAAATAGTTTTCTTTGGCATGATGAGTGAATAAAGTTTAAAAGTTTGATTTTATGGTGTCATCAGATGTCAGGTGTTACATTTGTTTCTATATCATGAAATTAGAGTTTTGCTTTAACCGAGAGGCACTGTTGTTGGGCTGTGCATAAGGCATCAGTTTGCCTTATCCAGCCATGGTCCTGGTTTTCCAATCCTAGAAAGGTCAAAAACTGAATCTTGGATGTGTTTTTCAAACGTGGCAACTATAAGATGTCTGGACTTATGGCAGTTGGGGTATTCTGGGAGTTGAAATCTAGACATCTTAAAATTCCCAATAAAGGAGAATATTTGTAGCTCAGAGATGCAATGAGGTGTCCTTGGTGCTCTCGGAGTTTGCTTGTTTTCTTGCAGACCATTCTTTATCCTAACTAGTTAACATCATCGGTGCTAGTGACTAGCACCAATGATATTACCTAGTTAGGGTAATGAAAAGTTTGCAAGAAAGCAAGCAAGATCAGAGAGCACCAAAGATAAGATCCCTTAAAATTCCTAAGTTTGAAAAGCACTCATCTAGGATCTTCTCCAGGCAATCTACCATAAAACATAACTATTCTAACTAGTGTCTTAAGACTTCTATTTAGATGGAATATCTATTTGCATTAGACTTATAAAAATACTGCCCAAGGAAATATTGGGGGTTGGTAGAGAGGAAGCAGATTATGTTTAGATCCTATTTAAATCCTTTTAAGTGCGCAGAAAAGCAATTACAAAATCATGTTATCATTGGGTATAAAATGTATTTAGCTTGAACTGCTTTAAACTAAGGGGTTATAGATGGTTAATTGTACATTAACAGTTAAATTTACTTTTTAACTGCTTTTCTCTATGTAAAGAGAAACAAAACTTGTCTTGCCCATATACTGATTGGAAAACAAAATCACCCTATGGTATTGATTCCTTTTAAAGATGAAATATACAACTGTTTATGTGTAATTTATTAATTTATGAAATACTCAACAAACTATAGAATAAATCTTTATTAATTAATTGTATATATAAAATACTAAAAAAAGGGAAAACATCATATTTGGAAACTTTCTGTTTGCATAAATGTTTAGTTTTCATATAAGGTTAAATGCTGTTTGAGAACAGGAAACAGAATCCAAATTAAAATGAAATTCTACTGGTGATGGAAGACGAAGAATTCTCATCCGTCTGCATTCTGTTGCACTGATACCCATTCTGTTTTGGACAATAAAGGGACTATTGCTCATGCTTTTGTAATGGTATTGTCTTTAACTGGGTAACCCATTTAATGTTTAAAGCCCTTCATGGCTTAGGACCAGGCTATCTCCGGGACCGCATTCTGACTCATACTTCCCTTCGACCGGTTAGGGCCCACAGAGTTGGCCTCCTCCAGGTCCCGTCAGCCAAGCAATGCCGGCTGGCGGGCCCTAGGGGGAGAGCCTTCTCTGTGGGGGGCCCCGCGCTCTGGAACCAACTTCCCCCAGAGACCCGAACCATCACCACCCTGCTGGCCTTCCGAAAGGCTGTCAAGACATGGCTTTTCCTGCAGGCAGGGGGTTAGAGACGAATCCAGCTGAGCTCTCCTCCGGGTATGTTTGGTGGATGGATGTTTTTAATATTGGAATTTTTAATTTTTGTATTTGATTTTAATTATGTTTATTGCTGGTTTCTTGTATTTTCTTTGCTGTACGCCGCCCTGAGTCCCTCGGGAGTAGGGCGGCATATAAGAAAACCAAAACAAATAAATAAATAAATAAAATGTTCCAATGTAGGCTATACTTCTGTAATTTTGTAAGGTTTTTTTTTGTATTTGTATATTCACATACTGTAATATAAAGTTTAACCCAATATGATGATGGCTACTGGCATTTTATAGATGCTTTTCTTTATGAAAAATTATATATTAACTTGAAAGACACAATACTTAATTCTTAAAGTGTTTTTAATGTAGTATACTGCCTTTCCCTTCATTCTGATATGAAGGAAACTTGCAAAATTTAGATACAGTAAGGTTTTAGAGTTTTTAATAGAACACTAACCTCTTTTTTTTAAAATTTCAGTCATTCTAGTTAATGACATTAAGTACATTTCATGTTTACATTATATTTCTGAATTATATGGAACATCTGGCATTTCACAAAGTCTTTTTCACAATCCTGAAATGCTATTTTTCTAATCATCTTGCTTTGTATGTGTGTATGTGTTTTAGAAAGGATTTTGATATAGTCTTGTTCTTAAAAAAATCAAAATATGTACCAGGGATTAATGCAAATGTGTATTAGAAGAGCAAAGAAATCACTGAGACAGGACTAATCATCATTTAGATTATCAGGAGAAGATGATTAAAAAAAACAAAAGATTGTATGACAAGTTATGTTGATGCCATATTTGTGAAGCCAAATGTTTTAGCTTTGCAGATGAAAAATCCTAAGCAGATTACAGCAAGACAAAGTAATCATTCAAATTACAAATTTAAGAATTTCAAATTACATATTCATCAAGCAGAGTCTATTGTAACTTGGTATGCACAGCAAATGACGCAATACCAGTGAAGTACTGTGTATAATCATTCCACATTATTGTTAAAATAAGACTGAAAACTCAAATGATAAACATTCACTTTAGTGAATATATGCATTCACTAAATAAAAATACTGTCTTTCAAAAATTGACAAACATCCATAAATGAAAACCGTTGTTTATGCCTATTTGTATTGGTTTTTTTAAGGAATTTGCATAACAATCAGTATTTTAAAAAAATGAACAGAAAAGATTTAGGAAAGGCCAGCCGTTTCCCTCTTCCCATTTTTCTGCAACTGATTAGAAAGAAATTATGTCATGTTTCATTACATTTATTTGAAGATAAAGTGAGAGACTTTGGGAATTAATATCATAAGCCTTGTCCCTGATTTTCAAAATAATAACCTCTTTTTTAAAAATAATATTCTAAATAATAGCCTATGAAATTATTTTAGCAGTAAATACTTTATCCAAAATGATAAATGTGCAAGAACGACTGATCCCTGGCAGTATATTTAATTTTTATATGCAATGCTTAAGCTTATCCAGCCTATAGATCACAAGCCATGAGATCAAGTATTTTTCTTTTCTTTTTATCTCAACTAACTATTGCTTTTCCAAAAATATTTTGCATATTCCACATCTTCACCTTATGATCCATGTGAGTTATACATATGGTGTAAGATGAACAAGGAACTTAATGCAGAAGTCCTTTGCAGAAGCTTACCATACTGTATCTAGAAAGAATGGCTGTATTTGGCGGGGGGCAACCATTGCAGTAGTAATCTCCACTTTCAGATTTATATGTAGAAATTGACATGATAGAGTTTACCATGGAAATGCATCTTCTGTGCTATAGGACTAAGCAGAGGTTCATCTTGTAATGAGTTCTATTGTAAGAACTAGGTATGGGTGTTTAACTGAATACGTACAGAAATCTTTGGATTAAAGTCCGTCTCTACTTCAACTTATACCTAACACAATCAGGGGCGGGTTGTTCTCTTACCGATGCCGGTGCACTGCGCGCACATCTCCACATTTCTGGCGCGCTCTCTTGCTACGCGCGCGCCCCCTCGCGTGATTTTGCTTCTGCGCATGCACGGAAGCAAAATCTCGCCAAAATCTTGCAAGTGGACATGCGTGCGAGAGAGGTTTCGGTGCGATTTTGCTTCAGCGCATGCGCGAAAGCAAAATCTCACCGAAATCTTTCTCTTGCGCGCATCCCCTCATGAGATTTTGGCGTGAGATTTTGTCATGCGCAGAAGCAAAATCGCCCAAAAATTCTAACAAAAAGATGGCGGCACGCGCAACGGACTGGCAAAGACAGCTCCGGAGCGGTCGTGCGCAAATTGCACAATCAGCCGCTTCCTACCGGAGCTACGCACCGGACAGCTCCGACAGAAACCCACCACTGAACGCAATCAGGAAGTTATTTCTTGAGTTTCTTTGTCACTCACAGTACTCATATTTTCCATAATAGCATTTCTCCCATCTTTGAGTCAAACTCCTCTACCTTCATAGATACAGCACATTGGTTAAGGAAGCACCATATGCTTACCTACTGGCTATACACCCATTTTCAAATCCTGTATAGTATAATATTGTATTATCCTTGCCCTTACATTCACCAGCATTTCTCTTGCACTGCTTATTATAACATACTAGATCAACAGATAAGGTTTACATGATTTAATTGTAACAAACTGACATTAAGCAAACAGGTCTCTTGTTTTATAAAAAGCAAAACAAATGCAAAGCAAACAACATACAAGCTCAATATTGCAGATCAGTGTCTTTAAGAAAGATTACTAGTTTAATATATGTGCAGTTCACTCTGATTGGTAGGGAAATTCTACCTAAACAGTTTAACTCTAATGTGTAAGTTTGGTGTGACTATTGCTGTTTAGGCAACATATTCAGATATTGGCCTGGGAACAAATCAGAAGTACTGTAAACCTAGTTCAACTTTTTCACATCAGGATGGCTGCTGACTATGAATGTGAGTTCGTTTAAATCTATATTTTCCTACCCTACAAAATGTAAACATATTCCTTCCATATACCCATTTTCTAAGCAGTGATATGAAGATTTGATAGAAATAACTTGGTCTTCTGTGAATAAATTACACTTTTCATTTCATGAAGGTCACACTCTCCATTCCTCTTTGCTGACCTGTTCTTCTACTTGTGCTAGAAACATTCCAATTTATCTTGGTCAATCTGCTTTTCATTTTCTCTCCTTAATTTCCTTATCATTTTTTGCACTCTTTCTTTATTTCTTTCTGTAATCTTTTCCGTTTGCCTCTACTGGCTGATGTTTTATGCCTTGTATCTTTTTTGTCTTTGATTACTTGGTGACCTTCCCTGCTGATCCTCATTGACATTTTTTTTAAAAAAAATCTCATATCATTACAGATAGTGCATATAAGCAATGGGTGGTCTTTATTTCATCTCATCAACGTTTACCTCCTCCTCTTCCTCCTGTATTTTTTTAAAAAATATCTCAGCCATATTTGTTTTATCTGATGCAGGGAGCCTTTTTCATATGCAATCCTATTTACTATTTTTCCAGGCAAAAAGATACCTCATTCTTCTACCAAATGAACATATGAGAAAGAGGAGATGCAATTTGTGTTCTGGCCAAAACTGTGCATGTTAGCCAGGGTGATCTAACATTCCTAAACAGAAGCATTGTCATATCTAGAGCCATGCTTACGTTACAACAAATATTTAGTTCTTCATTTCTTTTTAGTGTTTAACATAACAGACAATAAGATGCGAATTATCAGCAGGAAGAAGAAGGGATGAAAATCCACACTAATCAAGGACAGCAAGAACAATTACAGATAGTCCTTGACTTACAACCACAATTGAGACCAAAATTCCTTCTGCTAAGCAAGACAGTCGTTAAATGAGTTTTGCCCCATTTTACGATATTTTTGCCACATTTTTGTTAAATGAATCACTGTGGTTGTTAAGTGAATCATGCTATCACGAAGTGAATCTGGCTTCCCTTATTGACTTTGCTTTTTTTGGAAGCCAGGTTACAAATGATGATTGCATGACCCCGGGACAGTATAACTGTCATAAGTACATGCCAGTTGACAAGTGCCCAAATTTTGAACATGTGATCATGGGGATGCTGCAATAGTAATACATTACTTCTATCAATGCTGTTGTAACTTTGAAAGGTCACTAAATGAATGTTTGTAAATCAAGGACTATCTGTATTGCTGACAATTTACTCCAAAAGAGCCATTAAGTCTCTACTACCAAGTAAATGTTTTGCGAGAGGGAAACATATAAAAGGGAATTTGTCAAGCACCCATATATATTTAATCAAGGGTATTCAGATTAGATTACAGATTACAGATTATTAGAGTTGGAAGGGACCTTGTAGGTCATCTAGTCCAACCCACCGCTCAAGCAGAAGTCCATACACCATTTCAGACAAATGACAGTCCAATCTCCTCTTGAAAGTCTCAAGTGTTGGAGCTCTCACAACCTCCGAAGGCAAGCTGTTCCACTGATTGATCTTTCTCATCGTCAAAAATTTTCTCCTCATTTCCAGGTTGAATCTATCCTTGGTCAGCTTCCATCCATTATTCCTTGTCTGGCCTTCTGGTGCTTTGGAAAACAGCCTGACTCCCTCCTCTCTGTGGCAGCCCCTCAAATATTGGAACACTGCTATCATGTCTTCCCTGGTCCTTCTCTTCGCTAGACTGGCCATGCCCAGTTCCTGCAACTGCTCTTCGTATGTTCGTTTCCAGTCCCCTAATCATCCTGGTTGCTCTCCTCTGCATTTTCTCTAGAGTTTCAATGTCTTTTTTATAGTGTGGTGACCAAAACTGGATGCAGTACTCTAGGTGTGGTCTAACTCAGGCTTTATAGAGTGGTATTAGTACTACTGATTAGTATTCTGATGAGATGTTCACAATGTACATTCATTGAAATGACTCTGAAAAGCTTTATAGATTTTTCATATTCATCATCAATCTGTATTCAGTACTAGTCTCCTACTTAATCTCAGCCCCATTTAGATGTTGTGATATCTGGAGAGGTAACCATATCATATACTCCAGGAAATCATTGTCCTTTATCAACACTACTGGCATGATAGTGGCTTTCTGAAAACATTCATTTGTTTAATTAGCATATATGTCTTCAGGTTAAAACATGTTCATAGATACCTGGATATTGGCTTCCATGCAAACCCTGCATTATCCTTGTATGTATGGAAGTCAATGCGTATAGAGCTACAGTATGTGTGCAGATATATTTATCCTGTAGACATTCTGATCTTTTTAGTAACATTACTTGGAAGTGGAGCTTGTCTGGGATGCTGACATGGTGTGTCCTCCAACAATATGGATCAATATATAGCTTTACCTGGGTTGAATGAATGCATGTACAGCATAATCTGATAGTGTTTACTTTATATAACTGGATAATCTGTGCAAAATGACTGAAGCACTTTTTTTTGCCTTACAGATTTCTTAGGGGAGATTTTATGAGAGAATTCCAAAGAAGGGCATCAGAGATGTTGAAAAGAGAACACTCAGTAAAGTATCGTAACCAAATGCATACATACATATATACATATAATGTATATAGTACATGCATGCATACAATGTAGTTCAGGGTTGTAATGTGGAGTCCTTGATGCTCTCTGAGATTAGTTATTTGTTTGTAAAGATTTCATTACCCAACTAGCTAACATGAGCTACTTGACCAAAACACATCCTCTCCAGCGACAACATCCAGAGAAACAGGGATTAATACCAGATAAACAATCAAGCAGAAATCAATACCACAATTAAGGAATTACCAAGGAGAAAACCAACCAGCAACTAATGATCCCCCACCAACATTGACAGGGCAAGCTATTGTATATAAACAGGGAGCAACACCCACCCACCCCAACAGACACAGAAGAACAGTTGATATTACCTAGTCAGATAATGAAATATCTGCAAGCAAACCACCAAGCTCAGAGAGCAGCAAGGACTCCAGCATCAAATACTTCTCTCAGTAAACACCTGTATAGTAGTAGTATTGAGATCAAAGAAGGGATGGCCAAACTTATCACCATAATCTAGCCCAGGCTATTGGTGCTGCTGATTGGCTTGACTTGAGAAACATAACTATACACTCGTGTTGGATGACTAACTCATTGGATTCCATTCCTTTTTAATTTTTGTTATTTTTGAAGTTGATCTTTGATTGGATTCATCTTTTTTTCTATAAGTTCATTCTCTTTGTTCCCTTCCTTTTCAAATGAGCCTTTGTCAGAAAATATTTGGATTTTCATTAACATTTTATTTCAATTTCAAGTTTTGTAGTGTTATGATCGGTCAGGAGATTTCTTTTTCAAATACATAACTGGATCACATCTGTGTTGATGGATACTATAATTTCTATAGAGCAAATCCTATGTAAATACCATTTGGAACACTTAGTTTTGTTCTTTTACAGGATAACAGCAATAACTTTCTGACCAGTACCAGTAATTTGAATATAAAAAACGAAGCCAGTTGTTTAAGATGAAAAAGCAAAAACTTTATTATTATTCTCTTTCCATCCAGAAGCCTGGCTGCAAGGCAGCAGTGGTGCAAATTTAAATTGTCTCATGGACAAAAGTTATTAACTCAGCTATTCACTGAGTTAATAACTTCATGTTTGTGCATGTGTGAATGTTGTATTCCAGTGTTCTGAAATGTTAAATGACCATACTTATTGAGATGGCTGGATTTTATTTTATTTTACATTTTCTTCCTGTTATTAGTTGTGTTTTGCTATTGGACTAAAGGGAAAAGAGAATAAAACCAGTCAATAAATTGTGATGCAATGTATGCTAAAACAAGTGGACACAGCAGAGTGTTGCATTTATTTCTCTTGTTGCACATAGGTACGATGTTTTATTGCTTGGCACGAGATGGAAGACAATGTCTTCAGGTTGAGACAAGTGCTACTGTGCTTGTGGACCACTTAAATCTTCAAAAGTAAAAGCAGGGGGTCAGCCTAGACAAGTAACAAGGTTAATCAGTTTGAATTAATGACTTTTGTTTTAATCTGGTTCAAAATAAAGCTGTGACCAGAGGCCTTTGGCTTTACCTATATGTCAGTGTCAGGGTGGTTGATTCAGAATAGTGGGAGAAGAGAAAGGGTGGTTCTCGTCACTAGATAATTGAACTGATGGCAAAGTCATACGACAAGGTGGCCACATCATGCAGCAGTCTGGTAAGGAAACTCCAACTTGCCAATCTGTATTTTTTTCTGAATAAACATCAGTGTTAACCACCTCCCAGGCTTGTTAGCATGTTCGAAGTAATTTTGTTTCATCATTCTAATATTGCGATTTATTTCTTCTTGAGTTTCCAAATTAATCAAATATTTCGTAATTTTTCTTGCCTCCTTATGTTTATTATTTAGTGGTTCCCTTTGCATCAATACTTCTTGTTCTTTAAGTTTAAGGTTTAGATTCTCCAATTTTTTTCCTTTTTCCTTTGTTTTTCCCTGCTGTATAGGCAATTGTCAGTCCCCTTAAGTATGCCTTCATTGTATCCCATATATTCTGAATTATTATTATTATTATTATTATTATTATTATTATTATTATTATTATTATTATTATTATTATTATTATTATCATCATCATCATCATCATCATCATCATCATCATCATCATCATCATCATCATTATTGCCATTGAAACTACATGGCTATGGATGAAACATGTAACAGTGATACCCATTGTCATCGGGGCACTTGGTACCATGTCCAAGAATTTCACAAAACACATCAAGAAATTGCAGCTTTCTGCAATAACACCAGCAGAACTGCAAAAAGCTGCACTACTCAGAACATCATATATTTTAAGAAGATACTAGGACGCTGGCAGCAACCCTTATCAACCATTAGCACCAGTCAGTTTGTGACACTTTTTTAAATGTTCAGTTGACTGAGTTTCATGTTTAATGAATAAAAGAGATCATCATCATCATCAACAACAACAACAAACAACAACAACAACAGAGTTGGAAGGGACCTTGGAGGTCTTCTAGTCCAACCCCCTGTTTAGGCAGGAAACCCTACACCACTTCAGACAAATAAAATTAAAAGTTGCATTCCAAAACAGCTGCCAATGTCATCAGTATGCAGCTGTAATCCTGCAGCCAAGCAGTCTGGAATTCAGGATGAACAAATAAAGTTGTTTGAATGCAGCCATTGAAAAGTGACAATTTGTGTTTGTTTGTGTGTGTGTGTGATATTTGTAGCAATGGATACATGTATGTGTATGTGTATGAATATGAATATTACCACACATAATCGCATGCATCTATTATAAAATATTGGAAAAAAATAGACAGATAACACAGAAATGTGTTCACCAATTTATTACTTGACTTAGATCTACAAACAGCAAGTTTAAAATTAATAGTTAAAGAGGAGTAAAAATTTATTTGAATCTAAGATTTTAGGTCCACTCTAATTTTTCAGGGGATTAAAAGGATGTTTAGAAGAGCAGCAGAACCACTTACATAGATCTCTAGAAATGTTATGTAATGGTAGTTTACATTAAATATTTTTGAACAGTGGCAACATTTCTATTTTTGATTATAATTTATCATATAAGGCTAAATTACAATCCCCAGAAGACTGCATAGCATTTTTAGAAAAGAAGAAACTTCCAGATACAGTTAAGTATTTTTCAACAAATTAAGGATAGGAGAAATGGTGATAAAGTTATAGCAAAAAATGTATGTAAAGCAAAATAATTTGGAATTTGGAAATAAACCAGGGCAGTGACTAGTATATAAATTATGAGAAAAGAAAAGAAAACGATATTGAGATTATAAGAGGGAGCTACAATACTAATGGACATTGTGGCCATACAAAAAAACATTTTGTCAATATTCCAATTTGTATAAAGGAAGTGACATATCTCTAGAGAAAATAGATGAATACCTAAAGAAACAAAAATTATTAAAGATTTACAGAGGAACAGAGACATATTGTGAATGAATCTATAACAATTAGAGAAGTTTTTAAAATTATAAAAAGATTAAATTAGGAAAGGTGCTTAGACCAAATGATTAGCAGGTTCTTATTATAAATGTTTTGAGGATAAACTTTTACAACATTTACAAAGCAAAATGAACTCTAGCCTACAGGGAGGAAAGATGCCATAAAATTGGAAAGAGATCAATATAGCATTAATACCTAAAGATGGACAAAATTTGAATAATAAGAAACTATAGGCTGATATCATTATTGAATAACAACTATAAGTGGTTCACAATAATTCTAGCTGATAGATTGAAAACAATTTTGCAACAATTTATTAATGAGGATCAATGTGGCTTTTTACTAAAAGACAGGTAAAGGACAATATTAGAAATGTTTTGAATACTTGGAATATTTGGAGCAATGTAATGAAAAATAAGCAAAATCGATTTTTTTAGATGCAGAGAAGGCTTTTAACAATTTGAACAGGGCTTCCTTGTTTAAGGTTTTAGAACACATGAATTTGGGAGAAAACTTTATAAAATGGACAAAATCAATTTACATGTTACAGAAAGCACAAATAATTGTTAATAAAGATCTAACAAAATTCTATGAGACACAAAAAAATAGCAAGACAGGGATGCCCATTGTGTAGTCTTATTTTTTTTTGTTCTTGAAATGCTGAATAGACACATAAGACAAGATGAAAGAATTGTGAGAATCTTATAAGTTATGGGTTTCTGACAGATGACCTGGTATTGGTTCTGGAAGATCTTTAAAGAGATTGGACAAATTAAAAGAATTTGGAAAAATTAAAAGAATTTGATTCATTGGCAGATTTCAATAGTAATAAACAGAAGATGTTATAAACATGTTAGCAAAAATATGAAAATAGAAACAAACAGAATTGATGAATAAAATGGGTTTTAAAATTGAGGAAAGTAAAATATCTGGATATTACTATGACAAATATATATTGTATGTTATTTCAAAATAACTGTGTTAAGACATGGAATGAAGTTTAAAAAAAGGCAAGTTAAGATGAGAGAAATTACAACTGTCATTGCTGGGAAAATTTATATAATAAAAATAATGTTTTGCCTAGAATGATGTTTTTGTTTCAGAGAATTCCTGTTTTGACAACTGATGCCCCATTTTAATCAGTGGCAGAAGGCTATATCTAAATTTGTGTGGCAGGAGAAAAAAAGAGTTGTATATTAGATGTTACAAGATATAAATGTAAGAGGAGGATTGGTTTTACCTGATTTGAAATAATGGTATGACAATGTCAAGGTTAATATCAATCTTAAAATCATTAAAAGGTAAGTGTAAAGGTTTCAACTGTTCTGACACAGCCTTAGCAGAAACAAGAAACAGACTCCTTGTCACAAAACCCCCCCTCTTTATTTACCTCTTGTGAATTAATAGCATTCACATACCGAAAAGTCCAGGCAATAGTCCTTCAAAGAGTTAACTGCAGTAACAGACCTTATCAGTTCCTTGCAATAATTTCAAGGCTGTGAGCTCCCAGCCAAAAGGCTGCAAATTAAGTTCTGGCAAGCAGTCTCTGTGACACAAAACACGATGAGCAAAATCTTCAGAAATACGAACTGTTGTCTCCTACGACAACCACTCTCCTTCTCCATAGTAGTGAAGCCATCCTCCAAGAATGGGTTAAATCTGCCCCCTAGCCAATCAGGACTGAGTTATATCAAAGTATAAATACCACCCTCTTGCCTTGGCACCCCCTCTTTTTTCTCGGTCCTCAGCCAAAGAAGAAGAGCTTAACCATCCTTGGAGTTCTCACCAACTTCTATATCTGTATCTGTGAGTTTTTTTGCTTCAATTTTATTTTTAAAATTTTTTTCTTTTTTGCTGAATCAATAATTGGGTTTTGACAGCTGTCACACATAACTATTCTGGTGACAAGCAGGGGCCTTTGTCTTAGGCCTACTCCCCTCTGGGGGGGGTTGCCCCACTGAGGTGACAGGTGAGCCCTTGTACCTCTCGATCAACCCAATTCCATCATCTCAGGCACAATACCGGTCTGACAGGGAGGGAGGTACTCTGAAAATGACTTTCCAGCCACAGAAGCTCCGCGCTTGGGTGGCCTGCGTTCCCCGCCGTGGCTAGAGTTTGTCTCCAAGGGCCTGCTAGTGTTCCCAATTGACAATTAGTGCCTGACATCGGCCGCTGGCTTCGCGCGGCGTCGGCAGGGGCACCAGCAAACTGTCAGACCACTCGAGGCCTTCGCATCGACGAGCCTTCAGATTGCTCCTTTGATCCCAGCTGTGAGGCTCTTCAGCGGGAACGGCCGTTACGAAGCGTTTCGGCTTGCGTCGGCCATTTTGAATATATTAAAACTTGATTGACAGCTGAGGGCGAAGCTGAGGTGCGGCGGCCATTTTGAATATATTAAAAGTGCCGACAAGCAGGGGCACGATTGCTACGAAGCTGCTTTTCCCTCCTGCTGAGTTTCCTGGCTCGCGGCTTGGCTAATTGCCTGTCATCGTGCACGGAGCTGTTTTTTTGCTGCCAATTGTCTGCCTGCCTGACTCTTCTGTCTGACTGCTTGACTGACTAATTGAGTTGATTGCCTGGCCCCTGCTGACCCCTGTGCAGCCAGAATGGCTGACAAGTCCCAGAAGCAGGGGAAGGCGAAGCAGAAGACCCCCAGGGTTGCCCCTGATCCTGCACCCACACATGGGGGGGGGGTTTAGATTCTATGAGCCCTGCTAATGTCAGGGACAGGTCTCCAATGCACCCACCATCACCCTCAGGGCGTCCTAGGTCTGCTAGCTCCACCCAGGGGGCTGATGGCCAGAGATCTCACAGCAAGACCACCCAGAAGGCCTCTTCCAAGGAGCGTGGACATGCAGCTTCCGGCACACACAAATCCAGAAAGGACATTCCAGTTCCCCCATCACACAAATCTGACTGCTCTGGGGATCATCTCTCTTTGGAGAATCTGGACTGCCATCTCAGGGAGGGTGATGTTTGGGGTGAGCAGGACAGTGCATCCCCCCTGGGGATCCAGAACACCCAAGCCCCAGACCTTGCAGCCATTCCTTCAGCTGATGCCATTCAGGTAAGAATGGATGCTGCCATCTGCAAGGGTCTGGAAGCAGCCATCAGGGCAATGGCTGAGGTGCCTCAGTCTCTACCAACGCCACTTGCCCTGCCACACGCAGTTCTCCCCCACACCACTGATACCATCACACAGGGTGGGGTTGAGGACCACGATGATTTTTCTGAAAGCTCCCTGTCTTCACTTGACCAAGGGGAACCTGATCAGGCAGTTGGTGACCAGCTGGAAGAAACGCCTCTTGACATACAAATGTCTGATGACGAGGACATGGCACCAGAGGCACCAGTCGTCACAGGACTCTTCCACCCGAGTCTTTTCAGGTCTCTGCTTCACAAAGCAAGGGCTACGGCCAACCTCTCCACTGCGCAAACAGAACCCCCAAAGACGGGAGCCCAGGATGACCCCATCTTCGAGGAGGCAACAGCCTCCAATACAGAGGTCATTCCCATCCCGAATTTTTTTGTCAACGCCTTGACCAAGCAGTGGCAGTCACCCAGCATGGGGCCTCTACCCAACGCTCAAGACAAGAGGTATTTTAATGTGGCCCCACACCTGGCCCAACACCTCGCGCTCGCCACTATAGACGCCCCGGTGAAGGCCCTGTACTCACCCACGCAGCTGCCCGGCGAACCTGATGAGCTCCTGCGCCCTGAAGATTGCAGAACTGAAGCTGCCCTGCAGAAAGCCCATCAGGCGGCCGCCTGGGCCATCAAGGCTTCTACAACAGCTTCCTTTTTTTCCCGGGTGTCTCTCAAATGGCTGCACTCATTGCAGAAGCATATTCCTGCCACAGACACCCCCGCACAGCAGGACATTAAGAAGCTATTGGCTGTGGCCCAATTTACGTCGGACGCTACGCTACAGGCCGCCAGGTTCTCCGCTCGATCCATGGGATCCACCGTGATTGCGAGAAGAATGCAGTGGCTCCGCTCGTGGCCAGCTGATGCACGGCACAAATGGAAGCTGGCCGCAGCCCCAATCTCCGGACCAGCGCTCTTTGGCTCGGCACTGGACCCGGTCACTACAGAAACAAAGGACAAGCGTAAAGTCCTATCTAATTGTACTAGGCACCCTAAGAAATCCTTCTTTAGGAAGGGTCCCAAGGTGCCCGAACACGGGTATTCACGACCCCAGAACCAATCAGGGTCCCAGGGTCAGTCGGGCTATCAGAACCAGACCGGGTACCAAGGCCAGTATGGGGGACGCTCTTGGACCAATACCGATAGAGCTGTCAAGGGGGCAAGGTCCAAACAGCCGTTTAGAGGAGCCGGTGGTCGCCCTTACCGCCGGTAAACCCATTAGTACCCCGGTTCCTCCCATTGGGGGTCGCCTGGCATTATATGCCGGTCGATGGGAGGAAATCACCAATGACGCATGGGTCTTGCAGACCCTCTCATCAAGGCTACTTCTCGAATTTCTATCCACCCCTCCGAGGTTCTTTCTACGCTGTCCCTTGTCTTCCAACGCTTCTAAACGGGTCCTGATGAATCAGGCAATCCAGCACCTGTTGGACATTCGAGCTATTCAACAAGTGCCCAGGGACCAACAGGGACAGGGATTTTACTCCATTTTATTCGTAGTTCCAAAGTCCTTGGGCGGGTGGAGAGCTATTCTAGATTTAAAATGCCTCAATAACTACATTCGTTATAAAAAATTCAAGATGCACATCCTGCAATCCATCCTGGCAGGTATTCGGCACGGCGACTTTCTCGCCTCAATTGACCTCTCCAAGGCATATTTACACATTCCTATCAATTCGGACCACCGCCAATACCGCCGGTTTTGTTATGCAGGGGTGCATTACGAATACCTGGCATTGCCCTTCGGCCTCTCTTCCACACCTAGGGTGTTCACGAAGATCCTGGCTGCCCTTACCGCCCACTTACGAGCCATTCCCGTGCGTGTCCAATGCTACCTGGACGACATCCTGATCCAGTCCTCCTCTCTGTCCCAGGCAGGGCAGGACATACAGGTAGTTCTTAACACCTTGGAACACCACAGGTTCTTGGTCAACATGGGCAACAGTCAGCTATCCCCGTCAACTAGGGTCACCCACCTGGGGGCCATCATTGACTCTCTGGAGTGCAGGGTGTATCTGTCTCGGGAGCGGAGGGACAGCATATCGGACTTAGTCCAGCAAGTTCTGGCCAAACCAAGGGCTCCCTTGAACCAGCTGTCCTCCCTCCTGGGGAAGATGATTTCAGCTATACACATCACCCCATGGGCACACCTGCACTCAAGAGACCTTCAATGGTTTCTTCTACCTTTCCAGCGGGCCAATCGCAGCGCCTCCCCTGCAAAGATGCGTGTTCCGGCGGATGTCCGCAGGTCCCTCAGATGGTGGTCTTCAACCGCGCTTCAGAAGGGAACCGAATTCTTGGAGCCACAGCGGGTGACCGTGACCACGGACGCCAGCACTGCGGGCTGGGGTGCCCACACCGGGTCTCAGATTGCCCAAGGCTCTTGGACTCCATCCGAGCAGGGCCTTCCCATCAACCTCCTAGAACTGAGGGCAGTCAGGTTGGCCCTGGCCCATTTTCAGGACAGTCTGTCAGACACCCATGTGCTTGTTTTGACTGACAACATAACAACAAAGGCGCATGTGAACCGTCAGGGCGGCACCTTGTCCAAAGCTCTCATGGCCGAGGTGATGACATTGGGGCTCTGGGCGGAGCAGCACCTCCGATCAATCGCCGCAGAACACATCTCCGGGGTGAGCAACACGATGGCGGATTGGCTCAGTCGGAACACCATCGACCCGGCGGAGTGGTCACTGCACCCGGACCTGTTTCAACAACTCATCTCTCGGTTCGGGTTGCCGATCGTCAACCTTTTCGCCACCCCGGAGAATGCGAGACTGCCTGCCTTCATCACCAGGTTTCGGACGCTGGGGGCAGCGGACACCGACGCTCTTCGGTGCGTCTGGCCGCCAGGGCTGCTTTACGCCTTTCCTCCCCTTCCCCTGATCCCCAGGGTAATTCGGAGGGTACTCCAGTTCCGGGCGGAGATCATCCTGCTGGCTCCTCACTGGCCCAGGCGGGCGTGGTTCGCGGATGTTATGTCCCTGTCCGTGTCACCTCCCTGGCGGATCCCGCCGACAGAGTGGTCGCTTGCCCAGGGGTCAGTTTGTCATCCAGAGCCACACTGGCTACAACTGACCGCCTGGCACTTGAGCGGCTCACTCTGAAGCACCGCCTGGTCCCGGACAACATTGCCTCCATCATGTTAGCCTCTAGGAGAGCTTCTACCGAACGTATTTATTCTGCAACATGGAAGGCCTTCTGCCGTTGGTGCGATCAGGTGGGTTACTCCCCTGTGGAATTATCGATAATCAATGTTATTCAATTCTTACGGCAGGGGCTTGCCAAGGGCCTTTCCCCCAACACGCTTCGCCGGCAGGTGGCGGCGCTGTCCACTGTGCTTTCCTGCCAAAACCTGGACTCCCTTTCCGGCCACCCGCTCCTCAAGCAATTTATGAAAGGAGCTTCAAACCTGTGTCCCCCAGTAATCCATAGGTTCCCTACCTGGGACCTTTCCAGGGTACTCACCGCTCTCACAAAGGGTCCATTTGAGCCGCTCTCTACGGCATCCTTGACTCATTTGACCTACAAAGTGGTTTTTCTTGTGGCAGTGACTTCTGCACGTCGCATCTCGGAACTGGCTGCTCTGTCAGTGAGGGGTGACCTGTGTGTCTTCCACTCAGACAGGGTGGTCCTGCGACTGGACCCTACCTTCGTCCCAAAAGTGAACACTTACTTTCACAGGGTGCAGGAGATCATTCTTCCCACCCTGTACCACAATCCGGTCAATGACGCTGAAAGGACATGGCATCTGTTGGACGTCAGGCGTGCCTTGGACATATACATACAGCGCACGGCCGCCTTCAGACGAACTGAGGCCCTCTTCGTATCTTTCCGCCCGTCTTCCATGGGTTCCAAGGCATCCTCTTCGACGGTGGGCCGCTGGCTCCGGGCGGCCATCTCCTTGGCCTACAAACACATGTCTTTGCCCCGACCCCCAGGCCTTACTGCGCACTCTACGCGCAGCGCTGCCACCACGGCAGCCTGGAACACTCGTGTGTCCATCACGGAGGTCTGTTGGGCGGCCACATGGACTTCACCAACCCCATTTGTCCGACACTATAGGCTGGATATGTACGCCTCAGAGGAGGCTGACTTTGGCCAGAGGGTGTTGGGTCACGGTTTGGGAGAAGGTGACAGTTCCAGCCGCACTTAGGGTGCCCACCCTAGGGACAAGGGTTCTTTGGTATGTCCCATTCTTGGAGGATGGCTTCACTACTATGGAGAAGGGACGTTGTTACTTACCTGATACGTCCTTTCTCATAGGGTGAAGCCATCCTCCAAGTCCCTCCCTGGGCTAACTGGCCTGAACTGTCACGGGCATGTACATAGTTCTATATTCTTTGTCCTAATGACTGATTACGGTCACGTCCTGTAAATAGTTCAATTTCTGAAATCAGTTTACTGCTCGTACTAGCTTGTTCTGTTAATAAAAAGTTGGTTGATGGTTAAGCACTAGAGTTTCACCTTCTTCCCTCGAATAAAGAGGGGGTGCCAAGGCAAGAGGGTGGTATTTATACTTTGATATAACTCGGTCCTGATTGGCTAGGGGGCAGATTTAACCCATTCTTGGAGGATGGCTTCACCCTATGAGAAAGGACGTATCAGGTAAGTAACAACGTCCCTTTCCTTCTATTTATTCCCCAGCCAGGGAGAGGCCATTCAGCATCCATGTGTGCTTTGCTTCCCGAGTCGACTCCTTGTCCTCCATTGTTCACTTCTCCTAACAGCTCTGCACATACGTGTGTCTGGAACAGATCCCAGCTATATTCCTCCTCACTCAGATCAGCCTCCAAAGGCAGCTGCCTCTCCGGTGGCTGGGAAATATCGGATGGCCCTGGCTCTATCTCTGCGTCCAATGCAGAGCATCCATCAGAGTCTTCCGCAGACTTCAGAACTGGCCCAAGTTCCTCCCCAATCTCCTCATTGTTCAAGTCTGCCACCAGCTGTGCTGGTGGCTGGCAGGCCACAACATTCCCTGTGCAGTTGTGTCAAACTCTAGCGTGTGGTGCTCATTCCATTTTCTTAGCCAAGGGAGTCAGCCTTGGCCAAAGACACTTCCATGGTCATGTGGCTAGCATGACTATACACTGAGGCACCCAGAACACTGTTACCTTCCCACCGAAATGGTACCTATTTATCTGCTCACATTTACATACTTTTGAACTGCTAGGTTGACAGGGGCTGGGGCAAGTGATGAGATCTCACCCACCCTATCATGTGGGGCTCAGATCTCCAAGTGGGCTGTCAGTTTTCCAGCTCAGCACCTTTAACCACTGAGCCATCATGCCCCTATATGGATTAGATGCAAACCCAGGTTGTGTAATTGTGATTCTCAGTACAAGAAGCATTTTATAGATGAGAAATAATAGGCAACCACAAATGACTGACTTATCATTTGATACTATAATTTTGTCAAGGGGATAGTAAAATAAAACCAAGAGAAGAAATGGTGGCAGTGGGATATAGCTGTCAATGGTTTTCTTATTTACAATTGTTAGAAAGATTTAAGTTGACAAAAGAATGCATGGTTTTAAACATTGTAAGACAGTTTAAAATAGGGTTCTGTACAAATAATTACCATGTAATTGTTTAAATGTATGAATGTTTAATGAAATTTGAAACAAAATAAGAACATTTAGAAGACTATATGATAAAGTAGGCTATTTTTTATTATAATATACAGATGGCATAGATTATACCATATATGTGGCTGAAAGGATTAAAATTTATCTTAAAGATAATTTTTATAAAATGATGTACTGTTGGTATAAGTCACAAGAGAAACTGTCTAGAATGTATAAACACACATCAAATTTATACTGGGAATGTGAACAAGAGGAAGAGGGACATTTTATCATACTTGGTAGACATGTAAAAAGCTAAAAAAATTGATTCAATTTTATTTATTTATTTATATTATTTATATTATTTAATTAATTAATTTCTGTGGCCCCCACTAACTCAGTCAATGGGCGGCATTACCTACTTTAACACACAGGGTTTCAAAGATTAATATTCTATTGAAGCCTGAACTTTTCCTTTTAGAATTAATGAAAAAGAGTAGGAAAAAAGTCACAGAACTTTCTTTTTGTACATGGTAACTGCAGTGAGATTATTGTGTGTTGGAAGATGGAAAGATTCAGCACTACCTACAATGGATGAATGATTGGTGAAGATGATGGAACATGCTGAAATGGCTAGATTGACCTATTGGATAATAAAAAAGGACAAGTTTATTGCTGACTGAAAACTCCTTATGAACTTTTTGTATGAAACAGAAAAAAATAACGTGATTTATGATTTTGATGATTAGACAGGATAGATTATTGAAAGAAGAAAGTTGTGCTAGAGTAAGAAGTAAAGGCAAAGGTGCTTTTACTTTAAAGGCAACTTGACTTTCTGAATTTTCTTTAAGACATTTCACTTCTTATCCAAGCAGCTTCTTCAGTTTTAACTAACTGATGGGCAATGGAAGGGATTTATAGTCTCTGCAATCAGCCAAAAGGGGCTGGAGTTTGCAACCACTTTATGGTTACAGAAAGAAACTGCCTAATGGATAAGACAGTTAAAAGTGCTGACTGAGACGTTTATACTTTCAGACTTGCAAGATTCGTGTCAGCTCTGCCAGGTAAACAAAACAGGGAATACAACTAGATGAACTAACTTACTACTTTATTGTAAGACTACCTTAACAGAATTTTGGTCATTCTAAACTTGGTCAGAGGCTGTTGGTCCCACAAAAGATTCTCAGCTTTTGCTTAGTAGCATATTGAAAGCCAAACTACCTAAGGACCCATAATCTAGCATTCTATCAATTGTCACTTTATCTTGTGTATTCATGTAGCCAGAAGCTAACTAGGATCAGATATGGTTAATACTCGCATAGGATCTCACTACTAAAAATACCATGAAAGGAAAACTGAATAACATTCCCCAAAAAGAAAAGAACAAACCACTTCCATGCTGATATAAAGAAATCTGAACAAAGACAGAAAGAATCAAATGTGACTCAAAGGAGCCTTGGTTAATTAAGCTTTGTATAAATTAAAGCTTGCAACCCTAAAGGTGATCGAGTACAATGTGAAGTTTTATTCATGAGTAGCACATAGACAGATGATAGACAGACAGACAGACAGACAGACAGACAGACAGACAGACAGACAGATAGATAGATAGATAGATAGATAGATAGATAGATAGATAGATAGATAGATAGATAGATAGATAGATAGATAGA
Organism: Diadophis punctatus similis; assembly: GCA_023053685.1. Classification (NCBI taxonomy): domain Eukaryota; kingdom Metazoa; phylum Chordata; class Lepidosauria; order Squamata; family Dipsadidae; genus Diadophis; species Diadophis punctatus. The sequence goes on from JALIGW010000003.1 coordinate 172,294,689, forward strand.
TAACAGAGATAAACAGATGGATTTTATTTAGCTGATTGTTGCCAACTATAAGGGGTGGTACTCATTTACATTTCAAGGGTCGTTGAGCCAGTGGTGATCATGTGGCCATCATGACATCATGGAGTACTGTTACCTTCCCATCAAAGTGGTACCTATTTATCTACTTACATTTGCATGGTTTCAAACTCTTAGGTTGGCAGGTGCTAGGCGATGATGTGACCTCACCCTATTGTGTGGCGCTCGGGTCTTGAACCCGGGATGTTGATTTTCTAGACAACAAGTCCTAAAAAATTGCATGCTCAAGTAAAAGATAAGATAAAAATATAGAACAGCACAAAATAAGGAAAGGAATAAAGTTGATCTCTTAGTGCCAGGTAGCTCACACTGAAGAATTAGGATGAAAAATAAGAAACCAAACTGTATTAATCGAAGCTCAATACCTCCAGGGACAAATGATTCTTGTGCCTGAACAGATTTAGCTCTCCCCAAACACTAATCTTGCTTCTGCACAGCTAATGAAAATAAGAGCAAGCTTATTTTCCAGGCAGGAACAGTTTCTATATTTTGAGTTCCACAGCCATTCAGAAACTGGAAACTTTAATTCTGCGAGTCTCCTGTTACTATATTATGCAAGGGTTCACATTTTTTCAAAGGACTGTTTTTGAATGCTCCTGTTCACTGCTATTTTTCTTCTGCAGACTTGGAGGCTAAATCACTGCTTGAAGATCTTGTAGGTTTTTCTTGGCATCATTTGATTGTATATGAATGGAACCACTTCAAAAATAAAAATTCCCTCTGGAGAATCAGATGGTGTTTATTCTGATATGGAAATCTGCAGGAAGCTACCTTTTAATGCCTTGTTATTTTTAGAAAATATTTAACCCCCCCCCCCTTTAACACCAACAACATCACAAATACTCCTTGGAATGAAAATGATATCTAACCCTTGCCTAAAATATGCAATCCTTTAATGTAGCCTTAAAAACTAAAGAATTAGCTTTTGTTCTATCTATGCAGGCTGTGTTTCAGAGTATTGTGACAGATTTCCTCAACCAGCTCAATGATGAATGACAGCACCACATATAAAAAGATAGAACAACTGGCTGAGTTCTTCAGTAGTTATTCATTTATAACATACAATAATTTTATCACTCAGATCAACAGATTTTTTTCCCCAAGCCTGACTAACTCAAAGCCTGAGTCTTTCATTGAGTCTATTCTAAATATGACTGAGGTTGTACAACCAAAACAATTTATTCAGAATAAAATTAATTCTGATCCAATCTATTTTATTTTTCAACCATTTGGTCACTTTCAACTCTCTGTGACCCAATGGACTTCAGCTTCCCAGGATTGAGTAACTGTTTATTTGAGTTCTTATCGAATCATGCATCTGCCAGCTTGCCTTCTGTTGTCTACTTTTACAAATGCCTTTGATTTTTCCAAACATTAAATCTTCTCCAATGACCCATGCCTTAGTATAAACTGTTCAAAATATTTTAAGTTTCAATTTCATTATTATCCTTTTTGGTGAGGAGTCATCTAGTACTGAATGATTTGTTCTTCTTGTAGTCTGAGGCATTCTTAACCATTTTCTACAGTATCACAGTTCAAAAGCATAATTTTGTCCTCATTCAGCTCTTCGGACGGTACAGCTTTCACAATCATGTATTGCAGCTGGGTAAATTTTAGCATTCATTGCAAATAATAAATAGAGAATATATATATATATATATATATATATATATATATATATATATATATATATATATATATATATATATATATATATATATATATATATATATATATATATATATATATATATATATATATGTTTATTCTGTCGAGTCTCCCTTTATTTTCATTTATCAGCAAAAAATGTTACACACACACACACACACACACACACACACACACACACACACACATATACATATATATATATATATATATATATATATATATATATATATATATATATATATATATATATATATATATATATATATATATATATATATATATATATATATATATATATATATATATATTGCAAGAACTCCTTTGGTCATATTTTTTAGTTCTAGAATATGCGGCAGATTCTTAAACTCTGAAATATCTTAGACCCTGAAAGGGTCCAAGTTTGTAATTTGGAGTAGCATTAGTTTTCCATAATAAAAGAATCTGTTTTTGGGGGACTCACTGTAGCGAATGTTGTGGACTGGAAGAAAATTGTCCAGAACAATTGGGTCCAGCAATGACCTCTTAAGAAGGATAGCAATTGCATATTTCGAGGCAGGTGAAATCACCCACTTTCACAGAGAAGTATTCACCACCACAAGGACCCCAACATTTTCCAGGGTATTGTAACCAACCAGGATGGACAGGAATCTAAAACACAGTTGGCCAAACACATACTGTAGCATCCAAGAATCTGTCCACTTCATTAGGCCAAACAGGTCCAAGCTTTTCCCAGATAATTGGGCAAGAACATGCCTCAGGAACTCCATAAATCTGTATCCTCAGATTGTAACTCTGAGCAAATCTAAGTAACTTTATCCAAAAGGTGCTAAAATAATCCTGACAGCAGGCTTGCAGGTATTTCCTGGCCCCTCCTTACCCAGGATATATTCAGTTAACCTGAACAATCACAAATAATTTCATTGGTATAAGTCATTAAGATTTTTGATTCCACCCATCTCTTAAATAATCTAATCTTTGGTTTATCTCTGAGATCTGTTCCACATCATATTTCAGTTTATATTGATAAAAATTTATTTAAAAAACTATTAATTATTGCATAGAGTTTTTTTAAAGTGAAATGCAACTTCATATAGCTTTATAACTCTATTCCTTTTTCTGGCTACTTTCTTTTGTGAGTGAGGAATAAATTCAGCTGAAACTAAAGTTTTCTGCTGTTTTTTTAGCTCCCTAAGGAAACTATTGTCCATCAGAAGAACATCAGAGCGATCCTTGTTTTTGTTATGTTCTGGACATCATACCATAAGTATTAATTTAAAGAAAGTCAAAAACAATATTTCACAATAATTAAAGAATGAAATCAAAATATGAAAAGATAACACCTTAACCCAGGAAAAGACCAAGATCATACATTCAGCTCATCACCATATAAATTGAAATCCTGTGAGCAGAAAGACATTTGTATTTCTGCCTCTTGTTCAAATCTCTTTGTTTAGGGTTTCTTTGTTAATCTCTCCCAGGGGAGTGAAATAATTTAGATCAGTTCAAAGACTAATATAATTTTTTTTTCTAGGTTTGGGCATAGCAAAAAGATGAACAGGTTTTACAATCAAGAAATTAATGTCTGCTTTGAGCATGTTTCCTGACCAAGCCCATAAGATTCCCTGCCAGTTTGAATTCTCTCTCTGACCTTTGAGAAAAAATCTGGCTCATGAGATATTTATTTCACAAAGTATAAGATTACCACCTTAATCATTGTGTTTATCAATAAGGATGTATGTATTGGTGTTTAATTATTTGCACAGGTTCTTTCCATCTATATGTAAGAGGTCTGCCTTTTAAGCAGAGAGTCCATAGCTAGACACGCTACATAGAGCTAGGCAGAGGTTGGTTGCTCCCGGTTCAGACCGGTTCTATAGAACCGGTAGCGGGAATTTCCCCCTGCTCTCCGAACTGGGAGCGATCACCAGTTGGCCACGCCACTGAACTGGCTCTAATGGCAGTGCCGTAGGCACCACCATCTTGCTTTTTGCTTCTGCGCATGCGCAGGAGCTGTTTTTTGCTTCTGCGCATGCGCAAAAGCTTGGTTTTCAGCACTGCGCATCACAGGAGGAAGCGAACTGGCAGCGAGGTAAGTTAGAACCCACCCCTGGAGCTAGGCATGTGTAGTAGACATTTGCCCCTCTCTGTTCTTTAAAGCAACCTGATTTTTAAAATCCTCCATGCAAGCCTTAGGAGTCAAATTAACTCTAATGAATGGATTCCTCAAAATAGCCACAACTTCTTTCTGACTCATAAAAAAGCCTATTTTAAAAATCATTTGGTTTTTTAAAAAAGAACAAGAAAGGAAAAATAGGGGAAAGATTGAGAAAAGACAAACTAGATCCAGTTTTAATCATCCCATATCATAAAAAGTGTACATTCCGCCCCCCTATCATAAATTCCATATACTGATCATAAATGGAGACTTACTTGTTAGCATTTTTTTTAAAAAAAAGTATGGCATATTTGGCCAAGGTAACTTTTCATGTCAGGACAAACATCCCCAAGGCTGCTAGAAAAAAAAAGGTGCTGCAAGCTCTTCAGGTTTGTTTGCAAAGGCCAGTTTCCTGCTTGGCCTGTGCTAAGAGTGAAATCTGCTTTTCAATAATTAGTATCCTGAACAACTTCAAGACGATTGTTGACACAGCTGTTGTTGTTTAATGTTGCAGACACATCAATGGCCAAGCAGTAGGTATTGATTTGTGCAGTGACATCCTTCTTGTTGTGTCATTTGAGTGAAAGAAGCCCCCAAATTAACCAATAATAAAGTGTTAGAAGTTGTAGTAGCTGTCTCTTGAGACTTGTTCTGGTTGAGGGTGGGTCCCCCTCCTCTTCCAGAGGCCACCAATCCTCCGAGAAGGCACTAAACATGGCTGTGAATTCACCAAAACCAGTGCAAGTCCAAACATATTAAGCTGTGGAGCCTTTCTTTAACTTTGCATTTTATTTTTATTACAGAATATAGGGATGATAGGAGTAGAAAAGTCAATTTCAGAGACTTTTGTTTCTAATCACTCATAAAGAATAATATTCTATAAGCTTTAAAGATGCAGAATTTACTCTATCTATCAAAACATAGTTTTGCCAAAATTGTTTGCCTAAAACCATGAAATAATTTTAGTTTTATGATGTTGGTGCTTTATTTTATTTTATATACATTCGTTTTACTCTTGATTACTGATTTCATTGCATTCCTTGACAATGGTAGTAGGAATGGATAATAGCCATATTCAGATGTCAAAATGAAATATTATAAATGGTTAATATGTAATATATAAAGTTCTAATCACATGATTAAGATTTTCAGTCAAAACCATCAATACTATAATAAAATAGGCTTGCTGTTTAATGATCTCAACTTTTCCAAATGTATGCAAATTGTTTTAAAATATAGTTTCAGAAAAACTACAATAATGTTACATTTCATGTAAACATAATTTCACAGGGCTTCTGAAATGAGGTTATGATATATTCCCACATCTTGGGGAAATGATATATAGATAGTAAGTTTAAATATACCTAAATGTACATATAATACATGCATATGCATACCATGTGTATGCACATTTAATACATGCAATTATATATTTAATAATTGTATCTTCCAAATATCTACAATTGCATTTTTTATAAGTTGATATTTACTTTTATTGTTATATAATTCATAAAGTATAACTTGCATGGAGGAAATGTCAAAGAGATCAGTTTCACTTCTGTATGTATGTCAAAGTTATTTGTTTTGGCTGTTATTTTCTGCACAGAATAATGCACAAGAAAATGCACAATAATTAATTTAAGAAGCAATATAAGCAGAATTCAATCATAAACACTTATTTCTGAGAGCATACCCTTGAGCTTAATATTTGGTATATACATAAAAATGAAATGTCATTTAATGACCTTAAAATAGCTTTAATGAAGGTAGAAATCATAACAAAATTCTCAATGTTGTTTGTGTATATGTGTATAATTTGTTTCAAAACTTCTTAAAATATACAGTATTGTATATTCCAGAAATTTGGGTGAAAGAATCATCACAGAATCATAGCATTGATGTTATCAGACGTCACTGTCAGGGTGAGGCCCAAAGAATCAAGAATGATGTGTAGTTACTTCTGAATAGTTCCTTTATTGTTGTTTATCTAAAAACAAAATTTTTCCAGACTAAAGCAATTATAATAACCACAGATATACTCTTTGAATTGCTAGGGAGGATCTGAGCTTGTTCTCCTCCTGTTTACCAGACATTCCAAGTTTGTCTCTTTGCCCTCTGGGAAACAGCTCCTCCCTCCTGCGACTCCTGACTATATTCTACAACAGTCATCTAGTCCAATTCCCTGTTTCATGCATGATCTATTTTAGACAAATGTCTAGCCAGCTGCTTGTCTGGAAACCTCACTGAAGTGTAACATAGAACCTCGTGAATCTGTACCATTGTTTGACAACTCTTACTAGGAAATTCTTCTTAATATCAAATTGGAATCTATTTCCATATAATCTCAATCCATTGCTCTGATCCTACCTTTGGAGCAACATAATAAGTCCAGTTCTTCCTCTATATGACTGTTCTTGGATATTTATTTATTTTATTTTTATTTATTTATTTATTTTGTCAACACGTGTACAAGATAACAGGTATGATATAAACATAAACAAAAGTAAAATATGTATAGGTAGCAATAGCAATAGCACTTAGACTATATACCACTTATATACTGCTTCATAGTGCTTTACAACCCTGTCTAAGCGGTTTACAGAGTTCAGCATATTGCCCCCAACAATCTGAGTCCTCATTTTATCCACCTCGGAAGGATGGAAGGCTGAGTCAACCTTGAGCCGGTGAGATTTGAACAGCTGAACTGCTGAACTGCAGTGCTGCATTTTAACCAGTGCGCCACCTCAGCTCTTCAGTAAACTTAGACAATAGGACAGAAGGACAGGGACGGTAGGCACAGTGGTGCGCTTATGCATGCCTCTTACAGACCTCTTAGGAATGGGGTGAGGTCAACTGTAGACAGTGTAAGGTTAAAGTTTTTGGGGTTTGGGGAAGAAACCACAGAGTCAGATAGTGCATTCCAGGCATTGATCACTCTTGCTGAAGTCGTATTTTCTGCAATCGAGTTTTGAGTGGTTTACATTGAGTTTGAATCTATTGTGTGCGCGTGTATTGTTGCGGTTGACGCTGAAGTATTCATTGACAGGTAGGACATTGTGGTAGATGATTTTATGAACTACATTTAGATCAGATTGAAGGCGACGTAGCTTTAAATTGTCTAAGCCTAAAATTTCAAGTCTGGTAGAATAAGGAATTATGTTGCGAGCAGAGGAGTGGAGGACTCTTCTTGTGAAGTATTTGTGGACTCTCTCAATTGTATTAATGTCCGATATGCAGTGCGGGTTCCAGACAGAACATTCTAAATGTTCAATGACACTATGTAATATCTTCTAGAGTTTTGCCTGGTGCTTACATCAAGCTGACCTTTCTGGAGTTATGAATCTCTGAGTCTTCCTTTTTACTATTCTTGAAGCTAGGAAAAACAGTTGTCCTACTCTAGTCTTCAGACCTTATGGACATTCTTCATGATTTCTCAAAGGTCATAGAAAGATTCTTCAAGATGATAGCTGCAAGCTTTGCAAGAGTCTTGGGTTAATTGATCTGATCCTGGAGATTTAATCTCATTCATGGTAGCCAGATATCCCATAACAATTTATTTACTTACCTCCAATTGCTATTGTCTTCCTGTGGCAATTGTTCTGTTTAGGTTCACTTGAACACATTTGCCATATGTGGAAAAGTCTGAAGCTAACTTACATTATATAGAAATTTATATATCAACTCCCCCCACCCTGCCAAATAGGAAGCTTATTAAGCCTGTAAAATAGAGTTGGATTTATTAGGAGATGTAAGGAACCATATTTACAGGTGCAAAGTTTTAACAAAAGAATCCATGTAATAGGTTTTCTATCAACTGAGGAAACCAACAGGCATTTTAGAGTTTTGGAGTTAATTTACTTCAATAATTTTCATCTTTTCTTTTATGTAGGCTACTACATAACCATTGAAAACCTTTGAGCACCACCACATTAGAGATTGGCAACATGGCATTTGTAGGTAATCATGATATACACGAACTATTTGAGATGGGGCATATGGAGCCATAAATTAAAATTATTATTTAAAAAAAAATATTAAGATCACCAAACTTTGCAACTCACTAAATTTTATTCGAATTCTAGCAAAAATTCCAGAGGTACAGTGATTGCTTGTGATGCTAAACATTTTAAAATAAAGTATTTGATTCTGCCTCGACTAGGAATCATTTAGATTGCCTTCCTAATCCATGTGCAGTCTTTGAACATAATGATCACCTTAAGTCATTTGATGTGTTAGATCTCTGCAATATGGTAAACTATATTTGTGTCCATTTCTCTCTATTTTCTAAGTTTCTTGATTTGCTGGAGGTACATGAGATAACATCAAAACTATCATCATGTAGGAAAAACAATGAGGATACATCCATCTCCCCTGTTTGTTTCAAAATAGCAGGAACAGAAAAAAGTAATAATGCATAATTTAAATGCAGTTACAATAACAAGCAACCAATAGCTTATCAACTATTTTTCCCTCAAGCATTATTTGGTAGAAAATTTCAAGCTGCAAATGGCATGCAGACTCTAATAGAAGAAATATGTCAAGGGGGAAAAGAAACATTCAGTTGGCTGCTTCACTTTTCCAGCTGTAGATCAATTCTGTGACTGCAAATCACATCCTAGGCATTTGATAAGGCATTCACCAGCAATTCAAACATTAATGTGTTCGTCTTGTTGAAAAAATATATTTTAATGCTTTTAATATACAGGAAACAAAAAATCGTAGTGAACTCAAATATAACCAAAAAAGGAAAATGCAGGGTGAAAAAATAGAACACAGAGCTACATGAACAACGCAATACCTACATAAGAAAATAAGTTATTTCTAACAATTAAGTCCTACCACATAGAAAGAAACTGATCCTGTTTTCCTTTGTATTAATACATAACAATTAATAGATAAAAAGTGTAGACTACTATCGTAGAAAGCAGATTGCTCTTCAGAGATGTAAATCAGTTATGGCAGAGTAAAACAATGGTTACAGTCTATGGATCCAAAATTTTCCACACATTGCTAAATTCCAGTGTTTTGATATATAGACCAACAACTCGTCAACAACTTTAAAACCTAATCTTTACATATTATACAAAACATTTTCATTTGTTTATCAATTTATTCATTTATTTATCAAATGTGTATAGCTACTCACCTCACAAACATGACTGAGTGGCATACAATAAAACATTTATGGGTTAAGCCCAAATAGTGTTCAAGTGTATGCTTCCAAGACAGTGAAATTGTCATTCAACCCTCACTAAATATTCAATACATTTTTTTTGGAAAAAGAATTGTTGAATGAAACATATCGTAAATCAAAAGTTACATTTTTAATATCCTTTAAAATCTCAATTTGCTGATTAGTTAAATGGGATGTTATATCTCTGTATTTGAAATTACTAGTATCTACTTTTATATTGCTTTTGATCACTGACTACAAGAAAACCTTCAATTGTGTTGTTCATGCGAAGCTATAAGAGAGCCCTCATGACCTGGATTACCAGCACATCTGGTTAAGTTGGTGCAATCCACTGTACACAAATCAGGAAGCCATTGTGCAAACACTATATGAAGACACCAATTCATTCAAGACAGAGAAAGGAGTGAGACAAGGTTGCATTCCCACCCCCCTTTTTTTAATTCAACCTGTATGCCATGATGATCATGAGGAAGCTAGATCTTGAAGAACCAAAATTGGGGTAAAGATTGGTGGAAGAAACATTGACAATTTTCAATATGCTGACAGTACAACTCTCCTTTCAGAAACAACAACAACAACAACAACAACAACAACAACAACAACAAAAGGCTTGGAACATCTGATCAAGAAAATCAAAGATGTCTAAGACAGTACAAACAATAACAAATGTCTACTTTTCTGCATGGACCGGAATAAACTATGGGGATATATACAATTTTACAAAGTCTTAAAATATTAATCAAGTTGAACAAAAGAACCGTTGTTGAAAAAGGAAATATTGTTTTATTGTAACGATAACTGACTGAATATAATATAATAATAGAAAAGAATAAGGAAAATATTGGATGATATAAGTAAGATAATGATGTAAATAATAACTATATAGAATAAACATGTTTTTGTATCTCTAGGCTGTAAGAGGATAGTGTTGACGGGATGGTTGACATGTATGTTCAATGTTTTCTATTTTCAAAGATATTTGATACTTTATTTGTATATACATATGTTTATACATGTTTTTATGTTTGTTTGTATGTTTGTTTGTTTTTTAACATAATTAATAAAGATTATTTTAAAAAAAGAAAATCAAAGATGTAAGAGAGATTTTTGGTCTCTTTCTGAACATAAAAAAACCCAAGCTCATGATAACTATAAAGAAGGGAAACCTCAAAATAGAAATTGATGGTGAAGAGATAGAATGTGTGCAAAAATTCACTTTCCTGGGATCACAGATAACTCAAAGCGGTGAATGCAGCACAGAAATAAAACATCGGATTGCACTGGATTGCACAGCAATGATGAACTTGAGCCAAATATGGAAAAGCAAGGACATCAGCCTGGCAACCAAATGTAGGTTAGTTCAATCTATTGTGGTCCCTATAGTGCTACCTTTGGTTGTGAAAGTTGGAGTTTTAAAAAGCAAGACAGGAAGAAAATCAACTTGTTTGAGCCATGGTGCTGGAGAAGGCTCCTGCAGATTTCTTGGACAGCAAAGGTGACTAACAAGTAAATCCAGGAGTGCATAACACCAGACATGTTATTAGAAGGTTAAAAACTTTAACCTTAGACGGTCTACAGTTGACCTCACCCCATTCCTAAGAGGTCTGTAAGGGGCATGCATAAGAGCACCATCATGCCTACCGTCTTTGTCCTACTGTCCTATTGTCCAAATTTACCTATGCCTACTTTGCTTTTTTATGTTTATACCATCTGTTATCTTGTACACATTTTGACAAATAAATAAATAAAATAAAATAAAAATAAAGAAAGGTAAAATCATGAAACTGCATCTTACTTACTTTGTCCATGTTATGTGGGGGAATTCAGTGGAGAAAGCAATTATGTTTGTAAGAGTTAGTGGTAAAAGAAAACCAAGCCATCAAACAACATGGTGACCAGATGCTATCAATGCTTACACCAACCAGAGCATCGGAAAACTCAAAGAAATAGTCAAGATCGGAAGATGTAGAGAGACCACCACATAGAATTGCCAAGATAACATCATCATCATCACCATTGCTTTTGAATGGTAAATATAGAAGTTTAGGGGAAGCGGTGGCTCAGTGGCTAAGATGTCGATCAGAGTGGTCGCCAGTTCGGCGGTTTGAATCCCTAGCGCCATGTAACGGAGTGAGCTCCCGTTACTTGCTCCAGCTTCTGCCAACCTAGCAGTTTGAAAGCATGTAAAAATGCAAGTAGAAAAATAGGGACCACCTTGGTGGGAAGGTAACAACGTTCCGTGCACCTTCGGCATTTAGTCATGCCAGCCACATGACCATGGAATTGTCATCAAACAGCACTGGCTTTTCAGCTTAGAAACGGAGATGAGCACCACCCTCTAGAGTTGGGAACGACTAGTACGTATGTGCGAGGGAAACCTTTACATTTTTATAGAAGTTTAAGTTTGAATTACACAGAATGAACATCAGCATGAACAAAATTACCATCAATAATTACAAAAGGCAGCTTTACTTGAAACAGTTTACATCCTGCAATGATACCTTTAATCATCAAACATGAACATATGTTTATCCAAGGTCCTTAGGAAGGACTCAGTAGGTGGATAAAAATGCCAAATCCAGTCCGAACTCTTGGCTGACTGACAAACAACAACAATAATAATCTGACTGATGTGAAACCAACCATAAGGTGTAAATAATTAATGTGGTAATACCAAGAGATAGTAGATTTTCAAACAAATAATTGGAGAAGATCAGAAAGTCAAAATTGAAAGATTAGGGCATAAACAAGCTGTGGTGGTTCCAGTGCTTATTTCAATCAGTCTTAATATGGTGAAGCTTATTAAAAGGAAACGTATTCCAAGACACACACACATACACACACACACACACACACACACTTTTGTATAAATATTTCCATAGTAATATTTAACAGGCATTTTAAACAGATTGAGAAAATATTGAGAAACTGTTCAGCTACAATACAACTTTTATACAAAGAAAGAACATTTATTGCCATGTATCAATATCAAGATAAAACAAATAAAAATAGTGTACAATCATGGTTATTTTTCTTATGATTAATATTTGAAAATGTATACAAAAATCAATGCATAAAATTTACCCATTTTGAGTGAAATATTCCATTCTATGGAAGGCATGTTAGCCTTTGTATTGTAATTTATTAATTAATAGAATTAATAGAATTACCTGAAAATTTATCAAACTGTTGTATCCATAAATGCTAGTAAATAACACATAAAATGTCATGAACATATAACAGCAATTCATATAATTTTCCAGCCATCGGTATCTATAATATTTTATTACTGTATGATAAAAGAAATCAAAAATTCCGAAATCAAAGTAAGAAGCCAAGGCTTATTAGAGCAAACACTTTAAACGTTTCCTGCTTCAGTGTTGCTTCATTATATATTTTTTTCATTTTTATTCTTATTAACTAAATATAAGAAACAGGAATTCACAAAAATATAAAAGAATGCAAATAATATAAAAAGAAAAAAAAGAAAAAAGTTAGAAAAACATATTTAAGGCATATATGTATGGCATATATTTATAGACATACTAGCTAAATAAAGTTGTATTTCAATGTATGGAAGCAATAATTTGTTACAGTCATCCATACCTAATTTATATTGATCAATTTCACAGGCCACTGAATAGTTAGAGCCATATGTTTGTCTTTCCAAGCCTGATTTTCTAAGTCTTTTAGCTGTAACTGAGGTACAGAAAATCTACTTTCTTTGTCCAGATGTCAACTCCTATGAGATAGGGATAAACTTCAAAGAAACATAAACATCTGAAAATATTAAATCTCAAAGTTGAATTAATGTATATAATAACGTCTTTCCCATATGGAACAATAGTTGGACATATATTTAAATGAATTTCACTGCATCTCTAATAACGTATTCATGTTCTAAGACCTTTTTTGCATACATGCAGTTAGCTTACAGAATTTCTCAAAATATTATTTCTTCTAGGAAAAGATGTGTTTTAAAATATATTGAAGATTTTGGTATTTATTAACATCTCTTTATCAGAAAATTTAAAAAAAACTAAAGCAAAAAGAAAGGAGAAATACACTTATACATAAATAAATAGTTGTTATAAAGGATATTTTAAAAGTTTTTTAAAAGCAAACAAAAAATAATTTAAACATTATTTTTAAAAAGGCCAATAAATCTGTCTCTTGTTTTTTTTCTTCCTATATGTTTTCCCAGTGTTTAAGTATCCCTTTAGATTACTAATTACTACTATTTATCTATTTTGGTTTATGAAAACCGTTACAGAATTAATTGGCAATTTAACATTCCTTACAGTCTGCAATGCTGACAGATGATTTGAGGTTGGTTGGTAAATCCTTTGCTCTCCTGTTTTTCCATCTATCTTATGGCCCATGACCTTCTAGAAGAGTGTGCCATCCCACTGTTTTCTACTAATCACACTCCCATATGCTTTGTCTAGTCTTTTCCCAGTCTCACATAAGAATGTACATCCTTATTTATATAAACTTATCGGTCCATTTTAGATTATCAATCAACCTTGCTCTAGATGGAAAATTAACAGACCAATAGTCTACCCTCAACAGCTAGAAGAACTGCTTAATACCTATCAGCCATCATATTATAGATTGCTTTAGCTACCAACCAGATTATCCATTACTCACCTTTTCCCAAGAATTTTCCCTGATCTTAACATGGAATCTTAGATGTTTTAAAGACTTTGAGTTTTTTGCCAACCATACATCTTCCTGTCTTATGAGGATCTAACATAGTATCTATTGCCCTCACATTATCAATAAAGCAAAATACAGAGTTAGAAAAGTGAGCTTGTTTAGCCCAGTCTCCTTCCTTCCAGCATCCCTTTGACAGTCTCCATGGATATGGGTGTATGTGACTAGACAATGCCAAATCATAGCTTGTCTATTTTACATGTTCTAAAGATGTAAGCTGTACAACATTGAAAACTTTCTCCATGTCCAATGAAACAGCCGTCACCAAACCAATTTTTCACATTGTATATTTGTATTTGTATTTGTTTATTTGTCAAGCATATATGATTATAAGCAAAGTATAAACAGTAAAACATGATTGAATATATATGTAATATTACAGGCATGAATAAGAGTAAAAGAGGTATGAATATATGGGTACATTAGGACAGGAATGGTAGGCACGATTGTGTGCTTATGCACGCCCCTTACCGACCTCTTAGGAATGGGGTGAGGTCGATGGTAGATAATCTGAGGTTGATAAATATATATTTTATAACGATGTTATTCAGTGCTTGATGCCTTTTATAAAACAAAATTGCATAAAATGACCTATTTAAGGTAATACAATCGCAACTATTTATGCTAATGTCATTTCTTTACAGTTCATAATTTCATATTTTTGGATCATCCTCATAGTAATTTACTGCTTCACATTCTCCTGCCAAATACAATTTTATTTCTCAGTCTTGTAATCTGTTTTAGATTCCTAATCTCTAATTTCTAAAAGTACTTTACATGAAGCAGAAGATTTTCTTCTGTGTGCCAGGAGGTTACCTGAAGTTTGGGGGCCTTATGCTACATAGGAATATGCATAAAAGAGCCAGAATCACGATTGGTATAGATTATCAGTGGAACAGCTCTTCTAAAACCATGCCTATAGATCAAAAATGAGAAAATGTCTCTCCCCAAAGATCCATGAATCTGTTAATTTCATCTTTGTCACAAAGATACACTTTAATTTGTTAAAATAAAATTCTTGTTTTAATTTGTGAAGAAATTTAAATATTTTTAATAAACTGAACAGTTAATGACATTCAACAAAGTAGAATTCTGTTTTATTGACAGGTTCAAAATGTAATAGAAGTGGTTATTCTTAGAGCAGGAATAATCATGTTGTAACCCTCTGTTGTGCTATTAAAGATAAGAAGTTGTTAGGGAGAAAGAGGTGGGTGAAGAGTTGGTATAGTTGAATACATTATCTCCCAATCAAGGATCATCTGGTGTATTTATTTATTTATCCAACCATCCAACCATCCATCTTGTAAAACATAGCTCTGGATCGATCACAATAATAATAAAATAACCAGATCAAAATAATAATAAATAAATAATAAAACCAGAACCAGGAAAAGCAAGGTGCACAGCTGTTCATCTCCAGTTTACCAATCTATATAAATCCATGTCTCCAGCACTTGGCAGAATATTCAGCCATTGATGCTTTTCTGGAAGGCTACTTTTGATTTTATTCTGCTACTTTTATGTACAAAAAAAGGGTGTGGGGGAGACTTGGGAGTGTGCTGGCAGCAAACAAAATGGGAAATTACCCACCATTAATTTTACAACAAGGTGTCATAAACATAGGTGGATGCACAAAGATGATAAGAGTTTTCCAGATGACAGTGCAGCCTTGATAGTAGGAGGAGATAAATTTCTAATTGATTCAACAATGCTTCCAGTGGCATTCTTTCCAGTGGAAATTCTTTCCAGTGGAAAATGTCAGTTCAAGGAAGCGAACATCTTTTCAAACAACAATTTGTTTAAACATGGTTTATAGAATAAATCACCATTTATTGAATTAGGTATAAACTATGATACCAGACAAGAATCAATAGGTTTAACCATCCTTAAACTGAAACTAAATTAAATATACTTTGGCATGCTGCATTTTAGAGATAACTTGCACTCACAGATGAACAGAGTCATGTTTTAAAATTTGGCAACTAGTCTGGTGAGCTCTGTTGGTTATTTGGGCTATCTATTTTTTATTTAGCAACTTTAATGGATTAAAGTCAAACATGCCTTCTGACTGCTTTAAACAAATTGATGAACAGCTGGGTTTAAATTAAGGGATGTTTATGTGAGAGGGTTGCCTGATTTCAATAAATCATTACCTAGATCAATTTCATTAAACTGGTACTGTTTTCTCATCAAATTAAACCACTAAGCATCTTAAAATAGTGATTGGAAGCCCAATTTCCTCTTTAATCTAAGAAGCTTAGCTCAAACAAAAAAAATATTTATGACAGAATCCTCTCCTTATTTGCAAATATTTAATCACATAGGGTGTTTTCTTCCTGTTTAAGTAGAATATTCACCAATTACACTTGTCTCTTCCTCCAACACAGCATTTTATTGGTTTTCAAGGATTTCCTTCCCCCTTTTCTTTTTTTAAATACAATTTTTATTAAGAGATTTTAGATAAATAAAAGTCAAATATAAAAATATATAAAGAAAAAGAAAGACAGTAAAACAAAGAAACAAGAATCAGGTAAAATAAACAACTTCCTATCTTCTTTTTCACATTTATAAACAAAATAATTTTTCTTTCTTCCTCTTCAATATTACAAAAATCCTTTCTATCTCCTATTCCAGTGATGGCGAACCTATGGCACACGTGCCACAGGTGGCACGCGGAGCCATATCTGAGGGCATGTGAGGCGTTGCTCTATGTCAGCTTCAGCACGCATGCACGTTGGCCAGCTGATTTTTGGCCTTCTTTTCAGCCATTTTTGCTCTCCCCATTTTTGCTCTCCCTCCTAAACCCTGGGGAGAGCGAAAAACGGCCCAATAGGCCTACCGGAAGTCGGGAGGCTTCAGTGAGGCCTGTGCGCTTGCGCGTGGGGGGCAGCATGTGGGGTTGTGTGCATGCATAGGGGGAGGGCATTGCATTATGGGTGTGGGCACATGTGCGCACGCTATCGCACGTGCACCCTTTTGTCACCCGAGCAAAAAAGCTTCGCCATCACTGCCCTATTCAATCCTTTTTCAATTGTAAAATCCAAAAATCAACATTTCACTTTTTCCATTCTCAACAAAAATTCCATAAAGTCTCTTTTCCCCCCAATTGATTATTGTTTGAGGTGAACTGACCAGTCTACTATAATGCTATTATCTTAAGTCCCTTAATTTTACATCACAGAGGACAGAGATAAATTTTTGGTTGAATCTTTAAGTGCAATAATACTTCTAATAACAGCTGTTTTTACAAAAAGGAAAAGAAATCTTGAGAACTGATATGCAAGCCATTCTCAATCTCAGCCCAGATAGCTGCTTCTCTACTTCATGAAGTAAAATGTAAACTGTTATAAGGTTTTCTCTTCTCCCTGCTCTTCTTCAAAAGCATCTTGTTTGCGTTCTTTGATTACACAGAGAGACCAGCCTCCAAGAACAGCCTCTGAAGTCATGTTATCTAATTGATTTGAGAATTTTTCATTTCAATAATGACCTTGAAGCCAGTGATGCCTAACTTGCCCCCAGACCACGTCAGGGCTGCTCCAGGACAAGATGTATCATCAGATCAATTACTAAAAGCAATGGAACATCTGATGCTACCCTTGAAATTAACCAGGAAAAGTAGGTCAGCACACCTTCAGCTGACACAATGAAGTATTATGCTCTCAATGACCCAGGAAGGAAAGCACTAATGATTGATGGGAAGGGATATTTAAATGAGAAAGTTGAAGCACAATGAGATTAAGCATACAGAAATAATCAAACAGTCCCTGAAAACCAGATTTTAAAGATCAGCTGTCTGAAACAACACTGTCATAACTTTCTATCAAAATAATTGCTGGTCAAGGTTTCTAGTTCTGAGATGGGAAAAAAGGCTTCACAGAATCTTTTCAAATTGATCTAATTAATTTTTGAGAGCTTGTAGTGCACTTTAAAAAAATTCTTTTTAACATCTCAAGCTAATGTAATATGAGAATTATGTATCGTTATCTATACCTGGAAGGTACTAGAATGCAATTGATGGGGTGGTGCTAAGCAGCACATACAATTATGTATACTGTATGAAGTTCCTGGAACCAGGGGATATTAGCTTACATAGCTCAGGCCACTGTCCTATAAAACTGGCTGGTAAACAAGCCCACTAATGTGAAAACTTTCTTAGCTAATGACAAGGCTAAGAAATAAAAATCATGTGGTTTTCTTTTAATGCAGATGTGACAAATTGTACACACATTTGAGTAATTTACAGTAGCTGTACTTTTTCTGGCATTTTAAAGGGAAAGAAAAATGTAACCTTATATATAGCTAATTATTGATACACCAATGGGAAGCGCTATGGACAAAAATCAATAAAAATATTGTAAACTACAATTTAAGAGAAAAGTGGTACACCTGTTCTACAGCTGGTATATAACTCTATGATTGGTAGAATAGTGGTAGAATAGTGTTGGGCTCCAAGAACAATATGAATTGTTACTTCAGAATAGTTTTCTTTATGGTGCTTCACATGGGTGGGTTCCTACCGGTGCGGTCCAGTGCGCAGCTCCGGTAGGGACCCATCAATTATGCAATTTGCACATGACTGCTCCAGTGTCGTCTTCACCGGACAGTCGTGCGCGTCGCCATCTTTTAAAAAGAATTTTTCAGCTTTTTTGCTTCTGCGCATGTGCGGAAGCAAAATCTCACCGAAATCCTCCTCACCGTCCCCTCGCAAGATTTCAGCGAGATTTTGCTTCTGTGCATGCGCAGAAGCAAAATCTCACCAAAATCACGTAAGGGGGCACATGCGTGTAGCGATTGTGCGCACGCACAAAACGTGGAGACGTGGTAAGCAACCCGCCCCGGTGCTTCATTTATAGACAGAATTTTGCCAAACTAAAGCAACTATTTGCAGGACTATAGATTTACTCAGGGAAGAACTAGGCAAGAACTGTTTTAACCCTCTTCCTGCTGGCCAAGTTTTCTAAGTATCACTGCCTATTTGCCCTCCTGAAAGCAGCCCTTCCTCATGGGAATCCAAACTACATTCACCACAAATAAATAAAGCATATACAACAAATATTGGAAATGCCATAGCAAAGACAGAACATTGTAACACATGGAAAGATCATGCAAAATTATAATAAAAATAAAAAAAATCTGTTGTAAGGTAATACATTAAATAATAAAATTTGAACTGGAACTGCAGATATTTTTTTATTATGAACAATCCCAGAAAACATAGATGAAAAAACGTAAGTATTTATTAAAATATATGTTGACACCCGCAAGAAGAAATCTAACACTACTTTGGAAAAGCGATGCCTTGGCTACAATATCATATTGGAACAACTAAGGTCAGGGAATATGCTTTAAGTCAAATTAACTTTAAGTAAAAATAACTTCCTTAAACACAATATATCAATCAACAGTCAAATTTAGATAGCTGGAATATGGCTTTTAGGGCTGCAATAGAGATTAGCAACAGTTGCAAAAACTATGTTCTGTATTTGGAGATATGAAGGGAGGGAGAAGGCAATTTTCTTTTTCTTTCTTTTCTTTCTTTTCTACTTTTTAACTTTAACTTATTCTTTTTAACACAATAGTCTTTTTTACATTATCTTTCTGTTTCCTGTTTTTAGTCCAATATTTGTCTTGAGATTGTCTTCTCAATCTTTGTATTTTTATATTCTAATAAAATTATTAAGTTATTAGAATAACAAATAAGGTCAGGTGAAAATTTAATTAAGATGGATGATGATGATAATGACAGTGACATGTATTAGGTGCATACAATGCATTCAGTGACAAAATCTGAATTAATTAGTTATATAAAATTGCTTTATATAAAAATTTTATATAAAATATAAAATTAATTGCTTATATTTACTGTATTAGAAAAACAATATATAAATGTGTATAAAGGAAGGGTAAATTCAGAAAACACACACCCTCTAAGGGTTTCTATTAATTGCAAATTAAATTTATTGAGGAAGAAATGGAATTTAAAAAATTCCTAAAAATGAATAAATGTGAAACTGACTTTGTCCATATCTAGTAGAAATAAAACAACCTTTACATTTTGTTTCTCTCTGTGTGTGTTTGTATTATTTATCCAGAATCCAACTCTTTTTCCAAATGCATCCTGCAGGATATAAACCACCTTGAATAGGACTGTGTCAAATCTGCCTGCTGTGCTTTATATTATGTGCAAGGAACATTTTTACCCTCAAACGGATAATATTCAAGAATACAACTTCCCACCTGATCTCTGACATACAAGTATTATACTGGGAATTCTGCACTGTCCCTATCTACCATATAGAAAATGGTGCATGTTTAAAAATCATACCTAAAAGGCATTAACAATTTGTTTTACTAAGATATTTTAAGAGTCATAGAAAAGTCAGTCTATTTTTTTAATTTATTTTCAATCAGTTGTAAGTTAAAATGGAATATATAATGCTTGTTAAAGGAGGATTTCTGAAGGTGATACTCCTGTTGTTCAATTTACTATTTAAAGACTGAAAAATGATTCCATGCTAAAATAAACAGCGGATCACTTTTTAGATCAAGCATGAAATAAAGATTTTTTTTTCTACTTCTAAAGCACATATTAATTATGTAATACTTGTTCAAGATTTCCAGGAACAAAACATAATCAAAGAAAGAGGGAGAATCTTGGCAGACATGATACATTGAAGATGATGCAGTACCAGATCTGGAAATGAGGTTGAATTTGCACTTTCAATTGTTAAACTCCGCGCCACAATTTTCTCTGTTCTCAGTACTTCAGACCAAACTGCATGGAATCTGAAAAGTGAAAGCTTTGAAGTTGATAAAAGTTACATTGGTCAACTTGTTCACTCTCAGTTCAGTTGAAAGCTCCTATAGCCACTGACCAGTGAAGAATATTCACTGAACATAGTAGAATAGATTTTTGAATAAGGATTAAACAGTTAGGACAAGAACCTTTCATGTGCTTCCAAAAGTGTCCATAATCTCTGATCCATAGAATTTGCATATTTTTTTAGATTGTTTAAAAATTAAAGGAAAAATAAGGTCTACATAGAGGTTCTCTATTTAAACTCTCTTAGGTCGCTAATTCAAGAAATCAGACACTGATGCAAGCATGCTTTTCCCCCCTGAAAATCAGGTACTTTTGTCCATGTTCTAATAACGGACCCCATTCTACAATTAAATCCTCCTATTTCTTTTTTTTGCATTGGTTCCTGCAACATCTATTCAATATTTAGGGTCATATTTTACTACATTTCCCTTAAGTAACATACTATATAAAATGTAACAACAAATTAAAAAGAACATTGAAGTTTTCATTTTCCTAACTCTGAAGTAACAAGTACAATATCCTCGGGAGTAGGGCGGCATAGAAGAACCAATAATAAATAAAATAAATAAATAAATAAAATATAATCATCTGGAGATGCTTAAACGTATGCATCTAATGTATAATTATTATTTGAATGGACATAGCTAATCTTTGTAAGGGTCACTGTGCTTGAAGATGAGAAATATATGAATTTGATGAGTCTGTAGATTCTGTCACTGTTGATATTAACAAGTGTTTTGGCACTGGTTTATCTCAGTAGACACTGTTTCTAGAAGTTTCTGGGAATGAAAGGACTGCAGCTTTTCTGAGATGGCACATATCTTCTGTTCATTCTGATTGTGCCCTATAGTTTTGACAAAGTAGCTTTGGGTTATGTGACATTGTTCCTACACTATTGTTCCTACACTATCACGTGACACAATCCAGTTTAACACCTGCGGATCAGAATTTTCCTTAAAAATGTTCATTTTACGTATTTTCCAAATAGAGATAGTCATTATACTTGGCATGAATGAGGAATGATATCTGGATTTTTTTCTGCTTCCAGTCTGGTAGCATTTTTGTGGTGCAAGAACCTCTCTTTCCTGCTAAAATTAAAAGTCTCAAGTGAGTAAAAGCTTTGCCATGGCAGCTTTTTGTGTTGCAGAATTTTCTTCCTCTTCCGATGGGGTTTCTGCTTATTCACAGAAAGTTTAAATTGGTGTAGACTTTGAATATTTTATTTGTTTTTTGAAATTGTCCTAAGATTTTTCAATTGAACAATAGTGATTTAGTTTACTCACAATGTAAAACGTTGATGCATTGTTTAAAGTGCTTAGTCCAATGTTTGTCAGCCTTGACAACTTTAAAGTGTTTGGACCAACTCTTAGAATTCCCAGTCAGCATACTGGTCCACACATCTTAAAGTTGTCTAGGTTGGGATACATTGGCTTGGTCCAATAGAAAACTTCACTCACTGGATATGTTTCCTTGTATAAAATGTTGGATCCTTCTCTTTATCACTGATTAAGATAACATTACCCTGCAATGAGAAATAAACATACCCTGCATAATCCTGTTGACCTACAGTACATTCAAAGCTACCATATCTGATGAAAAAAATCCAAACAGCCACAAAATAGCAGTCAAGAGAGACAAAAAAATCGTATGCTGTTATGTTGTACTCATCCAGACTTTTGTAGCTAAGAAATGGTAGTATATGTAGCAGCCCTTTTTTTATGTTACTGATGTTATATTTTGGACTGGCTAGTTCAGGGGTGTCAAACTTGTGATCCACGGATCAGATGTGTCATGCGCCGGCCATGCCCACCCCATTTTAGCGAAGGGGGAAAAGTTTCAGTATGTCATGTGACTACAACATGTCGGCGCAGGTTTGACACCCCTGGGCTAGTTGATTAAGAAGTACTGAGGTATGAAGTCTCCAGACCTTTGCAGAGGATAAAGACTCAAAAGTTGGTACTTTGGTACATTGTTCTGCCTCATAATATTTTGTTTTGGAAACACAATAAAAGGAAACAGAGTCAAAACTATCTCTGGTTAAAAATACATTAGAGTTGCCTATGCTGGATCCCCTACAAGTTATAGAGAGCTAAACTCTAGTTCCAAAGAGATTATAAGGTTGTCAACTAACATTTTTGATTGAATTCAATGCATATGATATCTTTTTTGTGATGTTTTAAGCCTGTCACTTTAAATCTTATCAAATGCTGCTATCTGTCTAAGCTCACTGCACATGTATTCTTTATCTAGCTTTAACAAATACAGATGCAAACAAAAACTTATTAGTACAACTGTTCATCTATGGTTAACATTCTTGAACTGACACTCTATGACAGTGATGGCGAACCTTTTTTGGTTCGCGTGCCAAAAGGGTGTGCGTGCGTGCGCTAGCACGCGCGCACTTGCCCACACCCATTCCCTCCCCACACACATGAGCACCACCTGCACTTCCCCCTGCGCATGGGCACAACCCCCCTGCCTCCCGCATGCGCACAGGCCTCACTAAAGCCTGGGGTGGTGAAAAAACGGCCAAATGGGCAAACCGGAAGTTTGGAAAAACAGACTTCCGGTTTGCCCATTGAGCTGTTTTTTTGCACTCTGGAGGCTTCAGGAAATCTTCCTGAAGCTGTGGTATGCGTGCCATAGGTTCGCCATCACTGCTCTATGATATGAGTTCTTTGACAGAAACTGCTGGATCTTTCATAAGAACATTTTCATTTGAATAATCTTACTCCAAAATTTTGAAATCAGCTTTGCCCATTTGATATTCTCCAGATGTGTTGGGATCCCAACTTCCAGAATTCATGGAGAATAGAAAACTCCAGTTCATTTGGTAAACACCATCTTGGGAAATGTTGATGAACTTTTGCTCTGGTTTTTCAATGGGTTTACTTTCAACTAAGAATGACAAATGTACCTTATGTGACTATAAGAAATGGCTCAATGCAAGAAATTAGCTCAGATTATAGTTAGCTATGGTGAGCAATAAGCAATTATTTTAAAAAAATAGTTTTTAAGCTCTTTATTATAGTGACTCCTACAAATGCAAGTAAGTACACTTCCCCAATCAAACATCAATGTAATTAAGAGTGATGTGGTTTGGGTACTGATTAGTTTCAGGTGAATGATTTGCCAGTACTCTAGAGAAATAGAATAGTTTTAGTATAATTAGTCTTTGAATGTCTAGCTTCTGATCAATAAGAGTTAAAAGACCATTTGCAAAAACTGTATTTATGCACCTTACAGCTTTATTCTATTCTTTAAATTTGTCCAGCTTTAGCTCTAAGTTGTTTGAGGTTTCTCTTTCATTACCAGCATGCATTTACTTTTATAAAGTATTTTAGTAGAGAAAAAGAAAGCCTTTAATATTCCATGTGTAGGAAAGATGGGTTAGTTTTAGTTTGGCAGGTGTCAATTTAATTAATAAACTAATGACATTCCAGATTTGCCTGAGATAGCACTTTAGTGCTTGCTATTGATTTTGTATTATTGGCCTAGATGTTGTCATCGCTATTATCATATGGTGACATTCAGGTAGGATTTGAATTAACCAGTCACATATTAATAAAGGATTTTCTTTCATGGAATTGAGCTAATGTTTTTAAAGCAGATAAATATGGCATGGTGACGTGTCAGTGAACTCTGAAAGTGTTGTTTTGAATGTTTCATGAACAATAGTTTATTTTTATTCTAGCTATATTTTTCAGTTCAATACGATTGATTATAATTGCATTTTTCTAAAGTCTTCAGATATATAGATCTGTAATTTAGATTGCATTCTTAGTACCTTTAAATATAAACCTGCTTGAAATCAGTGGAGTTAATTTCCGAGCAAGTTTTTTCATAACATTGGGACAAACTTTAATAAGCTCTGACAACATGTAATAAAAAAGGTATTTATTACTTATAAATATACTTCTTACACAAAAAACCCACATACTGAAACTATACTAAAATCAGTTTTTGAAGCATATTCTACAAAATGTAATGCATACTTATGCAGCTCAAATACCAGTTCTTTAGCAAACGAGGACTCATTTTATCCACCTTCTAGGTTTGATTTTTAGCAGTAATAGTAGTTAGGTTGGCAGCTGTCAGGAACAGTGGCATTTGTATTCTGAACTTGTCTGCAAACCTTATAATTATAATGAACCCCTCATTATAAATCAATGATTTCCAGATGCAGAAAAATAATTATTCATTATAAGAAATAAAAGCACATATATCGTTGAGCCTATGTGTAAAAAAACCAAAGCTCATGTATACATTTGCAACTGTTTATAGTATGACACAAGCAGGTGTTCTAAGTGTCATAATAAGGATAGTTTTCTTATAAATTTTGCTTCCTTTGAGTTCCCAGGCTTGACATCTCATTTTGATAATACATTGGTAATGTCAACACATCACATTATGCAACATTAATGAATCATGATGTGGGGCTCTATCTGAGCAAATCTGATGGTATGTCAAAACTGGCATATTCAAACTTTATATTCCAGGTTGCTTTAAAAAGTCTCCAATCCCCTCAATCCCACTTCCAAAGTAGATTCTCTCGGCTTGGAATGTTTTTGTGCAGTTTGACATATGTCTGAAAAAATGCAGTTTACATTTCATGTGCAATGTTGTTGCTTCACTTTATTTCATTTTCCAGTTGCAAGCTGGATACAGCTGTATGTGATTTAACTTAAGCTAAACAAAGCAGTAACAAGGACTAGGTATGATAGCAGCATGATAGCTCCTCAGAACAAGGAGCATCTGCAACAAAGGACTAATCAAGATAAATAAGAAAATTAACACTTTTCTTGTGAGTAGGACATGTACGCCCTTGTTTTTTGTAAACACTAATTAGACTGCAGCGAGGGTTCCTGTAGTGATGGTGGTGTTTTCTAAAGATAATCTTTATCACTTTGTTCTACTTATTAAGATTTATTGGATTTTTTTTTCATTCTTCAGTACATTCTCCCCTAATGTGACTCTTTCTAATATTATTCTTTGTTTTCTAGGTTTCTTCTTTTCCTCTTCATACATACAAGACAGAAAAGTCATTCATTTAAAGTATAAAGGCATGACAGTAAAAATAAAATCACTGAATAAATAATCAGTTGTTCAAAATTGTATTAACTGTTACAAAGATTTTAAAAAATACTATTCAATTTTCATTATCATGCATGTCTCTTTGCAGGAACCTACAGGTTGTGTAGACAGTATTTTTCTGATCCAAATTAGGATTTTTTTGTAATTTATTTTTAATGGGAAATTAAGGTCAATAGATCTAAAATCTGCATGTATTTGGATCTGCAGAACAATAAGTTGAATTTTACTGAACTTTGTAGCATGAATGTCTTGGGCAGAAATGTAACCTTCTAGAGCAGGGGTGTCAAACTCACGTCGTCACATCATTGTCACATGACGTATTGGGACTTTCCCCCCCCCCTTTGCTAAACTGCGGTGGGCATGGCCAGCACATGATGCATCCAGCCCACGAACTGTGAGTTTGACACCCCTGTTCTAGAACAATGGCCTATTTTAGCTTAATTGAAGGTCCAACCACAATGATTTTTTAATATGATTTAATATGAATCATATGAAAGGGCATTGTTGCTAAACAATTCCATATGTTGTGCTCTGCCTTTAGCATCGATGTGTTGTTTATTCTTCCAATTAGTTCCAGCTGTCCAATCTCTTATGCCATGTTGCTTGGACTATGAAGACTATTGTAATATAGCCACTATATTTCCTTGTATTGTAAAGGTAATATCAATTTACCAACCTGTAAAGTGAATGCTATCTTGAAACAAGAATCTCTTTTGCTTACACCAAACTCCCCTTTTCCCTCTTTAATTTTAGTTCAGGCAACCATCCATCACTGCTGTTACAGAGTTGTGTGGTCAAACGGTACAGATAAGTAAGGAAGAACAGTCCTGTTATTGAAACATGTAGGCACAATATGATTTATCCCAATACAATTTTTCCCCACTATATAGGATGTGCAGATAAGCCATTAGTGTTTTATGTGCTGGATTCACTGTTCAATATCACCACTAATATGTCTATAAGTAACTCTAGCCAAAATAAGGTAATAAGATTCACTTGAAATGAACTTAACTTTCAATGACCACATGGCCCCGGAATGTTTGCTTGGCACATAACTGAAGTTGTCTCTCATTACCTGATTCCTGGATTATCTTTTTTCTGCACTCCTAGAATTCAAAGTTGATGCTATTTCACTTTTCTGATCAATATTTTTGTAACGATGGTGGATCATATTTATTTATTTATTTATTAATCGTTCTTATAGGCTGCCCAACTCCCGTGGGACCCAGGGCGGCTTACAACATCAGCCTGGGGAGAGCAAAAATGGCCGAAAAGAAAGCCGAAAATCAGCTGGCCAGAGCGCACATGCGCCTGGAGCTGACATAGGGCAATGCCTCGCGTGCCCTCAGATATGGCTCCGCGTGCCACCTGTGGCATGCGTGCTATAGGTTCGCCATCACTGATCTAGGACATTAATGAATATTGATACCCTTCAAGAAAACAAACAAGAAACAACTCATGTTCATGTCATTTCACCTTCCTTTAATCTGATGACTTTCAGTTATGTTGGGTCTGCAAATTCCAGGAATTCCCAGAAAACATGGGGTTTTTTTTTATTGCTGTGGACCAGAAACACAAGTATATATCTGTGACTAAGAGCAGTCCTTCTGTCTTCAAATCTGACAACATTAAATTGGAACACTGGTAATTTGCAAGGCAAGGAGTTAGATGGAATGTTCCTGTCAACAGTGACCAATGAGGACATAGGCACAAATTTATATATAAACTGACCTAAAGACCATAGCTTTATTGAATCAAACTTAAACTCAGGGGAGAGGACAATAGGGCTTGGCATTAGCTGAAAGGTGGGAATTGATGGCTTCCCCTTGCTTATCAGTTGAACTTAGCTTTTATTCACCATACTGATTTTCTACTATGAGTATTACTTCTTCTAACCATAGCCTTGTAGGCTACTGGAACTTATACACTAAACTATTTATGGCAAATATTATTATACCATTCTGAATCTACTGAATATAAAAACAAAAGGAAATAACATTAATAATATTTCATGGAAATTATAAATGTAAACAAATTCCTAAATTTTGCTTTAGACTTAGAGTCATTGGATTTTT
This sequence comes from Diadophis punctatus similis, assembly GCA_023053685.1. Classification (NCBI taxonomy): domain Eukaryota; kingdom Metazoa; phylum Chordata; class Lepidosauria; order Squamata; family Dipsadidae; genus Diadophis; species Diadophis punctatus. The sequence continues at coordinate 172,322,492 of JALIGW010000003.1, forward strand.
GTTTAAATAATTCCAATAAAGACAGAAACAATCATGAAACCAGTAATAAAAAGTGGTAGTATTTTTCTTTCATACTACCCATGAATGTCTGCAAAGTTTGATTCAAAAGCTAATATAGTACCAGTAGTTGTGATAGTGCAATTAAAGATTTTTTATTTATTTATTTATTGTATTTATGTGCTGGAGGAATGGTTGTCAGTAAAAATAACATTCCTAGATCAAATACTATACTAACAGGAAAGCTAGTGACTCAAGTAGGACAGTTTAAATATACGAATTGTATTTTGAATTAAAGATGGAAACACATTATGGAAATAAGGAGCAGTAGTTTTTTAAAAATAAGCAAATTTGTTTTCTGTTGAGACTTTTATATTGGAATTGTGTGGGCAGATTGTCTGCTGTTGTGTCATGAAGGTATTTTTTTATTGAGTAGAAGCATAAGCAATGTTTCAAGCAATAATCAAGAAAGTTGATGCATTGTGGATTTAAATAATTTATATAATGTTTATAGGCTGATCATATATGAAATGGCCTATTGCCAAAAATAGATAAAGATATAGAAACTGTGACTACAATCAAGTAAAGGAAATTTAAATATTTAGAAGACATGATGCAGAATAAAAATATCAATTACTATAATTAATTATATGAGGAAGTCTTGTACATTACTGGAAGGTGACATGTATGTATTCTTTCGACAAAAACAACATCCATGATTTGGCCAAAATGCAATGTATTGATATTTAAACCAAATAGTTCTGTCCAATTCAACATCTACCTCCCAAACAAAAACCAGTAATATTGCACAATGATTTTCAGCAGGAATCAGGGGTGAAATGCTACCGGTTTGTATCGGTTCTTGCATACCGGTAGCAGCGGGCGCCAGTGGTTCGCCAAGCCAGTAGCGACAGCTAGCTGGCCACACCCCCGAACTGGTCCCTTGAATCGCTGCTTGCTCACCCTGCCCTGCCGTGCCCAGTCTTTGCTCTGCAGCTTGCCTGCTTGAAGTGCTGTGCCCCTGATCTGCCTGCCAGGTAAGCCTGTGCAGTTGCGGCCTACCTAGCTGCCACTGCCCCCCCACTCCAACCTGCCTTCCCTATTCCATTCACCGCAGCCTGCAGCCCTGACATGCTTTCCTGCCTTCCACGCAGCCTTCCCAGTGTCCCCATAGCCAGATTGTGGAGGCAGGCAAGCGGAAGGCCACGTGGAAGGCAGGCAAGCATGTCGGGGCAGCAGAGAAGGAAGGTAGCAGCCTACTCCCTTCCCCGCAGCCCTGCCATGCTTGGCAGCCTTCCACGCAGCCTTCTCGGTTGTCCCTCACAGCTGCTTGCATTCCAAAGTCGGCGTCGAGCCCGGCCCGACCAGTGTGTGGGTGGGTGTCTCTTGGTGGAAACGCAGACACTGAGAGGGAGGCGGCAGCAGCAGTGCTCCTGAAGGGCAAGCGGATGTCCCGCAGCTGCTGCACATGTGCCTGCCCTGTTTCTGCAAAGGCAGAGTCCCACCCGCAGGGCAATCCAAAGAGGGGAAGGGGATGCTGCAGAAAAGACTGCCTTCCACCCGGGCCCACATGCCTGCCATGCCAGGTCCACAGTGCTTGGGGCTCCAAAGCAGCCCACTGGCCTCCCACCTGGCCACCTGCCTGCTCTCTTGGCAGATTGGCCTGACTGACCGCCGGCACCACTCTGGGAACTTGGCCCACAGCGCCACTTCCCACCGGCAAAAAGAAGAACAAGAGGCGCAGAGGCATGGGTGGAAGGAGGCTGTTTATACAGCATCTCCCTCCCCTCTTTGGATCTCCTTGCAGGGCTCTGCCTTTGCAGAAACGGGGCAGGTGGTTTGTACGGAGGATTGGCGGGGGGATGCATGGCCCTCTGGGATGGAGAGCGGAGCAAGAGAAGGCACAATAAGCTGCGCTGCCCCAGACCTGCTCAACTGTGTTTCTTTGCTGCGCTGGAAAGAAGCGTGGAAGTTCCAGCCCATCCGTCCCATGAGCAAAGCAGGCAGCATGAACGAGACTGCTTGGCAGCAGCAGGTTGCGCGGAGGAGGGGCGCCGGGGGTGGGGGACCCCCTACCCTACCCTTGCCTGCTCTCTGTGTATGAAGCCGAACCACTGCCTGTCGTAAACGCCTCGCCACTCCCACACTAACGTCCCAGTGCCGTCACTGGGGAAACATCACAGGGCTCCCAAGCATGCCGGCGGGGGCCAGGGAGGGGGGCAGGCACCTGGACTGCCAAGGCCCGCAGCCACGACAGCTCTGCAGGCAGAGCCACTGTCTCCCTGCCCACCAAGGCCTCCACCAGCCCCGGAACCTGAGGCTGGCACAGCTCAATAGGTGCATGCCCTGACGCTGCCTGGCCCACAGAGGTCTTGGAGCCGAAGCCAGGAAGGTGAGAGGGGTGGCAGAAAGGAAAGGAAAGGAAAGGAAAGGAAGAGAAGGAAAGGGAAAAAGGAAAGGAAAGGAAAGGAAAGAAAACTTATGACCACAATTGAGCCCAAAATTTTGGTTGCTAAGCAAGAGCATTGTTAAGTGAGTTTCACCACATTTTACAAGTTGGCCATGCCCACCCGGTCACCTGACCACCAAGCACGTCTACCTGAAGCCATGCCCACCTGACCTCTAACCCACACCCACAGAACTGGTAGGGAAAATTTTTAGATTTCACCACTGGCAGGAATTAATGGAAGAATTAATGCATCTATACTCCTCTCAGAACAACCCCAAAATTAGAAAAGAGCTTGCCAAAAATGCCTTCTTCTCCTGTCCCATCATTATAGCTCTTGATGGCTAGAAAAATGGTTTTTAAAAGATTTCCCATCCCTGCATTTACTTCTGTTTCATTGTATTGCACAGTTATAAGGTTTTCTTAGGATGAAAATACGTGCCATTCCAATGTCCTATTATATTATTGCATGACCAGCTCAATCACTTCATAGTGATAAGAGAATTAAGTCTATGACCTCTCAAACAGAAACACAACATTAAACTACTTCAAATGTTCATAATGTCTTTTAAGTGTAGAGGTGATCAGAATCCTGGGCTTGCATGGCTCAGGATAATTTGAAATTAGTAGAGCACTTCACATTTCCAAAGCCACTCCAATTTGAAAATGACGGTTCTAGATATATGTGGCATGTCAGGAGTGTAAAGTTATCACTAAAAGAAGCTACAGAGTTCCTGGGTGCTGTTAATTAAGGTTTTTTGCTGACACATCAGAGAGCTATTGAAAATGACTGGAGTAGTTCAAGTGCTTAATGTTTGTAGGGAAAAAATAGTTTATTCTCTCCTGCAAAATACTCTTTCAAATTATGAACTACCTTCATGGCATGGGTGCCTAGTAGGCCACCATATTTTTATGATCATTTTCTTTTAAAATCCAAAATATACCAAAGAATAAGGTGACCAGATTTTAATATTTGTAAAGTGGGACACCATTGACGGGGGGGGTTCTAGGGGAGCAAGACGGGAGGGATCCATCTCTCTTATCCTGCAGCCCATCCACGTGAATAAAGGTGGAGACACAAATCCAGGATTGCTTTGCTGCAGCTTTGTGCACCCCCCCAAACACCCCCCTTCATTGCAGCCCTTACCGCCGCTTTCGCTCCCTGCCTGGCTGCAGATTCCGCCTGCCTTCCCGAAGCAGCACTGCAGCAGTTCACTTTTGTTTCGTGGCAGGAGAAGGAAGAAAGTGGGCAGCGAGAGTGGCAGCCTCTTCCAAGTGCAGGCCTGGCCCTATACCCCCTGGGGGGGCTGCTTCCCACCCGGCCACCAGCGGCTTCCGCGCTGCACTTGCTTGGCGGGACTTTTTTGAAATGCCGCAGGACGCGGGACAAATTATTAAAAAGCGGGACTGTCCTGCCAAAAGCGGGATGTCTGGTCACCTTACCAAAGAAAGGAAAAATATCTAAAAATATTTATCAGCTATGTTAATGAATCTAAGTATCTTCCTTTAATTTGTCCTACTTCACAGTCAAAATTATTTTGCTTCTACTTTCCGACTATAAAATATTTCATTGTCCAGTCTTAAACCATACTTCCTTACACGATTATTTATGAGTATAAAATAAGTTGGGTTAAGCCACAGATGGCTTTGGCCAGATTGCCTGCAAGAGAAATGCACACAACCAGGCCCACTTAGGCACATATATGCATATAATAAAAATACAGCTTAAAAAACCCATTTTGGAAATTCCTAGCAAATATTTGCTTACTTATTTTTTGGGAAGCTCTCTGAAATGATTTATGAATGATACCTAGAAACATTCCTGATTATTAAGGTATTTCCTGCCAATTCTCTCCCCTATTTTAGTTTCTATCTTTCTGTTCTTTTATAGCATTTCAAAACTATAGATGGATTATTTATAACAATTCATACCTTCTCCCTGAGATACAAAAATCTGTTTCTTCTACTTTCAGTTCCTTCTGTCTTGTTTATGAAGATACATACAGAGCTCTTCTAAACCTTATTTTCCCAAACCAAATAAACTCTCACCCATCTCTCTATGTAATGGAATAGGATTTAATTCTGGTTTTGTCGAAGGAAAATGGCAAAATGTACATTCCTTAAATTGTTTGCTTACATATTTTATTGCCGTTGTTTAATTTGCTAACATGATGAAATTTTTTTTTGAAAAGAAACAGAATTTTAATTAATTCTATAGATATTTTAATTGTAAAGTATTTCTATTTTTGTTGTTGCTGTGCTCAAGTAAGCTCTGGTTATACTATATTTTTCAAGTATTTTTTCTGCTTTGCCTACCCCTCAGTTTTACCTGTTATATTCAGACAGTCCTCTCTCTGTGGAAATACTGTTTTTCATTCTCAGACCTATATTTCGGTAGAATTCACAGTGGGTAGATTTCTGAACTAAATTTATTATCTGCATGAGAGCATCATAATAGTCTCTTATTTTAAGAAGGGAAAATCCTATAAAAGGCATCTGTCTGCAACACATTGTTTCTGTATGCCAATTTATGACTTGGAAGGAAACCACTTGAGCTATACATGAATTCTGTTGTGTGCATTTAAACATTTAATTCACCTCATGTTGCCCTCTCTGTTTTACTAAACTTGATTATTACCTTCTAATCTGTGTTTCGTCACCTCATCCTCATTCTCTGCTGCTTTTGTTCTAACATTTTATTCTATATTGTGAGACACAAAGATGATTTTTGTTTAATTTAATTTGTCCAAATTATACTCAGTTTAGTAAATATGTTCTTATTCATAATATATTTATGGTTTACATTATTATTGAATTTAAATATGTTTATTTGACCCTTTAACTATAAAAAAAACTTTGCACAAGGTTAAAAATGCTAGGTTCTATGCGGTCAGTATAGTTTGACATAATTTGATTAAATTCCACCAATTATTTAGTGGTGGGAACATTATTTCCACTGAGAATTTTGACTTACTGAGTGTAGCAATGTAATTTTACAAAAGGTAAAATCTGTTTTAATGAAGTGGAACCCCTAGAAATTAAATGGATAAGTTTTCTTGGCAAGACAGAAGCCTTTCCATTGCCTTCCATTTATATTGTTAGAAATATGAAAGATTCATTAAAGATTTGATTGCAATCTTAAATACATTTACCTGGAAATACATTCTATTGAAATCAATGAGAAGTTTTAATAAATGTATGGACATAAATAAAATCACCATTCTCAAAAAAAACAAAAACACAACCCCTCCCATAAACAGTAAAATTGTAGAACCAAAAATATATGTCACAAGATGTTAGATTGTTCTTTCCAGAGTGAAAGCTTAATCTTAGTGTTTTCAGACAGAACTCATAATGCTACGTGAATTGGTAAGACTTTTAGAGCCTGAGTAGTTATGTTTCCACAGTCGTGTTCACTCTGATTTCCCAGTTGCTGGAGAAAAGAAAATATTATTTAGTAACAGAATAACAGAATTGGGATGGACCTTGGAGGTCTTCTCATCCAACCCTATACTATTTCAGAGATCTCTTCTTAAAAACCTCAAGTGTTGGAGCACCCACAACTTGTGGAAGCAAATCATTCCACTGATTAATTTTTCTAACTGTCATGAAATTTCTCCTTAGTTCTAGGTTGCTTCTCTCCTTGATTAGTTTCCATCCATTGCTTCTTGTTCTACCCTCAGGTGCTTTGGAGAATAGCTTGACTCCCTCTTCTTTGTGACAGCCCCTGAGATATTGGAACACTGCTATCATGTCATCCTTAGACCTTCTTTTCATTAAACCAGACATACCCAATTCCTGCAACTGTGATTTGTATGTTTTATCCTCCAGTCCACTAATCATCTTTGTTGCTGATTCTCTGCACTTTTTCTAGAGTCTCAACATCTTTTTATATGCTTCAAACACTCCACTATCATCCCAGTGATGAAGAAGCCGTCCATCAAAGAACTGAATGACTACAGACCAGTTGCTCTAACATCTGTAGTTATGAAATTTTTTGAAAGGCTAGTGATGCGTCACCTGAAAACCATCATGGTTCCGCTGTTAGGCCCCCTGCAATTTGCATACCGAGCAAATAGATCAACAGATGATGCTGTTAATATGGCTCTGCACTACATCCAACAACATCTTGAATCTCCAAAGACCTACTCAAGGGTCCTCTTTGTAGACTTTAATTCAGCATTCAATACCATCATTCCGGACATTCTTCTAACTAAGCTAAATCAGCTAGCGGTACCTGAACACACTTAGAAGTGGATCATAAGCTTCCTAACAGACAGGAAGCAGCAGGTGAAGCTAAGCAGAATCACATCAGATACCTGTACAATTAGTACAGGGGCTCCCCAAGGATGTGTGCTCTCTACACTTCTCTTCTCTCTATATACCAATGAATGGATCTCAAACGACCCATCTGTTAAACCACTGAAGTTTGCAGATTATACAACAGTGATTGGTCTCATTTGAGACAACGATGAATCTGCATACAGATGGAAGGTTGAACAACTAGCCTCATGGTGCTGTTCTGACCCAGCTGCCGGACCAAGGAACACAGCACAAACAGTGTCCGAACAAACCTTGTTTTAATATTTACAAACTACTAATTATAATTAATAAGTATTTGTCTTAGCAGTTGTTCTAAAGTCAATGAAATGATAAAGCAGTCTTTTCGGAGCAACAGCTGTTAGCTAACCTTCTTAACAGCCAGCAATAGTCCAAGCCAAAAGAATCAAAAATCCAACAAAGAGTCTGTCTGATAATAACACACAATCTTACTATTGATGGCAGAATGCCCAGGAGCAGGAAACTGGATGTCTTCCAAACACGAGCCGAACAGGAGTTTTGAAGTCAAAAGGCACAACAGGAATGAACAAAGTTGTTTCCTGAAAATTGGTCAGTCCTTTTCCTCACTTAAATAGGCTATGGGAGTGCCCAATTAACCCTAAGCCTTACTCATGAGTAGATCTCCTCAGGAGCCACTCCTGCCTTTTGGCAGCTCTGCACGCACGTGCATTGTGGACAGGCTCCTCCTCTTCTTCGTCTTCATCTTCTGCCCTCGTGGCAGCATCTGGAGGTTCTGAAGGCCCTGGCTGAATCTCTGCCTCTGGCATCAAGTCTTCTCCAGCATCCTCACTGTCAGACTCTGGTACCAGCTGCACAGGCCAATGGCGAATCACCACACCAGCCTCCTTGCTGTCTGAATCAGCTACCAGCTGCACAGGCCGCTGGTGGGCCATAACAGGTGCAACTGGAATAATCTGGAACTGAACACACTCAGAACCGTAGAAATGGTGGTAGACTTTAGGAGAAACCCTCCCATTCTACCACCTCTTACAATACTAGACAACACAGTATCAATAGCAGAGACCTTCAAATTTCTAGATTCTATCATATCTCAAGACCTAAAATGGACACCTAACATCAAAAATGTCATCAAAAAGCACAACAAAGAATGTTCTTTCTGCGCCAACTCAGGAAGCTTAAACTGCCCAAGGAGCTGCTGATACAGTTCTACAGAGGAATTATTGAGTCTGTCATCTGCACCTCTATAACTGTCTGATTTGGTTCTGCAACCCAACAAGATAGACACAGACTTCAGAGGATAATTAGAACTGCAGAAAATACAATTACTACCAACCTGCCTTCCATTGAGGACCTGTATACTGCACAAGTCAAAAAGAGGGCTGTGAAAATATTTACAGACCCCTCGTATCCTGGACATAAATTGTTTCAACTCCTACCCTCAAAACGACGCTATAGAGCACTGCACACCAGAACAACTAGACACAAGAACAGTTTTCCCCCGAATGCCATCACTCTGCTAAACAAATAATTCCCTCAACACTGTCAAACTATTCACTAAGTCTGCATTACTATTTCTATTCATCTTCTCATCATTCCTATCACCCATCTCCTCCCACTTATAGTGGACTGCATGACTGTAACTTTGTTACTTGTATCCTTACGATTTATATTGTTTCCCAGTATGATTTGATTGCTTATTTTTACCCTATGACTATCATTAAGTGTTGTACCTTATGATTCTTGACAAATGTCTCTTTTTTTTATGTACACTGAAAGCAAACTATCCCCACCCTGCTGGCCTTCCGGAAAGCTGTTAAGACCTGGCTTTTCCTACAGGCTGGGGGTAGAGCTTAATCTATTTGAGCTCACCCCCAAGTATGTATGAAGCTGAATGGATATTAAATGTTTTAAAGATGTTTTTAATTTTTATATCTGTTTCTAATGCTTATTTATATTGGTTTCTTGTATTTTTTCTGTTGTAAGCCGCCCGGAGTCCTCCGGGAGTTGGGCGGCATATAAGAAACACCAATAAATAAAATAAATAAATAAATAAATATGCACAAAAGACAAATTCCTTGTGTGTCCAATCACACTTGGCCAATAAAGAATTATATTCTATTCTATATTGTGGCAGCCAAAACTGGATGCAATATTCCAAGTTTGGCTACTTCCTTTGCTGATCCTCTACTACCTTCTTCTACTGGAATGAATAGAAGATACATTCATTTTAAACTAGAACATCTGAATGGAATATAGTACATTTCAATTTAGTTCTTTTTAAATAGGATAAAAGAGCAAGAAGATGCAGTGTAAAGTACATGGGATGATGTAGCAGGGCACTAAAAATATGAGCAATTCTTAGTTGCAATAGGTCTGTCTAAGCCATTGCCTTTAAAGAATGTTACTATATATATATATAGTACACACATATATATATATATATGTGTGTGTGTGTGTGTGTGTGTGTGTGTGTGTAACATTTTTTGCTGATAAATGAAAATAAAGGGAGACTTTATTTATGTATACACACACACACACAAACACACACACTCCATTGTCTCTGAATACCTACAATTTTAGGGAAACTATACAGTATATCTAAGTATTTTTGTTAACTAAAAACAGAAGAAAAGAAATAATTGGGATGCAGGACTTTTGATATCTACAGATTTGCACTGATTTTTTTCTCTTGGTTTCAGTTTATATGACTGTACTATATAGAGATGCAGAATAGTGGTAAAAGATTTATGAGTCTCGTGAGGTTCTGATAAAGGAGAAACAGAGATTCATTTCTTGAGGGATACTAAATCTTGGAAGTTACCACGTTGAAATCGTCTTAAATTTATTAAAACGTTGTGTTTCAAAGATATAATGGATTTCCATTTTACCTGCATTCCTACAGGAATTGCTCTCTAGAAATATATCAGAGAAGTTAACTCTACTGAGGTAATAAGAGTTACTCAGATTAAATATCATTTCAGCTATAAGAACTACCAATTATAATAAATTTTTGATGAATATCAAAAATTTTAAACTTTATACATTATTCCAACTATGAGGGTGATGGAAAATTATTTTCCTTGTTTCATAATTGTTTCTTGAATCATGCATTTTTCACTGGGCATTGCTACTCTGCTCTTTTCTGTGTTGAGTGTCTTGTTGTTCATAAAATGTAGACTATATCATAGGAGTTTAAAGTGTGGAAGCTGTATGGAAGAACTTACAATAAATTGGAGAGATTGATTAGACTGCACATCAAGGTTCAAATTATTAATATAAAGGTGTCCACCTCATTATCTTTCACTATCAGGAGAATAAGGATATTTGCATAGGAGTTCAACAATTCATCCTAAGGGGTTTGCTAAATTCAATAGAGGAAAGGGCTGTGTAAAGATCAATGGAAACAGCTTCTTTGCAATTGGAGCATTAATTCAGATCCCTTATAAATAAGCTGATAACTATGCATATATAACAGGAACATGAGTCGAGCTAGGAGCAGTAAATCTAAATCCTAATTGCAAAGATGGTGACTTAATGCCACCAATATTATCATTCTTAGGCTCTTTTCCCAAGTGGAAATATAGACAAAGAGCTTTTTAGTAGTGGTGGCACGTGGCTGAGCTTGACTGGCTATGGAAGTTAAGCAGAGTTTAGCTTGGTTAACACAAATTATTTTCACTTAATTATGCTAATTGGAACCACGAACTCTGTCATTAACTGACTCAGTCATACATAAAATACCCCACATGACTATACTACTTTTAACAACAGCAGTTCTGGTAGTCCTGGTTGCTGCTGTTCAGTGAAAACTGCATGGGTTGTTAAGTGAGGACATCACCAAATTGTGACTTGCAACTTCTTCTAGCTTCCCCATTGACTTTGTCAGAAGCCGCAAATCATGAACACATGATTGTGGGGGCACTGTAATAGCTAGAAACTCAGAGTCATAAGTACCTCATTCAGCACCATTGCAAAGGTGAATAGTCACTGAGCAAGTAGTCAATAAACAGGGATAGCCTGTATTTAAAAGTAAGACTAGCAGTGAATACAATGGTTGAAGAATAGCCTAAAAAGTTAGAAAACATCCCCCCAAAAAACCCAATGCCAAACCATGTTATTGCCCCCAACCTACATGGTTCTCACTGTCAGCAAGAGGGAAGCTAAATTTGACTTTAGCTTTTCAAGTTCTTTCTGCTGACTGTATACTATTATGCAAATAGTATGGTTGTACATGAACAGCTTGGTGTCTAATAAAGGACTTACCTCCAGTATTTATACTCTAATGCAGTGCTTCTCAAATAGTGGGGTGGGGGCCCCTGGGGGGGCATGGAGTGATGCCAGGGGGGGGCGCATGACCCCGGAAAATGTGCCGCAGGGAGTAGGGTTTTTTTGCACCGAACAATAGCACACAGCACAGAGCAGGAGGTATGAAGTGCAGATAACAAACACCATGGAAAAATATTTAACAGGGATGAAAAGAAAGGAGGAGAGAGACAGAGATAATGAGACAAATGTAAGTCCCCTGAAAGCTAAGACGAGCAAATATGATGAAGCATATGTAGCGCTTGGCTTCACTGTGACTACGGTGGGAGACGAGGAAAGACCGGTATGTTTACTGTGTCTAAAAATGTTGGCAGCGGACAGCATGAAGCCAAATAAATTAAGGCGTTACTTAAACACATTACACCCCAATCACGCTGATAAGCCGCTTGAGTTTTTTCAGCGAAAACGTTCCAAATATTGCAAGCAATCGTCCCGGCGGTGGAGAGTTGGGGGGTCGCGAAGTGTTTATTTCTTCCTAGGGAGGGTGTAACAGAAAATAATTGAGAAGCACTGCTCTAATGGAAAACTTAAAGACCTATTTTGCCTTAGCCAGAAGTATGCATCCCAAATTAGTTGCCTACTGAAGCTTTTGGAAAGGATTTATTGACATTGGCTGATTTATTTAAATTTGTTTGATATTCATGGCATAATTATCAAATTCCTTCCTTCCTATTTAAATGGTGGAACATTTATGAAATTGGGACATTGCTTTATTATACCATTTACTTGCTTCTTCAAGGACTATAGGAGTGCTTATAATTATACTGATACCTGTATTTCTTCAAAATGATCACTGTTTCTGTTAAATTGACAATGTGAAATTTTAACATAATTGTTTACAGTAAGCATACAGATATTATGCAATTGAAATGCAATAGAATGAGAATTTAGACAGTACATTTGTAAGAAGATTTACTGCTTTGGGTATTATTATCTGCAAGTAATTTTTATGAATCATCTTCTGAATATTTTTTGTTTTGTAAAAATGCATATAAGTTATTGTAAGCAATAGACAGACAGCTTTAAAATAAGGATACCTACTATAGCTTTCTCTAATCCTTACACCAACACATAATCTTTGGCGATTTTGCAAAATTTTGCAAAAGATTACTGCCCACCTGCAATTAGTTTTTGCAGAACCTATTCTGAACGGCATGCATTTTTGACAGATAAAGGGCTTTTATTTTTACAATGCTTACTTTTAATTCTAGGCTACATTTAATTCTTTCATTCTTTATTTATCTCACTACTGCTTATACAAATAAATCCGTTTACCATCCAGCCACATGCAGAATTAATCTAGAAGGAAAGTTGTCAGTGGCCTTTCCAGCCTTATGTGGCTAAGTGCCAACTGGCTTTTGGCTTGATTATTCACACTAGGGCAGGAAGCAAGTCTCTTGATGCTAATACATTTGCTAATGGCTAATGTTTGACACAGTTCATCTACTGTCCAGCTTATTCAGTAAATCCTGGATAGTACGATGAAGGAAAGTTTATGAGGACAATTTGCTGAGGGCCCTTGGCTGGCTATTTATACTAGATTATTAAGCTATCCTGTATTTCATTCAGTATCTTCCATTCACTCGGGTAGACTGGTAGATTCCTGAATTATATTTGCTGAAGGACAATGCATCACAATAGATATCAGGTTATCTACTTTTTACCAAGGCCACAAGAGATGGAACATTTTTACTGTAACCTATTATTGTTTTGTGAAAAAAAAAAGACCTCTTTAATAAGTGCTTAAATACTGTTGAGTTTTTATTTAATCTATAAAAGAACAGTGGCAAATAGTGTCGTTTGAATTTTTAATGTGATGATGTCTTTCATATATTTTCATGCCGTAATGAGAGCATAGGCTCATGGTCATACTATATTTAAAACTGAAATTACTGAAATGTAACTTTATAGCCTTTACCTCCAAGTGTTTCTCTAAAGGGATTCAGAAAAAAGGAAGATCTGACAATAATGGAGTTTGTGAATTATTTTGATTCTAATGTCAATGTCAGCTGTTTTATGGTAAAGTGTCATTCTACAGTTAGCATAAACAATCATTTCAGCCAAGAAAATATAAGTATGCAAAACTTCTTTGTTGTTTTAATAGAACTTTATAAAAACAGCTGAAATATGATCAGGTAGGCATATGCCGGCAACCTAAGAGAAATGCTGACTTTGGTATGAATCAGGGGTGGGTTCCAACTTACCTCGCTGCCAGTTTGCTTCCTCCTGCGCCACGTGGTCACGCCTTGTGGGCGGCACGCTTTGCGCATTACAAAACCCCCTGAAAAAATTCAAAAAAACCCCTCCTTCCAAAAACAAAATGGCGACCACATGCACAGTGCCAGAAACTCGGCTTCTGAGCATGCACAGAAAAAAAATCCAAAAAAAAAATAAAAAAAAAGATGGCAGCACCCACGGACCAGCACTGACCGATCCGGTTCGTTGATGACATTGTGACATCACCACCAGGCCGCTATCGGTTCAGGCGAACCAGTCCAAACCGGGAGGAACCCACCCCTGGTATGAATTCTGGTCAAGACCTGACTCCATCTATCAAAGCATGTTTGAAAGCTCAACTCTGGCAATTACTCTTTTAATTCCAAGTTGGATATTTGCCTTATGAAGTGTGAGCTTTGATTTTAGTACTTGATCTGTGGGAGATAATTTATCTATACATGAAATTAACTAATAATGCAGTTATAAAAAAACAAAGATGCTCATTCTAAAATGGAGCATTTTCTCTGGAAATTATTAGATAATTTCAAGATCTATAAACCCATACAAAATACTGTTTTATATGGGAGTCAGTAAAAAGTTGATTTATCCCTGGTGGAGATATGTATATAAGTACAATTTTCAATGATCAATATCTAGAGATCATTATGAATCTATACTTTTTGACAAAAAAAAAACCTCTGAAAAGGTTTTCTCTGCTTCCCTCCTCTCCCAACCAATCCATACCTTCCTGATATAAGATTTACATATTTTAGATGTGGCTATTTCTCTACTGCTTGATGAAAATTGGGACTCAACTTCTGTTATATGTAACTTCTATAACATGTCCTGATAGAAGCCAAGATGTCTGTGGACAAGAAGAAATCCTGGTAGTTACTTTAAAGGTAAAGGTTTCCCATGTCCAGTTGTTTCCAACTATAGGGGGTGGTGTTTGTCTCTGTTTCTTAGCTGAGAGAGCCAGTGTTCTCCGAAGTCATTTCCCTGGTCATGTGGCCAGCATGACTATATGCTGAGGTGCATGGAATGCTGTTACTTTCCCACTGAAGTGGTACCTATTTATTTACTCCAGGGGTGAAATCCAGCAGGTTCTGACAAATTCTGGAGAACTGGTAGTGGAAATTTTGAGTAGTTCAGAGAACCGGCAAATACCACCTCTGGCTGGCCCAGAGTGGGGAGGGAATGGGAATTTTGCAGTATCCTTCCCCCAAGAGTAGGGAGGGAATGGAGATTTTGCAGTATCCTTTCCCTGGAGTGGGGTGGGAATTGAGATTTTGCAGTATCCTTCCCCTGCCACGCCCACCAAGCCACACCACGCCCACCAAGCCACGCCCACAGAACCGGTAGTAAAAACATTTGGATTTCACCACTGATTTACTCCCATTTACATGCTTTCGGACTGCTAGGTGGGCAGGAGCTAGGGCAAGTAATGGGAGTTCACTGTCACAGGGTGCTTGGGTGTCAAACCCGAGCTTTCTAGCTGACAAGCTCAGCATCTTTAATGTGTCTTCTAAACAAGTGTAACAGTTTGTAGGCATTTGTGGGCATTCTACTTTGTAGGCATTCTACTTTGTGGAACCAGCTACCCCCTGAGATCCGGACTATCCCCACCCTATTGGCCTTCAGGAAAGCTGTGAAGACCTGGCTTTTCCGGCAAGCCTGGGGCCAATAAATAATAGATGTAGGCCCATGACTGTATGAATGACTGAGTGTTTCTAATGTTTTTATATTGTATTTTTAACCCTGTTTTTTTAGTTTTTTATATTGATATTATTTGTATTGCTATTAGCCGCTCAGAGTCCCTGCTGAGTTGAGAGGCATAGAAGTACAAGTAATAAATAAATAATAAATAAATAAATTTCTTTTTTAAAAAAATCATGCGTCCCCCAGGTCTGGCTAACCAAGAATTATACATATATAATTATCTTTTCTTCCACTCAAGACATATGTGAATGCACAGCTAAACTTTCCGTTTAATCATTGCACTGCCTGTTTGTATGACATCTAGGGTTCCCTTCTTTCTTGCAGCTTTCTTGTCCTTATCTTGAGGCATACCAGGAGTCTTTCTGGACTAGTTGATCTCATTCCAAAGGGAACAAAATCAATATTGATCTATCTTTGCAGGTATGGATGCTTTTCATGCAATACTATCATATTTTATGCTCCTAACATTAAAAAAATAATTAAAAATAAAAAAAAACAATTTAGGAAATGAATTATTATTTAAGTTAATAGAAGAATCTGCTTAGTTATGCTACCTTTTCGATATCTTGGGGTTTCATTTTCTTGCATGAAAGTTTTGTGAAGTCATTGTTCCAGGCTATCCTTTCCAAAGTTCCGAACTAAAACTTCCTATCCATTTCATCATCAGATTTTATCAATTTTGGAGTGGAGAGATAGAAGATCGAAAATACAGAACTTATTGAATGGGACATCTGATGCTATTTTGCAAGGAATTCTGGCAGTATTGGTGGTGGGCTGTGAGCTGTGAGTTTTCAGGAAAATGTTTTCCAGCTGCCAGAAGCAGAATGTGCCCTGGGGAAGGTTAAGTTATCAGTCAATAGGTTAAGTTATCAGTCAATCAACCCTGAACACACACCCATTTTGTAAGATGTGTACATGTACAATGAAACAGGGCTTTGATTACGTGGCCATCACCACAATGACTTTCTTGGCTCCCCCCCTTCCCCCAATATTGCTTGTTGCCTGTATAAAACTGCTGTGGTAGCCTCTAACACAAGAGAAAAAAGTGAGGCATTTTCCTCATTTTTCATTCCATTATCCTGTCTCTTGAACTCAAAAGTTTGCTGAATTTCAACTCAGCATTCATTTATAAATAGCTCAATCTCTGAACAACTATATCATTATTCTCTCATCTTTCTAGAGACTCTTCAAAACTATTTCATCCTAGTTCCGTTTCTAACTACTTTATGCTCTCCAATAATAAAACTTCAAGTTGTTAAGTACTGTATGTGAAATTACATTTGCTCTTTATTTTTTCCTTTAACTTTCCTTTTTCTTCTCTGTTTTCTGGTCCAGTTTTATTTCAAGTTTTACTTCCTTTTTTTCTTCAGAGATAACTGAATTGACCAACCATCTAGAAGAAAGGTTGTGATATTTGGAATTGTTTAGTTTAGAGGGAAAATAATCAAGCAAAAAGGGACATGATAAAGTGCCAAAAATCATTTGTGATGTATCCAAAGGACATGTTTTTCTTCCTAGTGTTTTCCTACAAGTGAAGAGTCCACTTTTTTTATCAACTAAGTTGATCCATTGGTTGCAACAGGAATTGCTCAACTGGCTTGTCACCTGAACCTGACATCATGGACTAAGAAATAGTGATTGATCCAAAGTCACAATACAAGTGATAATGAACCTTTTGGTTTTGGGGACTTCCGGTGGTGACATTGGGGCAGTGCAGAAGGAGAAAGAAGACCTTTGTCCTTTGACTCTGCTTTTCTTCATGCCTGGATACCTTTTGAGGCACAAAAAGAGACATTGTGAAACAGAGGGGCATCCCAAGTGACAACATGGTGGAGAGCAGCCGCCCACTGAAGCAAAGGGCACCCTCTTTAATCCAACGTGAAAATGTCCTGTCATGTTATTTTAATATGGCGGACCGAAGCCGTAACTAGCTACAATAGACTTGGAAGAAGAATTGTTTAAGCAGTCTACGCCTGATTTGGAGAGTGTGGAAATCCTGTATTCGCCACGGACAGATTTAACCCGAAAAAAGACTACAGAGCTTAGAGTCTGCATGGGAGGGGAAGCTAGAGGTGAATGAGAAGAGAAAACTTTGTGCAGTGGAAACGAACTTAAGCCTAGGATCAACGGAAGGTGAAAGTCCAGAACAAACAGGAGCACTCCAGTGAAAGTTAAAATACTAGGAAGAGAGGGCAGAAACGAAGGGAGATGAAAAGCAGTAGCAGTGAATGACTAAGCAAAAGATCTGACAGAGAAGGTGCTGGAAGTGAGACTGCAATATCACGAACTTGGAATAACTTTGAAATTTGAAACTTATATTGCTAAAGAAGTGGTACAGAATTAGCTTTTGATTAATTAATTGTTAAAATTATTTGATTACTATGTAGATAGATGTGATATCACTGCATATTAATGTGAAATTGCTCTTTTTTCTCCTCCTCCTTTTTTCTTTTTTTTTCTTCCTATTCACTCCTCCTTTTAGATTATAGCATTCATATTATTAACTTCTCATTTAAACTCCTTATTTATGTAAAATATATTTATAGCTATATTAATATAGTTGATTATTGTATAGATTATATTGAACGCATTAATATTTATTCATAATATAGTCAATATTTATTAAAGACTAAGTATATTATAACTGAAATATTTATTATATATTGATAGTAGAGGATGTATAAATTAATAACTGTATATATAATGATTGGAGTTTTGATAGATAAAATCATAATATTGAAGGGGGAATAGTAAATAGTAAATAACAAATAGGAAGATACATAAAATTGGTTAGTAATATTTACAAGATTTATATGATTTAAACTATATTTAAACTATATTTATTAGTGAAAGTCATACATAGTCATACTTAGGTTTATAGATACAGAGAAAGTAATTTAGAAGGGGGGAGGGAAATACCAGCAACATTAAAAATATTGGATGGTGGTCTGGGAAAGGATTTATAAAATATTGGGGGAACAAAATAGAATAATAAAGGAAAAGGTACTATTACTACAACATCACTGAGAGCAGGGAAAAAAGCATCATCTAACCCTACAGTAGCGACAGCATCCCCTGCCAGTCAGCGATCAATAGAGGAGATGCTGACTTTCGAAAAAACAGGTGACACATCAGTAATACAAGCAATGAATTCCACACTAGTAATGATGCAAGAAACTATTGCTTCCTGATATTGCAGGAAGCAATATCCCAGAACCATGTAGAATTAAAATCAGATATCTAGAAATTGGATAATAAGATTGGATCAATTCAAGAAGCAATTCAAAAAAATGAACAACACATAAAACTGATGGAAACAAAGACTGAACAAATGGAGAAAAAGCTAGAACAGATGGACCAAAAAATGTCAACAGTAAATAAAGACTTAGAAAACTCCTTGATACATCTGGAAATGGATTGATCTTCCTTCTATCTGTGGTTCCAAAATGTGACAGAAACCAAGGAAGAAGACCTGGGGGGAATAATGGCGGAAATGATAGCTGAGACCCTACAGAAAGATAAGAAAGAAGTGATAAATGAGTTGGATAAAATATACCGAGTCCAAACAAACTACGCTAAATGCCATCACCTACCCAGGGAAGTACATATTAGATTTGCAAGGGAAAAAGTCTGAGACACCATATATAAAATTACGAGAGACGAACCAATGACATACAAGGAGAAAGAGGTTATCACTCTAAAACAGGTTCTGAGACGTGTCCGTGAACAAAGAAGAGATTACCAGTTCTTGGCATCCTTGTTAAATAAAAGAAACATATTATTCAGATGGATCATCCCAGAAGCGATGATAATTACCTGGGAGGGCAAGAAAATTAAAGTGGACAGCTTAGATAAAGCCCAAGAAGTGTACAATCAACTAATAGGGATGGAAGAAGAATCAAATGGTGAAGAAAAGTTGGAGTTGGTAAGCCAAGAAGAGTGACAGGAATCTGAAGGAATCTGAAAGGAAAGAAGGAACCAAGGAAGTAAAAGAACCCCCCAAACAGATAAAAGGAATCAGACCAAGACACAAAGACAATGGCATTACTTTTTGACTCACCCTCATATATGTCTTCAAGAAACACATATCAAAGAACAAGACCAAAAATATTTAGAATATAAAAAATTGGGAGAACTCCACACATCGTTAGCAGGAAAGAAAAAAAGAGGGGTAGTGGTATATACCAAAAAAGAAATAAGAATTAACAAAATTTATGCAGATCCCAAAGGAAGATTACTAATCCTTGAAATCAAGACAGGTAAAATTACAATGCTTTTAGTAAATATCTATGCTCCCAATAAAAATCAAAAAGAATTTTATAAGAAGACCCATGAAAAGATAATAGAGACAGTAGAACAGCTACCAGTAGAATTCACCCCATAAATTTTTCTGCTAGGGATATTTAAAGGACAATATGATAAACATTTTAAGTATTTGATTTTACATATTTCAACTGCAGCTAGGTGCTTATGCGCAATGTTGGAGAAATATAAACACATCCA
This sequence comes from Diadophis punctatus similis, assembly GCA_023053685.1. Lineage (NCBI taxonomy): Eukaryota > Metazoa > Chordata > Lepidosauria > Squamata > Dipsadidae > Diadophis > Diadophis punctatus. The sequence goes on from JALIGW010000003.1 coordinate 172,341,999, forward strand.
CCGAGAGTTTGATAATTAAAAAAAATAAACTAATGCATGGAGATGGACATGTTAACAATAGAACTTAAACGACAAAAAGATTCAGATTATTATGTAATATGGGAAAAGTGGTATGATTGGATTGATGACAGAAGGATGAAGAGAAAATGTATGAAGAAGATGTAGAATTAGAAAATATTGTAAGATAATGTACAAAATGTATCAATATAAAAGTAATGTATGTAAAAGGCTGTAGATCTGCTTAAGAAATTACCGTGACGTGTAAAAAGAGGAAAATGTAATAAAGACTTTTTTTAAAAAGGGAGAAAAAAAAGAACCTTTTGGTTTTGGTGTGTCAAACATTTAGAAAATGTAATTCACCCACCCTAACAAAAGAGAAACAAATCATAGCAAAGAATTAAATTGAATAAAACTAAATTATTTATATGTTTATTAAAGAAATAATTAAAAGCTTTCATAATTGCAACTATTTTTTTAAATGCTTATCTGAGGCAGCTCTGTGTTGCATGTGGAAACTTCAGAGAATGCCCTTGTGTGATCTTGCAGGTTCCAAAAAGCATGCTTTGTTCTCACTTTGGAAGCTCCAGAGGCCGTTCAATACCCCCCCCCCCCTCTCTCTCTCTCTCTCTCTCTCTTCTTCAAGAGGGTCTGGAGTTCTAGCCTGTCATCAACAATGACATGTGTATCACATGTGTGTCACAGGTTTGCCATCACCATATTAGACAAAAAAGAGCACAATACATCTCTAATATCTGCAGAATATTAGTAATAGATCCTAGTGATCTGTAGCATGTATTGGTAACTCTAATACTAGCATCTATAGTACTTTGAGTATCTAAGGATATAGTAGCTGTGATCATACCATATAGCTAAATGATAGACGTTTGGGACAAATGAAAGTACTTCTTCACTTACCACAAAATTAAATTATAATATTATTACATAATATGGTGATATATGCTAATTTGTCTAACTTTAGAAACAGTCATACCTATTACTACTTCTACAATGGCTAAATATACTTCAAGTAACTCAGGACCTGTGCTACATCACAAGGAGCTGTTAACAAATGTGAATAGGTGGGTGTTAATTTGTCAATGCCCTGTTTGTGACTTTCCCCAGGCATTGGATTGAACACAATGGAATCAGAGGATGGACTAGTGGTGTTTCAGCATCACTTTTTTTACCTTCTTAAATCCCTGTTTGAAGCAACCTGCTTCTCTTAGGACATTCACAAACAGCTATAGAAGTTCACTTGTCTAACCCCAGTTGCAGTAATAATGATGCAGATACTGAAGTTTATACACTGATTCCAGGGGTGAAATCCAGCAGGTTCTGACAGGTTATGGAGAACTGGAGTGGAAATTTTGAGTAGTTCGGAGAACCGGCAAATACCACCTCTGGCTGGCCCCAGAGTGGGGAGGGAATGGGGATTTTGCAATATCCTTCCCCTGCCACGCCACCAAGCCACACCACGCCCACCAAGCCACACCCACAGAACCAGTATTAAAAAAATTTGGATGTCACCACTGCTGATTACCCAATATAGATACAAATAGGTTACTCCAAGTACAACATAGCTGCTTTGTCAAAGTCTTTCCTGACATTTTCATCAACTATATGAGGTTATACTAAAATTAGCCATATAGATAAAATTTATTTTATTCCCTGCAATTATGATTGTTGCTATTATTCTGCCACTTTTCTTCCCTAGACAATTTGGTGAATAATATAGAGAGTACTGCCATTGTTTAAGGTCGAGATATAGATCTCCTTGATATAGAGGATGGGTAACCCAGGGTTACAGGAGCCAGTAAGAACATAGGTCTCTCAGTGCCTCCATGCTTTCCTTGGTCCCATTCACTTTCATCTGGCAAATTATTGGCTGCTCCTGAGAGCACTTGGCAGCCAAGAGAGCTTTAATAAAACGTATCTATGCTTACATCTCTGCACTCTGAACCCTCAAAATGCCCTTTTAAAAATAAGTATTCTCCTCTTGCAACACTTGTATAGGATGATGATGAAGAGATGCTGCATTCTTTAATCTGCTTGGGAAGGGAAAACAGTGTAAGTAGGAGAACATCCCCCCCCCCTTATTTTCTTATTTTCTCAATCCATCAATACCATCAGATGCTTTTTGATTAAGGAAATATGAGATACAGTTTTAAGGTTTAAGTCTCAAAAACATTAAGTAAGGGCAAATTCAGTCAAGCAAATGAAGGAAGGAGATATTTGCATGCAGTTAATAAATCTACTCCTTGTGCATACACAGACTTGATTTGCACCTAATGGAATGCATAATTGAAGAATACATGCCCGAGTGGAAAACTTCTATAATAATTCCATTTTCTTCTGTTCTTCTATCATAGTATTGGGGATTGGCTCTGAAATCTGGGCTGCAAAAACTCAGATACTGCTAGAAGACTTCAAAACGATTTAGAAAATGTTCATTTTTTCTGCCACCTAGTGATTACTTGGATTTTTACATTCAAGATCTGGTATATCTAATAGAATACTAATTCAGTACTCCTAATTGAGCAGACTGACACTTCCATTTATGTTTTCATCTTATCCCTTTATGTATAAATCATAAAGGGAGCCGAGGTGGCGCAGCGGTTAAAGGCAGTACTGCAGGCCACTTTAGCTGACTGTGATCCGCTGGTCAGCGGTTCAAATCTCACTGGCTCAAGGTTGACTCAGCCTTCCATCCTTCCGAGGTAGGTAAAATGAGGACCCAGATTGTTGGGGGAAATATAAATATACATTGCTTACTGGTGTAAACCGCTTAGAGAGTGCTTGCACTGTGAGGCGGTATATAAATCTCACAAATAAATAAATAAATTCTGATTAGCATTAACTAAAGTTAAGACATTGGCCATGATTCCAGTCTGACTTGGTTCAATAAGCTACATCTAATAATAATTACAGTTTGACCAGGTTTTGTCATCAGAAGAAAGCACTGCTAAAAATGAGAATAAATATTTTTGATTTCTTTGTTGCCATATTAGAAGATAACAGGGAAGAAGGGAATACACACAGGTCCCCTAAATTAAATAAAAGTGTGATGTATGAATATAGATATCATGTGCTTGGGAAATCTATTAATACAGATTAGGTTGTGAAAATCTTTATCAATGCATGTTTTCATGTCTTCATATATTAAAAACTGGTTATCATGTATGCAAACAGGTTTTATATGCTACAAGTATCAACAGTGAATTGCCTCACATATTTATGGTTTACTCGTCAATAAGAGATTATGTTGTCTGAATGCACACACATTTGTGAGAACAAACAAATGAAGAAATGACCATGACTGAAAAACATAGGCATATTTGTGGGAAAGAGCAGTCAAAATTCATTGGACAATATGTAATCGTTAGGAATGCTCGTTCACAGTGCTCATTGAAGAAAAGAGCTTTTATCCAAATCCACTTCCATATTTTCTGCTTGTCCCTGGATTAAGATTTTAATCTTAAATATTTTCTTTTTTATAATTCTTATTAGAAGGGATAACAAAGATCTTGAGAAAACTAAAGATACATAGAAGAAATAGAAAAAGATTGTAAAAGAGCAAAAGTGAAGAAGAATAAAAAAATCAAGAAAAATGAAGACATCTAAATAAGTGACTTCCAATCACCTTTGCAGTAGTTACAGGCAAAGCAATTACTATCTCAGCCCTCACATATTGTATATCATTATTCCCTTATTCCCATAAATGAACCTTTTTAATTAGCAAATGAAAAAATCATCATTTCATTTTTACCCATTTTCAGCAAAAAGTCTATACTGGATACAAATGCATATCATGATGCAAAGAGTTTCTAAAATTAACACTCAGTTTTCTTACTAGACTAAGGTGACCAGACGTCCCGCTTTTGGCGGGACAGTCCCGCTTTTTAATAATTTGTCCCGCGTCCCGCGGCGTTTCAAAAAAGTCCCGCTTTTTAAATTTGAATTTGCGCAAAGTGCCTCGCTTCCCTCGAGCGGCAGCGGGAAGCAGCCTGAGAGCTGGGGCGGGCGCCCCACATGCTCAGCGGCCGAGCCGAGCCCTGCACAACCCTCTGCCTCCTACCTCGCCTGCCTCCTCCTGCCAGGCGGGGAGGGAGGGCAGTGAGAGGGGTAGCGGCCCCTGCCAAGCGCAGCGCATGGAGGCGGCGGGCAAGGCATCCCCAGCACACCTGTTAATCCAGCCAGCCATGTGACTACAAGTGTGGCGCGGAAGCCGCTGGTGGCCAGGTGGGCGGCAGCCCCCCGGGCGGGTATAGGGCCAGGCCTGTGCTTGGAAGGGGCCGCCGCTCTCGCTGCTGTCCCTCCCTGCCTGGCTGGCTGCAGACGTCCGCCTGCCCTCCCAAAGCAGCGCTGCTGCAGTTCACTTTTGTTTCGTGGTGGGAGAAGGAAGAAAGCGGGCAGCGAGAGCGACAGCCTCTTCCAAGCGCAGGCCTGGCCGTCTCCCCACACGGAGGGCTGCTGCCCGGATGGCTGGCGGTGGTTTCTGCAATGGAGGCAGCACGCGGCTGTGAAGAACCCTCACCACCCGCCCTCCCGGAGCACCACAGCTGCGGTTTGCTTTCTTCCTTCTCCTGCCACTGTCCCTTTCCGGGCCAGACGCAGCAGAGGCGAGCCCCCGCCATGGCAGCAGTAAGGGTTGCAATGAAGGGGGGTGTTTGGGGGGGTGCACAAATCTGCAGGATAAGAGAGACGGACCCCTCCCGTCTTGCTCCCCTAGAAACCCTCCCCCCGTCAATGGTGTCCCGCTTTACAAAAAATAAAATCTGGTCACCTTATACTAGACTATATGGACACTCAATGAGAAAAAGCACATGGATGATAGCCTTTATAGATGATCACGGCAGCCAGGACAAAGGACAAAGATGGAAGACTTCTGAAGCACCAATAATGGAAGAACAGATTGTCAAGATACTAAGTTTGCAGAAATTACCAAACTGACTTGCTGGATTACTTTTATTAAAGACCAAAAAGTCTTTAGAGCCTGAAATTTTCTCAAATATGCATCTTAATGACAGAAGTATAGGGCTGTGCGCCACCTCTGTAACACTGTGATGGATACGTTCAGCTGTAATTCATGCTTACTTTAGTTTTTATTTTTTAAGAGCCTATTTATAATACTATTGCAATTTAGTTACCTTTGTACTATAAGCTGTAAAAAAGGTCACAAATATGTAGAATCATCATTTGCTGAGAGAAAGGGAGAAATGACAAATGTGTTTTTATCTACATTAAGGGAAACTATACCACTGATTCCAATAAAACAAAGTAAAAAAAATATTTCATCAGTTCCTAGTGAATTAACTAGCTTCCTGAGGTGATTTCCTTATTGTAATTTAAATCAGAAATTGACTTTACTCATTCTTCACCCTAGGTTTGCTAATTTTAGAGAGACAATGCCACCTAATCTGCACTTAATGAGAGTTGTTAGAATTGATCTCCAGTGACCCCTGAATAGCAGAACTGGTTCTTTGTTTTGTTTGAGGGAGCCGAAGAAAAGGAATGACAGCTTTCAAGGGAACAATTTCTTGGGGACTGAAAGAGTGCATTAAGAGAGCATGTTTAGTGAAGGATAAAGAGAGCAAAAGCACATACCACCACAACTGCTTGTGAGCTAAGAAAGCAGATGCCTTTTGTTTATAACCTTGGCAGATGGGCTATATGGACATTCATGTCTTTAGTCAGGAACGAGATCACATATTTTCCAGTTGCCCGGACCTTCCTGTCCAATTACTCTCTGAAAGGTTTTCAAATGCCTTGAAAGGTGCTATTTCTGCCTACTCCTTATTTATTGTCTTATTATGTTCTGAGTGAAAGCACACGTTAAGGAATATGTATATGTTTTAATCCCCACTGCCCACATGCAAGATTAAAATGGAAGGAACCGAGCATGCATTAAAAACAAGAGTTGTTTTTACTCCCTATTCCCCCCCCCACCATCCCTTTTATTACTGCAAGAAAATAGCCTATGTAATGTAATGTTCACTTCAAGTATTATGTGCTTCTAACAATGGCAGAAATATAATCAACTATTATTCTCATTGGATTTGTACCTTCCCTCCATCCAATGCATGGGAGCCTGTTTTCTTTCCAGCTAATAGGGTGATAGGGAAAATATTTATTTATTAATACATTATTCTTTTTAAAAAAAAATTAAAATATTTTATACCCAGGCTTCCTTCTAGAGCAAAAATAAAGCCCTGCGATATAGTCTCTGAAAGCCTTGGATGTGACTCCCAGAGCTTTTCCAAAAATTGCTATTGATTTATCATTGCAATGTAACAGGGATAAATTATTAAATTGTACAGGAAACATAATCACACTTGTTCAGTTTAATTAATTATTTTTAAATGAAACTGAAATCAAATCAAAATAAACTTGATTTGTATACTCAAAGGCCAAATGCAGCCATGAAAAAGATGGTATGGTCCTATTTAATGCTGTCCAGAAGACAGAAGGAGAGGATAATTTTGAAAAGTCAGATCCAGCTCCATGGGTCATTCTCTTCTCCTACTCAGAGGTATTAAAAGATTGTCATAGGAAGAAAAGCCCTTGTTTGTGTTGAGTGCCCTGCTGCTGCTCTTGTGCCTAATACTCAGGTCACATATTTTGATGTCTAACTAAAGGAGCAAATGGGGTCTCTCTCTCTCTCTCTCTCTCTCTCTCTCTCTCTCTCTCTCTCTCTCTCTCTCTCTCTCTCTCTCTCTCTCTCTCTCTCTCCCTCCCTCCCTCCCTCCCTCCCTCCCTCCCTCTCCCTCTCCCTCTCCCTCCCCCTCCCCCTCCCCCTCTCCCCCTCTCCCCCTCCCCCCTCCCTCTGCAATACTCAAGTTACCCAAAATTCAATGATAATGAACACAAGCCAGGGGTGGATTCTAACTTACCTCGCTGCTGGTTCGCTTCCTCCCACACCACCCGGCCGCGCCTCGTGGGTGCCCATGTGCTTTGCGCGCACATGTGCAGTGCCAAAAAATCCCCAAAAAATCCCTCCCCCCAAAAGCCGAAAACAAGATGGCAACCGCATGCACAGTGCCAGAAACCCAGCTTCTGCACATGCTCAGAAGAAAAAAATTAATAAAAACATTAAAAAATGTAAAAAATTTTTTAAAAAAGATGGCAGCACCCACAGACCGGCACCGATCGAACCAGTTCCATGATGTCATCGTGATGTCACCAGTAGGTCGCTACAAGTTCGGTTGAACCGGTCCAAACCGGGAGGAATCCACCTCTGACACAAGCACTCATTTGGCTGTTTCTTCATATCCACCTGAAATCAGATAAGTGAAGCTGTTGCTCAAGGCACCCAGGTCAGCATTATAATAGGACATTGATGTCCATGTGCTGAAGAGGGGGGGGGAGGCCACTTTTACTGTGAAAATACAATTTGTTCTATCTCTTAATGGTGGGGCTGGGTGAAAAGGAGAGTTATGTGAGACATCAGTTAGACTGTAAGCTTTTAAACACTGGCATAGTGTTTTTGGAATATTCACAAATTGCCCTGTATCCTGGGAAAAGTGTGAGGAAAATAATACTCTTAAAGCTTGATTTCATACAAAGGATTGCCCTGTTAAGAGCAGCAACAATAAAAATGTCTTATCAATTGATGCTAATGGGGATTGATTTCACTGTATAGACACCACCCACCTACACATCTCTTGTGGCAAACCTTTTTAAAGCATTCAAAAGAAAACTTAAAACAATTTCTCTTTTTTTATTTTACTTTTTTTCTGAGGAGCTAACTTGCATCAAATGTACCAGCAGGTAATTTTCCATCATCTGTAGAATTATGGAACAACTAGTTTACAATCCTTCATTGGTCTCCGAATAAATTCTCCATTTGTTTTGTGAAACATCAGAACATTGCGGTTATTTTTATCCCCCTACCTCTTGCTTTGAGTTCTTATCACTACCACAAGGCTCACAAATACTGCCTGGAGCATTGGTTTGGAAGGCTTTCTGTTCAAAGGCCAAAGCTCAAAGAAGAAAAAGAAAAACAAAAAAACCACAACAAAACCAGCTTGCTTTGGGGCCTGATAATCCCATATGGGACATTGCCTAGTTCCACAGTCTCTAGTGGGACTTGACATTGTTGTTCTCTAGGACTAGAGTTGTAGTATCATTCCCAAGAGTCACTGCTAACTCTTGTTATTATACCATGAGAAGAAGAAAAGCTTACCTTTTAGAGTTAAAACTGAAATGTAAGGTTAAAGTTCCCTAGTAAAAGCTGAAAAGCTGGTATTATCAATGTGGTAGCCTGTTACTATTGAAATCCAACAATTGTCATTTCCAGTAACTTGGCTGTCAGGCAGCTAAGCTATATAATAGAGGGGGAGTTTGTTCAAAGCCTCCTCTCTTCCCAGACTGAAGGGAAGGGGGCTACAGAGCCTTTTCCTACCTTTTATAATATTAAAAATGTACTGAAGGGGTTAGTGATAGTAGATGAAGACTTGTAGTTGAGTTTGACTCTGATATACAAGACATATTACTTCATCAGCTTTCCCAATGTTGTGCCTTTCAGATTTTGGCTGGGACCAGATTGTCCATCAAAATCCATTCAGATATGAACAAAAGCATCGACAGAGAAAATAAGGCTTATTCCTACTGGGTTTACTGCTATTGGTCTAAAATATAGACCAAATGTATGAATGTTTTCACATTGCCAAAAAAAATTGCCAAAAAAAGGGGGGGGGGAAGTGGTAGAGACTAAATGACAAAGAACATATTTATGATGCAAGCTGTTTGATCCTGGAGCAGGGTACCTCAGAAATTGGAGGCCTGTTTTTCATTAGAGATATTTAAGATGAAGACCATCTCTTAGGGATCGCATAGCAGCCACTTGTCTGCAATAACATGGGGCTGAAGAACATATTTTTAGAAGCTTTTTTGAATTCTGTGATTCCTATGAGAAGTTGCCAATAATTCTGAATTATTTATGGATATAGTGCAGAAGTGTCAAAAATTCCTAATGGTATGATTCAGATCTTTCAGTTACTGCATGCCATAATCTTTGCCAATTTTCCAATATCTTGTCCTGGATTTATATCAGTTTGGATAGTACAAAATTTTTCATACATTCTTGGCATGTTTTTGGAATGTATATAACCATTTTTTGCAAGGTAACATTCTAATCCTAACAACTCTAAGAAAGAACAAGTTTTTTTGCCTACTGTGCTTCATATATTATCTACTATACTTGAAGATGCCTAGTCTTCTTGTTTGCCTGGTTCTTTTTTTAAAAAAATGAAATGCCTTATTAATTTATGAAGTGGAGTAAGAACACTTTGTTCTCACTAAAATGTATTGCTGGAAGATTAGAGGAGGACTAGAGAGAGTCATACTTTGCCTGAAACATCAGGCAAAATGAATATTTGCAAACATTGTTAATGAGCTCATAATGCACACTGCATTCTCAGTAAGAAAAAAAGGTTGATATTTTAATGGGTGGATTAATTAAAATTGCTACTGGGGAAAGTTTAGTAAGAATAAGCTACACATCCATATGGCATCCCCCTCCCGCCCCGGTCCCATTTCCAAAATCAAAGGATGAAGAAAATTATTGTATCGATCCACTATAGGTCAAATGGCAATGATAACAACTACATTCAGAGATAAATTTAATATCTGAGAAATATCTGTACCTATATATGCAGGACTAATTGATGTTGCCCAGACAGTGTTCGATAGTTAAACCTCAGTGTAACATTTGAAGGATATATGAATTGACTCAATTCAAAAGTATTTGAAACAACAAAACTTTTTCTTAAAATAATTATTTTGTATTTGATACAATGCTTATGTGCAGGTAATATTGTGATAATATAGATGTTAATGGGGTATCAACAATTTACAGTAATATCAGTGTAAGCATCCATTGTATTTCATCTCCCCCCACCCAGTTCTACCCCAGAACTGCAACTTCATTCATATTTATTGTTGTTTTTAGTATCCCTGCATTCCATATTACAGGCTTCTCAGTCTGTCTAATACCACAGAGGTCTGGTGGTAATTTTAATTTAAACTTCTGGGTCACATCAGAAAGAAGATGATTCTACATAGCAAGCTGCTAATCCTTATTCTTTCTTGTCCATCAGATTTTCCCATTAATTGATGTAAAGAATCATGATTATAATGCATCATTATCTTCATCATGAGACAGATAATTGTCATGCTTACTTTCCAGGAGTCATATTAATTTCTCTAATATTCTGTTGTGAATGAATGATTTATTATTATTATTTTGAAGCACACACAGTGACGAATATATCTGCTTGGAATTAGTTTAGGTTTTGATTAATGGGAAATAGAAAGTAGCCACCTAAATAGCTATTTTTAAAAAAAAGAAATCAGAGTGGTGTGGCATGAAAGAAGAATACTGTATAAAAATCAAAGGTGATTGCCAAAAAGAGTGGAGTAGTTTTTCAAAAATGAATTTATACATGACCATGCTTATAAAACACACTTTAATTTATTGCACTGCTTTTTAAAATAAGCTTGTTTATTACTTGTTCTCTGATTCCTTATGACTCTTAATTTCTGCAGATAAATGACATTTTTATACCTAAATATATTTTTTAGGACTCTCAGAAAAAGCAGCATGCATTTCCTGATTGAGTCATGTGCCCATATCTATGACAAAGAGAACACTTTGAAAGAAAACTGCTTTGAGACAGATTTTTTAAAAATAAGGTTGGGATATTTCTTAACAGCATTATTTAAAACCTTTTTAAGGCTCAGCCAAACCTTTGTTCTTTCTTTAGCAGGAAATGGTGCTACATATTTAATAGTAGATATTAAATGTTTTATATGTTTGTGACATGAAATGCACATACACTATAATGATAACACTCTGAATTCTGCCGCACACCCCTTTTTAGCTTTGCTCAGCAGCCCAAATGGGCACTTGATGGCTACATATTGCATAAAGGCTAATAGGGAAATGCAGTAAAGCTGGGTGAATTTCAGTCGTGCTTTCTACCTCAACTGTATTTCTTTTTTATTTTAATTGCAAAGTTCTTTGCACGCTGTTTAGGAAGAAATGTAGAACTTCTATATGTTTGTAACAAAACAAACTAAAGAAGTGAAATTTTCACTTCTTACGCCAGCCATACATAATTGGTATAGTTGTTTCCAGCTTGAAAAGAGCCAAGTTTTAGCACTTTGTCTTGTGCCATTGCAAATGAGAAGTCTTTCCCAGAAAATAATTGGCTATCAGCCACGAGTCCCTCATCATACCTGGATTTTCATCTTCATGACATATTCGGCAATGAAAATTACAAATATAGATTGATGGTCTAGCTTGAGACATGATGAGCGCTCAGAGGATTAGTGCCCCACATGGAGTAAATTAACATTGTTTCCTTTTGAGTTTAATTTAAAAAAAGATATAGGATTATTTGATTTAGAAGCAGTGTACTTTTATTTATGAACCTAGGATTTGTTTGCTATCCTATCATTAAATTCACTGCTTCTTTTGGTCTTCTTATTGGTCATCTGTAGCCTATCCAACTCCTTCCTGCTTGCTCATCTGCTACCAAAATCTTAATTTTCTCTTGATACCTTATTCCTAAAACTGGTAATATCTGTGTGATGCTCATGAAAACCTCTGTGAGAACAAGAACCCCAGAGAAACACCAGTGGTCAATCCTAGGCTTAAAATTATTTGAGTAACGAGACTGGTACGTAAGATTCAAATAAGGTTTCCTCAAATTCCCTATTATATACAATGCCAGAAGATCCTGATATTCTAACTTTTCAGTCTTCTTCCTTAACTGTTCATATTCTTCTGCATGTCTTGGCATTTTCATTGGTACACTTAACATCTCCTGTTGTCTACACTGTAAAAGAACTTTAGCAATGGGTGGGAGTGTGTATAGTGAGGAGTGAAGAAACTTTCACAATTCTAGCATTAAACTTGATACTGTGGAAAAATGGAGAACTTGATGCATTCTGTGGCATTTTCATTCTGCTATAACACTGGAAACGATGGCAGTTGTTACGGGTGTCAGAAGCCTATCAATAGGACAAGGCTGCCTGGCTACCAAATATACAACCTGATTGAGGTGAGATTTAGAAAGCAAGATTAAATGTGATAAAAGAATATTGTGAATGCTATTCCAGGAGGAACAAAAATTCATTATTTTTTTCTGATATGAATAAGATGCTGGATTTTCAAATATAAATGGTGGTGAATAGTTTCATTTTGCAAACTATTTTACTATTAGCCAATTCTGTATACATCTGCTGTAAGCATTACATGCTACTGTAAGTCCCTTGAATCTGGGACATTAAATACAATTGTAGATAAATAAATGTGGTGAACGATCAGAATTTTGTACTTATAATGCACGTATATGAAAATCATACAATTACTTTTTAGATTGCTATTCTGACATATAACATCCATGCTTGAGATCATGAAAATATACAGTTTTTTACATTGCAGTTCAATAGTAACCATTGATATAACATGATGTTAAGAATTTTTTTAAAATAAAATGGTTCATAGATAAGCTTTTTAAACCTGTCCCTTCAACTACAAGGATCTCATCCTGCTTATTGAATCTTTGCTTGTACAAAAATGAATACTTAGGTTTTGTGAACATTCTTTGTCCTTCCATAGACAAAAATCTATAGAAAATTGAAATTGCTTACATAACCTATACATAAACAATATATATGGAATGGGCCAATTATAAGCATATTTTAGAAGAGTACTAATCTTTTAAAAATTATTTTGCAGTATGTGGAATTATGAAACTAGCACACCTGTTTAGATGTTAAATGAGCTATGAAATGGTCACAAAACCTGGAAAAAGAGATGGCTGTTTTAAATGATTCAAAGAGATACTTCATATATGTTCCCACTTGTGAACCATTTGGAAGATTATACAGTCCAAATAATTTACAATCACTCAAGATGATAAAAAATTAATTTTGCACTATCTTGTTTTTGTCTCTCCAATAAACAAGGATAGTACAAACTGTGAAAATATAAGACCAATCAATTTAAACATTTATACAGAATAATAAATATTATAAGGATAAACATCGTAGTTAGACGCTATATGAAATGAAGTACACCTTTCTATGTCTTTCTTTTCAATTAGCACTTATCTAGTGGCGATAAGGGAGGCACAATGTTCACATTTTTCCGCTCTTATTGCATCCGCAGATTCTCGCCCAGCCTCCCTTTTTAGGGTGACCCAGTCCCTTCTCAAGGGGGAGGGGATGGAGGAACCCCTTCAAGGTAGAGCGGAGGAATTTGTTCAGTTTCTGATGGATAAAGTCACTCAGATTCGGACAGATCTGGACTCCGGTTGGGCGAAGCAAGCCGAGATGACAGGGGGAGATCTTGGTCCCTTTTTATGGGAAGAGTTTGACTTGGTGACCCCTGAGGAAGTGGACAAGGCCATTGGAGCAGTGAGCTCCACCACTTGTATGCTGGATCCATGCCCCTCCTGGCTTGTTTCTGCAAGTAGAGAGGTGACACGAGGTTGGTTCCAGGAGTTAACCAATGCTTCTTTAAGAGACGGGTTCTTCCCCCAGCCTTTAAAGGTTGCGGTGGTGAGGCCCCTCCTTAAGAAGCCATCCCTGGACCCAACTGACCTTAAAAACTATCGACCAGTCTCCAACCTCCCCTTCATGGGGAAGGTGGTGGAGAAAGTGGTGGTGCTGCAACTCCAACAGCTCTTGGATGAAACGGAGTATCTTTACCCTTTTCAGTCGGGTTTCAGGCCCGGTCACAGCACAGAAACTGCCTTGGTCATGCTGATAGATGATCTCTGGCGAGCCTGAGATGGAGGTTGCTCCTCCATCTTGTTGCTACTTGACCTCTCAGCGGCTTTTGATACCATTGACCATGGTATCCTTCTGTGACGGCTCGGGGAGATGGGAGTGGGAGGTACCATTCTGCGGTGGTTCTCCTCCTATCTCTCTGACCGGTTGCAGTCGGTGTTGGCTGGGGGACAGAGGTTGACCCCAAGACCCCTCGTATGTGGGGTTCCTCAGGGGTCGATTCTTTCCCCTATGCTCTTTAATATCTACATGAAACCGTTGGGTGAGATCATCCGTAGGCATGGGGTGAGGTTCCAACAGTACGCTGATGATACTCAGCTGTACATGTCCACCCCATGCCAAATCAGTGAGGCAGTTGATGTGATGTGCCGGTTTCTGGACGCTGTAAGGGTCTAGATGGGGTTTAACAGACTCAAACTCAACCCGGACAAGACCGAGTGGCTTTGGATGTTGCCTCCCAAGGACTTCGACATCTGTCCCTCCTTGGTTCTGGGGAGAGAAAATTTGATCCCCTCAGAACGGGTGCGCAACTTGGGGGTCCTTCTGGATCCACAGCTAAAATTGGACCAACATCTAACAGCTGTGGCCAGAGGGACCTTTGCACAAGTTCGTCTTGTGCACCAGTTACGTCCTTTCTTGGACCAGGAGGCACTACTTACAGTCACTCATGCCCTTGTTACCTCACGTCTTGACTATTGCAATGCACTCTACATGGGGCTACCCTTGAAGAATGTTCAGAGACTGCAGCTAGTGCAGAATGCGGTGGTGCATGTGGTGATGGGTGTCCCTAGATACCCATCCTTCGCGAACTGCACTGGCTGCCTATAGGTCTCCGAGCGCAATTCAAGGTGTTGGTGATTACCTTTAAAGCCCTACATGGCTTAGGACCAGTTTACCTCTGAGATCACCTTCTCCAACATACCTCCCTAAGACCGATTAGAGCCCACAGAGTTGGTCTGCTGGTGGTCCCGTCAGCCAAACAATGTCAGCTGGCGGGCCCACGAATGAGGGCCTTCTCTGTGGCAGCACCGGCTCTCTGGAATACACTACCCCCCGAGATCTGCATTATTCCCACCCTGCCAGCCTTCAGAAAAGCAGTAAAAACATGGCTTTGTCGACAGGCCTGGGGCCAATGATTTTAATACAATGCCGATCATTCTTGGCCCTGTGAATGATTTATTTTATGGATTTTTAAATTGTGGTTTTTAATGTTTTTAAATGTTTTAATATCTATTGTTTTAATGCTTTTTATATTTGTTGTTGCATGTGAATTTTTACTGTTGTGAGCTGCCCAGAGTCTCTGTGGAGTGGGTGGCATACAAATGCAACTAATAAATAAATAAATAAATAAATAAATAAATTTCTTCCATCTGATTCCTCTATTAATACTTTTTAAATTAAGATACATCTACATTATATAACTGTATGATGTTATCTCCTGAATTTCATTCTTAGTACATAACAAATTTAGCTATTTCCTGGTTTTTTTTTCTGTCAAGAGACTATTTTGTTCTGCTTATATCATCCCTCTTTCTTGTTTGAAATGTTTGATATTGACATCATGTCTCCAACAGAATTTTTCTCAAATGTATCTAGACAAATCAAGTCTAACTAACTAACTAACTAACTAACTAACTAACTAACTAACTAACTAACTAACTAACTAACTAACTAACTAACTAAGCAATGTTTGAGAACATGAAGAAAAACATAAATGACACATAATGTACAAAATTAGAGTGCATGCTAATTTTTAAAGTGAGCTGTGTATCTTTTGTTTGTTCTCCATTTTCCTGCATACTGCCAACTTTTTGGCCTAATACCAAGATAATCTTTTTTTAAGGATAATAACTCAATTGTGGGTCATTAGATTTGTGATCAGTGTGCAAAGATTCAGTAGTAGTTTACATTGGTAGCACTTGGAAAGGATAGTAAAATTATTTTATTCAATCATTTGACCTTGAATTATTTTCTGAAAAAAGTAGCCATAATCCAGCAAAAACTGGGAATTTTTATTGCTTACTGACTTTGTTGGGAAAATAAATATATGAATATTTCTCATCTGAATTAAAAATATATTTGTTGAGTGGAGCTCACAATCATTCTAAGCACCCGGTATATAGCTTATACCTATCCAGACTCCTTTAAGTTTCACTTCATGAAGAAAGAAACCACAACATCATTCCTTCCAACATCAATATTGCTCCTCTCTGAAGAGATAATGAAAGGGATATTTATACATGATTCTCTGCCTGTCTGTGCTCCCTATAAGAAAAAGCATTCTAGAGCACTCTTCTCAGAATATAATGTAGAAATGGAGCATGATGCTAATTAAAAATAACAAGTTCAGGACTTTGATTCTGAGGATCATGACTAAATATTTTAGCCCCATTACTAAATATTGTGGGATGTCTTTTGCAGAAAACATGTACAGTGGTTGGGTCTGGGTGAAGGAATTTTGCCTCTCTAAAGTTCATTATACATATCAACCACTTCCTCTCCACCCCATATTAGAATGACTGCTCCAGAATATTGCCACAACATAGGTAATTATAGCCAGCAATATTCAGTCAAGGAAATGCAACAACTAGGAAATGTAACTTGAGACTAATAAAAATTCTCAAATTCTTACAGGATGTTATAGGTCATAGAAACATCCAAAAATTGTTAAACTGGCTCTGAAAAGAAATTTAGTTCTGTCTAGACCATGGTTTGATGAGTCATCTATTCATATAGCACCTTGCAATTAACAGGATTAAGTTTCAATTACTGTCTGCCATGAAGTGTAGGAAGTCCCTGATTTTGCTAAGCCAAGTCTTTTGAGTCCATCATACAGAACGTAAGATTGATGGACCAAATAGAGATTTCAAACAATAATTTAAAACCTAATAGATTACTATGCAATATACATATTAACTGAAGAACATAGTTTTATTTATTGTTCTCAAAAATATAGCAATATATTGTATAGATTAATATGTTTAGTGAATAGAATATTGGATTTAGGATGAAACAGTCAAATGCCTAAGAATTATTATTACTTGCCAGTGTCACAGAAGAATTAGACATGATTAGCTGCAGGTATCAGTGTCAGATAATATCAGACTGAAGTCTTTTTTAATATATTTCATCTTATAATTGTGTTTGCAAGTTAATGTTTGAACTGTCAGTCTTTGTAAAATTAGCTCATCTTGTTCTGATTTGGAGACTTTGATGTGAGTGAGAGGCTTCAATTGCAATGCACAGTCACATCTGAGAGTAAACTGGATAGACAAAGAGACTTACAAGACTAGTAAATCAAATACTGCAAACTGTCTGTGTGAATTATGAAGGACTATTTGCATAACTTTGAAGTATTTATACTGATGAAATTACAATAATTAAAATCATTGCTGTGTCAATTGCTAGATGCCACAAGGCAGAGCAATTACCAGCATGCAAATCAGACTTTGTGTAAGCATTTTAAAGAATAATTACCTTATTTGATTCAGATGTGCCTGAAAGGCATTCAGAATCATTTCAGCTATTTTGACTTCAATCATTTTTAGATCTTAATACAATGTTGTTATTGTTATTGACAATAATACTTTGTGTATATACCATACTTGCTTTGATTGTTTTTTTATTAAATAATTTTGTTAGGGAAAACTTCTCAATTTAAAAAAAAGTAAATAATTAAAAACTACCATGTTTCCCCGAAAATAAGACCCTGTCTTATATTTTTTTGAACCCTGAAATAAGCGCTTGGCCTTATTGCCATGCACTCAAAAGCCAGATTGGGTTTATTATCAGGGGATGTCTTATTTTGGGGGAAACAGGGTAGGAGGCATATATCTTTCTGATTTTAAATTGAAAATTATTTCAATATAAACCACCTTTTTAGACATATTTCACCTAATATACAAAATACATATTTCTGTAATTTTCTTCACTTTTTGCATTTTACAAGCATTTTCCTCCTAATACAATCCATAATACAATGGCATTGGCCCTAGGTATCTCCGAGACCGCCTGCTGCCACAAACTGCCTCCCATCGACCAGTACGCTCCCACAGAGAGGGCCTCCTCGGGGTGCCATCAGCCAAGCAGTGTAGGCTGGTGACACCCAGGGGGAGAGCCTTTTCTGTGGGAGCACCCACCCTGTGGAACCAGCTCCCTCCAGATTTAAGAACCATTCATGACCTGGCCACCTTCCGCCATTCCCTCAAGACGTACTATTTTTATCAAGCCGGGCTGGCGTGAAAAAGTTTTTGGGGTTTTTAAGATTTTACCAAATTTTACCAAATTTTAATTATATTGTCTTAAATCAGGACCACATCTAATATTTTCTTTTAAATGTATATATATTTTAATGTTTATATTGTATTTTTTACTTGGCTGTTCACCGTCCTGAGTCCCTGGAGAAGGGTGGTATATAAATTTAACTATAAATAAATAAATAAAATAAATAAATATTACATATACAATGCAAATTATTTTCATGACTATGCATTTTTGTATGTACTTTTCCTAATAAAACAATGGAGAAATGCATTGCAAAACTTGAAGAACTATGAAACTGATGAAAAAATAAGTAAAATGGATTTTGATTTGCTGGAATTAACATTTTATCACTCTTTTGGGGTGGGGGCATATTTATATAGCTGCTAGCTGCTCCTTGGGTTGAAACTGTAAATTCAAGAAGATTCCCAAATTGCATACAAGTTCCAAAACGGAAAGTACAACCTCGTTCAGGATTAAACATTAACCTGCTCTTCCTTTGCTCTATGACACACCTCACATTCCTGGAACCCATGGAGAGCAATTTCTGCATAAGATTTCAGATAGAGATTCTATTGTCTTTGCACCAGGGGTATATGCTGCCTCACATTTTTTCCCTAATACTTCTTACTCCAAACAGGCTACACAATCTTTCTTAAGAAACAAACCCAATATGTGATTGCAACCAAGTGTTTTGTTTGGAAATATGTCTGCCTTCCTAGAGGTAGGAGATAGTGGGGAAGTGCTTTCTGGTAAGTGACTGTTTTTCAAGTAGCTGTGACTACCATAACACCTATTTATGATGGACTAACAATCACAATATTGGATCCACATTTAAAATTCTAAATGTGCCAAATATTCTAAAATATCTCCTAGGCCTGAAAGTTAGTTTCAGGCCATTTTCATATGACTTTGAACTTTTAGACATTCTAAATAATATTGGACTTTAAAAAAATACAGACAATGCCACCACCTGTGTGTGTGTGTGTCCTTGGATACACGCCATCTCTGTGTGTCCACCTTTCCATTGTTTGTGCCATCTATCATACAGTAGATTAAGCTATAGATGCAAGTGACCTCTCCTGCAAAGGAAACAATTCCTCAAAAGACTATTCTGTTCTGGTAATAGAGAACAGGCAATGTTTGATACAGAAAGAAACTCCCTGATCATTAAATTGTGTCCAGAGCCTCAGCTAATTATGAGTCTATCTTGCAGAATATTTACCGTAGTATAAGGGTTATCCCGAACCTGGATGATAAAT
Source organism: Diadophis punctatus similis (assembly GCA_023053685.1). Classification (NCBI taxonomy): domain Eukaryota; kingdom Metazoa; phylum Chordata; class Lepidosauria; order Squamata; family Dipsadidae; genus Diadophis; species Diadophis punctatus. The sequence goes on from JALIGW010000003.1 coordinate 172,361,321, forward strand.
CAACTTTGAAGTCAATATGCTCATATTATATAAATCTTTTTATATCTAGCTTTGTCACAGTAAAAATTTACAACCTAATCTTGAAATTTGTTTTCAAATTACATTAAACTTTGACTTCTCCAGAGCTTTTCCCTTATTCAAAATGCAGCAGCATGACTGAGTCTTGACTTGCTCATTTGGTATCATATTACAACTGGGACAATTGCTTTTTTATGTTGGTAGACCAACAAGCAATGGGATGTTTGTACTCTTAATAAATGTTAAATAGCAGTGCTAATAAAATTCATGTCAGGTAAGACATGGTTGATGGTGAAAATTCTCGCCACTCCTTTGGCCTCAGTATGATAGTATCTGTCTTCAAAACACAACATGTGCTTAATGATCTGAAAGCTGCATGTGAAAACTGCATGTGCTGTCCATTTGGGCTTCAGTATTTTATTTAGGGTGGAAACTGATGCCATCTTTCCCAGTCTGTTTTATCCCATCCTCTTTCACTTTAGATTAATAGGGTTTAAAATTTATTTTACAGTTTTGATTAAGGTTTTTTCTAATTCCTGATTTATTTTGTCTTTGCAGGCTTTACGGAGCACCCTAATTTTTAAACCATTAAAGATTAAAAAGGATTATACATTAGCAATAGCAACAGCACTTAGACTTATATACCGCTTCAGAGTGCTTTACAGCGGTTTATGGAGTCAGCATATTGCTCCCAACAATCTGGCTCCTTATTTTACCGACCTCGGAAGGATGGAAGGCTGAGTTAACCTTGAGCCTGGTGAGACTCGAACTGCCAAATTGCAGTCAGATGGCAGTCAGCAGAAGTAGTCTGCAGTGCTGCATTCTAACCACTGTGCCACCGCAGCACTTATTTGTGTGTACAAAATTAATACTATCACATATGGATTATAATTTTTTTATTTCTCATGTGGAAAACATTGTCTAAACAAAATGCTACTAATAATATTTTTGCAATATTAGTGATCCAGGCTTCCAACAGCATGACAATATTGTCTATAACAATATGGAAGACCTGTAGTGAGCCAGATGTTCACTGACATATTATTTCTACCATTCTTTACCATTGGTCTTGCTGGAAATTTCTGGAAATTGTAATTCAACAATACCTGTAAGATAATATTTATTTCAACATCCAGCATTGTGTGTGTGTGTGTGTGTGTGTGTGTGTGTGTGTGCGTGTGTGTGTGTGTATGTATATGTATATGTATATGCATACATTAGAAAAAGCTCTAATGCTGGAGAAGATAGTAGGAAAGAGAAGAAGAGGATGACCAACAGCAAGGTGGATGGACTCAGTTATAATGGCAATGGGTACAATGTTGAAAGACCTGAAATGACTTCCAAAGACCAGATTAGGGACAGATTGTCATGGATAAAAATCTATTTGGTCACTATAGTTGAAAAGGACTTGATACATAATCAGTCAATTAATCATTCACATACTATACATGCAAAAACATACCCACATACGTATACATTCTTCTGTTCATCATCATCATCACCACCATCATCATCATCTCTTGCTTTGTAGATTAATGTAATTGTTGTTCTCCACATTTCATAGAATCCAGGGGTTTGGAAGGCCATAGTAGCCATCAGGAACAATCATCTATTCAGTACAGGAATTAATATTAAATATTTCTGAGTTTGAGAGTTGTTTAGTCTCTTCTTAACTCTAACCAGAAAGTCCACCACTTTTTTGGGAAAATTGGTTCCACTGTCAAATAACTTTCTTTGCTTTACTTTTTCTTTAGTCTTGTAAAGAAGCTCAACATTTAGCTAGGAGACAATTTATTTTTTAAAATGAATTATTTCTTTAAGATTAGAAACTACAAAAGCCTGACAGAATTTTGAGAGCAACGTCAAATTCGGTACAAATTGTCAAGCATAGAATTAAGCAGTTAGATTCCTCTTTAACATTTCAAGGCAGCTAATTAAATGGGCCTATTAATTACACTAGAATCCGGAGGGAACTATAAAATTGTATTTGTCATTAATACAATGGGATAATAGAATATTACAGGGCTATATATTTGTAATTCTACCATCAACACCCCTGCCAGCCAATTCTTAAAAAAATTGAAGCTACACCATTCACATTTTATTCAATAGCACACACAACATAAAGCCTTTCTTTCTCCATAGTGGGTGGAACTATCAGCCAGGATGGGTAATGACCTTGCCAAATCAGATAGGACTGAGTCTGCTAATTAAAATATTGGGGGCACTCTTGCCTCTCTGCCCCAGTTACTGACTCAGTCCTCAATCTGGACAGATGTGGTCATTGTCCATCCTAGGCCTGATATTCATAATCTACTATTCTACTTCTCTTCATTCACACAGTGAGTTCTCATCCAGAGAATTTATCATCCTTGCTGCCTCTGGCTCTACAACAGGAGCAATAAGGGACCTTGGTCCTGCTCTGGTCCTGAGGGACTGAGGGAGAAACTTGGGGTTCCATCCCCCTGCATGTTTCCCCTCATTATAACAGCCGTTCAGGAGACTCTGCGCTCCACCTGTCCCCTGCAATTTTGATTTGCCAGCTGCCCAGGCATGGGGGGGGGCAGTTCAAGCCGCTGTGGGAGCATTTTAAAACCTTTTACTGCTCCAGCGCAAGCAGTCTAGGCCTGTCAACTCCTACCTGATTGCCAAGGCCATTTCTTTAAGAACCTGAAACTCTGGGAAGACTATCCAGCCAGCTGTGAAGGGGATCGTTCCCACCTCACTCTGGACAGACATGGTCATCGTCCATCCTAGCATGATAAGTTTTTAGCTATCATCTTCGCTCTTCTAACGGTGAGTTCTTTCCTACAGTTAATCTGGCAAGTTCCTTTGCTTGCTCTGACTGGGAGGCAGGGACACATAAAGGGCCTTGGCCCTGTCCCCATCCTAAGGACTGAGGGTGGAATGTTGGGGGCCCATCCCCTATCTGTCCCCCTCTAACCTACGGCTGATTTCTCAGGAGATTGTACGCTCCACCTGCCCCCTGCAAATTCGATCATTGCCATTGCCCTGGCATGGGGGGCAGTTTAAGATGCTGTGGGAGCTGCTAAATATCTTAATTTGCTCCAGCGCATGCAGTCCAGGCCTCCATAGTCTCTTACCTGACTGCCACAGCCATTTCTAATTGCCTGAAGCTCCAGCTGCCGTCCTCACTCGCTGTGAGGTGCTGGTCCCCTCTGTTGCTGCTGCTGGCTTCTCCTTCGCACGCTGCATCCATCCGAAGCCAGACTAGCAAGTGCCAACGTTGCTGCTCGATCTGAGGACTTGCACTTGCCTGCTGCAGCCGAGAGAGCGAGGAGAGCGGTGGGCCGCACGCGCACCCGCGAAAGAGCAAGCCTCTGCTGCCGACAGTCAGCTGTTATCAATTAACAGCATTTCAGCTGTCAGAGGCCTCAAAGAGCTTCGTTTCGCTCTCTGGTGGGCTGCTCTTCATCGGAGGAGATTCCTCAGAAGACGCCTGGCCTAAGGTAGGCTCTGAAGTGTCCTGGGCTGTGGACCCGCTCCTAGTGACTGGCAATGTGCTTGGCCTCCATTTTGAGCGTGCCACAGCTCTGTAGGCCATTTTCTGCTGCAGTTTAGCCCCAGTGCCATAAGCCTCCTCCTGCCTCATTGCTCCTCCCCCTGTCAGTCTTGCCTTTGGGACAGAAGCCTTGAGCTTACAATCCTGAACTTTGGCTTGCCCTTTTAATAACATGGCTGAGCCCCCTTCTAAACAGAAGGCCAAAACCAGGGCCCATCCTGCTGAGGATCCTCATGCCACTCATTCTGAGGCATCTCATAAGCAGGACAGGAGAAGGCATAAACAAAGGCAGACCAGCAATTGTGCCAGTGGATGCGGGTGGCCATTTTAGCCTCCCTCATACTCCAGTGGCCATTTTGTATTATCCCTCGGCTTCATTGACATTTCAGAGCTGCTCCGTGCCTGCAACTTCGCTGCCCCTGTCAGGTTCCAATTTTCAGCAATAGTTTTGTCTTTTTATGGCACAAACATTTATTTAGCTACTCAGGCACAAAAGCAACTTTTTATCCATATATCAAGTTCCTTCTCAAGGACCTGGGATAGGCAAATGTTGCTGTTGTGGTTACTATTATTTGTAAGAGTTATGGTGGTGCAGTGGTTGGAATGCAGTACTGCAGGCTAATTCTGCCGTCTGCCAATTGCCAGCAGTTTGGCAGTTTGAGTCTCACCAGCTCAAGGTTGACTCAATGTTCCATTCTTCCAAGGTCGGTAAAATGAAATGAGGACCCAAATTGTTGGGGTCAATATGCTGACTCTGTGAACCACTTAGAGAGGGCTGTAAAGAACTATGAAGTGGTATATAATTCTAGGTGCTATTGCTATTGTTAATCCCCATATTCTCTGTAGGCTTAAATGACAAAAAAATAGAAATCTGGTTTGAACTAAAAATAGAGGGGAGGGAATCTCATTTTAGTGGATTTCTTTGCAAATTTCTTTGCTCACTCTCACAAAAATAACTTAGAATTTGGAAAATTCTTGGAGAAAATATAATGTTTAACAGTTTCAGGAAGGGAACTGACAAACAATTCAGAAATGTATTTCATGTACACAAACAAATTTACTGAATTTAACATGAAAGTTCAAAAAAAATTCAAACATCTTAGAAGGTTTTGTAAAATATGGACTGTTATTCCTATTTGGTTCCCTACAAAGAAAAACAAATGCATTCCCCTTGAATATTTTGTAAACCAAACTGTGTTCTATTGTCCTAACAATAACAATCACCTTTTTTTTAAAAAAAACTTTGGAATAGAAGAAGTTAGCTTTTTCCATACAACCTACCATTGATTCCTGTTGCTGTTTTTGGAATCTCGGAATGAGATGTTTTCTTTCTAAAAGCATTGTGATATTTCATAGTATTTCCATCCAGATGCACCTTGTGGCTGACTTATTCATTCATGAATATAGCAGCTAACAATGCTGAACAGAGTATAGGGTCAGGACTATCATCCATTAGATCAAGCAAGTAATATCTGAATTGAGTATGTACACATGATATTTTCTTTTCAATTCTTTTCCCTTTTATAATTTTCTATTTTAGTGTATGGGCACTTATGACTGGCTGCTTAGCAACCATTCAAGCTTACAATGGATCCTGAAAAAACTACTTTCCCAGATTTGAAGTTCCACCATCTTCCCCTCCTTCCCACAATCATGTGACCATATTTTGGGTGTTCAACTGCTCCACAGATATGGCTATTTGTGGCTACTCATGGTCACATGGCCACAATGTATAATTTTTTTTGCCAAAAATCTACATAAGGAAAAGAATTGAAAAGAAATCTGATGCATACACACTCACACATTAATAACCCATAGGGTTCACAAACACCCTACCCCAGATTTGAAAGAACAGTCAATTTTTAGTGACATCCAGTACATCAGTAGGATGGGACTGAAAAGATCAATGGAGGGGATATCATTCCAGAGCATATTGCCATTATAGGGAACACATTCTGTTAGAGAGAGGTTCCCTGAGAATGGGCTACAGCATGACTCTGAAAGTTTGGAAGACTAAACCTCTGGTCCTAGTGACCAACCCAGATTGGATCCGGAAACATTATTCTGGGACATTGCCTTCATTCGTGAGAGAACACATAATTCTTGGGTCCCAATAGGTAGCACTGAAGGGACTGAAACCACACTGACTCTGTCTGGTATTATTAGAAAGGCAGAAATCATGGAAGATAGGCAATCTTTCAGGTAACCTGCTGTATGTCATGAAAGCTTTATAAGTAATAAACAATATCTTGAATTACATCCAGAAGTTCACTGGCAACTTAGTGCAGCTCATGGAACACATATGTGACATGTCTAATTCTGGATTCTGGACCAACTGCTTTTTGGTTTCCAAAGGCATCCCAGAATGCATGATAATAGTTCAAGTTGAGTGATTAGGACATGGGTGACCATATAAAGGACTTTCTCAACTAGGACCAGAGACAGTTGATGCATTAGATATAATTCGGCAAAGGACGTCTTGACCACATCTTCCACCTTCTCTATGGGCAGATTCTGGGAGTCCAACATGTTCACCAGATTACATACCAGTCTTGAGTGGGAAAGAGTGACCCCTCCAAGTCTAAAAATGGAAAGTCTTCAAAATTGTCCAGCCAAAAATCTATAACCACTTGATTTGGGAAGCATTAAGCTGATTTTCCTACCCATCTAGACCCGTACAGATTCCAGATATGGGACAAGACATTGACGCCTAAGCTTGAGATATATGACTGGATATCCCCTGCATATTAGTGATACTGGACCTTAACTGCCAGTTAATATCATCCCAAAATATACAGTAAGTGTTAAATAGGAGTGGAGAGAATGTCAACAGGTGAAACCTGTTCTCCCTTGCCAACAATCACTGGAACAGGCCACTGAGAAAGGATAATCATGATAACATGGTTACCATAACTCCCAAGCCCTGCAGCCAGTCCAGATGAATCACACCATGACTGATGATATCAAAAACTACTGAAAAATCAAGGATAAACACTTCACCAATATCCTGAGGTTACCAGCCTGAGATTACCACCATGCATGTCTAATGTCATCTCTGTACTAAATACCAGACTGAAATTTGACTGAAATGCTTCCAGGTAATTAGCATCCTTCAGGATTTCTGCAAGTGCTGTCTAAACACTTTCTAAAAGGGCAAGTTGGAGACAGCTCAATAATAGACATGTTTTTTTAGCATGCATGTATAATTTATGACTAGGGTAATCTCTCCATTGATATCTGGTACTGATTTAGTACTTTGTGTGGTTTTTCATTAAGCGGTCATGACCATTCATAACAATAAGCTGTGAATTCAGGCTAATTAAACTACAGTGTAAAATAACAACATACTGCTATGTATAGCTCATTCATATTAGAGAATAAACAAATTAAGCTAAGCATAATATTGAAATCTAAGTGGGAGATCATATTAAATACATATTTTCTTAATAATCTAAAATACTTTTAAATATAAGATTTTGTTAGTGTATTAATCTTAGTTTATTAGAGAAATCTGAGCCCTCATGAGAAACAAGGAGCAAAATTAAAACTCTTTGTGTAATAATACACTAAGGCCACCATATTTGTGCTACAAAAATCCAGATAATCCAACAAAGACACAGAGAAATCTGTATTCAGAATGCTATCCCGAATGCTGCTGGATTTTTCAGCCTGGTAACCTTAAATAATCCACCACTATTAATGTATTACCGGTATTTCATAAAAAATCAAGTCAACATGATTTGGAGAAAAATCTTTATTTTAATAAAATATAAAATTGTTGCTTTAGTGTAAGTGAGGTTATGCTTACCAGATATGCCTTCAAAATTCTGCACTATTCTAGTTTATAACCCATAGGTATATTTTCTCAGAAAAACATCTCATTGAATTCAAAGAGAATTATTCCAAAATATAGTAAGTGAGCATAAGAGTGCAGCCTTACCATAAGAATTTTCCTGGACCTTAGCATATCATATGAAATTACTGCTATCCCATTCTTTCTGGGAGAGGCTTATCCTCTCCCTACTTCTGATTTTACTGATATTCTCTGAACTTTAATGAAGATTGAATGATTTAAAAAAGTGGAACAGATGGCTGTTCCCACAGATTACTGGCTTATATTCTTGACCTTGTTTTAAATAAAGAAAATATACACAAGGAGTTTCAAGATCTGAGTGAAAGTGGTAAGGATCTTTTTTATTCCTCCTTCTCTAATATAAATGAAAGGGAAGAATATGACCCAACACTTCCCTGCACACACTTTCAAACACCACCCAAGCTATTTCAACCGTATGTTTCTAAATGGTTTTGTGGTTATCACTGCTCATTATTATATTTGGCCTCTCATAAATCTGACTTTCCTTCCTCATAGTACAATACATGCATAATAGGTAGAAAGTAGAATATGCATAAAGAATTGTGATTGTTGGCCGACCGCTCTTTAAAATACTTGGAGTAGAAGAATTTTCACCTTTTAGTTAAAATTTACTCCAAGTTATATCTGTTCTGCATTCTTCCTATCATTTTAAAATATTTTTATTGCATTAAGATCCATAACATGGACGGTTTATAAAGATAATTTTAAAAGGTGAAAGAGGGGAAAGAGGGTTAAGCTAAACCTGATATTTTATATTATGGCTAGAAACACCTTTATAAACCCATGTATCATACAAGTAAAATGGCATGCTGGCATCAAACATGTAGCCTCTGGCAACATTTACTTATTTAGGAGACCTACAGCACAGATGAGTATAGCTCACGCTGACCTAGATAAGGTAATCTTGAAACTCAAAACCAGGCTTGAATTAACACAGCCATTATGGTTTCTAAAATTAAACAATTTTTACAATTTACAAATGTTTATGAGCTGTTTATGGCAGGGAAAATATCTTCTCTTTTTATAGAAATACAGGAGTGATTGCAATGTACGTTCTCTATAATTACTAACCTTAAACTAGAAAAACGGGAAATGTTGATTGAGGGAACAAGGAGCATAACAAAATGTAATAATTTGCATATATTGTGTCCAGACATGAGGACATCCCATGGATCATAACATCATTATGGTGACAATACAAATTATATAATTTTGCATAATTTCGGTGATGATATTTATAGGACTTCACTAGTCCCATTTTGCATCAGGCAGATATTGATGAGGTTGGTCTGACAGATACAGTATTTGTGATACTGCAGATTTCACTTACCGGTACTTCATTTTCTAAATGCAGACTTTTTGACTACAATATCTTTTCAAACACTCTAGTTATTTCAAGGAGTGCTGATAAACCCTCTTGCTCAAGTTGAGATGAGACGGCAGCATAATGACATTTATTATTATTATTATTATTATTATTATTATTATTATTATTATTATTATTATTATTATTATTATTATTATTATTATTATTATTATTATTATTATTATTATTATTATTATTATTATTATTATTGTATAATAATAAGTACTGTATTTTTTAAAACTATGATCCAGTGGTCATCCAAGTTTTTGCAGGCAACATATGATAAGGCCTGGGAGCTTTCTAGGTGGAGGAACTAAGATTTACGAATGACACTTGTTTTTATTTTTTTATTTTTATTAATAATAATAATAATAATAATAATAATAATAATAATAATAATAATAATAATAATAATAATAATAATAATAATAATAATAATAATAATAATAATAAAACAAGTGTCGCTCGTAAATCTTAGTTCCTCCACCTAGAAAGCTCCCAGGCCTTATCATATGTTGCCTCCAAAAACTTGGTTGACCACTGGATCATAGTTTAAAAAAATACAATAAACCATGCTTCTTTCTAATGATCTCTGGATTTGTTGCAGAAATGTTAGCCTTAACATCCCCAAAAAAATCCATCTGCAAATGAAATAGTGATGTTAAAGGGTCATTTTGTAATTCCCATAGGCTTATGCACGAATTTATTGGTATTAAAACTATAAGAACAGAGCTGGTAATGAGGCTTTTACATCTGGCCTACTGTCTGCAATAAATCTCTCATAATGAAGGTCATCAACCAGTACCTTAAAAACATGTTTATTTATTGCATATCAACATTAATAGCGTCTTTGTTATATGTAGTATCTCATGTTAATTTTAATCTATGGCAGAGCCTGATTTCTCCATTCAGGTTGCACCATTTTATATCTATTTGGCTCCAGAACATCTAACTTTGTCTCAGTTTTACTTATTTCACTGTGTATATCCTAGGGAGCAATCAGACCTGTACAATATATCAAGGATCTGAGCTACATCCATGTCATTGATTCTCAATTTATTGTGTGTGTGTGTGTGTGTGTGTGTGTGTGTGTGTGTGTGTGTGTGTGTGTGTGTGCGTGTGTGCATGCACACATGTGTATATGTGTATATGTATGTATATTTCTTGCATCTACCCTAAATAATCCCCATTATTATGATTTATCTCCCTGTCCAGCCTACTCATGGTATGCAAATCAATTTATGCTGTCTAGTGGAGATTATTATGTTGATTGTGCAAATAACTATTATGTCCACGCTGATCAAAATTAAGGGATTTTGAATTCTCCATCAGAGAAATGGAAGCTCCCTGCATAAGAGATAATCTCTATTGTTGTTGAAATCTAAGAGAGGTTCCATTAACACTTGATATGCAATAGGAACCCATTTCTTTGTGGCTGTTCTACTCACTGTTGATTAAATGTCTGGAAAGCCAAGACCTATGGAGTTAAAAGGCTAATCTTCCTAAGTATTTTTAAAAGGAGTTTGTAGCTTTTTTTTAATGGTTTAGGAAGCCCAGGATTTCAAAGCCATTTGCAGATTTAGGACAAATTTCAATTACAGTTAAATATAATTTATTGTCAATTTGTCATATACCTTTCAAGCTGCACCTTAGTGTTTGTACAGATAAGTTTTCAAAGTGAGCAAAAGCATGACAATTACTATAGCTCCAGTTAAATGGAAAGGTTTCAACAGAGGGAGTTTTTGCATGGGTTTTTCTCGTTCTGTATGGCTATTTGTGGTATTCTATCTTTCAGCTTTTGCACTGAAAAAGAAACAAACATAATCACAATCGTGAACATTCAAAAGTGGATTTTCAGGTTTGTTTAAAAATAAAAATTGATTGCAAAACTCTTTAAAGAGTGTGCTAAGTATAATGAAAAACAAATATTATACTATGGGTATCCTACTGCATATTTGTTTATAACATCACAAATTATTTACTTCTTTTATGCAAAATAAAAGTTGAGACACTTTTTATCAGTTTGATCTGATTGAATATGTGTCATTATGTCTGTTCCTAATCTGGTCCTTCAGATCTTCAAATGGTGTTCCCATATTTTGGGGTGAGATCTCTGAACTGATTTGTTTGATGTTTCGCTTCTTTGATTTCTAGCTGTCCATGTTATTTTCAGGTGTTTACTCCATTACCAAATTTCAAAAACATTGATATCCTTCTATCCTAGTTCTTCAAATCCAATTTTTGTTTCCATAAAATGTCATAGAGAGTATCACTGATGTATAGACGCATCACAGCATCTGGATATCTTTTTCAAATCCTTTATAGCTGCTCTACTACAAGCTTGTTTGTAGCATATTTCTTCACTTTTCTGTTCCTTGACTGTTGATAATTGAACCTTCTAGAATGCATGTGATTGCTGTCTCAGTTTAGTATATTATTTATCTACACAGTAATCATATATATTTCCCTAAGAAATATATTCCTTCCAGAGAAGGAAGAGAGAGGCCTTGGAAACAGTGATTTCCCTCAGTTTGATTCCTATTACATTTTATAACATATTTGATGCGGTCCTTACTGTATAGCCAGGGAAGCACTTCAGGAGAAGCAGCGACTCAGAAGTTAATCAATGCAATGTAATTAATGGGTAAAATTTTAATAATAGATATGTAATTATATTATTCAGTTAGGAGTATATCAGTATATTAGAAAAAGTATTTGCATTGTCTAGTTTTCTTCATGTAGTATTAACTGATGAATTTATAATGTCTATGACTTTTGACTTAGTGTTATTATGGGAATTTATGTAAATGCTTCCTTCCCATGCAAACTATATGCATGTAGTATTTTATTGTCAAAATAAATGTTTCAAGTAGTAAAATGACAAGGGAATACTTACTAAGCTATTAATAAAGCTCACCAGCTTTTAGCTGGCAAACCTACCTTCTTTCCATCAAATATGTCTCAGCCTTTAATAAAGAAACTCAAGTGTTGTAGGTGAAAAATTACTTTTCTCACCCGGTCATCTGTCTGTCATGTATTATTCAGGTCACCAATGTTTGTCCTGAACTGTATCATTCTGTAGTTGTGTCAGGTATGAAATATGTTCGGTGTAATTCCATCAGACTTCGTGAAGTTGATTAGAACAGATCACCTTTCGGCATGGGCACAAGTTATCTCAGCAATATTGAGTGAAAAAGACTTATTTATCTTTGCCTTATAATAAAGAAAGAGATGAACGAATTTATCCATTAACTTGGAAAGAATCACACATTGGTGTGAAAATAAATTGCAGGGAGAAAACAAACAAAAACCAGTGGTTACTTCTTTGGGGGGTATCACAATTTGAAAATGCTAATCTGTAAATCAAAGTATTTGAAAATCAATATTTACACTTTTACTAAAACAATATTGAGAATTATTTGGAATCCTTTCACATATGGCATACAAAGTGAATATTACACTGATTTTTCCCCCCAAGAAAAGGTACAGTAGATATTGGGGGAAAAGTGAAAGATAATAGTAAAATAGTGATTAGTTTAATGAAATTATATTGTCAGAAATGGAGAACTGCATTAGAAAATGGACTTCGGTCGAACCTGGACTCTGGCTGGGCAGAGTCCATAGAGTTGACAGGGGCAAGTCTTAGTCCACCATTATGGGAAGAGTTTGGGCCTGTTTCTCCCGAAGATGTGGACAGAGCTGTGGGGGCGATGGGTACCTCCACCTGTTTATTGGACCCGTGCCCCTCCTGGTTGGTCTCGGCCAGTAGAGTGGTGGCACGCGGCTGGATCCAGGCGGTGGTCACCGCTTCTTTGAGGGAGGGATCCGTACCACAGTCGTTAAAAGCTGCAGTGGTAGACTCCTCCTGAAGAAGCCTTCCCTGGATCCAGCTGATTTGAAGAACTATAGTCCGGTCTCCAACTTACCCTTTTTGGGGAAAGTTGTGGAGAAGGTGGTGGTTACTCAGCTTCTGCAGCTTCTGGATGAAACAGATCATCTAGATCCTTATCAGTCAGGCTTCAGGCGCGGCTACAGTACAGAAACTGCCTTGGTCGCCCTAATGGATGATCTCTGGCGGGCCCGGGATGGGGGAAATTCCTCCATCCTGGTGCTACTTGACCTCTCAGCGGCTTTCGATACCATTGACCATGGTATCCTTCTGCATCGGCTCGGTGAGTTGGGGGTGGGAGGCACCGTTTTGCGGTGGTTCTCCTCTTATCTCGCCGATAGGATGCAGTCGGTGTTAGCAGGAGGACAGAGATCGTCCCCTAGGCCCCTATCATGTGGGGTGCCTCAGGGGTCGGTTCTCTCACCCATCCTGTTTAACATTTACATGAAACCGCTGGGGGAGATCATCTGCAGACATGGGGTGTGTTTCCACCAGTACGCTGATGACACCCAGCTGTACATCACCACCCCGTCTGACTTCAGGGAGGCAGTTGATGTAATGTGCCAGTGCCTGGACGACATTAGGATCTGGATGGGGAGGAACAGACTCAGACTTAATCCCGATAAGACTGAGTGGCTTTGGATACTGCCTCCTAAGGACTATGTCAACTGTCCCTCCTTGGTGTTCGAGGGAGCAAAACTGACTCCCTCGGATCAGGTCCGCAACTTGGGGGTCCTCCTAGATCCACAGCTAAAATTGGATCACCATCTTTCTGCTGTGGCTAGGGGGGCCTTTGCACAGGTTCGCCTGGTGCACCAGTTGCGGCCATACTTGGAGAAGGAGGCTCTACTCACGGTCACTCATGCCCTTGTCACCTCGCGCTTGGACTACTGCAACGCGCTCTACATGGGGCTACCCTTGAAGAGTATCCGGAGACTTCAGCTGGTGCAAAATGCGGCTGCGCGTGCTGTGGTGGGTGTGCCAAGGTACACCCACGTGACACCTATACTCCGCCAGCTGCATTGGTTGCCCATCAGTCTCCGGGTCCAATTCAAGGTGTTGATCACCATCTTTAAATCCCTTCATGGCTTAGGACCAGGTTATCTCCGGGACCGCATTCTGCCTCATACTTCCCTTTGACCGGTTAGGGCCCACAGAGTTGGCCTCCTCCAGGTCACGTCGGCCAAGCAATGCCGCCTGGCGGGCCCTAGGGGGAGAGCCTTCTCTGTGGCAGGCCCCGCGCTCTGGAACCAACTTCCTCCAGAGACCCGAACTATCCCCACTCTGCTGGCCTTCCGAAAAGCTGTCAAGATATGGCTTTTCCTGCAGGCTGGGGGTAGAGCTTAATCCATCCAAGCTCACCCCAAGTATGTATGGTTATTGAATGGGTATTGGATGATTTTAAATATTGTGTTTTTTAATTTTTATATATCTCGTTTTAATGTGTTATTTATGAATTGGTGTCTTGTATTTTTTTCTGTTGTACGCCGCCCTGAGTCCTTCGGGAGTTGGGCGGCATATAAGAACACCATAATAAATAAATAAATAAATAAATAAATAAATAAATAAATAAATAAATAAATAAATAAATAAATAAATAAATAAATAAATAAAATGAACTTTAAGAGAGATAAAGTTCTGTAATTAGGGAGAAAAAATTATGTGCAAGAATGCATTATGGTTTATATATGACCTGGCAACAATATACTTGAAATAGATCCAGAGGTCTTTTTTATATGCATTAAAACTAGCTAAATACAAGTCAATAACCTGATGTAGTAATTAACAAGTTTCATGTCATTCTAGACTACACCAGCAGAAGTATGAAAAACAATGGTACCACTCTATTTCTTCATGATTAGACAAAACTTGGAGCATTATGTTCAGAATTAACATTACATATTAAAAAGGATATAGGCAAACTGGAACATATCAATAGTGCATGAAAGGGCTTTAAAGATGAAGCTCTGAAAAAAGGGTTGGCCACATTTTGCTTGAGATAGTAAGAGGAAGAAGGCAAACTTCACAATCAAAAGAACAGTCATTACATAAGGAAATAACATTGGAACAAGATTTAATTGAAATGGTGGGAGAAAAATGTATGCTTCGTGTAAGTCAGCAAGATTACAATTAAATCAGGTTTTTTTAAAAAAAACAAACACATATTAGAAACATACTTGAGATAATCCTGGCTTTGTGCTTTAAAATAAATGGGACTGGTAAAAATACACCTGAAATCCCATTTGCAATTACATAAACCTTCTCTGTTGAAGAAAGGGACATTTGTGTTAAATGCAAGTTTCATAGGCCCAAAGTTCATTTTTTGTTTAGTTTAACCTTAGAACCTTAGATTAAAGTAGAATGCAATTGTAGTGCTTGTAGCAAACTGTGATGACACCAAAATGACAGCATGCACGTGATGATGTCAACATGCATTACAAAAATCCAGATTCTTATGGAATCTGCCCAATTATAGTCAGACACACTTAACTTGTTGCCCTGTAGAAAAATGAATGCTGTGGCCTCTCCCTTACTCTTGCTTTCCAGTTTCAAGGGGGTCACTGGATTTCTCCCAGCAATTGATCTGGGTATGGGTTGAAAAGGAAGGACAGCCAATCCTTGTATACAGGCAGAAAGAGAGAGTGAGATGTAAGAGAAAACATGTATTCAGACTGATAATGGGAGAAGAGATCCTGAAAATAGTCTAAAGTTTTTCTAAATAAAGATATATAGTACTTGAGTGGACAATAAAGTTTTATTGATTTTCCTAAGCAAAGCTAGCTTTACATACCATTCATATATGTACTTTCATTTGAACCACAGTCAACTAGGCTTAGCCAAGTTACTAGCTAAGAGAGATGGAAGAGGTTTGTCCAAGTGGGAAAAAATTGTCCAAGCAACTCAACTCCTTTCTTTGCTTCACTTAATTTTTAATACTGAACATCTCAAAGTCTTTCACTTCTTCTCTGCTGCTAAGTGAGTTTAAGTACTGAAGAAATTGGTCATTTCCTCTTCTCTCTGCTGCAGTTATTAGAATTTTTCAATGTATTGCTGGTGCTAAAGTTTGAGAACTTTTTTCAATGTTTAATATTTTTGCATAAATATGAAACATGATATATTTGTCACACAAGTTCTAAGAGTAGATAAAAATAATCCAATTAAACAAATCAAAAATATTATACTCCTTCATTTATTTTTGAGGAAAATAACCTAAAGTTGTATATAATACCTTGCTTGCCTGTCCTCCTGGTTTCTTGTTCCCTGTTTTCATATTCAGCTTATGAAATAGCTGCTAATTTATAAAAATGGCTTTGGCTAAGCTGAAAAAAATGGCTTTTCTTTTAACGTGTGCAAATACCACTATTAAGTATTTGAATTTTTACACCTTACATAAGTATTGAAACTGATGCATTTGTGTGATTCCCTCAGATGCCTATGAGTACAATAAGCAACTTGGAGAATAAACCCTGCTAAGATCCTTTTTATGGCCTTTGAAATCCAAAAAAAGAAGGGCCAAATGCTAAATAATACTCCTTACCTGCTGCTCTCCTCCTCCTTCTGTTTCTTCTTCTGTTTCTCCTCCCCCTCCTCCTCCCCCTCCCTCTCTCTGTGTTATTCAAAGTTTGAAGGAGTTTAAAAATAAGTCTGATTCCTTAAACTTTTATGCACTAAACTTTGCCTCATCCACTTTTGGTGTTCTGTACATCCTGTACAAACCCTGGTTGAATTTCCAGCCAACATATTTCCCTATTTGTGGATTAAACAAACAAACTAAATTAAGATTCCCTCAGATGCCTATGGAGGGAATCTGGAGTTAAAGGAATAATATATTTTATAATATTTAATAATATATTTAATAATATATATTCCTTCAACTCCAATAATATATTGGAGTTGAAGGAATAATATATTTAAACCTGGGGTTCTGATTTTAACTAGCCAACACTCATTTTGAGACTTGAAACGTAAGATGGAATTTAACTTCATCTCCCTCAATCTTAGAATTTAATTTGATTGTGGGAATTCTGTGGATGAAAGTTTACTTCTATTTTCATAAGCTTCAGCCCAAACATTGAAGGGTGATGACAATTATATCCATAAGTTCTATATTGCCACAGTGGTACTTTTCTGTGAAGTAATGCTATTCAATGAATATTATCAGAAAGCTTAACTATTTACACAGAAGTTAAAATCATATTTGAATGTAAATATTAATTTCTCAATAGTCAGGAGCTAAAAATAGTAAATATTTTGCGTAAATGAAATCCTGATTTATATAGATATTGCATCATGTTTCTTCAAATATATTAAATCTCCAAATCCACCCACATTTTCTTTCTTTTTCAAATATTAGTCATGTATAATGTGTAAATGTGTATATCAAAATATTCCTCAGCAAACTATTTAATACTGTTTTCCTAACCACTATATCTTCATAATAAATTCAGTGTTCCTACACACAATGAAATCACTTTGGTGGTAAGAAGTTGGAGGTAAGAAATCTATGGATTCTATAGTTGTTATTCTCTGCCTAATGCTTCAGAGTCTGTTGTAGTCTTGTCATTCTGCTCATCTAAATTCCTTTCGGCAAACCATTTTCTCCTCTATTCATTTATCTATGTCTCTCATTTTTTACTAACGATAAAGAGCCACAGAAATAGGCCCAGTTAATGGACCCAGAATGGGCCCATATAGATAAGGTTGGAACTTAGTTCTCCTTGAATTGGTAATGGAAGTTATTCTAGTGTATGTGCAAATGGAATTTAGTTTAGTATGCTTTAAAAGAGAGCATCTAATTAGTTATTGTTGGTGGAGTTTTTTGCCTTGGAAAATAATTGAAAGGCTTTCTACGGATACTCAGAAGAATGTGTTTGAAAATGCCATTCTAGATGATGCAGAAAGAAAAACAGAACACACTAATAATTTGGTTTAAAGACCAAGGTTGCCACTTTTATTGAAATACAATAACTTAAACTGAAGTGTTACTCAAGAAGCCAATAGTCCTTAGAGTAGTAAGTAATCATATAGCCTGGAGGCAGCACTAATGTATCCTACATCCTGAAAAGATGTGATCTCCAATGATGCAGCTTCCAAATTGGTTCAGATTTAAGCAAGGATGTAGTTTTCCCCATAGGGCTTTGATTAAGAAAACAAATGGCCTAGGCAGGGTCTTTCTACAACAGTCTAGAGGACAGGGAAATCTAGAGGACAGGGACACTGAAAAAAGACTTTGCAAAGAACTTTATTCTTTATTCCACAGAGGACTACTCATTCAACACATACATTGCTATATCTGTTTAACATTTTAAGATCACATCATAGATTAGTTATAGTGATCGCTCTCTCTCTCTGGCTCTTCCCCTCATTCTTTCTACACATATTCTCAAAATCTTTCGGTATTACTTATACTTTTACTTTACCCACTAGATAATTGGAGTGTGTCTCTCATAGCAAGGTAAATGTAGAAATATACCAAAGCCCTTTTAGCCATTAGACAAATATGTATGTCCCTTGGTTCCACAAATAAAATGTCCTATTGGGTGGTGAATCCATTTTCACTAAAATGCTAGTATATAATATCATGCAGCATTATGGTTTTGTGCACTCATTCCTCCATTCACCAATATTCAGGCTTCATCAATCATAACAACAAGATTTGGAAGGTGAATCATTAAGATACAGTATGTTGTTAAAACTTTTGATTGTTACCCAAGATGTATAATATCATTTTTTTCTGAAACCCCTACTGACATACATATATGCTCACACATGTACACATCGTTCCTTTTAATTTTTAAAATGTATTTTCTTTAATACTTTGAAAATTAAATACAAGAGTGTTTACTCAAGTCTAACAGTATTTATGGCCAAACTATATGCCATATCTCCTAAATCTATTGAATGTAATTTAATCAGTTAATTATTTCGCTGATTTTAGTAAGGGAACACCTCTCATAAAGTTATATTGAGCTGCTTTAAGCAGAAATCTTATATATATTCCATTATTGCTGGTCCCATCAGTAGCCCATTATGCCTTTTCTCTACCATAGACTTCTACTAGTGGACAGAGTTCTTTAATGTTAATAATATTCCAATTTTATAGATCACCTTAATGGTCAAAGTTGTTAGGGGGGAGGGAAAGCCATCTTTTTTCTTATTTCTGCCCAGGAAAATGAAGAGGCTTGAATTTCTGCTTTGTACTTCAGCATTCAGATACTTTTTAGGTTAACAGGGTTACCGTTCCCAGGAACTGTCAATCTTGGACCCTTGGAAGAAAAAAAAAAACACAGTTTTTACAAATCAGGCCTACAGCTTGTTAGGCTGTTTCAACACTTCAGAAGTAGGATATGTTTAGTTAAAATCTTTAGGATTTTTACGGTATAGACCATTCTATTTCTTATGTTTTTCTCCTTTCCTTCTTAATATAATTGCCTTCTAACAGGATACATTCCTGTAACCCTGATTAGAAATGTCCTTTACCTCTTCCAACTGCAACCAATTGACCTCCAAACAGCAACAAGAGAGGTTTGGATTGTAACCCCTCTCAAATTCAAACTTTCATTGTTACTCTGAGTTCTTTCTAGAGCAGAAAGTCAGCCAAGGTCAGCGCATTAATATAGGGTATATTAGTGAACTGTACCTCATGATAGCTCCATAGCTGAAATAGTTTGAGGTAGAAAGGCTGATAGAAACATCTTTAAAACTTTCCCATTAGTATATTCGTTATGTGGGAAAGGTATTTTTGTGATGATAGAGAAAATCAAAGCAGTTATTCATGTGTTCATTTTTGGTCTAGAAATCAATTAATGACCCCTGGGTCACGGAACTCTATTTTTAAATTCCTCCTTATCTTAGAGTGGCTTAGAGAAGTGATATCCTTTTGGTCTTGGAAAATACTCTCGAAACACAGAAGATGTTAACTATCAAGAAAATTTATATTCTGAAGCTAGAAAAGCTGTGCATTTTCCAAATATTGGGATCATTATTCCTAATGATTCCTCCGAGACCGTCTTCTCCAACATACCTCCCTAAGACCGATTAGAGCCCACAGAGTTGGTCTGCTGGTGGTCCCGTCAGCCAAACAATGTTGGCTGGCGGGCCCACGAACGAGGGCCTTCTCTGTGGCAGCACCGGCTCTCTGGAATACATTACCCCCCGAGATCCGCATTATTCCCACCCTGCCAGCCTTCAGAAAAGCAGTAAAAACATGGCTTTGTCGACAGGCCTGGGGCCAATGATTTTAATACAACACCGATCACTCTTGGCCCCATGAATGATTTATTGTATGGGTTTTTAAATTGTGGTTTTTAATGTTTTTAAATGTTTTAATATCTATTGTTTTTAATGCTTTTTATATTTGTTGTTGCATGTGAATTTTTACTGTTGTGAGCCGCCCAGAGTCTCTGTGGAGTGGGCGGTATACAAATGCAACTAATAAATAAATAATAGAGATTCTGTTAAAAAAAGCCACGTGACTCATTTATTGCCTACAAGTACAATGGGTTTTTTAAATTCTGTCTATGCACCATCTTGTTTGTACTTATAAGTCATAAGCAGGTGCAACAATATATGTTATAAAGGCATACATATATATGCCTTTATGTTATTCCAGAAAATTTACTCCATGAACTGCTTGAGAAATGACACTGGGAATATTGCTTTGTGTCTGTACTTTTGTGTATATCAATTATTTTAATGTTTACATGTATGGGTGAATGACGGCTTTCTTCAAACAACTGTAATTCTGTCTAAAGAAGATGAGTTAAACTACCAGTAACCTAAATTTGAAGAGTGTAGCGGTAGCAAGAGAGGCTGATGGATTTTCTATGTTCTAAGTATGGAACAGGAAATAGAATGCTGCTTAGGAAAGTTT
The DNA here is from genome assembly GCA_023053685.1 of Diadophis punctatus similis. Lineage (NCBI taxonomy): Eukaryota > Metazoa > Chordata > Lepidosauria > Squamata > Dipsadidae > Diadophis > Diadophis punctatus. The sequence goes on from JALIGW010000003.1 coordinate 172,381,864, forward strand.
AAAAAGCACCATTAGTGAAGATTATATAAGTTGTAGATAGAAATATGTCGAGTTATTTCAAATATTGAACTTTTTGCTCCTAGGCAGGAGATTCTGTATATTTATATAGTAACTGAATTAGCCCTGGCATTCTAGTTCACTTGGTTGTTTCAAAAATTATATTCTATAGTATAGATTTTTTTAAAAAAAATAGTTTTTAGATCATCCTATACATATATCTAAACAATTTTATGAAAGCAATTTCATAGCATAGTTACAGCATAGTTACAGTTACAGCATAGTTACAGAAAATTTGGGAGTTTATTATAGGAAAACTGTATATGTGTATTTTGTTTCTATGTGCATTTTTAATGAATATAATTAAAGACTGGGGGAGAGCAATATCATTGTATCAATTCAAAAAAAATAGCATGACCTAAAGTTTGTGATGATTGGGAAAAGTATAATACATATACTAATTATATGTATTTAAAGTATAATTTAAAACTGCATTTATCTTACAAAGGAGTAAGTGTGTGTGTGTGTGTGTGTGTGTGTGTGTGTGTGTGTGTGTGTGTGTGTGTGTGTTCTTAAAGATTTTGAGAATGGTGCCATTACAATGTAATACTTAAGGATACCATTTTGAATGTGATTCTAAATCTCCACATTGTTTAAGGGTTTTCTTCCATAAATATTGAGAAGCCATATATTACTGTAATTTTAAATTAGTTTTTTGTTAACGTTCTTTTGTTTTAGTCCATTGGGTTCTGCCTATTCACTCCACAGTCTAGTGGGCTTCAACTTTTTAAGGCTAATGTCACAGGGAGAGACATGAATCTCTTAGAATTTAAATGATGGGTTGTGTTCTTTCCAGTGTATCTCTCCCAGAAAGTAAATTACATTGTGAATAATAAAATGTCATAATGTCAATCTCCCTCCCTCCCCGACTTTCAGAGTTCAAGGAATAATAATGACAAAATATAATGACAAGCACATGATTATGACAGGGGCATAATGATTTTTAGGACAACCTTGATATGAGCTCATTGAGACATATTCATTCTCTCTCTCTCTCTCTCTCTCTCTCTCTCTCTCACACACACACACACACACACACACACACACACACACACACACACACCCCACATGCACAAATGTATTTAGTATTTTATTTATTTCTAGTATGCCAGATATGAAACAGCTTGATTATTTTTTTAAGTCTAAAAGAAAATGCAGCAGGAGGAAAAAAAGTGGCCTGTCTGAAGTTAGAAATCATACTGCCAATAAAATTCTGCCTAACCATCGCTGTCTTTGTTAAGATAAGAATTACTCTTATCAGAGGCGAACTGAATCTTTTCCTGGAACTCTGACATTGTCAAAATAAACCGCATTATAATTCTAATGTAAAAGATATTTATTTCTTATCAAAACTAGTTAATTACATATTGGCTATATAAAAGATATGTTGCTTCGTCATGAAGCAGAGTACAAAAGGAAGGAATGGAATGTACACATGCGTACTAGGAACATTAATCACGTGCTCAGGAATGAACCATTATATTTGACAGGGATGCATCTCCCTGCATCTCCCTGCATATACATGTAACAGGCAATATAAAATCACTGCGTGACAGTCTTCGATTCTAAAATTTTAACGTTTTCAGAAGTGAAGAAGGTGGGTTCTGAGGGCTCTCTCGCTTTCAGAGAAAATGTAAATTTTCTCTGAAAGGGACTAAATTTCAATTCTTTGGAAATGATGGCATCAGTATGGCAACTTCCTTTTAAACAATAAAAAATAGAGGCATCCAGTCACATTTTAGGTTAGCCAGAAATAAAATTAATAAATAAAGGAACACAACAAAATTTGTACTTTTGCCCTAGCTCTTAACTTGGAAAATCAGGAAGCAAGGACAAGATTCACTGGTAATTTCAAATTTTTTAAAAAATAAGATTTGATATTTTAGAGAGAGTTGGGCTCAATTAATTAGGCTAGTACATTTACTAAAGCCAAGATGAGTTGAATACTGGATCTAGTTTTAAAGAAATTATTCCAGAAATGGTATCAACTGCCTTCATCTGGTTGCTACAGACTTAATGAAGCAGACTTAAGGGATAATGTAGTGTGTACTTTTACAATTAGCCCAGGGGCGGGTTCCTAATTTTTTTACTACCACTCTGTGGGCGTGGCTTATTTTGTGAGTGTGGCTTGCCAGCTATGTGACCGGGTGGGCGTAGCTTGCTGGCCATGTGACTGGGTGGGCGTGGCTTCTCGGACTGCTGAAAGGAGGGGGACTGAGATAGCTCCTGCCGCCCATTCCCCCTCTCCTCAGCAGATCGAGAAGCCTCAAACGTGCGAAAATGCTTAGGATCATCACCGCGTGTTCGTGGCTTCTCGGACTGCTGAAGGGAGGGGAATGGAGATAGCTCCTGCCGCCCGTTCTTTCAGCGTCTCACGTGCTCCCTCAGCCATCCTCCCATGCTTGGACTCACTGTGGGGTAGGAAGGCAGCGCATGAGCAGTGCCAGAAACTTGGCTTCTGGGCATGCGCAGAAGAAAATTTAAAAAAAAATTTTTTTTTTTAAATGGCAGCACCCAGGCACTGGCAACCGACCGCACCGGTACTGTGACATCACCAGCGGGCCGCTACCGGTGCTATAGAGTGGACCGCACTGGTAGGAACCCACCACTGAATTAGCCCATAGCAGGAGAAGAAAAATGTAAATTCTTCAGCAGTATCTATAGGTATAAAAATACTAAGGATTTTCCTCCTCCTGCCTACCACCTGTTGTCTTTAGTAGATTGTAATCAGTTAGACAGGCCAATGTTGAACTATATAATTTGAGTGACTAGTATGTCTGAGAGGTTTATTTTCAAGAGTACTTTGAATTAGATAAATCACAGCAGTGCTGTGGAAATTTCAAAAACTGGCATTAGGATATTTCCATTTTTATCAGTCCTTTACCTTCCTTTTTGAAAGATATCCAGAACAACCTGATTGGCTTCTTCACATTTTGATCCTTTTCAATTAGAAAGGTTATCCATTAGTACAAAGTACCTACATTCCACTTTTTATTTTTAAGCACTAATTGACCTGGCTTTTTATAAAGATGAAACTTGCTTATTCATTAAGTTTTTAAAAAGTAGATATATGAAATCTCTAGCAAGAAAATTGTACGGCATAATGTATGCTTAAGGTAAATGCAACATTTCATTCATTATTTAAAGAAAGATAAGTTGAAATATTTTTCAGGGTGATTTGTATGCAGCACGAGAACAAAGGAATTCAGAAATTGCTATATAGTGACTCTAAGTGGTTTTATATGTATTATGTTCTCTGTATTTTAAGCAAGTGTCACATTCATTATGCTTGCTAAGCTCCTTTATGTATCTGACCTTTGTACTGCTGGCCTTACTGAGTATGGAAGCAATATCAAAAACAGAGTGGGTGAAATCTATGAAAGCGGGCTTTCTGTACAGGCAATTCTGCTCCTTTTTTACATGAACACTTTTCTTCCTTTTTGATCTCAACAGCTTATAGTGTGTGGATTTGTTGCCCTGCATAGGAATCCTGTCTACAGCCCTTTCTTTTTTTACTTGCCTTGGACGTTGAGGAACTAGACAGTCCTGATGTAAAATTATCCTTTATTTCATACCCAACATGCCATTTCTAAGGCTTTACATAAGGGAGTCTTATGCACAAGAAAACTCAACTTTTCATTTCACCCACCTATCTAGCCATCCATAGTTAATGCATTATTAACATTTCCGTAATTAGCTCTTGTTCTGTCAGCGTCAGAATGTTTACGAACATGCTGTGCCAATATAGCAGCCGGGAGTGCCTCCAGACTGGCATTAAGTGGCAGCTAATTTAGTCTATTACATAGGTAGGATTTCAAAGGAAATATAGTCAGCAGTAACAAATGCTTCAACTGGCAGCTTCTCTTTTTAGCAACATAATCAGTGCAAATTAAAATGCACTCTTGCTAAACCAAGTAAATCAAATCTACGCAGAACATGTGTGCAAAGAACTAGACTATTCAGAAGTTATGTTATCATTTTGAAAATAGTATATTTTTATTTGTATATACCCAAAGCTTAACAGACAAATGTTTTAAAAAGATGATGTAGCTTTGAAAAAGACAAATAGCATTTTCAAGCTATTTAAAATATTCCATGGGAAGATAATCTGAAGCTGGAAAATAGACAGTGGAATACGTGCATTACTGAACATTTTCAAGGCAATTAAAATTTACAGTGGTAAAGGGAAGTTGAATGCAATATCTATGGAAGATATAGTGCCTTCTGTTTGGAGAGCTATTTTTATTGGTTTGACATTATATTGTTGTTTGAAATAAGGCTTTTTACTGTGGGATAGAAAAGCTGCAAATTGAAGAGAAAGGTTGTATAATTTATAAACTCCACTTAATAAAGCATATGTTAAGTACAGCTCTGTGTAGAGGAGTCCTTTAAGGTTATTTATAGTTTGATTTATTATATTAAGCTTCTTCTTAATAACAGAGTTATCTTACCTTTATAATTGGGTCCATCAGTTAAGATTAGAAAGACTGTCTTAAGTGACTAAGAGAAGATGTTGAGACAGCTATGAATCTGACTAGCAAATAACAGAATGGGATGGAAATCAATATAGTTAAAGACCAATTCTTTAAAAACCAAATGATCTGAAATACATAGCATACAAAACTATCTCCAATGCCCTTTCTATAAAGAATATGCAAATAGTAAACATAATTACTAAAACAGTTATCTACAACCAATTCTTAGTAGTAGCTGAATAGCCCTGATTTTGAAAGATCATTTTATGTTGTGGACATAAATATAGTATTAAGGATAATTAAAGTAAACAGGAACTAATGGATGTTTACAGTTATTTCAGGTGACTCTTACTTCCATTTGAATGATCTAAACCAATCCATCATGCAGAGGGATCAAATCTAAAAACATTAAGATAATCAACCCCTCTCCAGATTACAAAGGTTGCATATGTTTATCTTGTGTGCCAGTTGTGCTCTTTCCTTGATTAGGAGTCCTTCAAATGGTCACTAACATCCTGGTTACCTCACAATTGGACTGCTGTAATGTGATTTACATGGAGCTGACCTTGAAGACCATCTGAAAGCAACAGTAGGTTCAAATACAGCAGTAAAAGTCACTATGCCATTTTTCACCTCTGCTATGCAAGATGGATTGATTACAATGACTGTAATTCAAGGTGCTGGTCTTCACACAGTTGTTCATGACATTGATAGATAAGGCCTAGTGATTTGGGCGATGACCTATCTTCAATTGTTTCTGCCTGAGCAGTATGATTTGGAACAGCATCTCCCTTTTCTGAAATTCAGAAAGCTTAAAACCTGGCTTTGTTCAAAGATCTGGAGTTAACATGTTTGAGGGTGCTCCTGGCACATCTGTAGTATTGTGGTTGTATTTAATTTAGTCTGTCTTATTTTGTTTATATTTTTAACTGTTTTACTATGTGTTGGATTTTGTAAGCTTTCCAGAATCTCCTAGAATGATAAACCATAGCAAATTTAATGAAAATAAAAAACAAATAATAAAATAAAGTCAGCATTAAAAAAAGTCCAAAAGATAGACTAAGTTCAAAAGCTTATGGGAAAAGGCAATATTTTCTCTCTCTAGGGTAGCAGTGAAGAAGAAGACTAAAGCTCCTTAGAATGGATGCTATTCCCATAACTACCTGAGTTCCAGGTTGTCCTTCAAGGCCAGCACATACAGTCAGCTTCCAGTTAAAGACTGTAGCTACTGGAATGCAACCTAGTGAAAAAATCTTGATTACAAGTTTCTCTGTGATTGTCCCCATCATTTGGAACACATTCCTCTTGAAATCCACGTAACCTAAACCTGTTATTTTCAGGAAGCCTTAAAGCCAGGGGCGGGTTGCTCACCGATGCCAGTGTGCTGCACGCACATCTCCACGTTTCGGGTGCGCACTCACTTGCTACACGCACGCGCCCCCTTGCTACACGCACGTGCCCCCTTGCGCAATTTTGCTTCTGCGCATGTGCAGAAGCAAAATCTCACCAAAATCTCATGAGGGGACACACGTGTGTGCAACATTTCGGTGCAATTATGCTTCCGCGCATGCGCAGAAGCAAAATCACCCAAAAATTCTCACAAAAAGATGGCGGCACGCACAACGGACCAGCGAAGATGACTCCGGAGAGGTCGCGCGCAAATTACGCAATCAGCCACTCCCTACCGGAGCTATGCATTGGACAGCTCCGGCAGGAACCCACCACTGCTTAAAGCCTTTTCCAGTACACTGAGCAGGATAGTTTCTGACCTGCTTTCTGATCTATGTTTAATCTATGCAACAAGTTTTGTTGTTTCTCCAATGTTTTAGCACTTTTATTGTTATGCATTTTGTTACATTCTCAGACTGAAGCACATAGGCTTCAGTCAGGTCCTCCATTCTGGAGTGAAAATACTGACTGCTGATTGGCTAGACCAGGGGTAGGCAAAGTTGGCTCTTCTATGACTTGTGGACTTCAACTCCCAGACTTTCTGAGCCAATCATGCTAGCTCAGGAATTCTGGGAGTTGAAGTCCATGAGTCATAGAAGAGCCAACTTTGCCTACCCCTGGGCTAGACTGTCTGGCAGCTCCCTATAAAAGGGCTGGCTGTCAGACAGAACCTTTGCTGGTTATAAATAGTTGCCAAATAAAGAGCTGTTGTTTTGAAGCCACTTCTGTCTGCCTCTTCCATTCACCCTATCTAACACATTTGATTTGTCTTTATCCTAATTATCTATATTCTGCTAACTGCCTAGAGTTGTAATTAAAGCAAACAAACAAATAAATGATTAGGAGATGGGACCCAAACCATTTATGGTTTTATATAAAATAACAAGCACCTTGAATTTAACTTAGAATTCTATTGGGAGTCAGTGCAGCTTAGCACACATTACATACTCTAAATCAGAATCATCCAACAGAGGTCTGGCTGTAGCATTCTGAATGCACTTCAATTTCTTGGTGACTTTCAAGGGCATCTTCCCATTTAGAGCATGTCACAATAATCTAAACTTTGTTGGCTGTTGCTTGAAAATAAAGGTGTAGCAAAGGCCTTATTCCATACCAACTTCCCTGTAAGCAGTTTTATGGATTTTCCACATTTATTTGACTGCTACTGCCAGACACTGAGCCAACACAGTTAGTTGTCTGAAATCTTTGCAAGCCCTTATGATACATACGGCTAATCCACACAGCAATGCCAATTTGTTTTCTTCCCATTCATAAAATAGGAATAAACTACACAGCTATTCTCACTGTGTCAAAATAACAAGATGGCTCTATGCTTCTTTCTGTACCAAGCACCAATTTCTTCCACATTCCAACCTAGCAAAGTTCAAAAGATTACTAAAATGTGAAACCAATGCTCTACTATGCTTAGTATCTTTCTACTTTCGAATGCACATTCAAAACATATTATTGAAGACGGCATGGAAAGAGGACATTCCTCCCTGTTGTTTATTCCCAATTTCAGCAATGTATTCTCTGCCTTCGTTCCCCGGATAAATTTAGTTTTCCAATTCAGTTTTTCCAATTCAGTATTTTCTTCGCCCACCTTTCTTTTCTTTCCAACGTCATTAGCTTCCTTAAGTTCAAACTGCTGGTATTCTGTATACATATGGTGAAATGTCATCAGTAAGGGTTCAGAATACCCCTTTTCAATATAATATATATTTTAGAGTTTTAGTGGTTGGTTTGTAAACATTGCAAAGAATGTGTAACAATGACAAAAAGTTGATAGGGATAAGGAAAAGAAAAAAAATGCATAGGAATAAAAAATCAATCAATTGCTCAATATCAATCTTTAATAAAGTCATAAACTGTAGAAATAGTTTAACTGTTTATAGGAATAACTTTATAGCAGAGTCCCTCAATCTGTAGATCGCTGGTTGTCTACAGTTTCTAATACGGTGGCTCACAAAATAATTGCATAATAAGACCAAGGTTGTTTTTGAGCAGGGTAAGGCTGTATCCTAATGTACAGAAGGTAATCCTCTAGTAAAAGTTTGTCAAAGGATGTTTCTTTACTGGGATATTTCCTTCAGTTTGAAATGCCCAGTTCCAATTTGTGTACAGATAAAAATAATGAGAATTCTAGTTATTAAAAAAAAGAAAGCAGGAATTTAAACAGCACAGTGATCTGTATAGAACTTTGTAGCACATAGAACTGCAAAGTATTTACAAATGTACTATTTACAAATTGATTATAAAAAGGTAGATTCTATAGCCACTCAATATTTTACTTTTGGTCATGTTTAATAAAGAGTGAAAGGCAAAATATTTTGAGAAAAATATCATAAGTTTCCTTTGCATCGTAAGGTTTAGTTGCTAGTAACAGGATTATTTCTGAAGAAGCCTTTTTTAGAAGTTCAGTTAGACATTTATGAGAAGTAAGTGGGGAACTAATTTTTCTAGTTCAAAATTAAGTACTAATCAAAAAGTCATGGAATTCAATCAGAATGCCTCAGTTAATAGTGTTTTTCTTTTTTAATAAAGCTGTTATTGGAAATAGCTTTCTAATAGCTAGCTTTGTGTCTTTAATGACAAATTGTCAATACATTTTCAGGGGTACATTTTATCCAGTAGAGGATTGCTAACATTGAATTTTTAATAGACATAAAATTATGGTGACTTTTATTGAGACAGTTTGTGGTCAACTATCTTAGCATCACATTAACTTAGTTTGTATGATATTTTTGCTACTAAAAGTATAATATTGCATTCTATATTACCTTCCTTTTGGTTTTCCTATCTGTCCTTATAAAGCATCTTGCTTTACAAGCAGCATTCATTGCTACATGGCTAACCCTTTAATGAGAATTTTTCATTTATTCCTTCCTCTTGTTTTTTTTTAAAGATGATATACAACCCCTGAAGCCCAACTTATTAAATATTGGAAGTCAAATGTGTGCTGTTCTTTACAGCTTAACTTGCTTTCCCCTCCCTCTTTTTCTAAACACCATCCCACGGAACATCAATCAAATGAATCACAGACTCCGATTAGACACTGAATCTTGAAGGGGAATATTGGTTCTGCATCAGATAACAAGAAGTGACGCAGTAGGTTGCTTCCATTCCAAGCAGTGATCAACGTTGAATAAGCAGGTAGTCCTTTATCTCTGCTCATACTTTTCACAGGTTTTCAGAGGTTTGATTAGTACATGTGGCATAAATAAGTACTCTCTTATGGTTGTTATCTTTCCAAAGAGCACAAATGTTTTCCATTTACTGTATTTTCCCTCAAGCAACATTTTATAACTTGATTCTGACCAGCATTGCTTATTTCTAATGAAATTACTGGTGTCTACATTAAGTCTTCTTCTCTTGTTGTTTAAAACAGAGGATCTAACCATGCAAACAGGTTACTTCTCTGGCAGCTTTACACAAGCTCAATTGTTACCAGCATGGCCAGTTGCTTCTGAATCTATTTCTGCCTTCATATCCTGATGTCTCAAATGTTTTAATCTAGTGTTTCTCAACCTTGGTAACTTTAAGATGCTGGCTGGTGAATTGGAGTTGAAATTGCCATGGTTGGGAAACATTGCTCTTATCTTGCTAAATCTCTTTTGTTAATTTACATCCATGTACCTCTTAGCTGGAATATCCTCCAGTATAAAGATTGTATGTAAGTCTTGTATCTAATTTACATAACAGAGGGATAAAATAATTTGTTTTCTCTTTTGTGCATGTAGAAATTATTGTCAAAGAATATTCCTTCATAAGCAACTTCTTTATGATAGTTTAAGCATAAATAATATCTTGCTGATGATCTTTTATGGAATTTAACACATGGTGAAGTTTAGAATCTTGTTAAGCCAAAAACGTTATGACTGTTGTGGCTGAAAAAGATTCGTGTTACTTTTTTATTTATTAAAGAATGTACATATCACTTTCCACGTTATTAAAAACGTAAGGCACAATAAAAATACAAATGTTCAATAGAAGTGCAATAATAAATTATAATAAATTATAATACAGTACAATGCAATGTGTTAAAAACTATCAATCAAATTAAAGCCACTAAAGATATTTATGGATTACTATTGAATACTGTGGTATAATAATAATATGAAGAATCTATATAGTTATCAAGAAAAGTCTTGAATTATCCAATGTCCTTTTCCTATATAAGTTTTTGACCACCACTATTACAAAATAGTAAGAATTATTCTTTGGAGGTGTCTGAGTTACATGGATGGCAAATAAAGAATCTTGTTTGTTTAATAACATCTTCTACTGTATATTGTCAACATTCCAAGCAAAAGAGACCCCAATATTTTTTACTTCCAACTGATTTAAATTGTTGTTTACTGCTCCTCCTTTTCCACTATTTAATTATTCATTACACTTAGTAGTTATTTAGTTTATTATTTTATTAGCCTCATGAAAGCTGTGAGATTTAAAGTCCTGAAACATATGTAATGTGGCTATCTGAAACTTACCTAGAAATATAACTTTAGTCCCATTAGTGCAAAATAACACCAAAACATTTGTGTGTCTCTCTCTCTCCCTCCCTCTGTCCCACCCTGTCCCTCCCTCCCTCCTCTCTCACACACACATTTCTGTCCAAATTGTTGTACTCTAGGTTAATATGTACATTAAAGACAGAAAAATCCAAGATTCCAAATAAGGTTGAACACTATCCCTGTATACTCATTTCTCTGTGTGCTTCTCTTTCCCACTGTACCATACACATTCTGTGTATAAGTGATCTACACAGTTTTTCCAGGCCATCTTTATAGTTTCATTGTGCCTGAAGCAAGAAGAGATAACAGCAAACCAAACAGGGTTAGTGTACGTATAACAGATTTTTGGAATCAAAAATGAAGCTTTAGCACTTCAGTTCAGAGGAAAAGCATTAACAGGCAAACCTCTCCATGTCACAATGCTTGGGAGTGATGTTAACATCACTAATGTGCCATGTGTTATAAGCCAGAGGCACAAAACTATGTGGGCAGCACTGGCAGATATTTACATTTAAAGGGACAGAAGTGACTTTTGGTGGGAGACAAATGAGCTGAAAGAACACTTGCCCCGTCCGCTGCCCCTTCCATTTGGTGTCCCTGGTGGACACTTGTTTAGAGTTCCCCTAAGGCTGACCCTGCAGCTGAAGTATGTACAGAACAAGACTGCCGACTGTATGAAAAAGAGGAGCCCAAGGATCAGACCCCCTAATCAACAGTGACATTTCTGTTTCCTGACACTGCCGAATGAGGAACACGGGGTCATGCAACTTAGGAAATTCAAATGCAAACCCGCCAATTAAGAAAAACTTATAGTTAGAAAGAATGTCACAAGAAGGAGACACAATACATTTGAAAAAGAGTGGAGAAGTATTGGCAAGACAAATTTAGGAAATTTTTTTAAAAAGCAGCTCGGTGTGACCCTGTGAATTCAGTTCCTAGATTTAATCTGTGTATATTATCTAGAACAGATTGAAGGCAAAAGCACAGACTGCAAAACATGCTAAATGTTTACAAAAGTTTTAATTTAATTGACGTGCATTAATTAATTTTCAGTCAAGCCAGATAAACTACCTTATAAATCACTATGAAATATCAATCATAAAATTCAAATATTTAAAAATTATTCTAAAGGCTCGAAACCTATTTTTCTTGCTCAAACATCATTTAACTAATATTAGATGTAATTCATAAGTAAATTTATATATAGTAACATAATTTTTATGTAATTTATTTATGTTTCTGGGAATCTGCATGGTGAAAAGCAGTATCTATGTATTGCTCCTTGAGTGTCTGTAAGATGTAAATAGACACATGCCTACTTTTCATGGATGGTGATGTAGAAATGTATGCATAAAGCATGCCTGAATAAGACAAAATCTGATTTTAATTATCAGTTCAATTCAAATAATGAATGTGATTGGCAATTAAAGTTGATCTTTAAAAATATAACTTTTATTAAGAATTAGTTAAAACTAATGCAAACTAAACTTAGAGAAAGAAAGTAGAATAGAAAAAAGAATAGAAAGCACATGAAAAAAGAAAAAGGAAGAAAGAAGAAAAAGAAAGAAAGCTATACAATAAAAAAAATGAAGAGAAATATCTATAGTTAGTGCTTCCTTAACCACAATTGGAATCAGAATCTCAGTTGTTGAGTGAATTGGTTGTAATGCAAGTTGTTTACATAATTGTTTCACTCAACGGCCACAATCTTGGAATAGTCATTAAGCAGACAAAGTGAAAGAGCTACATGATGGAGCTGAAATCCTCCCAGCAGGCAACCTTTTCACTCTGACACAGAGGTGGGTTCCTACTGGTTCGGACCAGTTCTATAGAACCATTAGTAACTTGGCAGCCTGGGTCGCTGGAACCGGCAGCGAGCCAGGCCTGCCATGCCCCCGAGCCAGTTCTCTCGGGGGCGCCATAGGCGCTGCCATCTTGTTTTTTTTTTTGCTTCTGCGCATGCGCATAAGCTTTTTTTTAGTACTATGTCCCTGAGCGAACCGGCAGTAGCAGAATCCGGAACCCACCCCTGCTCTGATACATTCATGTAACCTGCCAAAGGATTGCAACAATCTATTTGCATGGAGGAGGAATCCTCCTGCTAGTTGCAGGAACAGAGTTGAAATCCTGAAGATTTTCAGCTCTGTTCCTGCAGTTGCAGAATGACTCTGTTCTCCTCTCTTCTCTCCCCTTGCAACTCCTCTTCTTGCAACCTGCTGACATTCTGGAGAAGCCAACAGAGAAGATTGCAAATGGTCATCACTGTGGCCTTTCCCTGTTGCTTTCCCTTATTGTAAGAAAAAGTTTAAGAACCATATTCTTGCTGTTGCATTTATATTCCTTTATTTAGTGCAAGTACCTATTTACTTAAAACAACAACAACAACAACAACAACAACAACAACAATAATAATAATAATAATAATAATAATAACAACAACAACAATAACAACAACAACAACAGAAGCAGCAGCAGCAACAACAACAACAACAACAACAACAACAACAGAGTTGGAAGGGACCTTGGAGGTCTTCTAGTCCAACCCCCTGCTTAGGCAGGAAACCCTACACTACTTCAGACAAATGGTTATCCAACATCTTCTTAAAAACATCCAGTGTTGGAGCATTAACAACTTCTGGAGGCAAGGTGTTCCACCGATTAATTGTTCTAACTGTCAGGAAATTTCTCCTTAGTTCTAAGTTACTTCTCTCCTTGTTTAGTTTCCACCCATTGCTTCTTGTTCTACCTTCAGGTGCTTTAGGGAATAGTTTGACTCCCTCTTCTTTGTGGCAACCCCTGAGATATTGGAACACTGCTATCATGTCTCCCCTGGTCCTTCTTTTCATTAAACTAGACATACCCAGTTCCTGCAACCGTTCTTCATATGTTTTAGCCTCCAGTTCCCTAATCATCTTTGTTGCTCTTTTCTGCACTCTTTCTAGTGTCTCGACATCCTTTTTACATCGTTGCGACCAAAACTGAATGCAGTATTCCAAGTGTGGCCTTACCAAGGCATTATAAAGTGGTATTAACACTTCGCGTGATCTTGATTCTATCCCTCTGTTAATGCAGCCTAGAACTGTGTTGGCTTTTTTGGCAGTTGCTGCACACTGCTGGCTCATATTTAAATGGTTGTCCACTAGGACTCCAAGATCCCTCTCACAGTTACTACTGTTGAGCAAGGTACCACATATACTGTACCTGTGCATTTTGTTTTTCTTGTCTAAATGTAGAACCTTACTTTTTTCACCATTGAATTTCATTTTGTTTGATAGCGCCCAATGTTCAAGTCTGTCAAGATCCTTCTGTATCTTGAGCCTATCTTCTGGAGAGTTGGCTATTCCTACCAGTTTGGTGTCATCTGCAAATTTGATGAGTTCCCCATCTATCCCCTCGTCCAAGTCATTGATGAAGATGTTGAAGAGTACTGGGCCTAAAACAGAGCCTTGGGGTACTCAAGTACTTGGGTACTACGTGGTATTATATTCCACGTCTGTAGTGTATGTGCTCCATTCAGTGCAGCAGACAAAAATTAAAGCTTACAAAATTAAAAGCATTTAATAAAAACAAGAAAATAATACAAAAGTCACAAAATTATCTAATAAAAATAATCTAATAAGAGGTGATAGAAGTAACAAATAATATCTTGAAGTAAAATGTTGCATTGCCTGCTAAGTAACTGTTTCACTAAAGAGAAGGGAAAAAAGTCTTGTGCCAAATGTCTTTTTGTATTGTATAGTTGTAGCCATTTTTATTTACTTGAACCCACAGAGAAAAGTTTTTTTAAAAAAACCCTAAAAGAAAGAGAAAATGAGAATTTTTAGGATTCATGAATTCCAAAGAGTTTACATGGATAGCTGAGCTTAGTTCCACACATATGTACAATTAGAGAAGTTAACCACATATTTACTTGATTTATGTTGTCCATCCTACATTTGTTTATGGAGTGTAAGCTTCATTTACTTACAGTTTTGATTTGATTTATTATTAGAGTTGGAAGGGACCTTGTAGGTCATCTAGTCCAACCCCCTGCTCAAGAAGGAGTTCCTACACCATTTGAGACAGATGGCAGTCCAGTCTCCCCTTGAAGGTCACAAGTGTTGGGGCTCTCACAACCTCCGCTGGCAAGCTGTTCCACTGGTTGGTCACTCTCACCGTCAGAAAGTTTCTCCTCACTTCCAGGTTGAATCTCTCCTTGGTCAGCTTCCATCCGTTATCCCTTGTTTGGCTTTCTGGTGCCATAGAGAACAGCCTGACCCCCTCCTCTCTGTGGCATCCCCTCAAGTATTGGAACACTGCTATCATGTCACCCCTGGTCCTTCTCTTCGCCAGACTGGCCAAGCTCAGTTCCTGCAACCGCTCTTTGTATGTTTTATTTTCCAGACCCTTTATCATCCTGGTTGCTCTCTTCTGCACTTTCTCTAGGGTTTCAATGTCTTTTTTGTAGTGTGGTTTTATTGTACTCAGTAGGTATACCCAAATGAAGGGCCAGGAGACTTTCAAGAATCTTTAAAAATATGTATTAAAAACATAGGTTTGATTTAAAAAGTCAAGATGACAGTCATGACAGTGCCATTGTAGTGCTGCTGTCTTTTTTTTAAAAAATGTGAGACACAACACAACATACAAAAAAGCAGCCGGAGCTTCATTCAGACCATTATGGCTGTCTTAAAAAAACACGGGCAGATTTCTGAAATCCTTTGAACACCAATATGATCTTTCCTAAATATTCATGATGTTTTATTATAAACATTTGTAGTAATGTTAATATTAGTTTTGAAATGTTCAGTAGTATTAATTATTGCGGTGTTATTAAAAACAACAGGAAGTGTATCTTGAGCAGGGAAATTTTCCACAGAAAAAATATTGTTCAAGTATTCTCCCCCCCCCCTTTCCCCAGTTTGTCATTAACAGCAACAGCAGGCACCTCTAGGGAGTTTTCATATAAATGGATGTCCCAAAGTGCTTAGTGTTTAATTATAGACTAGAAATAAAGAAAAGAATGGATACAGTTAATTAAATATGTATCTGACCCAGGTGTTTTGGTAACAACAAGCAAGCCATGTGCAAAACTTCTAGTAGAAGCATTTTCTTGGAGATGACCAAGGCCAAAAGCTGAGCCAACAGTCAATTCTCTTTAGGCGGGACTGTTATTTCAGCTGCAAAGCTAGATTTGCACAGTAAGTAAAGGATTCATGATAAACTCTATGTATTACAAATGCCTTCTTTTTAGCAATACCCTGGAAAATTTGAAATATCTTCAGAACAGATAGACTGGCAGTTTATTTCTGACACAACAACAACAATATCAAAATGGACACGCCATTGGAAAAATATTTATTTATTTTATTTTATTTATTTATTTATTTATTTGTCAAACATGTATAGGATAGTAGTAGTTTGTATAAACATAAGTAAAAAGTAATGATAAAAGAGGACAATAGGACAGTAGGGCAGGGACGGTAGGCACAGTGGTGCACGCCCCTTACAGACCTCTTAGAAACGGGGAGAGGTCGACTGTAGACAGTCTAAAGTTAAAGTTTTTGGGGTTTGGGGAAGAAACCACAGAGTCAGGTAGTGCATTCCAGGCATTGATCACTCTGTTGCTGAAGTCGTATTTTCTGCAGTCGAGTTTGGAGCGCTTTACATTTAGTTTGAATCTATTACGTGCTCGTGTATTGTTGCGGTTGAAGCTGAAGTAGTCATTAACAGGAAGGACATTTTGGTATATATCTACGAAGAATCTAGAAATCTAGAAGACATTTTCAGTTCAGTTCTAGACTCAGAACAAAGATGCAATATGTAAACAGTCCCTAGCCTTGATACATTTCTTTCATACTCTATGAGTAAGAAGCAATTTAACTTCCTCCTTTTACATTCTGACTGATGGGGGACAGATAACAACTTTAAGGAATTACCTTCCAATCCTTGAGTCAGCAGAATATGTCAGCAGAATGTTCCTGTCTTTATTGCCATTTTCTATTCTGCTTGCAGGAACAAAACCAGCAACTGATGCCATCTTTCTTGATTTCATATGAGACAAATGAAGGAAAGTGATTGGTACATTCCTCTAATTTCCTTTCCTTTCCCACCAAACAATGTGTGCTTATGGGGGAACAATCAGCTTTCCTCTCCAAAACATGAAAGATGGCAGGATTGAAACTCCTTTCAAAGTATGGAAAACACAAGAACCTCCTTTCAATGCAGTTACTAAGCAATTTCAATTTGGCTGCTGCTTTTGCTGTCCAGTTCAAAATCCAGTACAGCAATAATGTTTATAAAGATCAATGTTTTACCCCAACAGGGATATCACTACCATAATAACATATGTCCAACACTCTATGCTGTCACATTCAGGATTAGCTGTAGCTTCTAAGTGGTCTTCAAGGGTAGTCCTGTGTACAGTATATTACAGTAATCAATTCAAGAGGTGACTAGGCTATGAGTTATATGTATTTATTTTTTATTTGAGGTTCTTCTATGCCGCCCTACTCCCTCAGGACTCAGGGCGGTGTATATAAGTATATATATAGTATATACCTTTATAAGGGACTTATTTACTTATATAGACTTCTATACTGCTTCATAGTGCTTTACAGCCCTCTCTAAGCAGTTTACAGAGTCAGCATATTGCCCCCAACAATCTGGGTCCTCATTTTACCCACCTTCGAAGGATGGAAGACTGAGTCAACTTTGAGCTGGTGAGAATCGAACTGCCGAACTGCTGGCAGCCGGCAGTCAGCAGAATTAGCCTGAAATACTGCATTGTAACCACTGTGCCAGCAATTGTCCCCTAGAGAGGTTCACTCTTGCTTATCCACAGAGCAGAACTTCTGAGGGGCCATTACAATTAGCAGATGATAATAGCTATTCCCCTTCCTCGCACTGGATTCTTGGCTGGTGACAAACTGAAACCCAGGTGGACCTATTTTAGACAGGGAAAGTTTTCTGTCTGGGTTTTTCTGGGTCCATACAAACTAGATTTTCTGCCTCACCACAATAAAATCATAGATGAGAAACATTTATTACCAAACAATCTGGTGTTGTGAGTCAGTTGCCCAGGGCTAGAGTCCAGGGCCACCAAGGTTATGATTACCTAGCATGGGAGATGAACCCTGAGGACTGGATATAGGGATTACTCAGCATTCCTGATGTCCCCAAGTGCCCTCTTGTCCTCAGGTTCCCACCATATCACCCTCTGCCTGCTATAGGCCTAATGTTCCTGCCTGTCCTTCTTCCCAAATTCTGTCTGACTACCAGGCTTGACAGCCATCTCATTGAATGGATGACACACCTATGCTCATTTAGACTTCATGTACAAGAAAGAGTTTCACTTAATATGTTTAGTGAATAAGCACTTTATAAAATCAGTATTTTAGTAAATGCTTATTTCAGGATCCAACATGGATTGGTTACCAGGACCAGAGATTTAGTCTTCTGAGCTTTCAGATTCATGCTGGAGCCCATCCTCAGGGAACTTCTCTTTCACCAAAATGTGTCAAGTAGAACCTCTGGTCCTGGTGACCAACCCAGATGGGAACATGCAACATTAGAACATGTTGTACCTCATGATTTTTGACAAATGTACCTTTTCTTTTATGTACACTGAGAGCATATGCACCAATGACAAATTCCTTGTGTGTCCAAGCACACTTGGCCAATAAAGAATTCTATTCTATTCTATTCTATTCTATTCTATTCTATTCTATTCTATTCTATTCTATTCTATTCTATTCTAGTCTAGTCTAGTCTAGTCTAGTCTAGTCTAGTCTAGTCTAGTCTAGTCTAGTCTAGTCTATTATCCTGGGACACATATATTTGCCTTTATTTGTAATGCTTATTTCTTTTATAAACATTTAGCTATTCCATCCTAACTTGTTCTATTTTGGACACAGTCAGGAGAACAATATCACTGGAGGGGAAAGGTAAGGTAGACAGTAGGTCCAGCAGTCATCAAAGCAAATCCCTGTTGAGTTTTTCAATATTCTTTGGAAGAGGTCTTGAATATTAGCAATAGCAATAGCACTTAGACTTATATACCACTTCATAGTGCTTTACAGCACTAAGCAGTTTACAGAGTTCAGCATATTGCCCCCAACAATCTGGGTCCTCATTTTACCGACCTCAGAAGGATGGAAGGCGGAGTCAACCTTGAGCCGGTAAGTTTTGAACAGCTGAACTGCAGCTAGCAGTCAGCTGAAGTAGCCTGCAGTGCTGCACTCTAACCACTGCGCCACCTCGGCTCTATATTCATGCTGGATATATTGATGACTATATATTCTCTATAGTCACCAAGGAGAAAATAATGCTTGGTTTGTGTGTGTGTGTGGGGGGGGGGGGGTTATACCTTACTCATAGAGGTAATTTTTATTATAATTTATTGATAAGAATATACATATTAAGGATTGGTCCTTGACATTCAAGAGTGTTATTTGATCACATTTTTGTAAATGCTGGCAATTGAAAAATGATTATTCTATTAGAAAACCAAAATATGCAGACACAATCAGAAAAAGAGAAAAAAAGATTTAAAATTAAAAGATTTGTGTAATGTAGCAGCATAACATTAAGAAGAGAGAATAACACTGAAGATTGACAAGTGTTTTGTGTCTAAGTAATTCCAACAAAGGTGAAAATGAATTTCCTGTCATTCTGAACTTAACTGAGTCTGTAGCATGTAGCCTATTATAGTATGAGAGAATTTTGAAAGGTTATCAGTCAAAACGCTGATGACATGCAGATATAAATAGCTGATGATGCAGTTATCTTGAAGTAAGTATTTATTTCAGCACATTGTGCCTCATCAGGTTTTTATTTCTAATATATGACAGAAACTGAGAAATCTACTTGGTGGCATCACAGAAAGCTATTAACATCATAAAAGTAAAAAAAAAGTAAGTGCCCAAATTGAATTGAAAATCATGTCTGACTCATCCAGGCCAACAAATCTGAGTGAGAAGAAATAGGCAATAAAGTTTGCAAACTATAACTCAAAAAATTGATCACTTTAGTTTTAAAGATATCAATAGCAGCAAGTAATCACTGTTAGCTCTTCTGGTAGGAAAAAAAGATACAATTGCATCTTCTGTCTTGTGAGACTACTAGGAATGGCTTTAATTTGTCCTTGTACACTGCAGATGATTGAAACATAACTCTTGATATTTCAAGGTGTTAACTTGTTCAATGCAGGAGCCATTTAACTTCCACCTAGAGATCTGATTATGTAACTTTTGATAAAGACTACCTATTTTTGTTTTGCTGTAGCTGATATCCAGTAGTCCCTCTGAACAATATAAGCCACAATTGTAGAGAGGATAATCATATCATCAGCATAGAGGAAAACCATAACAGATCTATCCAGCTTGGGAATTGAAATTGATGCTTTTTCAGAGCCTGAGTTATGTGGTTCATATACAGACTGAAAAGGAGGCCAGATAAAATACTCCTGTTTAATCCCTATCTGAATGGGAATTGGAGCAGAAAATCCTCTGAAAGTGCACATCTGACCTGCATTGAGGTGTTCTCACGCAGCATTATGATCAGAAAAAAGAGATGGTGGTCAATCGAAATGCCTTCAATTTTGCTCAAAGACTAACCCTAGGGATTACATCAATAAAGACTCCATAAACCACAAAAGTAGCAAGAGTATGTTCCATTAGATGATGTAACACTATGCACAAATTGAGCGTTGATCAACCTGACTAGATCTAACTTACTCCTCTGTCAATATATTTTCTTGTATCAGCCAATGTCTAATTTCCAATAAAGATGCCTATCATATGATTTGCTAAATAGTCTTAAAAGGATAGTGAAAATATGATGGGCAAGATTTATCATCTTTCTTATAAATAGGCACTGTGATTGGCATCTTTGTCGTCATGATGGACTGATCAATTCAGTCTGAGTGAATAAGGAAGACAGTACTTGAGCCAACCAATAAAAATTTAATATCTTTAATAACTCACATGGAATTCAATATCCCCCTCCCCACATACAGTATATACATATAGTTGTATTACCATTTTTAATTGCAAGGCAAATTTAGAGATTTCAGAGGGCCAATATGGGATGCAACATTGTGCATCCCCAACAGTAAATCAAGCAAAAATTAACCTTGATTTAAATAAAACTGGTTTATTAGGCCTTTGGGTATTCTGCAAAATGCAGAATGGATTTTTTCAAGCTTTCTAGTTTAACCTTTTCCTTTTAGGTCTTTTATGATTTTTCATATCTAATATAAGGCCCTACTGATGTTGATCTACAGACCTTTCAACTAGCTTAATCTTTGGCTTCTATACTCTATCCATCATTCAAAAAATTAAACTTGAAATTAATTTTCATATTCTTAATTGCTGTACAACATTCAATTAGGCTAATCTTTCCTGGTGTGATAATCATAACCTGAATAGAAATGGAAAAACTGAAAGGCTTTCTCAAATTCACTGAACTATTTGATATGATAATCCCTGTACATGGAAACCTTTATATTCCATTCAGTACATCAGATCATTAGAAATTTATGTCACAATAAAGGAGAGGCATGGTCATTGTCCATCTGAAAAGTCAACTTCAAAACCAATAATTCTGTTGGTTAAATTGGAGGATGGAAACACAAAGTCAATGGTGCTCACCCTACTATTATTTCAAAATGTGAATATCCTTTGTGGTCCCTTTCAACAAAACCATTTATAATAAATTCAGATCTAATGCTGCTTTGGGCCATAGTATAAAGGAGGAAGAGTCTAACTTTTGGATCAAAAGCAATCAATATTAAATGAGAACCAAGAGCTTCACCATTAGACCCATCATAATGTAAATTCATTAGCTTTTAGTACAATGAAATAGAGCATGCTAATATAAAATTCACAATTGGATCTTGAAATATTCCTCAGATCTCCAGACTGCAAGGGACTGGTTGCAGGAGAATAGGTTGAACTGAAATCTAACAAGATGGAAGTGTTGCTAATTTCTGGGACTGGACTTCAAGAACTGGGTGATATGACTATTTTTGCATTTGGTTACACTTCCCTTTACTTATTGAGTATATTTTGAAAGTCTTCCTGCATCAAGCACTGATAATGAACAGCCAAATAACATCTGTAGCAAAGGAGTGTTTGTATCTGTAGTAGGGAGAAACATGTTGCCAGATTTATTTATTTATGAAATGTATCTGACTACTTGAAACCAACCAGGGTATAGGTGGCTTACAATAATACATGTGTGTTACATCAAGGTTGATGATTGCAGCCTAGTACTTCTGAAAACTGCCCACAATTGGCAGCTGGCCCAGAAAGTGAACCTAAACAAACATAAATCAAATATAAATAAAACATGTAAAATACGGATGAGTAAACAAGGGATCCAAAAATGTCATGGAGGTTACAATTTTCTAATATATCATTAATTACTTATTAATAATTAAATATATTATATCATTTTAAAAGATTAAGAATTATTAGAATTTGAACTGAGAATACCTGTTGGGAACCATAGTAAGCAAAATACAAATCACCCACTGAAATTGTAAGTTACAATAATTGCAATTGATACTGAGAATCTATTCTAATGTAAGCATCCCATGATTAGAATATAGGTTCCATACACATAAAACCCAAATATGTAATATAAATCCATGTATTGAATTCTAGTTTAGGAATAGTTTCCAGTTTAAACTGAATTCTATATCAGATTTATTTTTATGGTATGATGTTATTTTGGATAACAAAGTACAATCATACAATTTGTTAACTATTTTTCTAAGGAAGGAATGAAGCAACCTTTTCAGTAAGAAACTTATATAACTTTGCAGCAGTTAACATATAAAAGGCTAATTCAGTATACTGTACTTTGAAGGGACATATGGTTTAGTAAAATTTAATTAAAATAACATAGTTTGAAATGGTAATTCAAGTTTTAAATTTTGTTTCATTCTAGTATAGATCATTCTTCAGAATTATTGACCTTTACAACATTGCTACAAATTATGAAAAAAGATGTGACCCACTCATTACATTTGTAATGTAATTTTTAATATAGTGCCCATTCAAAATAGTAGTAATATACTAATGATACTAATACTAATGATATACTAATGATAAAATATCTTAATCCAAATTTCTCTAGATATTATACTCATAGTAATTTAATATTTGTCTTCTATTGAAAACTGTTGCATCTCTTTTACTGAATTCAAATTCTGCATACATTTAATTACATGATATTTTACTTGTTGAGGTTTTGAATCATACTTCATCTGCTTAATAATACCTCACCAGTTAATAAATAAGACTAGGTAGATGGTCTGAATGACATATTATAAGATTTTCCAATTCAGTCAAGTCTCTCAGAATTTCCCCTATTTCTGTTATTCTTATAGATCTATGCCAATTATTTTAAAGTACTGAAACTAGCCAGATAGATTGGACCATTTGAAATAAGATTTTTTTATCATATTGATAATTAAATCTTGAAGTCTGAACATGCTATTAACTTTCCACAGCACAATTCTGGGTATTCTACATTCCTTTATTTGTATTAAGCTTCCAATACATTACTCATTTTTGCAGAATTGGCATAGATAAATGCTAGAACTTCTATTTCTTTGCAGAAATTAAAGATCTAGCTGTCAAGATTATCTGTTTCTTAATCAAATTTTCAAGTCTGTGACTGATTGATTGATTGATAATTAAATCATTTTACTATCCATTGATTAAATCCTTAGTTTCCATAATTGGAGAAAGAAAGAAAGAAAGAAAGAAAGAAAGAAAGAAAGAAAGAAAGAAAGAAAGAAAGAAAGAAAGAAAGAAAGAAAGAAAGAGGAAGGAAGGAAGGAAGGAAGGAGAGAGAGAGAGAGAGAGAGGGAGAGAGAGAGAGAGAGAGAGAGAGAGAGAGAGAGAGAGAGAGAGAGAGAGAGAGAGAGAGAGAGAGAAGGAGAGAGAGAGAAAAAGAATTTCAGCTTTCCAACTGATTCAAGGAATGAGATGACTTTCATTATTTTCCTCCCAAATATCAAGTCAAGAGGTTCCAACTCTTCTGAAACAATATGGAAGAAGATGTAGAAGCCACAGAAGAGAAACAATCTCATTGGCCCCCTAGCAAGAACTTCTATACATTCCTTTTTCTGACTGAAATGACACAATTGGAATCATCTCAATGTTTATTATCAGTCATTCAACAAATTTATTTATATAAGTTGTATAATTGCCCATCTCAAACCAGTGACTCTGTGTTTCTAGGTATCATTAAAGTATACAGTAGCTACAAATAAAATAAAATCCCTTATGCACAAATGTAGGTTTCAAAGAGCCATGGTGGCACAGTGGATGGAACACTGTGAGAAAAGCATTAAAAACATGGCTCTGTCGACAGGCCTGGGGCCAATGATTTTAATACAACACCGATTATTCTTGGCCCCATGAGTGAATTATGGGGTTTTTAAATTGTGGTTTTTTAAATGCTTTAAAATGTTTTAATTGTTTATATTGTTTTAATTTTGCTCTTAAATCTTTTAACTGTTTTTTATATTGTGTATTCAATATGCTGTGAATTACCCAGAGTCCCATTGGGGGTTGGGCAGCATACAAATCTATTAAATTAAATTAAATAAATAAATAAACACAGTATTGAAAGCTAATTCTGCTGATTGCCGGTTGCTAGCAGCTCAGCAGTTCAATTCTCATCAGCTCAAGGTTGATTCACCCTTCCATCCTTCCAAGGTCAGTAAAATGAGGACCCGGATTCTTGGGGGCAATATACTGATTCTGTAAACAGCTTAGAAAGGGCTGTAAAGCACTGTGAAGTAGTATATAAGTCTATGTACTATTGATATTGCTATATATTTCATAAAGTTTCTTCACTACAATGGGAATCTCCAATCTGGACATATCCCTGATTCTTATTCATCATTGAGTCCATCTGAGCCGATTTTCACAAGAATCTGGGTTTCATTTATTTCAAAGGGAAAGCACTTCAGTTATATGGACTTGGAACCTAAATTTGGAACACAATTTAGTATTTAAGCCATGGCATTCTTGTAATAAATATACAAATATAAGAGCAGGGTGCATTGTGGGCCAGGAAGATCTTTAATAAAGGTAGCAGAGTTGTAGATTATCTGCAAGATTCTCAAACCAACCAAAATACAACTTTTCCAGGGTTTTCAATCAGTGTAATTCTCTATTCAGCAATGTCAGTGAACATGTGCGCTTTCTTTCTGTGTGCCTCAAATTCAGAATTGGATGCTATGCTTCCACCAAGCTCTGGTTTTCCCAAGACAGAATGAGACGTTGTACTTACCTGAGACGTCCATTCTCGTAGGGTGGAGCTAGACGCCAAGATTGGGTATTGGCACAGCCTTCTAGCCAATCTTGGCGGCTAGCTCCACCCACTATGGAGAATGAGACGTTTTCTTACCTGAGACGTCCATTCTCATAGGGTGGAGCTAGCCGCCAAGATTGGCTAGAAGGCTGTGCCAATACCCAATCTTGGCGGCTAGCTCCACCCACTATGGAGAAAGAACATTTTAGTTAATTAAAGACCTTTGAGTGTTTTCACGTTTATGTTGCCCCAACAATGAAGTCTATCAAAGTCTCCTGTAATCATCTTTTAGGAACTGGGCATGGCCAGTCTGGCGAAGAGAAGGACCAGAGGTGACAGGATAACAGTGTTCCAATACTTGAGGGGCTGCCACAGAGAGGAGGGGGGTCAGGCTATTTTCCAAGGCACCAGAAGGCCAGACAAGAAATAATGGATGGAAACTGACCAAGGAGAGATTCAACCTGGAAATAAGGAGAAACTTTCTGATAGTGAGAGTGATCAACCAGTGGAACATCTTGCCTTTGGAGGTTGTGAGAGCTCCAACACTTGAGATTTTCAAGAGGAGATTGGACTGCCATTTGTCTGGAATGGTATAGGGATGCCTGAGTGAGCAGGGGATTGGACTAGATGACCTACAAGGTCCCTTCCAACTCTAGTAATCTAATCTAAGGTAATATCAAACAAATGAAACCAATCCTCTCATAATAAAATAAACTGTATCCGCTTATGTGTTTAAATTTTAATTTTACAGAATCATCTTAGTGATACCATCTTTTTTATTTACAAATTACTGACAGTGAAAGCAATAAAGTAAAATGACAACTTCTGGTGCACTTGACAACTTTTTAAAGTTTCTTAATGAAATGGCACACTTCGAAAGAATGGCCATAAGAAGTAATTATCTACTTGAGAACCATACAGAGATTTACCATTCCATCTCAAAACAAAATCCTAATTAGGAACTGCAATTCTGAGGTTTTTAAAAAGAAAGTGGGGGGGGGGAGAAAAAGCAAATAAAATTAGCATAACTTCTAATTGGGACATTGGCTAACTTGTGCTTTCTAACAATTTGTAATTTCAGCTGATTTAAGAATCATAAATCGGGGCTCGAAGTATGCAATTAGCATTTGTTTAAATGATAGCAATGTGCTGTAAATAAGATTCTTAATTGGGTTTGCAAGATTAAAATTCAGGCTTGTTGCTTCTCTCCCCCCACACACTGCCAAATCAACACCTTCTTTCTAGAGTTGCAATGTGGTATATTCACAATGCTACCTCTAAATGAATGTCAACTTGTTTTACCTCGACTGGAGCCGATCGATACTTCATTAGGCTGAATTGTCTTGTGCCCATGCAACCTTGAAGCTGTGGCTTAATTACCACCCGTATTATGCAGTAGCTGCAAGAGCTGGGCTCAGCTGTGTCCATTCTGAACAAAAGCCACACACATTTACCTATGTTTAGGAAATATATATTTCAGACCGAAGCTGTGGAATATTTGATAAGTTAACTTTCCCAAAGATGCCAACTTGCTTCATAATGTAAAGGTTTCCCAAGTCACACCTTTAAAAACTTTCAACACTTTCAGAACACGTTGGATATGGGTAAGAGCTGTAATACACTAGTGTTCTATTTCTCTGACTTTTATTAGCTCATTTAAAATTATTTTGAAATTAACAGAAGACAAGAAACCAACAATATTCATCAGAAAAGAAAAGATGGGAAAGTGCATATGACAATCATGACAAATGACATCTCTCATCTCAGAGTCATGTTTCCTCACTAGACTGATTTGTCATCCTCATTTTTGACATTTTTCATCCTGCTATGAAATCACATTGACAGAATAAGATATTTCTGCACTTAGGAGTGGACTACGCAAGATGGCTCCTTGCCTCCATTTATTTTTTGTTTTATAGCTACACATTTTGATTTGTAAGCTCTTCAGTGCTCAAGTCAAAATTCCCTTCCATTTGCAAAATGAAAAGTTTATTCTGTGTTGGGATCGGAAAACAGCAATGCGGTTGTGTCGATATAGAAACAGTATATTGCAAAAGCAAAGTTGCACCACAAGTTCAGCTTGGTTTCCACTGGGGAGGAAGGTCTATTCTAAAATGAAGAATAAGAATTATTTACTCAATCTAGAGACTGGGAATTTCACATATCTTGAATTAGCAGTTTCAGAACTCCTAAACACTACCTATGTTATGTCTGAGAGTTGTTAATCTAATCTTGCGTAGCTTCTTCTCTGGCAATATTACACTGCTAACCAGAGCATACAAAACATTTGTCAGACCAATTCTGGAATACAGTTCACCTGTCTGGAACCCGCACTGCATATCAGACATTAATACAATCGAGAGAGTCCAGAAATATTTCACTGGAAGAGTCCTTTATTCCTCTACTTGCAATAAAATACCTTATTCCACCAGACTTGAAATATTGGGATTAGACAATTTACAACTACGCCGCCTCCGATCTGATCTAAATGTAGTTCATAAAATCATATATCAAAAAGTCCTTCCTGTCAATGATTACTTCAGCTTCAACCGCAACAATACATGAGCACATAATAGATTCAAACTTAATGTAAACCGCTCCAAACTTGACTGCAGAAAATACGACTTCAGCAACACAGTGATCAATGCCTGGAATGCACTACCTGACTCTGTGGTTTCTTCCCCAAACCCCCAAAACTTTAACCTTAGACGGTCTACAGTAGACTTCTCCCCATTTCTAAGAGGTCTGTAAGGGGCGTGCATAAGCGCACCACTGTGCCTACCGTCCCTGTCCTACTGTCCTATTGTCCTCTATTATTGGTACATTTTACTTATGTTATACAAACAACTACTATCCTGTACATGTTTGACAAATAAATTAAATAAATAAATAAATAAATAAATAAATAAATAAATAAATAAATAAATAAATAAATAAATAAATAGTTAGTTGGAGATTATGGGATTTGTATTTAAAATAATCTAAAGTAGATTTGGAATTTAGAAATTTGTAGGTAAGACTGGAAATTTGTAGGTAAGACTGTGGGGGTAAAAAGGAACATGCAGAACACACAAAATTATGGCTTGTGTAGAATAGAGTTAGATAATACAGTCTCCCAGAATCTTATTTTCCCACTTGGCATGCTAAGATTGTGACAGTATGAAGTACTAATTGTGAGATTTGGAGCTACTTTCCAGGTTGGGGATAGTTTTTACAGGAGAAATTAAAACTGTTCGCCTCTGGGAAGTCTTCTCCTACCATACTTTAACATCCCCCAAAAGCAAACAAACAAAAAATCCTTAACATACCTGTCACTATATGGCTTCTTATATGCTTGAGACATTTGGAAGAATGATGATTCAACAGTTGTCTATAATCGTGTGGAAACTGTTGGCAGTGATTGGATAGTATAAGATTCAGGACAGACAAAATGTACTTTATCCCATAATTAATAGTAAACCTGTGGAATGTACTAGTACACGATATAGTGATGACTGTCAAGCTGGACATTGTTAAAAGGTATTAGACTACCAATGACTAACTACTAATCAAGGGCACTTTAAAGCTGTATGCACAGCTTTGAACTAGAACTGACAATCCTCTGAATAAAACACCTATTAATGCTGCTTTGCAGAGTAACTCATTCACTAATTCAGGTAGCAAAGCTTTATTTTCCCTGGCTTCTGAGGCATCTTTCAACAGTTCTACTTGAGAGGAAGAGTTTCTTTACTAGTCAGAACTTCAAGATTCCAACATTATATGAAGCACCTTGACAGAAACATTATGTTGGCTGTTTACCTCAAGAAAAAGTATCATATCACCTCTGCAGTACAAAACACCAGCATCAGAGGCAATATTTTCTTTAGCACGTCTTACTTAGGAACTCAGGGAAAAAAATGCATTCATATCCTGTTTGAAGAATTATCATAATCAGCTGATCTAGTTAGCCATTTTAGGAACAGAATACTGAACTAGTTATGCCTTTGATCTATTGAAGCATGGTTCTTCATATATTGCTAAATTCTTAAAATATTTAAAACACTTTGTTTGCTATAATTGGAAATAATTTTTGACTCATGCAAATGTAATGCAAGGGTCAGCTACAATAGTTTCAACCTATCTTTACAATTTGTGTGTCTTTTCTTTTTAGGCTGCTATGTATTTCTACTCTATTTAATGTTTTAGGAAACTGCATGTTAGTTATTTTATTATTGTAGAACAGGAGACTGAGCTGGAAGATGGAGTTAAACGTGTCACCAGTTTAGAGTCATTGTGTTGCCACAAGTTCAGTCCCCCCCCCCCAATGAATTCTCTGACCCTTATCTAATACCAATTTAGTTTTGGCCTTTAGTTGACTAGATTCTTGTGTATAGATAATAATAATAATAATAATAATAATAATAATAATAATAATAATAATAATAATAATAATAATAATAATAATAATAATAATAATAATAATAATAATAATAATAATAATAATAATAATAATAATAATAATAATAAACCCTTCTGTGCTTTAAATTCAATGAATGCTGCTGGTTATTTGTGTCTGACTACTACACAGTCAATCATTTTTTTTCTGACAAAAATTACAGGTAGTCCTTGACTTGTAACTGGTTGTTAAGTGACCATTACAGATTACACCTAACCACCTTGGGGCTATTTATGACTCAGCTTTGAACTTTAGATGGTTGCCTCCTCCTCCAAGTATTAGTCACATAATTGGAATTTGGGTGCTCAATAACTGGCTCACATTTATTGTCATTTTCAGCATCCTGTGATCACTAAATACTGTATGCCTGCTAAACAAACTCCTGCAATCTCCCCCCCCCCAAAAAAATATGATACAATTTGACTAAATCTATGCAACTCAAAGTTTTTTTGGGGAAAGCATAAACTACAATATTTATAGAATTAATGAATAATAGTTTGGAAAGATGGACTGTGGAAAAGTGAAATTTACTACAAAATTTCTGGATACCTTAATAACTTCAACATCCATGCCTTATTGAGTGTATAAGGTATAATTTTATGCTGAACCTGGACTTTTTTGTTCTTTCCCCCCCCTCAACTATTTCCTGGCTTAATTTGAACTTCTAAAAGCATATAGAAAGATTTGTAAAGATAATTCTCACTTATAATAATCTCTGTAATGTTATTTGTGAACGCTTGCTGTTAATTGAAACTACAACTTAGTTAAGAAACAGAAACTTTTTAAAAGATGTCTTTTCAATTTGTCCTTTTCAAACCTTTTCAAAACATTTGTCTGAAGTGGTGTAGGGTTTCCTGCCTAAGCAGGGGGTTGGACTAGAACTCTAGAAGACCTCCAAGATCCCTTCCAACTCTGTTATTCTATTCTATTCTATTCTATTCTATTCTATTCTATTCTATTCTATTCTATTCTATTCTATTCTATTCTATTCTTGAGGATTTTAAGAATTCTGGATCTGTGATTTGGAAATATTATGAACAAGGTAATTTCCAGAAGGAAATAACACCTTTACTTATAAAAAGAAAGAGGGTTAAACTTAAAATTTGTTGGTAATCATGGCAAATAACCTCCATCAGTAATATACATATATATAATGTATGGGCAATAACTTAATGCATACTTACTTTAATATATTTTTAACAAAATGTTTAACTATACAGTTATTAAAGCTCGACACCAATTTGATGGCAAATGAAATCAATCAATATAGTTTTATATCCTGACCTACATTTTAATTTGCAAAACAATCATACATACATTTAAGACATACAAATGCATTTCTGATTATTATATTATTATAGCCAGCATTACTCATAGATATGCATACATTAGCCATTCAACTAAATTGTGAAAAAACCCTGATATTATGATTTTCAGAAATGTTTTTAAAAGGCAACAAATTTATGGAAAAAAAGGCAAAGCATAGAAATGTCAAATCTCTCAAAGATAGGAAGTGCAGAGAAATGAAGATTTAGAAAATAAATCCTTGTGTTATAGGCATGTCTAGTCTTTTGTATGTTGCAAAATAAAGATTCTACATTCTTCTTTAAAACTTTCAAATATTGGATTGCAGGTTTCTTCCTTAGACAGTTTCCAAATTCAATTAGCAAGCATAAATCTTTGGGGCAGAATCCAGCACTTTGAATCCAGGGAATGATTGGGATCCAGAGATGTATCTGACACAAAGTAGACCCTAACCCAAAGGACTAAAGATGTCAGAGACCTAGAACTTGTGGAAAAGATATTTCTCCTTTTTATTCCAAGTTCTACAGTGGATATTTTACTTTCATTATACTACATGTTGGGATCAACCATCAACCATAAAGGAAAAACAGTTAAGAAATATGCCAATCTAGTATTTGGTAGAGCAGCCATGAAGGCCTTGGAAAGGTATTCAAATGGGTCAATACCTAGAAATATCAGAATTGTGCAAACCACTATATCCCTTTTGATACCTTATGGACTTGATTGATGGAGAACATTTATCTATGTGGTCACAAGGAGTTGAAAATAACTTGATGGCACATGATCAATCAATCAATGAAACATTACATACAGAAAAGATATAAACTTCAATTAATTCAAATATTATTCATTATTAAAAATATTGAAACAGTGGCTGAAATCTTCTAAGATGTTCTTGATCATGTTCTCCTTGTAAGATCTCAATAATGTCTAATTAGAAAATATGTGGTTTCAACATCTTTAACAAAATCACATGATATCTTATGGGTGAGATTCCAAAGTCCTATATAATTTTGTGGTTTCTCAAGGTTTTTGTAGAGTGGGCTGCTCACTTCATTGGCAACATCGCATCCAACATGTGAAATATTGCTGATCCCTATTTTACACATTTGTTTGGCTTTCCTTAAGTTCAAAATTAGGTCATATATGTATAATGCAATAAGTCCTTTGTTCACTTCTTGATATTTTTAAGTAGAGCTGGAAAAGACCACGAACTGAAACTCTGAACAGCCATTACAAGTAAACATTGAGCAAATTTAAAATACCCTACCAACTACAAGGCAACGGTGTCCCTAAATAATCCTTCATTACTCTATACCAGGGATTGGCAACGTGCGGCTCTAGAGCCACATCTAGAGCCTCTTTGGACCCTCTCCTGCGGCTCCCTGTCGGATGATCCCACCAGTGGGTGGCCTTGCCCTTCTCCCTCACTCCTCGCCTGCCCTGAGAAGAGAAGGGTGACTACGGCAGATGGAGACTTGCTCTGTATTCCGGAACAGGAGCAAAGTGCCCCTCTACTTACTTATTTTTCTGGCCCTTGTTGGTGCTGTGCGCACCTCGGCCGCTGGGGGAGACATGTGACTTTTCTCCATGCCGAGACACTGGCTGGGCCACCCGGCTACAGCCGATGCTCCGCGTCGTAATGGGCTCCAGGAAGAGGAGGAGGGGACGCTGTCTCCCCCATTGTTCAGCGTGCTAAGTTTAAGTGCAAGAGCAGCAAGCAGCCATGGAGGAGGTGAGAAGAATATTGGGAGATGCGCCCCAGCCAGTGCC
This sequence comes from Diadophis punctatus similis, assembly GCA_023053685.1. Taxonomy (NCBI): domain Eukaryota; kingdom Metazoa; phylum Chordata; class Lepidosauria; order Squamata; family Dipsadidae; genus Diadophis; species Diadophis punctatus. The sequence continues at coordinate 172,414,188 of JALIGW010000003.1, forward strand.
TCTGGGCAGAGAAAGTCACACATCTCCCCATATTCCTCTCACCACCTCCATGGCTGCTTGCTGCTCTTGCACTTAAGCCTGCTGTTCTGTATGTCCTCCTCCTCCTGGAGCCCATTACGATGTGGAGCATTGGCTGCAGCCAGGCGGCCGGGCCAGCGTCTCGGTGTGGAGAAAAGTCATGCATCTCCTAACAAGGGCCAGAAAAAGAGGCATGTAGAGGAGCACTTCGCTTCTGCTCTGAAATACGGAGCAAGTCTCCGTTCGCCACTGTCACCCTTCTCTTCTCAGGGCAGGCAAGGAGGGGAGGGCGAGGGGCAGCCAGCTGACAGGGAGCCACAGCAGGGGGGGACAAAAGAGCTTCATTTATCTGGGAACCTGAAATGACTCTTGATTTAAAATTAAATCATATGGTAAAAAGCACCCAAAGAAGAAGAAAGAACATCAGCAAAAAACAACAACAACAACAACCCCAACCCTCGCCTGTTTTTGGAAATGGTACAAAAGTGACCAAAACACACACACACACACACACACACACACACACATACGAGAGAGAGAGGGGGGGGGAGAAAGAGAGAGAGAGAGAGAGAGAGAGAGAGACAGAGACAGAGACAGAGACAGAGACAGAGACAGAGACAGAGACAGAGACAGAGACAGAGACAGAGACAGACATAGAGAGAATCAGAGAGAGAGAGAGAGAGACAGAGAAACAGAGAGATGAGAGACAGAGAGATGAGAAAGAGAGAGGGGGGGAATTAAAAGAGATGAGAGAGGGAGAGGGAGGGAGAGAGATGGGAGAGAGGGAGAGGGAGAGGGAGAAAGATGAGAAAGAGAAAGGGAGAGAGAGTTGAGAAAGACAGAGGGGGGAGAAAGAGAGAGACAGGGAGAAAATGAGAGAGAGACAGGGAGAAAGAGATGAGAAAGAGAGAGAGGGAGAAAGAGATGAGAGAGAGGGAGAAAGAGAGGGAGAAAGAGAGAGAGAGAGAGGGAGGGAGGGAGAGAGATCTGTTTAAAAGAGAATACCTAGACCCACAAAACCTGGGTAGATGTGGCTGGAGGTGTCATGTGACTGGGTGGGAGTGAGTGATGTTGAATTGGCCACACCCACCCAGGTTTTCTGGCTGCGGGTGTTTTGTTTTCTGTGGGAAACGGGCCCAAGTGGCTCTTTGAGTGTTTAAGGTTGCAGATCCCTGCTCTATACCAGGGGTCTCCAACCTTGGCAACTTTAAGACTTGTGGACTTTAGAATTCTAGGAGTTGAAGTCCACAAGTCTTAAAGTTGTCAAGGTTGGAGACCCCTGCCTATCCACTCCTACCTGGCAGATAATATGTCTATCCCTATCAATAGCAATAGCAATGAAATGGCCCCAGCAATCTAACACCTAAGGGTCACTTGCTTTTATTTTACCCTAGAATGTGCTGGTTATGAGGAAAGACTCCTTCTTTGTGCTCATCCACAAAGAATCTTTTGCTACCATCTGGAAAAGATTCTCCTCCTCCTTCCCAACTATCTGCTTTTTTCAGCTGGAATACAAAAGATGCTGCAAAAGCCATTTTATTGAAGTCACTGTTATATATAAATTGTTTAAAATTACCAAGTTATTTTTCCAGATTAATGGGGACAAAACTTATCAGCCAACGATGGCATCAGAGTACAAAGTGCCCTTATGGGCTGTGTATTCCCAAAATAGCCTCATGGCATTACTGATTAGCAGATCAAAGAATTCTTATCACTGCAACCTCCAAAATGTGGAATCTGTATGCAATATATGTATAGTCAGTAAAGGAAAAAGATTCTGGATTAGATGAGCCTATTGTCTTTTTAAAAATTGTGATTTAGAGAAAAGTGGCTATGTAGTTGAGTTTAAAAAAATATTAATTACCTATTCTTAGGGATTTTCATTAACCCCCTCCCTCCCAAATGATACTTCTATTTTTGACTGACAATATCTATAATTAAATGAAGGCATGGAAGATCTCTGAAAACTAGGAATCATGAAAATTGAAGACTGGAAGGATTCTGTAGGAGGTTTATTACAAAGAGATGGAAACTCTGGCAATCTTTTCCACATTGATTAAAAAAATAGGAGAGGATTATGTTCTTTCACTCTGTCTTGATCGGTACTCCCTATGGCACAATGATTGTGACAGTTTAGTTATTATAGTGTGACATATAACTACAATGCATCCATGTATCCAAAATATTTCTTATAGAATAGTAGCCCTACAGTTTTTCTCTAGCCTCTACTAATTCATTCCTTTATCCATCCCAATTTTGTCCCACCCAAATAGGTCAATGGTTACTTTACATCGTCCACTGTCAGGATATTCAGTGGAATGGGTTGTTGTTCTGGAATGTACACATCTAGAATATGCCAGAAGGCGATGCTTATACTGTTTTTGGTACTATGAAAAACTATGCCTAAATTTGCAGTACATTTGCCATCATTTTAGAGATTTTATGTAAGCTACGTTGAGTCAATAAATCTTCGTAGGTATGTATTTATAAACCTAAAAAGTGCCCACTGATAAATAGAATTCTGGGAGTTGCAGTCTAACCATTTTAAAGCTGCTAAGGTTGAGAAACATTGTGGTGTACCATTCAATATTAACAGAAGATTCATTCAGTAATGTGATATGTTACCTCTATTAAAGCATGAAACTGACCCTCTTTTAGTTATTTAACTACATGTGATATCCAATTTGATTCAAATTAAATTTTACAATTTGTAATTTAAACTTTCCTGATTCCTTGCCAACTCCTTCCTGCCAAACTAAGATTAGAAAAAGAAGGGCACCAAGTTTCATCTAGCAGCAATGAAGACGTCTTTCTTTTTTTCTGTGTGAGCAGATGTCAGAAAGAAAGCAGCTATAGATAACAGCGTCATGTCCATATGCATGTCCAATTTGGTCAGGAATCCTAGGTATTTGCTTGTCCCAAATCTGTGGTGACACCTGCTGCTTACCTATTTAAAAAAATCATTTTTTTAAAAAATTGGGGACATTTTTCCAAATAGAGATTCCTGCATATTAAATGATGAATTAATTTTTCATATTAGGTATCTGCCATTGACTTTTAGTTTATGTCTTTATGCTTATAAACATTTTAAATAAATAAATAAATAAATATGCATAAATAAATGGGAAAAAGCAAGTTTACTGAATATACCTTTTATTTATTTCAAGGTAAATTATACTCTATTATTGTAGTGCTATTCAGGATGATGTATAGTCACGATAAATTCAGACCCTCCAATATTATTGGTTCATTCAGTTGGAAAGTGATGTGTACTGTTCTTAATGAGAGACTGATTGAAGATCTTATTCTACCCCCAGTTCTACCCAAATTTAGAAACATATATAAACTATTCCAATGATGTTTAGATTGCCTATAATACCAGATAGGTATACTACTACCCATCCTTTCCTTTATTCAAAGGATATTTCTTTTTCATTTCAGCATCTGGAGCTTAGATATGCCCCTACCTTTGTATGGGCCATGAAGACTTCTGCATGTACTTGCTTGATTGTGTAATTGAGGAGCTTTAGCAGGGGGTTCAGATCACACAAAGGAAATGCTGTTCAAATTACACCAGTGGACATAGTATACTTGGACTTCATCAAGGCATTTGAGAAAGTAGACCACAACCTACTTCTTGGTGAACTAGAAAAATGTGGGGTAGACAGCATCACCACCAGATGGATTTGTAACTGGCTGACAAATTGTACTCAATGAGTAGTCCTTAATGGTACTGTAGGGTTCCAAGTAATACACCCATAGCAAACAAAACTCTGAGACAGGTAGATTCCTCAATTCGTAGTTTTATTGGATATATCATATTGGCACAGGCTAGTGAAAACTGACTCTAAATGTTCCTGCGGTTTTCACCTAATTAAAAGTAAAAGTTTTTTTCTCTTCCCCAAACAACCAGTCACATGGTCCAATCAAGGTGCCGCCCGGTCATCTGGTAACTTCACTCTTCCTCTCTCCAGCCACCTGTGGGAATGTCCTTGGTTCCCAGGACAAAGTATTTTGTTTTGGCTACAAAATCCCAGCTATCTCTATCCCCCCCATTCCTCAGCTCCAGTGTGGCAACACTGAAGCCTCAAAATGTCCTCGGTCAGATCAGCTTCAGGGTTGACAGGTACTACATCTACATGGAGGGAAGTAAGCAGTGGGGTACCACAAGGTTCCTTCTTAGTTCCAGCACTCTTCAATATCTTCATAAATTACTAAAATGAGGGAATAAAAGAACTCATCAAATTTGCAACGACTCTAAGCTGGCAGGAATAGCCAACATCCCAGAAGACAAGTTCAGACTTGAACAATGGGCCCTATCCAACAATATGAAATTTAATGTGGAGAAAAGCAAGGTTTTACACCTAGGCAGATAAAACCAAAGATACAAGTACAGATTAGGTGAAAACTGGCTCGAAAACAGTAACTGTGAGAGGGATCTTAGAGTCCTAGTGGACAATCACTTAAACATAAACCAGCAGTGTGCAGAAGCAGCCAAAAAAGCTAATATAATCCTTGGTTCTATAAGCAGAGGCATAGACTCAAAATCACATGATATAATAGTACCATTTCATTAATCCTTCGTAAGACCACATCTGGAATACTGCATCTAGTTTTGTTCACCGCATTACAAAAAAGATGCTTTTTTCACTTTAGAAAAAGTGAAAAAAAGATCATCTAAGATGATTAAAGGCCTGGAGACAAAAACATATGAAGAATGGTTGCAGGAATTGGGTATGGTTAGTCTAGAGAAAAAAAGGAGTAGGGGTGAAATGATAGTATTCCAGTATTTCAGGAGCTGCCACAAAGAACAGGGGGTCAGCTTATTTCCAAAGCACCAGAAGGCAAGACAAGAAACAATAGATAGAAACTAATCAAGGAAAGAAGCAACCTGGAATTAAAGAGAAACTTCCTACCAGTGAGTACAATGAACCAGCTTGCCTTCAGAAGTTATAGGTATTTCATCACTGGAGGTTTTTAAGAAAGATTGGACAGCAACCTATCTGAAATGGTATAAGGTCTCCTGCTTGAGCAGGAGATTGGACTAGAACACTTCCAAGGTCCCTTCTATCTCTATTTTGATTGAAAATAGGATTCTGAACAGCTTATACATGTTTAAATGAAACAAGTAAAAACTGCTATAGATCTCCCCTGTACAAACATGGAGTTTGGATACTAAGCAATGTTTGACTCTTTGTTTTTATATGAGTGTTTTGCTACTGAGGTGTAGACAGAGAACAGGTGGAGCATTAAAAAAAACTTTGTTAATAATAGGAAGATTAAGGAATTTATTACATGATGGTTCTTATATTTCATAGCAAAAAGCTTTCTTATCTCTAGAGTCCTGGCTGACCTCATTTTGATTTTTTTTCCTTTTTGCCAGGAGGCCTGTTTTCAGGCACATGGAAAATAAAAAATTATATCTCATACAACCCCACCTACTCGCACACACATGAACACACACATGCTCCAACTACACAGTTTTGCAGGGAACTCTGATAACACAATCAATTTGATATGGGCAGCACATAGCTGCATCCACATTTATATTTTTGATCAATATCTGTACAGTATGCAGGAATTCTGATTATGTAACTCTGACTGGATTGCCCTTCCATTTTTTATGCTATGTAGTATTTAGAATAAATAATAAAACTTAGCCAATTAAAAACCCGTATGAAATGAGATTGGTGCACTTTAGACAAATTTCTCTGCTTTCTACTGTTTGGAGTTCGTGCTATTGAATGAGCATTTGATTTGATTCTGAATCTGGGTTGTTATAGAGATGGTTTTATTTGGTTAGTTACCACTGTTATCTATAGTCCAGATAGACTTGTTCAGTGTCTTGCTAGTGTTCCCATTTTCCAGGAGATTGTGAAAAGGAACTCACTAGAGTCCCCTGGGAGTTGGGCGGCATATAAATCCATTTAAATAAATTTAAATAAATAAACTACCTGACATTGTGGTTTTGTCACCAAACCCCCAAAACTTTACCCTTAGACTGTCCACTGTTGACCTCACCCGATTCCTAAGAGGTCAGTAAGGGGCGTGCATAAGTGCACCAGCATGCCTACCGTCCCTGTCCTAATGTTCCCATCTTATGTATATAAACAATGTTATATCTATGTATATTACCAACACGTACTTGACAAAAATAAATAAATAAATAAATAAATAAATAAATAAATAAATAAATAAATAAATAAATAAATAAATAAATAAATAAATAAATAAATAAATAAATAAATAAATATTCTACAGTCAACTCACCTTGACCACTGGTAGTTATCTGAGAATGACCTAACCGAGAGAATGGTTTATTATTTATTGCAAAAGTTTATTGCAGAAACCTTTGATAAATGGTTCATCCAAGAAAGCTATTATAAATGATGACATATAAATTTATAAAGAATATATGATTATATTTTGGGTGTGTCAAACAAATGATCACCTATTTCAAGGATGATCAGTGTTCTGGAATGATTGCAATTCCTATTGTTGGTGTCTGCAGAGATGGTCAAAACAGGCCAGATGGTAATTGCAACTTAGGAGAATGAATACCTACTCCTTTTCATGTATAAAAATTGTAGGGTGAGACTTGGTCATACAGTTGAAGCTGCCATCTTCTTTGACTCCATCTGCAGATGCTCCTGATAGCTATACATATTTGTAATATATACTCTATATTTCTTTTTATCTTTGAAAGACTACTACCTCTTCCTCATTCAGAATTTCAACCTTTATCTAAGTCAACCAACAGCTGCAGGAGCCTGCAAGGAAAAAGAGTTATCTATTATAACTGAGCTGATGATAATGCAGCTGAAGCATAGAAAACATTCTTTAACCCCCTTGACTGTTACAGGAAAACAAAAGAACAATGGGCATAAGATCTTTTTGTGGTCTCCGAAACAATTGCTGTTAACACAACCTCTATATTTAGGACTTCGCATGGTTTCCCTGAAAGACACATTTTGACTGTATTTGTCTCTTTGGAGAGGCAATTCTTTAGTGATCAAGGTACTAGGTGCTGAGGTGGCATAAATGGTTTTTCCAGGAAGAGGGCTTCAAAGGACATGTAAGTATTGAGGAACAAAAATCTATATTGTGTACCGTACTTCTTTTCAAGACAATGTGGTTTGCATCAGTTTAACAACTGGGTTAAATTTGTCAGAATAAAATTAACCTTTCCGAGTATATTCCTGGATAATTTTAAAAAGTATCTTATCTCAAAACTGCTATGAATGTGAGTGGGAAGTCTATAAAGGGAAGTGTTTTGAAGATGGTTATGATTATGGATATAGAAAGGGGTCAGGTGCCAGGTAAAAAAAGAAATAAAATTGATATCTAGAACATTAGTGAGATTCCAGTGTATGAGCAAGTTTATTTCCTAACTAATAGTGCCTTTGTATAGCTAAATGAAGGATAGATACAGTAACTGAGAGATTAGCCATAAAAAACTGGCACAAAGTAAAGAAAAATTACAGTTAATCCAACCCAACAATTTCTGAAGTAACTTCAGGCTATAATTTGAGATTTTGCTTGGTTGTTCATAAATTAAATTATAACTTATTCTAATACACAAAGAAATGTACATCTGCTCAAACAAATAATAGTTCAATATAACTTTTAATGAAACAGAATGTTATATTTGAAGTTACTACTTTTGAAGAGTTTTATGAAAAATGGGAACTGCACTGGTACCCTTTCAAAATCTTCTTTGCTGAACCTATACTTGCAATTATACAAGACATATGCAAGAACTGAATTTCTTTCTGGACAAAACAGAAACTTGCACTTAGCTACTAACCATATATGACTGTTGTATTTTCTCTTTCCAATTTTACTAATCTCATCTCTTCTGGCCCTACAATTTCAGGCAGGCTGTAAACTGGCCAGGATTATATTGGTCTTTAATTTATTATCATTGGGCTCCCATTAAAAAAAGGATTGGACCTTATTTAATTAAAGAATGTGTACATTTGTAGCTAGAAGTATAATTGTGTGCAATATAGTCTCATTACACTAAAGTGTTTTGGGGTTTTGTTGATGTTTGTTATTTTGTTCAATTGACCATTCATTTTGTTGTAACCATAGGACTCAGCAGAAATTATTATTAGTATTAATGATATTTGGTTCTCTGCATATTTCTTAACAAAAATTGTTTTTGTGAGGGGAAAAAACAAGGGTAGTACCTTGTGCAATTGAATTAGACTGTCTTCTCTTGAATTCTTACCTTTTCCCTCTGTGTACACCCTATTATTAATGTACATTATTACTTCAAGTATGTCAGAAAAGGAGACAAACAGTCAGAAGCAGAAATTTCTCCTTAATTCACTCTGCCTAGCCAGCAAAATGTAAGGAAAAATTATTCAGGGGAAAAATACAATTTTCTGTCATCTCTGCCATACACTGATAACAAAGCTACAGGCTAATATGTTTTGATATTTTTGTCACTCGTTTATCATGTGACCTTTCATGCTATCATTAATACAGCTGAGGGACAGAACAGACACACTGAAATAAGGGTGTGGGTAAGTCAGATTGCTTCTGTAACAACTAACGGTCAGTCACAGCAATTTATGCTTTTCTTCGCTGTAGCACTGACTGAAGAAGAGAAATTGTTATTAAAATTTGATATCACTGTCTAGGCTCTGCCACCTAGAATTTGCAACTTTTAGCTCTGATGAGAATGCTGGGAGGAGGTTTAATAAATTTCCCTTTGAATTATGATATTAATACAATACGACATGCTTACTTAGATATTCAACGAATGGAGGGGAAAATCAGATTCAGGAGATTGGAACACTGAGTATTATCTGTACCAATCAAATATTTTAGTCAAATAACATATCTGAATAATCAGATACAAGCAATGGTTTATGTTAAAATTAGTAGCCTCTTTAGTGTGCAAAATATTAAAAAAATCTTTATTAATTATATTAATAAACGTTTGTTTTAATCAGCATTATGTTCAGGATGCTATAAATAATTTATTACATCTTTCTTACCTCATTTAGAATAGGTGATAAATACATTTGCATTTAATCTGGCAACAATTCTTACAATTACATTCCATTTATGTTGATTATAGAGCCCATTCTGTAGCATTCTCAATATAAATCTAATTTATATTTAATATTAGTGCATTGAAAATATTTTCCATAGCAGAAAATTAACCTTATAAGCTATCTGGTGGGGGAGTACAACTTTCAGCATAAAAACAGAGTGAGAAAAAAACACCAATCTTTTAGTAAATTTAAGCCTTCTTGTCTTCCCAAAGTGGTACTATTTTAAATATTTGAATTACGAGATGATTGTGGATGATACAAAGGCAATTTCCACATTTAAGGTTCAGTTTGAATGCCAAGTACATCAAAGATTGCTCTTGCCTTGCTATCCTGTTTTTACTGTGCAAGCTTGAATCTGGTTAAATATAGACTAATTCTATATAATGAGAATTATATAAAATGCTCTAAAACTTGAAATATCAAAAAGCTCTTTGAATTGTTTCTCTTTGGGGAGAGTTTCTAACTGAACCTGTTACACAATTGTATTTACATACAAAGGTAGCAACTGTAAGATTTCGGGTTTTTTTTTAAAAGGGACCTTACAGAGAAAATGTTTTCTTTAATGGACTGTCTACTAAATTACATTTCTTTCAATAGAGTATGATAAAACAAAATTCCTAATAAATGAAAGAAACATGCAGGGGCTTCTTTAAATTCAGTTCATAAACACATTTTGCTTATGTGCGCTAATATGACTAAGTTCTGCACAACTTAGTAAATATATATATAATATATTTTAAAACCTAGTGCAATACAAAGAATTATATTATTCACCAGAGTGTAGATCTTCAGGTGTAATAGCTCTTTATAGCGATAAACAAACTACGATCAATTTTATTTTTCATTTACTCAAGGTTTTCCTCAATCCTTGCAGATATCTTCACTTGGAACAATGCAGTGCTTATACAATATACATTCTTAGATCATTTGTTCATTTTAAAGAGGATGAATATTCAATTCAGAAATGATTTGTGGAAATATGTCTTTTTACATTAGTACTTTGCTATACCTTTGTTTTCAGGATATGATCCATAAAATATTAGCTGGAGAAAGGAAATCTCATGTGTTTTGGTATGATATCTGTTTTGTTTTGCAAATAGGCTTGGTAAAAATGAACATGGTAGTTAAAAAAGTTGCATGCAAAAATACATGGCTAATAATTTAGGAATAAAAACAGTTGGGAGCTTTCAAGTGATTTATTAATAAAAACTGTAATCTATATAAAAGCAATACATGAATAGGATAATTAATACTGTGTAAATAAAAAGGAATATTACACAGGTATTACCTTATTTATTTTTTTGTTCACACTATGTTATGAACAAAGAATTGCCTTTCCTTCACCGCCTTATTCCTTACAGACACACTGACCTGGAGATAAATTCTCTCCATAAAGAGCAGGAGTAAATACAAATACATCTTCATACTAGCTGAGTCTTATATCACTGCAGAGAGCATAGATTATTCATTCCACCCTGCGTTATATAGAATTCCATTTTCATTTTTATAGGGGATGCATATGTGGAGATGGGAGGGGTAGAGGGGGAATATTGGACTTATTAGCCACAAAGGAGACTGTCTTATTGTACTAAGAACTAATTTCATATCATTCTATAGCACAAGTCTTTGTATATTTATTTCTAAGTAAATTCCATGCATAATAGGGCTTAATCTCAGATAATTGTGCTTGGGTTCATAACCTTATGGAACTTAATGCTTTCCATTTTAAAAGCAAAGGTGTACCATCTTAATCCTACACTAAAAACAAGGCAAGAACTATTTTTAACCCTGGAATTGCTCCACTTACATTAAAGACAATATATTTGTGTTAGTATTTTTAAAATTCTAGACCACCTCCATGAATTGCTTAGGAAAATATTTATTATATAATAATAATAAAGGTCTCAATAAAAAGTATAAGCTTGCTATTTGCATAAATATCCAAGGGGATTCCCCCCCCCAATTTGAAACAGTCTCCAAATATTAAAAGTGAGGGTAGAAATACCTATGATTTAGAAGGGCATTAATAACAATTCTTAACTTGGTGATGTGCACGTTTTCTTAAATGCAATGAAACAATCAGAAATAAATTCTGTTAATTAGATGACAATAAATAAGTAAACAAATACACCCCACAAACACAATTCTTCTTTCCCATTCTCTTTCTTATAACATTTCACAAAATCAGTTTTTGTATTAAAAAAAAAAGAAAAGAAAGAAAGAAAAAAACCCACTGGCATTCACGTTTTCATGTAAATAAAGCAGGAACCACAAACAAAGCCAGCAATCTTACATACTTACCTTCAGTGGTAAAGGATGGAACGCTTGCCTGCTACCAATCAGCAAGTGGTTGCTATGGTTACAAGGTCAGGAAATATGCCTTTTCCCCTGTTGTCCAAGGCTTGCACATGTCACTTCTGAAACTATGAATTTTATATACAGGTCAGGAGATGCATACCAAAGAAATAAATAGTGTATTGGACCATAATGACAGCTAACGTTCAAATGTCCTTGAATTTTTTTTTTAATTCTATCCAAACACATTTTGTCATTTTGAATGGGTTGGGGATTTTTATATAAAACTGGAGCAATTCCTTCCTGTAATGAAATTTAGCAACGTAGGTACAAACTGTATCTTCTTATTGGAAATTGCATTAATAACTTGCTTCAAAAAGAATCTTATGATGTTTAATTTGCTGACACTGCCATTCTTGAGTGATCTTTTTTAAGTTCTTCAAAAATTACAGCATTATTCTATTTTAAATGTCTCATTTTCCAGCTAATAACTAATTTCTGAAAAATGGATTTATCAATGCTGAATTGATATATATATATAGAAATATTGTTGTCATGCTGATAATTAAATGCAAATGGTCCTGTTTGAAAATCTGTTTCTTTGCACAGTCTGTATGACAGAAAAATAAATACAGAGGTAAGAAATAGATACAGGAAAAGATATGGAAGTTTTAATAAAAACTCGGTAGACTGAAAAGGATGTTGTTTTTAAAGTGACTGAAATGTGAATTCAACCCTTGATGGTTTATGTGTCATTGAAGACTTTACTAGGAAAATTAGTCAAGGCCTCTGAAGGGATTTTGCATTTTGCAACAGATAAGGTAGGTCAAGTAAAGATGGTTATTGCAGGGTATATGTTCTTTTTGACTTGTTTTCTTTAGTTTTTACACCCTGGTGTTTCTTTTGATATAATCTGTTTTTAGAATCTTTATATAGCAGATATGAAGAGAACTGCAGTTTGCTGTAGAACATGCAATTGTGCAAATTATACTAGTTTAAAATGTGAAGAATGATATGTGAAATACCTGGCAATATTAAGCATTTTTTTCTTTATCCTTACCCTTAAGTAAATAGCTTGCTCATTTAGATAATATTTTTGCTGGAATATTCTGATGTTATTTTCATTTCTCAATGTGGAATGTAGGGAAATATGTAATATTTAACAATACATCATCCAAAGCAGATCTATCAAGATATTGTAATAGGATAAGAATACTATGAGCAGTATTACAAGCTACAAAACGCTAAATGCAAAATATTATGAATCTTGCTGTTGGAGAAAATGCTACACATCTTGAAATAAAAGTTTTTTTATTTATTACATTTTAAGCTTTCTCGATGAATCATGTTTCTTTCTGTTTTCTTTTTGGTTGCTTTACAACTCTTCTATAGTCTGTAAACTTGTCTATTGGTGATAAAAAGCCTAAAATATATTGAAATAGGAATATAACACAAAGGATAATAGAGATGTTATTACCCTTTTCTTTTTGGATTGTATCTTTTGTTGAAGTGGATATTCCCCTCCCTTCTTTTTCTCACTCTCATTTGGCCAGGAAAGATTAGCCTATACTTTGATAACAATCCTTCCAACTCACCCCCAACGGCTTGATTCTTTCTTTCTTTCTTTCTTTCTTTCTTTCTTTCTTTCTTTCTTTCTTTCTTTCTTTCTTTCTTTCTTTCTTTCTTTCTTTCTTTCCTTTCTTTCTTTCTTTCTCTCTCTCTCTCTTTCTCTCTCTCTCACTCTGTCTCTCAGAAAGCAGCATTCAAATGAGAAACTAAACACAATTCTTTTCAACAGGCAATTTACCCCATGACGAGATATGCTTTCACTTATTTTTCTCTGACATTCTCACATCTAGTAGCACAGCAGGTATCCAGAGGTTAGGCTTCAAATAAAGGATAACTACCTTCTTATATTAATAGATGCCATTGTATGAATGTCATATTATTGCAGCATTTAGTTCCTTTAATTTTTTTCTTTTAAATTATATATGATAAAGCAGGCCAAGACAAGTGAGAATAAAAAATATCCCACATTTTACTAATTTATCATTATTATGGTATGGCACATTTGCCCATTACCTGTGCGTATGTATGTGTATGTACTTGTATGTATTTGCATCCAATGCCACTTGTAAGGAGTAGTTTTGAGAAATTAGTCATGGTTTAACTGAGCTATTTTACCCAGATGCTTCTGATGCTGTTCAATTAATTCCTGTTCCTTGTACATGTTACCTCATTACTGAATTCCAAGCAATGCTACATACTCTAAACTTTTCATGTCAGGTGGCTCAATACCCCCTTGTTCAAGAGAGTGGGCTGTTTCTCTTTAAGAACCAACAGGACAGCATCCCCTGGATCTCAATCTCAAATCTTGCTGGGCTGTTTTATTCTGACTTTTTTTTTGTCTAGTCAGATGAGTCTAGGTTACAGTCTCCTGGCCTATGTGCAACCTTGTCCATTAGCCAGTCCTTGCACCTTTGATGTGAACCATCAGCCCTCTGCTTTCTGTGGCTCATTCATTTTTGCGGTTCCGTAACAATCTCTGCCCTAGTCCTGAATCCTGCTTTTATTGTAGACAGAGCTGACAACAGGCAGCCTTGTCTTTCATTTCCTTGATGTACTTTGTACTGCAGTATGGCTTTTGTTAGTATTGATGCAAACATTACCATAAACCACCACCTAGGGACTGAAAACAATTGACTAACTGTTTTCAAATCCAATACACTTAAGTTGATCAGATACAAAGTTTAAGTACAGTTAGCTTGGAGGAAAAAAAAAGAAAAAGAAAAAGAAACAGTGATGTGTGGTCTCAGTATCTGGAAATAAAGAGCAGTGGAATATCAAGACAAACAGCAATGAAATCTATTGGGATGGGTGGGTTAGAAGGACAACCAATTGTCTCTCTGGGCAGTCAGGACCAATTTTTGTGTTCTTTGGCCCTATTTAAATGACCTTTTTTTTATCTCATTTTAGAGACTTATTTCAAGCAAGAATAGAAATGGGATTATAAGAGTAAAGCAACCATGTTCAGGTTCTGATGAGATGTGCATTTTAAATTGGCTGATGTTAAAATTCTGTGTTAAATTCTAAACAGCAGGCTAACAATCATGGCACTCATTATAGCAGACTATTCCATATCATATGGAAGAATTTCAAAGTTAGTGTGTTGTATATGCAAAACTGTGCCTGACCCTTATTGAGAAAGAAGCAGTAACAGGGTCATTTGCTTTTTGAGCCTTGTTAGATCCTGAATTCAAGCCTTTGTAAAAGGGGCTATTCAGATTCAGTTTCCGCAGGATGCTTCAAAGATGTCAGTAGTGCATCTTTGAAGTTTTCTCCTAAATTAAGCAATGAAGGACTTGAGGAAAAAAATGATCTATGAAATAAATCAGATTCAAGGTTTTATGTATATTTTGCACCTGATAAAGCTCTGTTTCCTATTAAGCGTATAAACCATGCCATTACTAACTTCCTAATTTGCTCCCTTGCTCATACAGCTAAATTGTAGTAGCAAAATCTAATATTTGTAAATATGAAATAAAAATGTAAAGCTATACTTGGTCTCACTCTAGGTATCATAATCTGAAAAACATCCACTTTTTTTTAGAGTGAAAACTTCTAGATTTTAACTTACTTGGAGAGATTAGCAAAATTACCTGCATTTTGTTTTATCTGGAGAAAAATCTCAAAGTGGATGTAGATTTATGATGCAATCAATAAAGTCATTAACATTTAAGCAGTTTCACCATTCATGGAATTGGAATTCTAAATGATAATCTTTCCATGTATCTTGCTGTGGCAGTAGAAGGCCTCTACAGTAATTTTGAACTCTCCCCTTTTGCTACTCACTTTCAATATTATAGTTCTAACTCAATGTCATTGCTAACATTTCCAGTTACTCTTTCAGCTTATACAAAACTTTGAATCTTAAACCTAATATTTAATGAATGACAAAGCAAATATATATTTGCATATACAGAAGTAAACAGTGGGATGTACTCCTGGTAAGTTTGTTAGATCTGAAACAAGAAATTGCTGCTATTATTATTATTATTATTATTATTATTATTATTATTATTATTATTATTATTATTATTATTATTATTATTATTATTATTATTATTATTATTATTATTATTATTATTATTATTATTATTGAAAAATGACATAGAATAAGGTTACATTAAAAATGTAGCATGTCCCTCTATCATTTGTAATATATTTGAATCTAGTAGTGGTTATGGTTCATCAGTTAATGAAGGAAAATATGTCCATCAGTTTCAAAATCATGATCTACATTTATGTAATGATATATATTATAAAATAAATATCCCCTATTTCCCCCTTCCTTCTATTTTTAAAGAAAAAAGAAAGAAAATAGCCCATTGGAGTAGACAGAATTCTCTTGTCTTTCATAATTATAGTAGATTATACTAGCATTCAAAATAAATTATAATCAGAACAAATATAACTTCTGTATTTTCAAAATTGTATAATTATAAAGATTATGTGTATAATTTTATAGTTTTGTAAAAATTTAATTCTTAAATTATGCAGTTAATTATCAAGATCAGTGTCAAGATCATTGTTCAGCAAAGTAGCCAATTTATAAGAACTATGTTTAACATCTCAATAATTGAACCTGATGTGGGAATTATCACCTAACTGTAAAAGTTATCAATAATAATTGACTGTGAATCTTTAAGAGGCAACATATCCAAGTTCAGTTCATACAATAAAGATGCTGGCGAGTGATAGTGATTTAAGCATTGAGTTCAATGTGTCATAGCCTCCTTGACATCACTTTATTTTTTAACCATCATCCAGTGGACCGTATAAGATATATAAGGGTTGGTGGCTTCAGCTGCTTGAATTTATGTGTGAAATCTCTTGCTGAATTGTCTCATAATTGAGTTTTTAAAATAGATTTTCTTGGCTAAGCACAACTGCAATTGTGTTTTGTAACAAAGTTTAAACTGTTATGAAACACATAAACCCCCGAGAAGGAATTTAAAGGAAAACAGAACATGGTCAGGTATTAATAGCAGATAAATATATTTAAAGGATGCCTAATAGGCCCAGGAAAGCGAATTTCATATAATCTCATATAATCTTTCATGTATTACAAGAGTAACATTGGAATCACTTCACACTTTACTTTCATTCACTAATTCACTTCAGATGTATTTATGTATTGTTTATCTAGGAAAGTAACATCTGTAGAAATATAACAGTGAACTAATTTTATTATTGGAGCAGTTAATTCACCAACTATGTAATCATATAAGATGCAAGTTTAATTGGGATCAGTGGTTTTAACTTATCTCCAAAGAATTGAGATATATTAAGGCTATAGTTATATCTCTATGTCTCTATCTCTATCATCTCTATCTCTATCTCTATTGATCTATTGATTTACCTCTCTCTCTCTCTCTGTCTCTCTATCTATCATCCATCATCTATCTATATATTTGTTGTGAGAAAGGCCCACTGAGCATTATCACTTTTACTTCTGAATAGATTTTAAGAGTAAGTGACAAATATATTTGTTTGTTTTACTCTTACTAGAGAATAGTGAAATGCCTATCCACCAGAGGTGGGTTTCTCCCAGTTTGGACTGGTTCTCCCAAACCGGTAGCGACCTGCTGGTGATGTTACAATGACATCATGGAACCGGTTCAGTTGGTGCCAGTCTGTGGGCGCTGCCATCTTTTTTAAAAAAAATTAAAAAATTAAAAAAAAAATTCCTGAGCATGTGCAGAAACCAAGTTTCCGGCACTGTACATGCATCACCATCTTTTTTTCGGCTTTTTGAGGGGGAGGATTTTTTTTTTTTTCAGCACAGCCACGCTGCGCGGGAGGAAGCGAACCGGCAGCGAGGTAAGTTAGAACCCACTCCTGTTATCCACCTAAGGCAGTAGTCAGATTAATTTCCCAGACTTACTTATGATTAGCAGAATCTGAAGAATCTGAAATGTTGCAGCATGAACTGCTCCTATTGAATGTGCGGGTTAGTCAATATTTCTTTTCTTTAGGATATCTCATTCCATTCTCCTAACCAAATTTCTGCTGATCAAATAAGGATTTCTGGAAGGTTATGTTTAAAAAAAGACAACATGTGACTTCCATTCTGCAATCAAGCTCAACCCCTTTTGGTGCATTAATTATAATACATTTTGTTGTGCTGTTAATTAATAAAACCTATAAAAACATTTATGATTATATATTGGTAAATGGGTTTAATGGAGAAAAAGTATGAAGTAAAACGTTGGCATCTATTCTCTCTACTCTCAAAGTTTATCTTTCTGATATCAAAAAGATTTGCATATTTCTTTTCACTCTAAAGCTAAACATACTTTTTAAAAATAGTATATGCATACTTTTTAAAAATATTGTATGCAGATTCTGTTTGCAAATTCAGCTTAAAAGAACAACAAAGTTCTATCATTGGCATAGATTTCGATTGAAATTGAAATGAATTGAAATTGAAATGAATTCAATTAGTTTTTAAAATCCTACATATATTTACATCTGTCAATTTTATGAAATAAGCCGGAAGATCATATTTTGATTCCTAATGAAAACATCAACTGATAATCATTTATTTGATTTAGTATTACATAAATGAAATTCAGTAACAAAACCTACAGGATTAATTGAAAGGGATGTGTCATTTAGAAATATAACAGGAGTAGGAACTGAGCATGTTTTATTTTCTTAACAGAATAACAGAGTTGGAAAGGACCTTGGAGGTCTTCTAGTCCAACCCCCTGCATAAGCAGAAGAGCCTATACCATTCCAGACAAGTGGTTGTCCAGTCTCTTTTTAAAAGCCTCCAGTTATGGAGCACACACAACTTCTGAAGGCAAGCTGTTCCACTGATTAATTGTTTTCACTGCCAGGAAATTTCTCCTTATTTCTACATTGCTTCTCTCCTTGATTAGTTTCCATCCATTGTTTCTTGTATTGTCTTTGGAAAATAGGTTGACCCCATATTCTTTGTGGCAACCCTCAAATATTGAAACATTGCTATTACGTCATCCCTACTCCTTCTAGATCAGTGTTTCTCAACCTTGACAGTTTGAAGATGTGTGGACTTCAACTCCCAGAATTCCCCAGCCAGCGTTGCTGGCTGGGGAATTATGGGAGTTGAAGTCCACACATCTTCAAACTGCCAAGGTTGAGAAACACTGTTCTAGATAAACCCCATTCTGGCAACCATTTTTATATGTTTAGCTCCCAGCCCCCTAATCATCTTTGTTGCTCTTCTCTGCACTCTTTCCAGAGTCTCTACATCTTTTTTATAATATGGTGACCAAAACTGGATGCAGTGTTCTAAATGTGGTATTACTAAGTCTTTATAAAGCAGTACTAACACTTGATGTGATCTTGATTCTATTCCTCTGTTAATGCAACCTAGGATTGTGTTGGCTTTTTGATTTCTAATAATAAAATAACTTAGTATTGAGATACTAACATGGATAAAGTTCTAAAGGGAAGCACAAGTACACACACTATGGCAATGTTACTTTTAAAGCAAGACTTAAATCTTTCTTTCAGTTTTCCTCAAGTTTTTTTTAAAGGGACTTCCATTGGTCAAATTTTCCACAAGTTTTAGGATTGCTTTCATATTTTTATTGATGCTATTCTGAATTTTATTGTGGAAGGAGGTAGAGGGCCTATGCTGTTGTACTTTATGTCATTACTTATTTTTCTTATCATTCTCCAATTTTTGTGTTTTTTCTTTTTTTGCATATTTCTGGTTTGAAAAACCCTATCAGGGAAATTCACTCTTGGGAGTTAACTAAAGTGTGTGAAGCCTTGGAAGTCCCCTGCAGACTGTTGGGAAAAATCTTTTGCATCAACTGAAAACATATTTTTTTTAAAAGTTATATAAATTATTTGATTACTCAACTATAAACCTTGCAAGTAAACATTTTGGATATGTTACATTCTCAGACTGAAGCACATAGGCTTCAGTCAGGTCCTCCATTCTGGAGGGAAAATACTGACTGCTGATTGGTTAGACTGCCTGGCAGCTCCCTATTAAAGGGCTGGCTGTCAGACAGAGCCTTTGCTGGATTGTAAATAGTTGCCAAATAAAGAGCTGTTGTTTTGAAGCCACTTCTGTCTGCCTCTTCTATTCACCTTATCTAACACTGGTGACGAAGGTGGGATTGGAAGGCAGATAGGCCAGAAAAGAGCTGATAACCTCGCAATCCAACCCGGAGCAGCAAGTCTTCGACAAACGGCCTTTCTAAAGCACCGACATGATGACGCATGCCCTGCTGAGTCACTTCAACCCAGCACGGGCGCACTGGGACACCTACATGACTCGCTTCGAATGCTTCATGGAGGCAAATGACCTCCTTGGGCTATCGGACAACTGCAAACGAGCACTCTTCCTGAGCTACTGTGGCACAGACGTGTTTGAGATGGCCCAGGCACTCACCGAACCAATGCCAGTTTAGACGGTCACCTGGTCCGCCCTACAAACAATGCTCAAGACCCATTATGCCCCCAAATCCTCCAAATTTGTGCAGCGGCATGCCTTCAATCTGCCCCAGACCAAAATACAGAAGCTTCCATTGGTCGAGCAACAGAAGCTTGTCCGACCTGACCGCTCATCCAGCTCCAACTGAGCTGCACAGGTCAGAAAGACCAACTAAACGCCCTGCCTATCTGCATGACTATGTCACACGTTGGGTTAGCCCAACTAAGAGGGGAGGGGTGTTACATTCTCAGACTGAAGCACATAGGCTTCAGTCAGGTCCTCCATTCTGGAGGGAAAATACTGACTGCTGATTTGCTAGACTGTCTGGCAGCTCCCTATAAAAGGGCTGGCTGTCAGGCAGAGCCTTTGCTGGATTGTAAATAGTTGCCAAATAAAGAGCTGTTGTTTTGAAGCCACTTCTGTCTGCCTCTTCCATTCACCCTATCTAACAGGATATTCAAAGAAAGGAAGAGATCTGTGCATATCTGTGTATTTCCTAATGTGTCCAGTAAAACCCTGCTGCCTTTTTGCAACCAGTGGGGACCAAAATTATCAGTAATTATCATCAATCTCTGTGAGCCATATTTGGATGTTGGGCTGAAGAAAATAAAAAGGATTTTTCATTTGCTTCCTTTCTACTTAGAGATCAATAGGACGGGGTGGGAAATGTATTGTCATGGTTCTTAATTCAGTTTTTCTCCTTACCAGGAGAATTCTTTCAAAAGCTCTTTTATGATTTGAGGAACCATTATGAACTGTATTTACATCCAAGCTAAAATTACATTCTCATTTTTTAACTATGTATGTGTCCATGTACTTGAAAGAAAAACACATATGTGTTCATGAGTCTGAAAGAAAGAATACTTTCAAATCAAATTTGGATATATAGAATGTTCTCTTCTAATTAATGAAAATATGTTGCTCTTGTGTCTCTTTTATCTTAGATCTTCCTTTTTGTATTCTGAATAGCCAGTTTCCTTCAAACTATCTTCATAAGGCATATTCTCAAATCCCTGTATTATATTAGTTGTATTGCTCTGAGCCTTCACTACTCTGTAAATATCTTTTGAAAACATGGTGTCCAGAATTGTATACATTATTATTATTATTATTATTATTATTATTATTATTATTATTATTATTATTATTATTATTATTATTATTATTATTATTATTATTATTATTATTATTATTATTATTATTATTATTATTATTATTATTATTATACAATTGTATCACAGCGGCCAGTTGTTTCACCGGATTTGGCATTGATTACTAGTCGAGCCCCACCCAGGGGCCTAGGAAGTCGTAATGTATTTTCGAAGTATATGTGCGGAACCGAGCAGTGCGGCTTTCTGCATTTGACTGATGGTGATTTTGACAATTTTGAGCTGTTTTAAATGTAATTCCAGTGCTTTTGGGATAGCACCCAGTGTTCCAATCACTACTGGAATTACCACTACTGGTTTGTGCCATAATCGTTGGATTTCAATTTTTAAGTCCTGGTATTTTGCAATTTTTTCGGGTTCCTTTTCATCGACCTTGCTATCTCCTGGTATTGCAATGTCAATTATAGTCACCTTGTTGTTCTCGACCAACGTGATGTCTGGTGTATTATGCGCCAGTACCTTGTCTGTTTGTATACGAAAATCCCACAAGATCTTGACCATCTGATTTTCAGTGACTTTTTCAGGCTTGTGTTCCCACCAGTTTGTAGCAGTATGGATGTTATAATTTTTGCATAAATTCCAGTGGATCATTTGTGCAACAGAGTTGTGTCGTAATTTGTAATCAGTCTGTGCGATTTTCTTGCAGCAGCTGAGCACATGGGCTACAGTTTCATCAGCTTCCTTGCATAATCTGCATTTAGCATCATTTGAAGATTTATCAATTTTGGCCTTTATGGCATTTGTACGAATTGCCTGTTCTTGTGCGGCCAGGATCAATGATTCTGTTTCTTTCTTTAAAGTACCAGATGTTAACCATAACCAAGTTTTTTCACTGTCCACTTTGTCTTTTATTTTTTCCAGAAATTGGCCATGTAATGCTTTATTTTGCCAACTCTCCATTCTTGATTTTATCACATTTTTTCTGTATTCTTGTTTCGTCTGTTGGACCTTCAGTAGATTTTTGTTCTTTACTTCAATTAATAGATGTTCTTGACTTTCTTTTAAATAATCCGCCAATGCATGCTTTTCTTCTTCAACTGTTTGCTTTACTTGTAGTAGTCCTCTGCCACCTGATTTTCTGGGCAGGTAAAGTCTATCAGTGTCACTACGTGGATGTAAACTGTAGTGCATTGTCATTAGTTTTCTGGTGTTTCGGTCCAAAATGTCCAAATCAGCTTGTGTCCAGTTAATTATACCAGCCGTGTATCTTATGACTGGTATTGCCCAGGTATTCATGGCCTTGATGGTGTTTCCACCATTTAATTTAGATTTCAAAATTTTCCTAACTCTGTTGGTGTACTCTCTTCTAATGATAGTTTTCACTTCTCCATGTCTGATGTTATCCAACTGCAGAATGCCCAGATATTTATAGGCTTCATTTTGATTGCATTTAATTAATTGGCCATTGGGCATTTCAATTCCGTCACATGTAGTGATTTTGCCCCTTTTCATAGATACAGTGGCACATTTTTCCATGCCAAACTGCATTGAGATATCTGTGCTGAATATTAGGACTGTGTTGGTCAGTGATTGGATTTCTATTTCTGACTTTCCATACAGTTTCAAATCATCCATATACAATAAATGTGAAATTTTTTCAGCGTCTTTGGCTATTTGGTATCCAAGTTTCATTTTTTTTAAGATTACTGATAGTGGGATCATTGCGATGATGAAGAGGAGGGGTGAAAGTGAATCTCCCTGAAAAATTCCTCTCTTGATATTAACCATTCCATAGTTCTCATTCCCTACTGCCAACACAGTTCTCCATTGTTTCATCGCTTTTTCAGTGAATGATGTAATATTTTTGCTGATGCCAATAGTTTCTAAGCATTTGATGATCCAGCTGTGTGGCAGTGAGTCGTACGCCTTTTTGTAATCAATCCAGACCATATTCAAGTTCGTTTTTCTGTTCTTACAGTTTTCTAGTATCATTTTGTCAATTAGGAGCTGATCTTTTGTGCCCCTGCTCCTTCTTTTGTTGCCTTTTTGCTCTACTGGCAATATGTTATTTGTTTCCAAATAATCCATTATGTTATCTGCAATTATCCCGGTGAGTAATTTGAAGGTTGTTGGCAAGCATGTTATTGGTCTGTAGTTTCCAGGTGTTGTTCCTTTAGTTGCATCTTTCTGAATCAAGTATGTTTTTCCAGTTGTCAACCATTCATCAATTTGACCATTTTGTAGCATTTCGTTCAGTTGCTTGGCCAATATTGCATGCAAACTGGTCAGATATTTGAGCCAGAAACCATGTAATTGGTCATTTCCAGGTGATGTCCAGTTCTTTACTTTTTTTACTCGATTTTTGACCATCTCAGTTGTTATTTCTAATACTTGCATTTGCTTCTTGCCAACACTTTTCTCAAAGTCTTGTATCCACTTTGCTTCCTTATTGTAATCCTTTGCATTTTCCCACAGTTCTTTCCAGAATTCAACTGTGGCTTGCTTTTCTGGTTTTTCACTTTTGAAATTGTCATTTGCATTGAGGCTTTGGTAGAAACGTCTTTGATCTGATCGAAATTGCTGATTTTGCTTGTACTGAATGATTCTTGCATCATATCTTTCAATTTTTCTGGCTATTGCTGTTATTTGCTGTTTTACAATTTCAAGTGCTTCTTCAATTTTCCTTGTATCAAGCCTGTATCTTCTGGCTAATTGATCCATGATCTTGCTATTTTTTAGCCGTTGTTCATTCATATTTTTTAAATTGCTAGCATCTGTTCTGAGTTTTTTTATTTTTTGTTCCAGTCGAATTTTCCACTTTGGTTTTGATGCTTTTTCTGCCTTGCGACTAGGTGCTTTGTTTTTAAAACTTAGTTCATTAGTGACTATTGCAGCTGCACTGTACATTAACTGATTTGTTTCTAAGATGGATGCCGATTCAATTGTTGAAAGTACTGCATTAACCATTCTCATTATAGGTGCCAAGTTTTTGTTAGGCACAGTTTTTAATGATGGTAAACGTTGCCTTTCCTCATTAGACAGTACATGCTCCATGATTTTGTCCTTCAATTCCTTTTGTTTTTCAGTACATTATTATTATTATTATTATTATTATTATTATTATTATTATTATTATTATTATTATTATTATTATTATTATTATTATTATTATTATTATTATTATTATTATTATTATTATTATTATTATTATTATTATTATTATTATTATTATTATGTTGCTTTGCATGTACATTGAGATCTTTTGCACTGGAGACAAATTCCTTATGTGTTGAATCATTCATGGCCAATATTCTGTTCCGTTCCGTTCCGTTCCATTCTGTTCCATTCCAGGAAGGGTCTCACCCCAGTAATCTTCACCCTGACTGCCCTGACTCAAATTACCTAAAACTTTTCCATTCGTGATTTTAGAATGAATGAACTGAATTTTTTGCAGTGTATTTTTTTTATCAAGAGCTACAAGGGGATGGTGATAACGGCACAAAAAATGAAGATGCTTGGATTTTTTCTTTCTTTCATCGGATTTTTTTTTAATTGGAGAAATTTCAAAGTAAAATAAACATTAATCCTATTGAATGTTTAACACATCTATGTCATAAAGCAATAATTCATATGCTTTAAAATAACACTAACAAAATTGTTGCATCTAATATTCAACACTTTGCTTTTAAATTTCATCCAAGTATCTACGAACCACAAGCTAAGGACTATAGCATAGAAGACAACCATCATTTGCTATGAAATCTGCATTGGAAAATTATGATTAATCCTCATAATTAGTTACAGAGATCCTATAATAGTATATGAACGGATATCAACATCCTCACTGAAACAAGACCAATTACTCAAGGAAGAAGGAAGTGATAATTTGTCCTTCACCTTTTCAGAAATTATTTGAGTTATGGCTATAAGATCTGAGTAGCAGAAATGTGGGTGACCACCATATAAGCAAAGACACACAGAACCACTAACACTTTGCTATCTTGTAATGGTACTTCAGTAATTCTGCATCCAGATTTGGTAGACCTATTTTAATTAAATTGGTTCTTTGTATGATATAAAGTATTTCAAATTAACACTTTTTAAGCTATTATTCCCTTTGATTCACCTGGTACATACATTCCTTTTTCTGTTATGACATCAAAAACAATTTTTGTCATTCTGAATAAAGAATTTGGGCAAGTGTTAACATAAGGTATTTATAACCAGAAGAAAGCAACAGGCAGCTAAGAGTGAAAAAATTATAATGTATTCTTCTGCAAGTTTGAAGATGCCTTATGGCCTCTAAATAGATTTATGACAAAAATCAATTATTTATGATAGCATAGTGCAGCATTTATAATAATAGGGTTTGGCATGCAGTGGCTTGGTTCTGTATAAAAATAAAAATGAACCTTATTTTGCTTAGTTTTCTTTTTAAGAAAGGGGAAGGGGGGGGACTCTCAATTTTATCAAAATAACCAAGCAAAATATATTGAAAAGCAAGCACCCAATTGTATTTGATGATGGATAGACCAGCTCAGCCAAATGCATAGCCCTCCTCAAATGTATTTCCTATCATCAATAGTTCTATGCACTGATAAAACTTAAATGTTATTAAGTCAGAGTTATTATGTGGAAATCAAAACTTTGCACTTCAACACATCAACTGCAATACAAACCAAAATCTTCTGTTAGGTAATTGCATCCTGCTATGTGGGCAATAGCTACTGACTGCTGCTATTATCCAGTTCTGTCTGCTACATTCACATGGGGTATTCGTTGTAATCTCCTTTCTGCATTCAACAAGGTGCTGGCTAAATCCCTAGTGGTTGTGCACTCAGCTTCATATATAAAGCTTCATATGATATAGCCACTATCTCACTAATACCAAATGTCCAGCCACAGACAGAGAGCCAACAAAGACAGCTTCCATGTAACAGGCCCATACAGACCACTAAGTATTGTTTATGAAATAAATAAAAATAAAGTCTACAGGTTATTTTATAGATGTTATCTATGCATTTTTTTTCTTTTCAAAAAGATGGCAGTAATTTATCATTGTCTTCCATCACATAGATGGCTCTTTTTGTTTTGATTTGATTTCCTAAACTAGCTTGCAGCACATACTCTCTAGGTCTGACTGTCATTAGGTTTAGGGCTCAGTCAAGGTTAGCTTGGTGCTATCACCAAATGTTTTTTTTTCCCATCTGAAACTGCAAATAGCCAAATTAATCACTCTCTATCATACATACAAAAGAGCAGTGGGGCTAGTTTATTATCTTTGCTGAAAGGAGGAGCTGCTGCTGGTTTTCCTCACTATTGGAACAGCTTTTATCCCAGCTGGTCAAAATGCAAATTGCAAATACTGTGAGCCAGATTATCCTTCCTTTACCCTGTTTCCTTGACTCTTTTTATTCAACTGTTGTTGTGCTGTCATATCTTTTAGATTGCAAACATCAGGGTATGGCATCCAAGAAGAAGGTCAAAAAAGTCAAGACAGCAGCCAAAGCAGCTATCAAAGCCCTGCTCCTTCTTTACATGCATCATACATGTTGCCTACATATATAAAATTTTAAAACGTTCCGGAGATCGTGATGGCTATCACTTCTTTATCTATAACTATACCTGGAACTCGCATTTTTAGGACAATTGTGTATATATATATATATATATATATATATATATATATATATATATATATATATATATATATATATATATATATATATATATATATATATATATATATATATATATACACACACACACACACATACACCCCCAGTGTGGATTTGATTGTGCAGTTGCAGAGACTATTTTGGCTTTTAAAAAAATCCATTCTGAAATATCCCTTCATTAAAACATAAAACTAAACAAATAAAGTAACATAAAACAAGCAAATAAGAAGTACAAAGAACCTTATTAGGAGTTATAGAATTATTTTGAATTCTTTGTCAAATATTTTAATATTTGATATGAAGTGTCTCCCTTTTTGAGATTGAGTGATCACATGTCAGAGATGCTGAGGGGTCAGTCATGGGTACCTCTCCTCTATTAATGCCTTGATCATCTCCCCCATCTCTGGTTATAATAAGATTTAGTTTCTGTTAAATTTTAAGAGCAAACAACTTGGAAACTATTAGTCAAATATGTTAGTAAAAAAAATAGAGTAAATTATTAATGAAAACAGTCAGGATGGAGGTGTACAGAAAGTGGCAGCAGCAAAACTGTCCTTGGCTAGTCTCAGAGACTTTTATCAGACAAGTAGCATCAAAACAGGTTTGTTTGTGAATGAGTGAACCATAAAATTCAGGCTTGTAGGAATCAAATGTGAGGCCACAAATATATCCCAAAAGTGGCAATATCAAATTATTTCCATAATACTACCAAGAAAAGTACCCAGGCATGTTGCCACTTAAAGCAAAGTTTGACTTGAGGATCTTTTTACTTTAACTTTATATAAAACTGCCCGCTGCAACAACATCGCCAAAAAGGCTTCAAGAACTGTTAACCTAATCTTATGTAGCTTCTTCTCCGGTAATATCACACTACTAACCAGAGCATACAAAACATTAGCCAGACCAATCCTTGAATACAGCTCATCTGTCTGGAACCCACACCACATATCGGACATAAATATATTAGAAAGTGTCCAGAGATACTTTACAAGAAGAGTCCTCCACTCCTCTACTCGCAACATAATACCTTACGCAACCAGACTTGAAATCCTGGGCTTAGAAAGCTTAGAACTACGTCGCCTTTGGCACGACCTAAGCATAGCTCATAAAATTATCTGCTACAACGTCCTTCCTGTCAATGACTACTTCAGCTTCAACCACAAAAATACACGAGCACACAACAGATACAAACTCAAAGTGAACCGCTCCAAACTTGACTGTAGAAAATATGACTTTAGCAACAGAGTGGTAAATGCCTGGAACTCACTACCTGACATTGTGGTTTCGTCACCAACCCCCCCAAAACTTTACCCTTAGACTGTCCACTGTTGACCTCCCCCGATTCCTAAGAGGTCAGTAAGGGGCGTGCATAAGTGCACCAGGGTGCCTACCATCCCTGTCCTAATGTTCCCTCTTATCAGTACTCATCTTATGTATATAAACAATGTTATATCTATGCATATTACCAACACGTACTTGACAAAAATAAATAAATAAAATAAAATAAAAATAAAACGACACTCCAGAAATAGTTTGTAATTACATGTTGAATTTTTTTAAAGGCTATGTTTTTCTGATCCTCTCTGCAAAATCTCTGAAAGGGTTGCTTCACAAAGTACACACCCCTCCTCTGAATAGCGTCTACATCTCCAGAAGATCCAGTGCTTCAAAGACTTTTCCTGATTGTCTCAGTATACATGTGGATTCTTTCAATTTGCAGAAGCAATGTCTGTTCATGCATGCACAGGCAGCCAAAGACAGACTTCGATTCACCTGGGCCAAGAGTTCCAGAGGTTGCAGTTACTTTAGTACTTTATGGAGTGGGTGCTTTATTCATGCCACTGAAGTTTGCTAAGCACCCCTTTCAAAGGCTTTGCGCACTTCTCTTAGCCTGGTGAAGTGCTCATTATTTTCCCTCTAGTGAACCAATGCATTCACAAATATTGTTTTAAAACATACTCATCTGACCTCTTTCTGTTTACAGTCAAGTCTTGTCTCAATGTCCATTTGTCTTACAAACTCACCTCTCGATAGACAGAATATCTAGGAACATAACTGTTCTTGCTTCAATTTTTTATGAGCATAAATTTGGTGAAATACCTTGCTGATACTGTCCTGAATATATGAATGAATAAAAAACAATTAATTAAAAAATAATTAGAAGTTATTGATTTAATTTAAGGTAAAATTAATATTTGTATAAAGGTCTGTAAATTATTTGTACACTAGATATCCATTCCTATAATAGTGTATGAATCTACAAGCAGTACTGTTCCAACCGTCATTAGTTGAACTTATACTGCTTTGACTTTTTCATACTTAAATGTTCTGGTGAATATTGAATTTGAGAAGCATATTCTCTCATTTTGCTAAAACTTGATTGAATGCTCCTGCCTGGAATCTACAGTACATATCTTATAATATCTGGAAATATGAATGCATAAACAAGGAAATACGCTTTCCATGAATATTTTAAGCATCTTCTTGCAAGATAATACCCACTTTTCCTCATACTTGCTGTCCCATGAAAAATGTCCTCTTTCTTCTTAGTTTTGTAACCTGAGGAAGTTCAAAGTCCCTTCTAACTCAATGAACATGGGGTGGGGCATCTTTGAAACATCTTTGCCATGAAGCAAGCTGTACCTCTTTTGTGTATGTTCACGTACAAAACATATGCTACATATGAAAGTGACGGAGGTTACATTGTGATGGTACAATAGCAATAACAATAGCACTTAGACTTATATACTGCTCCATAGTGCTTTACCATAATCTCTGAGTGGTTTACAGAGTCAGTATATTGCCCCCAATAATCTGGGTCCTCATTTTACCAATCTTGGAAGAATGGAAGGCTGAGTCAACCTTGAGCCAGTCAGGATTGAACTCCAGGCTGAGGGTAAAGTTAGCCTGCAATACCGCATTCTAACCACTGCGGCACCAGGACTTTTGTTGCTTATATGAAAGTTTTGGTGATGGGGATATCTCTACAGTAAATCTTATTAAGGGGATAACATTTCTAGATGAGCAACAACAAACATATAATGAAGGAAACAAACTTTACACTGGTACTTAGAACACTAAGAAAGAAAAAGAAAGAAAAAAGTAGAAAGATGGGAAAATGCCAGATATTGAGTTTTTAAAAATGGTGAGAAATTACCAAACACTGGCTCTTCCACACCTAAGTATTTCTTTATATAATCATCCAAGCACTTATTGCATCTAGCTGCTGAAAATAATATTTAAAAAAATACTTTGACATTGATGTTCTTTGAACAACTAATAGGATTGCTATATAAAGATATATGAAATAAATGTTCAGTAATAGACTGTTCTTCACTGCACCCTATTGTTATTACACTTTATAATTCCAATATACAGATGCTCATTTTTTAAGCTATATTCTTGTAGTGTTATGTTAATTCATTTGTCTATAATCTTTTCAATCAGATTTCTTTTGTCAAGAAAGGAAGGAAGGAAGGAAGGAAGGAAGGAAGGAAGGAAGGAAGAAAAAGAAAAAAGAAAAAGAAAGAAAGAAAGAAAGAAAGAAAGAAAGAAAGAAAGAAAGAAAGAAAGAAAGAAAGAAAGAAGAAAGAAAGAAAGAAAGAAAGAAAGAAAGAAAGAAAGAAAGAAAGAAAGAAAGAAAGAAAGAAAGAAAGAAAGAAAGAAATCTGGAGTTCAAGAAAGTTATTGACTTTACTTTTTAACCATGTTGACAGTTTTTATTTACTTAAACTGAAATCTATTGATGATATCCTTTCTGCCTTAGTGAGCAATTTATAACTAAACTTTTTTTTTCTTTCCTGGGAAATTCTGTTAAGAGACATTTTGGTATGGCAATGCAAGAAACTAGAAGACATTGAGTTCCATATGTACCTTAAGCCTGGGCCCGTCACTCTCTCTCAGCCTAGGAAGAAGGCAATGACAAATTACTTCCCAAAAATGGTGCCAAGAATATTTCAAGGATTTGTCCAGACTGTTGCCAAGACTCAAGACTGTCTCAAAGGCACTAAGAAAGAAATTTGGTGATCACATTTTGGTTTTTTCTTTTGAACTAGAGCAGTGTAATTATTTTTTAATGATTTCTATATATGTATGTTAAATCTAGGATTATGGTTACTTTTGCTAAATGGGTCAATATTTCACCCTTAAAATCTGCACTGGCTTCTCTTGTTTATTCTAACGGCTCCATGGCATACTTATTTACTGCATCTCGACATTTTATCTCTCTGTAATGACCTCAACTGACATATGTGCAGTCATTTCTAAAGTTATCTGTTGTTATCACGTTCACAGTTTTGATGACATTTCAGATTTCAACCTTTGCATCACTGCCTCAAACCAATTATTAGTACATCGTAGAATCAGTAAGCTTAATAATTTTCTCATGTTCCCATTTGAGAGTATTTGTGTTATAAATTTCTAATTTATTTGATTGTAAGCTTTATTACCTATAAAAATAACCATATTTCAGCTTGACCTAACTCTGGTAAATCCGTCAGTTTGGCATTCAGAGATGACAGCAGCTATCATGGGTGTTACATGAAAACACGTGTTGAAACAGGTCCATTTCTTGTTGGCAAGAGCTTTAGTGCATGATCATCATGGATGATGGCCAAAGTCTACCTGTTTTCTCATTTCTCTAAAGGATATCCAGATAATGAGATAGAGATATGAAAGGTGGTGAAAATAGTGCAAATATTTTATTGAGCAGTGGGGATGGGCAGACTATGGAGATGGGCAGACTTCAGATAACCTGGTCCCAAGCCATGAAGGGCTTTAAAGGTGACAACCAGCACCTTGAATTGCACTTAGAAGTAAATCAGCAACCAATGCAGCTTCCGCAGGAGAGGTAACACATGTGCACAGATATCTGCACAAAAACAGCTCTCGAGAAACTCATTGCCACCACACTGTGATCTGACCATGTCAGGGGGACCAAATACAAGTCCACCAATTCCAGGTAACATAGGCAATGTTCTGACAAGAACAACAAATTGGGTGTGTGCCAACTATTCCTAGTCGGGCCCTGGATAACCTGGGACAGGCCCATGGAAGTCATGGTTTCCATGAAATCCTGGGCTATCTCTGACTCCATCCCCAGGGATGGCAGGTTGAACTCCACCGCCAGCCTTGTGGTAAGGTCCAGGAGCCCAGATAGGAAATCTGCCATGCAGCAGGGAGGCTGGTACAGCAGCAACAATCCCACCTGATCCCTTGAGCCCAACCTAAGAAAAAGGATCTCACAGCCAGGCACTTGTGGAGCAATGCTCCTGGAGGTTGCCAGAGATTCTCTGATAACAACAGCCTCACACCCTTGCCGACCCAATAACCTGCTGGACACATTTCTGAGAGTGTCCCTCTGGTACTATTAGATTTAAAGGTAGAATCAAAGGAAAAAGAAAGTAAAGTACAAGTAGATAGAAAACTGGTTTGCAAGCATTGTACAATTAACTGAAAAAGTTTTAAATTACATTGATATAAATTTGCATATTGAAATATATTAATTTACTGTCATTATTAAAAGCCTGTTATTATGCAGATATTATCAGTAGTAACCAATTTAACTTCTACCACTAATGAATCTTTGACTTGCTGGATGTATCCAATACAGAGCAATCCAGAAGGCAAATAGATGTGGAAGGGCATGAGCCTAAAAACGGTGTGTGACAGGTTACACCATATTTTTGAAGGATATCTGAAATATATCCTGCATATGTCTTAGCTTTGTTTTTCACATACTGGTGGATGGCACAAGGGGTGTAAGAGACATACAACTTGGTCTAACTGATTTTTGAAGAATTATGCATTCTGAGATTTTTGTGCTTTGAGCATTAAACATTTTGTCCATATTTCATTATTAGTAAATTTATCCAATACCAAATAATAGCAATGAGCAATGACAGATTCCATTGTAGAAATAGAATAGTTTTTCTGACAATAGATGAGAACTCCATCAGAAACAATTCAATATGTTTTTTTAAATTAAAAATGAACACTAATTAAAGTGGTAAATTGATATGGTAATTGTAGACTGCCACATCTCTACACTGGTGAATGATAATATTAAAAATTGTCAAGAAGCAAATATAAAAGGTAAGAAAATAAGCACAAGGAATAGAAGTGGAATTCTTTATGGTTGTTTCACTTGGTTTTTGAATGGTCGATGTGGTTAGCAGTTGCCAATGTATACTTGGAAATGCTTTTTTTAAAAAAATTCTCATGAAAATGTGCAGTATGTAACCCTTCACAGGGTGGGTTCCTCCCAGTTCGGACCAGATCGCCCAAACCGTTAGCGACCCACTGGTGATGTAATTTTGGCACCACGGATCCGGTTCTGTCTGTGCTGGTCCGTGCTCGCCGCTATCTTTTTTTCTGAATTTTTGGCCGATTTTCCTGTGTTTGGATGGTTTCACAGCGTTCTGTGCTCTGAAAAAAGCCCGCCCGCCCGCCCCTGGGTTAATACTGAGCTTTATTTCTTCGCCCGAGGCACAGCTGATGAGTTCCTTGGCTGTATTTCGGGCAGAATCCACCTTCTGAGCATGCGTGGAAGCGAAATCGCACGAGGAGACGCACGCGACGTAAACCGATGGCAAAGGTAAGTGAAACCCACCCCTGACCCTTCAGTAGACAATTTTTCTTTTTCAGCACTGGAAAGTATCTTCCTGGATCCCATTTCTTTTGACACATCCAATCCAAGTTATAATTCTCAAGAAACTGCTCTGGAGCAGACTCCATTTAATGATACACAGAAATATACACACATACACATATCTATAGATATATGGACGTTTCTTTGAATTTTTTTTACATCTATATCCTAAAACACCTAAGAAGGAAGAAAGGGAACTATGTCTCTACATATGTTGATTAACTATGACTCCCAGCATCCTTCACTATTGACTATAATGGCAAAGGCAGCTAGTAGTTGCATTTCTACTAGCAGGATAGTATTTGCCCTAAGAGGCAATCCCAATGAATTTAGTATAATTTAACCCCAATGTACAGAATTACATTGGATTGTGTATTGTTTTAAGATGTGAAATTTTATTGGGTATAATGTATCCTAGTGGTGCCAGATAATGAATATTCAAAAATCTTCTTCTCTCTCTCTCTCTCTCTCTCTCTCTCTCTCTCTCTCTCTCTCTCTCTCTCTCTCTCTCTCTCTCTCTCTCTCTCTCTCTCTCTCTCTCTCTCTCTCTCTCTCCCTCCCTCCCTCCCTCCCTCCCTCCCCCCCCTCTCTCTCCCTCCCTCCCTCTCTCTCTCTCTCTCTCCCCATTTGTATAGCTTCAGATATACCTACAGATACAGACACCTACTGAGTTTGTGGATGATGCATGATTTTAATTAAGCCATTTATGGCTTACCTTATTAGTATGTGCTATTTAGTAGGAAAGTGGAATTAGGTTTCTGCTTTTCTTTCCCAATACTCTGATGCTTACCTTCTGTCATAAAGATGTGGGGGACAATACAGGAATGAGGAAGATGAGCCTCGGAAGCCTTCGCGGGGGGCAGCAAATAGAAGCGAATTGCAGGGGTAATCAATAACAAAAGCTATGTTGCGATGGCATGATTCTGCTTTCATCCTTTTGATGAAAGTATCAGATTTTCTGGAGATCTCTGATGAATTTATTTTAGTTTTATGGATTCCAAATAAATCCAAAGTATAATTTAAAAACAGATTGTGGTTTTAAGCTTAGTTTCTAAGTCTAATGAACAACAACCTTTCAAATATATAATTAAATCGAGAATATGGGAAAGCAGTATAAACTTATCAACTTGTAATAAATCAATAACAGAATTCAATAATAACTTTTTTGGAATAGGTTCTGCTACTGGGGCTCCAATACATTGTGAATGTATTCTTTCACTTATTTATTTTTTAGTGTTCTGAGATAAAAGTGTGTGACAAGGAGAAGTGTGTGGCAAAGAATTTCATGCTTTTTTTTTACTTTTTGCTGTTTATTTCATTCTTTTCCAACAAATGTACAATCTATTGATGGTATGACACCATCTATGATATAATACTATATTACTATTATTATGTGTGGTGAAATCAATGGCTGAAAGAGGACCCTGGTAGGGAGAGTTAAGAATTATTCCAGCTTGGACTCGATGGAGGGAGAGGAAGCATATGAGATCAAAGACTTGGGACTATATCAGGTGTTTCCCAAGAGAAGGAAGACAGTCTGGTAAAATTCTTGTGAACTGGTGACTCAACAATAAAGAAACCTCTTGATGTAATTTTCAGAGCTGTTCTGGTTGGTTGCATCTGACATCATTGTATATAATACTGTACTAGAATGCTATAGATGGCATAATACCATCTGTATTATGAATAGATTGGACGTTGTCTTTATGATATGTTTTCAATATCTGTTTAGTTTTCTAGCATCCTCAACACCAGTCACTGGCTTCAAAATGACCAGTGTGACTGGGCAAACCCTGCCTGTTTTTAAACATGTGTAGCATATATTAGACCTACATAAAAAGAATATTTTTGGATCATACAGTCACTCCTGCCATTTAAAAGCCAGTGATTGCTGCAGATGCTCTGTTAACCTACAACTCTTTCCAATGTGAATCAAGTTTTATTATAACATCCATTAAAAGTAATAAGGTTATTCCTGAGCTTGTGGCATTATGTTTGTTTGTCTGTTTCAGTTTTCATTTATCTAAGTTGGTTCCAAGACAGTTATACTATGTGGAAATGCTAGATATTTTTAGTTTCTCACCCAAATCTTATCTTCTTGGTTAAATAACTGATAATGACACCATCTCTCAGATGTCCTTCATCTTCACTGAGAATTGGATGTTAGCCTTATTTCAATCAATATATTCTTGTCTAGCATGTCAAGATGGTTGTATAAGTAAAGATAGTCTATTTATACTCAAGGGATATGTTGTAGTTTCTATTTCACCATTCATGGCACTTACAGTTTTGGCAAAATTGTTAATATTGAATTGGAAAAGGAAGAAAATTAAAAGTTATACCAACTTCTTCAACCCAGTTCCTTCTGTTTATTTTGTGATTACATTTCCTAGAATTTGTAACTAAAATAACAATTTGGAAGGCACCAGAGAAGGTTGATCTCTGTGGTAGTCAAAGCTGCTGGGCATTTAGCAAGCCTGGTATAGCACAGATTGAGATTAGGAAAACCTGAGTTCAATACCCTCTAAGCCATTAAATACTCTTGGTGACTTACTTTCTCTCAGAATTATAATTATAACATAGAATATAGAATATATGGAACCCTAAAGCGGTACCCAAAGCTATACCTGCTGAGCCTAAGAACAGAAGACTGGCTCAATAAATTTATTATCTTTCTTCACTGTTTTGATATGTCAACCCACAATTATTTCTGTTATGAGGTTGTTTCCAAATACAGGGAACTTTGTATAAGTGTAACTTCAGACTTGTTTCTGACCTTGATGGTAAACTTTCTTTAAAAAGTTGAGATATCCCAATTGTAGTTGCAACCCTTTTCTGGTTTAAATTTATCCTCCCTCAATGCAATAAAATTCTTCTGTCTCTTCAATATATAATGTATGCTTGAAGTGGTGAAGATTTTTTTTCAGTGACACCGCTAAAGTGGTGGAAGTTCTTTCCTAGACATTTCTTTAAAATGGAGCTTCCTCCATGCAAAATCCAGAGTTGTGTAGGAAGTTAGCACCCACCCCTCTCCTAGGAAATGAGATATCCTAGGAGATATTAAAAGGCAGAATATATTCTGTGGAACACATCTGGAAACATGCTTGTGAGCGGACAAAAGACTCCTCTTGAAAAAACCCACCCCTTGCCAATGGGCCATTAAGGACTGGGCCCAGCTCACACATTCCTCTCACCTAGCCTGAAAGTCTTCTGCATAACAGAACCACAATAGGATTTGCCCAAGGCCCTTTTCATTCAGCCAAGCCTGGGACTTCGGACAGCCCACAAGAGTTGCCCCAGCATGCCCCTGGGGGGTCTGAGAGCCAATGGGATACATTTCTATACAGGAACAGGAAACAGTTAGGGAGGGGCCCAAGAGAGAGTATAAAACCAAAGGACTCAGCGTCTTTCTCTTTTCTCTTCACCCACATCTGGAAACATGTAATCTGCCTTTTCTGTACAGGGGCTCATGCCATGTGCTCCTGTCCACCATTAAACCTTCTTTCCAAGCAACTTTCATGAATCCAGTGTCTTTTTCCCCACTTGGAACTGAACCCAGAAGGATATTCCTTACAACAGTTGATTTGCTATCTTTATTGCTATCCTGAGCAGAAAGCCGAAATAATAGGAATATATTGTTAAAATTTAAAAAAAGAAGTAACTAGGATAAACGAAACATATCATTTAAAAGTATGTCCTCTCTTCAGTACTTACTGCTTTTTAAAATTAATCCAATCTTATAGCATCTTGAGAGTTGCCTACACCATTTATGCATATGGTATTTGTTGTAGTTAGAAGAGAACCATTCAAAGAGACTGGACATGGTATTATGTTGTTTATTGCTGGCCAAGATAGGAAACAGCATGCTATGGTGCTATGTTAAGCTCCAGCCCTTGTAACTCTAATGAATACTGGCTGTGAGAAAAATGAAGTTCAAGGTGGCATAAAAAGAAGAAGAAAAAAGAAACGAAAATCTACTTGCCTTTAGTTCATGTTTGCCTAAACCAATGGTACCTGCTATGGCCTGGAGTACAGTAAATGTAAATTACATTTGCAATGCAGTTTCATTTAATGAACCTATTGAAGTCCTGCAAATTTTATATTATAGGGACACCACTGTGTGTGTGATCACATGTAGAATTGAAGACAGTAAAGCAAAGTGTTTCCATGAATAAGTGTTCTAAAATTTAACATCTTGCAGAGATGGATTAAGCATTTGATTTTTGAGGATACAGCTTTTGAAATCAAATTTTCCTGCTGAGCACAACAGTTTAGAATGATGACCATAGTGGACTAAAGCTTCTCCACAGTCTTTTAAATTACTATACAATTTATATTGTAATAAACTTGACATGGTTGTGGGGCTTGCATGCTCTGAGGATGATAGCTATGTCAAGGTTCAACCATACTGGATAGGATTCATCAGAGTGTTTCTCCCATAAAGAATGTGGTAAGAATTAATTTACAAAAACTCATAGTGATCAGTTATCACCTAGGTTAACCAGGACTATGCTAGGTTAAAATTTCTGAATATCTGGTGACAAACATACTACAATCAACCAGGACTGATTGATTGAGCAAGCAGGATCAGCACTTCAGGACCACTGGAAGAAGAGTTGTTTATTAACAAAAATATATGAAGAATGAAAACAAATGGTCTGTAATTACAAATCAAGTCCAATAGGAAAAAGATATCTGAAAATATTTCAAATCATCCAGAATCAGAAATAATAGAACAGAGGCAAGCAGATTAATATAGATTATAATACAAGATAATGTAGTCACAGAAGCAGAAATGGAAGAACTGCAAATGTCTACCGACACCAAAGAAATCGGAGGTTTGCCAGAAACAGCTCATATTTTAGAGGTAAACCAGCGAAAATCAGTGGTAGAGGAAGCCATTATAGATATGGAATCATTTTCATTCTTAAACCAGGCATTCTCCTCTGCCTTCTCTTTGGAAAGAACAAAGCCCTTTATGAAAAATTGAAACTAAGAACAACTGAGCATCTAGAACATCAAAAACAACAGAATAAGATTACATTGAATCTTGTTATGAAGAAACAGAAATTAAACAAAAATTATAAGATGCCAATTCTGTAATATCAAATATGAACACAAGCTGACTGCAAGAAAGAAAACCCAACTAATGTATAGTATGGCTGCAGTTCTAGCTGACTATCTTGGATGCAAAATCAAAAACTAAAAAATGCTAAACAGTGCACCACCAACAAGGAAGATCAAGTTGGAAAATAAGATCAGCATGTTAAGATCAGATGCAAGCCAGTCCAGATGAAGAGACTGCAATGAACCAGCCAACATATAATAAAAAAGAAACAGTGCATTTCTGGGTGCAGCAATGGGATAAATCAAAAAAATATAACAAGAATTCAGCTCGGATAAAGAAGGTGGATAATAATAAAAAAAGAAGCTGAAATGAAAGAACTTGTAATAACAGTAGAAGGAAGATCAAGAATTGTTCAGCACTCGGTGAAGATGAACTGATTGAAATATTTGATTGGTCCACAGCCACTCAACATACTGCAAGAAGATGAAATTGAAGAATTGTTAACATCTGACAAAACCTACTAATAATGAAAGATTCAACAAAAAGGGAAATATCAGACAACTACATGCCAATTATCTGCTTACCAACACATTTCAAGTTGGTAACTGATGTGGTAGCTGATGCAGTCCAACATCTACTTGAAGCTCCCTCCACCTGAGCAGAAAGAATAGTACCCAAACAGGATAGGGAAAAAGATCAGTGCCTAATTAACAAGATGATCTTGGAGAACTATAAGAGAAAGAAGACCAATTTAAATGTAGCTTGGATTATTACAAGAAAACATTTGACTCACTTCCACATGACTGGATTATTGAGTGACTGGAAATAACAGGAGTCAATAGAAACACCAGAAGCATTCTATAAAGATCAATTGCAGAACAGAAGTAACAATTGCCAGTCAATGGTGATAGACCGGGAGAGTTTAACATCAAGAGAGGACTCTTTCAAGGAGACTCACCATTATTGTTTGTCATGGCAATAATTACTCTGTCAAGAATACAGAAATCAGCCTGTGGCTATCCAACACGAAAAACATCTGCCCGGCTATCCCATATCCTTTATATGTATCATCTGAAACTATACAGAAAAGTATCATCTGAAACGAATCACTGCTCAACGCTATCTCAATATATAGCCAAGATATTGCAATGGAGTTTGGATGGGACAAATATGCCTCCTTTACCATCAAGAACAGGGAAAAATGGAGGGACTCAAGATGCTCTATATAACTAACATTAAAAGTTTGGATGAAAATGATCGCTAAAAAGACCTGGGCATCCTTCAGGCTAACACCATCTGGGCATCCTTCAGGCTAACACCCTGAACTCAAGGAGGAGGTTAGTAGTTAACCTCCTCCTTGAGTTCAGTTATACATATGTATATCAGAAGAGTAAAAAAGATCTAAAGTCCTAATTCAGTAGTAGAAATACAATCAATGTGAAATACAATCAATGTGGCAATTTCGGTCATTGAATATACATCTGGAATAGAGGATTTGACAAGAAACCATGGATGAGGAAAGCTAGAAAAATAATGACAATGGATCATGTCTTTCATCCTCACAGTGATGTTGTCAGACTCTATTTACCAAGGAGTGTAGGTGAGCGTGGAATGTTGCATGTACACCAGAAGAAGGGGGAAAAGGGGCATTGGAAGAATATCTGATGGGGAGTAAAGAAGATGCTGTAGGAAGCACACCAACAAGCCTTACTGAACACCAAAGAGATCAAATGGACCTATAAGAAAGACTAAATGAAGAAGAAAAAGAAGACATGGCAAGGCAAAATGTTACATGGTTGGTACATGATAAAACCAAGCGAACAAAACCAATAGTAACCAGAGCTAGCAACAGCTAGTTTGCATATTGAATCAAAGGCAGGAAATTAGGCAAATTTACCTTACAATGTAAAATGAAGTAGGTATTACCCCAATCCTCTATTCCTTTTATTAATTTTACTTGAACAAATCATTCAAGCTATGATTTATTATGTTGTCTTATTTCCAAAAAATATGGATTTTCATTTGGTTTGAGAGAGTGGCCTGAAGGGAAAAAAAAGTTTTAAAAAGTGACTTATGGGAGAAAGACAAATTTCAACAAATTTGAGAGATTGTTGAGGAACTTACTAGTATGAAGTCATGAATTCCGCTATTGCCTCTTGTCTTCCTTGATTTTCTTATCTGTCTCCATCTCTATTTTCAATTCTATACTGACTTAGTATTAGTAGAGAAATCCCAGCCTTATCAAAAAAACAAAATATTTTGCCACATGTATTTTAATATATTAATCTACATGTTTTATTTCATAAAATGCCATGAATTTTCCTGTATGGATTTAAGCAAAGTTAATTTAGAATAATAACTAATGTTATCCTCATTAAAAAATGCTTACAAGTTCAATTCAATTAAGCATAAGAAATACCTCATTTTAAGCTTTTCAAATGGTCCCTTATACAATGGTTTGATTGACAATGGTTTTATTTCAACTGTTGCAAGAAAAAATACTTTCCATTCTGAAAACAGGATCTGTTGATGTGTGGAATATTTTTTTTAATGTGACATTCTATTGATGTTGTAACCTTGCCAATTGGAATGTATATAGTTGTTATTTCTCCTCATAGCTGCAGCTAAACATCCGTTTGATTATTACACAGGTAAAATATTCAGTGTTATGTTATAGCTACAGCAAGCATTGATTAAAGTCTCTAGTGTTCATGAAGGCTGACAGGGATTCAAAGGAGGAAATGTAAAACTTGAAGGTACAGCAGTATAGTGACATTTCACTCTATAAAGCTGCCAATATTTTAATCCTGCACGTAAATCATTTCCATCAGTTCAATTCCATATCTTAATTTGTGTAGCAAACAATGTACTGGATTGCATTATCTTTAATAATGAGAAATGTGATACAAAGTTTTCTGATTTTCACGACCCCTAACGGGGAGCTTCAGTTTTAGGTAGGGAGGTTTAGCACCTAGAACAGTTATGGGATAAATTTCATTTTCATTCTTTGATCAGCCTACATTTCATTATTTGTTCTATAAACCTTTTAGTTTCTCTGCTTTA
The DNA here is from genome assembly GCA_023053685.1 of Diadophis punctatus similis. NCBI lineage: Eukaryota > Metazoa > Chordata > Lepidosauria > Squamata > Dipsadidae > Diadophis > Diadophis punctatus. The sequence goes on from JALIGW010000003.1 coordinate 172,455,633, forward strand.
AATGATGCCTTCATCAATGGTGATGCTGTAATCGTTTAGAGTGATGATTGATATGGTAATAGATACAGTGTGATTGAAAGCAACCTTTGTCAGTGGGGAGGCCAAATACTCAAACAGTATATTGGTCTGACTTCGCTCATTATTGGAGGCCTTTCATAGTCATATTGACTTGCTGTCCAAATGTTGTTACTTACCCAAAGCTTTCATTGTTTAAATGGTTATAGACATTAGTATTGAACACAGCTTTTCCCAATATTTGTCCTAAAAATACACACATGGCTCAATTATCCTCTGAAAATGCTGTGAGTATTAAAAGAGCAGTGGGGGACCAAGAAATAAAATTTGGATTTAAAGAAAAATAATATTTTGTTCCTTTTTCATCAGTCCCACTTCAATACACATACACCTTTGTTGCAGTATTTCTTGTATTAAATAGCCATAGAAGCATTTGTCCATTTTCTTGTTAACATCAGGGAACTGCTTTTCCACTTTCGTTGTTAAATTTTATAACAGGAAAAGAGTGACTGCAGGGGTGAGAAAGGGAAACATTTTGTGCTTTGGAAGCAAATCTTATCCAGAGACTGGCCAAATGGTTTGGGTTCATTACTCGGAACCTTGACATAGCTATTCTTTATTTTAGCAAGTTAACCCATGTTCTTCAAATTGCCAGAGAAATATTAAGTATGTCTTTTGAGTGATATCCATTTGATTGCTGGCTCTTGTTAAGATTTACAGGTTACAGTTAAGATCCCTTCTTCCTTCTGGCTAACTTCTACCTTCTTGGGCCAGCAAATCCAGAATTAGACTTTGCAGTACAATATCACATAGTATGGTTTATGCAATCTGCAGAATAAGATGATGAACTATGTTGCAATATTTCTTAGGTGAGAAGATATCATTTCGAAACATTCTCTTTACCTTTGTATATATTTTCATTACATCTGGATACAAATCGCATCTGAAAAAAGGATTCCTAATTTTTTTATTTGTCTGATGATTTTTACTCTTGCATTTATACAGAAAAGTCAAAACTCATGAATGTTTAGTAAGGTGATTCCATACCTGTAGTATAAGGTGGTTTAACTCATTGTTGTATTTTAATATGTTATCCTTTCATAACACAAATTATGAGATTAGGCTATCATCATGGGAATCTTTGCATCAGTATAGCTAATGCTACTCAAAGAAATTTTACACATCCAGTCATATCTCTTAATATACTATATCTCTGGCCATCCCTCCAATTATGGTACCCATATCATTACAGCGAGACAATTTTTAAAATTTTATGTTAAGAATTATCAAAAATATACATGATCAGGTTACCAAAAATATTCCAACAATATTTTCATTTTTTCCTGATGTTTAATTGTTCAATCTTATTAAAAATAAATATATTTGCTTACCGTATTTTTTGGAGTATAAGACGCACCTTTCCCCCCCCTAAAAGTGGCTGAAAATTTGGGTGTGTCTTATACTCTGAATGTAGCTTTTTCGAAGATTTTTTCCTAGCCCTAACAAGGTGCTAACGATCTTCCCGGCTTTTCCTGGCTTGCAGGCTTGTTTTCATTGCTACTCCCTCTGAAGAATATTTTTTTCAGCCCTAACCAGGGGATAAAATAATGTGCTGAAGCTGATCAGACTAAGGATCAGATGAATACCTGGTAGGTAGATTTTTCCCCTATTTTCCTCCCCAAAAACTAAGGTGCGTCTTATACTACGGTGCATCTTATACTCCGAAAAATACGGTATTTATCCTATAATAACATATTTTGCAGATGTATTTCTACAAATCACCATTAGGATGTGTAGAAAACGTTGCATAAAAATGTCCTTTCTTTGTCCAGGCATATTGAATATATATTCGTATCCCCACTGATATCTATTGAAAACAGAACCCAGCAGATCAGATACGGGATATTCTTTCCAATAAGTCAGTTTTGTTTTTGAAATTCCAGATGAATTTATTTTCCCCTCACCAAATTTCAGTTAAAACAATTATCATTAGAAGATAAAACAAAACATGAAACTGATATTATCTTTGACTTCAATAATAATAGTACATTCAGTAGTGAACAGTCATCAGTAGATATGCTAACTCAAGAGGGGAGGGGAAACAATTTAATTAGAAACTAATTGCCTCTCATTGACATCCAACATTTTTCCTTAATGTTGGGTTGGTTATTAGAGGAGATATGATTACATAGAATACTACCACAGCTACACCCACCAAATGCACTGAATAGATGTCTCATACACCTAGTTCTCAGTTAATAACCCTTTTTTCAGTTACAGCTATTGTAATGCCCACACGATCATGGGATCAAAATTTGGCCACTTGGCATCCTACCCAATGTTTCCTGTAAAATTAGAAAACAGCACGTGACAGTTAAAAACTGCCGCGTGATGTTTTCTTTTCATGTGCGCGGCCACGCAGGTGCGCAGCCTCCGCCATTACAAAATGCCGCACGGAAGTTAGAAACTTCCGTGCGGCATTCTCTCGTTATGTGTGTGGTCGCGCGGCCATGCACCTTAGAGGGAACAGTGATCCTACCTGCATTTAGAATTTCAGGGGTGCTTCAACTCCATTCACCCACTTATCTCCCCCCTCCCATTTCTACTCTTTTCCCCATGCTGTTAGCAACAGAGGCTGCCATCACTAAATAATGCAGTCACGTGACATCATGCTATATGACTGCATTGCTCAGGCAATATAAAACCTGGACCTAATTGCCATAACTCAAGGATTTACCTCTACAAGTCAGGTAATCATAAGTCAGTATATATTTGCAGTGCTAACAAATGACGGGAGCAGGGACATCTGGAATATGAGAGGCTTCCAAAAAGTCAGGGTGGCAGTTGTGAAAGTGTTCTTCTGGATAGGCTATGGGGGTTAGGAGTGGGAGGCACTGTGCTCCAGTGGTTCACTTCTTTCCTCAGTGGTCAGTTCTACTTGGTGTTAACAGGGGAGGAAAGATCATGTCTGGAGCCCCTCATGTGTGGCGTGACCCAGGACTCAATGCTTTCCCTTCTTCTGCTCCTGCTCAAAATCTACATGAAACCATTGGGTGAGGTCATCTACCAGTTTTATATTATCAGTCTGCTGGTGATACTCAGCTCTGTATCTCAATCCCAAGTGGTACAGGTGATGTATTGATTCAATGTCTGGAGGCTATTTGGGTCTGATGGGGTAGAACTGTTCTGTTTCAAGATTACTGGCAGACACACAAAAATATGCTATTTAAAGTTGACCAATTTACTACAGTTTTACCAAAGAGCAGCAGATAGCAATGTGAGTCAAATGCCTAGCAAAAAAAGCTTGCCATACGGTGTTTCCATGAAAATAAGACCTAACCAGAAAATAAGCCCTAGCCTGATTTTTAGGGTGCTCTTAACATAAACCCTACCCCAAAAATAAGCCCCATGTTAAGGTTGTCATCAGCGGGGAGAGGGTGTGGGTGGCATGGCCAGCACCAGAGCCCTCGCAGCGCAGGTGAGTTGATTACTTGTCAAAGCAGCAGGCTGAGGCAAAGGTGAGGGGATGCACATGATCTGGACACACCACATGGGCCAGAGGAAAACCAAGAGTCGATGGCTGGAGCAGGTGGGTGGCACGGGAGTCTTGTCTTTGTATGGCGGCACCAGCAACAGATGGAGGCAGAGGTACGGGGGGAAGGCAGGCGATCTGGACATTCTGTGTGGGCTGTGGGAAAGCTGAGAGTTGGTGGGCTGCTTCTGTTCACATTTCTTGGCTTGCCTGCGGTTCGTGCAGTGTATTGGGATCGCATACCTTCCACCCCCGTGCCTCTGCCTTAATCTGCTGCTGGTGCCACTGTGCAAAAATGAACCTCCTATGGCTGCCCACCCACTCCAGCCCACCAACTCTTGGCTTTCCCATGGCCCATCTGGATCATGTGCCTTCCCCCATGCCTCTTCCTTCATCTACTACTTGGACAGGTAATCAATTCACATGCACTGTGCAATTCACATGCACCTCTTGTGCGTGTGCTGCGGGGTGGGGTGCCCAGCTGGGCTGATCACCCTGATATCATGTTTCCCCAAAAATGAGCCCTAATGCTTATTTTGGAGCCCCAAAAAATATAAGTCTGGGTCTTATTTTCGGCAAACACAGTATTTACTCCAAGAAACAATAGCATAATTCAAATACATTCCAAGAGTCACAGGATGTCAAATCAGTTAGTTAATCGTCAATGGTCAAGAATCATGAAAGTGATGCAAGCATTGGAAAGGCAAACAGTTGCCTCTAATAAAGTCTGCAGACAAAGGGTCTATTTAAATTTCTGCAGCCAGCTGCCTCCAATTACATATGCCTCACTCTTTGAGAAGTCTAATTAAGCAACATTGCTTTGCTCATCTCTGGTACCTTGTCATCTGACTGCTCCAGCTGAATAAGGGATCCCAGCCACCATTGAATTCTGGCTTCCTGGTGATTCCTGAGGAGCTGACCATCCCCTTAGCACAGGTTCAGATGGAACAATTTCATCAGATTCCAGGTCAGATTTAGTCTGAATAATGGCTTATAATAGGAGCAGACTTCAACAAGCCCTAACAAGATGAGTGAGTGTAACTGTTTGGATCCCCAAATATTACCATAGTTTATCTTGAATGGGACTGCACCTCCCCCAGACGGCATTGTGACCTTGCAATTTCTGCTCAGACAATTATTAATGCCCTGGTTTAAAATATATCTCTGCCAACTGTAAAAAAAAAGAAACTAAATGGGATAATTTTGTACATAGACCCTCAATTACAACCACATTTATTGTAGATATGTAATTGTGCAAATTGAACTACAGGGAATAAAATCTTTGCAGTGGAGTTATACACTCCACATAAAAAACAAGCTAAGTTTTTTAAACACTTGTCTAAACAGTTACTCTCCTATTCAGTTTTGGTGTATATTTGGGAATTGGAATGGGTAATAACCCAATAGCTGGACAGATCCACCGATAAAGGAATTAAAGAAACACAAGGCAAACTATTGCACTGGTCACCTGACAATTAGATTACTGCAATGCACTTTGAGTGTTACTCAAAGTGCTTGTTATTAGGAGCCGAGGTGGCGCAGTGGTTAGAGTGCAGCACTGCAGGCTACTTCAGCTGACTGCTAGCTGCAGTTCGGCAGTTCAAAACTCACTGGCTCAAGGTTGACTCAGACTTCCATCCTTCTGAGGTGGGTAAAATGAGGGGGCAATATGTTTTGCCCCCAGATTGTTGGGGGCAATATGCTGGCTCTGTAAACCACTTAGAGAGGGCTGTAAAAGCACTATGAGGTGGTATATAAGTCTAAGTGCTATTGCTATTGCTATTACATATAAATGGATTGCATAGGGCCTGGATATCTGAGGGACTGCATGTTTCCAATTGTTTCTGCCTATCCAGTATGTTCCAGCACAGTGGGTATGCTCCAAGCCAGTTCAATGAAGTTGGCTGAATAATAAATTCACATAGATAAATAATAAACAGCTAGCTCTTTTGTATAATACAGGATAATTTGAGTTAGGTAGTATATGTCTCAAATGAGAACTGTGGTTGATTTGTTCAATGATCTACTTGCTTGTTTTCCACAATTTTCCCAAGAGTCCTGTCCAACACCAAAATTAAAAAAGCATCAAATATTTTTCTTATCCTGCTTCTTCAAAATTTTACCTTCATTATTAACCAAATTAAAATTTAAAACCAGTCTGTTTCAATAGATCTTTGAAAGGAAGATAAACTATTATTGCTCTTTAGCATAGGAATAATATGTAATTGTATTGTTAAGGTTAACATTCTGGTTTGGGGTGGTTTATAGTTTTTTAATCCGAGCAGGTTTCTAAACTACTCAATCAATGATTGGAGCAACATACTAAAATAAAAGATATGTATTTTGAATCCTCAGAATATAATTTTAGAATATTTTTGCAGCCATTACTCTCCCCATTCTTAGAATTTTTCCCATGCTATATGCAGTTAGAATATAGCAATAGCACTTTTCTTATATACCGCTTCATAGTGCTTTACAGCACTCTCTAAGCGGTTTACAGAGTTCAGCATATTGCCCCCAACAATCTGGGTCCTCATTTTACCAACCTCGGAAGGATGGAAGGCTGAGTCAACCTTGAGCCTAGTGAGATTTGAACAGCTGAACTGTTGAACTAGCAGTCAGCCTGCAATGGCTGCATTTAACCACTGCACCACTTCAGCTCTAGAATGGAGTACTTGAGTAAACATATATTGACCATTTTGATTGTACATGTTTTATTTTACTGTAGAATGAATCAAGCTTGCTGTCATTTTTGTTCCATTTAGGTTATAGGAAGAAAACCATAAATATCCCATATAAAGTATATCCATTCAAGTTCTTGAATCTACCATTGGCCAGAAAGCCACATTGGTTATATGTTCCTTTGCACGGCTCCTTCAATGTTCTATTGATTTGTGTATCTTAAAGCTACAGAAACATAAGGAACTCCATTAATCTGAGTCATGATATTGATTTATCCTATTATTAACTGTGATTGGCAGTTGAGTTGCAGGCTGGAGCCCTTCTAGCCTTATCTGAAGATGTTAGAGATTCAGCTTCATGTTGTGGTATTTCTTTCAAACATTAGTTTATGAGTCCAAGATATTCTAATTTTGGAAAGACAAAAATATTCATTTTCCTTGCCAAGCCACCTTGCCTTGTTTAAGTCTTTTAATACAACTCCATGCTCAAGCAGGAAATCCTATACCATTTCAGAAAAATCATTGGCCAATCTCTTGGCTGTAATGAGACAAAATGCTGGGAGATAAACTGCTGGCAATGTTACACTGCTGAAATTGCAAGAAAGTAAGCTACAGCTACTGTAACCTAGAGGTAGAGCTCTTGCCTCACAGTCAGAAGGTTGTGAGTTCTATCCTTGGTAGACGCAGATTCTGTTAATATGTTATTTTGTTAAATGTTTGTAGAGTGTTCAAATTATAAGACTTATTTTTTAAAGACTGCTTTATTATTGTTTTAGACAACTTAACAAAATGAAGAAGCTTTTTAAAATAAATTCTTGCTCTGAAGAGGCCCAGTGCTATTGTATCTTCTTTTAAATAGCAGAAAGCCTTTCAGAAAGCCAAATCAATTTTGAAGATCTGTAAAAGTATAATCTGAAATGTCCTGTTTTAGTATTAAGTATTAGTATTAAAATAAGGCAGCTGAATTAAACCCTGACTTAGTCATGTTTGGAGTAGATCTATTTAAATAATTGGGAGGAGTTAGTGTGATTACATTTAAGAAAACTTTCTGGGATTAATATACTGCCATAATGTACATTTCTCCAATTCTTTGCTATTTCTATGGGTCAGACACACATGCACAGAAATACACAGCAAACAGTGTATATCATCTGTGCTGTTTGCTGTTTGCTGTTTGGCAAATTGCTGGGAGGCAGAGGCCTTTTTTTCCTTGTTTTCCTCCCCCAAAACTAAGGTGTGTCTTATACTTCGGTGCGTCTTATACTCCGAAAAATACGGTAATTGTTCTAACTGTCAGGAAATTTCTCCTTAGTTCTAGACTGGTTTCCTCCTTGATTAGTTTCCATCCATTGCTTTTATTCCTGTCTTTAGGTGCTTTGGAGAATAGGTTGACCTCCTCTTCTATGGGGCAGCCCTTTAGATATTAGAATATGTTTGCATGGTGAAAATATGTATCAATTAGTGTACATCCTGTAGTTTCTTCCCAAAAATATTTTTTTCATGATCAGAACATGAAGCAGAATAGAGTTGTGTTTATTTTGCTTTCTAAAAAATACAAGAATAAAAAACCCTTTCATATTAAACCTTGTATTTCTCTAACTTATGAGTTAGTCACTGACACACTATGTTGAATCATATTTTAATTTGTCTGAGCTTATTTTATCATGAGAGATGTAGTCTTATTGATTAAATAATTCATTTAGCTGTCCCAAGATAACAGATTTACATATTGTCACAAGAAAGTTGATATACTGTACTCTGTTTCAGAAGTTGTGTCACAACCAAAAGCCAATATATAACTACAATATTTTTAAAGGTTTATTTTGGCATTTATGTGCATTTTAATGGGTATATCTAGTCAAATATGTATGTCTGATAGGAATTAAAAAGATCAGTTTAATTGTTCAGATTTAGCAGTTATATTTAAATAAGGGATATAATGAAACTTATTTAATATACATAAATAATTTTCATTAATCATTTTGTTCAATTTAACTCTGTCACTATTTGATGTATACAATCAGAAACCATTTTTTCAGACTGTTGTAATATTTGATTGAAAAGAAAAGAACTATGTCATACCGCTATAGTATATTTTTATATACTAGTTGTACCATCTAGTCCATGTTTTGTAGTATTCTGAGTTGCATTGTCCTTTGAGTTGAATAGTCAGCATGTCCATTTCAGCACATCTATATATTTTGTCCATTAGTATATTTTCTGGTGGGATGGTACAACTGGACTAAAAAAAGAGGAAAGACTGTGTGACAACGTGAGAAGAAAACAAAGACAGAAGAGACTGTAAATTTATGATTTAATGTGCATAATTGAGATATAACAATGTTGTAAAAACGGGTGTAGATCTGTATCAAAATATTCAGATGTTTAATGAAAAAAAATAATAAAAAAAATTTAAAAAAAATAAAAAAGTATATTTTTATATACTATAGCAGTATATAGTATACAGTATATTTTTCATTTTTTGAGAAACGTGTAATCTTAATCCTACATTTTAAAATATAATCTTGTTCACATGTTGACACAGATAAGAAGTTATATTTTAAAAAAATCTGTAAAGGGTTTTATGTAACTCTTTTTCTCTGGTTCTAGAATCCAATCTACATTTTGAATTAATATATTTATTTTGAGGAAAAGAAAGTGATCTTACAAAGTTGTCATCTTTTTTACAGCTGATGAATACAAAATTACATTTTTAAGCATTCTCCATAAGCCAATCTCTAGCTTATAAAAATGTATCTTTCTTCTGAGTTATTAATTCATAGTAGTTTCACATGAATACTTTCAAATGGGAGAAATTCTCTATAAAGGAATTTCTGTATCTATTTCACAATGATTATTGCAAAATAGAAATAATGAAAAATTATATGCATTTTGAAAGTTTATTCAACAATGAGAGAGATAGAGAGAACATTTAGTACATAGTATTTATTTTGATAATTTTGATTTGTATACAAATGATATAAGAATCTGATCAAATTCCACTGCTCTTTTATAAGCAACATGTGATAATTATTCAAGCAGGTTGAGATATATGGATAGTATTAATTTGTCAGCCAAAGAGTCTTTGCACTTCTCCTATAACACACAATAAATTGAGAACAGTCTGCAGTCTCTTCTGGGATATTAATGTGGTTAGTGAAGTGTACATGGACCATCAACACATATCTTGTACCTCCTAGATAGCAGTGTCAAAATGTAGTGTTTACTGATAGTTTACTGTCAGTGACAATGCAAATGTAAAAGGAAAGATAGATTAATTAAGCTTTCATAAGATTTGGTGTACCAATTTTACTCCTTCATAGTACAAACTATGGCTTAGAGGCAACATAGTCAGCTGATAGCATAGTTGTGCTATTAATGTCCTTAGCTAGTGATAAGAGAAGAAAAAAAATGCTAGTGTAGTCCCTACTTCTTAAAGATCACTTTTTATGGGGCATACACTCAGTCCATTCTGATTTGGAACTGTTAGTTCCTACCTAACATCCCATCACATTATTAATATTTCCCAGCTGCTGCACCTTGTAAATGTAGGAAAACCCATCTACTCTTACCAATTCTTATTGAGAAATAAAGTTCTTTTTTTAAAAAAATCCTGGTGTTCTCTGGTTGGCATGTTGAAATCTACTGCTCTACAATATTTGGAATGTTTAATAATTGGAACGCATTAGTATTTAAAATTCAACACTTTGATATAATGATTTCATGTGGCAGCTGAAGCTTATCAGGTTTCCTATCTGGAGCAGCTTTAATGAAAACTGTCAAAGACATGACAACAAGTCGAAAGGATTCAAACTGTAGAACGTGAGGTGAAAATTCCCTGTTCAAAACTGGCGATAGCAGGCTTGGAAAAGACATCAGTATTTTATTTTAGCTCAAAGAATGGGAATGTGTACTCAGGAACATCCTGCTGCCTCTCAAGACAATACTTTCCTAAGGCTTTTGTATTTCCAAACCTGGCCAATGAGACTTTTTGCTGTGTTACCTAAATCAAATAGCTATATATGCCTTATATCTGTAATTTCTTGGACAGTTGCAGGTCCCAATCCAATAATCACTTGGAAATATTCACCAGGAAGGATTTTTCCACCCCTTAGTTTCAATTTAGCACAGATCTCCTCTTCCTTCTCTTCTGCCGCCTAACAGGATTTGTCAACAGATTAACAGGTGCTATCTGTAGAAAGGAAGACAGGAACATTAAAACATCAATTTATTATTGGGTCCAAATCACTGCAAATTGAGTTCTTCCTCTCTTGAGCTGTAATAATCCAAAACTACTAAAGTGGACAAAATAATTGTGCAGTTAGTGCTCAATATATTGTTGATGAGGAACTAACTCTTACAAAAGAAAGTGCTCTTTGACGTTTCATTACCTGGCAAGGTAACAATATTACTGCAAGCGAATATGAGGTTTGATCCGTCTTTATATATAGTGCTTTGCCCTTCCAGGATATGGTTATTTTTTTTGATAGTGCCTTGATTATTTTTTTCAGTTCAATGTATTTCTGTTTTTCCTAAGATAATTTTTATTAAGTAATATTACATTAGTTTTAAGAAAGAACATAAAAATTAATGCAGAACAAAAAAATAAAAAGAGAGAAAAAAAGACAAAAATACAGAGAGAAATTATAGAAGTTTCTGATTTCCTTTGCAGCAAAGTTGTTTTTTCTATTATCTTTTTTTCTCAAAAAATGCTTATCAATACCATAACTCATAACTGCATTTTTTCTGTTTCATACAAAATGTCATTAAGAGGTCCTCTTCTACATATATGCTCTTATACACATGAGAAAGGATTTAAATCTTCGAAATAAGTGCCAAAATCTATACTATTTTGATAAAAAATATTTTTTAAAATATAAAGAATAAAAACTATTAAAACATTAAGAAAATTATAGGTAAATATTAATTTTTAACTTCCATATTTATACTCCAACATTTAAAATAAACATTTAATTTTTGTATATTTCTGATTTCAGTTCTTTAGAAAGTTTTTTCCACTTAAAAAAACTATACTCTAAAAATTTCCCTTATTGAATAATATATAGTATGTATGGAAGCCATTTTGTTTACGTTTGGTTATACTTCTGATATATCAAAATATATCAGAAGTATATACATACATACATACATACATACATACATACATACATACATACAGTGTATGTATGTATGTATGTATGTATGTATGTATGTATGTATGTATGTATGTGTATGTGTATGTAGATGTATATATATATATATATACTGTTTATTTTGCCATTACTACATATTAAATTTAATTTCTCAGCCTGATTGGTAACTTACCATATTTTTTGCTCCATAAGACATCCTCCACCCCAAAAAAGTGGGTGGAAACGGTGCCAGTCCTTTGGTGAATAGCAGCCGGGCTGCAGTGGTGGGGTCCTTTTACAGTGCTGAACCCCGCCTCTTCTGTCTTTGTCATTTCCCGCCTCTTCTGTCTTTTTTCCGCAGTGCAGGAATCAATAGACAGAGCTGGCACATGAGAGGACACCTATCTGTAGTCCTCTAAGGCTCCGCCTGATATATTTTTTCTTGTTTTACTCCTCCAAACCTAGGTCTTATGATCAGGTGCATCTTATAGTGCAAAAAATACGGTATTTCTTTCAATGTTGTACAAAATTTATTCTCACAGCTGTGAATATCTATTTTAGTAAATTGTGGTATTTTTTGTTAATGTGTTTTGGAATTATACCTGGGATGAAGAATTATGGTTTCATTTGAAATTTTATATCTAAATTTCTCTAAATTATACTGTGTACTTCTTTTCAATACCATTGAGAGTTTATTTTTTACACATTCATCACATAAAGCAAAATATTTGTTCTTTCTCGTGGTATTTCCAGCATTTATTATTATGTGATTTGTCTACCCTGGCACTTATTGATGGTGTATTTTATACTAGTTTTCTTTAAAATCCACCATGGTATGTCCAAGTCTTCTTTAGGTAGTTCTTGCTGTGTCTTTAGTCTATTCAAAGGATCTGAATTAACCATATCTGCAGAGGTTAGTTTCATTCTTCATTCATTCATTTTTGTAACTAGAAATTTATGTTCTTTTCTGGGATGTTAGATAAGACACAGTGAGAGGGACCTTGTGTGGGGACATTGGAGTCCTAGTGGACGAACACTTAGACATGAGCCAGCAGTGTGCAGCGGCAGCCAAAGAAGCTAATATAATCCTTGATTGTATAAACAGAGGAATAGAATCAAAATCATGTGAAGTATTAGTATTGCTTTATAAATCCTTCGTAAGACCATGCCAGGAATACCGCATTAACATTACAAAAAAGACTTTGGAAAAAGTGCAAAGAAAAGCAACTAAGATAGTTAAAGGCCTGGAGACAAACACATACTGTATGAAGAATGGTTGCAGGAATTGGGTTTGTATAATCTAGACAAAAGTAGGATAGGGATGACATGATAGCAAGATTCCAGAATTTGAGGGGCTGCCACAAAGAGGAGGGGTTCAGCTTATTTTCCAAAGCACTAGAAGGCAAGACAAGAAACAATGGATGGAAACTAATCAAGGAGAGAAGCAACCTGGAATTAAGGAGAAACTTCCTAACAGTGATAACAATTAATGAGTACAAGAGCTTTCCTTCAGAACTTATAGGTTGAGGTTATCACTTGAGGTTTTTAAGAAAAGACTTTTCAAGCCACCTGTTTGAAATGATATAGAGTCTCCTGCTTGAGCAGGGGGATGGACAAGAAGACCTCCAAGGTCCCTTCCAGTTCTATTCTGATTGAAATACACATCTGGACCAGCGGAGGGTTTCGGTTATTTTCGCTACTGGTGCGCATCGTGAGCATGCACAGAAGTGAACTCGCATTCCATCAGGCGATTTCACTTCCGCGCATGCTTAGGACGACATTACAAGCTGAAACATAGCTGAGGAGCTTCTCAGCTGTGCTTCGGAGGAAGAATAAAGGCCCGTATTGAAACAAGGGCAGGTGGGAGGGCTTTTTCACGACAGCTCAGGATGCGGAGAAGCGCCAGAAAATGACATCATCGCCGGGCTCCTACCGGAGCTGCACTCCACACCGCACCACTAGGAACCCACCACTGATCTGGACCTAACTGGCATAATAAGTAACTAATAATGGGTTTCTGAAAGTATCATGAAGGTGAAAAGAGGTTGAACAGAGATCTTCAGTGCATGTTTCTGTGGAAAGAGAGTCAAGATTCCTTTGTGCTTTCTCAGTTGTACATAATAATTGAGGCTAGGAGCAGCTTCCCTATTATGAACTGTGGCATGCTTATCCATAATTAGGCTAGAAGGAACATGCAAGCAGCCACAAAATTACAACAGGCCTAAAATGACAAATCTTTTTTTTAAGCCAAAAACAAGATGGTGATGCATGCACAGTGCTGGAAACTCGGCTTCTGCGCATGCGCAGAAGAAAAAAAATCAGAAAAAAATCCCCCCCCAATTTTTTTTTTCAAAAAAATAATAATCAAAATAAATTCACAAAAAAAGAGAGATGGTGGCGTCCACGGACCGGCACCATCAGAACTGCTTCCGTGACATCACCGTGACATCACCAGCAGTTTGCTACCGGTTCTATAGAATTGGTGCGAACCGGGAGGAACCCACCTCTGATTTAGAGCCTGGGCAGTGGCTGTATTGACTGTTATTGGTGGATGTGAAAATGTTTGGGGTATGCATTTTGCTGTATGGGTTGGTTAATCTTTTTTTTTTTTGTATTTTTATTGTTCTTAAACTCTAGTTTTTGAATAGTTTTAGTGTTTTTACATTGTTTTTAATTCTTTGTGAATCACTCAGTGTAATATATTTGAATTGGCTGCTATATAAATTGATATAATAAAATAAATAAAGTGTATATGAGTGCTTTGAAATTGCTGCAAATGTTAAAGCATCCATTTTTCTTTTTTAAAACCAGAACCACCAAAACTAAACTAAAAATGGGGTTTTAAAAAAACCTTCCATCTAATTTAGAGGTTCTGAAGTTGCAGATGGTACCTGGAACCAGATGCAGTCCACATGGTACCCTCTCTACTGCACAAGATGAATATTTGTTTGATCCAGCAGGACTTTTCTTATGTTCTTTTGGAAAGAAAAACTTATCTTGGTTGGATAGCTAATTGAATTAAAACAAATTGTAGCTTTGGTGACTTATTTTCCTTTTGCATAATTATCAATGGTAAAGGGAATCCCCAAGATTTGTGTCAAAATGTCTATGGAGATTCTCAGTCATCCAAGTCATGGTTGTCCCAAAAGTGCTTTTTCAAAAAGCAATTGGACTTTCTTTGTTTTTCCTTGAATACGTTTTGCTCCTCATCCAAGAAGCTTCTTATTCAAGAAATCTTCAAGAAAAAATTAGAGAAAGTCCAGGTGCTTTTTGAAAAAGCACCTTTGGGACATTTCTGTCAAAACTTTTTTTTCCTTGGTCATACTAGCTTCTCAGTGAAGAATAGCAGGTGGGAAGCTTGGAGCTTTCATTATGCAACTTGGCTCCTTCTCACACTAAACATTCTCTATCACTAACAGCAACAATAATAATGTATTTCATTTAAAGTTCTCAATTGACTTCTAAGCTAAACACATAGAACAGCTCCCATTCAGACTTCTTTCCACTAGATAAGTGGAGGTAGACAGGATTGGTACTGGAGATATGACACAGGGCGTGAAGCCAGTTTGTGTAGTTCTGTCAAGCTTTTATAGGTTGATATCAGGGGCGGGTTGCTTCTTCTTCACGATACCGGTGCACTGCATGTGCATCGCCATGTTTCAGGGCGTGTGCTCACTACACATGTGTGCGCCCACACACGATTTTGCTTCCTGCACATGCGTGGAAGCAAAATCTCATGAGGGGATGCGTGCGTGCATGTGATTTTGGTGCTTTTTTCCTTGTGCGTATGCGCGGAAGCAAAAAATCACCGAAATCTCATGCGCACGCGTGTCCCCTCGCAAGATTTTGCTTCCGCACATGTGCAGAAAGCAAAATCAGCCCCAAAATCCCCCCCAAAAGATGGCGCCACTCGACAGACTGGCGAAGACGGCACCGGAGCTGTCGTGCGCAAATAGCGCCATCTGCTGGCCACTACTGGTACTGTAGAGTGGACCGCACCGGTAGGAACCCACCACTGGTTGATAACCGGTATGCATGTATGTCAGTAACTAGTTACTGAAGAGGATTAGAGTGATATGTATTTGAACTTTCTGGGGAGACATCATGAAGGAAATTTTCCTATTGGACTTTTCAGTAGTTATGCTATTGCCACTGCCCTTAAGAAACTGTTGAAGAATTCTCCTGAAAGAAATTCATTAAAAATCATAATCCTTCTTTCTCTGCCCAAATTTTTAGCGGAGAATGTCAAAGGGCCATTTATGCTAATTCTATATTCTACAGTATATTAATGTATTCTTGTATATGAAGAGAAACATGTGAGAATAGCAATTCCAGGACGTGTTGCCATCAGAATATTAAAATATTCAACTCTATTATTCTGAGATGTCATATTGTACAAATGAGCAATTTGGTGGAAATATTGTTTACTCTAGATAAATATTAATCAGTAGCCATCATCAATACTGAAGTGCTTCCTTTTAAATTTACTTTTTTTCTTATTCCAATTTGCATCGTTCACAGAAAGTAAAAAAAAAATAAATGTTAAAATGCCTTGCCAAAATTAAATTCATTTTTATTTTAAAGGGCACAAATTATTGATAAACACATCTGAGTTTGCAGATTGGTTATTTCTTAGAGGTTATTTGGGGTCATAATTATAAATCTCATTATCTTGCTTGGAGGATAAGGCCTTTTTCATTATTATGGTGCTGAGGTCCACATCCCTGAAGCTAATTGCAAGGCATTGCTGCAGAGTTCTAATTGTTTGCCATCAAAATAGCTGTGTAAGCTTGATTAACAGTGTTCAGCAACATTCATAATAGTCCAGGCCTGGTCCTGCATAAAATAGAAACTGGGGGGAAAATCAATAAGATTTAATAAGATCAGGAACAATCACTTACAATAGTACATCAATCACACAAAGTAATAGGTGCAGGATTTGATAGGGTCCTGAACTGCCTGAGAGATTCATAACCAGCACTCGTTAATGATTTGTTCATTTGCATTTTATCAATTCAGCTACAGCTGACAAGCAGAAGGAGCAATAAAGAAATATGTTGACTTAAACTCATCAGGCCTTGCAATTAAAAAAATAACAGATAATAGCAGATAAATTGTTGTGAGAAAATCAAAAAGAAACAAGCACATGAAGGTTCCGTCTCTGACTTCTTGAAGTATGAGATTATAATAAATTAGCATAATACAAAGGCTTTTAACATACTCATAACCTTCCAGTCAACCTCATTATCTCTTGTAAAAAGTGAAACAAAACCGACACTTTAAAATTTATACTATGCTTGTTCCTCTCCTTCTTTCCCCTTCTGTCCTTCATGCAGAATAAGACTTCAAGGCTTCTAAAAATATAAATGTAAGATACTGATGATTCTATAGTTTTCTGGCCTTTTAAATAAACAATGCTTCAGGCATTGCCTGGGGTCAAATCCATATCAAATAGTCAGCCAGTCATAATGAGGTGACTTTCTGATCATTATTACTTAGAATTATCACAGTTGATCAGCAACTTTATTTTTGCTTTTTTAATTCATCCTCAACATATTTTCAAAGTTATCTTTAAATTACAATGTGACCGGTAAACAAGGCTTTTTAGATGAACTCACATTATGTAAAATCTGAAACCTGTATCTGCCTCAAATAAGCATAGTTATGAAAAAAGTAACAGCTGACATAAAACTACAAGTATGTAAATTTTAGGAGAATATGAAACCAATTTTGGAAGATTGTTTCAAGGAAATCTCCATCCAGAGAAAATGGAAATTATCTAAGTCTTCAGTTATTGAATTGAGGTTTCATCCTTTTCATAAGTGGATTAGTTTTTTTTCCAGTTCAACATTTCTTTCGCTTCAACTTCATTAATACATTTTATATCCTTATAGCCAAATCTATGAAAATAAAGGATAAGTATAAAAGGAAAAGCATTGCCTGAGTTTCTCTGATATATCTGCTCAAAGCTAAGCATTGGAAGATGGATAGCAAATATTTTAAAAAATAAAAGTTCTAATCCAGAGAACTAATCTAATTTAGATACTGGAACATATACGTTAACTTTTGAGGCTGAGAAAAGCTGTCCCATCTCTCATCAATTGAAGAGGCAGGTCTACCTGGGCAAAACAGTAAATTCTTAATTTAGAAAACTGCAAACCTTGCAAATTGAAAATTCTGTAGAGTGCTAGAGACTAGTGCTACAAATTAATTAATAATTAAGGCCTTTTATTTCATGTTATATGGCAAGTTAGCCAGCCAATAAGAGGAAATACAGCACTGAACATATAATTTATTAACTTTTGTTGTATTGTCAAAATAGATAGGATAGATAGATGTAGAGATGATAGATGATAGCTAGCTAGCTAGATGATAGATAGATGATAGATAGATAGATAGATAGATAGATAGATAGATAGATAGATAGATAGATAGATAGATAGATAGATAGTCTGAAATCACCGTTGCTCAAAGAAGCAAAAATGTCTTTATTAATTAATGTGCTTTGTAAGTGGACATTGGGAGTCAATGTAGAAATTAATAATATCAGTAAGAAATACTATAAATCTCAAATATTTACACGGAGATTCACAGTAGTATCCTATGTAAGCACATCAGATTGTAAGCACAATCAGAAGAAAAGAAGAACCCTTGAACTACTTGTGACATTATGCCTCAAGATTATCAGTCAGGGGAGCTCATTCTGGCCACATAGGCTCTAAACTGTATTTGATAATTTGCTTTCTAGAGGGGAGAGGCGGAGCTGAGAAGGTTTAAATAAAAATCTCATTAGGAGATTTTTAGTGATAGTTTGGAGAAATGAAAACTAAGGTTTGTTGTAGAGTTGAAAGTATTGTCCATCAGAAGATAAAATAGTAGGATATATATGGTGTTAAGAAAAATAGAGGAATGAAAGCATGAAAGGAAAAAAGGGCGTTGTTACTTACCTGAACGCCCATTCTCGTAGGGTGGCGCTAGCCTCCAAGATTGGGATGACCTCATCCATCAGCCAATCAGGACTGAGTCTGACCTCATATAAAAGCTGTCATTGTGCCATAATCCCCCTCTTGAGACGAAGGAGTAGGTCAGACCCATAGTTTATCCCCACGCACACCTTCAGTATGTACAACACCCAATAGGGAGGGACTTGGAGGCTAGCGCCACCCTACGAGAATGGGCGTTCAGGTAAGTAACAACGCCCTTTCTCCATAGTGGGTGGCGCTAGCCTCCAAGATTGGGACATACCAAAGCCGTATCGTCCCCTAGGGAGGGTTGTCACCATAGTCTGAGACCCCGTCAGGCGACCCAATGGTCTGCAAGACCCTGCGCCCAAAATCCGCCTCAGCTGAAGCAAAGGAGTCCACTTTATAATGTCTAATGAAGGGCAGAGGAGACGACCACGTTGCCGCACGGCAGAGTTCCTCTAAGGAGGCATTGGTCGTCCAAGCTGCCGTGGTGGCGGCGCTGCGCGTCGAGTGCGCCATCAGGCGCGGTGGATGAGGTAGGTCCTGCTGGCGGTAAGCGTCTGTGATCACCGTGCGAATCCAGCGACCGACCATTGCCGCCGATGCCGTGCGGCCCCTCGATGAGGTGTGGAACCCAACGAACAAGGACTCTGAGAGACGGAAAGGTGCCGTCCGAACATTGTAGATTTTGATTGCCCGCCTGACGTCTACACTATGCCACTTGCGCTCGGTTGGCGTGGTAGGCGGGGAGCAGAATGAAGGAAGAACCACCTCCTGAGCCCTGTGGAAGTAAGTATTTACCTTGGGCAGGAACGTTGGGTCAAGGCGGAGCACCACCCTGTCCAGATGAAAGATACAGAGATCGTCCCGGACGGATAGAGCTGCTAGTTCGGATATTCGCCGGGCGGACGTGATTGCTACCAAAAAGGCAACTTTATGTGTAAGGTGCTGCAGCGAGACTGTCCGGAGGGGCTCGTAAGGGGCCTCAGTCAGTGCCAGGAGAACCTTCTGCAAGTCCCAGGTGGGGTACCTATGTACCACTGGAGGTGAGATATTGACCGCCGCCTTCAAGAAGCGAACGACCAAGGGATGCGTTGACAAAGGTGCAGAGGAGCGGCAGGAGAGGACCGTTGAGAGTGCTGCCACCTGTCGTCGCAATGTGCTGGGCGAGAGGCCCTTGTCGAGGCCCACTTGCAGAAATTGGAGGACCTGTATCACCGAGAGGTCAACCGGGTTAAGTCCGGCGCCGACACACCATTCGTGAAATGTCCTCCAGGTGGAGTTATAGATGCTTATAGTGGAGGCCCGGCGTGAAGAGAGGAGAGTGCATATGATGCTCTCGGGGACGCCGCGTAGAGTTAGGGTGCGCCGCTCAAGCGCAAGGCGGTCAGTTGCAGCCACTGCGGATCCGGGTGCTGCACTGACCCCTGGGAGAGCGACGATGCGGTCGTCGGGATCCTCCATGATGGGCCGGTTGAGAGTGATTTGAGATCCGCAAACCAGGCCCGGCGCGGCCAATGTGGGGCCAAGAGGAGCAGCTCCGCCTGCTCGTCCAGCATCTTCCGGATAACTCGGGGAATGAGTGGAAGTGGCGGAAATGCATAGAGGAGGCCCCTCGGCCATGGGCAACGGAGGGCGTCCGTGTCCATCGCGCCGGGCGTCCGATACCGCGTGAAGAAGCACGGGAGCTTGGCATTCAGCGGAGTTGCAAAGAGGTCGGCCACCGGAGTGCCAAACCTGGATGTCAGCTCCCGGAAGATGTCCGGGTGTAGAGCCCATTCTGCCGTGTCGACATCGTGGCGGCTGAGCCAGTCCGCTGTGTGGTTCGACACCCCCGAAATGTGCTCTGCCTTGAGCGATAGGAGGTGTCTTTCCGCCCATAGGCCCAAGTCCTTGGCCTCGTTCAGAAGACGGCGCGAGACCGTCTCCCCCTACCTGTTGACATGGGCCTTGGTGGTTACATTGTCCGTCAACAGGAGGACATGTTGTCCGGCCAAGAGGTGCTGAAAGTGCCGTAGGGCCAAGGATGCCGCCCGAAGCTCCAGGAAGTTGATGCTGGCCGATGACTCCGCCGCGGTCCAGGTGCCCTGTGCCACGTGTGACGAGGTGTGAGCGCCCCACCCGTAGAGGCTGGCGTCCGATGTCACTGGAATTCGGCGAGGCTCGAGGAAGCTGGAACCCTTGCTGATCGCCGGGGACCGCCACCAATGTAGAGATTGCCGGACCGCCGTCGGGAGCTGGACTTTGGCCGATGAGTTGGACTTGTTCGCCCGCTGAAACGGCAAAAGAAACCATTGGAGGTCTCTGAAGTGCAGTTGTGCCCAAGGTGTTATGTGTATTGCGGATATCATCTTTCCCAACAGGGAGGACAGGAGGTTCAGCGGAACCCGCCCTTGTCCAAGAACCTGTTGGGTCAGAGAGGAAAGGCCGAGTTGTCTTTCCAACGACAGATACACCCTGCACTCCAGAGAGTCCACAATGGCCCCCAAGTGAGTGATGCGGGTAGAGGGGAGCAAATGGCTCTTTTCAAGGTTGAGGGGAAGCCATGGTATTGCAGAACGTCCATGGTGGTCTGCAGGTCCAACTCCGCCCGGGCCAGGGAAGACGACTGGATTAAAATGTCGTCGAGGTAACACTGTATTCGAATCGGCACTGCCCTCAAGTGAGCAGCAAGGGCGGCCAGAATCTTGGTAAAGACCCTGGGTGCCGAGGAGAGGCCGAATGGCAGGGCCAAATACTGATAGTGTTCATTGTCATAAGAGAACCGTAGGAATTTTTGGTGGGAAGGCCGAATCGGAATATGTAAATACGCCTCAGTGAGGTCGATGGAGCACATAAAGTCACCCTTACGAATGCCGTCCAATATGGACTGTAAAGTGTGCATCTTAAATTTCTTGTACACCAAGAACTTATTGAGTCGCTTGAGGTCCAAGACAGCTCTCCACCCACCCGACGATTTCTCCACGAGGAACAAATTGGAATAGAATCCTTGCCCCCGCTGGTCCTCCGGGACCCGCTGGATGGCCTCAATCTCCAACAGATGCTGGATGGCTTCACGCATCTGGGCCTGTTTCTGCGGGTTGGAGGACTGGGAGCACCTCATGAAGGAATCTGGGGGGGTGGAGAGGAGGTCCAAGGCGAGACCAAGTGACAGGGTCTCGCGGACCCAAGCGTCCGTAGTAATCTCCTCCCACCGCCTAGCGAAAAAACGCAGGCGACCCCCAATGGGAGAAGTCGGATCCACTACTTGTAGCGGCAGAAGGGGCGACCACCTGCCTTCCGAAAAGGGCGCTTGGATTGACCGGAAGTGGCCCTGTCCTGCCCCTGGGTTTGGCGGGGTGATGCCCGCGACCTGTTCTGATTGTACGACGGCGCCCTGTATGGGCGTCTGGGGAATGACGGGGCAGGGGTCTGTGGCTTAGTCTGTGCCTTCCTGGTAGAGTTCGGCAAGACCTTGTGTTTGTCCTTTGTCTCGATTAGGTAGGGTTCGAGGGCCTCACCAAAGAGTGACTTGTTCGCCACCGGAACGCCGGCGAGCCGCCACTTGTGACGACAGTCAGCGGGCCAGCTCCTCAGCCAGTGCATTCTGCGTGCCACCACCGAAGTCCCCATGGCCCTGGCCGCGAAGCAGGTGGCCTGGAGCGTAGCGTCCGAGGTGAACTGCGAGGCCGCAATGAGCTTGTTGATGTCCTGTTTTGCTCGGACGTCGGAAGGGGGCAGATGCTCCTGCAGAGCCTTCAGCCATCGAATGGACGTCCGGCAAAAAAAGGAAGCCGTCGCAGAAGCCTTGACGGCCCAGGCCGCCGCCTGGTGAGTCTTTTGTAGGGCTTGTTCCGTGTGTCTGTCCTCCGGGTGAAGCAACTCCTCAGAGTCGCCGGGCATCTGCGCGGGAGAGTAAAGCGCTTGA
Source organism: Diadophis punctatus similis (assembly GCA_023053685.1). Classification (NCBI taxonomy): domain Eukaryota; kingdom Metazoa; phylum Chordata; class Lepidosauria; order Squamata; family Dipsadidae; genus Diadophis; species Diadophis punctatus. The sequence continues at coordinate 172,477,865 of JALIGW010000003.1, forward strand.
TGGCGGGCTCCACCGGAGGAACTGGCAGGTGTTGAGCCAGCGCATTGGAAATATTAAAAAAGCGTTTGTCCGCTGCAGATGGAGCGACGCCCGCCGTTGGGGATGTCCACTGCTTAAGCACCGAGTCCACAAAAAGTTTGGGGGCCGGTACCTCTTCCACTTGTGAGGTGGTTTCCTCGAAAAGAGGGTCCTCAGGCTCGTCTCCGGCGGGCGCCTGCTGCTTAGAGGCAAATTTGGCCGTGGCCCGGGCCTTGTGGAGCAGTGACTTAAATAAGGCCGGATTGAACAACCCGGTGACCACTGGAGCCTCAGGGGCGAGGTCCTTGTCCTCTGATAGTTCCAATTCCTGTACCTGATCGTCCTGTCCATGGAGCGACAGGGGAGAGCCCTGGTCAGCGTCGGCAGCTGGAGTTGGCTCCGTGGATGGAGCGGCCGCTGGACGGGGCGCAGGTAGCTGAGGAGCCATGGGAGGAGGCGGAGCCGAGGCGGCCACATGTCTCATGCCTGCCTCAATGCCCTGCGCGATAGCCGCCTGGATCATGGCCTGCACCTCCGGGGTGTAGAATTGCTGTGAGGCCGTGGGCAGGCGGGCTGCAGCTGTGCCAGTCCCCTGGCTGGGGTCCTCCCAGATATCATCCTCCCCCAAGCACAAGTCCGGATTGTCCAGCGAAAGGGTGCCTGAAGAGCGCCGGTCCCTGTGAAAGGGCTCATGGTGCGCTGGAGAGGCCTGGACAGCAGGTGGCAGCGTGGAGTGTTCAGCAGCCCTGGGGGCCTTGTCTTTGCTGGCATGGGAGTCCTTGGGGGGGGAGCCTTAGTTGAACCCGAACCCTTAGAGGACGAGGTGGCCTTGTCTGAGCTCTGCCGAATGGGAGAGCGGTCCCGATGCCCAGATGGTGGGGGAGACTGACCAGACCCACCTTTCTTGTCCTTGGCCGGCCTGGGCTTATTCCTGCCCGAGGTGGCCTTCTCCGACATCATGGAGATTGCGACAAGGTTTGAAAGTAGCAAGGGGCGCTTTTACGGCCCGGTGCTGTTCTGCTGTGCAAGAGCGAGTTCAGGGTGCTGCAGATGTCCCAGGTCAATCAATGCTGCAGGTGAGGCTGGAGGAGCTGCCCCGCACAGGCCCAACCACGCCGGGTGGTCTCTCGCCGCGGCGGCAGCCAAAGAAGAAGCCGCGGCCGATGCTGGCTTCGCTCCGAGAGCCGACAGTCAGCTGGAGGAAGCACGTCACAGGGGAATCCCCTGTGACGTCCGAAGACTCTAGTGCGGCTGCGCTGGATGCCAAGGAGCCTCGGGACGGCCGGGGAAGCCGGAAGTCGGCTCTGATGATCTGCGGCTGCGCGCGCTGTCAACCGCCCGAGAAACAGCTGAGGGGAGGGAGCGCTGCTCCTCCGGGCGGCAAATGTTGCAATGAGGGAGGCACGGCCTGCAGCCGATGTTGCTGCCGACTAGGCCGCCGAGCCTCGCGAACAGGCCCCAAGCAGGCCGAAGCCACCAAACGCAGGACACTAGGCCACGGAGGAGACTAGCAGCGATGGCAGGCCTCAGTGAGGAGGGGCGGTCGCGAAGGCCGATGAGCCGCCGACTGGACCGCCAACACTCGCCCTCACGAGGCCACGCTCCCCAACAGGCAGGCAGACAAGGCTGGGGCCCAATTAGGGGGAGCGGAGAGGGAGAGAGGCCCTGACCGCCCAAGCACTAGGCTTCTGCGGGTAACCAAGAAGGGTCTCTCTCAGCGGAAAGTGGCAAAAAAAGCCACCCTGGCTGCTGGTCACCCAAGCGCTAGGCTTCTGTGACGAGATGGTAATCTGGAATGCCAGGCCGCACTGTGAGGATGGCCACCAGCCACAAGGGCGAAGGTAGGCCGTGGACAAGGCCGAAGCCTGCCCTGGTAGTCCCAACACCCCCGATGGAAAGGAAAGGTGGGGACTCACTCACAGCTAGTAATAAAGTTGATAGATGATCAAATCTGGATTCAGTAGAAGGTGATAGAAACTGCGAAGACTGGGGAGAAACAATCCTAGGCCTAGGACTGAGTCAAAAGAGGGGGATTATGGCACAATGACAGCTTTTATATGAGGTCAGACTCAGTCCTGATTGGCTGATGGATGAGGTCATCCCAATCTTGGAGGCTAGCGCCACCCACTATGGAGAATAGAAGATTCCCAGAAAGAGATCTGCTCTTGTTCAGTAATCCAGCGGCTGAAGATCCTAGAGACACAGAAGAACAGGCAGAAGACAACAGAAGAGGGAGAGGGAGAGGGAGAGGGAGAGGGGGAGGGGAGGGGGAGGGGGAGGGGGAGGGGGAGGGAGGGAGGGAGGGAGGGAGGGAGAGAGAGAGAGAGAGAGAGAGAGAGAGAGAGAGAGAGAGAGAGAGAGAGAGAGAGAGAGAGAGAGAGAGAGAGAGATTGACAAATCTCTACCTTTCTAAAGTTAGCTAAGCTGAAAAGCTAACAAAAGCCCCAGAACTGACAGTGCTAGAGCCCACTATAACAACATTGCCAAAAAGGCACTAAGAATTGTTAATCTAATCTTGCGTAGCTTCTTCTCTGGCAAAATTACACTGCTAACCAGAGCATACAAAACATTTGTTAGACCAATTCTGGAATGCAGCTCACCTGTCTGGAACCCGCACTGCATATCGAACATTAATACAATCAAGAGAGTCCAGAAATATTTCACAATAAGAGTCCTCCACTCCTCTGCTTGCAATAAAATACCTTATTCCACCAGACTTGAAATATTGGGATTAGACAATTTAGAACTACGTCGCCTTCGATCTGATCTAAATGCAGTTCATAAAATCATATACCACAATGTCCTACCTGTCAATGATTACTTCAGCTTCAATCGCAACAATACACGAGCACGCAATAGATACAAACTTAATGTAAACCCTTCCAAACTCGACTGCAGGAAATACGACTTCAGTAACCGAGTGATCAATGCCTGGAATGCACTACCTGACTCTGTGGTTTCTTCCCCAAACCCCCAAAACTTTAACCTTAGACTGTCTACAGTAGACCTCTCCCCATTTCTAAGAGGTCAGTAAGGCGTGCATAAGCGCACCACTGTGCCTACCGTCCCTGACCTACTGTCCTATTGTCCTCGTTTATTGGTACTTTTTACTTATGTTATGTTTATACAAACAACTACTATCCTATACATGTTTGACAAATAATAAACAAACAAACAAACAAACAAACAAACAAACAAACAAACAAACAAAACAGATTTGAAAGATTTTTCCCAGGCAAAGCAGGACAGAATAACTGGAAATGAAACAAGCATCTGTTAATAGGAGCAGAAAACAAAAAGAACATATATAAATAAGAAGGCAAAGAAACATGTTTATGAAAAGTAGAATGTTAAACTACCGAAGAGCAATTTAGGAAAACAGAAGGGCTTTTGAAAATTTCAGTATAAAAAAATAACTCACCCAATACCGAGCCATTTTAATTTAGAAACAGTCTGTTAATGAAAGGGATCCATCATGCATTGGCTGGTTTGTTGTCATCCATGTTAACGTATTGTGGTTTCCCTGATGACTTTTCCCCCCAAAATTGCTTTCCATAAAAACTCATTAATGACAGCAATTTATAAATTCAACGTAAAAGATTATAAAAAAGGGAGTGCTGTGAAGAATAAAAGTGTTTTTAATAAATTCATGAGAAAATGAGAAATATTTAATAGTGATGAGAGAAGTAATTAATAGAAAATAAAAGATATAATACAATCTAAGAGGTTATCCACCAGGTATCTTTTCAAATTAATTTAATCTGTGTTGATTCACCATTCTTCTGTTTCTGACATATATATATATTTGCAATGAATTGTAAACACCAACCAACTTTGTATAATGGGACTATTGGCTGTTCTATGAATTTCAGATGAGGAAACTCTGCAAAGCCTACAATACCTTTATTGCCTTAGCAAAATGTCAGGATGACTCTTCCTACATATGTAAACAAGAGCAGCAATGAGAAGGAGTGTTATGAGCCTTCAGGAATATTTCCACTTGATATTTTAAATTTCTCATCATAGCTCTGTTCTCATATTATTCCAAAACATTCTACATAATTAAAAATGGCACTGCTAAACTGTTCAGTGTTGGAGGCAAAGTGGATGGCCCTGAAAGCATTATGAATTGTTTGGTTTAGCCCTGAAAGTTATCATTAGAAATAAGCTTTACAGGAAAGATAGCAATGGCACTTAGACTTATATACCCCTTCACAGTGCTTTATAGCACTCTCTAAGTGGTTTACAGAGTCAGCATATTTCCCCCAACAATCCGGGTCCTCATTTTAGGGACCTCCAAAGGATGGAAGGCTGAGTCAACCTTGAGCCTGGTGAGATTTGAACTGCCAAATTGCAGTCAGCCGGCAGTCAGCAGAAGTAGTCTGTAGCACTGCATTCTAACCACTGCACCACCACGGCTTTAGAGAACTAATAATATAATTGTTGGTGAACTGAATAATATAGTTAAACATCCTTAGAATATGACGTAAGATGACTTAATATATCTTTAATTTGTAGGTTGACAAATGCTGTTGTTCTATTACTTGGGATTAGCAATAGCAATAGCACTTAGACTTATATACCGCTTCATAGTGCTTTACAGCCCTCTCTAAGCGGTTTACAGAGTTCAGCATATTGCCCCCAACAATCTGGGTCCTCATTTTACCCACCTCAGAAGGATGGAAGGCTGAGTCAACCTTGAGCCTGGTGAGATTTGAACAGCTGAACAGCTGAACTAGCAGTCAGCTGAAGTAGCCTGCAGTGCTGCACTTTAACCACTGTGCCACCTCGGCTCTTTTCAGTAAAATATTAAACTTTTCAGTAAAAGATGAAACAAAGGGTCCAATACAATTAGTTTTGCTTAAACTATGATTTATTTCCCCAGGGCCCATAAGGACACCAGTACCTCATTGGTCTTGCTGAGGATTGTTGGACATATTCTGACAAGGATGTAAAATATATTCTGCTAGGATGTCCTGATATCATTTATTGATACGATTGTGTTACATGGTCAATACAGAAGCACTGAAGTAAAGATTTTAATTTTTTTTGCCAGACTTGGCACTATTCTTTAGCTTGTTAAGCTTTTGAAAGTTTTCAACAATAAACAGAAAAAGATTCCTGAGCACTGGAGGGAGAACAAAACTCTCATCAATAGCTCAGTGATATAATTAATGCTCTGGATTTTCAGAAATAGTAAGAGATCTTTTACCCATCTTGAACATTAAATAAAACTAAGTATCACTCCCATTTAACAAATATGGTTTCAGGAGGGGGGAAGTACTTCAAAAGAACCTCTGGAAAAAGTGCTGGATTCAAAAAAAATGGAACAAAATGGATAGTGAAAGAAACTTTGGATTTGGATTTCTCAACACCCAAATGTTTAGACCCAACTTACGGTGTTACTTAAGATACATTTCCATGTCTAGTTAGGTATTGCATGGAATAAATCTAAATCTCATGGATTTTTGTTTCATAAGGGCACTATTGATTTTTAATGGTTCCTTGGTGCATTAAAGCTTCTAGAACAAGGAAGGAAAGCCACAACTTTTTAGAAAGAAGGAGTCTTTTGATCTGCTTTGGCAATAGAAATCACAACTGAGTTCTCTTAAACAGTCTCTGTAGTAGAGATAAATCAATCTCTATCCAGCAGGTGCCAGTTATTCAAACAGTAGCCCATTTTTCCCATTTCCACATTAAAGCTATGATTTTTTTAAAAAAGTTCAGAAATGTTATTTCTGGATAAAAATTATTTAATATATTATTTTATCTAATAAATAGATATTTTTGTGACCAAGTCTCCCTGTTTTTTGTGACCAAGTTTATGTTAATGCATATTCTTAAATATTATTGTTAACAACAATATTAACAATAATATAACAACAACAACAACAACAACAACAACAACAACAACAACGAGTTGGAAGGTACCTAGGAGCTGAAGTGGTGCAGTGGTTAAATGCAGCCATTGCAGGCTGACTGCTAGTTCAACAGTTCAGCTGTTCAAATCTCACTAGGCTCAAGGTTGACTCAGCCTTCCATCCTTCCGAGGTCGGTAAAATGAGGACCCAGATTATTGGGGGCAATATGCTGAACTCTGTAAACCGCTTAGAGAGTGCTGTAAAAGCACTATGAAGCGGTATATAAGAAAAGTGCTATTGCTATTATTGGAGGTCTTCTAGTCCAAACACCTGCCTAGGCAGGAAACTCTACACTAAAGTGGTGGGTTCCTACAGGTGCGGTCCACTCTATAGCACCGGTAGCGGCCTGCTGGTGACGTCATAGTACCGGTGCGGTCGGTTGCCGGTCCCTGGCCGCCGCCATTTTAAAAAAAATTAAAAAAAAATTTCTTCTGCGCATGCCCAGAGCTTCCGGCACTACGCATGCGCTGCCTTCCTACCCCACAGTGAGTCCAAGCAGGGGAGGATGGCTGAGGGAGCGTGTGAGACGCTAAAAGAACGGGCGGCAGGAACTATCTCCATTCCCCTCCCTTCAGCAGTCCGAGAACCCACGAATGCGCGGTGATAATCCCAGGCATTTTCGCACGTTCGAGGCTTCTCGAGCTGCTGAGGGGAGGGGGAACGGGCGGTCACATGGCAGGCAAGCCACGCCCACCCCATCACATGGCCGGCAAGCCACACCCACAAAATAAGCCACGCCCACAGAGTGGTAGTTAAAAAATTAGGAACCTGCCCCTGACACTACTGTCTAGCACTACATATATATAATGTATTTTTATGCCAAGAACTGCACAATAATATCCAGAGGAACATAGCTGTGCTGTTAGGCCAGGATTTCTTATGATTGGGTCAGTTCCCTCAAGTCATTGTGCTTGTTATCCTGTATCATCTACTGTTAACAAGAGTGATGTACGCTAAATAAAGCAGTATAAAAGTGGCATGAAATCAAGGTTGTAAAGGTAATATTGGCCCACCAAATCAATTCAGCCACTCAAAAAAAACCTCTATTAATACTTTTGAATTATTTGGAAACATTTATGCAAATGCACCTGCTTATACTAATCATAATCTGGGAAACTAGCACACCACCATAAATGAGCAAATATGTGACTAAAGCTTCTTCACATAAAGCAACACTGGTGTCCACAGAAAAGGAACAAAGTAGGAAAGAGTGGCAACTGACAGTGCAACTGCTCCTTATGCATTCTTGTGCAATAGCATCTAGCTGCAGATGCCTATCAAAGACATTGTGGTTTTGACATTTATTTACCATTTAGAACTCATAACCTCATTCTCTGAACTGGTAATAAGCATGTTCTTTTTCCTTCAGATACATGAGCAATGGAATTTTGGATCAAACATTGTCTCTGGCTGTCTGCGATATTTGCTCTTCACATTTGGTTCTGCACAGTTATATATTTAGTTCATGGAAGCATTCTACAGATGTTAGTCCATCATATGTGTAGATCCCTTTTTATTATTAATAAGAAGATTAAGATTAAGAAAAATTAAGACATACTCAAATACTATGTATTTGAATGGCACCCTTTATATTTACCAAACCAAAGGGTAATCCATTTTTGCAATGTTAACAAAAAAACGTATAAAAATCTCTTCTGAATGTCCCAAAGGTGCTTTTGCAAGAGGCAACTGGACTTTCTTTGTTTTCCCTTGAAGACATTTCCTTTGTCATCCAAGAAGCTTCTTGAATCATAAGCAAAACGACTTCAAGGAAAAAGAAAGAAAGTCCAGTTGCCTCTTGCAAAAGCACCTTTGGGACAACCATGATCTGGATGACTGAGAATCTCCATAGACATCTTTTCTTAATCTTAAAACAGACTAATATATGTACAAATGTTCCACCATGAGAATATCATATGGGTGCCCTCTCTCCTCATTTTTTTTTGTGGAAGTGGAATTAGTCTTCTGTACCAAACGATTGATTGATTGATTGATTGATTGATTGATTGATTCATTCATTCATTCATTCATTCAATTTTTATGTCTCCCATCTACCCTATGTGTAATTGCATTTGCATTTGCATTATTTATTTATTTAGTGAGATTTATATACCGCCTCACAGTGCAAGCACTCTCTAAGTGGTTTACACCAGTAAGCAATGTATATTTATATTGCCCCCAACAATCTGGGTCCTCATTTTACCTACCTCGGAAGGATGGAAGGCTGAGTCAACCTTGAGCCGGTGAGATTTGAACCTCTGACCTGCAGATCAGTGTCAGCTAAAGTGGCCTGCAATACCTGCCTCTAACCGCTGCACCACCTCGGCTCTTAATTACGCTAATTAATTACTTAATTAATTACATTAATATGATTCTCTCTCCTGTAGGTTACATGACCTTATGATAGACATTCTCTTTAATTCTGCTACACATATGCAATAATACAGACATCCTACAAGATACTGCTGTAAAGATATAAGAATTGTGGTCAGAGCTTATGAAATAATGGCTTTTGTCACAAGATCTGAGCTAAACCCTCAGCTTATTTTCAGAGACTGCTCTGTGTGCTACTCCTACTGAGGTATAAGAAATAGTTCCCTATGGGCTGGTCTTCTCAGATGTAGACCCCCCAGTCTTGAAATATCCTCTTAAAGGAGGCCCACTTGGCATTTACTTTTGCCACCTTTCTAGGTCCAGACAGATGTTTTAATTCTCCCAAGTGTTTTAACATAAATAGGTACCACTTTGGTGGAATGGTAACAGCATTCCGCACACCTATGGCATATAGTCATGCCTGCCGCATGACCATGGAAGTGTTTTGGACAACATTGGCTTTTCAGCTATGGATTGGAGATAAGCACCACCCCCCAAGTCAAACAGGACTGGCATGAGAAGCTTTTACATTTACAATTTTAATTTACACAGTGCAATCAGCCTTTTGGTCCACCTTCTGCTAATGCTTTTAATTCTGTGCATTTATATTTGAACTGCTATTTTAAAAATTATTGAGGCCTTTATATGTTATGTATTACCTTAATTAAGCTCTTTCAAAGACAAAAGCAAACACATGTTATGTCCAATTCTGGACTTAATAAAGTGATGATGAAGTGATACACTCCCACGCACACTTTTCAATGTTTTATTCCAATGTTTGTTTAGGTTTTGCCAAGATGCTATTGTTTTTCTTCTGAGATTGAATAATGACAGGACAGATAGACATAAATACAGAGATCGGAATATTAAGAATAAGCATTCAATATGATATAATTAAATATCAAGACAGTATACTAAAGAGAAGAAACAATGATATTTTAGAGATTTTAATTGCACAAATAAGTCACAACTCTTCATTGGGCTACTGATAGATACAGTGAAAGAAAAGACAACTTTGGTATGTTTTGGGTGAATAAGCAGTGCTAAGAAGGAAGCTATCCAGTGCTGGGTGTTCTTCTGTTGAAAGAAAATAAAGGGAAGATCTGATTCTAGGCAACAACCGCAGGTCAGTAAAGACAAATCACACCAGAATGATTTTTATCCCCAAAGGAACTGCAGAAAGGGAACGATATCAGCTATATGGAGCTGGTTCATGTAAGAGAAAGAATCTTGCAATAATGTTATGGCCTGTGGCTGACAGTTTGTGATTTTGTGCACTGGTTGTTATACCCAGAGAATTGTCAAATGAAGGCCATGGTGAGAAGGATTACAAATAGTTTTATATGGGGAAAATAATGCATAAAATCTTCTTGTTCATCACTGCACCTTTTTAGTCATATTTTAATGTAGGGGTTGAAAAACAAATATGCCAAAGAATAAGCTTCTGTTTGAGCCCAAAGCTTGAAATTTAGTTACCACGGCTATATAACTTTTGATGTAAAGGCATAAATTCAAATAACAATGCTTCTTTCACCTCCTCCAGGTGCAGATTTTCCAAAACGTTGTCAACCCAAGACTTTCCACATAACCTTGGAGAAAAAGAGACCATCTTCACTGAGATGTCATTTGACCTGTTCTTTCCCATGAGATAAATGGACGTCTTCAGCTGTGTAAGAGACCTGTGTTCATTTCTCAGCATGTAGAGATGTCTGAATTCAATGGTCGTCTGAAATCTGTCACACTATTACATGCAACTAAGTTTAATCACATGCAATTTGTGAACCAGGGATCTTTTCCTATGCAGATATGTCACCATGCTAAGATCTTTGTGAAGTATCATTCAGAATGATTGCTTTAAAGTCAAATTACCAATCTCACAATGCCACTACTTACAACTTTGCAGCATGTTAACTTTCTTTAGAATTTATATAATGTTTAAATAATACACAATCTTTCCCTCTTATCTCTACATTAATGTGATTAGAATCCATTGAAGCACTGTAATTTTCTTGTAAGCTGGCTTTCCACCTACGCTTGCTTATTATCATTTAAAGAACTAGCAGACTCAGATCAGTTTGACTGTCATTTCATTTTTGCTGGGAATAAAGAGTAAAGTAAGCATCAAAAATTATATTATTGTTTCTCAAATAAACAAACATGAGCCATTGTTTCTGTACTTTATATATTTGCATGCATCGTGCTATTATAAATAGCAAAGAAATACAGAGATTGATATATTATGCAATTAAATTGATGGATGGTTAATTGAACCAGTATGGCACACCATATGTGTACTCATGACCTGAATGTCATTGGTCAGATTAAGACTTCACACATTTGACCAAAGAACATATGCCATTACTAAAATTGTATTAAAGGGTTACCTATGCTAGGGAAAAATTGACATAACTGGGTTTGTTTTTTTTCATTAGCACAGCACTAAATTGTAATGACTTCAGCTCCAAAAGAGCTTTAAAAAAACCAAACCTTGGAAGGTATTAATTAAAAGCATACTGACATTGTGGCCATTAACTCTGGCAGACACTTTCATTAATTTGTTTGATCTATCCCTGTTAGTTGACATATTTTAAACATGGTGCTTGTGCCCTTACAATTCAGACATGAACTATCATTGAACTTTATTTTTTAATTACTGTAAAGAACTTTTTAAAAAACAAATAAAACTATTTCCTGTTGAAGGAAAGAGATCATGCAATTAAGTTCCAGGAGCAAAGAATTCATGGCTTTTAAAATGGATAGAATGCATAGAAAATTAGTCACCTGTCAGACACACTGCTGGGGGACATTATAGATGTTTAAATATTTCCAAATGTTTGGAATTTGGAATTACTTCATTTTGGGTTATTGGAACTGGTGCATCAGATCCACTTTGGGCTTTGCCTTTAGTATTTAAATTTTGTGCAGTCCATATTTTAGTTGCCATAGTCTTCTGTTTGTTCAGTATGATTATATCTTTTCTTCCTTCTGTTAGCCATTGGGCCATATTTTTTTACTCCTGGTAATTGCCTGTACTAATCCCTGCAGTTTTCTTGGCAAGATTATGGAAGTAATTTGCCACCCCCTGCTTCCTAGGGCTGAAAGAGAGTAACTGCCCCAAGATTGTCCAGTTGCTGTTGTGCCTAAGGCAGGACTAAAACTCACACTCTCTCAGTTTCTAGGCTGGTATTTTAATCACTACTCTCTCTCTCTCTCTCTCTCTCTCTCTCTCTCTCTCTCTCTCTCTCTCTCTCTCTCTCTCTATCTATCTATCTATCTATCTATCTATCTATCTATATATCTGTGTGTGTGTGTGTGTGTGTGTGTGTGAATATTTTATATATGCTTAATGCAAATACTAATGTTTACCTAATGCTTGTATCTCCTTATACAGTATCTGTATACTGTAGTTTTGGTGGTGGTATTTTGCATGGCAAATATAGTGGGAAGAAGCAAATGTACCTAATGCCTCAGTTCTTGAATTCTAGAAAATTTCCTACTTTAAAAGGAATAGAGGATTTATTATATACAATACAGAATAAACTTTTGAAATTAGTCAAAGCAACAGAAGAGAAAGATATACTCATTTTTACTTATACCCTAGTTGCTAAATTTCAGTAGATGGGGGGGTATTAGATACACATCACAAAATGGAGTTGTTTTCATCATTATTGGATTTATCTCTTTGTGTCATCCTTATTATTTCTGTTGATTTTATTTATCTGAAATTGTACTTAATGATGTTCTAGCTTTGTCAGGTATTTTGCATTTTTTTTAAAAAAAAAGCAGTTATAATGGAAGTGACACTGGCATCACAAATGGTTTAACGTAAATTATGTTTTTTTTAACAAAATTTATTTCTGTAAGAGAACATATATCGAAGGCAGTACTGCTTTATCTTTGACACTGCTTTGATGAGTCATCCATTTTGACAGTTAGCTGTCTGCTTTAAAGCTATTTCGTTTGCATCAGTGTGGAAATAAAATGAGAGCGGATCACAATGTAGCTTGGAAGCAAAATAACACTCATTATAGCATTGTTAGAAAAATAAAGATTTGTAATAAGCCAGGAAGAGGATTGGGCAGAGGAGAAAGAAGGAACTAACAGAGAAAAGTCTTTAATTTAGGAATTGATTATTGCTACAAATGTCTATATTCTTTGTCCATGTCCATTAATCTGTAAAGAGAATGGTGCTGTCTCTGATATGTAATTTGTTACCGATGCTTTGAAGAAGATTATGATAATGTGCTTATAATACAATTGACAACAATGGAGAGGTCCTGTAATTGTGAACTAAATTCAAGGATGCTTGCTTTGAGAACGAACAGTGCCTTCATTTACATTAGCTTACCTTTTCAAGTGCTCAGCTAGGAAACTCTGTCACACAAATTGAGACAGGAACTTTATTATCATCACTATAGCAACTGCAAGGCATTTTATTTCAAAACAGTTGGCTACCTGAAAATTCTTACATGATGGGAAGTATTGCCTAAGAAATATACATTTTAATTCATTTTCATTTTTTTTCCTGGCTTGAAGTGTTTCATAAACTAGAATAGAGCATTTTTATGACAAAGAAAAAGAGACCGGGGAAGAGAGGAGAGAGCTGGTTCCATCTTAAATTGCTTCTTTGATACAGCCATTTTCTAGCTGGAAGAAAGTGGTGGTATTATGTCATGTAAAACTTTAATTGTACAGGTGGCTGGGACTCTTGCAATGTGTCAATATGATTTTTAAACAGTCCCACTCATAAGAAAATCAAGGGAAATGTTTCAGGCAGAAAAACCAACCATCTGCAAAAACAAATGAAACAATTGCTAATGTAAAACCTTGTTTTAGGAAAAACAAAGTTCCAAGAAAAGTAGCTTGACATGATATTGTCCAAGTGTACATTATATTGGATCTAGGAGGAAAATACAGAGAGGCAATGTTCTCTCTAGACAAGCCTTCTTCAAAATTGGAGATTTCTGTATTAGTTGAATTGCAAGTATCATCATTCCTAGCCAAACGTAGATGTGTTTCCTGGAAATATTGATATTTGTCATCCAAAGCATCTGAAGGAGATGTCTTCTATATAGACAGTTCACTACCATATCATTTTCAAGAGTTCATGTGTCCTGTTAGATATTGAGACTGCCTGGTTACTCTAAGGTCCACTGTTCAAGCAGGAAAATAGAGACTGCTGATTGGTTGAGCCATCTGACAGCTCCCTATAAAAGGGGAAGCTGTCAGCCTAGCTCTCTGCTGGATCTTGTATATAGTTGCAATAAAGAGCTGTTTGTCTTGAAGCCTGTCTCAAACCTCTTCAGTCCCAGGACTCAACAACTGGCGATGAAGGTGGGATTCTGAAGAAGGCTGAAGAAAAAGAGTTGAAAAAAGACAGTGAAGATCCAGCCCGGCGGCAGAAAGAACGGTGGCTATTTTGTGTGGCAAAATTCAAACCGCATAGGCTGAGATGTCAACGTTCCATCCGCCAACTCCCTTCAATCCAGCGAAGGAAAACTGGGGGTCCTACATGACCTGATTCAGGTGCTTCTTGGAGGCCAACGACCACCTCGGCTGAGGAAAAGGTTCTTCCAGGTTCGCTTTGGCAAATTTGAGGGAGACCTGCCCCTGACAGTGGTATGTGGCTGCCTCCCTAGTCTATTGGGCCTGGACTGGTTTAGTGCCCTGGGCATGGGAGTAACAGGAATCAACACTGTATCCAGTAGCTGTGCTGATGAACTGATGCGAGTGTTCCGCAACATGTTCAACAACGGGCTCGGCAAGTATCTGTGCACCCCTATTTCATTTAGCCTTGACCCTAGCATAGCACCAATCAGAATGAAGCCCCGGAAGATCCCCTTCGCATTGAAACCCAAAATCGACCGTGAATTGGACAAACTAATCAGCCAGGAGGTGTTAGAGCTGGTCGATCATGCGAAGTGGAAGACCCCTATAGTGACGCCGGTCAAGAGTGATGGATAAGTGCGCATCTGTGCTGATTACAAATGTACTCTTAATAAGGCCCTTCAACAGAGTGCATACCCAGTTCCAATTGTCCAGCATTTAGTACACACGCTAGGCCCGGGCACCATCTTTGCTAAACTCTATCTCACGCAGGCATACCAGCAACTGCTGGTAGATGGTGCTACAGCCAAGGCGCAGACCATAGTCACGCATAGGGGGTTGTTTAAATGTAACCGCTTACAATTTGGTGTCAGTGTAGTCCCAGGGATATTCCAGGGAATTATAGAATGATTACTAAATAAAATTCCAGGAGTAGTGCCCCAGTTTGATGACGTGCTCATCACTGCCTGTAATGAAAATCAACTAAAGACTAGACTCAGGGAGGTCTTGTGCAGGTTTAGGGCTGCCGGACTCAGAGTCAAGGGAAGCAAATGCCAGATAGGGGTACCTGAGGTTGAGTTCCTAGGTTACCGGATAGATGGGACTGGCATTCACCCTACTAAGAACAAGGGTAGGGCAATCCAAGAGGTCCCTACACCCACCAACAAATCCGAGCTCCAAGCCTTTTTGGGACTGCTGAACTTTTACAACGTGTTTCTGAAGAATAAGGCTACTGTTGCTGAGCCCCTGCATCGACTCCTGTCCAAAAAGGCACCTTGGGTTTGGGGAAAGACCAAAACACCTGCTTTCCGGGCCATTAAACACCTCCTTTCCGAGAACAGTTTCCTCCTCCAGTTCAACAAGACTCTACCAGTGGTGTTGGTGTGTGATGCCTTCCCCTTTGGGGTTGGGGCTGTCCTGAGCCACCGGCTGTCCAACGGCAAGGAGGCTCATGTCGTCTATTTTTCTAGGACGCTAACCAGTGCAGAACGCAATTGCAGTCAGCTTGACAGGGAGGCACTAGCTGCGGTTGCCGGGGTGAAACGGTTTCACGAGTACCTTTATGGCAGGGACTTTGAGCTGGTCACTGACCACAAGCCCTTGTTAGGGCTTATCACTGGGGACCGCCTCACACCGGCATCCTCTCATCCCGGCTCACCAGATGGACCATCTTCCTCGCAGCCTATTCCTACAAGACCCACCAGCCTGGCAAATCCATGGGGCATGCTGATGCCCTCAGCCATTGCCCACTGCCAGAACTTGTGGACGACCCCACTCCAGGTGTTCCCATCATCCTAATTGACTGCCTGGACTCCAGCCTGGTCACTTCGGCCAATGTAGCTGCACAGTCAGCCAAGAACTCACTGTTCAGGACTATTTTGAACTGGGTGTGGAGGGAATGGCCAGAAGAGCTTGTTAAACCGAAGTTTAAACCATATTTTTCTAAACAGCATGAAATCTCGGTGCAAGGGGGTTGCCTATTGTGGGGAGATTGCATCATTGTTCCTCCGTAGCTATGAGAGGAGATACTAAGGGCATTGCATGAGGGTCACCCAGGGGTGGTCAGGATGAAGGCACTGGCCCGGAGTTATGTTTGTTGGCCAAACAGATAGAAGAGTGGGTGGCCGGCTGCACGCCTTGCCAGGAGTCTAGGGCCACAACCCCAAAGCCCCGGTTCAGGAATGGGAAAGGCCTAGGGCACCCTGGTTGAGAGTCCACATTGATTTTGCGGGTCCATTCCATGGCCAAACATTCATGGTAGTGGTTGATGCGTACTCCAAATGGCTGGAGATTATCTTAATGGGGTCAACCACTGCCGAGGCAGTCATCTAAACACTCTGAAAGCTCTTTGCCACTCAGAGGTTACCAGATGTGATAGTCTCAGACAACGGTCCTCAATTTATGGCCACACAATTCAAGGGCTTCTTAGCCGAGCAAGGTATTTGCCATGCACTGCCTGCTCCTTTTCATCCAGCCAGTAATGGTCAGTTTGAACGTATGGTCAGATCAGCCAAGGAGGCACTTGGGCGCCTAGGCCCAGGTGACTGGCAAGCAAGAATAGATAAGTTCCTGTTGGTGCAACACATAACTCCCAGCGCAGCCACAGGTAGAAGGCCAACTGAGCACCTAATGGGCCGGCAGCTCCACTCTGTACTAGACAGGTTGCACCCCAATTACTCCAACCAGAAGGAGCCAGTCACGCAGAAACCACCCAGGTCATTTACAATAAACAACCAAGTGTTCGCAAGGAACTTTGCCAAGGGATCCCTATGGCTACTTGGGGAGATAATCGAAGTTACAGTTCCCTGCCCCTATGTGGTAGCATTAGCGGATAGGAGAAAATGGCAGCAGCACATAGACCAACTGCGCAGCAGCCAACCCAAATCAAATCAACCGGTTTGGGGTTGTGACATCGCTGGAGCCCTGGGTCATCAAGTAGGTGTTCTGTCACCCTTGGGTTTGACTCAGCTGTACAGAAATCACCATTTGGGGAATTTTGGTTATCTGCCTTAGTGGGTTCACTCAAATCAAATACACTAGATAGGCTACATACCCAATCAGTCTTGAGAGCAAAATCAGATTTTCAGTGCTTTTGGAACTGCAGACTGGCACCATTTGGATCTCCAAGGAAATGCGGCTTCAGAGAGCAAGTGTCATGCTAGAGGAGGCACACTCCCTTGGTCTCAATATGTGCTATTGTGTTCGTGAGGGAACAATGACGAGACATGAAGAAGTTCTAACTGTTTATTAACAGGTGAACTCAACACAACTAGTCTGACAGGAGAGCGCATTTCTACGTGACAGCTCTCTATTTATACTGGAGCACAACCAACAATTAACAAATCACAGGGTCAGCATTTCCTGCTCCTTCCGGAGGCCCCTAGTGGTGCTCTAGGACATTACACGTGACATAGTTTAATAAAAGGGACCTGGAATTTACCCACTGTATAAATTCTTGTCAATTCTAAATTATCCTTCCATCCTTGGACTTCCTTTGTCTCCAGTCTTCTTGGGTCTAGCATTGGAAATACATTCAATTCTGGGCCTTTGTCACTCTCCCCTTTTTTTGCTCTGCCTTAGTGTCCTCCCAACAAGATTGGTGAGGCATCTACCAAACATCTCCCTGTAATCATGATACATAGCCTATCTATCCCAGGGTATGAGTCCTTTATATAAATACAGTAGCACAGTCCATGATTGAGGAACCCCAACATTTTTGTGTGTGTGGTATTGTATGTGTAGCCAGTTATTCATTTCCAAGATGTCTCCCCCCCCCACACTTTTATATGCCATGATCCTCAACCAGCAGGATTGTTGCCACCAGATTCCTTCACCTTCCTTCCCATGGACTGCTCTGATTTCTGGAGATCTGTTTAAAATCTCTTTTGATAATTTCATTTATCTCTACATGAATCATTAGGGAGGTTTGAAGAATGTTGGCAGTTGATTTGTCACATCCTGGGTATGTGTACCTAGAAGATCATGCAACCACAGTACATCATAATGGATCTGCATCCTATACTTCTTTCCCAAAGTGGTTTTTGGGCTATTATGACTCATGGGGGGGGGTCTGTCTCTGGTCTCTTTGTTTCAAGAGAATGTAACTTGCTTAAGTAGCTGTGATCTCTACAATTGGAGCCCAATAGCAGTTACTCCATCACTGACAATCTTCTAACATTCTTGCTTCACTGTGTCACATATTTCCACTTGCATTTCACAAACATTCATTTCTGTTCTCTCCTAAGAAGCTTTACCTTTTCTGCTGGGAACTTTTCATGATCTGTAAGTGTGTAGAAACTCTATAGAGCCGTGATGGCGAACCTATAGCACGCGAGCCACAGGTGACATGCAGAGCCCTCTCTGCGGGCATGCCAGCCGTCGCCCCAGCCCAGCTCCACCACACATGTGCGCATGCCTCCCGCCAGCCAGCTTTTCTTCGGGTCTCTGCCGCGCATGCACGAGGGATGGGGCACATGCAGGAGATGTGCATGCGCATGCACAGGGGTGGGGCGCATGCGCAGGGGATGCTCGCATTACATTTTGGGGCCTTGCATGGCACCCCTGTGCACCATTTTGGCTTCCAGGTTGGGGCAGGAGGTCTTCCAGGCCCAAAACAGGGTACGGAAGGGCGCACACGGCATCCCTGCACCCCGTTTTGGGCCTGGAAGGCATTCCTGCACCAACCTAGAAGCCAAAAATGGGCGTGAGGGGCAGGGCGCATACTGGGGGGTTGCATCTGCATGTGGGGTGGGGGAGCACAGGAGGGTCACGCATGCATGCACAGGGGCGCTGCATGGATGGGGTTGCATACGCATTGCATGTTAGAATATTCATAACTGGGAGAGTCATGGTAACAAGGTCAGCCAATGAATATGCATAGCAACTAAGTCAGCCAATGAGAGCTTAAACACATCTGAGTCTGTGCAGAGAATTGAAGCAGAAACTTAAGAGAAATCTCTGTCTGTCTGGGCTGGTCATGTTGACACCAGTATATATTCATGAACCTTTCAGTTTTGGCAAGGGAAATGTATTTTAAAAGGTGAGAAAAGAATCAAGATAAATCTATTTATGGGATTTTAAGAGAAACCAGTATTCTGAACTGCATTCATTCTCATTAGTTTACATTCCAGATTGCTTTTAGCTAGGGTATTTTACTAAAAGAAGCAGAGGAGGAGGACGAGGAGGAGGAAAGCCTGTTGTTGCCATTATTATTATTATTATCAGTATCTGAAAATGGAAAATACCATAGAAATCAAGTCTGTAAAAGATAGAATAGGGTTTAGGTTTGTATTCTTTTATCTAAAATTGTGATAACATAATGAACCCCCATGAGATGTATTCTCGAATTGAAGAGATTGTTTTTGTGCTTGAGGACATATACATGAGGAATTCTTTATTTTTTAAAAGGAATAGCCTGTGAGGAAAGCTCACTACCAACTGCTTTACTTGTCCTTGGCTCTTCAGGGCAATAAACCAATTACTTGCTGCTGTAGTAAGGGCCCTTCCTGACTGTTTTAAATGCATGTTAGAGATATAGTGATCTCCACATATTTGGGGACTCAGCACTTCCAGTTTATTAGGATTGCAAATTAATGGGTTCCTTCACAAAAGCAGTTTTGTTGTAAAAAAAAAAAGGACTGGTTTCCTGCTCCTTTGGATCACAAAAGGTTACCATAATGGGGCCTTATTCCTGCACCTTGAAAATGCACTTTAACCCTTTTGTTCTTGAAAAATAAAATCAATGCCATTAATTTTCCTAATGCTTTCATTGCTTTTCAGATGTCTACAACCTCGGACATAATAATGTGCTAAGGTATATGACTTAGACATTCATTCATTCATTCTTTTTAAAATACATACATATGCAATTTCATGGGTTACCTTTGCTAATGAAAATTGCAAAAAACATATATAAAGTATTGATGTGATGTACTGTATGTGTGTGTGTGTGTATATATATACTCAGATTTGCTTTCACATTTCCTAACATATTGATGGACCTAACAAATTTCATTTTTTGTATGGACTTGTTGAATATATCATATGTGAACTGTTGTGAGGACTTCGCTTAAAAACATTTCCATTGAGTTAAGGTCTTGAACCTCTTTTACTTTCTATTCAAATAAAGTTTTGCCAAATTCTTCACTTAACACTATTTCTTCTGTTTGTTTATCTAGATATTTTTCAGCATGTATGCAAGGCAATATACAATTTATTGTTAGGTGCTACTGAATGACTTGAACTCAACAAGCAGGAAGGCATACAGCATGGAAGCTCCAAATAATGAGGGAGAATGCAGGATTGATCCATACAGGTAAACCAGATCAGTCTGTACTGTCCAGTTCAATCTGGATTTCTGGATAGTCCTATAACAGTTTCAGCTGAAAGGTCATCTCTTTTTCTTACTTTGATTTAATAGAGAGCAGACCTAGAAGAAAATTCACTAATACTTTTAAAATACAGACAATGAAGGATGATGAGGACCTTACAGTGAGCAGCTGTTACAGTCTAAAATCAATCACCACAGAAGAGCAAGATTTGAAAAACAGACTTAATAATCTTTAAAAAGAAATGTTGTCTTAGTACTCTGTAGCCTTTTAGAGAGCACTGTACAATTGAAGCAAAACCATTTCAGTTTTCAGAATAGTGGGTCACTAAAAAGAAAGTGGAAGGTATCGTCTGATCCAGCTTCTCTTTATACATGTTTCCAATCAAAGGTCCAGAGGGAAGGGAGGAGAAAATGCTTCTGTTGGATGGAATCTTATTGACTATTGAAGAAACAGGATCAACGTTTACCAAAGATACCTGTGAAGGTACCTGATATGTCTGAAAAAGACCCATTACACTATAATAGGACTCACCATGGACTGAGAAAGAACATTCAACTTACCCCCACTGAGTTTTACTGGGGTGAAAAGGGCAATAGATAGAGTACAGGAAGGAAATGTATTGCTGTCTAAGTAGCAACATCTCTTTTGAAGTAGAGGATTAATCCTGAATAAATTCAGGACACAAGGCCTGAAAGGCAAGCTTAAGGGAGATAATCTGCTCAAGGCCTTCTTCTTTGCCTAGTTAGAAATAACTGGGAGATCTGCCTAGGTTTATCTGCCTTTTCTCTCCATTTACTTATCTTATTTCTAATGGTATATTTCATTTATAGTGCCTTTCAGCCTAATTATTCCTAAAATGTTGTATGAACTATTAAAAAGGGTGTGTTCATATGTGTATGGAGGAAAGGCAAAACAGAAAGCAGCTACGAATCTGTTTCTCTCAACTACATGTACAGTATATGTGTGTGTATGTATGTCTATCTGTGTGTTTGTGTCTGTCACACATACCCAGAGAGGGGGGAGGAAAGACAGGGAGGGAGATTACTCCATCAACCACGGAAATGCAGTTAACCAAAACATCTGTTTAAATACAGACATTTTTGCCACTGGCCATTCTGCCTGTGAGCTTCCTGGTTAATATTGGTGACATGCAGCTGTCAAGTTGTCCATTTAAAGGTTAGTAAAGTTGTCATATGTCCTAAGTATATTGAGAAGTTGTCAATACCCATAAATATATATTTTCGGATTTTAGATAGGTTTAGCTATGCATGCTATGCTATAAGGGTTACGGTATTATATTGTGTTATTATTATTTATTTTGGCTTTGTTTCTTTTTTGACCACTAACAGTCCCCCCCACACACACACACAAGTGAGTTTCTCATACTGATTGATTATATTTACTTATTTCGGCTGTCTCATTGTTTTGCACACCAAATGGGTTAGGGTGGACAAAAATATTTTGCAAGCAGATTTTAATACCAGTGATGGGCAAAAAAACCCCACAAGGGCCTTCATTTCATAAAGATAGATCTGTCTAGAGTACAGAAGCCTTGGTATGCAAATTTTGAACAAATGTTGAAGCCTGACCAAATACATGAGGAAGTTTCATTTAGATCTCTATCACAAATGACTTTTTTTCATATATCCTGCCTAGATTTCCTCTCTACTTTGTCTCATTTGAAATATGAGACTACTAAATAAATAAAATAACTAAATAATGGCTTATACTATATGCACACTATGCCGGACTATCCAATATTGTAGAAAGCTATTGAACAGGATCCAGATACTTCTGTATTGATGGACATGGACAAACATCAGCAAAGCTATCGTATGTAATTTTCTATTATCTTTTTTGTTACCTTCTTGAGTTGTTTCTTATTTTACTCAGCAAGCTGAATTTGGAGGCAGAGAAAAAAGGACAGGAAACTAACTTTCATCCTACTCCTTCCTTGGATATATAAATGTTTGTTTCTTCTCTAAACTGGAAGTGATGGCAAGAGAAATTCTGCTAAATCCCATCAAATTTATTTCTAAAAAATGTGATTTCCAATTCAGTGGAATAAGTACATTCCTAGAGCACAGAAGAATATATGTATGACTGCCTCCTCAATAACAATGAAAAATAATTCCATTGAATCTTGTTGACAGTAAATTTTAGTGTTTTGTATCCCAAAATGTGGGGGGCAGAGAAAAGCTAATACTGACAAGAAAGATGTCCCATCAATTTTTATTCTTCCCCAGGAGAAAAAAAAACAATTTGTGATGGAGCACAGAGATTACAGTTGTATTTCTTTTTCTATCTGTACAAAATGAATAAGGGGTTTCTTTCAAGTTTCTGTACTTGAAGTCTGACTCTTCCAATAGAAGAGCTTCTTATCCAGCATTTCCTGAAACAGCCATGACACCACCTATCATGTACCTTGGAATTTGAACCTACATGATTTAAAATAAAAATAAGTATGATGGTGCCCATCACATTTGAATAAAAATATTTCTTATGTACTAAGTGAGAAAGTGGATACGAAGTAGGCTTTGATTAACAATTATGTTTAACTGAACATTCGTCCATGCCACTTTACAACTAGTGTAGCTTTATTTTCTTAAGCAAAGTGAAGTGCAACTATTGCAGCATCCTTAGAAGGATACTTCAGTCAAATATTTGATGATGTCCAAGTCCTATATTTCCCTGATTATTCTGGTTCTGTTGACTATTTTCTTAGTCAAGAAACCAATGGTATCTGCACAGTGGGGTCAAAAGAGGTAAGACAGTGACCATGGCAGTGCAATCTAAGGCCTGCCTCTTTGAACAGGTTTGCAGCATTGATATGCATACAAAAGGGGCAGTGTTCGGATTGTGCTGCTACAACCACAATTTCACCTGTTGTAATTCCTCTCCTTCCATTAATACTGCTGCAAATAACAAAACGTTTGGGTTCTGCCCCTTTTTTATATGCTATATCACCCAATTTCCAAACTGTATATCAAAGAGTTTGAATCAGGACAGAGCAAATTATACATTTTATTCCCATTCCAAAAGTCTTAGAAGCTACTCCAAATTACCCCACTATGTGCCCTAATATAAACATATATGTATCCATGCATACAGAAGTGAACACTTGCTTAGATGTCATTAATAATATGTGATTTTAAGTATGAACCTCACTTCACATTTAAATGAGAGAACACATCTCTTTATTCCACATTATATTTTCCTACCAAACTGTTCTAAGTTGCTGTCAGAGAAAGATGTTATGGCAAAAGCAAGGATGGGAAAAACAAGCATTAAATGCCCAGAAATTCTCAGGTCAGATTGAAATAATATGAGTAGGAACCAATTAGATTTTTTTTAATCATCAGCAACTGGGATGATGGTTGCAATTTTGGTTTAATGATCCATGCATCTTGATGGGCACTACATAAAACTACTATACTGCCATATACTATATTATCCTACCCTGTAATAAACCTGGTTGAGCATTGTACACTATATTTCCAAACTTTCTGTTTTTAAAAAAATAGCTACAGCCAGAAGGTGTTGCAATAATGAAGATAAAATAGCAATGGTTTAGATTGCCATACATTGCAGAAAAAGGATGCAATTGATGCATTTGTGGCCACAAAGTACTACTCAACTGCCACATCTAATGCTTAGTCTAAAAGCACCCTTAAAGCATGAATCTGAATTGTAAGTGCATCCATTTCCAACATATTCAAAATTCAAAATGAAATCCTTCCTACTTATTGGAAGAATAACTGTCTTGGACATATTCAGTTATAATTTAGTAGCATTTCTTAGACCATTGCTAACATCAACCACTGCTAACAGCAAGTGTAAGGTGTCTTTGCCTCTCCTGGGAAATATTTGAAGAAAATCAGCATATCAATGAGACTGTACTTTTAAAATGTTGGTCAACAATTTCACCTGTTTTGCATAAATGATAAAAAGTATAGGGGGTAGAACAGAAACCTGAAGAAACCTACACATCTAAATACATAGGATTAAACTAATATCCCACAAGATTTAAACTAGTATCACACAAGATTTAAACTAGTATCACACACCTAGAGTACTGCATTCAGTTTTGGTCACCACACTATAAAAAGATGTTGAGACTCTAGAAAAAGTGCAGAGGAGAGCAACCAGGATGATTAGGGGACTGGAGACTAAAACATATGAAGAACGGTTACAGGACCTGGGCATGACTAGTCTAGAGAAGAGAAGGACCAGGAGAGACATGATAGCAGGTGTTCCAATATTTGAGGGGCTGCCACAGAGAGGAAGGGCTCAAGCTATTTTCCAAGGCACCTGAAGGCCAGACAAGGAATAATGGATGGAAATTGATCAAGGAGAGATTCAACCTAGAAATAAGGAGGAACTTTCTGACAGTGAGAACAATCAACCAATGGAACATCTTGCCTTCAGAAGTTGAGGGAGCTTCATCGCTTGAGACTTTCAAGAAGAGATTGGACTGCCATTTGTCAGAAATGGTGTAGGGTCTCCTGCTTGAGCGGGGGGTTGGACTAGATGACCTATGAGGTCCCTTTCAACTCTGTTAATCTGTTAAGATTTCCTAAGGCAAAGCCACTGCAAAGTATGCCTCCAATACAGGGAGGAGAGCACCAGACTAGAAATCAGGAAACCTTAAGTTCTAGTCCTGCCTTAGGCATAAAGCCATTTGATGATCTTTGGCCAGTCACTCTCTCTCTCTCAGCCCTAAACAGGTATTGGCAAACCAGTTCCAAAAACTTGCAAAAACTTGCAAAAACTGCAGGGATTTGTTCAGGAGTCAACAGATTTGAAGGCATGAAACAAGCAAACAAACAACCAACCTTCTCTTTTTAGATCTTATTATTGAAAGCAGTAAACATCTCTCAGAAGCCCAGCAGAGTTAATGGAGATGTACTTGCCCTATCTAATTCTTAGTAAAGGTCATCTATCAAAATATTGGAAATGTTTAGTGCCACCACAATGGAAGCCAAGGAATTGTTACATCTAATGTATATACATTAATGTGTCAAGTTTTCATACAAGATAGAAAATCAGAAAATAGGGAATGATTCTACCAGTTCTTTCTCAACATATGTAGTAAATCTAACATATCCCTTCCATCTCAAACTTCAGGTTGTCAAGGAAAGATGAAGATTTCCCCCATCTTTTCCCTAAGTAAAAAATCATTTTCCTAAGCATGAAATCCTTCTATAGCCATTGTTGTTATTACATAGTCCTTCCCATAACTTAAAATTTGTTTGTTTGTTTTCCTGGGTTCAATTCAAGACCTAGAAAGAAATGTAGATTAAAGAAATGCAGAACTTGGTCCTGTAGGCAGCTTTTGTTTTATTTCATCACAAAGAGAACAGCTATTAATAATCATAATTTAGTCATTTTTTTAAAAAAAGTTTTAAATTAAGAATGGATAAGAGAGAGCTTCCAAAAGTAAAATTTCCTGTTTGTTGTATAAGTTGTGTTTATTAACTATGCCATTAGGGAATGTAATTCTGTAACATAGAGTACTTTTTATTCTTTTTTAAAAAATAGATTTTATTGATTGGGTTGTATGGATATAAGATACTGAGGGATCCTCTTACCTAACTATGTTTACAAATTCCTTCCATGTTTAAGCTGAAGGAAATGGTAAACTTGTGCTGAAATATTCCTAACTTTTCTCTTTTGTTCTTTGTTTGCTGCCCACTGTATTTTATTTAAATGCCTAGAAGAAGAAGAAAAATCTGAAGAGCTCAAAAGCATTTTTTCTGTTCTCTGACATTTTAGCTGGTCCTAATAAAAATCCTGAACTGTGGTGGATTTTAGATTTCTCCTGCTCTAATGGATGCTGAGGCATTATTAATGATAAGCTGCAGATCTGCACAAATATCTATTATGGAAAATAACAACATGAGGACCTTTCCTTGCTTTTGTAGTTTCACTAAAATCCACTGTCGTGACCAAGAATAATGTCTGAAGGGATCTCAACAACGAATTGTGCCTTAGAAATCCTTGAAGGACAATGTGTAAGAACTTTCAGAGGTATATTTATAGTCACCAGATAGATTTTAATAAGTGTTGCACAATTTTTATTGGCTTCAGTAGGTGTGCTTTTTTCTCCCCTTTGAGTTCCCTTTGTCCTAATAAAATAGACAAATTCCTCCCCCTTCTTTCCCTCTCCCTTTCACACACAGTCACACACAGAAATACACAGACAGGCATGTGCGCATACACACACACACACACACACACACACACACACACACACACACACACCCCTATGGTATTTATTCTGTCAGTGGATTTTTTATACCATATATTTATTTACTTTGCTGCATATTTTCAGAGCCTTTAATTTTCATCAGTTTGCACTATTTTTCCCTTTTCTGTGTAGAATACAGGGAAGCTGGAGAAATTTGATTACTAAAAAGCCTGCAATTTGGTTTGCAGAATCCATTTTGAAATCTGCCTCTTGATGTTTATCTCTATGCACACATTGGTATGTTTGCTTGATTTACATTAACCAATATATAAGCACAAATAGTAATCATATACCAAGGAAACTGGAGTATATGCAATTGCCTCATCTATTTCTTCAACTGTAGTTGCAATCCCATAGATTCAAATCTTGACAGGTAGCATAATTAGAAAATTTTCTTTGCCTTATTAAATGTGACTCTTCTCAATAGAATTCCCCTCCGTTGCAAGACAAGGACCAAAAATATACTTCAAATCTAAAATGGAAAATCAAGGGGGACTGTTTTATTTTTATCTATCTTTGTGCAAGCGACATTATTATCAAAGGATATTGTAATGCCGAAAATGTACTTTGGGGATTTAAATCACGTATTAGGCTAGAAAGCAAAAAGTGCTGTAGGGCCCATGCAATATATTTTCTCATTAATCTGATTGAAAGATTATCCTTCCTATAGCTATGAAGAGTCTAATACTCATATATCCATCTTTCCTGCTAGTAAAATTCAGCTTTGTGTGAAGTCATTGTCTCTCATGTCTGAGGCCTACGTGCTTCTTCATTTCTCTCTATAAGCCTGGCTGTATTAAAATAAATTCAGAGTAGGACGCCATTTCATGCACACATTTTGATTATTTCATAAGCTGCTAAGGAAAATGGAAGTATCAGCAAGCCATGCAGTTTCGCTGGTAATGTAATGCTTGTCATTACCTCAGTGGCCATGGGAAGAAAAAAAAAAGTTTAGCAATAATATCTTTGACAAATGTTCACTGATTCAAAACACTGCATTTAAATGAAATGCAGATATGAATGAGCCATTATTACAATCACAATTCCATCTTAGAAATTATTAAATATGAATATATACACTTCCCCAGCAACCTGACATTTGTAATGCATAACTACTGTGCTTTCTGCTTTGTTCCCTATACCTATATATCACACACACACACACACACACACACACACACACACACACACACACACATTTACACAATGTCATTTCCCCCCCTCCCCATAACCCTGATTCTGAATAAAGGGAAGTCATTTTGATCAGAGGCTGCACACTGTAATTGGAGATACTCCTGATGATTTCATGCAATCAGAAGGGCACATTATTTGTGATGAAAATTAAGTAAAGAAGAATGCATTTATAGGTTGTCTTGCTTATGGTCAACCAGTTTTACAAAGGAATAGTAAACTCCAACCAGATAGATACTTCCCACCTCATAGTATTACTGAAATTTTCATATAATGCTTACCATAACGTGCAGCATTTTAACAATTTTAACAAAAGGACGGAAGGGAAAAAATGTCTTAAACTGAATTTGAAGCTCTTTTTTGAGCACTGATAGCATGAATAGATGGTTTCAGCCATAACTGTCACACAGATAATATTCTTTTATGCCTTAAGATACTAAGATGGTGCTGCAGATAACCAAGAGGAATAGGTTGCCGCCTTTTGCATGGCTAAGAGAAGGTAAAATAATCTTGGAAACCTAACATAGGATAACATTGCAAAGGGTCAGAAAATTGAAGCTTTTCACACACTGTAAATTAATTCCTCTATGGACAGATTAACTAGATGGATATTTCTTCCTTTTTGGGGGGGGGGTGTTTATGGATAATATTTCAAAATGCAAAATAAAGAAAAATTCTTTTAATTACTTCTTCCAAAGTAAATAATAATAAATAATTTTGGCCTTAATGGTGAAAGTGAAATGCAGAAAATACCTGATTGTTGCCTTTCAGAATTCCAGTTTTAAAATTGTATGGGTTATAGTTTAGAATATGTGAAACAGATATTCACTAAAATGGCAAGTATCCAGTCGACTGGAGTACACTCTGAGGTTCTCACTGAAATCAATGGGACTTAAGCATGTGCCTTGAATTCTGGCCAACTGTGTTCCTTGCCAGAAAAATATCGCTGATGTTGATTATTATTCAATATGGGAATGTGGATGCTATTGAGAGTTTAATAAGGAACTGGGGAATTATTTACTTCTCTGCATCACAGAGCATATTTTTCCATGTATTAGGCTACATTAAAGGTTTTAAAAGTCATTTTCTTCTCTTCTTTTCTTAGAAGAAAATTATCTTGCAAGACAGAAGGAGCTGTATTATGCTGAAGTATGGATCTGATGTCTGACAAGTCTCCCAATTGCTAACTGCTTTCCATCTTCTCCTTAACATGCATCACATTTTATCTTTGTGGCCATGGCAGAAAAATGCATAGGTTTACTTGGAAGTAATTCAGACATTAATACATATATGTAGGGTGCCTTTTCTCACTTCAACATAATCACTACTCCCACTTCCTGCATTTGAGGGATTTTCCTTCCCAAGCCTCAGTTAAAGTCATCTCATTAAAATCTCTTCAAAGCTTTTTCTGAGTTTCCTGTGAAATTAAGGATTGGTTGGGAGTGCAAATATACTAAAGAGCAAAAGTGAACTTTCTAAATATTCATCTCCCTTTTTCTCCTCCCCTCTGATTTTCAAGAGAATAGTGCATTTTCCAAAGCTATGCTATAAATCTATTTGAAAGGTAAGGACAATATCCATATTCTTATTGAATATGTGACCTCTCAATGCTAATCTGCTAAATTGTGCCCCCACATACACATTGTGGAAACATGCAGGAACCTATTAAATGCACAGCAGTGTTTGAAATTGAACTACAGTGACTTGTTGTTATAGCATGCTGACATTATTGGTTCTTGTATTCAGTTACATAATGATCTCTGAAGTTCACTTGAAAAAGTCTTCTCTAACGGCATTTACGAGTTTTCAAAATTAGGCTGTAGAGGGCACAATCCACAGCTGCATTAATTTCAGCTCTGTCTACCAGGAACAAAGCACATTCTCAGCAAAGTGCAAGCAGAGAAATTAATGTGGAAAAGAGAAAATCACCAAGAAGAAGGAGAGGTTGGGTTAGGGCTAAGCAACATGTTATACAGCTCTCGAGGACTGGATTGCCTGGTGTTTTCATATTTATTTTAACTCAGTTGGGAGAGAAAATTGCATTTTATCAGATTAGCACTGCTTAAAAAAAGGACTGAATATTCTTTTTTCTAAAAGGGATGGTACTATTTTCTCCAAATTAACAACTCTTTGGATTGATAATGAACACAGTGTTAAACAACTTCTCATACCATTCAAGTTACTGTACATTTGAGAATCTCTTCTATTTTTTTTTCCTGCTAAGAGACAGTCATAAATTGTCTGTGTAATGTAAAATTGGGCTTTTTTCAGGATAAGTTGTTTTAGCATTTACTCTGAAGTGGTACAAAGGATGTTGAATGGAGTACCTACATGGGAAAATAGATTTATTTTTTATGGGAAACAGAATGTCTACACACATGCATTTTCCATATGTCCCTGGCCCAAAAATAAGATTCACATAAGACTTTTCTTCCTTTATGTAGCCACCCCCCCCAATGTGAGTATTATCTAGAGAAATGGGGTTTCTTTTTACAGGTTCTACTTATGAAAGAGTTTGCTTTAATTTAAAAAAAACCCAGTCGTGTTATTTAGATTTATTGGGCAATACCCGTATGATTTTTTAATTAATTCTAATTTGTTTTAATCAACCTATTTTGAAGATTTTTCTAATCCTATTTTAATCTTTGTGTTATAGTTTGTTACTAGATTAGACATTATACATTTAAAAATTGCCCAAAATAACCTTTATATTCATGTGCCAGGCATGAAAGACCAGGACCACATGTGAAGTTCCAATAAACAGCTTTATTGCTTGTGCATGTGGATAGGAATATTCTCAACTAATGTGTCATATCATCTATCTATCATTCTCAACTAATGTCTCTATCATCCATACATTGAAGCTAGATGATCCTTGCAGTAGGTCAACCTGGCACAAGATGACATACTACGGTGGCTTTGAATGTGAATTGGGAACATGTGAAATGGGGTTTCTAGCATAGCTAAATGTTTTGTAAAAAGTACTTGTGAACTGAGGATGTGTCTAACATCAGAAGTAAACTGTCAGCAGTCTTGTCAAACAGGTGGCCAATTGTGAGAGCTAAGCAATTGAATCAAACTGATCAGAGCAAAAAAGTTTCAAAAGCTGAATAAATGCATGGCGTAATCAACACCATAACATTCACAATATCACTACCTGATATTCACAATATCACTGCCTGATAGTCAAAGATTTCTAAATTTTATTTATTTTAAAAATAAAAATTTATATGCTCAGAATTTCATGAGACAATCAACTCTTAAAAGATCCTGATATAAATATAGACTTAAGAAAATTGTTCTATCTTTATGTTTTAAAACTTAATAAAATAAATTAACCACATTTTTAATTAATCTGTTTGCCCTCCACACTCATGATCCCATGCTTTAAAGCAGGGGTGTCAAACTCAACTTTCATTGAGAGCTGCAACAGGGTTGTGTTTGACCTTGGAGGGCCGGAGTGGTGTGTGGCTGGGGGTGGGCGTGGGCGTGGCTTTGGTGAGCGTGGGTGGGGTGGGCATGGCCATGGTGGGCATTTGAGACAGGTTCAAGATGCATTTTCCCCCTTCTCTTCCTTCTTTCCACAGTTCTTTACTATAACCATTTTCCTATATCTTCTACCAGATATTCCTGGCAAACATTTCTTACTTATTCTTCATACTCCACTAAACATTTTATTTCTAAATTTATATCCCATTGTTTAATAGTAAATTGCTTTTCCAGGCAGAAAAGCTATTTATACTATTGTATTTTTATTATTCAACTAATAATAAAAATACAATACCATAAATAACATGATAATACAAGATCTAACAGCAGAGATAAATTTCCAGGATAGTAAATAGAAATAGCTGTCAATTATAGATTGTTGATTGCAGATTAAATGGACCTACAATATGTAAAATCTGGCATTAAATTGTAGTATTAACATAGGATGTTTCTTGTTTTCTATCCAGATGAGGCACTTACTTGAGGCCACATAATTTTAATACAGTCAGAGTTGGGCTTCACATAATTTAACAACCAGTTCTCCTAGTACAGAACCGAAAATGTGAGCATGTGTGTGCCTTCCACACTTGCGCACGGCTTCAAACTCAGGGCGATTTCATGCACTCAGCTTCCAACATACCTTCTTGGGCAGCTGTGGTGAGTAGAGCAGGCAAGGCACAGAAATCAGCTGGGCTGCATGGATGGGGCGAGCGAGCCAGAGAGTGAGATATGTAGGATGGGATAGCAATGGGGCAGGTGGGTGGGCCCAGGCAGTGGTCAGAACTACCAGTTCTCTTGAACCAGTCCAAACCGGCAGCAGCCCACCTCTGAATCCAGTCCAATCCAGTCCTCCTGCAGCACTCTGCCGGCTAAAAACAGGCCATGCGGAGGCCCTGCGGAGGCCCCACCTGGCCCGTTTTCGGCCAGCAGAGTGCTGCAGGAGACCATGGAGGCTGAAAACAGGCCACAGGGGGTGATGCATGCAACCTCCATGCCAGTGGTGAAATCCAATTTTTTTACTACCAGTTATGTGGGCGTGGCTTGGTGGACGTGGTATGGTGTGGCTTGGTGGGCATGGCAGGGGAAGGATACTGCAAAATCCCACCCCACTCTAGGGCCAGCCAGAGGTGGTATTTGCCAGTTCTCCGAACTACTAAAATTTCTGCTACCAGTTCTCCGGAACTTGTCAGAATCTGCTGGATTTCAGCCCTGCCCCACACAACCTATTTTGGTCGGCAGAGGCCGATCCTTTGATATTTCCAGGCTGGTCCTGAGGGCCAGATGTAAGCACCCCTGCTTTAAAGAGTTGCAGACAATATCTTTGTACCCTCATGTGCTTTGAAACATTTTTTAATCAAATCATAATCAAATTGTTACACAGTGTAGAGTTTACATATACAACCTCCAATTTCTGAAGAGAGACAACAATTGCATAGTTCTAAAGAATGTTGAATGCATTTATAGGCCTATACTTTATTGCAATTGACACATCATGGGCTTGAACCGCGATATGTCAAGGAACCATTACATTTTCTCAATAACAACTTCAAGATATGTGCAGGTAATCACTTTCTTTCTGGGTGTAATTTAAGATGCTGGTTGTTCAATTTAACAATATTCATGGGTTAATACTTGGATCTCTACTGGACTGTCATTCTTCTTTGGCTTCTATCATGTAACAAAACCTCAGAGATCGACTTCCCTAGGTTCTTCATCTTAGATAAATCAATTACAGGGATTCTGAGATAAGCCTTTTGGGCCAGCAACCCCTTGGTCAGACTGACATGTACATTGCTGATTTTTCAGAAAGGTGTAAAAAATATGTCCATTGCAGAGGCCTTTGTATTAGAAATGGTGAACTGTAAGGGAAGAGGAGATGGCCTTGAAGAACAGGAGGAATAGCTGCTTCCAAGGTAACAGTCAGATAAGAAAGGACTGAGCCCTGGCCAAGAAAAGAAAAAGAGAAAATGTATCAGAAAACTTGCTCCCTACTTCATATGATGATGAAGGAAGAAAAAGCACATTCATAGTTACATTATTACTCTAGTTCAGTGCTTCTCAATTATTTTCTGTTACGCCCCCCCCCCTAGGAAGAAGTAAACATTTTGGCCCCCCCCCCAACTCTCCACCGGGACGATTGTTTGTAATATTTGGCATGTTTTCGCTGAAAAAACTCAAGCGGCTTATCAGCGTGATTGGGGTGTAATGTGTTTAAGTGACGCCTTAATTTATTTGGCTTCATGCTGTCCGCTGCCAACATTTTTAGACACAGTAAACATACCGGTCTTTCCTCGTCTCCCACCATAGTCTCAGTGAAGCCAAGCACTACATACGCTTCGTCATATTTCCTCGTCTTAGCTTTCAGGAGACTTATGTTTGTCTCATTATCTCTGTCTGTCTCCTCCTTTCTTTTCATCCCTGTTAAATATTTTTCCATGGTGTCTCTTAAGGGTTTGTTATCTGCACTTCATATCTCCTGCTCTGTGCTGTGTGCTATTATTCGGTGCAAAAAAACCCTACTCCCTGTGGCAAAACAAAAGCACCTTCCCTGGGGTCATGCGCTCCCCCTGGCATTGTTCTGCGCCCCCCCAGGGGGGCCCACCCCACTATTTGAGAAGCACTGCTCTAGTTGTTACAATAGAAGTAGTGCTGACCTACATGGCGTTGGTTTCTTAGTCTGGTCTATCTTGTATGGTTGACATTGAACGCTTTCTTTTAAGGTCATATTTATTGTGCTGTTACTCTTCTGGTACTGCAGTTATTCTAATTGTAATGTGATATAATATAATATTATTATGGTTTGTTGCACAATCAGCCAAATGTTCAAACTGGATTTGGCATTTTTATCCATCTATCAAGTCCTTCCAAAGAAACTGGCATAGGCAGAGGGGAAGTTTGATGGTGTTAAGCAGAGGTCTTCAAACTTGGCAACTTTAAGACTTGTGGACTTCAACTCCCAGAATTCTCCAGCCAGCATAGCTGGCTGGAGAATTCTGAGAGTTGAAGTCCACAAGTCTTAAAGTTGCCAAGTTTGGGGACCCCTGTGTTAAAGGTATCAGCACATGATGTAAGCTGAGGAAAGCTGCCATTTGCAGTGATGATTTTGTCAGTGCCGATGGTGTTCAAGCAGTGCTCCAGTTGTTTTGGGATTGCACTCAGGGTGCCTATTGCTATTGGTACTAGTTTTGCTTTCTTTTGCCGCAATTGTTCTATTTCTTTTTGCAGGTCTTTGTATTTTATTATCCTTTCCAGTTCTTTCTTTTCTATTCTGCTGTCTCCAGGTACTGCCACATCCACTATGCAGACTTTTTTGTCATTCTTATTGGTAACTGTTAAGTGTGGAGTGCTATGTGGCAGGTTCCTGTCCCACTGAATTCTAAAGTTCCAAAGTACTTCAGTTTCTTCCTTTTCTATTACTTTCCTATGTTATGGTCCCAGCAGTTGTTGTTGATTTTATTATTGTTGTTGTGGTTGTTGTTGTGGTTGTGGTTGTCATCATCATCATCATCATCATCATCATCATCATCGTCGTCGTCGTCGTCATTATTATTATTATTATTATTATTATTATTATTATTATTATTATTATTATTATTATTATTATTATTATTATTATTATTATTATTATTATTATTATTATTATTATTATTATTATTATTATTCATTGCATGGTCAGGCAGATGTTTAGACTGGATTTAGCATTTTTATTCCCCTATCAAGTCCTTCCCCAGGACCTGGGATATGCAGATGTTGTGGGATATAATCTGTTTCCAAGTAGTGCTGCCACTTGCACTTGGCCAAGCAATTCTACCAAGTTCTTGCTTGCAGGAAAATGCTATTTCCTGAAAACCGTCCAACACATCAATGTTGCTACTTTGTCAGGCTGTTACTTGTAGTCAGCCTGTGTGTTCATAGTGCAGGAGTTAACCAGGTGGCCCACTGCTTCTTCAGCTTCTTTGCAGAGGCAGCATTTATTGTCTGTTGCTGTGTTCTTAATTCTGGCTTTATATCCTTTTGTTCTTAAGGCTTGGTCTTGTGCAGCCAGAATTAGCCCTTCTATCTCTTTCTTCAGCTTTCCTGCTCTTAACCATTGCCAAGTCTTGTTGCTATCTGCTTTGCCTGCTAGAGTTTTTATGTACTGATGTCAACATCACTGTGTGGATGAAGGAGATGATGTATTGCCATTATGTTTCTGGTCTTTCTATCTAGGCCTTTTATTTCTGCTTGAGTCTAGTCCACTATTCCAGCTCTTTATCTCATGACTGGAATTTCTTCCTCTTAAAGTTTGTGCTTTAAGATCTTCACTCTTCTGATGTATTCACTTCTAACCTTTTTTCTTGACTTTAGTGTGCTTGATGTTGTCAGCTTGAAGGATGCCCAGGTATGTGTAGTGATCATCTTCATCCAGACTCTTGATGTTATTTCCATAGGTCATCTTGATTCCTTCAGATTTCACTATTTTTCTCCTGTTGATGGTGACGGTGGCACAAGCTTCAATGAAAGTAACCTGATTCAGTTGTTTTTGTGGTGTTCTGTATGCTCAGTTATTCAATTCTTCTTCTTCTTTAGTTAGAGGGCTTTGTTCTTTCTGAGGAGAAGGCAGAGGAGAGGGTGCCTGATTTGGGAATGAAAATAATTCAATGTCTATGATGGCTGATGATTCCCCTTCATTTGCCTCTACAGTCTGACCTAATTCTGATAAGGCTTCGATTTGTTTGCCCTGGATAGCCCTTTGCAATTTTCCAATTCTGCTTTTGTGAATACTTTATTTCATACTATAATTTAATGTTGATCGGCTAGCCTCTGTTCTGTTATTTTTTATTCTGGATATTCTTTCTAGAACTGGTGCATTTTTTAAGATATCTTCTTCTTGTTGGGACTTGATTTGTAATAACATATCCTTATATATTTGTTTTCTTTGTTTTCCAACTCTGTATTTGTGACATTTCTTCCAGGAGTCCTGCAGCTGCTCTCTCTGGTTGCTCAGCCAACAGACCTGAGTGCTGTAATCCATTTGTTACCAGATGTCCAGGAACTCCCAACACTTGTTGACCTGGGCAACAACCAATCTGATACGGGTTTTTGTAGATTACATCTCACCATATTCTTTATGGAAGAGGTACTTTTCATCTGGCATCTCTGATGAGACCTGTCCAGTATAGCTGAACCTCTGGCATAGTTCTCATCTTCTTCAGAGCAAAAAAGCCCCACAAGTACTTTATATTGGGGTAATTATTATTATTAGTTCATTTTTAACATTTTACTGTACAGGGATATGTAGGGCCCTCTGGAATGAAATGTCATGTATGCCCACAGTAATTCATAAATAAACAAACAAACAAATAAATAAATAAATAGCTATACCAGTAATAATGTGTCAGGTTCCAAAAACAAAACAGGAAACAATAAAGAAGCCAAGCACAAACCTGGTTTGTAATTCTGTCCCTTTACTTCCTTCTGGCGCGAACTGGCAATCAAATTAATAGTCAAAGTGAAGTTCAAAATGAAGTTCTGGTTAGGGATGCCTGCCCTGTGCTCCCCACCACCTTCTAAGCACTTCACACCAATCACCCAGTCACGCATGCAGCTCCACCCCATGTGACCCGGAAGTCTGGTTACAGTTACAGCGTGGTTAAAGTCTAACTGGGGCTTCAGCCTCCCAGCAGAGGCCAGCTACAGCAGTCCCAGTTTCCTTGGCAGCTGAGGGTTAACTCCAATTCCAGGCAGCGGTCTCAGATTCCTTTACAGCCATTTCTGCTGCCCTGTGTTTTGATCCCATGATGTCTATATCATGTGCCTGGAGGTCATGGTAGCAGCAGTGGCATCCCGGCTGCTCTGCTCATTATAGCTGCCTTGTACCTGGCTGGGGAAGTGAGTGTTGGTTCAATACATGGCTGCTGTTGAGAGCCATTGCATTCCCTTCCCAAATGGCAACTCCAGGCCATCTGGCACACAGGAGCTGACATGAGGCCCCCCTACCATGGAGATGGTACCAACCACCAGTCCCCCACATCGCTGTCTGGGCCCTGGAGTCTCCTGGTCTTCTACAGGCCTCTGCACCCCTAGCCATTCCTTTGGCCTAGCGTCCATGGATGCCTCCTCTACTGGACCCAGTAAAGCCTCCAGTACTGTTACGTCCATATGGATTCCACTAGGTATGCAGCCTCCAAACCCAGCACAGTATCTTCAGCCATGCTAGAGCCCTAACCAACTGTCAGGTTCCAAAAAGAAAACAGGAAACAATAAAGAAGCCAAGCACAAACCTGGTTTGTAATTCTGTCCCTTTACTTTCTTTTGTCATGAACTGACAATCAAATTGATAGTCAAAGTGAAGTTTAAAATGAAGTTCTGGTTAGGGCTGCCTGCCCCGTGCTCCCCACCACCTTTTAAGCACTTCACACCGCCCACCCAGTCACTCATGCAGCTCCACCCCATGTGACCCGGAAGTCTGGTTACAGTTACATGTAGTTACAGTCTAATTGGGGCTTCAGCCTCCCAGTTGAGGCCGGCTACAGCAGTCCTGGTTTCCTTGGCAGCCGAGGATTAACTCCAATTCCAGGCAGCGGTCTAAGATTCCTTTACAGCCGTTGCTGCCGCCCTGTGCTTTGATCCCATGACATCTATATCTCACGCCTGGAGGTCATGGTAGCGGCAGTGGCATCCCGGCTGCTCTGCTCATTATGGCTGCCTCATAGCCGGTCGGGGAGGTGAGTGTTGGCTCAACATGCGGCTGCTGTTGAGAGCCACTGTATTCCCTTCCCGAATGGCAGCTCCGGGCCATCTGGCACACTGGAGCTGACAAATGTATAACCAAACAAATCAGTTTAATAATGACAACCTTTTTTAAAAAAATGCTATCCTATGCAGTTTTAATATGTGATATGGATGTGTTTACCTGCAAGATGCTATTTTGATTATTATAGTACTAAACAGCAATTCTGATAAAACAAGAGAGCTGAAGCATGGAGATGACCCAACTGCTACAGGAAGTAACTAAATTCTACCTGTCAAGTCTAAATTACTAGTCATAGTCTCTGAAAAGACAGGTTCCAGCCATTCCCAGTGAAAAATTTGATAAAAGAAATATTATTTCCAAAATAGTACTGTTTAGTCAAAGAACTTGTTTTGCTATGCTAATTAAACACTCATTTATTGAGAAGTTAAGGGAAAGTATGCTTGGTGCACACAGTAGATTTACAGTACATGTTTTGTACGTATGCTGGATATTTTGTTTTAAAAAGTAAAAATAAAATCTTTCTGATTTGCAGTATATGCTTAACAAGGAACCTTTATAGCAACAGCAGGGTGGGCTGGGAATGCTGTGATGCATACAGAAGTTATCAATTCGACCTCTTGTTAAGCACTAAAATTATCTGCTTAAAATTCTGTATTTCACTTGTATGTGATTCTTGAAAATGGTAGATGAAACTTCCAGTTCCATGATCATAGCATCTCACTCTTGAGAGATCAGCCCTCGATGTTGAAAACCCTTTGATAATGGGTGTTGTGCGAAATTTCTGACAAGAGTTTTTCAAATGATTTTAGCAATGCACATTGCTCAGATTTTACACATTGGAGAAGAAAGCACTGTACACTTCAATTCATTTCTCACTCTTACCATTACATTGAGCCATATTTTTTATATTCTATCAGTACCAAAACAATATAATATGTCACATTGCAAAAGTAGGGCTGCATAACTCATCAGTTACATTTCTTGCAACTTGTAAAACTCAGCATGTTGCTATATAATGGGATAGAAAGGTACAACAGCTTATTTTTTTTAAAAAAAATAGAAGTAATGTGAATGAATTTACTATTAGTAATAAAACCCCATGTTCTATTGCTGTTCCCTTCAAAATCCTGAGCACCCTAAAATTAGATCATTCTAGGATTCAAAATTATTCCAAAATTTAAAAAGTTATATAGATAACTTCTTTACTTCTGCATATACAGGTCATTCTCCTAGGAGAAATTATATTGCTCAAGAGTAGTTACAACCTGTCACCCTGGGCATAACAGATCCAGACAGGAAACTAAATAATTTTGTGACTCAACTCTTGTTCTTATCCATTTTATAATTCATAGGAAAAAAACTGAAAAGATAAAATAAAAACAAGGGATATTAATTAGAAAAATGGCATTCATTTGAAAGATTGAATTTTTGGAATCATGAGTTGCATTCCCTGAATGATGGAGTATTGCATCGTATCTCAAAAAACTGGGAAGAATATTTTGGCTGAACTATAGTGAACTTTGCCTTTAATTCTATGGACAAACCTAAAAGAATTTTAGATAAAGATTTATGCATTACAGAAGTCAGTGAGAGTTAGCAGTAAATCACTCAATGACAATTACAATCAGGAACAACACTGACACATAAAGTTCATGGTCTTGGTTGTATATACTCTAATGCTGAGATCAAGGGAAATAAACAAAATCAGCATGAATTTATATTACAAAAGAAACTAAATATAATTGAATAGGTATAACCGAGAGCTCGTGAGGCTGTTATTGTTGCCAGAATACAGCAACTGTTTAAAAGGAACAGAAGCAACAAAGGAAATGCTATTAAGCATCTAGGTTAAAATAAATGGTAGAAGGAATAAAAACAATATCATTTTTGGAATTTACTACCAGCCAGTCAACCAAGTAGAAGATAAGGATAATGGTCTCTAAAAGCAAACTTTCAAAAAAGCATGAAGCAGTAGTGTTAATGGACTTTAATTCCCCCAACATCTGTTGGGAAACAAATTCTGCCAAGCATAGTCCTTCCAGGAAATTACTGACCTGTTTTGAAAATTTCTCCAATGCAGAAAGAAGGCAGGAATAAGAGAATTGGTTATTCTTGACTTGATCATAACTAATCG
This sequence comes from Diadophis punctatus similis, assembly GCA_023053685.1. Lineage (NCBI taxonomy): Eukaryota > Metazoa > Chordata > Lepidosauria > Squamata > Dipsadidae > Diadophis > Diadophis punctatus. The sequence goes on from JALIGW010000003.1 coordinate 172,517,634, forward strand.
AGAAGAGATGGTAGATAGAATAGTAATGGTAGATAGTTTGGGAAAAGTGTTGAATGTTTTTATTTTATGAAATTTAAAGCTCTTTCAAATGCAATTAAAAATTGAAGAGAACAACGATATACTAATTAGTTCAAGTTAACTGGTTAATTAATTTCAGCTAATCAGCTAATCAGCTAATCAGTCACAAGGCTGATTGAATCACAAGATTGATTAAATCACAAGACTGATTCTAGCCTTGTGATTTTGTGACTTCTGACTGGTTGCTGTGAAGTGCAGAATTCAACTGGTGAAGGGATGCTCAGTTCTATCATCGGTTGGTAGTTTGGATGGTCCACTTCTTTATTGGTTCATAGCTGATTCTAAGTCAATGTGTTTGTTGAGGGACCCATTGATAGAATGCCAGACCTCGATAAACTTGCATGCCTGATGGGTTTTGACTTCAGCTTCATCAACCAGTCTTGAGAGTTAATAAGCCCTGTGACTCAATCAGTCTTGTGATTCAACCAGTCACAAGACCAAATGACCACCCAGAACCTATATAAAGGAACAAGACACTTCACCTCAAAAGTCCACTGAAAATGTTACCTAGTTTGGTAACGAAATGTCCAGAGCTAAACAGCAAACTTGGAGGGTGGAAGCTTGTTAAAGAGTGATCCAATCTAGAAGTAAGGAGAAATTTTTGGACAGTGAGAACAATTAATCAATGAAATAGCTTGCATCCTGGAGTTGTGGGTACTCCATCACGGGAGGTTTTCAAAAATAGACCAGACAACCATTTGATTAGATGGTATAAGGTTTCCTGCCTTGACTAGGTGGTTGGTCTAGAAGACCGCTGAGGCCCCTATGACTCTATTTTCTGTGTCCTATGATTTGTTAACCTAGATTTAACCTGTAATAAGAAATACACTGACTGGCCCTTTTACAATTTTTGATTATATATGTGAAACACATGCTTAAGCTTCCAAACCTCATGATTTGGTCTTTACATACAGTACATGGCGCAGTGGTTAGAGTACAGTACTGCAGGCTACTTCTGCTGCCTGCCGGCTGCCTGCAATTTGGCAGTTTGAATCTCACCAGGCTCAAGGTCGACTCAGCCTTCCATTCTTCCAAGGTGGGTAAAATGAGGACCCAGATTGTTGGGGGCAATATGCTGACTCTGTAAACCACTTAGAGACGGCTGTAAAGCGGTATGTAAGTCTAAGTGCTATTGCTATTGCTACATCAATAGTCCACAGATAAATTGGTACTTTTTCCTAAATGTTTAAATAAAATAAAAATTATTGGCACATTAGCAAGCTGCAAAGCAAAGTGTAATTTTTCTGTCCATTATTATTTATGCCATGACACTTCCCCAAATTAAAAAAGATAAGAAAATTGAAATAATGGGTTGGTATTTCTCAGTGTTTATTTAGAACTATGATCTATCTCAGGGGTCGGGAACCTTTTTGACTAAGAGAGCCATGAAAGCAAAAAATTTGGAAATTTATTTCAGTGAGAGCCATATAATATATTTTAAAAGTGAATTCAACTAAATGTCAGTATAATAAGCCTCTGAATTTATTCTTTTAAATAATGTTGTTATAACACTCACCATATGGGGCACGGGGCGGGGCATGCAGGACGGGGTGCCGGGTTGCAGGCCGGCAGCGGCGGAGGGTCGCTTGAACTCGCTTCCCACCGCGGACCGCGTTCACGCGCGGCGGCGGCAGCAAGCCGGGAGCGCTCGCCTGGAATTGGAATCAGCGAGCAGCTGGGCATCGGGGCTCTTCCCCCGCCTTCTCCATCCTCCAGGGTCGCCACTGCGGGGGTTCTGTCTCTCCGGTGGTGCCTGCGTTGGAAGGGAAGGGGGGAAAGAAAGGCAGCCTGCGGGGCTTGGCACGGCTGGGAGTTGCGAGGCGGCGTAGCAACCGGGCTGTTCCTCCGGGTGTGCTAAAGTGCTCGAGTTTTTTCTCTCTCACACACACATGCACAACCTTCCAACGACCGGGTCGGACTGGATCTCCCAGCACGACTTCCCAGTCGTTGGAAGGTTGTGCATGTGTGTGTGAGAGAGAAAAAACTCGAGCACTTTAGCACACCCGGAGGAACAGCCCGGTTGCTACGCCGCCTCGCAACTCCCAGCCGTGCCAAGCCCCGCAGGCTGCCTTTCTTTCCCCCCTTCCCTTCCAACGCAGGCACCACTGGAGAGACGGAACCCCCGCAGTGGCGACCCTGGAGGATGGAGAAGGCGGGGGAAGAGCCCCGATGCCCAGCTGCTCGCTGATTCCAATTCCAGGCGAGCGCTCCCGGCTTGCTGCTGTCGCCGCCGCCGCTCACCCTTCAACAGCCAATCAGCGTGGGGCGCCGACAGCAGCGACGTCATCTCTCTGCGCCCGCCTTGCAGAGAGAAAGGCATGGGTGGGTGTTTTAAGGTGACCAGATGTCCCGACATTGTTTTAAAAAATCGGGACTTTTTAAGAGGGCGGGCGGGACGCAGGACAAATGATTAAAAAGCGGGTCTGTCCCGCCAAAATCGGGACGTCTGGTCACCTTAATTAAAACAAGTGAGAATATTTTGTTTTATCTGCGAGCCATATGCAATCATCAAAAGAGCCACATCTGGCTCGCGAGCCATAGGTTCCCGACCCCTGATCTATCTTCTCAAAAGAAAATTATTGATATGAAAAAATAGAATCTAATCTGTATTTTGTGGAAAAAAACATATATTAGAATTCATCTTTATGATTTTTTTTCAAATCCTGAAATTATATTTCAGAACAAAAGTTGTATTTGCAGATAAACTGAAGACAAAAATGCACATTTTAAGAAATAGCTAACAAAAAACTTTTATGTAGTATAAATGAAGTGTGACCATGCTTCATTTCTCTCTGTGTATTTTTATTTTTAAAATGCATTATGAAGAAATAGAGTGGAACTGAACATGTATTAAGGACAAATTTCTACTCCCAGAGCCAAATTCAGTATGATAATTGTCCGGGATCAAATTTAATTCTTTCTCTTTCCTAATATAAATTGTTTCTATGTGGTGGGAGAGAACAGATAGTGATCTACAGCAAAGTAAGTATGATTATAGGCCTTCCTTTAGTGCTATGAACCCAATGAACATCCTACTGTGTAACATTTACTGGGCCTGGCATGAATCGAAGCTTCTCTGTATTGATGTCCTCAGTTGCATTATGAGGCATGCTCTGTTCTCTCAGAAGATACTTTTCTAAGAAAAGAACTGAGAATTGTTTCTTCTCATCAGGGTGAGAATAGGTTTAGAAGATTTTCTTCAAATATTTACCTCCTTCATCATGATTCATTTTTTCTGGACATTATGGGTGATGCAAAATGACTATCAGGTAGTTCTTATGGCAACACTGCTTCTGCAAAAAAATGTTTAGGAAAATAAAAGATAATGTTGTAACAGTGAGCTCTACTAGTTGGAGAATTTCTCCTTTTTCTGACGAAAGTTGGCAAAATAATCCTGCTTGTTTCTCTGCCAGCACATAGGGTCAGGGATCCCAGGAGATCTTTTTCTCACAACTCTGATCCCAACCCTTAGCCAAAATATACTGTCTTTCAGTTGAAACAAATTGTTGCTAAAGAATCAAATTCTTTCCGGTATACATTCAGATTTCAAAAACATTTATTTCATTCTAATTAATATGTGGAAGTAGTCATATCAATCCTCAAAATCTAGAATTGCAGATTCTAGATTCTGCGGATTCAACAGAAATCATTCCATTTTAATCAATCTCTCTTGACAGATACTGAGAGAGAGAGAGAAGAACATCCTACTGCTACATGGATCATAGGATAAAAGTGAAATGAAAAGGTTATGCAGATTACATTGCTGCCACCAAAGGAAGGTTAAGGTAGTACTATAAACTTGTCATCACTTTTTTTCAAGCCTTCTTTACAGAATTGTTTTAAAGACAAATAAGAATGTGGCTGATTTGACACATAAAGGATGGCAGAAAGATTGCTAAATTCTATTGACTAATTTGGAGACCAAAATAACATCTATGGCATTCTAGCCATGGATGGAAATCTACGGATCATGAGTCAGAAGGTAGCTAAGCTACAAGGCTTTAAAGACCTATGAATAACAATGTCGACTGGTGGGTCCTAGGGGGAGGGCCTTCTCTGTAGGGGCCCCTGCTCTCTGGAACCAACTCCCCCCAGAGATACGAATTGTCCCCACCTTGCTGGCCTTCCGAAAAGCCATGAAGACATGGCTCTTCCTGCAGGCGGGGCTTTGAGATGATTTTCATCTTGGTCTCCCCCACGTATGTATGTTTTTGTATGTTTCTTTTAAATGTATTTTAAATTGTTATTAAATTATATTGTTTAGCTGTTCTTTAAATGTTGTATGCCGCCCTGAATCCTCAGGGAGTAGGGTGGCATATAAGAGCAATAAATAAATAAATAAATAAATAAATAAATAAATAAATAAATAAATAAATAAATAAATAAATAAATAAATAAATAAATAAATAAATAAATAAATAAATAAATAAATAAATAAATAAATAAAATAACAAGAGTGATAACCTGTTGTCTGTTAACAGGTAAGAACTTTAAAGGGATTAAACATTTAATAGGCAGTGGTTTGTTTTTGTTTTAAAAAGGAAACATATTTCAAAAGAAATAATCTTTACATTGTATAAGCTCTGCAGCACTGGGAAATAAACACTTGTGAGATAGTTGGGTGTTCTGACAAAATGTGCCTCCTGTTATTGACCATTCTTTAAGGCAGAAATGTGAAAATGTGGAAGTCCCATCTAGCCTACAAAAGTCTTTTTGTGGTCTCCAAAGCACCTGGCTGGAATGAACGGTGCCAAAAATTATAGCCAAGTTGATTTTCTGTTTTTAAATCAGCAAAAGTTTAACATCTCTTCTTTAAGAAAAGAAGAAGTAATGTGCACATAAATGGAACAGAAAAGGGCATATTTTAGTGCCAGGCTGAGCAGGAACATGGATGGATAATAAAGGCAGTGCTGAGAAGGCCAGGTTAGGGACAGATCATCATAGAAAATATAGCATTATAGCATTCAAGCATTCTGCAGCCTTTCTGGCTACTCACATTGAATGGAGAACATCATGGTGGAATTCTCCTTGTGCCTTTTCATTAATTGGAAGGAATCTTAATGCCATGTTTAGCAGGGTAGCAAGATATTATTATTTTTTGAAAAGAGTCACACAGGTGAAATGGGCAGTGTAGAAATTTGTTTGATAAATAAATAAGTATAAGGAAAAGTGGACTTGGCTATTCTTAAATACAACATTATTAAGTTTTCACTAAAAATGTGCATTTCTTTTGCCATAATTTTTTTATGAATTGAAGAATTCATATTTAATGCTGGGATGATACGGAGAAAAAGAAAGAAGCAAGAAGTGGGAAGGAAATATTTTGCATAATATAAAATGTTTATATGCTGTACATATATCATATATTATGTGCATTCATTCCCTCTACCCTCCAAATATTGTGGATGCATATGAATTATACATGAGTTTGACTCCTGTCTTAAACTACTGATATACTAGAATTGTATCTACTAGTATTATGATAGATTAGTGCAAATCTAATACTATCATCCAAGTAGTTTAATCATCTACAAAACATCAAAGGTCCCACTTACTTTGATTTAATAATGTACATTCACAAGAATGTAATGCAGGGGTGGAATTCAAAATTTTTACTACCTGTTCTGTGGGCTTGGCTTGGTGGGTGTGGTGTGGCTTGGTGGGTGTGGCTTGGTGGGCGTGGCAGGGAAAGGATACTGCAAAATCTCCATTCCCACCCCAATCCAGGGAAAGGATACTGCAAAATTCCCATTCCCTCCCCACTCCTGGGGGGAAAATATTGCAAAATCTGTATTCCCGCCCCACTCTGGGGCCAGTCAGAGGTGGTATTTGCCAGTTCTCCGAAAATTTCCGCTACCGGTTCTCCAGAACCTGTCAGAACCTGCTGAATTTCACCCCTGATGTAATGTGTTAAGAATGCTCTATCAGCCACATTTTGGGAAATCTTTCAGAATAATTTTATTAATATTTTAGCCAGCAGGAAACATTTATATAACTCTCAAAAAAGTTTTTAAAGGTGAAAATTTATAAATAAATTTATAAATACACTATAAAATCAGTCTCCCTGGTTCTAGACCATATCTTAACCAATGACATAAGTGTGTTTGATAGCAAATATAACAACAATAAATAATTAAAAGTACAACACTGTGGTAGCAAGCGTTAAGAAAGAATCATTGCATTTTAGGAGATCAAATGCCGAACAGGTATGAATACCAGATGAATAATCAGGCAGAAAACAATAATCTAATCAAGGAACCACCAAAGAGGAAATCACACTGCACTGAAACTGTAGGACAAGCTATGATCTATGAACAGATAGCTAGCCCCACACTCACTCTCACAGATGATGTTACCTAGTTGGGCAATGAAACATCTCTAAGCAAACAACCAAACTCAGACAATACCAAGAATTCCACAAATGATCGTCGGTTTCACATTTTGCAATGTGATCATGTTTAAAGCTGCTTCAAATAACTACATGCATTTGGATGATTCTGAAGTTTTTCGTACTGAGAATAACATGGTTACAAAAAAAAATCATAAATTTCAGGAAGTTTTGTAGAAATTATGTAAAGATACATACACAATGGGATTTGTGCAAGAAAAAAATATAATTGGAATTTGTTATGACAATGCAAGTGTTAATTTTTATGAAAACCTAAATGGAAGGATATGACATAGCCAGTCACCCAGTAATGGGAGAGACAGCTTTCTCATCATCCCTAACTTCAGATAATGATTTGAGTAAATCAGTAAGTAAATAAGAAGACATATATTATTCACCTGGTGTTTCTTTTTTTCTAATAGCGAAGCTTATGTATATAAGGCACAACCCTCATTTAAACCCAACAATAACAACAATGTGAGATAGCTTGTGCTAACCCAACATCATCCTAAGAACCCTGAAGGCAAGTGGGAACCACTTCAACTAATCAGATGGACACATGCTTCTCTGATAAACCAGTAAGCTCTTGGAAAGATAAAAAGATTGTACTGTAGATGGTAAGAACAGTCCTATTGCATCCAATTCAAAACCCACAGCATCTTTTTCACATTGAACAGTCAAGTGCCTATGGAATGCCCTAAAGAGAGCATGACCACATTAGTATTCTCCAGCTTATATTTCCCAGCAACAGATACTGAAAGGTAGCCTGCCTCTGATTGGAATGTCAGAAAGAGTACATAGCCAAAATGTTATGTAGCCTTTATAGTAGTCATTGAGACTTGTATCTTCTATCTCTTCTAATCTACTATCTCTTAACAGCTTTTATATTTGTCACCATTGCACCAGAGGTGGGTTCTACTTACCTTCCCCATTGGTTCGCATCGCAATGGAAGTGCATGTTTTGCGCAGAAATGACCCTCTGCGCATGTGCAGTACTAAAAAAAAGCTTATGCGCATGCACAGAAGGAAAAACAAGATGGCGGCACCTTTGGTGCCGCCGAAAGAACTGGCTCAGGGGCGTGGCAGCCCTGGGTCACTGCTGGTTCCAGTGACCCAGGCCTCCAAGTTACTAATGGTTCTATAGAAATGGTCCAAACCCACCTCTGCATTACAAGTTGCTCAGAGTTTGATTTTAAGATGGGCAGCCATATAAATCAGTTGTGGGTTCTAAATCCCATCACTACTGGTTCACGTGCGCACATGCGCAGAAGCGTCCCAGGCGGGTGGGCGAAGCCTCCCACTGCCGCTACCGGTTCGCTGAACCAGGCCAAACCGGGAGCAACCCACCACTGATATAAATGTTTTAAATAAAGATATAAAATCATTGCTAAAATCATTTTGTTGAATGCAATTCCATAGCTGTGTGATTGAATTCAGTGACATCTGGGGGAATCAAAGGTTGTTTATACCTTTCTTTCACATAAATGCTACAGAAGTATCTCATTATGTCCAGTTTACTAGACAAACAAAAAATGTCTTGCTTTTTGCTTATCTTCTCTCATAAATCTATTCCTCTGCTCTTTCACCCAAGCTATTTCCTTCACAATGTCTAACATGTTATATTTCATGTCCATATATTTAACATACATTGTATGGCCTAATGCTTTTAAACTAAACTTAAGCATTTGTGTTTTTTTTAAGGTAAACACCCTTTTCTGAGTGTGCTGTATTCCTCAGTACTTTCTTCTTTTTCTTTGTGAAATATTCCAGTAACTAAATTATTATATAGGAAATCTTATAGGTGAACAAATTAATTTTATTGGAGGCCTAGATGTTTTCAATTTAATTTTATGGAAGTTTTCTATGATCTCAAATTTAGCAAAAACCAAAACAAGACACCACCGTTATGTAGTATTTGATCGATCAATAATTCAATGATCATCCCTCAACCTTTTTTCATGGATTTTTTTTTTTCTTAAGTGATGCTCAGGTGAACAGAAGTGGGAAATACATTCCATCAATTTACTAAGATTGATAAAAGATTTTGAAGCTTTAACAGCTCTTTTGCTTTTATAATAGCACATGACATTTAATAGTTGATTCAATTGTATAATCAGTAACTACAGCAGATACAAAAGCACACTTGGGGGAGAATTGTTTAGTCTCACTGTCTTGATTTCAGATTGTGATGTGTGGTTTCCATTTCCCCTTGAGCTCAGCATTAAGATAATTGCATAATAAACTACAATCAATGAGGACCTTTAAATATTGCCACTTTATTTTCAGATGTTATTGTTTTTAAACACAAATACTGACATCCAATTTTGGCTAACACATATAAAGTGGCATTTGAGGTAGAAAGCCCATTTGTCTGGAGGCTTGAAAAAAACTAAAAGCTGGTACATCATAGTTATTAGATGTCTTATATGGTAAATATTTATGTTTTCTATAAACAGGAGGAGGTGAACATTCTGGAGGTTCTGTTTTTAATTTCATAAAATGAATAAACAATTTCTCATTAGCTCATATATCAACATTTCAATTCTTTTTATTTATTTTTTGTGTGGCTATTTTCTCATCGGCTTGTTGAGGCTTGCTGGCAGAAAATATGCTGTGTGGGTGAGCCAAACCACAGAAAATGATTCGGTCTAACCCAGAGAGGCTCCTCCATTTCTCTGTATAATTTATAATAAGATGTGACATGTCAATTTAAACAAAATACACAATATTTGCTGACGGCAGTGAAAACTTTATATTAAAATAATGTGTTGCTGTTAAGAACAGATAATTGAGCATACCATACTGGTAGGTCCTGTCTGGCAAAATGAATGTAATAACACTAATGTCTGTTAGACAAAGGATAACAATAATGTAGATAGTGTTTTATATCTAGAATTTGATATAGCTTCCAATTTTGATCAGTTGGAAACAATTATATAGAATATTTGCTTTTATTATTATTTCTAAGGTGAAAGATAATGCATACCAGTTAAAGTAGACTTTTTATTTTCCAAAGAATAGAGGATCATTTCTAGAAATGTTATTTTTAGTATTTTTGGATACTAGCATACCATTTTAAAAAATATTTTTGATTTTGCTTTGAATCCCTACCCCCGTCTACAACAGTCAGTTATGTTTTGTTATATATATATATATATATATATATATATATATATATATATATATATATATATATATATATATATATATATATATATATATATATATATATATATATATATATATATATATATATATATATATATATTCCACATATATCTCAGAGGTTAAAACAAGTCATTAAACATTTTATCCATCAACCTTTTTGACATTTTGTTTTGGTTATGTTCAGATTAATATGCATATCTTCCAAACCACCTGCATTGGGAAAACTCACTTCTTTTCAGAATTAAAGCTTTAAAACTAAGCTGTAGCTCCTGCTTTGCGGAATACTCTCTCCTTGGAGATTAGAATGGCTCCAACCCTGTTGGCCTCTTGTAAGGCTTTAAAAACTTCACTACTCAGAATCTTTTAAGGGCCCCATTTCTTGACTGTATTGTTTGTTGGTTAACTATCTTGGTTGCTGTATGTATTTATTCTTTGGATATTTTTATTGTTTTATACTTTTAGAACTGTAAGCCATCCTGAGTCATTTTTGTGAGATAGATGATAGGTAGATAGGTAGATAGGTAGATAGATAGATAGATAGATAGATAGATAGATAGATAGATAGATAGATAGATAGATAGATAGATAGATAGATAGATAGATAGATAGATAGATAGATAGATAGATAGATAGACAGACAGACAGACAGACAGACAGACAGACAGACAGTCAGTCAGTCAGTCTCAGGCTTTAGGAAGTCCAAAGCCCATGTTTTTAGAAACCAACCACCATTACTTTCCACTCCTCTGCTCGCAATAAAATACCTTATTCCACCAGACTTTAAATATTGGGAGTAGACAATTTACAACTGCACCGCCTCCGATCTGATCTAAATGTAGTTCATAAAATCATATATCAAAAAGTCCTTCCTGTCAATGATTACTTCAGCTTCAACCGCAACAATACATGAGCACATAATAGATTCAAACTTAATGTAAACCGCTCCAAACTTGACTGCAGAAAATACGACTTCAGCAACAGAGTGATCAATGCCTGGAATGCACTACCTGACTCTGTGGTTTCTTCCCCAAACCCCAAAAACTTTAACCTTAGACTGTCTGCCGTTGACCTCTCCCCATTTCTAAGAGGTCTGTATAAGCGCACCACTGTGCCTACCGTCCCTGTTCTACTGTCCTATTGTCCTCTTTATTGGTACTTTTTACTTATGTTTATACAAACAACTTTCATGTATTTAAGATCTATTCTATATGAAGATATAATTTTACACATTCAGGCATTGATTCATAGGACTTCATGAAGCTTGGCTGTAAAAATAATGAAATTCTGCAATCAGATTGTTAATATGGAAAAGGGAAGGGCTAAATCCAATAGCCCATCACCTGCTAATTAGGATGAGGCTAGGTATACATACAGGATCGGGATTGGAAGCTGTTCATGGTAACTGTTTATATGTGCAGTTCTCCATCAAGCCTGAGATATGCATGAGAAAAACCTTTTAAAATTCGAAGTCAGAAATAACTTATTTTCAAAGATCAAGCTATCATAATATTTCAAGATTATTGAGTAAGATTTTACAAGATGCCACAAAATTTCAAAAATCATGTGAGATCAGATGTTCAAGATTACTCAGTTTTACCACATGTAAGTATCTCACAAGAATTTGAGAAAACACAAACACATTTCATTTTATAGAGAAGAGAACTCTGAGGATTATTGCAATGTTTTTGTGCCTTTGGCAATGAAGACTATCTCTATCTGGATTGGTGTAATGCTTTTTTAAAAAAATAAATCCTAAATTTGTAATATCTTATAGGGCCAAACTGCATTTATTTAGGAATTAGCAAACTGATGCCTTACACTATGGATGGAGAACATATTTCTTCTCAGTTGTCACTGAATGAATCCAGCAGCCCTAGCCAACATTACCAGTGTAGAAAGATGCTGGAAGATACAGTTCAATGACGTCTGAAGAGTCACAGATATTCCTCAAGACCTACACATATGCACTCCAGGTATTTTTGGGTCACAACTCTAAATTTTCCCAGGCAGAAATATATGCTATACAACTACCGGTATATTAGAAATAGGTTCATTAAAAATATTTATTCAGCATTGGATCTATTACTATATTTTGACCATCAATTGTGAAGGTTTTCTACTTTTAGGCTACAATCTTCCTTAAGATAACAGATTTTTAATTATTCACCAGGTGACACACTTCATGAGGGTTAGAGCTATTGTTAGTTCCTATTTGTAAAGCAATGTAACTGAATAATGATATCATTAGTATCATAGCCCTTAGTAATAGCACTTTGACTTTTTTTTAAAAAAAATATTAAATACATATAAAAATTTTATTAAATACACATATAAACACATACAAAACAAACAAACCAATAGGGGAACAATTTCCCCATATTTACAATAAGCTTGTATCGGTAAATATCCACAATTATATTATCCCTTATGTATATATTTACACTTTATAATTTACTTATTCTACATTTCTTTATTTCTTACTTCTTCTATAATTGGTTACCTTTAACATTCATAATAGTCATTCAAATATTAACAATCTCCGTTCTTACTCCTTTCAATACAATCCTTTACATATTCTTTCTCTCTTCCAACCATTCATATAATTTATTCTATACTAAGTAATATTCGGACTCTTCTTTTTCTTTTCTTTTCTTTGTTAATTTATCCATCTCAGCACATTCCAATATTTTTCTAATTATGTCCTCATCTTTTGGTATTCTCTCATTTTTCCAAAATTACGCGTAAATTATTCTTGTCGCCGTTATGATGTGTATAATCAAATATTGTAATTCCTTTTTATATTTTTTATCAATTATGCTCAATAAAATAGTTTAGGTTTCCAATCTATATCTTCTTTTGTTATCTCTTTTAATCATGATCTAATTTTGTTCCAGTACTTTTTTGCATTTAAACAGGTCCACCATAGATGATAGTATGTTCTATATCCCTTCTTGCACTTCCAGCACAATGGTGATGCGTTTGGGAACATCTTGGCAATTCTTACAGGGGGTAAATGCCACCTGTAAAACATCTTGTACTGGTTTTCCTTGTACCCCACTGACATTGTTAATTTCCAATTAGTTTTCCAAATTTTTTCCCATTTTTCGAAATCTATAGTATATCCAAATATTTTTGCCCATTGTATCATCATGTCCTTAACCACCTCCTCTTCCATTTCATATCTTATTAGAAATGTATAGATTTTACCAATCAATTTTTAATCAGTACCGAATAATATCTTATCAAGGTTATTAGTTTTTTTTTTGAAATTCGTAGATTTTATTATCGCTATGATATTTGGCTTGGACTTGTGTATAAGTCCACCAGTTTAAATGTATCCCATGTTCAGTTAAATCTTCTCTAGTTAAATCTTCTCTAGTTTTCAAATTTCCTTGTTCGTCTAATAAATCTTTATATCTTATAATTTTGTCAAAAATCTTTGAATTTGAGTGCTTTATTTCTTCTATTGTAGATATCCAATTTAGAATCTTTGTATAATGATATTTTTGATGTTCTGCCAAATTTGCAATAATGCGCTCCTAATCAAATGTCTCTTAAAATATGCGTGAGATTTATATTTCTCATCCCATATGAACGCGTGCCATCCTAATTGGAAATCGTGTCCCTCTATTGTCAACATTCTCTTGTTATTTAGCTCCATTTGCTCCTTAATCCATACTAAGGCTGCTGCTTGATAGTATAGTTGCCAATCTGGGAGCCCAAATCCACCCCTTTCTTTGATATCCTGTAGTAATTTTCATCTTATCCTGGGGTTTTTTTCTTGCCAAATATATTTTGATGTCATTTTATTCAAGTCTTTAAAGAAAACTTTCCCTGGTTTTATTGGGACTACTTGGAATAAAAATAATAATTTTGGTAAGATATTCATATTCATTTTAATTGAAGATATTCTCCCAATCAGTGATAATTGAAGATTTTACCAATTTTCTAGATCTTTTTTAATTAGCACTAATATTCTGTTATAATTATCTTCTTTTATTGATGAGCACTTTGCCTTAAGCCAGATTCCTAAGTATTTTACTTTTTTGACCACCTGCATATCTGTTTTTTTTCCAGTTGTTTATCCTGGTTTTAAGTGAGATTTTTAATTATCATTTTTGTTTTATTTTTGTTGATTTTAAGTCCCGCCAGTTCTCCAAATTCTTCAATTTTTAAAATTAATTTAGGTCCCGATTCAAGTGGCTCTTCTATTATAAATGCCAAACCATCGGCAAATGTTCCCTTTTATTAGTACCCATCTTATGTATATAAACAATGTTATATCTATGTATATCACCAATACGTACTTGACAAAAACAAATAAATAAAATAAATAAAAGTAACCTGCAGTACTGCATTCTAACCACTGCATCACCATGACTCCTAATATAAGAAAAGAGATAGTAGGTCATCTACAACACTTGGAAAGTGACATTTTTTACAATTGGTTTGAAACAGTGAAATGAAACACAAGTTCTTGAACAAAATAGAGAATAACATTTTTAAAGGTCTACTCCAGAAGCATGAATAACATAGCTGTCTTGCAAAATTTTCTCTTTTCAAAAGTTCAGACCTCTGAAAGTTTCATTAAAACTCTTTTCTCAGATGGATTCTTTCTTTTCTTTTTTAATATTTGTACTGCTTTTATCTTCTTACAAATTTCTTCAATAAAATTACATTTAAAAACTAATTTTCTTAATTCCTTGTTTCTTTTCTAATATGTGTATTATTTTTATTATGTTAAAAACTTCTTCAATAAAATTATATTACAAACTCTTTTGTCAAATGGAATTTTGTTCTTCTCTCAGCAATTTAATTTCTGCTTTCCATAGCCTACATGTGACTAAATACTCTTACAATTAGATAAAATTCTGATTTATTGGAGCATCTTTCTTTTCCCTTTATTATATGCCCTTTTTCCAGATGTCTTAACCCATAGTTTCTTATTACATATGAACTGGGTTCAAACTATTTGGATACCACAAAAATATTGCAAATTATTATATAGTGAACTAAATTAAACTGTGCTGCAATTAAATGCATACATTTTGCAGTGGGTCCAGAGCAGAAATATCTACAAAGGGAGAGTCAAAATGGCAGCCACTTCTGTGTAATCCAAATCTCCATTTTGTCTTCTTTGATCCCACCTTCATGCAAATAGCACTAGTCTACTTTCTGTTATCACAAATGGATTTCAGGTTATAAAATAAAATAAAGGTAAAAATAGCTGACAAAAGAACACTTGGCTCAGCAAAAAAATAGTTTAGGTACTTTAAAATGTTAGGGTTACTGCAATGCTGCTTTAATTTGGAGAGTTTGCATTCTTGTGTTGGTAAGTGAATATAGCTGAATAGATTAATTTTTTTCTCTCAACAGAATGAGTTCTAATTTTGACATTTTGTTCTCAGATATAATAAAGGCCATTGGTTTCGTTTGTACTTCAACAAATGCTAGAAAGATATTTTAGCAGAAAACTTGTTTTTATTAACTTTTTTCAATGAAATCCCCTGAAAACTGGGGTTCATCCCTATAAGAAAAATGAGATGAGGAAAATAGGAAAGATAAAAGCAGACAAATCTCAGTCTCTACTGGGAACCTTAACTATCAAGGGCTGGATTTAGAGAGATAGTTGTGAGAATATCTGCTATTACCCTGGTGAACCCTAAACAAATTAACCTTTTCAAAAGTCAAGAGTTTTGGATAGAGCAAGAGTTTTAAAAACTGTTGCAAGACAGTAGACCTGGTTGATCAGAATGGAGATTATTTCCAACAAAATCTATTTTGTTTTGTAATGAATCTGTATAACAGATACTTGGACTCAGTTGATCAAGGCAGTGATAGTGAGAGGCAAGAAGGGAGCAGAGAGGATGAATAATTATCTTCGGTCTTTTCAGTCCTGTAATGAATATACCACCTGTTATGCTAAATGCAAGCAAAAATAACAAATACCATATGTTTAGTGAGAAATTAACAGGAGAATAACTGTAGAATATTTATGTAGTTCAGCTATTTTCCATGCTAGTCAGTCATTTTTAACAACAGTGAAAATTGTTTGTAAGAGTATATACTTTATATACTGTAGCTACATAGTTTATTCATTATAGGACTGGAAATATTGAATGGAGATAACAAACTAGATTTTTTTCCATCTTCTAGAATAAAGATAGAATAACAGAATAACAGAGTTGGAAGGGACCTTGGAGGTATTCTAGTCCAATCCCTACTCATGCTATACCATTTCAGACAAAAGGTTGTTCAACATCTTCTTAAAAACTTCCAGTGTTGGAGCATTTACAACTTCTGGAAGCAAGTTGTTCCACTGATTAATTGTTTTAACTGTCAGGAAATTTCTCCTTAGTTCTAGGTTGCTTCTCTCCTTGATTAGTTTCCATCCATTGCTTCTTATCCTGCCCCTCAGGTGCTTTGGGGAATAGATTGACCTCCCCCCTCTTCTTTGTGGCAACCCCTGAGATATTGAAACACTGCTATCATGTCACCCCTAGTCCTTCTTTCCATTAAATTAGACATACTGAATTCCAGGAACCATTTTTATCTGTTTTAGCCTCCAGTCCCCTAATCATCTTTGTTGCTCTTCTCTGCATTCTTATAAGATAAATTATCCCGTGATTATTCAGCTCCTGTTGACTACGCAAGTATACAGTATCCATGGTTTTTCCCCCTACCATTTAATAATGCCTGATTCTTGAAGGCTGCATGGACAAGTCCCTGCAGTTTTCTTGGCAAGGTTTTTCAGAACTGGTTTGCCATTGCCTCCTTGCTAGGACTGAAAAAAGTGACTAGTCAGGGTTACCCAGATGGCTTGTATCAGCCTCCTGTTTCTAGCCTGATGCCTTAACCAGTGAACCAGACTGGCTCTGTCTACCATCTACCTTTATCTACCATTTATTAAAATAATATGGAAACAATCTGTTGTTGCCTTGTTTTGATTTCCTATCTAACCCACCATTATGGGATTGCTATTGCTTCCTGTTAGACATCAATCAAGATTAGCAATGTACAATAATTTGCTCTACACAAAATGAGGTAAGTTGAAGGGTCTACGTTCAAAGGTAAGCTGTTATCAGCAATATGGTGGGCAGCATTGAGGTAAACAACATTTAAAGCTTATTTCTCGGATTCCTTTATTTTCATTTTCTGGTATCTTCTCTCTTTCCTGGCCTGAAGTTATCTGTTGCACTGCACAAAAGTTGAAATTGGTTTGAGAACAACATGAAATGAGCCTATTAGGTTGGGTGTCTCCTTCAGATAATTTGAAACTAATGCCTGCCAATAAAGTTTACATATCAGTAATAGTGCTGATTTGTTCTACTATATGATTAATACATAGGGTTTTCCTCACAATTAGTACAATCAGACAGCCATGTTAGATAGCAGATATTAAAGTGCAGGAAACTGTTGGCCAGAAGACTTCTGGGTATAAGCCATGTGTGCAACTATAAACTGTGAATGAACAGGCACCAGACAATCCTTTGTCTCAGGGGATGTCTTGGAGTGATATGAGAAAAAATAAAAACATTCTGATATACTAGTTATGGAAGAGATCGAACATCAAATGGAAATAACATAGTAACTTAATGATGAGTTTTGGATCCCCCCCCCCAACCAAACATCTCTTTTTTGTACATATTGTATCCACTATTGTATTTATGGTTAGTCTAAACTTACCCTATTGGATTCCTATTGTGTTGCAATGAAATAAAATAAAGATTTGTCCTAATAATTTGATCTAGTCCATAGCATAGCCAATATCTATATATCTATATATCATCTATATATCATCTATATATCATCTATGTATCTATGTATCTATGTATCTATATCTATATCTATATATCTATATCTATATCTATATCTATATATCTATATCTATATCTATATCGATAGATCGATCGATCGATAGATAACATAGAGTATTTATGTAAAAGTGAGAAAAAGGGAAATAATGGAGAATAAAGAATGTGATAACAAAGCTACCGTATTTTTTGGAGTATAAGACACACCCGAGTATAAGACGCACCTTAGTTTTGGGGGAGGAAAATAGGGGAAAAAATCTACCTACCAGGTATTCATCTGACTAGTGTCCTTAGTCTGTTCAGCTTCAGCACATTATTTTATCCCCTGGTTAAGGCTGAAAAAAAATATTCTTTGAAGGGAGTAGGAATGAAAACAAGTCTGCAAAGACTTAGAGCTGGTAAAAAACTACTTCAAGGGAGTAGGAATAAAAAAATGCTGCAAGCCGGGAAGATCGTTAGCACCTCGTTAGGGCTGGAAAAAAGCTTCAAAAAAGCTACATTCGGAGTATAAGACGCACCCAAATTTTCAGCCTCTTTTAGGGAGGAAAAAGGTTTGTCTTATACTCGGAAAAATACGGTAGCTTTTATTCTTTTATTCAACCTGGCGTTATCTAGATATGTTGGGAACTCATTCCCAGATAACATAGTTAATGAGATTCCTGAGCTGATAAATATGTACACACCTGGAAGCACCCAGTTATAGGAAGCTGTGGAATCCTGAAGACTTGCTTCAAAATTTCAAAGTAGTAGTGTCTTTTTTGAATACCCAGCAAGTTGGTGTTGATGAAAGCTGCTACCTTCCTTCGCCCATAAACTCCAGATTTAGTAACGAGACTGCAACCTTTCCTTTGGGATATAAACCTAATCACAGTAATCCCTTTGTCACTCCAAGATTGGATTACTGCTGTGTGCACTAATAGAAGCTTCAACTAGCATGGAATTATTTCCAAATGATTTTTGAGAATCAGAAGTGGAAAGTGCCGTGTCTGAGATCATTATAGTGAGAGTTGCAGCTAGTTTGTAAATGCCCTCTTTCTCCCTGATAGCCTCTGAAAATTGATCCAGCTTCAGCTGCTGAATGGGAGAGATACAAACAAGAGGAATCTAGTAAAGTGACATTGTCAATTAGTTTAAGTTTCATCTGCTGGAAAACTTTCAGCACCCAGTGAATTGAGTGCATGATGAAATATATCAAATCATGGGTTGGTGCTGTAATGTGGTGGTGGGGTGTCATCTGACAATACTTCATGTAAAGATTTTACAACAGAGGTAGTTCAGAGCAGGGGTGAAATCCTCCCGGTTCACTCTTACCTGTTGGTTTCCGCACAGCCGAAGAAGCTGGTGGCGTTCGGGGCGCGGGGCTTCCCCCGCCCGCTTCCCCCACCCACCTGGATGCCGGCATTTGCATTCTTTTGCCCTCTGCGCAAGCAGAACGCTTTGCGCATGTGCAGAGAGCAAAAGAACGCAAATGCCGGCATCCAGGCGGGCGGGGGAAGCCCCGTGCCGCGAACGCCACCAGCTTCTTCGGCTGTGCGGAAACCAACAGGTAAGAGCGAACCGGGAGGATTTCACCCTGGTTCAGAGGTACAACAAACGAGCTTTACCCTTGGAAAGCCACCTTCATGATCATGATATCTCCCCTGCCAAGTAAGTAACATGTTTTCAGAAGAGTCCTGAGCATAACTGATGGAATATGCACCTGGAGAAGCAATGGTTCTGTAACATACTGTATCCTAGTGAATTCAACATGAACCCTGTTAGATTAGAGATCATTAGAGAGCCGAGGTGGCGCAGCAGTTAGAGAGCAGTACTGCAGGCTACTTTAGCTGACTGCGATCATTTGAGTTCAGCTGTTCAAATCTCACCGGCTCAGGGTTGACTCAGCCTTCCATCCTTCCGAGGTAGGTAAAATGAGGACCCAGATTGTTGGGGGCAATGTAAATATATACATTGCTTAATGGTGTAAGCCGCTTAGAGAGTGCTTGCACTATGAGGCAGTATATAAATCTCACTAATAAATAAATTATTTTTTTCCAAAGGTGGTCCATCAAATGCCAGGTGGAAACTCATAAGCAGGATGTAAAGTCCTTTATCCCTTTCTTTTTCTGTTTTCTAGTAACTATTCTTGAGAAGATTATTATTTTTACAAGAAACTATTACTATTAAACAAGGAAAACAATGAACAGTGGCTTAACTTAAACAGCAACCTTAACTAAGTTAGTTAAATCTGGTAGTTGATAAGTATCACTATTTTATTCTTGATGTTTGAGCGAGGGTTGTAGCATTTTAGCATTTTTTGCAAACCCATCTGCTTTTGTTAGCTTACGATTCAATGTAGTGTCTGAACCCCAACATTGAGAGTAAATCAGTAAGAAAGTTCATGAGCCTGGGTAAACTCAACCAGTCAATTGTAATAGAGTGTACAATTTTGAGAAAAATGTTTGCCTTAAATTTCTTATCAGTTTCATGGGCTTTCTAGAATTCTAGAAAAAGGATGCATTTTCCCCCCACAGTATTCATAACATGGATCGTGCTATCAAAAAACACCTTTAGTGAGAAATAAGTAAAACTAGCCAAAGTGACCCAATCTTTTTTTGTTGAAGAGATGCTCCAATCTCATGATCATTTTACTTGCTCCTTTATGCAATGTTTTACTATGTTCAAAATTGAAATTTCAAATCAAAATTGTAACTTTCAGTTATGTTAGTAAATAAGGGGCAGCATAAAACAACTGAATCTGACAAAAGTAATTTTTAGAAGTTATTTTGAAGATCGATGGCAGTGTCTGAAGTATCAATGAATATCATGGCATAACTTTATTTGAATGGTCATCCAAGAAGGATTCTCCTCCTCCTTTTGACCAACAGTTTACCCTGTGTGGTAAATTATATCAGAGGTTACCTATAAGATTATAATTGGTTTTAATCATTTTAACTAACTTTTCATTATTATTGGCCTCAGTTGTTATTGGCTCCTACTTTCAGTTAATCCTATTTTCCACATGAAGAAAACCACACTAGCAGAAGTTTATCTTTGATGAAAAACTCATGGCTATCAAATTATTTTGAAGTGATAAATCACCAGTGTCAACATCAGGAGGTTTCAGGCAGAAATAATTTCTTGAAGATCTTGAATGTGAAACAGTAAATAGAAAAATTAAGGGTGGGTGACACTGATGTTCTTAGAGTACCAACACAATACATATATTTTAAGAAATAAGTAGCATAAAAAGAAAACTCTGTTTATAAAAGTTTCTTGTTAATTATTGTTTGGCTTATAAAGATACTATTTTTATTATTTCTAATTTTTTAAAATCTCTATTGAGAGGCTAGAAAGACAATGATTGAGAAGCTTGAATTGAAAAGGATGCATATAGGGAGAATATCATAATAAATATTTTATTTTCCTACACAAATTGGTTTTTTATGTAAACTTTTTATTTGTATATTAATAAAAGTTTCAAAAACTATGTGCCCTCTTTCAATGCAAACATTGCTTAATTTTCCAGCTAAGTTAAAAGCTAGAGAAAGGTTTGTGTACTCCCGAGCGTGATCATGGAAATAATTCCTTGCAGCTGTGGTAATTCATGATAACACACAATATATACCCATCAAGATTTCTCATGACAGAAATGAAATTTACTCATGTCATCCTCACGTCTAATCAAAGGGTTTTTCTTTCCCCCCTGATTGCATGCTATTTCATATATGAATAAGCTGATATGCTGAGAAAATGTAACTATTAGAAACAACCTCATGTACCATCTAGAGATTTCATTTTCACTAGCCAGCTTCAATAATGTGGGTAAGCAGTTAAATGGAAAAAGATCCCATTTGATGTCCTACCCTCTAATTCCCTACTATGAATGTTAATGGAATATGTGCTCACTGCACACTGAATGCAGTTGTAATCAATGATGTCGTGTCATTCTTAAATGTGGAACATTCGGGGAAAGATAAGAAAGAGAAAAAGGAGTAATTGCATCCTGACCATTTTAAATTCACAATGGGGAAGTGGACAATATCCAAAGAGGTATACCATTCACATCTAAAAGTTCACATGGCTTTCTTCTTTCCTAGGATCCATTTAGGATTTGCCAATCCTATTTGATTTTATTACTTGGGACAGTAAAACTGTCCTAGAAAGCAGCATAGCCTTCAGGAAAGCCAGTAATTTTCATAAAGGTCTCTGTCGACATTTGCTATTGAACTTATATCCATTGTCTTCTCCAGATCCCACCTGGCCTCTGATCTGCATCATTTTAATTTTGATTCTTTGAAATCTGCCAAGTTGCACAGTAAACGTATAGATGCATCCATAACTAAATTTTGACACAATTCTTTCTTTCTAATTATCTATTTAGTGTTACAATGGTTTTTCACTATTGTAATTATTATTTTTAATCAAATTGCTTAAAAAAATTGAACACCTTTTCCCTATTCAAAAATATTGTGATCATATCTTTAAGCAGAGCTTGCAACTGACTTTCACCAGAAGTATCTCAATGACAGTCCTCTGGGTAAATGCAGCATGTAGTATAGCCACTAAGAGAATGGACACACAAATTCTTGTCAACTCCACAAAAAGACTGATCAGAATGTTGATTTTGTAAAATTTTAAATGGACTAAGAGGCCAAATTAACTGCAAATAAGAATTTGAAATAAATTTAAGAATAGTTCCTGTGGTTTTAAAATTCAACCAGAAATAATTAAAGATTATAATTAAAGGGATAGACTTACTAATATAAAAAAGAGATAAGTATTTTAAATTCTGGAAGAATTCAAGGATATTTTGCAACAATATGTACCCAGAACTTTCTCTTTAGACTGTCTGATGCTATAAAAATGATTTCAAAAGAAGAGATAGAAGATGATATAACTGTGAATCAGGCTGTTTTAAATAGGGATTTAAAATGGACAAGATACAAGAATAATACTGACAAAGATGTTATATATGATTTACAAATGAAACTTAATTTATTTTAAGTAACTAAAAAGACACGCAAATAATAAATCAGACGAGTGACTTGAATGTGAGAATTTCAATTCAGAAAGAGACTTAGACAATGTGAGACTTACAAAATATATATGTTATATTTATGAAGAAATTCCTGAAAAAGATAAAGGGAGAAAGCAAAGATATCAGTTTTGGGGACCTTAAAATCTTTAGATGTAAAAAAAAGGTTTATAAAGTTGGCTTATTTGACCAAAATTAAAATCTATATGATAAATGATAGATATAGATGATATAGATATAGATGATATATAGATGTAGGTATAGATATAGATATATTTTTAAAGGGTTTCTCTTAAACTGCGACTGAAGGATAAAGCTTTAAACATTTGTTTCAGCGGTGGGTTGCTCCCGGTTCAGCCCGGTTCTAAGGGACGCTTCTGTGCATGCGCAGAAGCGTTGCGCACGTGTCCGAACCAGTAGTAAAGTGTTTTAGAACCCATACTGATTTGTTTATAGATAAGAAATAAGAAGAAATATTTTGTTATATTTTTAAAGAAAATGATAAGCTATGGTATTAAAATTGAGATGAGACAAAGAGAAGATGATAAGAAATTAATTTGTGGAGCATTATTTGAAAGTATTTAATTTTAAAGATTAAAATTTTCAACACATTCTTTCTGGTAGATCTTAACAGAATTTTTTTTTATTAAGTTTGAAAGGCAAGAGTTTAAAGATTTGTTTATAGATATAAGTTATGGGAAGAAGTTTTTAATGTATTTTTAGAGAAAATGATAAGGTAGTGTGTAAAGGAAAGGAATATGAAATTGATTGATTTATTTAAATTCTCTCTGGTATGTATTTCTGGTACCTCCTTATGACTGTTTTCTGATTAAGTCTGAATCTTTATTGTTTACTAATAGATAAAAGATGAGATACAGAATGAAGAGAACTGGTTTTGAAAAGTTAGAGAAGGTGTTATGTTACTGAATTTACTAATACTTGCCTTGATGAAGGGAAAAATCATTTTTTTATATATTTTTTATTTTTTTATATATTTCTCTCTCCCTCCCCCTTTTCTCATTGCACTTTTATTACTTTTCTCTCTGTATTATTCTCAGTGTGTACTAGTTTATCTTTGCATTTTTAAATTCTTTAAAAATTATTAAAAAAGAGAAATATCCATGTTAATTAGGAACGTCGGAACTATTGCGTTAAACAGTAGCATGCCAAACAGAACTTTAAGAACTAGCAATCTTAAGGCTGTGTTTGGCATGCACTTGACAACTTGCATGACTGATCTTAAAAATCCCTCTCTGCTGCAGTTAGGTTAGTGTAGGACCCAACTTAAATCCAATATAGTAGTTAGTAGATGAGTCATCGTTTCTGTCTCAAATAGTTTTAGAGAAGCTGAAATATAGTGTCCTGCTTTAGAGGAATAAATAAACAATATGGGTGTAGCATTTCTCTGGGCTACCTGTGAGATGTGGTCCAAGTGTGGTTCTCTATATAGCAGGGGTGTCAAACTGGTGGCCTGCCGGCGGGATATATCACGTGCAGGGAAAAAACATCGCAAAACATCACATGACAGCAACGTGATGCCATGAGTTTGACACCCATGGTATATAGCAATACCACTTAGCCTTATATACTGCTTCATAGTATATGCTTTACAGCCCTCTCTAAGTGGTTTACAGAGTCACTATATTGCCCCCAACAATTTAGTCCTCATTTTACTGACCTGAGAAGGATGAATGGCTGAGTCAACCTTGAGCTGGTCAGGATCGAAGTGCTGGCAGTCAGCATAATTAGCCTGCAATACTGCATTCTAACCATTTCGCCACCATGACTCTCGCTCTCTTCATCCATAGCCTGATGAATGAAAAATAACTTCTAAATAATAAACACAAATACTTCTTCTATGTTATTGGCATTAAGTAGCTCCAAAGTAATAAGAGAAATGTCAGCTCTATGTTATTGGCATTAATGCACCTGCTATGAATGTTAGGACTTTTATTAAAAATTGGAGAGGGGATTGGGTTTTTTGGTAATTTATCATCTTTTTTTTTCTTTTTCACAACATTGAGCAAAGGAGCGAAGGGCTCTTTACATTGCTGCCATAGACAATGACAGAATAACCATGTCACCAGCATAGAGGATAACTGAAAAGTTTCCATTGCTTACTTTGGGTGGGGTGATGAAGTTGCCTTATCAAGCATCTCATGCCACATGGTGGGAACTGAGAAGGAGCCCTCTAATAGAATTTATACCGCTTAAGGCTATCTTGGGATTTAGGAAGAAATTCTATTTGAACACCATGCAACTAAGGATGACTTAAGGCCATCTTTCTCATGGCCTGGAGATGAGTTAAAGGGAATGTCATGGGACACAGTGCAAAAAAGTGTTGCCAGAACATGTCTGTGTTATGGTAACATCGAAGTATTCTCAGACATTTTATACTCACCCAAGGTCAAATTCCACATGCGTTAGAAGTATGTTATGTAATACCTTCAAGAAGTACAGCCAATGCAATGTAATGTTCTTTCATACTGAAACTTTATTTTAGTAAAGTGTGAGAGAAAAATGGATATCCTTCCCCCTGAAATTAGATTAGCCTTATCCCTTTTTTGAAAGACCCTCAAGACTTGGTTATGCTGCCAGGCCTGGGTTTGCATCAAAATTTTTGTAATAATGAACATTTCTCAAAAGAATGAAAAGCATATATTAAGGATTATGACTATCATAGTACACTAAAGCAAAAGTGTGGATTAAAATTCAGTGTCTTTAAAGTAGTATGTGTGCTTTTCAATATGCCTATATCCTGAGCAGCAAAAAAAAAAATGTTCCAACATTTTGAAAGTATAGGGATAAATATTTAAAGAGTGACAGATGAAGCAGATAAAGTTATGTTAGATTTAGAGTCTATTGTGGCATGAGTTTTATTACATAACTTTGGGATTACTTTCTGGATTTTATCTTAAAATATTCCAGGCATCTCCATCCTTCTACTATGTTTAACGTCTTAACCAACAGATTCATGTAATGTTGCTCAAGGACCTGAAAACAAAATTCTATGAAAGCAAAGTTAAGAAACTCTTCAGTCGCATGACAGCTATTTTCTTCTATTACATTTCCTTTTTAATATTTTGTCCTATCTCTGGTATGGTTGTCTGTGGTACTGCCTCTTCTGACATCCTTTCTTTTTTTTTTTTTTTAATTTTTTTTAAATAGTTTTTATTGAGTTATTTACATTTAAAAACAGAAACATACAAAAGAAAAACATTTACGACATTAACAAGTACAATATAAACATATACAAAACATAAAAAACGCATACAGCTATAAAGCTGTTCTATTTCTATAGTTTGTTCTACGGCAAATATATATTAACATTTAATTTAACGTGGTTTTCGATTTTTGTCTCGTATTTTGCATTGTGTTTTATAAGTCAAACGTAGTAGTGGTACAATTAACCATAATATTTATAATAGTATAACAATAGTAATATTAGTAATAGTATAAGTAGTAATGATAATCATAGTACAGAAAAAGTAAGGCGCTGTTGGTTTAGTAATATCATAGTATACATATATAGTAATACAATATAACTATTTTCCCTATAAATTCTCTAATTCAATTTCTATATGCCTTATTTGGCTTGTATTTCTATTTATTGCATTGATGTTGTTTGTTTTCGTTTTTCGTACCAATTGTAAAATAAATTCCAGATTTCATAGTAATCGGAGTCTTCCTTTCCTTTCAGTTCCATGGTTAATTTATCTGCTTCGGCACAGTCCAGGATTTTACTAATTACACTGCTTTCCTCGGGAATATCGTTTGATTTCCAATTTTGTGCTATCGTTATTCTCGCCGCTGTTAGTATATGTAGAATAATGTAATGGTATTTCTTTTGCATTTTTTGATTAATGTTTCCCAATAGGAAAATTTCCGGTTTGATATCTATGTCTTGTTGTGTGATTTCTTTTAACCAGTTTTTGATTGTATTCCAGAAGGTTTTTATTTTTGGACAGGTCCACCACATATGATAGTAAGATCCAGTTTTGTGTTGGCATCTCCAACAATTTGGTGATAAGTTTTTATACATTTTTGCCAATCTCTCTAGAGGGAGGTGCCATCTATAGAATACTTTATAATAATTTTCTTTGTATGAAACTGATTTTGTCATTTTGTAGTTTTGGTTCCAAATTTTTTCCCATTCATTAATTTGTATCTCATGTCCGAAGTTTTTTGTCCAGCTTATCATATTTCCTTTTATTATATCTTTTTGTGTTTTGTTTTTTTGAAGAAATTTATATATTTTAGTTATTGCTTTTGGTTCTTGATCTAATACAATTTTATCTAATTCTGATTTGAGTTTTTGTATTCCGTATTTTCTCTTGTCGTTTTCTAATCTGTTCTTAATTTGAAAATATGGCCACCAATCAATCTTGATTCCTTCCTGTTCCAGTTTTACTATAGATTTTATGGCTCCTCCTTCTTCCAGTATTTCTTCATATGTGACCATTTTTTCCAGATTCATTGTGTTTGGGTGTGTAATGGCTTCCATACCAGAGAACCAGGCTGGTATTTTGGTGTAGTATTGTTTTTTGATTTTAAGCCAAGTTCCTAAGAAAGAGTCTCTGATTTTATGTCTTTTGAAGTATGAGTGTATTTTATGTTTATCATCCCAGAGGAATCCATGCCACCCTAAATGTAAATCATAACCTTCAAGTACCAGTAAACGTCTATTTTTAATTTGGATCCAGTCCTTTATCCATGTTAAAATGGATGCTTGATAATATAGTTCAAAGTCCGGTAATCCGAATCCTCCCTGATTCCTATTTTGTTGTAAATATTTTAATTTAATTCTTGGTTTTTTCCCGGCCCATATAAATTTGGTTAGTATTTTATTTAGTTGTTCAAAATATTTTTTCTCTAACTTGATTGGAATGGTTTGGAATAGGTACAGAATTTGAGGTAATATTGACATTTTAATCGCTGCGATTCTACCGATTAGAGAGATTTGTAATTTGTTCCACTTATCTAATTTTTTTTCAATTTGTTTTAAAATTTCCATATAATTTGCTTCTTTTATTGTGGTGCATTTTGCTGACAGATTGATTCCTAGATATTTTATTTTCTTAACAGTTTGTAGTTCTAATTTCTTTTCTAATTCCTTATTTTGTGTGTCTGTCAAGTTTTTGGTTATTATTTTAGTTTTTTGTTTATTAATTTTCAAACCAGCTACTTTCCTGAATTCATTTATTTCTTTTAGTAAAATTGGTCCTGTCTCTAATGGTTCTTCTATGTTAAAAACTAAGTCGTCAGCGAATGCCTGTAATTTATATTCCTGCTCTTTTATCTTAAGTCCTTTTATTTCTTTATTTTCTCTTACTTTTTGTAATAATGATTCCAATGATAGTATAAATAATAGTGGGGAGAGGGGACAGCCTTGTCGAACTCCCTTTTCTATATTGAAATTTTTTGTAGTTTCTCCATTTATAAGAATTTTAGCAGTTTGTTTTGAGTATATTGATTTGATTGTCCTTATGTAATTCTCTCCAAAATTCATTTTATTCAATTGGTTTATTATAAAGTCCCAGTTTAGGTTATCAAATGCCTTTTGGGCATCTAAAAAAATGAGTGCCATGGATTCCCCTGGGTGCGTCTCATAGTATTCTAAAATATTTGTAATTGTACTTATATTGTTTTTAATATGACATCCTTTCTAATACTGTACTGAAGGAAATTTTTTGATACCAAATGAACAGTAGTTGTATTGATTTTGATGGAAGATTTAAGACTGAAATGATTTTTTAAGTCTTAAAAGATTTAAGTTTCTTAAATGCATGAAATTTTACTAACATTATACATAATTTAATTGTCATAAAGAAAACATGCCTCAGAGTAGGCATAACATTTATTTTGTTCGAAAGCATCACTCATAGGATGCCAACAGAATGACCAAGGGGCCACTTTCCAAGGATAAAGAGTTTAGGCTAGGGTAATATTAAATTAGATTACTTTCCTATACATATTGTATATATGATCACGCTACAGTTTTCCATTTAATAATTTGCCTCTTATTTTTCCTTAACATAGTATTTCTGAACCTCAGCAACTTTAAGTGTATAGACTTCAACTCCCAAGGTTCTCCAGCCGCACATCTTAAAGTTGCTGGGCTTGAGAACCACTGCTTTAAAAATAACAATTTGACAACTTTTGGGGAAGTTTCTGAAAGCTACCCCAAGCATAGACATCTGGTAGAATTCATAATGACATTTAAATGGAATGGTGAATGTCCTTGTGTATCTGATGTAAAGATACTCATGTCAGTCTTCCTGTCCACAAACCCTCATGCTCTAAAGCAGTGTTTCCCAATCTTAGCAACTTGAAGATGTCTGGACTTCAACTCCCAGAATTCCCCAGCCAGCGAATGCTGGCTGGGGAATTCTGGGAGTTGAAGTCCAGACATCTTCAAGTTGCCAAGGTTGGGAAACACTGCTCTAAAGTATTTCAGGGTCTGAATCTTCTAAGACCTCAAGTTGTGCACCAGTGGCATACATTTTTAAATGATACCATATGTTTATGTTACGCTAACAATCCCACTGAGTCATCGTGCATTTGCAGAGTTCAGAGTATGCACATCTTGTACTATAAGTAGCTGAATTAAGCAGAAAAACTCAAGATTTGTGCAGGGGTAAGGGGTATGTGTGAATGTTGAACAGGTTAGTTGCTTCTATGAGAATGTTAAAAGCTCAGTGAAGAATCATTCCCCCAGCCCAGAACCTGTAAATGCTTTATGTTTAGGAAGCATATCCAACCTCAGATAGATAGATAGATAGATAGATAGATAGATAGATAGATAGATAGATAGATAGATAGATAGATAGATAGATAGATAGATAGATAGATAGATAGATAGATAGATAGATAGATAGATGATAGAGCCAGCCAGCCAGCTCCATGTGATAACATTCTGTAGTCCTTGTTTGCATTGCAAACTATTCAACCAGAGCGGTAGCAGAGCAAGCTGTTTGCCACTTCCCTTCTGGCATGTGCTTTAGTATATGGGAATCAGTTCACAGCGTCCCCTCTAGCAACTGTGCCTCCCACTTTCTTTTTTTAATGAATGTGCACAGATTACAGACTACCTTGGCAGAATGACATGCTGATTCCTCCATTTCTCTCTTGACACAGTCTTAAACCTCATGTTGTTTACCCCAGCCCCCCATCTATTGTATAGTTTTATACCCACATTGACCTTTGAATGACCCTGTCGGCTCATTCAGGACTTATGCTGATCTGGTTAACACCATACGATTAATTACATTTGAAGACATTTTCTCTGGGATCTAATCGAATGCATTACTTTGCATGTCTTTTCTCGTCTTCCCACCTCTAGTTTTGTATAAATTTATTTTCCTTTTTTCCTTTTTAAGTATATTTCTTTTTGCAATGGATCATCTTGGTGTTATTTTTGAAAACACTATGCTAGTCTTGTTTGGATGATGTCATATATCCTATAGTGATACTAATTCTATGAAATCAAGGGTGCACATCATTTCTATATATCTCTATTTCTGTCACTACTATCCATAACTATATCAATATCATCTATAACTATATATTTCTATCTCTATATCAGAGTGGTCCTACATACTGTACCTTCGAATAGATAGAAGAGCTATTAATGAAAAGCTGAAGAGCTTTTTTCAGTATTGAGTTTCCCATACATTCCTATTGACTTCAGTGGTTAAAAATGGAGGAAGAATATCTTTAATAAAGGATAAAGGAAGTTGTAAGAAGTTGGTGGAGATAGGTGGTCTCTTGGGCTTCTCGGAGTCTTAAAAGATCACTCTAGATTTCTAGCACAGTTTTCTATTTAGATATTTCCCCTTCTTTACAATAATAAATAAAGTTTGTTAAATATGCTTGTGCCATCACATAAAGCAGTGTTTCCCAACCTTGGCAACTTGAAGATGTCTGTACTTCAACTCCCAGAATTCCCCAGCCAGCTTTACTGGCTGGGGAATTCTGGGAGTTGAAGTCCAGACATCTTCAAGTTGCCACGGTTGGGAAACACTGACATAAAGCTTCTCTTTAATTAATGGACATATGGTCACTGATGGCAAGTAGAAAAAAGGTGTCAGCTGAAAGCTGCACCCTGGCTTGATGAACAAAATATCCAGAAATTAGAAGCGGCCAACTGGAATATTATTAGCAGCTCACAAAGAATTCTTCAGAAAACAACCTTGAGGATTCCGAGCACACAGATCCATGCAGAAATTCATACTGGGGGAAATACTAATAATCACTGCAATACATTCTATAATAGTTAGCAGGTATTCTCAAAAATAATGTTATCTTCAAAGATTTTTCATTATTTTAAGTAAAATAAATTGGTCTTCTCATGCAAATCAAATACACTAATGCTATGGCTAAACAATAGTGTTCAAATAAATAGCAATAACATTTCAATTTAACTGAAAGTAACAATTTATGTGGGTCTCCTCCAGGTCCCATCAGCCAAACAATGCTGACTGGCGGGGCCTAGGGGGGAGGGCCTTCTCTGTAGGGGCCCCTGCTCTCTGGAACCAACTTCCCCCAGAGATCCGAATCATCCCCACCTTGCTGGCCTTCTGAAAAGCCATTAAGACATGGCTTTTCCTGCAGGCAGGGTTCTGAGACAATTTTACATCTGAGGTCTCCCCCATGTATGTATGGTGTTGTATGTTTTTCTTTTTAACTTTTTAAAAATTGTTTTTAATTGTTTTTTATTCTCTGGTTGTTCTTTAAAATGCTGTACGCCGCCCTGAGTCCTTAGGGAGTAGGGCGGCATAGAAGAACTCCAAAATAAATAAATAAATAAATATTTTTTAAAAAAAGTTTTGCTTTGGAACCTATTACAGGTAATAGGTAGCATGATAAGCTGTGACTCTTTAAAAAATCTTATACAGATAGTCCTCAAGCTTAACAGCTATAGAAATTTAATAATAAAATAAAAATCTAATCTAATCTAATCTAAGCAACCATTTGATGAACAACCATTTCAAGTTAAAATAACGCTGGATGAATGGTGATTACAACTGATTCTCCAGGTTCCAGCCATCCCAGCACCCTAACAGTCATATGATTTTAATCTGGGTGCTTGGTAACCCATTTGCATTTACAACCAGTTGCCATAGGCTCTGCTGTCCTGTTATCTTATTAAACATATTCAATAATAACATGAGTGGGTTCTCCTTATTCTTAATTTTAGATATGGAAAGCTTAATTACTGTGAGCGTGTATTAAAAATATAATAAACATTTATATTATTCCTCCTTACAATATTCTTAAAGCAATTGACTATCCTCTTTCTGTCTACCACTAGATACAGATAGATGCTAGATAGATAGATAGATAGATGGATGGATGGATGGATGGATGGATGGATGGATGGATGGATGGATGGATGGATGGATGGATGGATGGATGGATAGATAGATGATAGATAGATAGATAGATAGATAGATAGATGACTAAAAAAAATAAAGGTAAGAGATCAATGCTCTCTTGTTAGCTCTGGTTTGCTACTTAGCTACTATACCTAGAGTTTATTATACCTCATTTTAAGATTCTAGCTTGGTTCAGTGGTTAAAGTGATGATCTAGAACAGGACTATGAAACTCCTGGCCCGCGGGCCAGATGTGTCATGCGCTGGCCACGCCCACACCTGGTTTAGCAAAGGGGGGGAGTCCTGATACATCACGTGACACCACTGTGACAACATGAGTTTGACACCTCTAGAACCTTTTAGCTCAAGCTGATTTTTATTTGAGTCACCTGGTCTCAGGGGTGGGTTCCTCCCAGTTCGGATCAGTTCGCCTGAACCGGTAGCGGCCCGCTGGTGATGTCACAATGATGTCACCAAACCGGATTGTGGGTGCCACCATCTTTTTTTGAATTAAAAAAAATTCCTTCTGAGCATGTGCAGAAGCCAAGTTCCGGCACTGTGCATGCCATCTTTTTTTCAGCTTTGTTTTTTTTTCCAGATTTTTTTGTTACTGCGCATGCGCACGCGCGCAAAGCACATGCACGCCCACGAGGCACACCCACACGGCATGGGAGGGAGTAAACCAGCAGTGAGGTAAGTTGGAACCCACCCCTGCCTGGTCTTCGAACATAATCTACGTTAGGGATGGTGAGAATGTGAATCTACCTATATCTTTTCTATTTGTGTATTCTGTCTTTTTCATGAATAACAACACATTTAATGTTTCATCCCAAAGATGCATGCAATTTAATAAGATGATTGATACTTTAACAGCTCAGATATATTATTATATAAAAAGGTAATTTTTAATTGAATGTGATTTTTTTTCAATATCATTGCAAAAGCAAACTGCAACAAAAATTACAGATGTGTCGATTGTATAATGTAGCATATAGCATGAGGAATATGGATTATCAGGTGACATTTCTGCTGTTTATGAAGTACATGTTATTACTTAGAAAAAGATGTAAAACCTCCTTAGTAGTAAGCTGCAATATAAAATATTCTTACTTGGAGTAAGCACCATTAGCTACTTTGGGATTTACTTCTGAGTAAATACACATAGCACAATCTACATAAAGCTTCACAACTACCAGTATTCACACCTGCTGAGATAGATTAACTTAGTGGAAACTTGCTGTGGGTTAAATTTGTCAAAACAATATGCACCTGATAATCCTATGAAAAAATAGATCTATATTTATCAACTAATTCAATATTTTCTGCTGTACTTCAATTTACATTCCAAGAATGGAAGGGTGGAAAAGGAACATTATGTTTATTTGGCAAAAGAAAATTTGTTCTCTTGTATTCCATGAAACTTTTCAGGGCATTTCTTAACTTACCGTATTTTTCAGAGTATAAGACACACCGGAGTATAAGACGCACCTTAGTTTTGGGGGAGGAAAACAAGGAAAAAAGGCCTCTGCCTCCCAGCAATTTGCCAAACAGCAAACAGTACAGATGATATACACTGTTTGCTGTGTATTTCTGTGCATGTGTGCCTGACCTATAGAAATAGCAAAGAATTGGAGAAATGTACATAATGCCAGAAAGTTTTCTTAAATGTAATCACACCAACTCCTCCAATAATAACAGAGCTGGAAGGGACCTTGGAGGTCTTCTAGTCCAACCCCCTGCTTAGGCAGGAACCCTACACCACTTCAGTTCTAACTTCAGTTCTAATTGTCCTGTCAGGAAATTTACTGAACAGGACACTATTACATTTCATATTATACTTTTACAGATCTTTAAATTTTATGTGGCTTTCTGGAAGTATACATTCTCTGCTATTTAAAAGAAGATACAAAAGCACTGGGCCTCTTCAGAGCAAGCATTTATTTTAAAAAGCTTCTTCATTTTGTTAAGTTGTCTAGAACAATAATAAAGCAGTCTTTAAAAAATGTCTAATAATTTGAACACTCTACAAACATTTAACAAAATAACAGAATTTGCCTCTACCTAGGACATAACTCACAACCTCCTGATTGTGAGGCAAGAGCTCTTTCCTCTAGCCATAACGGCTTGCAGTTTACTTCCTTTCAATTTCAGCAGTCAAATATTGCCCAGCAGTCTATTTCAATTTGTCTCCACAGCCACCATAGTTAGCTTCATTTTACCACGTGGCTTCTGAGTCAGCTGTGTGTCAGGAGGCAGATACTTTCTTCTTGTGCTAATCAGGCTTTGCCCTGTTTGCTGTAAGAGGTAAATTGCTGGCAGGCAGAGGCCAAAGGGTGGGGGTGACTGGGTGGGTGGGGCTACATTCAGTGTATAAGATGCACCCAAGTTTTCACCCTCTTTTTGAGGGTAAAAAGGTGCATCTTATACTCCGAAAAATATGGTAATTCTGCTATTAAAAATCTACCTGCTGCTGAGTCATCTCAGGAATATGGGGAACTCTTTTAATGTCATTGTTCAAGTTGTCCTTAGACAATATTTTGCCTTTAACAGTCCTTCTGTGGATACTTATCACTTCTATTCTGGGCTTCGCCTTCTGCCAATATGATAGTTTGTACACTAAAAGTAGAATGTTGAAACTGACTCAACTTTTCTACCAAGGAAAAGACAAAAAATTGCTGAGATGTTCAGCTACTTTGCTTTATATACTCTGCTGGAGTGGACTCTCTTTAGAAGTAAGACATGTTTGTAGGTTTCTAAGAGACTTGGCAACAGAGGTACACCATGTTCAAGTGTTTGGTCCTTTCTGCTAAGCTGATATTATTCCTTAAGTTTTTGGGTGGATTAAAAAAAAGTAAAATAAGCCAACAGGGTAAATTGCAGCTCATGACTAGATCACCTAACAATGAAATATTTGCAAGCGGCAGATAACATTTAATGTTGATGTTGAAAGGCAAATGGAGAAATGAGATTATTATTTCTAATAATATTGCTAATAATAAAACGATAGTGGTTAGGGGAAGTAATATAAAAAAAAATTCCTGTATTTACTTTGCACTCCTGGCACCTCATTGCTCTTCACATTTCCTGAATATATTCCTTCAACTGTTTTTCTTAAAACAATCCAATGCATTAGAACTAAAATTCTGTGTAATAATTGTACACCATTAATTAATATGGGAAAAACAGTTGAAAAGGAGGATGTACGTTGGAATATAGTATCTGTGTCTAAAATTCACATGCATGCAAAGACTTCATGTTGAACTTCCATTTAAGAAACTGACCCCCAGAATAGTAGATCTATGACTTCAAACTGGTGGCTTATGTCCCAGGACTAAAGCTAAAAAGAAAAAAATCACCCTTTAAAAAATCAATTTCCAATGGTGGTTCTGGTTACATTGTAAAAGGAAAAATCTAACAGCTGTTTTGCTGTTATTGCTCTTTTAAGTGCAATTAAGGCAGATTAGAAACTAATTAGAAACAGCTCAGAATACTGAAGCAGAAAGCTGCTCCCAATTTAGGATCCGCTGGATGGGAAAAGTGCATCAAGCATAACTAGATAGCCTTTAGACATCTAAAGACTGATTGGTAGATTTTCAACTTTGCAGCTGACTCCAACTGCAATTCAAAAATATTTAGTATTAATGAAGAGTATCAGATGCATTCCAGTTAATTTGTATTCATCCTTCTTCCTTCAGCAATTTCCACTATCCTGTTTCATTTGGCATTAAATGTGAAAGCCTATTATTAGGAATTAAATTGGGACTCAGCTCAGCTATATTCTTGAAAAGAGCTGGAAGCTGAACAGCATCTCTCCACTTTTAGTTGTTGACAGGAGCAAAGTATCCACTTTACAGGGTCATGTACAATATATAGACTGCTTCCTGGTTGGAATAATGATTCCTTAAATTCAGAGTGAAGTTTCTAGTGGGTGCAGCCAACAGAGAAGGAAAAAGCTGCCTACAAATGAGACGGTTGTTGGTATCCTTTCTAATAACTGGATTAGGAGCAGGATAATTTGCCGTTTAGTGGCTGCCAATTTATACTGTGTGGATTAAAATATGTAGAGTAGAAGAGATCATTTTCAATTTGCCAGTGAATAATTGAA
Source organism: Diadophis punctatus similis (assembly GCA_023053685.1). Lineage (NCBI taxonomy): Eukaryota > Metazoa > Chordata > Lepidosauria > Squamata > Dipsadidae > Diadophis > Diadophis punctatus. The sequence goes on from JALIGW010000003.1 coordinate 172,553,580, forward strand.
CTGTATATAGATAAACACTTGGCATCAATCAAAACAGAAATAAGTTCCACATCAATGACAGAATCCCTCCCCTCACAAATACCTCACAAGTTTTATAATCATCTGGAGTGTATTGTCATTGAAAAGCAAGGATAGGTTTCCAGAGGCATCTGATATAAACCACAATGATGCAGAAAATATAATGAAATGTGCATTGCAATATTATGATGCATACTTGCTATCTCCTCATTCAAATATAAAAAAGACAATTTGTGTCATGATGTCATTCTTGTCCTTGCCCCTCATCTGTCTCTAGGATGTGGGAATAAATTGCCATTGGAACACCTCATTCAACCACCTCTGGATTGAACTGAGGAAGCAAAGTTGCTTGTCAAGCATTTTTGAGGATGCAATTTGCATAAAATGAGGACTTTATTGAGTTACTATTTACCTAGCTACTTATTGAAAGAGGTCAATGCTAAAGGAAGATGGTTGCAGGCCTTTGGATAATACAGAACACAGAGGAAGAATCAGAGAAAGTGGGACTATTCTTCATAGAATGATTTTTTGTAAGGTGAATGTAGCATCTTTACTAACTGCCTTAATCACATAGTTGCTTTAATTAACTGCTTAGTGACAAACTATCATTTAATCTGAATCCAGTTATGACGGCTTTACAAAAAGTGGTTGATAAAAGCAAAAGAAAAATCTTGGTCAGGATCCAAACTATACTATGTAAAGTTTGGAAAGGAATAATTTGATTCAGAAGAGAGTCAGCTGATTAAAGATTTGTTAAAGAACACCTTTAACAAAGGATGCTGTGAGAAGTTGGTGGAATAGGCCGCTTGGCTTAGAGTCAACTGATTCACACCTTTGAACTGAAACTTTGATTCTGGACTTAATCAGATAGTTCTGAATCTCTCCAAAGAGATTCAGAAGTGATTTGGAAGATCAATATACTTATCAGATGATTTTTGACTTTGCAGCCTTCAATATAGTTTCAAGGTTTTTTTTTTACCTATATGAACAAAACAGGAGGAAAAGCATAATGATCGCCCTGACATTAACATGAAGAGGTGGCCAGTGAGTTTTCTAGTACTCAAAACTTCACTATCAAGGTCAGAGGTGGGTTCCTGCCGGAGCTGCCGGTGCGCAGCTCCGGTAGGGAGCGGCCGATTGCGCAACTGTCCATCGCACACGTCGCCATTTTTCCCCGTGAATTTTTGGCCGATTTTGCTTCTGCACATGCGCAGAAGCAAAATCGCACTGAAATCTCTCTCTCACGCGCATCCCCTCGTGAGATTTTGGCGCGATTTTGCTTCTGCGCATGCACAGAAGCAAAATCATGCGAGGGGGCGCATACGTGTAGTGAGCACATGTGCGCCCGAAGCGTGAAGATGCGCGCACAGCGCACCGGCACCGGTAAGGCAGCAACCAGCCGCTGATCAAGGTGCTAGGAAGCTGATACTCTGCTAGTTGTTTCTCACACTTTTGAAGGAATTTGTTTAGACAGTTTTGCTTGAAGAGAAACAGAAAGGCTCGGCCTTATTCTACTTGGTTGGTTGGGTTCTTCTGTGATCTGTTACTTCCCCCCACAATCCATACTCCTTTCTCCTTGTTGACTGACCTATAATGTACTTCCTGATAATCTCAATATGCAGTCCACAGCTCTTTAATTCTGCTTTCATTTTTTAAACTCCTGCTACTAGGTTTTTTTACACACACACCCTCTCTTCAGCCATCTGTTTCTGTGTTTTGAATCTTCTTAATTGCATCAGTGGGTTTAATATTCTGATTCTGTCTAATGTACATAGCTCAGACTGAAACAACACATCTATATTTCACAGAAACACACAATCACCTTAGTGAATTATATATAAAAATTTGTAAAATGATAACACGCTTCTCAACCACATTAAAAAAAAACTGTTGCCCAAGCAACATGCACCCTTCAGAAGAGACAATCCTTGCCAAGGAGCCACAACAGGAAGCTTGCCAAGGAAGAAAAAAAATATATTAGGGCATAGTAAATTTTTAAACCTAAAATAATTTTTTAAGTTTGTACAATTGATTCTTAAGAGAAAACTAACTCATCCATATCAAGCATACAGATAGTCCTCAACTTGTGACCTCAATTGACCCCAGAATTATGGTCATAAATCATGGTGGTTGTTAAGCAATATGCCATGATTAATTCACTAAATGACCACAATTCCTGTTCTTCCTGTTGCAGTTGTTAAGCACCATATGGGTTCTGGGAGACTTGGCACAAGTCCAGGCGTGCACTACAGAACCTCCCCCACTCACATCATCTGTCCTGGATTTCCCAGGGCCCCGTCTTCTCCTGAAGTACTCCATGCTCTGCTTCCTGCCACATGTATTCCATACCATCATGCCTTGCTTCACTTATCTTTTTTGAAGACTGCTTTAGAAAAATGAACCAGTTGATCTGCCTTCCTAAACAGAGATCATGTGGTGCCATCCCAGATGTGATGTGACCATTGTGGCTGTTGCCAAAATGGTACCTGCTTCTGGGGCAGTATGACCTTTGTAAAGAGCCGAGATGGTGCAGTGGTTAAATGCAGCCCTGCAGGCTACTGCTAGTTCAGCAGTTCAGCTGTTCAAATCTCACCGGCTCAAGGTTGACTCAGCCTTCCATCCTTCTGAGGTCGGTAAAATGAGGACCCAGATTGTTGGGGGCAATATGCTGAACTCTGTAAACCGCTTAGAGAGGGCTGTAAAGCACTATGAAGCGGTATATAAGTCTAAGTGCTATTGCTATTGCTATTGTATAGAAATTCTCCTTCCCCAATGCACTTTTTATTATTGGTACTATCTTTGCTTTATTTTGCCATAGTTGTTTCTTTTCAGGTCTTTGAATTTTGAGATTTTTTTCCCGTTCTTTGATAATTCCAAAAGGATACAATAGTTTAAAAATATCAGAAATAGAAGAATAACAACAAGGCTGTATTTTTCCTCCTCTCTCCTTTTAAAGGTAATTCCACAGGATGCCCAGGGTCATCTCTTTGGCAAAGATGGCATTAAGAGTTCCTGAAATTACAGCACTACTTACTCCACCACCTTAGCTAAATGTTGAATTAAATGTAAAGTTTTAATTAATTAGTTTGGGTCAGGCAGTGCTTAAACTAACTTTGGAGAGTATACAGTATAAAACTACAATATAATAAAGTTATAAAACAAAAGGAATAAAGAACAAGAACATATGATGAATAAAACTAACAACATCTACCCTTATAAACATATCTGACATCAACCATCAGAATTCAAGGCCTGGGAGAAAAGTCATATCTTTAAATGTATTCCAGAATCTAGACACTTGAGAACTATATAGATCTCAGGGAAAAACCTTATTCCACATGGCAGACACTATGACATTATTTCATGAGGGCTTACATTCATGAGGGCTTACATTCACTTACATTGCTTATAAGTGTGATCCAAATATGTTTTAGTAAAACAAACAAAACCCTCATTTTAGGGTGGCAGAGAACTTATCTTTGAAGTGTTGGTCAATAATTTTGGAAATATTAGCAGGTTAGAACTCTTAAAGAAATAAAACTTGGTTTAAAATGTCTTGTGATAATTGAAAAACATTTGAAAAACATAGATCATGTACACTTGCAAAAATGAACATATCAACAATAGCTTAAAGAATGAATCCTGTTTTGTAGCATATGTAACATTGATTTGTCAATAAAGCTTGCAATTCAAGAAAATGACTTTTGTTTATGTATAGATGCTGTTTATAAGCAAAAGAAACCATTATTTTAAAAAAAATTACATAACCACATCCTAATACAGCAAATAAGACTTTGATTTAAAAATTAAGATAAGAAAGTACTCTTGCAAAATATATGAAATCAAGATGCATTCTTTTTTTAATGTATGAATTAGATGTATTATTGCTGAATGATATAAAACCTATGTTTGATAAAAGGGAAGTAATGGAGGAGTGATTAACTAATCAAGCAGTTTTGAAGTTTCCCTATTCCGTTGTTATTCAATGCTTAAATGTTTCATTTAAACAGTTAAATAAACAACTTGGAAATAATTGACAGATCTCTCAATGGAAGGATTTTAGTAGCAAGGGCCCCCCAAGTGTCTCCTTGGGGATAGTTAATGTTTAACTTCTTCCTCAATGGCTTAGAAGTAATGGTGAGTAATGTAAAAAATATTTCTTCTCGTAAATATAAAAAAGGTATTTGACTCTTCCCCTTCAGAAATGTTTCATGCACTGGCTATATTTTCTTCTTCTTCTAAACTATAAAGCTTTTGGCTGCATTGGCAGAAAAGTAAGGTTTAAATGCAGCAAGTAGGCATAAGTGCCACAAACATCTCAGATTTTAATTTCAGTTTTGGAAACTAAGGATTGCTCATAGAGGCGATAAAAAACGATTGGTTAATTGCGGCAACAGTGTCTGTAGAAAAAAAGGAAAATGAACTAGTCCCACCATCCATTCCAGCTATTTCTGCTTTTTTTAAAAAGCCACATATTCTATGTACTATGTACCTTCATGTGGATAACATCTGACCAGATTTTTAAAAGTAATCTATGCCTAGCTATATATTAAATAAATGGGGAATTCTAAGTTCTGAATAGATATATAAAGTAGTATTTAAAATATATGGGGTCACTTTCTAGAATAAAACATTGAGGAGTATCAGATTACAAATATCAAAGTAGTATTATCTTTCTGGGTGGACATTTTTCTTCTGGACTGCAAAATACTTATTACATTTACCTTTAAACTGTATGTACCATTTGCAGTAGAGTAGCTGACCCTCACTTGCCAGTGGTGACCAATCGTAGGACCAAAATCAATCTTTGTCAAGCCCATAACTGAGCACTTCCCTAATTTATGGGACAGTTTTTCTATTAACAACAAAATCTTGAGAATTAAATAAAAACAGACCTTCACAAGTGCTGCTGCATAGGTGACTAAGGTAAAAAAAAATTGATAAATGTACACTCCTTCTCTCAGGCTGACTTTGAAAAATTCTGTATCACAGTTCCAGGTCACAGCCTGACAAGAATTAGGAATACTGAAATAAATAGTTGCAATTCTTCTTTGTTATGATGTGGCATACCAAGTATTATTATTTTTTTTAGCAGCAGAAGAAAATTTTACAAACACATACAGGTTTTAGAAATATGAAATGTAACATATATTGTTATATGAGCCTTGGATCATATGCATATCTACTTAATCTTTAATGCAAAGAAGGTTGGTTATCAAAGCTTCTGTGTGAAAATCTGTTTGGGCTTTGAACTTCGAATACTGTGCTTGAAGCAGGTTGAGCCTATTATTAGAAGGTTTTACTTATGTGAATCAAAATACTTCTATTACTGATACATTCTACACTGCTGCCATCCATCACTATGACTGGATACCCCATGCAGCAATATTTTTGCAATAAGCAACATGGATTACTTTTCTGTTTGCTTATATGGTACTAATAATCAATCTACCAACAAATATCTGACTAGGGTTTTTTTTTTTAATGGAAAAAGTGATTTTGTCTTAGTGATAAGATGACATTCTCCTCATAGAGGTTCAATGTTGATTTTCCCCCCACACATGTCCCTCAACATGGAAATGATCTCCACACTAGTTTTGCCCCTCAGGGCTCTCAACCCTCTTTCTCATCTCTGTCATGTCGAATGACTGTCTGTCCCTCTAACCCTTTAATCCCTATTTCTCTGCGGGATTCCCATTCCCACTGACATGCATGTGCTTATTTAGTGACCCACTACAGGTCTCTTAAGGTCTTGCTGTACTTTATATCCCAGTCCTCCTTATGCTTGGCTTGCTGTTTACAGGACACTAGGTGAAAGGGGTGTCCTAACTGTCCATTTCCCCGCACCTTGCATCAAAATAAAAAGTTACCTACTTTGATGGAACATGATAGGATACAGATATATAACAGAAAGGGAAAGGTGCTCAGAGTTGCCTGCATGTAGGAAGAAGATTAAGAATTGCCAATGGATTCTTCATTCAGGTGGATTAAGGTCCAGACCAGAGAAGAACAGAAGAACATTTTGTTTTTCTCACATGTGTAGTATGTAGGAGTCAAATAGTATGAAATAATATGAATGACATTTCTAATAAGACCGTACAAATATTCAGTCTGAAGAATTGATTAAAAGGCAATTATTCCTTTGCAATGAATTATTGAATGAATTTGATGTGTCAAACCGAACTCCTCTAAAACATCACACAATTGATGATTCAGCAGGCCTTTTATATGCAGCAATGTTAATTTTACTGAAATGATTGGGAATTCAAATTTGAATTGATTTGCTTGCTCAAATTGCAAATTCAAGTGGCATTTTGAGTGATTAGATTGGTGGGAATGAAACATTAAAAGTAACCAGGCTGTCCCAAAAAGCTTGGAATGGCTACTTTGACAGTTTTCTTAAATTGTGTCTGCGTGTGTTTGTGTGAACAGCCACTTTCTTTTGACAATTCCAGCTGAAATGTAGCCATGCATGTGGAGCTAGCGAGGAAGGTCATCAAAGTAATTATGCTGAGCCTTTAGGAAGACATCACTATTTTAACATTTTAGCACAGTTTGTGAAGCACCATTGTTGCAGCATTTGCAGTTCTGGCTTTGTGGAATGCTCGCTTCTCTTGTACTATGGTTGTTCTTCTGTCCTCAGATGTCTGGCAGCCTTGGTGGATCAGCGTGCGCCATGTTGATCGATCTTGTGCCAGGGTTTCCCAGGAGGTGGTGTCGATATCCAGGGACTTGAAGGAGGCTTTTAACATGTCTTTGTATCACTTCCTTTGTCCCCCGTGCAATCGCTTTCCTTGAGACAGTTCATCATAGAGAAGCTGTTTGGGGAAGCGATGGCTTGGCATCCTTACAACATGGCCTGCCCAGTGTGTCTGGGATTTCATCAGCAGGGTGTGAACTGATGGCAGGCCTGCTCTGGAGAGAACTTCTGTGTCTGGCACCTTGTCCTGCCACTGGATCCTCAGAATTCTACGGAGGCAAGTCATGTGGAATTAATAATGACTTTTTAAAAGAGCCACTGTTCAGGATCATTGATCTATATAGTGTAGTGTATGGTTCAGCTTAATAATTTCTCTCCCAAATTAATATCTTTTATATACTTTGCACTATGGGGGAGAGGAGATTAAATGCATGAAGGTGTATCTCTAAATATGGGGTAATTTCTCAAGTTCAGTGGAGTATATTATCATATCTCAAACCACTAGTTTAAACATGTTTATGTGATATTCTGTTTCTAAAAAAACCCCAGAATGTTCATCTCTTCATTGTTAGACTTCTGTGAAATGTGCTTATCATCTTTGCCATCTCACTTATATTAAGGATAGATATAAACAATGTCAGATCTGTCTGGAGAAACATCTCAAGTATGGTGATGCATGGCCCTGTTCTGGGTTCAGTGCTATTCAATATTTTTAAAAATGATATGAATAGGATGTCAAGAAAATGCTTACCAAAATCTGCAGTCAATACAAACCTAGGTGGGGTGGCTAGTACATGGTGGAGGGAGGGTAACAAATTAAAACAGTGGACATGAAAAAAATAGAATAAAATTTACAGGGAGAAATATAAAGTTGTTTATCAAAATAAGAAAAACAAATACGCAGAATGGGGAAAATCTTGGTCAACAGCAGCACATGTGAGAAAGACTTGGGTGTACTAATGGAGCCAACAACATCTTGGGGAATAGCATCAGCATAAAGTTCAGATTACTAGATGCTTTGGATCACAAGATACCTTATTTTGGTTAGCCTCACTTGGAGTATTGTGTTTAGATATGCACATCAAGTTTTTTAAAAGATAAACTAGACAAGTCCAGAGAAGGGCTACCAAGATGGTGAAAGGGCTGAGAACCAAGTCCTAAGAAGAGCAATAAATAAATAAATAAATCTTCAAAGTCTTACAAAAGAGAAGGACGAGAGACATCTCGATAGTTGTCTTCAAATATTTAAAGAGCTGTTACATTGTAGTTTGGATGTATTGTCATTTGTTCTAGAAGGTAAGACTATAGAACTAATAGGATGGAATTCAATGTTATACTGTAGATGCAGATTAATCATAAGGACTCATTTATTTAGCATGTGCAAATCATAAGGTTAAATGCAGCACTGCAGGCTACTGCTAGTTCAGCAGTTCAGCTGTTCAAATCTCACCAGGCTCAAGGTTGACTCAGCCTTCCATCCTTCTGAGGTCGGTAAAATGAGGACCCAGATTGTTGGGGACAATATGCTGAACTCTGTAAACTGCTTAGAGAGGGCTGTAAAGCACTATGAAGCGGTATATAAGTCTAAGTGCTATTGCTAAACAGTGGAATAGGTTAGTGCATGAAGTGATATCTTCTCCTTCTTTGAAGGTTTTCAAAAACAGGCTGGATAGGCATCTATTAGGGATGGTGTAGGAAATCCTACAGGGTGCAAGGGGTTAAATGTTCCTCTTAGGTTCCTTCCAACTCTATGATTCTTTGGTTCTAACCTTTAAGAGTCATTTTTGATTGTTATTCTGCAGTGCAGTTAAAATTTGAGACCATAAAAATAAATCTAGGACATGCCTACTTGATTAGCTTTAACTATATAGTAATTTAAATGGTGGTAAATATTGTATACTACTAATTACTGTGCAATTTTAAAATGTATTTGACAAATTATAACAGGATGCAGAATGGTTGTGCCAGAATGCATATTCCAGAACACATATATTTCTTTTAGAATAGTAAGAAACCCAAAAAACATACACAAAATCTATATCTAAACCTATTGCAGAGTTTTATTTGTCCATTTTGATTATTTTTTATTTTTTCATTTCTGATTTCTTGATAGTGATTGCCTGTATGGAGCTTTCTGCCAAACTGCACACATTTCTTCTAGTTAAGTAAGGGCAGGAGATATAGAGGAAGATAGACCACTACAATAATCATTAATTTATTACATATAAATATTGGAAATGTTATTTTTTTATTTACAAACCATGATGATTCAGTCCCAGATTATTCTTACTGGTTTAGAAATACACATAGCTAATATATCAAAATAAAACCTAGAGACTTCAAGGTGGGTTTTTTATTGAAGGTAAATGGGTATGTATCAATATATAATTGCTCTTAAAATCGTTGATTAGAGACGAGGTGGCGCAGTGGTTAAAATGCAGCACTGCAGTTCAGCAGTTCAGCTGTTCAAATCTCACCGGCTCAAGGTTGACTCAGCCTTCCATCCTTCTGAGGTCGGTAAAATGAGGACCCAGATTGTTGGGGGCAATATGCTGAATTCTGTAAACCGCTTAGAGAGGGCTGTAAAGCACTATGAAGCGGTATATAAGTCTAAGTGCTATTGCTATCATTGTATGAGTTTTTTGTACAAATAGATTATCTGAAACATCTGATGGATATTTTCAAATTTTATTTATTTTTGTCAAATTTTGCTTGTTATTAAGATTCTCCATACATAATCTCACAAATATAATTCTATATGTTTATATTTCTATTCCTGGTACAGGTCTGTAACAGAATTCTTTATAATAAACCATAGAAATAAAAAATGCAATTGCATATCTTGACTAGGAACAATAAATATGCCACGTAACTACCGGTAGGATCTGTGATCAAATCTATCAATTGTTAATAATAAAGATAATAATAATGTTAAATTCCTGAAGATTTTAAATGCACTTTGTAAATGTTTTCTTCTGTAGTAAAACCATGAAAATAATTTAAAATTCAATTTTTTGTTAAAATATTGCAGAAAAGGGAAAAAATAAGGTTATGCAAACTACATTTAATGTTTCCAATTAATAAAAAAATCTCAAAGAACAGGTAAACTTAATGCATCCTTCTGCATTCCTATGAAAATTTTCTAAATGATTTGAATATGTTTTAATAATAAAGGAGATATTAAATCCAGGCGGACAATAACTGTGCCAGGTTTCAGTTTGATATAAATTAAAATAGCTAAGGTACAAACCTCTGAAAAATGGGGTTTCTAATGGAAATGGCAACTGACCCTTAACTATAACACTGCTACCGGATGCTGTTATAATAAGCTTCCCTAGGTGCCATGGTGTAAATGTATTAGCTGTACTAAGAGAGCCACTCCTGGTATAATTATGTTAGGAACCAATAAGACAGCTCAGAAATCAATATGCTAAGACAGATAGAGTAAAGGACCATGGCCAGCAAACTGGGAATAGATTAGTCTGGCAGGTCCCTAGCTGAGCCATGAAGGAGGAGGATATCTCTCCTGTTGTAAGAAAGCTATTAATTGTAAATTTTCTTCAAACAAGGAACTTGAAGGAGAGCCTAGGCTGTTGTTCATAGCACTCAGTATAGGCAGCACCTAATATTGATCAATAGTTAAGCATTATATTCTAATTACAACATCCAGCTGCAGTGGGAGAGTGGGTGGGAGAAAGAATCCAAATATCCAGGTTTTGAAAGAGGGGAAAAAAGCCAAGTTCACCTCTTAATTAGATTTAATACTTACTAAATTAACAGGCAATTGTATAAGCTCGCTAGGCTGTCTTCCCCCAAACCAGCTCAGACTGTAGTGACATGCCAATTATCTAGTCAATAAAATTCTACAAGTGTGATATGATGTGATGAAATAGGGAACAGCTCTTCACAGCACTTTTTTCCCCACAAAATGTCCCATCAAATTAACCTGTACTATTAAATATTATCAAGTTCTCTAATAATTAAATCCACGACAAGGAAAAATTTGCAGTTGCTAATTTTAACTAGCTGGATCAAAATGTTTCCTCTCTCTCTCCATCTCCTTTTCTCTCTCTCTCTCTCTCTATTTCTCTCTCTCTCTCTCTCTTTTCCTTCCTTCTTCTCTTCCTCCTTATCACCTCCCTTGCTTTTAGCTTTAGGGGTGTCATTTGCTTAATCAACAGGAAAACAGTGTAATTTCATGACGATCCTAGAAAAAGAATAAAAGAAATATATAGAAAACAAAGGACAACCCTTTGTGGTTACAGTACGACACATCTGCTCATTTCCAATCAAGCTTTCAAAGGCATAGGAGTAAACAAAAGCGCTATCAAGCAGGGACAAAGTCGGAGACGTAAGTGGTTTGAATGAGTGTGCAATTTCTGCCCATATGACCATCCTGACACAATTGCTCTAATTTTCTTCCAGAAATGACTGATAAAAGATTTAAGTAATTGCTATGGAGACAGACTTCTTTCCATCATGGGGTATCTTGAATAATACAGCCTCAGGGTCATAAGATGGAGTGTCAGTTTCTTCAGAGTCCTCAATTAATACTTGTCCCTTTTCCAGCTATACTTTCTCTGCATCTAATGAAGTGAATGCCATTTATTTTGATAATATATTGAAAATCACTTGATCAAATGGCTATTTCATAATGAACACAGAAAATGCCACCAAGCCTTGAAAACAACACCTAAAAATTGAGAGAGAGACAAATGCAACTTTCCTTTTTTCATTGTTCCTTCTTTGTTTCTGCAAGAGATGAAAATAAACGAATGTTTAAAGCCACAATATATTATTTTTTTTAAAAAAAACTTGAAGTGCTGTCTTTGGTTTGACCTGTGACCATTTGGCTCATGACCTTGTTCTCTATAATCAAACTTAATTTACTGAGGTGATCTCTGAATTCCCAAGTATTGAGCAGCTCTCAGGATAAAATTCAGAGAGTCACCAACAAGCTAATGATTAGTAGAGAGCTGTACAATCACACTAGATTGGCAGTGACATACGTTATAGCTTTGCATGTGAACCGTCCATCTGTTTACAGAAAATCTTAAGGTTCCCACAGCTAAAAAGCTCTTCCTTTCAGGCAGAATGCAATCTTTCTGCACCCGAACATCAGATGAATACTGCAACATGTTCTGACAGCAGATGAACAATGAAATCAGCATGATGCTAGATTCTAGTCCAAAGGTGTACAAAGCCAAAAAGACCATTGTTCTGTTTCATTTAAAATAAAGATTCCAGAAATGCTGTTGTTGGTAGCAACTGTAATTAAACAATATTTGTGACAAAATATACATTGTAAAAATTACATTTATGTGTTGAACATCTCAGCAAAAGGAGCTGCGGTTCTCCTGGTCATTTCCTTCCCTTTTTTGAATAAGCAAAAGCATTGTATCCCAGAGCTGAGTGTTTATAATAGCACATCTGAAATGTAGCACGGAGTGACTTGAAGCATTCTAAAAGCCAATATCCCGTCACTAACTTGGCAATCCTGCCAAAGTCAAAGCGAACAGCTGTGCAGTGGCAGCATGAAAGGTAGTGTGTTGTGTTTAAATACAGTCAGGCAAAAGCCAGTGGATAATGCTCAGTAATGGGTTAATCAATACTTATTATGGTTTTATTGGTTCACTAAAGAGAGAACAGAACCTAGTGAGCACAGAGCTGAAAAAAAATCACTGCATCTGATCTAGATAACATCTACTCTCCCTTAGGGATTTCCCTATTCAAGAATCCAATTTACCATGCCTGATTGACAAGGATTGGATCCTAGGGAATCACATAACTCTTTTTAGGACCCAATAAAATCCTAATGGATTTGTCTGACTGGTCAGACAGTTTCAAGTTTTACTAAACTGAGGTAGTGGATTGCTGTAATTAGTCTGTATCCTACTTGCAGCTGAAAACAGATGCTATTAGGAGTCATCCCTCTCTATAAATGCTGGAGTCATACTGAGATAGACTACAGAAACTTACCCAGGCTTTATAAAGATGACCATAACACTTAGAAAAAACTTATACTAGGTGCAATTTAACTAATGGCAAAGATTACACCTTGTCCTGAGTTTTGATGAGAGATGCTCATATTTGATTATAATTTAGGGAGATCTAGGGCCCACTTTATTAAGGGTTCTGTGTAGAAAGCATTATTTGATCTCAGCTAAACATGAATATAAATTTCCCTTTTGAATCCTTTACTGAATTCAAGGAAAAAATTGGAAGAATAAAGTGTGGTTAGGAAGCTGGAGAGATATAGTCATTATAAACAGATCTGTCAATATCCAGTTTCAGGACCAAATACTTCTAGACAAATATCTGAATAAGGTGATAAATATTGATGAGCCGAGGTGGCGCAGCAGTTAGAGTGCAGTACTACAGGCTACTTTAGCTGACTGTGATCCGCAGTTCAGCTGTTCAAATCTCACGGGCTCAAGGTTGACTCAGCCTTCCATCCTTCCGAGTTAGGTAAAATGAGGACCCAGATTGTTGGGGGCAACTTAATGGTGTAAACCGCTTAGAGAATGCTTGCACTTTGAGGCGGTATATAAGTCTCATAAATAAATAAATAAATAAATAAATAAATAAATAAATAAATAAATAAATAAATAAATAAATAAATAAATAAATAAATAAACAAACAAACAAACAAACAAACAAACAAACAAACAAACAAATAAATAAATAAATAAATAAATAAATAAACTACATTGAAATAAATGTAGGGTAAGTGGGTCACATTCCCTGGCCCTCTCATATGCATGTTTGGTATAAAAGACTCCATGCAATAAATGAAACATTCATAGTGTCCCATGAACATTCAACTTCTGGAAGTAAACAAATATGACTAGAACAGAAATCCTTTGTTCCCTTGAATGGAAAAGAGTGCAGGAGAGCCTTGATTTTCTTGACAGTGAGAATAATTAATCAGTGGAACAGCTTGCCTCCAGAAGTTGTGGGTACTCCACCACTGGAGATTTTAAAGAAGAGATTGGATAGCTATTTATTTGGAATGGTATAGGGTCTCCTGCTTGAGCAGGTGATTGGACTAGAAGATCTCCAAGTTCCTTTCCAACTCTGGTATTCTGTATTCTAAATTCCAAATACAGGCTAACATAGTATCTCTAAACTGGGTGCCCTCCAGATGTGTGAGCAAAGGACATGTGTCACATATCTGGTTGCAACCTAAGTTGCAGAAGGCTAATATATAGGATTGTGCTTCAGAATTAAAATAAGTAAGTTAATAAGTTCTTGATTTAAACCCAATTTTCAGCATCAAGATTTTTTTCTTCCCCTTCTTTATGCAAAATGGAGTAATGATATTACCAAATAAGAAAACATGGAAATCTCTCTCTGTCTCTCCCTCTTCTCTCTCTCCCTTTGTCTATTTCTCACTCTCTGACACACACACATACACAGAATGTTAGTTTGGATTTATTAACAATTATCCTGTCTATTCCCTGTATATTTGGAATAATAATAATTATTTTATTTTACAGTCACTGACCAAAATACAAGTGCAACAAAAAACAAAAAGAAATACAATCACAAACAATTAATACCAGAAGCCTTGTCTAAAGGGAATTACAACGTTCTCCTCTATATTTGGAATTTCCTTTTGCTCTGGAAATAAGCATTATGGAGAATTTTGCCTTTTTCCAGAATTGGTCGTCTCTGGTTTACCTAACAATTACCTTGTACATCTGCTTTTCCATTTGCTTATTTTACTTGATGGTATAAAGATGACATGTGTTCCTCCTCTAACTAATCACTTCAGAAATATTTTATGACAAAAAAGGTATTTACACCAGTGCATCCAGTCCATAATTTGTAGAACAAATTATTTTTTAAAATCCAGTAGAATAATTGATTTTTTTAAATTATCCCATTATTCCTTCCTAGACATGTTTCTGTTGCTACAGACCCTCTTCTTGAGTTTGGTCAAGGTGCCTTTATGACAACAAGAACGGGGCGTTGTTCCTCCTGAACGCCCCTTCTTGTAGGGCGGAGCTAGCCTCCAAGAATGGGATGATACAATCCATCAGCCAATCAGGACTGAGTCTGACTTTATAAAAACTGTACTCCTCATGAGCACCCCCTCTTGAGACGAAGGACGAAGCCAGACCCAATGTGTCAATAGCCCCAACACAACTTTATTAACAGCAGGTAAGTAATGCAGTAACTCCAACCGCAACAACCAGGGCGGGACTTGGAGGCTAGCTCCGCCCTACGAGAAGGGGCGTTCAGGAGGAACAACGCCCCGTTCTCCATAGTGGGCGGAGCTAGCCTCCAAGAATGGGACATGCCAAAGCAGTAATCCCCTTGGGTGGGAACTAAGACAGCTCGGCCAGCCCCGTGTCCGGCACCACAGCCTGCAAGACCCGCCGGCCAAACGCTGCGTCCCTGGCCGCATATGCGTCCAACTTATAATGTGTAACAAATGGCAACGGCGAGGACCACGTCGCCACCCGACACACTTCCTCAATGGATGCGTTGGTCGTCCAAGCCGCCGTCGCGGCCGCACTATGTGTGGAATGCGCCGTCAGTCTCGGCGGTCGCGGGAGAGACATCTGGTCGTAGGCGAACGCGATGACCGCCCGCAGCCAGCTGCCGATCACCGCAGAAGAAGCCTTCCTGCCCATAGACGTGGGATGAAAGCCCACGAAGAACGCCTCGGACCGCCGGAATGAAGAAGTACGTTGCACGTATATCTCTATGGCCCATCGCACATCGAGCGATCTGCTCAGTTGGTCAGCGGATTGTACGTCCGGAAGCGCAGGGAGAATCAACTCCTGTGCCCTATGGAAGTATGAATTGACCTTCGGGCAAAACCCCGGGTCAAGGCGAAGTACAACCCTGTCCGGGTAAAAAATACAAAGATCTGGTCTGACCGACAGGGCGGCGAGCTCCGAGATGCGACGTGCCGATGTGATTGCCACGAGGAACACGACTTTCATCGTCAGAAGTCGCAGTGGCACCAGAGACAATGGCTCGTATGGTTCAGCGGTGATAGACCGAAGGACTAATTGTAAGTCCCAAGTCGGATATCGATGAACCACCGGTGGTGAGACATTGGATGCCGCCTTGAGAAATCTCCGCACGAGAGGGTGTCCTGATAGTTGCTCGGCCGTGGGGCAAGATAAAACTGTTGACAGAGCTGCCAACTGGCGACGCAGGGTGTTAGGAGCGAGCCCTTTGTCCAGACCAGCTTGTAGAAATTGCAAGATGTTGACTATTGTGAGGTCAAGAGGAGGAACGTCAGTGTCCGAACACCAGTTGCAGAATGATTTCCAAGTGGAATCATAAATGCGTGTTGTGGACGCTCTGCGGGAGAGTAGTAAAGTCCTTATTATGTTCTCTGGGACCCCACGGTGTTGAAGGGTGCGCCGCTCAAGCGCCAGGCGGTCAGTTGGTACCAGCGTGGATCTGGATGCCGCACCGACCCCTGGGAGAGCGACGACTCTGTCGGCGGTATCCGCCAAGGCGGCGCGGTGGACAAGGATTTCAGATCCGCGAACCATGGTCGCCTCGGCCAATGGGGCGCCAGTAAAATTACCTCTGCCCTCTCGTCCAGGATCCTGCGGATCACCCGGGGAATCAGCGGGAGTGGGGGAAACGCGTAGAGAAGACCCTTGGGCCAGGGGCACCGAAGGGCGTCCACGCCTTCCGCCCCGTGCGCTCGATAGCGGCAGAAGAACCGCGGGAGTTTCGCGTTCCCCGGAGTGGCGAAAAGGTCGACTACTGGACGGCCGAACCTGCTGGTGATCTCTCGGAATAGTAGAAGTAATTCAGATGATATTGATAAAAGACCTGCAAAGTTGGGGAGACACAATCCTTTAGCCTAGGACTGAGTCGAAAGAGGGGGTGCTCATGAGGAGTACAGTTTTTATAAAGTCAGACTCAGTCCTGATTGGCTGATGGATTGTATCATCCCATTCTTGGAGGCTAGCTCTGCCCACTATGGAGAACATTTTATTTAGATTTTTGAATGGTGGAATAGTTTGAGAAAAGGTCCAGCTAAGTATCAAATGAATAATAACGAAGATATGAAAAAAATGAAATTCTGGCTACATTAATCTATTTGAGCCTAAATTTAAAAACTGCTTTTTTTTCATTGAGAGTATATGCATAGTTTATTTATTTATTTATTTATTTATTTATTTGGAGGTTCTTCTATGCCACCCTACTCCCTAAGGACTCAGGGCGGCGTACAGCATTTTAAGAAAACAACCAAACAATCATTAAAAACAATTTAAAAAACAATTAATTAAAAACACATATAACACCATACATACATGGGGGAGACATCGGATGTAATGTCGTCTCAAAATCACCCCGCCTGCAGGAAGAGTTATGTGTGTGCCTATGAAAGAAGTTAATAAAAAAGTTTAACTTTTTAGTTTCTTAAAAAAAAACCCACTCATATCCTTCTCTGTTTCTCCTTCAGCTTAAATATTTTCATACACAATTTTCTTAAATGTGTGATATAGCACCTAATGTTTCCTAATATTTTGTGAGAAATAAAGTGAATAAACTAAGGGCCAGAAGTTTTCAATTTCAAGGCTATGAAGCACCATTAATTCAGTGCTTCTCAACCTTGACAACTTTAAGGTCTGTACACTTCATCTCTCACAATTTACCAGCAAGGGGAATTCTGGGAACTGGGGTCCACACCTCTTAAAGTTGCCAAGGTTGAGAAACAGCATATGAATTCATGGGAAGGACAGGAAGGAAAACAAATTACAGGTTTTCTATCACTGTGTGTATTTAAGGCACTAACACCTTTTCAGTGGTAGTGGGCAACCAACTGTTTCATTTGGCTTCATTTCATAGGACTAAGTTTAGTATCTGACCAAGTCAGGGTCAGATGGAACTGAGATGACTTATGTAAAGTTAGGAGTTCTGTGGTTTACTACCAAATCTTGAGATGTTGCATAATGTATACTTTTTTTCCTGTTTTCCTTTCAGTTATATTTCCAGAATACATGGAAATATTCAAAAATGTGAGTGGTGCTTGATTCTCTCTGAGCTTGGTTGTTTTCTCACAGACATTTCATTACACAAACTAGGTAACATAATCAGTGCTAGTTTAGTTTGACTACCATTGATGATGTTACCTAGTTTGAGTAATGAAATGTCTGTGAGAAAACAACCAAGCACATAGAGAATCAAGAACCGCTCATTTCAGCCCTGAGCTACAAATATTATCTTTTTTTGATTCAACACTGTGTAAAACATGAACTTTGCATCTTGCTTTGGGAGGGGCAGCTAAATACATTTGTATTTAAAAACCATTCAGATTAGATTTAGATTTATTATTAGAGTTGGAAGGGACCTTGTAGGTCATCTAGTCCAACCCCTTGCTCAAGCAGGAGTTCCTACACCATTTGAGACAGGTGGCAGTCCAGTCTCTCCTTGAAGGTTGCAAGTGTTGGGGCTCTCACGACCTCTGCTGGCAAGCTGTTCCACTGGTTGATCGCTCTCAACGTCAGAAAGTTTCTCCTCACTTCCAGGTTGAATCTCTCCTTGGTCAGCTTCCATCCGTTATTCCTTATTTGGCTTTCTGGTGCCATAGAGAACAGCCTGTCCCCCTCCTCTCTGTGGCATCCCCTCAAGTATTGGAACACTGCTATCATGTCACCCCTTGTCCTTCTCTTCACTAGACTGGCCAAGCTCAGTTCCTGCAACCGCTCTTCATACTGTATATTTTATTTTCCAGACCCTTTATCATCCTGGTTGCTCTCTTCTGCACTTTCTCTAGAGTTTCAATGTCTTTTTTGTAGTGTGGTGACCAAAACTGGATGCAGTACTCTAGGTGTGGTCTGACCAAGGCTTTATAGAGTGGTACTAGTACCTCTCTGGTCCTTTGTTTATTTCTTTGTAATTTCTCCTTTGTTCATTTTTATTTTTTGCCTCCTATCAGTTGGAACTAAACATTGCTATTTTTTACCTTACTGGGGTATGTTTGTTTTTTCAATGTTCAGTTTTTAGATGAAAGTTGCCAAGGCTAATCTCTGTTTTCCTCTTACCTCTGTACTATATAATGGTAAGGGTATGCAAAATACAACAAACCAAAAGAAAAGAAAGAGTTTTGTGACTGGGGTTTTCGTATGAAAGAACAGGTGCTCTAGATACATCTAATTGCAGAAGTAATTAAAGTTATTACCTTACCTGTTTATTCAAGAGCACAAGGACTTCTAATGGGAACAAATCAAGATATAAAGACTTGCTGTCAATTAGCTTCAAGACTTGAGGAGATAATGAAGGGAGGCAGGAATTGAGTTACAGTTCTATACAATAACAAAAATAGTAATTCAACATCTCTTATTTTTCTTGGAACAAACCCAGGAGAAGAAAGACGAGACGATTACCTAAGTAACATGATCTGAAGAATACCAGAGAATAATAGTGTCTTTTCCCAACCCAGGTCTATGGTAGAACCAACAGAACATGGGACTGCTACAAATATATCAACCTGGGGATAACAAAGCTGTCCACTTCTCGGCACATTTTTTGTTAATGTGGTAGGGACTTGGGGTCATTTGAAATGTCACTCTGAGTAAAATGGCAAGACATGAGTAACACTGGCTCCCAAAGCACACAGTACAGTGAAAAAAATACCATGTTGTGTTGGGTGCTTTCTCAGATGATATGCTAGCATTAAAGCGACAAAAAAGAACTATGGCAACTGCAGGGCAAAATAAGTGCTACATTCAGGAGCATCTGAGTTGCTTTGATCATTAATGCATTCCTAATGGATTCAAATATGCTGTGGCCTATATGCTTAAAACATTCCTTTTGGATTTACTTTTGATCATAAAACTATTATAGCATCTATAGTTATGCTTGGGAATAAAATAATGTCTAGACCATTTGTATATTTCCACCCAATTGGCAATTCAAAATGCATACCATTGAGTAAGAGTAATAATTTGCACATTTTTAATCTCAGATGGAAGAGTTTCTCCTTTCTGTTTTCATTTACTTAAAATATGTTCCAAAAATCCATTAAAAGGTCCAGATAGGATTTTTTAATATACCAAATATAGTGGATTTTGTTTATGATCACCATATGTTTTATGATTTAGAGTTTATAATTTTATTCTTGCAACTGCCCTCTTCAGAAATATTAAATAAGCAGGGGAGAGCCAAAACTTAATTTTATTGGTGACAAAATATTCTGTAGACATATTTTACATTTTAATTTAATTACATATTTTAAAAAAAGGTTTTCAAATCAATACAGTTGAAATATACTTAACCTTCTTTATTTGTTAATAATAATGTCTTGGGGGTTGTGCTGGTTTTATTTATATTTATTTCATTTTTCTCTAGGTGCTATGCCTGATATGTCTGACTTTTAATTTTATGATTTTAAAATGGGAACAGCAATTGTCCACTTCCATGAGAAGTGCTGTGGCTTTTCCTCATTTTTCCTGTTGAAATAAACAGATTGTAAGGAATTCAGAAGAAAGAAGTAAATTGGAAATGAATAGAGAAAAATTGTAATTTCTGGAATGAGAAAGATTTAACTATCAAGACTACAAGTACCCCTGATGGTGCCAGAAAAGCAGGGGCAGTGCCCACTAGGTAGCTATCTTTGTTGGACTTAGTACCAGAAAGTATGTCAATAGTCTTATCCAGCTGGAATATGTAACAGAATAGCCTGGAAAACAGAAGATGACTCTTAACTAAAGCACTCCACAATTGAACATTTGTTCTCTCTCTGAAAGTACTGAGTATAAGTTTCCTTCTTTGCAGTCAATGAATTGCAGATTTCAAGAAAGCATACTGCATTTTATCTGAACACCAGCTATAATTCTATTGGGGTTCATTAAAATCTGACCATTAAAATCTTATAAGGCAGCCATGGTAACATCATCAGTTAATATTCAAAACATGGAACTCCAGCCTTAGATTCTAATTTGCTACTAATGCAATATTAAAGCAATATATGAGTAGTAGATTAATGCAATATTTGTTCAGAATTTATTTATTTATTTTAAATATACAGAAATATGTCTTTAAACAACATATCTATTTTTGATGGATTTCTTCAGGAGAAATTCAGGTTATGTATGTGTGTGTGACTGTGTGCACGTTTGTGTGTGTGTGTGTGTGTGTGTGTGTGTGTGTGTGTGTGTGTGTGTGTGTGTATACACATGCACATAAACACACATATCCTAGTAATCCAAACAATAGTATGGTTTTGGTATTCTATTGAAAGGCATGACCTTTCACAAATGGTAAGGGCTTGCTGATAAAAAAATATAAAAAAATGTCACTTTATCAGTTGACCAGATGCAATTTTTTATATTATCCTTTGAACTCCTCCATGGTGAGAAAAAAGGCTTCTGGAAGACTTAAAGATAAGATTTCATACATTCTGCATCATATATGAATTTCACAAAGAGAACCACTGTAGTTAGCCCAGCTTTATGAGGCAAAATCATATACTTCTTCCATGGAGATCTACTGCATCTGATGTGTCTTCAATCTTCAAATCTTCAATTTTTATGGCCTTTTAAAGTTAATTCAGTTCTTTGAATTTTGACAGAAGCATTGGTCAATATTCACATTGATCAAACAAAAGAAAACTCCATACATTTAATATAATACTTATCAGCATATTATCTAGTATAAGCCATGATGAGATCATACACACCATCATATCATCAGACAAAAGAATTTTGATTATTTAATGTATCATTTGTATAATTATGTCATGACATATGTGACATCACCTACGCCCCTTTGCCCATTCTCAACTCTCTATATGCCTGTAATAATATACTGGACGTATCTGGTGGTGAAAGGAAAGTCCGATGCTGTAAAGATCTATATTTCATAGGAGCCTGGAATGTAAGATCCATGAATCAAGGCAAGCTGGACGTGGTCAAACAAGAGATGACAAGACTGAACATTGACATCTTAGGAATCTTAGGAATCAGCGAACTAAAATGGACAGGAATGGGTGAATTTAATTCAGATGACCATCAGGTATACTACTGCAGGCAAGAATCCCTCAGAAGAAATGGAGTAGCCTTCATAATCAAAAGCAATACTGGGATACAATCCCCCAAATGACAGAATGATCTCAGTTTGAATCCAAGGCAAACCATTCAACATCACAGTAGTCCAAGTCTATGCCCCAACCACTGGTGCTGAAGAGGATGAAGTTGACCGGTTATGTGAAGCCCTACAGCATCTTATAGAATTAACAACAAAAAATGATGTCCTTATCATCATGGGGGATTGGAATGCTAAAGTAGGAAGCCAAAAGATAACCAGAATAACAGGCAAGTTTGGCCTTGGAGTACAAAATGAAGCAGGGCACAGGCTGGTAGAATTTTGTCAAGAGAATACGATGGTAATACCATGTTTCCCTGAAAATAAGACAGGGCCTTATATTTTTTGACCCCCCCCCAAATATGGCCTTGGCCTTATTATCTGGAGGGGCTTATAATTTTTGGGGTGCAGGAGGCGGGGTGATGCACGTCTTACTGGAATCTGGCAGCTCCATGGCGTCTCTCAGCCGGTCTGTTTAGTTCCAGTTCCAGCTCCAGCCATCACCATAGAGCGGGAAGCACACTCGCAAAGTGGCCGCTTCCCTGGCTGGGGTTTGGAAGCTGCAGAGCCAGAGTTTGGGAGAGGGAAAGAAAGGAAGACTTCTGCTGCTTCTGCTTTTGGTTGCATGCAAAGAAAGCAGCAGAAGTCTTTCTTTCTCTCTCCCAAACTCCGGCTCTGCGGCTTCCAAACCCCATCCAGGGCAGCGGCTGCTCTGCGAGTGCGCTTCCCACTCTATGGTGATGGTCATTGGAGCTGGACTGCTCCTGGGGAGTGCAGGCAAGTTCGCACTTGCCTGCACTCCCTTCCTCCCACAGGCCCCGCTTAATCTTCCTAGGCACTCGGCAGCAAGACACCGGGCAGCCAAGTTGAGGGCAGCCCTGACAGATGCAGCTCAGCCAGCCCAGCCATGGTCAGTGGTCCCTGCCCGCAGCTGAGCTTGGCCTGCAGGGGGCTGGCCGGGGCTTCCATAGGCAGTGGCAGCGAGGGCAGCAGCCGGTGACCAAACCCAAGCTGACAGCCAAACGTCTATCCGGGTGCAGCAACAGAAGCAGCTGGTGACCAAACCTCTTGGGCGGGGTGTGGGGAGAGTGCATGTAAGACACAGCACCAGGACAAGGAACCTTTTGGCTGCATGCTGCATTCAAGAAATCTTTCTCTCCTTTCACTCCAAGAGGCTTCCAAGGCATGATGAGTCTCACGAAGACTCATTTCTGGTGGAGTTTGGAAGAGAGAAAGATTTTTTGTGTGCAGCATGCAGCCAAAAGGTTCCTTGTCCTGGCGCTGTGTCTTACGTGCACTCTTCCCCCTCATTGCCGAGAGAGCAGGGGAGGGAAGGAAAGAGGAAAGGCAGGTGCTTTGCCTCAGGCAGCCTGCAAGAGTTTATTCCTCCTCCCGCTTCACTTGAGAACCGGAGGTGGGGGAGGGTCAGTGGACACAACGCCAAGGAATGCGATGGAGCTACAATTGTCAGGTAGCACACATGTCTCATGGTGAGGCGCAATTTGGGGGCGTCAGGTGAGGTGGGGTGGAGTGGGCTGTGAGACACGTGTCCTACCTGACACTTGTAGCTCCATCGCGTTCCTCGGTGTTGTGTCCAGGGAAGGAAGCCCATTGTAAAAGAAAACTTCTCGCAAGTTCAATCAAACTTATTATCAGAACATGTCTTATTATAGGGAAACACAGTAGCAAACACTCTTCTCCAACAACCCAAGAAACAACTTTACACATGGACATCACCAGACGGTCAACACAGAAATCAGATTGACTATGTGCTCTGCAGCCAAAGATGGAGAAGCTCTATACAGTCAGTAAAACAAGACCAGGAGCTGATTGTGGCTCAGAGCATGAGCTTCTCATTGCAAAATTTAGGCTTAAATTGAAGAAAGTAGGTGTCAAGTGTGCTTCCATTCAAAGTCCAGGAAAGAAAAAACCCCAACTCCATGTTGATAGAGATGAGTACTTTTACTAAACAAGAACTGATAGCGACAAAATGAAAGCAAGATCTGAGGCAAAAAGGCACGTAAATGCATATACAAAGAATCCCAAAACCTTCCCCTCATAACCCCCCTGGGCAAATCATTCAATCCCAATGTTCCAATATGTCAGGTGGGTACACTGGCCGTTTGGGCTTGCACATCTGGTTCATCAAAGCCGTTGACCTTGAGCAGGCTGTAAACATGTCCATGTAGCCTGGCAGTATGTGATGAGAACTTTCCTCCCTAGGCCCTAATCAAACACAAGAAGAGACATTTCCAGCACACTTCCCCCTCCCCTCCCAAATACCTAACCTTCCCCCCCCCATTTCTATGGCAGCCAAAGTAAGCAGGCAGTGTGGAGGCTGAAAGAAAGGTAAAGCACTAGGCCACTCAGGTATGAACTAAATCATATCCCTGATGAATATACAGTAGATGTGACAAATAGATTTAAGGAATTAGATCTGAAGGAATTTTAGGAATTAGATCTGATAGACAGAGTGCCTGAAGAACTATGGACAGAGGTTCGCAACATTGTACAAGAGGTAGCAACTAAAACCATCCCAAAGAAAAAGAAATGCAAGAAAGCAAAATGGCTGTCTGAGGAAGCTTTACAAATAGCTGAGGAAAGAAGGGAAGCAAAAGGTAAGGGTACACCCAATTGAATGCAGAATTCCAGAGAATAGCTAGAAGATATAAGAATGTGTTCTTAAATGAACAGTGCAAAGAAGTAGAAGAAAACAATACAATAGGGAGGACCAGAGATCTCTTCAAGAAAATTGGAGATATGAAGGGAACGTTTCATGCAAAGAGGGGCATGATAAAGGACCAAAATGGCAGAGACCAAACAGAGGCAGAAGAGATTAAGAAGAGATGGCAAAATTATACAGAAGAACTATACAAGAACAAGCTTAATGTCCCTGTTAACCACAATGGGGTGGTCATTGACCTCGAGCCTGACATCCTGGAAGGTGAAGTCAAATGGGCCTTAAGAAATCTGAGCAACAACAGAGCTAGTGGAGGTGACAGTATCCCAGCTGAGCTATTCAAAATCTTAAAAGATGATGCAGTAAAAGTGCTACACTCAATTTGCCAGCAAATTTGGAAAACTCAACAGTGGCCACAGGATTGGAAAAGGTCAGTTTACATTCCAATTCCAAAGAAGGGCAATGCCAAAGAATGTTCAAACTACCGCATCATTGCACTCATTTCACATGCTAGTAAAGCTATGCTCAAAATCCTATAAGCTAGGCTCCAGCAGTATGTGGATCAAGAACTATCAGAAGTACAGGCTGGATTTCGAAGAGGCAGAGGAACTAGAAATCAAATTGCCAACATATGCTGAATCATAGAGAAAGCTAGGGAGCTCCAGAAAAAACATCTACTTCTGCTTCATTGACTATGCTAAAGCCTTTGATTGTGTGGATCACAACAAATTGTGGCAAGTTCTTAAAGAATGGGAGTACCAGACCATATTATTTGTCTCTTGAGAAATCTATATACGGATCAAGAAGCAACAGTGAGAACTGGACACAGAACCACTGATTGGTTCAAAATTGGGAAAGAAGTTCGGCAAGGCTGTATACTGTTGCCCTGCCTATTTAACTTATATGCAAAGCACATCATGAGAAAGGCGGGGCTAGATGAATCACAAGTTGGAATTAAGATTGCCGGGAGAAATATCAACAACCTCAGATATACAGATGATACCACTCTAATGGCAGAAAGTAAAGAGGAACTAAAGAGCCTTTTGATGCGGTTGAAGGAGGAGTATGCAAAAGTTGGCTTGAAACTCAACATTAAGAAAACTAAGATCATGACATCCTACCCTCTCAATAGATGGGGAAGAAATGGAGGTAGTCACAAATTTTATTTTCCTGGGCTCCAAGATCACCGCAGATGGGGACTACAGTCAAGAAATTAAAAGTCGCTTGCTCCTGGGGAGCAGAGAAAATCACCCTGCCAGAGAATATCACCTCCTGGGGAGCAGAGAAAATCACCCTGCCAACAAAAGTGTGTATAGTCAAGGCTATGGTTTTCCCAGTTGCAATGTATGGCTGTGAAAGTTGGACCATAAGAAAGGCTGAGTGCCAAAGAATTGAGGCCTTTGAACTATGGTGCTGGAGAAGACAGAAAAAGGAGACATTTTTCAGGACAGAAAAAGAGACATTTATATAACCAGCAAAGGAAAGAGAGAGAAAAAACATTCCACTGACAGATGAGAGAGAGAATTCTGGAATGGAGGGAATTTATAGCAAAAAAAAAGTAGGAGAAATGGAAAAATGGAAATAGTTCTCTTCCTACTGTCTGGTGTACAGAAGAAGAGGTGTAAATAGTCTAATAGGGGGCAAATCATCAGTTTCAGATGAAACTAATTAGCTTTACAAGATCTGCCAAGATGGCAGGGCCAAATGCTTAAATTTGGACACTTGATTAATATACTGGAGGAAGATATGTTACAAAGAGAGATATTTTAGAGCTATTTTCCATGAGCTATTCATATAAACAAGATGAATCTTAGCCCTGTGTGAATGTGCTGCCTCTCTTGCAGTGGTATGTTTTTTATCCTTCCTTTGGACTTCTTGTGCCACCTGAAAAAATTGCTCCAAGGGAAGCTTCTGAAGCTGATTTTTACTCTTGAGGGAAAAGGAATTGTTACTCTCACTGTTAGGTTGACACCAACTGTGTAAAGTGGAAGGGTTAATATGCTACCACAAGTTTCAGAGTCATGGTCTCTTTCATACTATAGCATGGATAAAATTTATAATTTATTTCTTGTACATTTTTGAGTAATAGAAATGGTGTAGCAGAAAGCCAGCATAGTTTGGGGACATTTTTGTCTGTACTTTGGAGGAATTATCAAACAGAATCATTATCATTTTATGCTGCTCTGCGATAGAGTTTGGGCACAGTTTGGCCCAGATGGTTCCTGCTTTGAATTTGAATACAGTGTTAGCAAGAATGTTCCTGTAGTTCATATGTATTATAGATTATAATGCATGTAGCTGAGGTGCCTCTACCTAATATAATTTAGCATTTCAAAAGACACTCTACTTTTGATCCTAGTAACTCTCATTCTTTAATGATGCTACACAATTAGCTGTTTGTGTCATGCTAGAGATATGCACAGCATGTTATATATGAAAAAAAAAGCAAAGCCTTTCCCATTTCTTTATGAATATGACATATTCAAAACAGGCCCACAGTCAGCTTTTATTCATGAACTTCCTGCTTCAACAAAGCATCTATGCATTGCAATTAAAGCACTAATTTTATGGCACTTCACTTTCATATATCTATATTTTATTTCATACACACACACACATATACTGTATGTAAAAAGATAATTTGTCTACAAATTTATTCACAGGAAACACATAATGCTGATTTTTCCAGCATAACCAATTTAAGGATAAACAATATGCAGCCCATTTGTAGTGTACAACACTTTCTCCATAGTGGGTGGCGCTAGCCTCCAAGATTGGGATGACCTCATCCATCAGCCAATCAGGACTGAGTCTGACCTCATATAAAAGCTGTCACTATGCCATAATCCCCCTCTTTCGACTCAGTCCTAGGCCTAGGATTGTTTCTCCCCAACTTCGCATTTTATCACCTTCTTCTACTTCTGATTACTGCTTCTTGATCTACTATCGACTGAAAATTGACTGTGAGTGTGTACCCAATTATCCATCTTATTGGGGTACTGGGGATTCTAGGACAGGCTTCGGCCTAGTCCAGGCCTACTTCCACCTTAGGTGGTTGGCCTCCCTTCTCACACTGCGGCCGGGCAACCGAATTCCACCATCTGTCACAGAAGCCAGGCGCTTGAGTGACCTACGGCCAGGGTGGTCCTGTGGCCACTTCCGCATGAGAGAGAGCCCTATATTGTTAACAACACCGCAGAAGCCTAGCGCTTGAGCGGCAGGGCATCTCCTTCATTCCGCCTCCCTAATCGGGTCCACAGACCTCCGTCTGCCCCTTGGGAGGCTTCACCCAGAGAGGGCGAGTGCTGGCGGTCCATCCGGCGGCAAATCGGCCTGCGCGACCGCCCCTCCTCACTGGAGTGACAGCCGGACGTTGGCCTTCGCATCGCGGCCCCTGCAGGCCTCCACGACCTTCGGCTGGGCTCTCCGTGCCGCTGTAGGCCTCCCTGAGGGAACCTTGATCCCTCCCTCCATTCGCCTCATCGCGGGCCGACAACGTCCCTGGCTAAATTTTCCCGCCCGGAGAAGCCGCACACCCGCCCCTGAGCTGTTCCCTTTGGCGCCGAGCCTCGCGCAGGCGCAGTTCCGTCGAGGGAGCACCGGTGATGTCACCAGCTGAGGCGCGGCTTCGGGAGACACCGGCGCAGCCGCAGATCGCCCGTTCCGTCACAGGGGATTCCCCTGTGATGCTCCCTGCCTCCAGCTGACCCGCGGCCTCGGCGGAGCTCCCCTTGATCACTGCGGCGTCGGATTCCTTCCCGCTTGGACCGCGGCGACCCCCGGAGCCGGCGGCAACAGCACAGCTCAAGAAGACATCTGCTCCTCAGGCTAGCCAGCAGCACGACCTCCTCACCGAGGGATAGCTGCCTCCCGCTGGGCCGTAAAAGCGCCCATTTGCCGCTTCCTCAGCTCCGTTTATCCCTGACTTGACATCATGTCTGATAAGGCCTCCTCGGGCAGGAATAAGCCCAGGCAGGCCAGGGACAGGGAGGGTGGGTCCTCCAGATCACCACCCCCTCCCTCGGGACGTCGGGACCGCTCCCCCATCAGGCAGGATGCTGACAAGACCAAGTCTTCCTCCAAGGGCAGCCGTTCCAGCAAGGACAGGGACAGGGCTTCCAAGGACTCTGAGCGTCATATGCCGCCCCCTGCTGTTGCACCCCCGCCTGCGCAACATGAGCCCTCTGGCACCTCTGGTAAAAGCGCCCATTTGCCGCTTCCTCAGCTCCGTTTATCCCTGACTTGACATCATGTCTGATAAGGCCTCCTCGGGCAGGAATAAGCCCAGGCAGGCCAGGGACAGGGAGGGTGGGTCCTCCAGATCACCACCCCCTCCCTCGGGACGTCGGGACCGCTCCCCCATCAGGCAGGATGCTGACAAGACCAAGTCTTCCTCCAAGGGCAGCCGTTCCAGCAAGGACAGGGACAGGGCTTCCAAGGACTCTGAGCGTCATATGCCGCCCCCTGCTGTTGCACCCCCGCCTGCGCAACATGAGCCCTCTGGCACCTCTGGCCAGAGGGACAGGCGCTCATCGGGCACCCTCTCCCTTGATAATCCAGACCTGTGCCTGGGGGAGGATGACATCTGGGAGGACCCCAGACCCGGCAGCAGCACCATGGACGTCCAGCCCCCAGGGCCTGCGCACCCACAGTTCTACAGCCCAGAGGTGGAGGCACTCATTCAGGCGGCCATCACTCAAGGCATAGAGGCAGGTATGAAGCATGTGGCCCACACCGTGCCACCCCCACCGCCGGCCGCCCAGCCTCCTCGGCCTGACACGCCTCCCTCAGCATCTGAACCGCTCCCACCACTGGCTGCAGCGGCACAGGGCTCTCCATTGTCGCTCCACGGGCAGGACGATCACGCCCCGGACTTGGAACTGTCTCAGGATGAGGACCTCGCTCCAGAGGCACCTGTGGTCACTGGCTTGTTCAATCTCGCATTGTTCAAGTTGCTTCTCCACAAGGCCAAGGCCACGGCCAAGTTCTCCCTGAAGGAACAGGTACCGGCCGGGGAAGAGCCAGAGGACCCCCTCTTCGAGGAAACTACCTCTCGGGTGGAGGTGGTCCCCGCCCCAAAGCTCTTTGTGGACTCTGTCCTTAAGCAGTGGGCATCGCCGTCCACCGCCTTCGCACTGTCCGCAGCAGACAAGCGCTTCTTTAATGTGTCCAGCGCTCTGGCACAGCACCTGCCTGTACCTCCAGTGGACCCGGCTATCAAGGCATTGTATTCCCCTGCGCAGATGCCGGGAGACTCTGAGGAGCTGCTGCGCCCAGAGGACAGGCGTACCGAGCAGGCGCTTCAAAAAACTCACCAGGCAGCCGCGTGGGCAGTCAAGACCTCTGCGACCGCATCCTTCTTTTGCCGAACTTCCATTCGCTGGCTGAAGGCCCTGCAAGACCACCTGTCCCCGTCAGATGTCCGTGCTAAACAGGACATTAACAAGCTCATTGCAGCATCGCAGTTTACCTCCGACGCCACGCTCCAGGCCACCCGGTTCGCCGCCAGGGCCATGGGGACATCCGTGGTCACTCGCCGGATGCACTGGCTGAGGAGCTGGCCCGCCGACTGCTGACACAAGTGGCGCCTGGCCGGAGCACCAGTAAAACAACAGTCACTGTTCGGTGAGGCACTCGACCCCTACCTAGTTGAGACCAAGGACAAACGCAAGGTCCTCCCTAATTCGACCAGGAAGGCTCAGGCCAAAACCCCGACCCCTGTGCCCGCCTTTTCCAGGCGGCCATACAGGGCTCCTTTGTACTCCCAGAATCGTTCTCGGGCTCCGCCCCGGCAGAACCAGGGTCAGGACAGAAATAGTAACAACCAACCCTCTAAGCGCCCTTTTCGGAAGGCAGGTGGTCGCCCCTTCCGCCGCTACAAGTAGTGGATCTGACTTCTCCCATTGGGGGTCGCCTGCGTCTTTTCGCTAGGCGGTGGGAGGAGATTACTACGGACGCTTGGGTCCGCGAGACCCTGACACTCGGTCTCGCCTTGGACCTCCTCTCCACCCCCCCAGATTCCTTCATGAGGTGCTCCCAGTCCTCCAACCCGCAGAAACAGGCCCAGATGCATGAAGCCATCCAGCATCTGTTGGAGATTGAGGCCATCCAGCGGGTCCCGGAGGACCAGCGGGGGCAAGGATTCTATTCCAATTTGTTCCTCGTGGAGAAATCGTCGGGTGGGTGGAAAGCCGTCTTGGACCTCAAGCGACTCAATAAGTTCTTGGTGTACAAGAAATTTAAAATGCATACTCTACAGTCCATATTGGACGGCATTCGTAAGGGTGACTTTATGTGCTCCATCGACCTCACCGAGGCATATTTACATATTCCGATTCGGCCTTCCCACCAAAAGTTCCTGCGGTTCTCATATGACAACGAACACTATCAGTATTCGGCCCTACCATTCGACCTCTCCTCGGCACCCAGGGTCTTCACAAAGATTCTGGCTGCCCTTGCAGCCCACTTGAGGGCAGTGCCGATTCGAATACAGTGTTACCTCGACGACATTTTAATTCAGTCGTCTTCCCTGGCCCGGGCAGAGCTGGACCTGCAGACCACCATGGACGTTCTGCAATACCATGGCTTCTCCCTCAACCTGGAGAAGAGCCACTTGATTCCCTCCACTTGCATCACTCACTTGGGGGCCATTGTGGACTCTCTGGAGTGCAGGGTGTATCTGTCAGAGGAGAGACAACTCAGCCTTTCCTCTCTGACCCAACAGGTTCTTGGACAGGGGCGGGTTCCGCTGAACCTCCTGTCCTCCCTGTTGGGAAAGATGATATCCGCTATACATATAACACCTTGGGCACAACTGCACTCCAGAGACCTCCAATGGTTTCTTTTGCCGTTTCAGCGGGCGAACAAGTCCAACTCGTCGGCCAAGGTCCAGCTCCCGACGGCGGTCCGGCGGTCTCTGCATTGGTGGCGGTCCCCGGCGATCAGCAAAGGATCCAGCTTCCTCGAGCCTCGCCGGGTGACGGTGACATCGGATGCCAGCCTCTACGGGTGGGGCGCTCACACATCGTCTCACGTGGCTCAGGGCACCTGGACCGCAGCGGAGTCAACGGCCAGCATCAACCTCCTGGAGCTACGAGCGGCGTCCCTGGCCCTCTGGCAATTCCAGCACCTCCTGACTGGGCAACACGTCCTCCTGTTGACGGACAACGTGACCACCAAAGCCCACGTCAACAGGCAGGGGGGGAATGTCTCGCGCCACCTGCTCTCCGAGGCCAAGGAATTGGGCCTCTGGGCGGAACGACACCTCCTCTCGCTCAGGGCGGAGCACATTTCGGGGGTGTCGAACCGCACAGCGGACTGGCTCAGTCGCCATGACGTCGACACAGCAGAGTGGGCCCTGCACCCAGACATTTTCCGGGAGCTGACTACCCGGTTTGGCATCCCGGTGGCCGACCTCTTTGCGACCCCGCTGAATGCCAAGCTCCCGCACTTCATCACGCGGTATCGGACACCCGGCGCGATGGACACGGACGCCCTCCGTTGCCCGTGGCCGAGGGGCCTACTCTATGCGTTCCCGCCTCTTCCTCTCATTCCCCGAGTTATCAGGAAGATGCTAGACGAGCAGGCGGAGCTGATCTTACTGGTCCCCCATTGGCCACGACGAGCATGGTTCGCGGATCTCAAGTCGCTCTTGACCGGCCCATCCTGGAGGATCCCGCAGACCGCATAGTCGCTCTCCCAGGGGTCAGTGCAGCACCCGGATCTGCAGTGGCTCCAACTGACCGCCTGGCGCTTGAGCGGCGCACCCTAGCTCTTCGCGGGGTTCCCGAGAGCATTATCCGTACTCTGCTCTCTTCACGCCGGGCCTCCACCATACGCATCTACAACTCCACCTGGAGTTGACGTTCCACGATTGGTGTGTCGGCGCCGGCTGTAACCCGATCGACCTCTCGGTCATACAGGTCCTCCAATTTCTGCAAGCGGGCCTCAACAAGGGTCTTTCGCCCAGCACCTTGCGGCGACAGGTGGCAGCGCTCTCAACGGTCCTTTCCTGCCACTCTTCCGCGCCTTTGTCTACGCATCCCTTAGTCGTTCGCTTCTTGAGGGCGGCGGTCAATATCTCGCCCCCAGTGGTACATAGGTACCCCACCTGGGACCTGCAGAGGGTTCTTCTGGCGCTAACCGAGGCCCCCTACAAGCCCCTCCAGACAGTTTCGCTGCAGCACCTTACCCATAAGGTTGCATTTTTGGTTGCGATCACCTCAGCCCGGAGAATATCCGAACTGGCAGCCCTATCCATCCGGGACGATCTCTGTATTTTTCATCCGGACCGGGTGGTGCTTCGCCTGGACCCCACATTCCTGCCCAAAATTAATACATATTTCCACAGAGCGCAGGAGGTGGTTCTTCCCTCCTTCTGCTCGCCACCTACAACGCCGACCGAGCGCAAATGGCACGCTGTCGATGTCTGGTGGGCGATCAAAATCTACAATGTCCGCACGGCTCCTTTCCGCCGCTCAGAGTCCTTGTTCGTGGGATTCCACGCCTCGTCCATGGGTCGCAAGGCATCAGTGGCGATGGTCGGTCGCTGGATACGCGCTGTGATCGCGGACGTTTACCGACAGCAGGACCTGCCTTGTCCGCCACGTCTGACGGCGCACTCGACGCGCAGTGCCGCTACCACGGCAGCTTGGACAACTAACGCCTCTTTGGAGGAGCTGTGCCGAGCGGCGACGTGGTCTTCTCCGTTGCCCTTTATTAGACATTATAAAGTGGACTCCTTTGCCTCGGCTGAGGCGGATTTTGGGCGCAGGGTCTTGCAGACCGTGGTAACTCCTGACGGGGTCTTAAATTCTGGTGACAGCCCTCCCTAAGGGACGATACGGCTTTGGTATGTCCCAATCTTGGAGGCTAGCGCCACCCACTATAGAGAAAGGGCGTTGTTACTTACCTGAATGCCCATTCTCGTAGGGTGGCGCTAGCCTCCAAGTCCCTCCCTTTTTTGGGTGTTGTATATACTGAAGGTGTGCGTGGGGAATAAACTATGGGTCTGACCTACTCCTTCGTCTCAAGAGGGGGATTATGGCACAGTGACAGCTTTTATATGAGGTCAGACTCAGTCCTGATTGGCTGATGGATGAGGTCATCCCAATCTTGGAGGCTAGTGCCACCCTACGAGAATGGGCGTTCAGGTAAGTAACAATGCCCTGTCTACTCGTTTTTCAATTTACAGACCTTACCACTGGTTACCAAATTTCAGTAACAATTGCCCTGATTTTGGGAAATAGGTCTTCCACCTTTTGTACTCCCATTTTAAAACACCCCCAAAAACATTCCAAAACAGAAGGAGTAGCCAAAAGAAAATATCCCATGTACTGTACTGAAAGTACTGCATCACCAGATATATTACTGTATATGCTGCTCAGAAACCCAAATATAATAAAATGAAAAGTAGCATTTGTGTTCACCCAGCTAGAAAAAAAATTCCTGTTCTGATTTAAGTGGTGATTTAGGAGCAGCTAGCATCACCACTCTCTCGTGCATAGAGTTAACATGAGTTGGCGATGAAATTCTGAATACTCATTTATTGAACTAGTTTTAAAAATATTTCCACTTAGGCTCATATGCACTACCTATAGTCCAATTCACTTACAGGAACACATTTTCAGTTCCACACATAGATTCATCATAAAATAGCCTGTGATTTGTTTCCATAGACAAAATCTGTAAAACGAAGCCCACTCAATTCAATTTGTAGGTAAATAAATATTCTTTATTTGAAATTGAAAAAGATTAAATGCAGATTTAATGGGGGGGAGAAATAATATTATTTCACAAGTTTAGGACTTGATAATGATGATGTTGTTTTTAGGGCTAGTGGTAGCTTACCCTCCACCCTCCGACCTATCTCAAAAAAGAAAGAAATCCTGAACAGGATCATTCTTAATCAGTAGCTCTGCAGGAATTAGAAGAGAATCCCTAGACTTCTTGTTTTCATCCGAGCTACAAATATTACTTCCTTAATGTCTTTGCTCTGCAGAAACTATCAGGAAAGCTGCTGTTGCCATTGTCTTAACCTGTTTCCTGCTAGAGTCCCTTGAAAGTAGTCTAACATCCTGTACTGCTGATTCCATCAATCTGGTTAATGCTTTATCTTTTCATGAATGCATGCGGTGTGTTTTTTCAGCTCTGTGCCATGAGCATCTACTGTAGATGTTATCTTATCAGTGATGGTATGCCTTTCTACACTGATAAAGAGTGAGACATGCTTATTTTTTATTTATTTCATTTTTTATTTTGAACCTTCATTAATATAAACTATAAGGCCATAATCTCATGCCTATTCTGTTGGGACTAAGATAGTTAAATACAATAGGATTTCAAAGCAGAAATATATATTTTTGTTAAATAATACATAATTCATACAATGGAAAAAATGCGAATTAATCCATGCTCAGATTGTTACAATTGTCTCCGATTTTAATTTCTGTTTATGTGTCCCTAAATTCATTGACTCTTTAAGTACTTTTAAGCAGTCATAAGTAAAGATGCATTGCACATGTGCAGGTACTTAGGATTTTTTCAGGAAAGATCTCTTTGGTTTTAAAAGATTTCTGGTTGGGGCCAAACCAGGGGTGAAATCCTCCCGGTTCCCCCCGGGCCAGTCCTTCGGCATATAGCCGATGGAACTGGCGGCGGTCGCGGCGCGGAGCTTCTCCCGGCCGCTTTCCCGGCCCGGCTGAACGCCGCCATTCGGGTTATTTTTCCCTCTGTGCATGCGCGCGCATGCACAGAGGGAAAAATAACCCGAATGATTGTGTTCAGCCGGGCCGGGAAAGCGGTGATTGTGTTCAGCCGGGCTGGGAAAGCGGGCGGGAGAAGCTCCGCGCCGCGACCGCCACCAGTTCCATCGGCTATATGCCGAAGGACTGGCCCAGGCGAACCGGGAGGATTTCACCCCTGGGCCAAACCACAATTCTTTCTGCAATAATAGAGGTGTAACTATTTACTTGGATTAAATTAAATATACTAATCTGAAATAATGTATTTTTAACCCAGGATGTTAAGGGATGCAGTGGCTCAGTGGCTAAGATGCTGAGCTTGTTGATCAGAAAGGTTGGCAGTTCGGCGGTTCGAATTCGTAGCGCCGCGTAACGGAATGAGCTCCCATTACTTGTCCCAGTTTCTGCCAACCTAACAGTTCGAAAGCATGTAAAATTCTAAGTAGAAAAATAGGGACCACTGTGGTGGGAAGGTAACAGCGTTCCATGTGCTTTTGGTGTTTAGTCATGCTGGCTGTCAGGCCGAAGCCATTTTAGTTGGGGTCTTTGGCCTGCCACACTTTATGCTACTTTAAAATGTATTCTTAGCTGTGGGAATTTGGAAGGGGTATTTGCATGAGGGATGTCTGCATGTAGCCATAACAAATTCCTTCTAGATGGTCAAGGTCATCCTTTGTGTTTGCACTGCTGCACCTGCACGGAAGGAGATGGGATTTGCTGCCAAGTTGGCAGATGAAGATTGGTCAACGTGATGGACTTGGGGGTGTGGGGACAAGGGATTGAACTTTCAATTGGGTGGAGAAACCCCTGGGACTTCAGATTCGGGTTTCTCCCAGATGTGCCAACATGGCTCTGCTAATAAATTGGAACTTTGAGGAATACTTTGCCTCGGACTCTGATTTAGTTTTGGATGCTATTTGGAACTTTGACACCGGCCACATGACCACGCATATGTCTTCGGACAGTGCTGGCTCTTTGGCTTTGAAACAGAGATGAGCACCGCCCCCTAGAGTTGGGAACGACTAGCACATCTTGTGCGAGGGGAACCTTTACCTTTTAACCCAGGATGTTACACTAAGTACATACACAAAGACAGTAGTATAGCATCTTCTTCCATCCTTCCAAAGTCAGTAAAATGAGGAGCCAGATTGTTGAGGACAATATACTGACTTCCGTAAACCACTCAGAGTAAAGCACTATGGAGTGGTATATAAGTCTGCTATTGCTATCTTAAAAGATACTTTAAAGCATCTTTCGCAAAATGATACTTTCAACATCAGAAGTCCAAGCAATAGTCCTGCTAGCAGAGAAATTCTTGGCATTGAACTCCACATATCTGGAGAACGCCAGCATGTTTTAAAATGATAGAAACCCAGACTACTCCCATAGAAATGCAAATGCAACCTTCCAAATGCAAGCAATTTCCCAACCACATACGCACAGTATTTTACATGGAATATATTATTATTGAAGATACTCAGTACAAATATACAGTGTTAGAGTCATAGAGTACAGCATATTGGGAGGAACTTTTGCAACCTATGCGCCTTTCCATGCAAAAAAATACTCTTAGATTGTCCCTGATAGATGACCATTCAGTCTTTACTTAAACACTTCCAGCGAAAATGAATTGTTCCATTGTTGAACAGTCCTTAGCATTGATTGACTGACTGATTATTACCATTGTTATTTTTTTTACTCCTAGACAACATAGAGAGCTTTTCTGTATGACAATCTATCCTTAACTTATTCTTTCAAGTTTCCCAACAGTGTACCCATCGTCACTCTAACTCAATCCACCCACCTTGCTGTTGGCTGTTCTCTTCTCTTTCCTTCTACCTTTCCCAGGTTCAGAGCCTTCTACAGATTTCTTAATTAATATATTCTTTCTGATGCCAAGGGAAATCTGTTTTCTTGTAAATTAAATTCATTATTTCTTGTCAGGGCTCAAGGTTGATTCAGCCTTCCATCTTTCTGAAGTTGGTAAAATGAGGATCCAAATTGTTGGGGCAATATGCTGACTTTGTAAACCACCCAGAGAGTTTTGTAAACCACCTTCGGTGAGATAGGGACCTGTCTATCCTGAGTATGTGAAGACAGATTCTGGCGGACTGAGCGGATGAAACCTACTAGAATAGGACAACGGTCATGAAGGCAGTCTCTGCAAGCAATGTGGTATGCTAAGAGCACGGCAAGACACGAAAGATGCCCTGGTCAACCACTGCGCCCAGCCCATCCCCAACTGTCTTGACTCTTGTCCTGCTATTTGGAGCAAGATGGAATCTGGGAAGAGAGAGTGAGGCTGACTATGCGCACCTCTCCCTCACTTTAATCCAATTCACGTGCAAGTCTTGACATCCCCTCCCCAATTGATAGATGTCAAGGTCCTCTTCGAATACGATGGACGAACTTCATCATCATCATATAAGTCTAAATGCTATTGCTAGTGTATTATGTAAAAATATGGAACAAATCTATTCCCATGCAGCCATTGTGATATTTAAAACTATTCTGTCTCCCTATAGAATTTTCTTCTCATACTTATCACCCCCTTCTGTGTTCCAGGTCCTTCTCATCTTGGCTGTTTTTCTGTAGACACACTTCAGTTTGTAAGTGTTCTTCCTAAAATGTGATGCCCAGAATTGAAAATTGCATTCTATGTAGATTGATCAATGCAAAATAGAGAGGAATAATTTCTCTTGTTGCTGAAATGTGATATTGCTTGGAATTGTCCAAATATACATCGATTGGAAAGTAAACCAAACTGGTAAAAGGAACTGACTGCATCTGTCAGATTTTCACCCTACAGTCTTCTGGGTATTAGTGTAAGTATGACTGTACAAATTGTATTTGAATGCTCTAGAAGCCGGTCCATTGGCTATGAAAATGCTCAATAAATCAATAACAATTTTAATGGTAACAAGATGAGGGAAATACTAGTGATGGCAGTTGCTGTTGCATTATACTACAAAATTGCTGTGACTTGTTTGGCTCTATTAAGCCAGTATTTATCTATTATTACATAGGGACTTTAGTAATATAGATAGAAACTAGCAGAGATGATCCAATAATTAGCTTACTTGACTGATAATGACTTTATAAAGTTAAGGAAGAATCAATCTGCATGGGACCAAATATCTCATTTATAAGCAGCATTGGCATTCTTTATCTCCATAGGCATTAAAACAGTACATAAGTACTATTGACCATATTTAAACAAGTACTGTATATAGAGATATTATTTGGTCCAAATATTTATATAAATTTACTCAATAATAGTTTTTGGAAACTAGAACACATGCATATTCCAAAAGTTATTCTAACAAAAAAATTTACAATTGCAAAAATTGAAGCAGAAATACATATATTAGGGGAAGCAATGCAAAAAATTATTAGAATTTTTAAAAATAGAGAAAAGTCAATATATGTTAGAAACCCATTCAGCATCTTTTAAATAAGGACAGCTAAAACCAATGGGAATATGTAAAGGATAATATTGCAAAAGCTGAAACAGGGGTGAGACATAATGGCAAGAATTGGAAAATTGTACATAGCAATAGCTGGGGATCAATATAGTTTTCTGCTTTTTGATGGAATTTGTCACTTTAAATCTAAGGTGAGGATATGCCACAAACATTATTCAGTTCATGAAGCTAAAGCTATATCAAGGACTCCATAAGTAGCACAAACTCACTGATACTTTTGGAATAATTTTTCATGCACACAATCAGATTTATAGGACACATTTATTGTGTTGTAAATCATTGCTGTAGCTAGCAACTGTTGGAATTCTAGGTAGTTGTGAAGAAGTTACATATTTATATCTGCTTTTGAATGCTCTTTGCTCTTAAATGCATTCTTTTTGCAACATTTTTTCTTTGAAAATACACAATTTAAATGCCTTTTGTTACAGTTTTGTATGCATCAAAATATCCTTAAACATAAAAGAAAATTTGCACTGCTACTGAAATTTACTTTTAAGCCTACCAGTATAGCAGTTAGGTTAATTTATATTGGTATTTACCAAGACACAAGCCCTCTAGCATTTGTGATAAATGATATGAGGACCAGTCTAAATCGACTCAATACTACTTGCTGTTCTGTTCTATTATTTTTATGATATTATAATAATACATAATTGCATGTGTGTGGTTCCTCCAAAATCTCTTTTTGTTTTCATATACAACTTGCCCTAATATGTACATTTTTAAATGCACATTTCTTCTACATTTCTTCTAAATTTCATGGCTTTTAAAATATAGACTTTTTAAATGCAGCTTTCCAGATTATAAGCAGCTTTATAAAAAAAATATCTGAGAATGATGGCTAAAGACAGATTTTATGAATGTATGTGTCTATATATGATATAGAATTTTTAGTTTCTTTAAAAAAAATCTCTGGTAGGGTTGTTGTTGGTTTTTGATAGATTTAGAAAGGCATATAGAAAATGTCAGTAGTATGATATGACCTCTTCAGTATTTGTACCTACATAGAGATGCAATATATGTTTAGCTTTACTGAAGCTTCCTACAAATAAACTGCAAATGATGAAAATTAATACCAGAAATATCATTCATTAATTTGAATGCCATCATTAATGAAGATGCCACATGCTTGACCTAGTGTTTCTCTCGGGGCAGTGGAGAGATGATCTGAAGCTAGAGGACATAGTCACCACCCCGTTGTTGTGGTCAGATCATTTCCTATTGAGGTTGGATTTCACAGCCCCACTCCTCCCCCGCAGGGAGGCGGGACCGACTAGATGGTTCCGCCCCAGGCGCCTAATGGAGCCAGAAAGATTCCAGAGGGAACTTGGAGAAATACCTGAAACCCTAGTCCACAATTCATCTGAGTCCCTGGTGGCTGCCTGGAACATCGCAGCATCAGGGGCATTAGATCAGATTGCGCCTTTGCGACCTCCCCATGGCAGTGGATCCCGGAAAGCTCCCTGGTTTACTGATGAGCTCCGGGAGATGAAACGCCACAAGAGATGTCTGGAGCGACATTGGAGAGCCAGTAAAACCGAATCCGACTGAATACTTCTAAGGACTTTTATTAAGTCTTATTTAGTGGCGATAAGGCCGACAAAACTATCTCATTTTTCAGCTCTTATTGCATCTGCAGATTCTCGCCCAGCCGCCTTGTTTAGGGTGACTTGCTCCCTCCTTGCTAAAGGGGGGAGTGAGAAACACTTGCACAGTAGAGCTGAGGAATTCATTCAGTTTCTGATGGATAAAGTCACTCAGATCGGTCAAATCTGGACTCTGGCTGGACAGAGCCCATTGAGTTGACAGGGGCAAGTTTTAGTCCAGCGTTGTGGGAGGAGTTTGAGCCAGGCACTCCTGATGACGTGGACAAAGCCGTGGGTGCGATGAGTTCTTCCACCTGTTTATTGGACCCGTGCCTCTCCTGGCTGGTTTCGGCCAGCAGAGAGGTGGCACGCGGCTGGATCCAGGCGGTGATCAACCCTTCTTTTAGGGAGGGATCTGTACTGCAGCCTTTAAAGGTTGTGGTGGTGAGACCCCTCCTTAAGAAGCCTTCCCTGGATCCAGCAGATTTGAAGAACTTTCGTCCGGTCTCCAACTTACCTTTTATAGGTAAGGTTGTTGAGAAGGTGGTAGCTTTTCAGCTTCTTCGGTTATTGGAGGAAACTGATTATCTAGATTCCTTTCAATCGGGTTTCAGGTGCAGCTACAGTACAGAAACTGCCTTGGTCGCCCTGATGGATGATCTCTGGCGAGCCCGGGATGGGGGTCATTCTTCCATCCTGGTGCTACTTGACCTCTCAACAGCTTTCGATACCATCAACCATGGTATCCTTCTGCATCGTCTCGGCGAGTTGGGAGTGGGAGGCACCATTTTACGGTGGTTCTCCTCTTACCTCGCCGACAGGATGCAGTCGGTGTTAACAGGAGGACAGAGATCGTCTCCTAGGCCCCTGACTTGTGGGGTGCCTCAGGGTTCGGTCCTCTCGCCCATCCTGTTTAACACTTACATGAAACTGCTGGGGGAGATCATCCGTCGACATGGAGTGAGTTTTCAACAGTACTCTGATGACACCCAGCTCTTCATCTGCACTCCGTTTCAATTCAGGGAGGCAGTGGATGTAATGTGCCAATGCCTGGACGATGTCAGGATCTGGATGGGGAGGAACAGGCTCAAACTTAACCCCGACAAGACTGAGTGGCTCTGGATATTGCCCCCTAAGGACTATGTCGACTGTCCCTCCTTGGTTCTTGGGGGAGAAAAATTAACTCCCTCAGAACGTGTTCGCAATTTGGGAGTTCTCCTAGATCCACAGCTAAAATTAGACCAACATCTTACAGATGTGACTAGGGGAGCCTTTGCACAGGTCTGCCTGGTGCACCAATTGCGACCATACTTGGAGAAGGAGGCTCTACTCATGGTCACTCATGCCCTTGTCACCTCTCGATTGGACTACTGTAATGCGCTCTAAATGGGGTTACCCTTGAAGAGTATCCAGAGACTTCAACTGGTGCAAAATGCGGCTGCGCATGCTGTGGTGGGTGTCTCAAGATACACCCACATAATACCCATACTCCGTCAGCTGCATTGGTTGCCCATTGGTCTCCGGGTGCAATTCAAGGTGTTGATCATCATCTTTAAAGCCCTACATGGCTTGGGATCAGGTTACCTCCAGAACCGCATCCTACCTCACACTTCCCTTCGAACGGTTAGATCCCACAGAGAGGGTCTCCTCCAGGTCCCGTCAACCAAATAATGCTGGCTGGTGGGGCCTAGGGCAGTGATGGCGAACCTTTTTTTCCTCAGGTGCCGAAAGCGGGTGCGCACACGCTATCGCACACGCACGAGTGCCCACACCCATAATTCAATTTCTGGGGAGGGTGAAAATGGC
The DNA here is from genome assembly GCA_023053685.1 of Diadophis punctatus similis. Taxonomy (NCBI): domain Eukaryota; kingdom Metazoa; phylum Chordata; class Lepidosauria; order Squamata; family Dipsadidae; genus Diadophis; species Diadophis punctatus. The sequence goes on from JALIGW010000003.1 coordinate 172,595,666, forward strand.
TTCCCCTGCCCCCTGGAGGCCCTCTGGAGGCTGGAAATGGTCCATTTCCTGACTTCCGGTGGGCCCAGTAGGCCTGTTTTTCACCCTCCCCAGGCTCCAGAGGCTTCCCTAGAGCCTGGGGAAAGTGAAAATGCCCTCCCCGCCCCCCGGAGGCCCTCCAGAAGCCAAAAACACCCTCCCAGAGCCTCCCCGTGAGCCAAAAATCAACTGGCCAGTGCACACATGCGCGCTGGAACTAAGCTAGGGCAATGGCTCGCGTGTCGGCAGATATGGCTCCGCGTGCCACCTGAGGCACGAGTGCCATAGGTTCGCCATCACTGGCCTAGGGGGAGAGCCTTCTCTGGGGGGGGGCTGTTCTCTGGAACCGACTACCCCAAGAGATCCAAATTATCCCCACCTTGCTGGCCTTCCGAAAAGCCATTAAGACATGGCTCTTCCTGCAGGCGAGGTGATTGAAGACCATTTAATATCTTAGATCTCCCCCATGAATGTATGGTTTGAATGTTTTTTTTAAAGTTTAGACTGTTATTTTTATTGCTACTGTTTCTTTTTATAGTTGTTCTTTACATGTTGTTCGCCGCCCTGAGTCCCCAGGGAGTAGGGCGGCATATAAGAACACTAAATAAATAAAATAATAAATAAACATAAAACTTATTGGCAAATGTCTGAGGAATTTATTTAATTGTAGAAGCATTTGGGAAGAAAGTTATAGAACTGAAGTTACAGTGAAGACAAAGAACTACATCCAAAAACAATGAGGAAGAACTATACTCTGATTTTTAAGAACTAGCATTGACTATATTATATAGGAGAAGATGGTTGACACTTGGAAATTATGATGAGGCTGCTATTTTTTAAAAATAATTGTGCAGAAGAGAAAATGTTGGCAGCTACAGCTGTCATGAAGATGTACCAAATACCATACACACTTTTTCTTAATTTGCATCAGTTCACCCTATAGTTATAGTTATACACTTTAACAAGCATGATATAATTCCACTTCAAAAACATGGAGATGCAAATAATTCTAAGGCTCTAATACATAATGCTCTTAGTTTCTTTCACAATTATTTTAACAATGGCTGTGCCTCAGAGTTTAGGGGAATATTTTTTGAATATCATGAAAATAACAACTCTGTTATTATTATTATTATTATTATTATTATTATAAAATAGAGAAATCGTTAGATAGATAAGCCAGAGATTTTTTTTTTTAGGAGAAAGAAAGTACTAAATCATGTGAAGACCTCCTGGTGCCACCCCCTTTCTTTTAAAGTCATAACAAGAGCAGCAACAGCAACAACAACAACAACAACAACTGTGATCAGCCTGGAACGAACTGACTGCAATTTCTCTAGGCAGCAGAATTTTCTCTCTATTATGAACATGGCAGATGTGTGTGCTGCACTGCCTACTCTAGAGAGTAATTCTTCAGTGAACTGACAGTCAAAGCAAAGAACTTCCAGACACCTAGTCTGTCAGCTCATTGGGAAAGCAATTCAGCTGAACTGCATCACCATTAGTGCCCCCCTGTGCACTGAGGATAGCCGAGGGTGATGGGCCATTGGCATTCTTGATTTGGATGCCTTATCAAATCTATGGTGAGACAGACCAAGGCTACCATCATCAGTAGGTACTCTGCTTCATTCTCATCAATAGTAATTTTAAGTAGTAATATATGGCTGACGGTGTGACCATCTATAATAAATAATATTATTTAGAACGGCTTATACCCTGCAATGATATCTTTAACACTATCAGACAACAACATCTGCCTATCCCAGACCCTTGAAGACTTGATGGTTGGATAAAAATGACAAACCCAGTCTAACATCTGGCTGATTGTGCAACCAACCATAATAATACACAAAAAGAGGCATTTCTTAGTCAATTCTCTCTTGATTTTTGCAGGATCTCTCTATGGTTGCAGTTATTTTAGAACATTACTTCTAGATTATAATATTTTCATTTTCCTTCTATCGCTCTTCTTTAAAAGCATGTTGTCTTTTATGGCATCCTCTATGCATTACTCATCAGTTGTTCATTAATACTTTGGGTAAGCAAAGCTGTAACTTTAATATTGCATTCAGTGCAGTGGTTTCTTGTAGGGAATATAAGAAACATTTACGATTTGAAAATATCATTTCCCCATTGCTCTTAATTTTGCACAGATTTAGGCAATGTAATGTGTATGGTGTTGTCCACAATGGGACAATTTTTTAGTGTGAGTACTAAGAACATTTTATAAAGATACAAAACAGATCAAAGCTGCCTAGTTAATCAATTATTTTGTTATAATATGCAATATTGTGACAATCACAAAGCTGAATGGTGTTTGAAATGGATTAAAAATTGACTGACAATGACTACCATAATGGCAATTTATTAGTGCTGGGCTGAGTATTCAAGAATAAATCACAATAATTTAATATCAGTCTACATGTGTGAGCTTTCCATGGCATCCCATTGACCACTATCTCAGATCCAACTCTATTTAAACAAGATGTCCTGTAGAAATCATAGCTGATGAAGGAAAAGAGCAGGCAGAACTGGGAGGTGGAACTCTGGTCATCAGCCTAGAGTCCTTACATTGCCACAAACGATCTAAGCCCAACCCCTCTTGAATTCTGTTGATCCTCATCTGGCACCAATTTGGTATTGGATTTTAGATGACTAGATTCTTGTGTATAGGCTTGGGCAATAAATCTTCTGAACTGCAACTTAACATATAGTCCTGATTCTTTGTGCCTGACACTTGGAAACTCTAATTGGCATAGATTTATGTTCTGATCAGCATGGAAAGGAAGGAAAGGAGTCCCTGGGGATTTTACTCTGCTAATTGTTGCCAACTATAGGGGGTAGCGCTCATCTCCATGAGCCAGCGCTGTCTGAAGACATTTCTTCAGTCATGTGATCAGCATGAGCCCGTGCTGTCTGAAGACATTTCTGCAGTCATGTGACCAGCATGACATTGTGGAGGGCGGTTTCCTTCCCACTAAAGTAGTACTTATTTATCTGCTCACCTTTTCATGAACTGCTAGGTGGGCAAGAGCTAGGTGAAGACCAGTGCTCACCCTGTCACGTGCACCCAGCTGACAAGTTGAACCAGCTCTGATCAGCATAAGACAACTTTATTTATAAATATAGTGTGAAAGAGTTGGATATGCTTTATTGGATATGCCTTATTTAATTGAGCTCCTGGATAAGACGTGGGGCATAAATAAATAGATAAAATAAAAAAAATACATTGGGTATCAGTCCTGCACAAAATGTATCATGTACACATTGCATTTCTTGCACTGTGTCTATTTGAATGAGGCAATGACTTCAAATAACCCTATGTTTTGCATAACTTCTAAAGTGGGCAGTCTCTTGTCCTTAAGGAGGGTCAGGACTATAGGTTTAAATAATGAGCCGAGGTGGCGCAGCAGTTAGCGAACAGTACTGCAGGCTACTTTAGCTGACTATGATCATTTGAGTTCAGCTGTTCAAATCTCACCGGCTCAAGGTTGACTCAGCCTTCCATCCTTCCGAGGTAGGTAAAATGAGGACCCAGATTGTTGGGGGCAATGTAATTATATACATTGCTTAATGGTGTAAACCGCTTAGAGAGTGCTTGCACTATGAGGCGGTATATAAATCTCACTAATAAATAAATACATATTATGATAGTTATTAGAGCCAACAAACAAGTTAAAACAAAAACAAGTCCTTTGATACTGTGTTAAGCATGCCATGCTTGTGGCACATTGCCAAAATACAGTTGTTTCCAGGGGGAAAAAATCCAAGTAGAAACAAAAAAGTCCTGTTGTTGCTTCCTTTTTCTGGCATTGCGTAACCTTTTGATTCCTTGCTACTGACATAGGAGTGATATAACTCAATTACATATTGATCAGTCTCACTAAGTATAACCAGTGTGTACTAAATAAGCAGAGAAAAGCTGTTTGGAATGTCTGTTGATGAAAAGACTTCTCTATTTTAAAAAATTGTGCTCACTCTTTTGTTATCTACCCCTTTCAAATGTCCTGATACCTTTTTGGGGGAGTTGAGGGAAGGATCAAAATGCTCTGTTTCATATAAAAAAGCTCCATATTAAAAGAATATGAAATAGCAAATATCTTTACTGAAGCACTGTTGGCAGCTGAGATCACTGACAACTTCCTGGCTGTGATTCATAATCTATATTGGTGCCTTTGAGACAGCGAGTTATTGATTTTTCCCAGTCTATAATCCAAGACCATATACGCAGCTTGTTAGACATCTGTGGGAATATAAACTGAGTTTTGATACAATTTAGGGAGCTTCTGATAGTGGGGCACTTAGGTGGGTTTTTCTTTTTTTTTGTCTTTGAGAAAATCTTTACACATCTGTGTAATCTTGCAGAGATTTTTTAACAGATAATTCAATACAGCTTGTTTTTCTGGTGAAAAGCTTTCCTGGATGGAAGCAACATAAAGTAAATTTCAGGATGGCAATAACAAAAACAGCAACTTAAGGGACTGGTTTAAATAGGCTTTAGTTGGGTTTATTGCCTTCTCTAAAAAACAAACAAACTTTGTTGTCTTGTCTGATCCTTTCCAATAATATTGCTTAAATATATTGCTTGGGAACGATACTATACACTGAAGACTAAACTATAGGCAGCGGAGGGCTATGAAGCTGTATATAACAGAATTCCACATGTGAACCAGTTATTTGTCTCCACTTGATTTCTTATACCTAAATTGTTAGATGAGGCCTCCATCTGCAGAGGCAGTATATTCTGATTTTCATCTGTTGGGACAAATTGCAACTGAATGCTTTCACCTTCACATTACAGGCTTCCCAAAAGCACAGTGGGCAGAATATGGAAGCAACGTATTTTATGCACTACAATCCCCTCGTAATACAGCCAGCTCCCACCAACTTCTATAGAGTTAGAATTCACAATATTTTAATTGAAGTCTTTCAGTCACATTAAAGAAAAGCAGGATATCTGACAGAACATTACTATGATGAAAACCTAGATAAACTAATTGTCTAAAAGTACCATTAGACAGAGAAACGGATTCTTATGACAGATGCTGGAAGATAAAGACCAGCAGCATAACTTAAAAGAAAGAGCTCTTTGCCTCACACCCTAAATGTCTTGCTCCCCCTAATTATGCCAAAGTTAGCATCTCACTCTAATACTGGAAGTGTGGGAAATATTGAGGAGCCAATTATCTTTTTCCCGTTACATTAAAGGAGGCGCCATCTTGTCCTTCACCTCAGGATATCATAGCTGGATGTGATGGCAGCTATTAAGACTGCCAAATCACAGCATAGTTTGCAAGGCACCTACTTCCTATATTCTGAAGGGAATGGAAAACTGAGATTTGTTAAGAGAGGCTGGAAGGACAAATCTGAGCAAAGCTTGGAGGAAGGCTAAGAAAACATTGGCCAGGGAGATGGGTTTTTAAATATAAATTTACTTTCAGGAAAGGGAAGGTTTGGTAGCCTATAGATGTTACATCATTAGCAGAACCTGCTTACAACCTGTACTACAATCCAAGAAATGTAGTGCATTTTTCTCCTACGTATTACTGAAGAATGTTTCCATGGATTGATAAGACTAATAAAGCAATCAAGTAAGGAGAAATTTCAGGTTTGCCCTTGTTACGTCATCCTGTTTCATCCCAGAAATAGATTTTTATATGAAAGATGCAGAGAATTAATATCTGCTTAATGCTCATTGAGAAATAGTAATAGTAATAGTAACAGAATTGGAAGGGACCTTGAAGGTCTTCTAGTCCAGCCCCCTGCTTAGGCAGGAAACCCTACACTACTTCAGACAAATGGTTATCCAACCTCTTCTTAAAAACTTCCAGTGTTGGACATTCACAACTTCTGGAGGCAAGCTGTTCCACGGATTAATTGTTCTCACTGTCAGAAAATTTCTCTTTAGTTCTAAGTTGCTTCTCTCCTTGTTTAGTTTCCACCCATTGCTTCTTGTCCTACCCCCAGGTGCCTTGGAGAAAAGTTTGACTCCCTCTTCTTTGTGGCAACCCCTGAGATATTGGAACACTGCTATCATGTCTCCCCTGGTCCTTCTTTTCATTAAACTAGACATACCCAGTTCCTGCAAATATTTCAGGAACATATATGCTGACCATGACTTTTAAGAGGGATATAGATTTTCAAAATTTCTAACAGGAGGCATTTTCACCTATTTATTTATTTGTTATTTAATCTCACACTGTCAAAAAATTTTCATTTGTTAATTGGACGACCATTTTTTGTTGTTGATGGACTAATTGATTAATGACCACAATGGAGGTGAGCTTGTAAGTCCACCATGGTCATGCAATGTCTTGCTTAATGGCCACATTGCTTAGCAACAGAATTGCTGGTCACAATTGTGGTAGTTAATCATGGAGTAACTGTATTGCTTCATTTCAGTAAAGAGCTAACTGGGATAGGCAAAAAAAAGATTGATATTAATCATGTTGGCAGCTTTGGTTTCCTCCTATTGTTAATGACTAATTAAGCAATCCATAGAACTGCCTACCAAAGCATTGGGAAATTCTTCAACTCCTTCCTCTAATCCAGTGTTTCCCAACCTTGGCAAGTTGAAGATGTCTGGACTTCAACTCCCAGAATTCCCCAGCCAGCGAATGCTGGCTGGGGAATTCTGGGAGTTGAAGTCCAGACATCTTCAACTTGCCAAGGTTGGGAAACACTGCTCTAATCCTTAGCAGTGATAATTAAAGCAGCAATAGCATATTCTTTTAAAATATCATAGAGCAAAAAATGGTTGAACTAATTTTTAAAACAAATTTATTCAGAAGATGATCTGTCTAAACAAGGTCATCCTCATTAACATATAAATGGCTCGAGATTAGAAAGAATTTCTCTGTCTAATTTCCATCTTCATTGTGTATCTGGATAAGTATACTCCTATGGTTGAACATAAAATAATGCAATGATCCTTGTAGTTAGATGGTTCTGTCAAATAAGTGTTTTTTGTCTCTCTTTCCCTACTCCTTGCCACTAAGCCCCATAGGTAACCTAATTTTATTTTTATTTTTATTTATTTATTTATTTATTTGTCAAACATGTATAGGATAGTAGTAGTTTGTATAAACATAAGTAAAAAGTAACGATAAAAGAGGACAATAGGACAGTAGGACAGGGACGGTGAGTCCAGAAATATTTCACAAGAAGAGTCCTTCACTCCTCCGCTCACAACAAAATACCTTATTCCACCAGACTTGAAATATTGGGATTAGACAATTTACAACTACGTCACCTCCGATCTGATCTAAATGTAGTTCATAAAATCATATACCAAAATGACCTTCCTGTTAATGACTACTTCAGCTTCAACCGCAACAATACACGAGCACGTAATAGATTCAAACTAAATGTAAAGCGCTCCAAACTCGATTGCAGAAAATACGACTTCAGCAACAGAGTGATCAATGCCTGGAATGCACTACCTGACTCTGTGGTTTCTTCCCCAAACCCCAAAAACTTTAACCTTAGACTGTCTACAGTCGACCTCTCCTCGTTTCTAAGAGGTCTGTAAGGGGCGTGCATAAGCGCACCACTGTGCCTACCGTCCCTGTCCTACTGTCCTATTGTCCTCTTTTTACTTATGTTTATACAAATTACTACTATACATGTTTGACAAATAAATAAAATAAAATAAATAAATAAATAATGCAATAATGCTACAATTTGTCATTCATGGTTGAAATCCAGCCAATAAGCTGGTTACTACTGTACTTTATCTTCCACTCAGGTATTTTCCCTTCAGATGACTTAAAATGCTATCTACCCACCCTTGACTCCAAACAAAACTATACTAGCATAAAACTAGCTGTCACTATTGTTTATCCCTATCCTACTATTGACCAGGAATCTAATGTTTCAATTGACAGTCTTGAGAGAGCATATGTGCCAATGTCAAAATTGCCTCTGCAGGCTTTTAAGGTCATGGAAATTTCCTCAGGAAACACCCAATGTCTCTGAGATGACACCCAATATCCTTGGAAGACCTCCAAGGAGGTGGATCAGTGGTGGGTTGCTACCGAAGTGAGCATGCGCACGCACATGTTCACAGTTCCGAACTGGTAGCGAAGGTAAGTGAAACCCACTACTGAGGTGGGATGACTATTTATGTATTTCTTTATTTTATATGGAGTTTGTCAGCTTGTCTATCTGGAGTGTGCTAATCCTTTTGGGTGGAGAAATGGACAATGTAGCAAACATATAAATATGAGTGTCAAAGTGTGTTCAGGGTTCCCTCTTTCTCTGAGGGGCCCATCTTTATTCAGCTGAATAAACACGTAAAGCTCATTGAGGCAAATACCTGGACTCTCTCTTTATTTATAGTGAGCCACACCTGAAACCGGCAAAACACTACTTCTATTGTGACTTATTGTGAATGGTACTGTCCTGCAGGCCATGGTATTTATTTATTTATTTGATTTATATTGTGCCTTTCCTCTAAGAATGCAATGACCCACAGCAGCAATTCTATGAGGTACGTTGGCTGAAAGAAAGTGTTTGGCCAAAGTCACCCAGTGAATTTCCATAGCTGAGGATGGTTTTTAAACCAAGTCTCCTTGTTCTTTCTCCAATATTTTAACTCCCTCAACCAGACTGGCTCTCAAAGAAAACAATTGGTTTGTTGCCTTTCAAAACCTGAAGAGCACAAGCTGAAGAGAAAATATCTCTATAATGATGTGGGAAAGGAACAGAGTCTGACATCTCTGAACTTCTGTGCCCTTTCTCCAAATAAATAAAGGCTAAGCAGAAGGAAATGATAGCGATCATGAAGGAGCCTGCAATACACACTCACACAAACATTATGTGCACACAACTATCAATTCTGTTTCTGCCATGGCAAGCAGTTTGTTTGAACACCATTTCTCTGTCACACACTTTGAGCTTCGTGCAAAAGCTCTGTTCTCCACTCTGGGAAAGAGATTGTTTTGGTTCATTCTTTCAACTCAAAGTGGTAGCATGAGTAAGAATTCACTCTTCGCTGTAGCCAAGGACTAGGATATATCTCTTCTTCCTCCCTGCCTGCCTGCCTGCCTTGTATTGTTTCTGATTCACTTATGGCCCATCTACCTCAGTTCTTGTTTCTCACCCCTGCTCTTTCTTTCTTTCTCTCTTCTTGATTCCTGGCCACACAGACTCTATTGACTGCTATTGAATAAAAGCAATGTGCCTACCCTGCAATTAACTTTCTATCATTTTAATCACTTTTTCTTCAGGGAAAAACTCACTGAGATAAGAGGGAAAAATTACTGTTTCTTTGGAGTCACTGTGCTGGAAGACAACTATCAACAGGTCACTTGACTTTATCACTACCATAATAAGTGGTGAAGTACCTCATTTTGTAATTACCACAGGATTCTATTGATTTAAGAAAGAAAAACATACTTTATCTGTTTTATAGCTGAGGACAACCTAAGACAATCTGATGTTGGGATGAGGCAATATCTTGAGGACATGGCAAATATATATATATATGGTCAAGGCATATTTGCAGTGCAGAAATGCAGAAAGACCACCAATCATGGTTATGGAGAAAACCACCATTAATTTGATAACAGAGCAATCCTGAACATTTCAGGGATTTAAGTTTGAAAAATAAAATAAAGGTATGAAGAATCATGTATAATTATTCATAAACAGTAACCAGTGGATAAGTGGTTATGTCATTGGGCTAGAAACCAGGAAACTGTGAGTTCTAGTTCTGCCTTAGGTTGGATGAATTTGGGCTGGTCATACCCTCTTAATCCCTAGGAAGCAGGCAATGTCAAACCACTTCTAAAATCTTGCCCAGAAAACTGCAGGGACTGCAGGCACTCACCAGGAGCCAACACTGACTCAAAGGCACACAAAAAAAAGCCAAGTACAATAACATAAATAAAATAATGGTATAATATTAAAATCTGTATGTAAACCAAAATGTAGTATGAATTTCAACATTCTGAAATAATAGTTGAAATTTCTGCTTGTATTTTTGTATGTATGATCTACAGTTCTTTAGTTTTATGAACTTTACTACTTCTAGTTATCAATGTTTTCAGCAAGGAATAAGTAGGAACATGCCATTCTACTGGTAGCTGGTAGTTCACAATGTGTATGCAGTAAGAACACATATAAAAATACTATATCAGGAAAATTTCTTGAAAAATTTGGTTATTAGCAATTGCTCTATTAAAATGCAAATATTATAGAAATACAAAAATGCACAGAGTAGAAGAAATATGTGTAAATTCTGGGTAGGATTTTGTTTAACTTACATACTGAATGAAATAATATAATTGCTGTGGCAGAATTTGTTGCAAAAATGGAATGATTAAGATTGTGAGGATTTAAAGGAGTCAAAGAAGATGGAGAAAAGAACAAAATAATAATAATTGTTTGATAGAAATAAAGGTGAAAGGCATAACTGCATGGGGTTTTTTTCTTTTCATTCCTTATCTTTTTCTTACTTTCTATCTTTTTAGTTTTGTATACTTTTACTATATTGAAAAACTTTATAGAGTATAGTTAAGATTGGAAAAGCAGGAAGCTGATGGAAATCAAGACTGACATATTAGCCTATCCTTACTCTTAATAGCAAATGCTTGTGAGGTTCCTGGTGATATCTTGTTGACCACTGTTAAAATAGATTACTGGAGTAGATAGGGTTTTAGTTTGGTCATTATCTAGGTCTTATATTCTTGATATTTTCCCCATTCAATTAATGTGCCTTTCCAGTAACTTATAAGATAGGATTCTTTTATTATTATTTTTAATAATATTGATTTTTACAGAATTTTTTAAATGATATTTTGTTATACTTTTCAAATTTTCTCCCTTGCAGACGTTAGCAATATCCTAACAATAGCACTCTGGTGCAGATCACGGAAGAAATATGATAGTAGATAGTGATCACTGCCACTATTTTCGAGATGAAAAATGATCTGCAGCCATATTTTAGCTTTGGGGAAAAGCTAAAATTCAGTTGCAAGACATTTCTATAAACAAGGAGACAACTTATGCCCAGCTTAAAACTAGGTGGTAAAATGGATCTATTTTAGCTATTTAGGTTTTTTTTACTATATTTAAATCTTTTAAACTTGGAGGGGAAAGAAAATGCATTAAAATCTAACTTTCATAAGACAACATATAGATCAAAAATGTATCTAAAAAGATGTATATTTGAGAAAAATAAGAACCCAGATGTTCTTTATATATATTCTTATATGCAGAGATACTACACTTTTTGAGCTTGAAAAACAATAATTTTGTGGAAAACCGGAAGGCAAATGTGAGAAATCTAACATTAATGAAGATTTAATGTTTAAAATATGCATGATTAATCAAGATTTGTGAATCTAATTATTTAGGAACATCTCTAATAATTTATTTTTCTAGAATCATTCTATTTAACTTTTCCAATGTGACAAAAAGAACTTTCAATCACAGTTTTACTTGACGGGAAGCAAAACAAGGCAATTAAAAATGCATTGAAAATAGATTTGCTTAAAAATGCTTGCCTTAGATAAAAAAAACCTACAAAGACAGTTTTTAAGAAAGCTGTTCCATGAAGATTTTATAAGATCAACCGAACATTTTGGCCAGACAAGATTAAGAGTTATACCCTAATTGCCTCTATTAATATGAAGATAGTATTTGATAATAAACAACTGATTTGAATTTAGTAATGTAGACTACAATAGGAATGGGGGAATGATTGTGAACTATTTATACATCCTTGAAAATAATATTTCTTTATTTAAAAAAGGTATGGTGTAATCAACATCCCTTTTCAACTTAATAGAGCACTTAATACAGAGTTCTCTACTTCTACCCTTGACTTTACAATTAGCTTGCAAAATACTTGATTAAGTTTCAAGGAATGTCCAAACTGTTGTATCATTGTTCACACTCATAATCAAGAGCATAAATTACTCCTGTAGAATATATTTTCTTTTTACTGCCCATCCTGATATTTCATTCCTAGCTATTACTGTTTTCATAAATCATTTCTGGATCCTCTCTTGCTTTAAAAGTAATTATAATAAATCCAAAGATATGTTTATCCATAGGAAGCCAATGGAATCCTGTGCTATTCAAGTACCTTCTTAATTGGTCTTCAGGGCTTTGTGCCAGTTATTTGTTCTTTCATCTTTAGATCTGCAGTACAGATTTAATCTTGCTTCTCTTTTTGGTAGAATTTAGTATAAACAAAACGGGGGGGGAGGGGTTCTTTACCTTTTAAAAATAAAATAACTACAGTATATTGATTTAGTAAAGTAAGTACATGCCTTAAAATGCATCTTGCCTTAATAATATGCTAATCAAAAAATTTCAATGGTAAAAAAAGGTAAGGTTCTACATTTAGGTAAGAAAAACCAAATGCACAGATATAGTACAGGTGGCACCTGGCTCAATAGTACTAATTGAGAGAATGATTTTGAAGTCCTAGTCCACAATCTGTTAAATATGAGACAGCAGTCTGATGCAACTGCCACAAAAGCCAACACAGTCCTAGGCTGTATTAATCAATATCACGTTAGTACCATTTTATAATGCCTTGGTAAGATCAGACTTGGAATACTGCATCCAGTTTTGGTTGCCATGTTGCCAAGATGTTGAGATTTTAGAAAGAGTGCCAAGAAGAACAAAGATGATTAGAGGCTAAAACAAAAAAGAACGGTTGCAGGAATTGGGTATGTCTAGTTTAATGAAAAGAAGGACTAGGCATGAGATGATAGTAGTGTTCCAATACCTAAGGGGCTGCCACAAAGAAGAGGAGTGTCAACCTATTCTCCAAAGCACCTGAAGCAGGACAAGAAGCAATGGATGGAAACTTATCAAGGAGAGAACCAACCTAGAACTGAGGAGCAATTTCCTGACAGAACAAATAAGTGGAACAACTTGCTTCCAGAAGTTATGGATGTTCCAACACTGGACATTAAAAAAAAAGAGATTGGACAATCATTTGTCTGAAATGGTATAGGACCGTGGTGGCGAACCTATGGCACGCATGCCACAGGTGGCACGCGGAGCCATAGCGGCCGGCACGCGAGGGTTCCCACCGGCAAACCGGAAGTGCAGAAAAACGCACTTCCGGTTTGCCGGTGAGCTGTTTTTTGCACTCCGGTGGGTTCAGGGAAGCTCCCTGAAGCTCCGGAATGCAAAAAACTACAAAACTGACAAACCAGAAGTGCACTTCCGGTTTGTCCATTTTGTAGTTTTTTGCATTCCGGAGCTTCAGGGAGCTTCCCTGAACCCTCCGGAGTGCAAAAAACAGCTCACTGGCAAACCGGAAGTGCGTTTTTCCGCACTTCCGGTTTGCCAGTTTCGTCGTCCCAGGCTCCGGTAAGGCCTTTGCGCGGGGGTGGGGGGGTGCGCATGCGCAGGGAGCAGCATGTGGGGGTGTTGTGCACATGCGTGGGGGGAGGGAATGGGTGTGGGCATGCGAGCACGCGCGAGCGCCCCCCCCCCTTTTTGGCACACGAGCCTAAAAAGGTTCGCCACCACTGCTCTATAGCGTTGTTTTGAGGGTAGGATATGCTCTAAACATTGCACAATTCAAGTCTACTTATTTTATAACATGCTTTTTATAACTCTATAAAAGTAGAATAAATTATCTGACATACAGACTTGTATCAGTGAACATGTTAATCCTTAACATTCTACTTCACAGTTTTCCTTATGCTATTGTCAGTAAAAAAAGTTCCTAGATAATGACTTCTCCATTATGGCACTCTAGGCTTTCACATACTTTAATAAGGCAGAGAACAAGTAAATAAGTTATTAGTCTTAGTCATACTCAGCCACTTGGAATATTCATGGTAATGGAGCAGTGGTGAAATCTACTTACATTCCCTACCGGTTCGGAATTGCGTGCCTTGCTCCACTCACGCGCACACTTTTTCACCCTCTGCGCATGCACAGAATGCTTTGCGCATGCACAGAATGCTTTGCACATGCACAGAGGGTTAAAAACAAGAAAATGGTGATGTCCGGGTGGTTGGGCGGAGCCTCACGCTGCTGCCGCTACCAGTTCTCCGAACCACTGGTGGCTGCCGCTACCGGTATGCCCGGACTTGGCCGAACTGGTAGCATTTCACCACTGTAATGGATTCTGGAGGCCTCTCAGGTGGCACATATGGCATTTGTTCTTTCATGAGCTGCATAGAATGCAAGTTTGCTTTTGGGCCCAATTCAGAATCTTGGTCATTACCATTAAAGCCCTTTATGTCATGGGTATATGAGGAACCATATCACCCTGATGGGACTAGCCTGCCCTATTTACTGTAATAGAAAGGGCTTACTTTGGATCCCATCAGCCAAAGAATTTTGGCAGCTGGAGTGCAGGATAAGAGTTTTTTTTCTGCTGTGGCCTTCCACTCACAAGGTGAGGTCTGGCCCCACTATCTTGGCTTTCCAGAAGAGCCTAAAAATTTTGGTCCGCCTTAGTTTGGGGCTCTGGCAGGGACCTGTTATGTTGGGGATTGCTGATAGGGTAGAGACAATTCTCAATCTCAAGCTGCACAACATCTTGGTTTTTAACTTTTAACTTCTCCAATTTTTCTAACTGTAATTGTTTTAAGCAGTTTTTAACTTTGTAGTATGTTGGAAGCCACCCTAGTTGCTGTATCAGTGAAATTGGTGACATAGAAATTAATTAATTAAATGCAAAGACAATGACAGTCAGTTTTGGCATATTTTTGGTCAACATGTCAAAAATGCAACCAAACCTTTGTTTTATCTCAGGCATGCTCAAACAAACTAGGATCTCCAATTTAGAGACTATTGTGGAAGCCCACATAATGTTACCTGCATCCTAACAACTAAGAGGTACACATATTGAACTGACATCTTCAGGATATTAAATTAACTTGACTGCCTACTGTATCATTTAAGGCCCAACAGCCACTCACATCTGCCACTCAGTTGAAATACAAAAGTTGCATCCTTCCTTGGTCATTCACTGTGTGTACTGCACAACTGATAAGGAGTATTTGGATTAACTGAGAATTCAATAAGCTGTTTGTTTTGTAAGTAGGCAATGTGATCCTCATGCTTCTTGAGTGGGTATGACTGCAAACAGGCCTCTCTATCTAGTCTATCAAATTATAGGACAGATAGAATATTTTTCAATATCAGTTCCCTAATATAGCTTGGAACTGTTCCTTTGGATTATTTTATTAACAAGAATGCCTCTGGACTCCACAATGGCCTTGTAGTCACTTCAGAGGTGGGCTCCCGGGGGGTTGGCAGGGTTTGGGTGATCATCTAGCCAAGGATTGCTGTGAACCCCCAAATGCCACTCCTGGCTGGCCCCTCCCACCCCTCCCCTCCCCTCCCAGGAGTCTCCACACAGCCACGCAGAGGATCTGGGAGGGCAAAAAATGGGCCTACCGGAGCTTCCGGAAGTCCAGAAATGGGCCTGTTTCGCCCACCTGGCGGCTTGAAGAAAGCCTCTGGAGCCTGGGGAGTGCGAAAAATGCCCTCCCGCAGTGGTGCAGGCAGCCGACTAAGCCATGCCCACCCAACAGCGAACCTTTAGCAGTGAACCTGTTGCTAAAGGATCTGAAGCCCACCCCTGAGTCACTCTTAAGAAAATAAAAGGGAATTATGTCCACCAGCTAAACCAAAAATAAGTTGGAATGGTAGAGAACATTTGTGCTGGAGAAAAAGGTAAGGTAAACTTCTAAGTAAGGCGAAACTAAAAATTTTGTGACTTAGTAGATGGGTCATGGATACGACAGCCATGTAAGGAATGTTAATTCCCTCCTGTGGCATCCATTTTGTAAAAAGACCTCAATACAGTTTCAAAATTCCCATCATTTCATTGGCCCCAAAAGGCTGCTCATTTCTTCCACAGTTTCTGCTAAGTTGTTACTACTGGCACTGAAAGCCAAAACAGTAGCATTGGTTCCATCATATCTAAAATAGTTTTGTGGATGATCATTTTGGCAGAAGAGTAGGCTTCTAAATTAAAAATGAAATGTATGCAGTATTATCTGGCCTTCAGTATAGATGAACTGAAGAATCCTTCTTTTCAATGCTTATGTACTACAGGGAAGTTTGCTCTAGGATAGGGAAAATCTAAGCCAGTTCTGTCTGGCTTGTCATGTAAAGGATGCTGCTACATTTCCAATGCAGTAAATATGCAGATCCATAGCATCAGTGTAATAGGTTGCCTAAGATAAATTCAGGTGGTGCCATGGCAAACTCAATAACAGGAATCATTCAGCTTTTATTTCATTGTTTTAGAAGTGAAGGCTGCTGACATGGCATTCTCTTGGAAGTGCCTTTCTTCCCTTCTCTGAGAGGACTCAGATTTACTAACCTCCCAGGGTCTTTAATTTAAGGCACTGTTCTCTCTGAAATAGAAACATTATGATGGATGACTGAAAAGACTGTGTCTACTTGGGTGTTAGAGACTGTATTTTTTTAAAGCAGCTTTTTTATTTCAATTGTTGTTGAGTTTTGATGGAGTGGTACCGTATTTTTCGGAGTATAAGATGCACTTTAGTTTTGGGGGAGGAAAACAAGGAAAAAAGGCCTCTGCCTCCCAGCAATTTGCCAAACAGCAAACAGCAAACAGCACAGATGATATACACTGTTTGCTGTGTATTTCTGTGCATGTGTGCCTGACCCATAGAAATAGCAAAAAATTGGAGAAATGTACATTATGCCAGAAAGTTTTCTTAAATGTAGTCTAACTACTCCCAATTATTTAAATAGATCTACTCCAAGGTAAGTCAGGATTTAACTCAGCTGCTTTATCTTAATACTACTAAACAGGACACTGTTACATTTCAGACTATACTTGTACAGAGCTGTTAAAATTAATTAAAATTTCTGGAAGTATACATTATTCTCTATTATTTAAAAGAAGATACAATAGCACTGGGCCTCTTCAGATCAAGCATTTATTTTAAAAAGCCTCTTCATTTTGTTAAGTTGTCTAGAACAATAATAAAGCAGTCTTTAAAAACTAAGTCTAATAATTTGAACATTCTACAGACATTTATAGTTATTCACTTACCCCCTTGCATCCAGTTCAGCAGAAAATAAAAATCTGCGTGTCTCTCCCAGCTATTTGCCCCTTTGCAGCTAGTTTCAGTTTCATTTTAGCATGTGGCAAATCAGCTGAGGGTCAGGAAGCTGCTAATGACTTGCTTGGCTTAACAGGCTCTTCCCTGTTTTCCCAAGAATGTTCTTGGTGCAAGCAAGGAATTCCTTCATCAGCCATGGTTGCACAGTATTTAAGGCTAACTCAGCCAACTGCCAGCAGTTCAATCCTCACCAACTCAAGGTTGACTCAGCTTTCCATCCTTCTGAAGTCATTAAAATGAGGACTGAGATTGTTTTGGGCAATGTGCTGACTCTGTAAACTGCTTTAAGACAGCTGTAAAGCACTGTGGAGCGGTGTATAAGTCTAAATTTAATTTAATTTAATTTAATTTAATTTAATAGATTTGTATGCCGCCCAACTCCCGGGGGACTCTGGGCGGCTCACAGCATGTCCAAATCTATTACAATAAAACATATAAAAATTAAAAAATATATAAGAATTAAAAGAAAATCTCCAACATTCATAACTAAAGGGGGGAGACCCCGAGATAATCTACTCGGTCTCACTTTCACCCCGCCTGCCAGAAGAGCCAAGTTTTTATTGCTTTACGGAAGGCCAGCAGGGTGGGGATGGCTCTGATCTCCGGAGGGAGTTGGTTCCATAGGGAGGGAGCTCCCACAGAGAAGGCTCTCCCCCTAGGCCCTGCCAACCGACATTGTTTGGTCGATGGGACCTGGAGGAGACCAACTCTGTGGGACCTAACCGGTCGTAGGGAGGTATGCGGCAGGATGCGGTCCCGAAGGTAGCCTGGCCCTGAGCCATGTAGGGCTTTAAAGGTAACGACCAACACCTTAAATTGGATCCGGAGACTAATGGGCAGCCAATGCAGCTGGCGGAGGACAGGTGTTACATGGGTGTACCTGGGCACACCCACCACAGCATGCACAGCTGCATTTTGCACCAATTGTAGTCTCCGGATACTCTTCAAGGGTAGCCCCATGTAGAGAGCATTG
The DNA here is from genome assembly GCA_023053685.1 of Diadophis punctatus similis. Classification (NCBI taxonomy): domain Eukaryota; kingdom Metazoa; phylum Chordata; class Lepidosauria; order Squamata; family Dipsadidae; genus Diadophis; species Diadophis punctatus. Next base: position 172,613,750 of record JALIGW010000003.1, read on the forward strand.
CAGTAATCCAGCCGGGAGGTGATAAGGGCGTGGGTGACTGTGAGTAGCTCCTCCCTCTCCAAGAAGGGTCGCAATTGGTGCACTAGGCGAACCTGTGCAAAGGTCCCCCTAGCCACAGCTGAAAGATGTTGCTCCAATTTTAGCTATGGGTCTAGGAGGACACCCAAATTGCGAACGCGTTCTGAGGGAGTTAATTTCTCTCCCCCAAGAACCAAGGAGGGACAATTGACAGAATCCTTGGGAGGCAATATCCATAGCCACTCGGTCTTGTCAGGGTTGAGCTTTAGCCGGTTCTTCCCCATCCAGACCCTAACATCGTCCAGGCAGCGGCACATTACGTCGACGGCTTCCCTGAATTGAGACGCCGTTAAATGCCATTGCTGTTGCTATTCATTCCTTAACAGGCTAATGAATTCTGAATGCAGTTGAGATCAATGCCACTTGGATGTCCAGGATAGTTCGATTTATCCATGAGGGGGGTGGGGAATGACAAAATCACACAAAAGGGATATTACTTACTCAGCTGTCTTCTAATTTCTTTTTATATGGATTCCTGACAGTAGTTTTCTCAAGGTATTATATTGTACCAAGTTGACAATGTGTTTAAATATCACTAGCATTTAGATTTATCATTATTTCGGCCCTCTCTCTTTTTTTAAAAAAATCACAATTTGATGGCAATTTTTAAAAATTTCAGAAAACCACACCTAACACTGCATGTGGCCTTGAGGCCCGAGTAGATCCCTGAAATAAAAGGCTAAGGCAGGAAGGTTTATGGAAAAGTTCTGCTTTTTGAGTTCCTGGAAAGCCACTAATGGACAAAACATATGCTCTGGTATAAAACACACCTCATAATTGTGACAAGTTTGTGTTTGTTTAGAGGTATATTATATGTTATGTTATGTTATGTTATGTTATGTTATGTTATGTTATGTTATGTTATGTTATGTTATGTTATGTTATGTTATGTTATTATTATATATTATATATTATTATTATTATTATTATTATTATTATTATTATTATTATTATTATTATTATTATTATTATTATTATTATTATTATTATTATTATTATTATTATTATTACTATTACTATTACTATTACTATTACTATTATATTATATTATATTATATTATATTATATTATATTATATTATATTATATTATATTATATTATATTATATTATATTATATTATATTATATTATATTATATTATATTATATTATATTATTATATTATATTATATTATATTATATTATATTATATTATATTATATTATATTATATTATATTATATTATATTATATTATATTATATTATATTATATTATATTATATTATATTATATTATTATATTATTATATTATATTATTATATTATATTATAATATTATGTTATAATTTATTGCAATGTATTATTAAATCCAAAATTTTGTTTATTCTATGTGGTACTGCACTTCATTATAATCTCATAATAAATTATTATTATTATTATTATTATTATTATTATTATTATTATTATTATTATTATTATTATTATTATTATTATTATTATTATTATTATTATTATTATTATTATTATTATTATTATTATTATTATTATTTATTCACAAAAAATGTAATACACAGCAAACGAGATTTATATGCTGGATTTCGTATCACTATATCACAAGTTGAACACTTCCCAAGCGTCTAGGACTGTGTGATGTATTTTCGTATGATGCGCGCAGATCCAAGTACGGTGGCCTTTTGCAACTGACAGATCATGATTTTGTCAATGTTTATTGTTTTCAAATGCCGGTTAAGGTCTTTTGGCACAGCACCCAGTGTGCCGATTACCACTGGAACCACCTGTACTGGTTTATGCCAGAGTCGTTGTAATTCGATTTTAAGGTCCTGATATCGGTTAAGTTTTTCTTGTTGTTTTTCATCAATTCGACTGTCACCTGGTATGGCGACATCAATGATCCACACTTTTTTCTTTTCCACAATCGTGAGGTCTGGCGTATTATGTTCCAAAACCTTGTCAGTCTGAATTCGAAAGTCCCAAAGTATTTTGGCATGTTTGTTTTCAACTACTTTCTCAGGTTTATGATCCCACCAGTTCTTTACCACTGGTAGGTGGTAGTTGTGGCACAGGTTCCAATGAAGCATCTGGGCCACGTAGTTGTGCCTCTGTTTGTAGTCCGTCTGTGCGATTTTCTTGCAGCCGCTGAGGATATGATCAATTATTTCATCAGCTTCCTTGCAAAGTCTGCATTTTGGGTCATCAGCTGATTTTTCAATCTTGGCTTTGATTGCATTTGTTCTAATTGCTTGCTCCTGGGCTGCAAGAATCAAGCCTTCTGTCTCCTTCTTCAGTGTTCCATTAGTGAGCCATAACCAGATCTTCTCCTTATCAACTTTTCCTTCAATCTTGTTGAGGAATTGCCCATGCAAGGCTTTATTGCACCAACTGTCAGCTCTAGTTTGCATTGCAGTTTTCCTATACTGATGCTTGGTCTGCTGCACTTTCAGAAGCTTCCGGTTGTTTACTTCAATCAATGCAGGTTCTTTACTTTCTTTGACGTATTCTGCCAATGCATGTTTTTCTTCTTCTACTGTTTGTTTTACTTGTAAAAGTCCTCTGCCACCAGTTTTTCTGGGCAGATATAGTCTGTCGACATCACTACGAGGATGAAGTGAATGGTGAATGGTCATGAGTTTTCTTGTTTTTCTGTCCAAATTGTCCAGTTCAGCCTGTGTCCAGTTTATTATGCCAGCAGTATATCTTATAACAGGTATAGCCCAGTTGTTTATGGCCTTGATGGTGTTGCCTCCATTGAGCTTGCTTTTGAGAATTTTTCTGACTCTTTGTGTGTATTCTTTACTGACCACATTCTTCACATGATCATGTTTGATATTATCCAGTTGTAGTATGCCCAGGTATTTATAGGCCTCTGGCTGATGACACTTTATGGCTTGACCATTAGGCATATTTATGCCCACACTTTCAGTGATTTTGCCCTTCTTCAATGCTACTGTGGCACATTTGTCCAAACCAAACTCCATGCTGATATCATTGCTAAAGATTCGGACAGTGTTGGTCAGAGACTGAATTTCAGTTTCAGTTTTTCCATACAACTTCAGATCATCCATGTACAACAGGTGTGAAATTTTATTAGATTTTTTGGATGTTTGATAGCCAAGGTTTGTTTTTTGTAAGATTGTTGACAGCGGGATCATGGCAATTATAAAAAGATTATTATTATTATTATTATTATTATTATTATTATTATTATTATTATTATTATTATTATTATTATTATTATTATTATTATTATTATTATTATTATTATTATTATTATTATTATTATTATTATTATTATTATTATTATTATTATTGAGACTTATATGCCGCCTCAAAGGGCAAGCACTCTCTAAGCGGTTTACACCATTAAGCAATGTATATTTATATTGCCCCCAACAATCTGGGTCCTCATTTTACCTACCTCGGAAGGATGGAAGGCTGAGTCAACCCTGAGCCGATGAGATTTGAACAGCTGAACTGCTGATCACAGTCAGATAAAGTGGCCTGCAGTACTGCACTCTAACTGCTGTGCCACCTCGGCTTAAATAAAACTGCCACTATTATTACTCTCCAATGTTCCTTGGAGATGCAAAAATAATATGTATAACTGTCAAGATCAGAAAAATATCCATGATTACTTTTTTTTAAAGGATATGAAGTCAGAGCATGCAAACTGATATTCTGCATCATATCCAAGAACAGTTTCATTTCAGCTTGCCAGTTCGGCCATCACTGTGATCCCAACAGTAATTTATAACAGAGGTGGAAGTGAAGGCTAAAGGTGATCTAATTTTTTATGGCGCAAGTGAGGACAGATTCTTTGAGGAACCTGCGTATGGCTTGGCTATGTCTATAAAGCATACTCAGGATTACTGGGGAAATTATTTTTAAATCAAGTTTCAGTATATAGTGTATGCTACTGAACTAGCAAGGAAATCCTAAGCATTCATAGTAAAGGTGACCTTTACATTATCCCTACTGGCTTTTGGATTTTTAGACAAAATGGTTAGTAATTTCTGTGGGATTAATTTGCCAGTATTTTGCAGGGTCTTATCTTATTTTCTGCAACCCATAGAAGAATCCACATGATATATTTCTCTTATCTGTCAGTGCAGCAGCGTAAGATAAAAGAAGATTTTTATTGAATGGCTATATTTCTCATTCTCCTTGGTGCCACAGATTAAACAAACCTGTCCTGTGTGACTTTTTCTGCCCCTCATACAGTATATCAAATTTCTACATGTAGAAGTTCTGCTTGTAGTTTGGGGAGGAAAAGAGGAATTTTTAGATCTTGCATATATTATGAGCTTTTTATTCCCAATAGAGAGAATAACCAGTGATTTTTCTGTTCTGCTGCAAAAGGAATTTAGAAGGAAATCAACAGCCCCAGGCTGTCCTGCAACAAGCCAGGATACTACCAGTTTCTTTAATTAAGCATGCATAATTTATTTAATTAAGATGCTAATTACTAAACCTAAGAGACAAATTTCCAGATGTCATTACATCCAAATTGATTGTAATTGCACCAAATCTGGTTTGGTCTTAAATGTGAATTATGCAGGAATTGCTCTATATGCTGTAATTGAGAGAAATATCAATAAAAGCCAATAGATTTCCAGATAGACTTATAAACAATTACAAAGTGTTTTTTTAATGCACAAGAAATTATATACTGATAACAAAAAAACGCTATTCATTTATGTCCTGTACAGTCTGTATCTGTATATTTGTGTTGTAGAAGATAATCTAGTCTAATTGCCTCTAGGTGAGATGGGCAGCACATAAATCTAATCAATATTTTCATTATTTATTTATGTATTACATTTGCCTATCTTGCTGAGAGGTGACACTCTCTCTCTCTCTCTCTCTCTCTCTCTCTCTCTCTCTCTCTCTCTCTCTCTCTCTCTCTCTCTCTCTCTCTCTCTCTCTCTCCCTCCCTCCCTCCCTCCCTCCCTCCCTCCCTCCCTGTCTCCCTCCCTCCCTGTCTCCCTCCCTCCCTGTCTCTGTCTCCGTCTCCGTCTCCGTCTCTGTCTCTGTCCTCTCTCGTTGATCCAGTGATGGTCCATTAAAATAAACAATGCTCAATCTTGGAAACACATGATCCATTTTTTTATTTTTTTAGCTCTGTCTCTTTCTTTTTTGCAGGACTACCCAGAAAGTGGGGTAAGAAGATTTATTATTAAACAATCTGCAGAGTATGAAAAGAGTTATGAAGAGGGTGTGTTCTTCTGGATGGAACTTGACCTAAATACTATCTTCCCTACAAGTAACTGATAATAGAGCTATCAGATTGGGATACAAAAATCCAGAAGGCCACTAGATGCCAGCAAAGAGTTAAAGAACCTGCCTAATAATTTGTGTCAAATATTGGCTCTCCAGAATTTTGTAGTTTGGATGACTAGCTCTATAATTCACATTCAACAATTAGAATTATTTTAAAACAATATTGGCAAGAGGAGCTGGCTATACTGTATGTTAGTTTGTCTCAAGATTTGCCAAAGAAGAAAACTGCTGTGTAGCCAGATGTGAAAAAAGCAGAACCCATAGAATTGTGACCTTTCTGATGATCACCCAAGTCTGAAAAGTTAATAGTAAAAGCAAAAGATAATATCCTTTTTGAATATAAAATATTGCAGAAGAATAAAGCATGAAATAAATCAGATTTAGACAAAAACATGGGCTGTTCTCTGTTTCTAAGCTTCTCTTTCGTCAACACAGACCTGCAGTGCTTAACATACTAAACTATAATCTCTGATGAATTCTGGAAGAATGCAAGTCTGGGATTAATTGTCTACTGCATTATAAAGAAAGCTAACAGAATTTGGATAGAAGAGGATAGGACATGGGAGGGGAAGGTGACTAGGGGTCAGTGGTGAGTTGTAAATAATTTTGCCACTCGCGTACTCTCGCACCGCTTCTGCGCATGCGATGAAGTATCCTGGGTGGGTGGGCAGAGCAAATTCATATATATACCGGTAGTTATTCTATTATTTTATGATTCTGTGAAATACCATTGTACATATAAGCTTACACTTTTTGAACTTGGGAGAATTCTAACATTAATTTTAAAATTACACAACAGTGAAAGACATTTATTCCATGACATCTTTTACCTTTCTTTGTTCTGAAGTGGACTAAGTAGGTGGCTAGATAATTAAACTGAATCATCCTCAAACGACTAGAATGTTAGCTTATTGTCAAGGGAGTGTCATTCTCTGTTTTGCAATTTCTTTGCCATGTTTCCAGTTTACCTCTAGCATCAATGAATTCTGGAATCTGGGTCAGTTTCCATTGTGCTGGGGCAGGGGTGGGGTCCACTTACCTTCGCCACCGGTTCGCATTGCGATGTTTCGCGTACGCGTGCTTGCTATGCTTGCGTGCGCGCGTTCCCCCGGTGCAATTTCACTTCCACGTATGCTCAGTAGCAGGATTCAGCTGAAACACAGCTGAGGAGCTCAACAGCTGTGCTTCGGGCGAACAAATAAAGGTCATTAGTAATCTGCGGGCGGGAGGGAGGGCTCTTTTTCAAGTTGCAGAAGAGAAGAAGCCATCCAAACACGGAAAAATTCACCCAAAAAAATCCCCCAAAAAGATGGCGGTGCCCACTGACTGGCACCGACCAAACCAGATCAATGACACCATCCTGATGTCACCAGCGGGTCACTAACGGTTCGGGTGATCTGGTCCAAACCGGGAGGAACCCACCCCTGTGCTGGGGTTCATAAACTTTTGGCCATCACACTTCCCTTGGTATAATCCTAATACACACACCTAATAATTCCAAACACGTAAATGAATACAAGTGAACAATGAAAACAACACAAGGAAACGTGGGAAATGATGGACTTTTTGTAACAATATAAAACTAAAAGGTTCTTCAGATCTCTCTTGACCTCTATCTTCACTTCCACAAGGGAGGGAGGTACACCTCACAGTTTGGGAAACCCTGCCATAGTGGAAGGGCTGATTCTGATTGGCATAAGGTTAGCAAGTTTTCTGTATTATGATAAGGGTTTTTTTCAGGGAAGAAGAAAAAGAATGTTGCACAGATGATTTTAACATGCGTCTAATACTTGACACATTTGAATAAGCCACAATATCTGTCTTTATCACTGTACAGAAGTTTTGCTTCTTCCTTTTTTTAATCTGGTTTCTCATTTGTCAAATCATTCTAAATTTGGGGATTATGCTAGGCATTAAATCATGGGAAAAGATAGGCATGCCAAATGGATGCAAAAGGAAAAAAAATGGTAAACAGTCCAAATCTTGATAAATGCAATTCTTTCAGTAAGTGACAATACAGGTGAAACATTTCTCTTTTAAACTTTTTTTTCCATTAGTTTTTTGACAGGAGTACACTAGTTCAGTTTAATGAGATTCTAGTGTAAAAACTTCAGGGCTAAATAAAAGAAACAAATCAAAAAGGCCAGATGATTGCCATTTAATGTGAAAGAATGAAAGTGCAAACAATCACTATATGACATCTTGCTGTGCTAGTCACTGTGGAATGACAGGTAGAACAATTCAAAGTTACTGATCTAAAGATGGAATAACAGCTCATATGTTTGAAGTGCTCAAAAGATGAAGAAATAAAACAGACTTTGAGATAAGACATGGTTAAGCCTTTTAAATTCTCTGCCTTTTTGTCAGCATCCTTGCAAAGCTCTTCCACACATATCCCTCCTTTCCAACTCTTTCTTTCCCTTCCCTAAATCTATTTTGTAGAAGGTATATCTTTAAATAACTGGTAATATTGTTCTGTTTGGGGTTGAATTTTATGCAATCTTTGCCTAATAAAATGCATAGAAAAGAAGTATTGGCACTAGTGAAACACTATCAGCTTATATCATCCTTAATGGTTATACAGGTAGTCCTTGGCTTACAATTCATTTAGTGACCATTCGAAGTTACAACAGCACCGAAAAAAGTAACTTATAACCAATTTTCACACTTACAACCGTAAGTGCACCGTAAGTGCAGCATCCCCCATGGTCAGGTGATCAAAATTCAGATGCTTGGCAACTGACTCATATTTATGACGGTTGCAGAGTCCTGGGCTCATGTGATCAACTTTTGTGAAATTCTGACAAGCAAAATCAATGGGGAAACCAGATTCACTTAACAACCATGGTACTAGCATAACAACAGCACTGATTAACTTAACAACTGTGGCATGAATGGTTATAATGAGACAAAACTCCCTTAACAAATGTCTCACTTAGCAACAGAAATTTTGGGCTGAATTGTGTTCGTAAATCAAGGACGATCTGTAATTTAAACTCATGCTTCTTGAGAAATCTCAGAGAAGGGTTTTGGGAACAAAAGTTATATACAAATTAACAAATATATAATATTCTATATATTTTCTGGCGTTCATTGATTCTTTTATTTCTGAATATTATTTTAAAAGCAAAGGCAACTACTGATTGCTTCAGCCATTCTTTTCATCAGTGAAATAACCTATTCTACTTACTGTTGGAAACAATAATCTGTAATTGCTGCTTTCATTCCTAATTTGGCCTGTCCCTAGCTTTTTCATCTCAATCTAATCTAAACCTATTTGAGCAAATAAAATGATATTTACCTCATCCTCTGTTACAAGCTTTCAAGATTACAGGCTTCAAGAAAAATCAATACAAAATACCAGCTTAGCAGCAGGTTGGTGCTCAGAAAGAATGCTAACTTTTCTTTCTTATGTTTTCTGAGTCTCTGCTCCCCTGGAGTGAAAACAGAGCTCAGACTACACACACACACACACACACCAGTGCTTTGTTTGGTTCATGCTTAGTAGCCACTTTTGAGCTTGCAAGATGAAGAGTAGAATTTGGTCGAGCTTCTAAAACCGTTAGCTGTTCTTTCCAAACATACTACACATCTTACTAAGTTCACAAAAATGAGGCTGGTGTTGACCTCTTAGATGAATTTTCCAAGACTCAAATGCCATCTTCGTTTATTATTTATTTGTTTCAAGCAGTTGGGGCTTTACATTATCATCACACTGACTGACTGCTTTAAGGAAGGGTCATCTCTCTGCAGGGCGGAACCTCTTGAGAATCAAATCCTATTACTTTCCACAAGTTATTTTATTTAGTGCTTGGGACAATTTTCTAATAAAAAACATTTGAATGCTGAGTTTGTAAACAACCAAGAATTCTCAGGAGTGCTCACAATGTGTATGTCTTTATGTGTGTTTGTGTTTGTTTGTGTTTGTGTGTGTGTGTGTGTGTGTGTGTGTGTGTGTGTGTGTGTTTGTCCATACGTGTGTGTGTGTGTGTGTATGTGTGTGTGTGAGAGAGAGAGAGAGAGAGTGAGAGAGAGAGAGAGAGAGAGAGAATTTTCCAATTTCAAATATTTTTTTCTCTATTTTGTTAAAATTAGTAGATTCTTATGTAAATGTGTGCAATGTGCATGTATGTGTTATATTCATATGCGTAATATGTATATTTTGTATATATTATTAAAATAATTTCTGAACTGAACTGAAAGATCAATAGCATACCATCTTCACATTCTGGAAGTTTTCTTTATTCATCACAAGAACATTTTAATACATATATTGTTGGATATTCTGCCATCACCATGTATTCTTACAAATATTCAAGAGAACTCTTCCAGCCACTGAAAAATGCTTTATCTGAAACATACGCATATATGCACACCTGCATAAATATTTATACTGATTTTTAATGGTCCATCCTTTCTCCCTTCAGTTTATTTTTTCCTTTCTTCCTCATCATGTTCTTCTCATCCTTCTCCATCCATAAAGTCAGCAATCCATGGAATCCAACCATTCTTGACAGTTTCATACCTCAGTCAGCTGCACATATCTGGTTGCAAATCAGTGGTAATGTGCTGTAAAGTCAAAAACTCCACTTCCTCAGTACAATTCAGAAACATTCGTCTCATTTCTGCTATAGATGCATGTTTGAGCTTCCAGTGACTGGTATCATTATCCTGATTGGATGGAAAATATTATTATTCAAATTAGAACAAATGGGTACTGGTGTTTAAAACCATGAAATTTTTCATATCTAGTGTAATGTAGTGGGGATGTTTTTTAGCTTTTTTAATCAACAATACCAATCCATTTCATAAAATAACTACGGTAAGCTTAAATTAAATTATCTGGAGATATTTACAGCTAAACATATACAAGATCAGGCTGATAAATTGTAATTGTATTTCCAAATTTTGCATCACCTACAAATATCATATTTATACTTCCACCAAAATTATATCCCCTCGTTTGTCATTAATTTTCATAATAGTTTAAAAAAGGTCTTGCTTCTTATTGTCAATAGCAAAAGCTGCTACAGATTAATGGCTTTAGGATGACCTTTCTGGATCAGAACAAAGGCACTGCTTTTTTCAACATCCTGTTCCTAATACCGTAGTAGTCAATCATATCCCCTAAGAAGCTCCAAGAAACTTCCTCCTCTCATAGTTTTTCTCTGTCATCTGTTATTCAAAAGACTTTTCCTAGACTAGTTTCTAACACTGCTTAACAGTCACATATTGCAAAAACTAATCTGTCTACTTTAAATTAACCAAGCTTGAAGCAACCATTACATCCTGTGGTAGCTAACCTCTGCATTTTATGCTGTGTAAAATAAATTTTGTCTGTTATTTGAAAAAAGAAGGAAAGGAGCAGAAGTGAGAGCAGACATAAAACAATCAAGGGGTGTAGGCAAGATGGTTGACAGCTTACAGTATCTCATAAATGCAAGTTAGACCAGGTGGAAGGAAGCATTTCAGTCATTCAAACACACCTTATTTTATTTCACTATAAATGAGAGTGGGAAATTTATTTTATACTATTCAAGTTTCAGCAAAATATTTTACTGAAATGTATGTAGTTCTTGCTTTCTTGATATTACTCAGCTGTGTAGAACTTCACAGCTAACTATCAGACTCTCTTCCCATATTTATCACTATAGGATCCAAGATAAGATAAGGGGAGTTCATTCTTTGTTTAACTACCATTATCCTCGGTCAACACATCATAATCAATGTTTAAATAGTTGCTTGGGGTGCATAGGAGTTGCAATCTTATGCATCTGAAGGTTGGAGTATGCTAATCTGAATGCATTATACTCACTAGGTGGGGTGTATGGGGTGTTCAGGGAGGGTAGCACCTCTGGTGTAGGGGCATATTGTGTCCTTTTATGGCAGCTCATTTTAGGGCAGCTTTTAGGACAGCTCGTTCACCTTGGTCCCCACCTGTCACCCAGCTCTCACCTGTGGCTCCTAGCAGCTGTAGCTTGTGCAGCAGCCACACCCCGGGCAACAGCTTTGACAGGCTGGTCAAACCAGCTTGAGAGTAACCGTTGGGTCATTGACCTTCAGTGAGATAGGGACTTGTCTATCCCGAGCATGTGAAGACAGATTCCGGCGGACTGAGCGGATGAAATCTACTAGAATAGGTCAATGGTCATGAAGGCGGTCTCTGCAAGCGATGTGGTATGCTAAGAGCACAGCAAGACATGAAAGACGCCCTGGTCAACCACTGAGCCCAGCCCATCTCCAACTGTCTTGACTCTTGTCCTGCTGTTTGGAGCAAGATGGAATCTGGGAAGAGAGAGTGAGGCTGACTATGCGCACCTCTCCGTCACTTTAATCCAATTCACGCGCAAGTCTTGACATCCTCCCCCCCCCAGATGTCAAGGTCCTCTTCGAACATGATGGACGAACATCATACTCACTAGGTTCAGAAGGACTCAGTTCTGAATTGCTGCAATCGTTTGCCTAGATTGCTATAAAATAAAGTCCTTGATTTCATGTTAGACACTGTATGACAAAACTGGATTCATTGGAAAAGCAGTTTATCTTTGAGATAGAGAAATAGATATGCATTCTAACAGTGTAAAAGTAAGATTCTACACCTACCACAGTAGAAAAATAGGGCCTGGCTCAGAAGAAATACTTATGAGAAGGATCTGGGTATCTAGATTAAGTGTGAGACAGCAACATGCTGCAGCTGCCAAAAAGCTAGTGCAATATTGGACCGCATCAACACTTCCACTCTATGCTGCACTGGTCAGACAGATATTATAGGATATATATTATCTTTTTAAAAGTCCATAAATAAAACTACTGAATGATTGTTTGAATTATCACAAGGTCTGTTCTTTGTGTCATATATACAGTTGATCACCTTTGCCTCTGGGCCAGCCCCAGCAGTGGTGGGTTGCTCCCGGTTTGGACCGGTTCTTAGAACCGGTAGCGCCGGCGGTGGGAGGCTCTGCCCACCCACCCGGGATACTTCATCGCATGCGCAGAAGCGGTGCGAGAGTACGCGAGTGGCAAAATTATTTACAACTCACCACTGACCCCTAGTCACCTTCCCCTCCCATGTCCTATCCTCTTCTATCCAAATTCTGTTAGCTTTCTTTATAATGCAGTAGACAATTAATCCCAGACTTGCATTCTTCCAGAATTCATCAGAGATTATAGTTTAGTATGTTAAGCACTGCAGGTCTGTGTTGACGAAAGAGAAGCTTAGAAACAGAGAACAGCCCATGTTTTTGTCTAAATCTGATTTATTTCATGCTTTATTCTTCTGCAATATTTTATATTCAAAAAGGATATTATCTTTTGCTTTTACTATTAACTTTTCAGACTTGGGTGATCATCAGAAAGGTCACAATTCTATGGGTTCTGCTTTTTTCACATCTGGCTACACAGCAGTTTTCTTCTTTGGCAAATCTTGAGACAAACTAACATACAGTATAGCCAGCTCCTCTTGCCAATATTGTTTTAAAATAATTCTAATTGTTGAATGTGAATTATAGAGCTAGTCATCCAAACTACAAAATTCTGGAGAGCCAATATTTGACACAAATTATTAGGCAGGTTCTTTAACTCTTTGCTGGCATCTAGTGGCCTTCTGGATTTTTGTATCCCAATCTGATAGCTCTATTATCAGTTACTTGTAGGGAAGATAGTATTTAGGTCAAGTTCCATCCAGAAGAACACACCCTCTTCATAACTCTTTTCATACTCTGCAGATTGTTTAATAATAAATCTTCTTACCCCACTTTCTGGGTAGTCCTGCAAAAAAGAAAGAGACAGAGCTAAAAAAATAAAAAAATGGATCATGTGTTTCCAAGATTGAGCATTGTTTATTTTAATGGACCATCACTGGATCAACGAGAGAGGACAGAGACGGAGACGGAGACGGAGACGGAGACAGAGACAGGGAGACAGGGAGACAGGGAGACAGGGAGACAGGGAGGGAGACAGGGAGGGAGGGAGGGAGGGAGAGAGAGAGAGAGAGAGAGAGAGAGAGAGAGAGAGAGAGAGAGAGAGAGAGAGAGAGAGAGAGAGAGAGAGAGAGAGAGAGAGAACTGAGCAGCAGAGGGTATGTGATAATGGTGAATATCTATAGTTTGGGTATAGGATGAAGGTGGAAGTTCCTTCTCCTAGCTTGTAGATTGGTTTCCAAACATTTTGTTACCATGCTAGATTACATTTTCAGCGTAATTTAGGGTATGTTAATGTCAGTGTACTTCTGCTTATAGTGGCTTTTTGTGGTCTTGTAAGGGGCAGGTCATGACAGGTAAGAGTAGGCTTAGCTCACAATCCCAGTGTCCAGCACTTGAGGGGAGGCGTCATGCCAAGCTGTGCAGCCAATCAGAGCAAAGACTGCTACTTGAATGGAATAAAAACATTGGAGACTATCCAATCTGAAGCATTTAAAATAGCTTCAGTAAGAAAACAAGCTTTGAATTGAAGCTGTGAAACATGGATGCAAGGTGCATTTGCAACAGGCTGGGAGTGGGAGAAGAATGACCCATCTATTCCTGCACTTAGGAAATAGTATGTAGCCCATACTGGAAATGGGCTAAACAAAACATGTGCATCTTTGCTATAGTTCAGATCTCTTCCTATGCCAAAAGTAAATTGTATGTAGGAAAATTGGCATTAAAAACAGAACCTATTCATAATTTGGCATGTTTTTGATGGTTAGCAAAAAAAATCTTTGCAAACAAGAGATCTGTCCAGATACTTTTATTCTAAAAAAAATTTAGGCATTCCACATCAAACTATATGACTTTTATTCATAATATTATAAGACTACATTTTAAGTAAATATTCATTTCTAATAAAAATTGAATGCAGATAGACAAGACACAGACACAGAAACATCTTTCATATACAAACAAATTAGCTTAACAGTGTAACAAAATATAGCTTTGCCACTCTAAGAAAACATAAAATTTAAAAAGCAGTCTATTTAGTGTTCTGGAATATAATTTTGCTTTTGTTGCATTTGAAGAAATGAAATTTTCCTTTATACGCATCCATCCCAAGATGATTTCAAAGTACTTTCACTTAGAAAAGCTAGCTGCTATTACATATAAATTTTCAAAGCTTGTCAAGGCTTTGGAAGGAATGATGAAAATTACTATTGCACGACCTTCAGGTTTTCTTTGTTTCATAAAGGGCTAAGATAGCATTTTTGCCATTTTTCTTTCAGCTCAGGTCTTTCATCATAAATATCAAAGCATGCAATTATGCCTTCTCATATCCTACCATATTCTGCCTGTTTTCCTCCATGGTAATAGTATTCTCTCTTTTTTTTCCTGTCTATTTTTGTCTTTAATAAATTTGAAAAGGCTTTAAGTTTATATTCATAATATTCAATTGTTTCTGTAGCCTATGTGGCACTTATTAAAAAGAATAAATGTGTTGATTAAAACAATGTGGGCATTATAACACCTTAAAGGAAGTTCTGAATTCTCAGATCTTTAAGCTTCATAATGACACTGATTTGGCCTTTAGGTAGAATTGTATTATTAATGATTATCATAGAAAAGGGATTGGTGTTCTTAAGCTATAGTTGTCTGGACAGCTTTTTTTTTTTGGAGCATCATATTGAATTATTCTCCTTAATCTATCGTGGTTTTCATAGCCATTATATTACTTAGTCCCATGCAGGCACTCCATAAATCCTAAATTTCAGAGCAATCAAAGATCCCATTCAAATCTGAAATTTAACTATTTGGGTGAAAAACAATGACTATTTATTAGTAGCTAGCAATTCTGAATTAACTCCTGATAATCACTGTTCTGTTTTATCACTTTTAAGATTTAAAGTTCTGGCTTCCAAAAGCTAGTATTTTGCCTATAGCCAGCATTTTGTCATAAGCTAGGACTGATATTTTGCTTTCAGAATAACTTATGGCACTTCTTTACTTATCTAAGCCAAAATGCCTAGCACTGAAAGCCAAAAAAAGATTCTTTTTCATGTAAGGCGTAAAATCCTACTGGCAGCTTTCCCTGCTCCTGCAATAGAAATAATGATGGCAAATTGAATAACAATTTGATGTATTTTGTAATATTCAAAATGTTGCATGAAGTAAGTTCCTGACTTTGTGTAATGGGGTAAGTCGGCACTCAGGCTTAAGTTAATCCATTATGAAGTGAAATCATGTAGACTTTGAACCAAAAGTAAAATGAAACATGGTTGCTTATATCTTCTTCTCAAGAACAAACCAGTTCATAGCCTCTATTTTTTTTATAATTATGCCAAACAGAAAAGTATTTCTATAAATTTAGACATATCCAAGCAAAATCTATTGTCTTTAGAAATATCCCATTTAACATCTTCAAAATACTGACATATTTAGCTTTTACTTTTAATAACATAGAACTTTGATGAGGCTTTACAATATCCGGAACAGTTTAGGATACATCATATTGTTCCAACAGCAACCTGATAATCTTGATTCCCTAATGAACCCCATTTCCATATCTAATTATATTTGACCAGGAAACCTGATAGCTTAGAGGGATGCTATTTGGGGGTCAGGCCTGCTCCAGTAGGTTCATACATGTTTGGTAATTATTTTAGGTAGAAAAATCAAGTACTGTACTGTGGATAAGGCCCCTCCAACTGAACCTAGACAGGGATGCTCATCTGAGGAGACAAATAACATTTTAAGAAGTGTCCTAGTGAGTTTAAAGGCTTTTATTCAAACCCCCAGCAGTTCCAATATGTTACAGATTAACAGAGTTGGAAGGGACCTTACAGGTCATCTAGTCCAACCCCCTGCCCAAGCAGGAGACCCTACATCTGCCTCTACCTAGGATTGAACTCACAACCTCCTGATTGTGAGGCAAGAGCTCTACCTCTAGAGCAGATCCAGTTGCCATGCTCAGCAAGACTGGAGTGATACTGGAGTTCTTGACAAGGATCAGTCCAACGAAGACACAAGATGCCAAAGTCAGTCCAAACAAGCTGTTCTCCAGTTCTCTAGTTCACAGAAATACAAATGGAGTAAGTGGGAGAGCACATTCAGACTTGGAAGATTCTGTTACTCTAGCTATCACAATAAGGTAGTCCTGACCTATATGGCATTGGTTTATGTCAGGGACCCACCTCTTTGGACACAAATTTGGAAGAGGACAAGAATGAGCTGGGTTCTGGAACCTCTGAGGAAGAGAATATGGGGGCATGGGAAGACTTGGACCAGGGAGTGGAAGGCAGACTTAGCCTGAGCCAAGAGAGTTGCAGCTGCAGCAGGTTAGTCTGGAGGCTTCGGGTGAGAAAAGAGAGCAGCTGATGATAGTCAGTGAATATGACTACACCACCTCCTGATCAAGGATGTGCAGGGTGCAGAGAAGACAGGGTCAGCCTGTTGTCCATCCAGTTGTTCCAGCTGTGACTGCTGGAGCAGGAGCCTTCCTCTCCCTGGTCCAAGTCTTCTCATGCCCCCATATTCTCTTCCTCAGAGTGCCAGAACTCAGCTCCTCCTCCTCCTCCTCTGAACTCACATCTAAAGACGTGGCTGGGGACAGGTCCATGACATAGTAAATCAATGCCATATAGGTCAGGACTACCTTATTGTGATAGCTAGAGTAACAGAATCTTCCAAGTCTGAATGTGCTCTCCCGCTTACTCCATTTGCATTTCTGTGAACTGGAGAACAGCTTGTTTGAGACATTTCTCAAAATACTTTTTTGCCTTTGGCTCAAGCTCTCTTATCTGACCATAGTCTTGGTAGTACTCTTCTTCTCTGAGCAGGTAATTTCAGCAACATGAAGTGCTTGAAGCTTGCAAATGGGTCTCAGGCCCCTTCAATAAGCCAGGCAAGCTTTCTGTAACCTTGAACCAGTGGAAATTATGCACCTCTACTCTAAAGCAACCCAGAAGTAAAGAAGAGAGATTCTCTTACTTTAGAACAGATAGTTTTTACTAACTATCCTTGAGTATTAAAAAAAAACTTGTAAATCCAGAGCTCTTCTGTATGGCCTTTGAGATTTAAATTGCTGTTGTTTGTTTTGTAAGTTTTATTTTTATTTCTTTTATTTCCTTTTTTTAACACTTTTTATTGGTTTTTCAAAATATAAAATACAAGAAAAATTTAAAAAGTAGTGGAAAACTAAGAAGAGGGAGGGAAAAGAAAATAGTGTAAAGGGAGAAAAGGAAAGAAAAAGGCATCAACGTCTGACTCTCTTTAGCACAGTAGAAGATAACGTTACAACCACAACTTTTTGCTTTTACACAAATGTATGTACAAGCCATTTCTATAACAATAATCCTATCTAGTTAACAAAAACAAAATCAACGGTTCATTTTTTTTTCATTGCAAGCACAAAATCCAGAAGCAATTTCAGAATAGAAATAAAGTTTACGGATTAACAGAGTTGGCAGGGACCTTGCAGGTCATCTAGTCCAACCCCCTGCCCAAGCAGGAGACCCTACATCTGCCTCTACCTAGGACTGAACTCACAACCTCCTGATTGTGAGGCAAGAGCTCCACATCTAGGCCACAGCAGCTGGGTTTACTGTAGATACATTCTCTTCTTTAAATTGCTGCTGTTTGGAGGTGGGATTGTTGTCACATTTTAAATTATTTTATTGGTTGTTCTATTTAAAATGTTTTCCATTGAAGTACCCTTCTTATTATCATCTATAAATATAATAAATAAATTAACAAACAGCACTGGGTTCCCTCATGAAGAAGTAGTTTCACGATCTCAAACTTTTACCAGGGTAAAAGCCAAATAGACAGTCGAAATGAGACATAAAAGATGGAACGCATTAAAGATGCATGAGAAAGACTTAAGACCATGGAGTAGAAATACATGGGAAGGGTGTCTTTGCAGCTTAATTTAAGTTAACTTGTAACTTAAGCCTCTATTGTGTAAGTGAAATGGTCACCAAGTGAGCATCTAACATTGGACTCCAAAATTTATTGGCAATCAGTTAGATCCCCATCCTTAGTTCCAAATTATGGTACAGCTGTAACTCCTAAACAATCTGCATGGGACATCCCAGTAAGAGTAAGCCAGCTGGCGAACTTTGTGTGAGTCAGTCTCTCCCTCAGCCACCTCATAGAATAGTTGTTGTGAGGAAAATAGGAGGAGAAAGGAGTATTATGTATATTCACTTCCTTGAATTACCTATAAAGTAATTAAGACAGGATAAAACCCAAATAAATATATAAAATTAAAATTATCAGGAACCAGTCTGAAAAAATGCATTGTAATGATCTGCATGTATTAGCATTATATGTGTCAGTCTCCTCCTCCTTCAGGCAGGTGTACATCTCAGCAAGTCCATGTCTGTCCTTAGTACCATGCTTTATTTCTATGTAGCTGTAAACCTAGCATCTTTTCAGTTTATTCTTTCTGGACTTGCTTCATGAACAATTTGGAAATGAAATATTAATGGCAACTATTAACAATGATATAAATAAAATCCCATGTCACTTAGTATTGAAAAATATAGATTTTTATTCCTCAATCCTGGCTTCTTCATAAACTCCATAAAGCAATATTTACTTAGACCTGCTTTCAGAACTTCCACTGATCTTTTTATTTTTGTTTATTACACTAAGAAGTTTTATTAAATTTGCACTGACACAAAGAATGAATTGTCTGTCTCTCTGTGAATTGTGATGTCACATGAATGTGAACTTATTGCTTGTGTCTTAAGCTAAATGTCAAGAGATGTACATTTTCCTTACAGAAATAAAATTGCTTTCTGCTACCTTTTAAAATGGCACCGTAATATGTATATTATATCTATTCAGTATTTAGATGAAAATAAGCAGGTGAACGGGGTGACTCCCTCTAACCAGTAATATTGGTTATGATAAGTATAAAAATGTTTGAAGAACTGGCGGTTAATTCATTCAGTTGTTTCAGTTCTATGAGGAAAAAATATAGGGACATATAGGCAAAGAAAACTTCACCCAGCTAGATCGGTTTAAGAGCGAGTGGAGTTCATTTTTCGTGATGGAAAATGCACCATTTTCTAGCTGTTATAGATTGATATCACCAGAGCTGCAATGTATGTGTGTGATTGTGGATGTCCTTGTATATGTTTGAAATATTTATTTTTCTTTTTGATTTGTCCTTTGCTTTTTTAAATTGCTGCAATGAGAGGTTTTGGTGTTTTTTGGCTTTTGGGGCTGTGTAAACTGGACAAGTGGTCTTTGAATCATCAATTAAAGACCTCCCCTGACATCTCCCATGTTTTGGTCTGTATGTTTACAGAATAATATAAATAATTTAGTAATGACAATTGAACTTTCCATCATAGTACTACAGAGGCTGCGGCAACATACAACACTTACAGCTTTCCTTCTTGGTGAGGAACCTCCTTAATCGTATTAACTGTAACAGCTTTTTAGTTATCATAGTTGGTTTGTCCATATACATAGGAATGCATGCTTTAGTTCTGATTGCACAAGATGATTTGTTGGGTGGTGGGAAGGGGAGATATGTTTACCACTGTTTGAGCATACGGGATCTTAGTAGGACACAATATTTTCAAATTTTGGCTTCCTTTTTAAGAACTAGTCCATGATGATTCTCTATAAATCTTCTAAAGAGAAATTCAGAAACTCAAACTCATCGGAAACCGGTTTGAAGGAGAAATATTATCCAGAATTGGGATCATGAGACAGGGGTGACATGAATCCCCAGGAGCATTCAGAGGATGTGGGGTCTGAGGAAGAGGCTGTCCTGGGTCTATCTGATATGGGGGGGGAGAGAGAATCGACCAGTTTGTCAGCCTCCTACACTAGCAGAAGCAGGGGACAATTGGCTGCCAATGGTTAGTGATGATGAACAGACCGCCTCTGATGAAGAAAAGCTGCCGTCCCCGCCCAATAACCGGGCATAAAGAGAGGAGTCTAGAGAAGCACAGAAGAGGTTGGCGAGATTATTTATGAGGAAGCAGCCTCGCCCCTCCTAAGAGAAACACCGGGCTTGGATGATTTAACCATGCGTGGTGGAAAGTGCATTTGTTGGAAACAACTGTTTGACTTTGTGAACTTTGGACCTTGCTTTGTAGATTTCAGATCTTGCTTGGCTTTATAGACTTTGGACCTTTCATGGATTTTGGACCCTGTTCTTGTCCTGTGGATTTTGGGTCCTGTCCTGTAGAGATTGGATCTTGATCTTGCCTTGTGAATTTTGGACTTTATTATTGTCTGATGGATTTGGAACTTTATTATTGTCTGATAGATTTTGTACCCTGCTCTAAGGGCTTTGCTCTTGTCTTGTGGAATTATGGACCTTGCTCTTGTGGATATCTGACCTTGTCCTTGGGACTGTGCTCTTGTGGACTGGGAGGGAGCCTGCCCTTGGAGAAATTTGGGCTGAACTTTATCAACATAACTGTGGAATAGCTTTGGGGCTGTCAGATTGCTTTGGGGAACTGCCTTTCAAAGGTTTTCATAACTGTAGATGTTAGAGCAACTGGTCTGTAGTCATTCAGTTCCTTGATGAAGGGCTTCTTCGGCACTGGGATGATAGTGGAGCATTTGAAGCAAGAAGGAACATGGCATATCTCTAGTGATTTGTTGAAGATGGGTGAAGATGGGGGCCAATTGGTCAGCACAGACTTTTAAGCAAGAAGGAGTTATCTTGTCTGGGCCTGGTGCTTTTCCTGGCTTTTGTCTGTGAAATAGATCTTGCACTTCCTTTTCTGTGACCACCAGGGGTTGTGAACCCAATGGGATGGGGTCAGTTGTAGGAGATTTGGCTGTTGTTGGTGTGTCTGGGATGGAGGTTGTGGAGATAGGTGATTGTAGTTTCCTTCCTTCAAGCCTGAGGGAGAGAAGGGGATAGGGTAAGGGAGGCTTCTGTATGGCAAGGCTGAGGGAGAGAAGGGGATAGGAGAGGCCAATCATAACTACTCATTAATTTTCAAGCTATAAGTGTCGATTTATCAAACCCGATCACATAGTTCCATAGCGGAGCATGGGTATTTAGCTAGCATGCTATATATCTAACAAATAAAGCCATTCATTCTTTGTTGGACTCTGGCCTTCTGACAGAACCAGTGGAGGTTATAGGGTTAATTCTTGCAGGTTATTTGGGGGAATTCAATCTCATTGAAACTGAAGAAGTAGACAGACCTTACAGCTGCTAGTTTACTCACTTCTATGTTAGATCTTTGCCCCTCCTGGCTTGTTAAGGCTAACATGGAAGGGATCCACGATTAGGTCTGGGTGGTGGTTACTTCATTGATGGAGGGGTGGTCCTGTCACACAGGGCCTGATGAGTTCATGTGACTGTTAGCCAATGCTGGGGTGGAGATTTTGGGTGAGCTGTCCCATTGGTAAAGAGGGGTATATAGGGGTTGGGGACTACAGCTCTGGAGGACATTGACCACCTCAGTATGGGAAGAAGTTCCAGAATAAAAACAGTATACAATACCTCAGACTCTGGAGGGATAAAAAAGATCCAGCTGGTTGCAAGTAGTAGTCCTGAAGACTACTAAGTCTCCTAAGTCCTGAAGAGACAGGGGGATCAGAACAGAAGCCATGCTTTGGGGAAAGAAACTAGGTAAAGACCCCTAACACAGAAGTGGATGGTGTACCAGCTGAACTGGGAAGAAAGCCAAGCAATGCTCAGCACATTCCAGTAATTTAAACCTCCTTTCCTTTCCTTTCCTTTCCTTTCCTTCCTTTCCTTTCCTTTCCTTTCCTTTCCTTTCCTTTCCTTTCCTTTCCTTTCCTTTCCTTTCCTTTCCTTTCCTTTCCTTTCCCCTTCCCCTTCCCCTTCCCCTTCCCCTCTCCTCTCCTTCTCTTTCCCTTCCCTTCCCTTCCCTTTGCTTCTTTCTTTCACGTATTACGTCTAAAAAGGGATGAGAGAGGCAGAAAGAAAATATGGGGGGGGGAGCAGAAGAAGTAGAGGTAGAATGTTGTTGGTAGCCACCTTTAGTTCATAATACACCTATAGTCCAAAAATGATCCATCTCACTCTGTAACATAGAGCCACAAGTGCAGAATTTGAATACTTATCTCTCCTCTCCTCTAAAGAAGCTAGGTTTATTTGCATATATTTGTGTCATGATTTAGGATCCCTTTAATTTACTCATTGAATTAATTGATGTAACCTTTGGATTATATTGTTATTTTTATAATTTCAAACTTTTTAATCTTAAAATGTTAATTTTATTGATTATATTATATCTGAGGGAGATGGGTAGTTAAGAAATAGGAAATATAAATAAAAACAGCTTTTTGTTCCATTTCTAGCTTTTCCTTCACTTTGAATTGTCTTTGGTCCTGGTTCTGAGCTTGTTCCTTTATCCTGTATTTTCATTGTCCTGCAGACTTAAAAACTGTCTTTATCCTGATTTATGGTTTGGGCTTATGGCTCTGCTCTGGCTTCTGCCTATCGCCAAACTCTGGAATATACATATCCAATTCTACACACAAGCATTGAGACTTAGCTCTTTCTTGGCAGTGAATTTGGCTTAAAAGAGAAACTATTGATAATGATCATGTCTCCCTCCTCAACCATCATCACAAACTCAGAAAAAGGCATGCTAAATGCTGCTTGGGTCCATGGAAGTTTCAGGGATTCTAGCCAATTGGCATTCTTGTCCAGGAATAAATCCTAGATGACAAAATGTTTTACTATACACTGACCTGGCATCAAGTTAGAACAGAAAAAGACTGAATGGCTGTTTGACAAGGCAATTTGGCTGAGAGCAGATCTGTGCTGGGTTTCTTTTTTTCTTTTTTTCTTTTTTTCTTTCTTTTTTGAATACCTAGTTCAGCATAGAAATTCTTATTTTTATTTATTTATTTTGTCAAGTGTATATATGATTACAGACAAAGTATAATCATGATTGTGAATATATAAGATGTATAAGCATGGTTATCAGTACCTGAGATGGTTATGAATACATGGGGACATTAGGACAGGGACGCTAGGCATGCTTGTGCGCTTATGCACGCCCCTTACAGACCTCTTAGGAATGGGGTGAGGTCAACAGTAGACAGTCTAATGTTAAAGTTTTGGGGGTTTTCTGTGAGGAAAGGTAATATAGCAAGACAATTCATGAATTTGTGAAGTAAATTCATGAATTTACTGTAAGGTAATGGTAAGCCAACTGATTCTTGCCCCAACAAGAAACCCTAAGATGCCCCACATAAGAGTGCAGACCAGTGCTTTCCAAAATAGTTCCAGGTGAGTATAGTGGTAGCAATAGCACTTAAACTTATAGTGCTTCATAGTACTGTACAACCCTGTCTAAGCAGTTTATTGACATAACAATCTGAATCATCATTTTACCAACCTCAGAAGGATGGAAGGCTGAATCAACCTTGAGCCAGTCAGGATCAAACCGGTGGCAGAGGGCAGAATTAGAATTAGATTCTAACCACGGCACCACCACAGCTAATATGAGGTACTACAATTGCCACAATTCTCAATTAATTTTGCCATTGGACTAGTTTTGGCAAGGGATATGGGAAATAGATTTAATAGTTCTAACTAGATTGGAATGAAAGACATACATTAGTCATAATGATCTCAGCCCAAAGCAGTTTCCTATATTCATGTAAGCCAACAGAAATGAAAGAACATTTAAACAAAATGAAATATGAATCAACAAATATCAATACCTATTTGTTCCAAAAAATAATTTCTCATTCTTAATTTAATGTTGCAGGAAGAACTGCAAAACTCTCTCCTTTTCTCTCTTAATTTTTTTGAGGAAACAATATTTGTATAATGTAGCAAGAGTAGTTTTTAAGAATAATATCTTTTACATTTTATATAATTTTTTCATAGAGACAAATTGAACAATTAAGTCTGTCTTATTGTTTCAGTCTAAATAATGCTCTGCAGCTGGTGAATATATTCAGAAATCAATGAATATAAAAATGACAAATGATATTAAAACATCCGAAAGAGCTAAACTAGATTGTTATATGAAAAGGTTTTCAGATCTCCAGTAGCTCATGGGAAGATTTTGACCTCTTGTCTGCCTGAAATCCATTAGAAACCACTTGGCTCTTACAGTGTTCTCTCACATCAGCCCAAACTGCATTTACAGTGTTAAACCTCTGTAATAAAGATACCCTATACTGAATAGCATTTGAAAATGCATTGTATTTTAATCCATAGTGCTTAGACTGCAGATCATTTTAAAGGACGACCAAAAGAATGGTCCATGGTAAAGCTCTCTTTAATTGGAAGGAACACTTTAATCCATTTTAGCATTCTTTATGGTTATCAAAGAATAAATTGTTTTCTTTTACAAAATATAAGTCTCAGATTGGCAAATCATTCAGACTTACAGCTGAAATTAGATTTCTAAACAACTGGCATTGCCTTCACTTTGAAAACTGTTAAAGTGGATGTTTAAAAAGCTGAAAATAAAGCTGCAATCCATGTCTTTTAAATAGCAGTCAAAATTTTGATGTTAGTTCCAGTGGGAAGTTGACAGCATTGACAGCTATAAAATAAATGACACTGGCTTGGTTCAAGATTTAGTTGTACATAGAATAGGCCCATTGAAATCGATGGGACTTAAATTGCTCATGACTAATGGAGATCTCATTGATTTGAGTAGTTCATTTCCAAATGTGACTGAATCTGAAACTAACCCTTTATTAACTAAATAAAATTCGATGACAATTTTAGATGACCCATTTTTAGACAAATGGTAAATGTTATATTAATTCGATGTGATTGAATGGAAGATGCACGATTTTGTGTATAGCACACTTTATTGCTTTTTATAGAATGTGTTGCTTATTCATATATATATTTAAATGCTAGTTACAAGATTATACTTCCTGCCCATAATTCAAATGCCAATTCTTCTATTAGGAAAAGAGAGGCAGGGGAGGGTTCCTCACGGTTCAGACCGATTCGTCCGAACTGGTAGTGACCCATTGGTGATGTCACGATGATGTCACCAAACTGGATCAGTTGGTGCCGGTCCGTGGGCGCAGCCATCTTTTTTTAAAAATTTTTTTAAAAAATTTTAATTTTTTTAAATTTTTTTTCTTCTGTGCATGCGTGCGCGCACCCACAAGGTACGGCCACATGGCGCAGGAGGAAGCGAACCGGCAGCGAGGTAAGTTGGAACTCACCCCTGAAGAGAGGTAATAAAGAAGCTTAGGAATCCAGTATTTCATTAGATACCCCAAAAGATGGAAAACTGGAAAAATTCAATTGAAGAAAAAAAAAATCATACCAAGTACCATATTATAGTTTTTAAAAAGCTGATATAAGCTATTTTACCACTGCTACATTGTTTCAGGATTTATTGCTAAAATGGATAGTATATTGAAAATGTAATAATTGGGTCAGATCATTTTTCCATATTTGGTGACTTTTGTCACCAGACCCAGGAATCTGAAGGTGTGACTGAGTATAAGAAATGGTTGTATTGATTTGTTACTGGTGGTTTTGTTTTTAACCACAGCTGTGGCTGCCTTCTTGTTATGTTTTTATGTTGTTTTAAGTACTATTAGCTTTCCAGAGTCATGAACCTGAGATAGGTGGACATCTAAATTAAGATACAGAATTAATTAAATAAATAAACAAATAAAATATTGTAAATCCCAACAATTTTGGAAATTTATTTATAATGAAACAAATGGAACAAATTTTACATTTCAAAATGTTGTTTTCAACCTGCTACATCTTACTAAATATTACATAACTTTATATTCCCATAAAGCATTCATTCATTCATTCATTCATTCATTCATTCATTCATTCATTCATTCATTTTCATTCATTCATTCATTCATTCATTCATTCATTTAATTTAATTTCTATTGCATCCTATTTCAATCAATGACTCCAGGAAGCTTACAATTAAGAAAAATACTACAATTAAAACAATTAAAAAATTAAAAAAATCCAAAATAAATATATATGGCCAGTTAACAATAATCCCAGCTAATGGCACATTCAGCACTCCAGGAATACAGCCAGTTTTTTTAGAACTTTACAAAAGGCTAGCAGCATTGGGGTCTTTCTAATCTCAAAAGTAGGATATTCCAGAGAGCAGGACCTACTGCAGAAAAGGCCCATCTTCTTTTTTTCTTTTTTTTCTTTTTGAAATATTTTTTATTGTTTTATATTAAACATTTCTTTTATATCTTGAGGAGTGTGCTCTCTAGGTGTCCAAGGTTTTAACATACGAACAAACATATCATCATCATTATAATCATATGTATATAAACAAATATGCAGTAACATATAAACAAATATACGATAACATCCATATTATAACATATATCATCTTCCATTGTAATATCAATTATATAACCATCAAGTAAGAAATAGAAAAAATATTACTCGTCTGTTTTCCTTTCTCATATACACCATATTCCACAATTTTACCACAACGGTCCATTTCTTTCCGTCTCTTCCCTTCTCCTTCCCGCTCTTGCCTTCTCCCCTCCACTTCTCTCTCCTTCCCTTTTTCCTTCTCTTCTCCTCCCCTCCACTTCTCTCTCCTTCCCTTTCCTCTCCTCCCTTTTTCTCTGCTCCTCTCCCTTCTCCTCGCTCTTCTTCTCCACTTCCCTCTTCTTCCCTTTCTCCTACTCCTCTCCTCCCATTTACTTCCCTCTCTCCTTTCCCCTCTCTACTTCCCTCTTCTTCTGTCTCCTTCCTTCTCCTCTTCCCCCAACCTTTCTCCTTTCTCTCTTCTCTTCTCTTCTCCTCTCTTCCACCCCACTCCACTCTACTTCCCTCTCTCCCATAGGAGCAGAGGTGGCGCAGTGATTAAAAGCAGCACTGCAACCTACTTCAGCTGACTACTAGTTCAGTAGTTCAACTGTTCAAATCTCACCGGCTCAAGGTTGACTCAGCCTTCCATCCTTCCGAGGTGGGTAAAATGAGGACCCAGATTGTTGGGGGCAATACGCTGAACTCTGTAAACTGCTTAGAGAGGGCTGTAAAGCACTATGAAGCGGTATATAAGTCTAAGTGCTATTGCTATTGCTATTCTTCTCTCCACCTCTCTTTCCTTCCATCATTTCCTTTTCGTTGTTACGTATAAATTTCCAATTCCCTACAGAATACGGTGTATTTTCCAAATATCATCTCTTTCAGATATAACTATACATATTTTTTGAAATTACATTAGAAGAAAACAGACTTAATATCTACATGTTGATGGCAATAATAATCATAATCATAGTAACATAATGATAATAATTATTCTTTTTAAAAGGCCCCTCTTCTAATCCCACCAGCTGACACTCTTTGGCTGATGAGATCTGTAATTTGCCCAATCTGCTAGATCTAGTGGATAAAATAAATCTGACACAAATTTTAATTCAACTTCTTCATTTTTGATTGAGATACCAAAATGAAATATGTAACCAAGCACAGATCACAAAGTACATTACAGCTTTAAAATGACAAGGAAAGAGTAATGGAATATTTGTTTTTGTAACTGCTCAGATTCCTTGTTTGCAGTAGAGGTTTACATTTAATTATAAGAAATTATAGGAAAAGTATGCCTTTGGGAAGATGCTATACAAAAAACATTAAGTCAAATATCATTTGATTATTATCTACAACATCTACATCTAGTAATCATAAGATGCACTTATCTTTCTTGGATATAGAATCACTTTGGAAAGCACAATTTTTGTGTTTTTGTTCATACAGTATACTGTTGAAATGCAAGTGTAAAAAGGAAAGCCAGTTTGATTAGGGGTTTAAGACACCAGGATTGAAACCTGGAGACTGTGGATTTCAGTCCTGCCTTACCCACAAAGCAAACTGAACAGCCTTGAGCCATTCTCTCTCTCAATTCTAGGAAGCAGGCAATGGCAAACCATTTCTCAAATCTTGCCAAGAAAACTCCCAGGACTGATCTAGGCAGTCACCAGGGGTCAATACTGACTTGAAGTCACCA
The DNA here is from genome assembly GCA_023053685.1 of Diadophis punctatus similis. Taxonomy (NCBI): domain Eukaryota; kingdom Metazoa; phylum Chordata; class Lepidosauria; order Squamata; family Dipsadidae; genus Diadophis; species Diadophis punctatus. The sequence continues at coordinate 172,641,973 of JALIGW010000003.1, forward strand.
CTGACTAGTCATTGCATAAACGTTAACTACATTGTCTGCCGTGCCATGTGAAACTTAAAAAAGTAGAACATGAAGATTCATGTAGCAAAAGCAATTGGAAGACTTGTATGGAATTTAACTCCTATGTGGAAATTGTGGAAATGGGGAAATTCAGCCTTTAAAAAAGAGCCTCAGTATGAAGCCTGCTAAGACAATAATAAACAACTAAGTGATTTCATATTGATTGGACTTAAATGAATCAAATAAATGTTTTTTATACCTGGTTGACATAGACAGCTATTTGGTTGCCTATAGTTACCTACAGTATATCCTATGGAAAATCTATTCACCTATGTTAATGCTTCGTGCATTAATGCATTCAATTCATGATGAGTTGATTTGAATTATGATCTTGTTTAAACTTTTTTAAAAACTCATAAATCTGATCAAAATATGTAGTGTTTTGCTTTGTGCTTTATCCGTGTTATCTGTGATGGCTAAGGACTCCTGAAGCTAAATAGACAGAGGGCAAATTGAGTGCAGGCAGAGCCAAGGGCTTGTAGTTTCTATGCACTCCTGTTTTTCATCAGTGCATTGGACTCAAGGGTAAAATAAAAAAGGGCAAAATCTGATAATAGTTCTGTGAAGCCTTTCTTCCCAAGGGGAAAAGAGCAATATAAGGTATCTTCCTGACAAGCACATTGTTTCCAGGAGTTCCACAGGGAATGTCACAAAAATAAACCATGTGACCCTTCTTATGTGCATCTGCATCATTTTGACATAATCTAAATTTGTTGCCTCCCTGTGTATCTACCAAATTGATGGGCCTGGTCCTCAGCTCTTCCAACACTCTGCAAACAGAATGGAAGATATTTCTGCTGAACATTTAAGAAGACTAATTGCTTCCAAGTAGAATGTATTTCTACTGTATATTTACCATACTAAAAAACTCAAATCTAACATATCACATCAATCCAAGCACACTTTATGGTTTATCAATGAAGGTTATGTGAATACTTTCTACTGGATAGTTTAGACTTCTGCTTGTTTAATATATATTAACAAAGCATTTGATTTAATTGTCTGTAGGTTGCTGAATTTAAACAATTAAAAATGATACTCTTGAGGATATGTTACTTATCTTAGAAGCATAACTGTTTAAAAAGAACTCAAAAATTTGTACTGGGCAAGAAATGTACTTGGCTGAAATGGACAGCAGTGTCCGCCAAGGTTCAATATTCAGACCATGTTTATTGGATTTATTTGTCAATGATTTATTTCTGGCTTCTGTTAAATCTATTTTACAACTATATAGATGATGCAATGTTACAGCTTAGTTCTAATTCACTGGCCATTGCCTAGAAGTATTCTGATAATTTATAGTGATGGCTTTAGAAAGTCTTCTGAAAAACAAGAAAAACTGCTAGCTCTCCATTTTTCAATTAACTCCAAGCAAACAGATCGTTCTTCCATTCCTCACTTAAGCAAACTCGCCAGTTTCAATTCAAGATGACAGTAGGGTTTCTCTCTATTTTTAAGTTTTCACAGAAACAAAAACATGTAAGTTATTCATTGTTTATCAACTATTGAAGCAATATTCAGTGCATTGATAAAAATTTCAAACACTAAATAAAGATACATTTTTCAAATATTGAGGAATACTATAAACCCGTGATGGTGAACCTATGGTACACGGCCAGAGGTGGCACGCAGAACCCTCTCTGTGGGCACGCATGGCATCACCAACTGCTTTTCTGGTTTCCGGTGCGTGCATGCGTGCATGCATGCATGCGTGCTGGCCAGCTGGTCTTCGTGTGTGTTGGAGCGCCGGAAATGCGCGTGCCAGCCACCTGGTCTTCGGGTTTTCAGCACTCCGGCGTGTGCAAAGACCAGCTGGATGGAGTGCATGTGCATGCCAGAAACCCGAAGACCAGGTGACGGTTGCGTGCATGTGCACTGGCCAGCTGGTCTTCCAGTTTCCGGCTCTCGGCGCACGTTCCTGTTTGGGCACTCGGTGCCGAAAAGGTTGCCATCACTGCCATAAACTATAGTGATTAAAAACACATTAAAAGTAGGTAAGTAGAAGATTTTTTTAAAACTTCAAAAACAAAAAGTGAAAAAAGGTTGATAGTAATGTAAGAACAACTACTGTTACTCCTAGAATTACATAGAATACTATGTCTTCTAAGATATATACGGGCAGATTTGAAATAAAAAGGAACCAACAGAAATATGATGAAATTGTTTCAGGATTTTTCTCCTTCTCCTAGGACAAATAATCCCCCTCCATCTACTTCCTTCACTGCGTAGATGAAACAAATTTCTAGAGGCCATTTACAATGTATTTTTTTAAATGTAAATTTTATGAAACATCATTGCATTGTTCTTATGACTTCTGTGCTTTTAATCACTAAGATATGTGTTCTGTGCAATGGTACATAAACAGAAGAAAATTGTATCCCTTCCTCTAATGGTTCTAGAAATAAAAAGCCATTACAGTAATAATATTTGCACTTGGCCTTAATATGTTTGCATGGAATCTGACTGTCATCAAATAATTGCAAATAGGAGATGATGAGGACATCTGGACAGATAATTACATAAATAATCCACTTTACATAGGTATAAGGTGAATTTTTTGATCTGATTTGGAAAGTAAGAAGCTTAATAAAACTTGTAATCATTTCCTCCATCACTGATACATTATTTGTTTATTTATTGTGGGATAAACATCTCTTAACAGTATTTCTGCTCTGACTATAAAATGTATAACTGGAATGGGTTTTTAGAAAATCTGAAGTTTAACTATGAAGTTTTAAAGAAGCCACCTGTACCTTTGGAGTTTTTTCCACTGAAAAAGTTCTTATGAAGCAAATGTTAAATACTTTTGTCTTAACCAAAATAATCCTCCAGACACAATTTTACACCAATGTAATCAGAGTCTTATTTTACAATTTTAGTGTAAAGCAATAAGCTACACACAAAATTATAGGAGTTTCTGATGGAGACCAATAAGATTCCAGGCAGATGTACTCATACAAGTTTCCTTAAAAACAACCACATGGGCATATAATGAGCCACTATTCTGATAAACTGCATTGAATGCTGTTATTTAATGATTATCAAATTTATTTCCCAGCTAAATGATATTCCACTACTTGGAATATTATTGGGTTTTTCTGGGTCACCATCATGGCTGCATCTATCTACAGATCGTTGAGGATTTACCAAATTGTAATATGTCCCAAAGGTGTTTTTTTCAGGAGGCAACTGGACTTTCTTGTTTTTTCTTTGAAGACATTTTGCTTCTCATCCATGAAGTTTCTTTAGCTCTGACTGGATTATAGAGAATGGAAGGATTTATATTATTTGCAGACAGATGATCATTTGCATTCTTTTAGAGAGTTGTGGAGTCTACCTGGAGGTTTATTTGTATCCTCGGGGTTACCTGAGTAGTGCAAATGGATGTGGAACCTTCTTGGCTGCAGGATGTTTTCTGCCCTGTGTCCCTTCCCTATTGAAGACAGGCACAGGCTGTTGGGGATTAATCTGTATTGTCTACATCTCAAACAGAAGTACAAATGTTTCCTGTAATCTGCAATTTTTCTGGAAAATCCATTCATACTCCCACATTATTTGAAGGGTGTTCATCTCAAAGTGCATAGGTAAAAATTGTAATATGAATTTTCCCAGATTAGTCTGCAGATCGTCCCTTAGTTACAGTATCTAGTGGCTTTCTCACTTTTCAAAGACCAGATATGGTTCTCAGAACAAAAGCAAAATACTAAATCTGGAAATAAAATACATTTCAAAACTTATATTTAACAAAAGTATTTAAAGAACACTAAATAAATAAAATAAATGCAAATATTAATGCAAACATTTAAAATAGCATACATTAGAGGTCAGCAAACATACTGTATTAGGAGCAGAAAACGACTACCTGATTTCATGTAGTGTAATGTCTCACATCTCTATCTTCAGTTATATAGCTATAGATGTACAGTAGATATAGGTATAGATAATCCTAACTCATTTTTATCTAAACATTTATAATAATATACTAATAGATTGGTGAAAAGCACTAAAAGTATCACCTGTAAGGAGTGTTCCAGAGCTTCATATCTTTGAAAGTATATTTGTGTTTTCATCCAAACTTGGTCATATATTCAGACCAATTTGGTTGCGTGCAAACAATCTGGCTTTCTATTTGTTTAAGTGGCTATAAATTCAAATTGATCAGGACTTAGTGAAAATTAGAACACTCTGTATGAAATGCAACCAATGAGATTGTGATTCCAGCAGGCTCTAACTCATGTTAAAAGCCCACAGGAATGTTTCAGATTGTTTAGTGTGTTCTTTTAAATGGTATATTACTTCATAGTGTCAATACCAGAAAGACTATTGATTTAGTTCACATTGTTTGCTTTCTTTTTTTAATTCATCATTTTAAAATATTAAAAATAGCAATTTCTTAATATATTGCATTCTTGAGTTCTCCTTCATTATTATTGTCTATGAATCTACCTGACAGTTTTTAATATTTTTAGTGCCAGACGCAAAACTCATATAATGGCCACAGTCACTAGCATAATGTAATCATATAACTGATTTCTATATGTGACTGCTTCATTCATTCATTCATAATATAAAAGGATGTACATTCTTTTATAACAATTGCGTCTTTCAAAACTAATTTCTTTGTAGTTGTAGTAAAAACAAAATTAGTTTTATAAAGAGTGCACAAATATAATTCCATACGTACTATAGAAATTGGTACATGTTACTTTCCCATACTCTTGTTTTCTCTTAAACAGAATCTTTAAGTAGAGTCAGAGGTGCGAACAGTTCAATGGGGAGACCTGTTTGAGATGAATTGCATGTGAGCGCAAGCAGAATGCTAGGAAGAATAGAGAAGTGAGATTCTGAAAGTAAAGAGGATAGACCCGAAAGCCCAGCCTGGCATATGTTACTATCTGTGGACATGAAAATGCTTTTCAATTAGTAAGCATCTAAATTAGGTCTATAAACTGTATTAGAGGAATTAAATAATCATGTCCCACATGTGTGTGATAAGCATTGCCAACAAGGTTTTAGAGAGAGAAGAGAAAAGGAACAGTTAGTAGAAGAGTGGGCTGGAAGTCAGCCACGTTAGTATCAAAGAGTGCCATATGTCAGGGGAGTTTCATCTCTTGTGATTTAAGGGCATTCTTCATATAATTATCAAACATTTACACTCCATGTATTTACTCTAGAATGGTGGCATCTTGCTACCTTCCTTTAAGTATTCTTCTATTCCTTTTATGCCTGTGACACATAATGAACAGCAAGGTTATGCAAACATGTATCATGGCTAAAAGCTATTACACTGCACTGGACGATCTTAAACCTATCCACAATTCCTGGAAATATAAACAATTGGTTTGGAAGACATTTACTTTGGGAATCGTCAGTAAAAAAAAAATCACATCTTCCTAGGAGCATTTCCAGTCCCAATTACTTCTGGTTTATAGCAGTCGCTGATGCTACAGTTCAAGTTGCCACTAAGAAAAATATTATAAGGAAATATGGATCTGGGAGCATCAGATGCAGCAATGGCAGCAGTCTTGAGAGAATCAAATCAAATCAATCAATAAGTTTAGTGAAAGAAGATTCTGCATGACAATAGTATACCGAACAAAATGCAGCATGTTACACAAGGTCATGATGAAAAGCTGTCATACTTGTTTCTTCTGGGTCTGTAGGATGAGTCCCAGTGGAGCAAAGCTTGTAGAATGGATCCATAAATGCAAAGCTAGAAAATATGAAGAATGAAAAGGCATCATTCATGATCCAGAGGAATCTTCTATTCTGTTCAAGCATGGTTCAGAAAGGGTGAAAGAAGGCCTATGTATTCTGCTGAATAGATGGAATGGGGTTAAGATAATGGTTCTGGCAGATCTTTATTGAAACCAGCCTGCTTGCTTGACCTTAAGTTAATTTGTGAAAGAGCTGGCTTGTTATAACTGAAGTCAAGTTTACATTCATCTATTGAGAAGGAACCCATGACTTACCTCTTTTATTACTAGTCCACATTGTTAATTGATTGTTAATTGATCAGATGGGAATCAAAATGGAATAACAAAAAAATAATATTTGTTTGCCTTATTTTGCTTCATACATGGATTCTACTTTAGAGAAAACTCTTCAGCATGACTTAGGCAGATTGAAGGAATTGTGTGCCCGAGAACAGCTATTTCATGAACCATCTTTTAAGATAAATGATAGATTAGCAAGGCATGTTGATTCATTTGTCATTACATGCTCCAAACTTTTGAGTGGTCATATGACTTCTCCCTTAGGTTTTGAAAATATGCATATCCATATCCAACAATATCAATCTGGAAGTGATTTGCTCAACCTGACAAATTTGAAGAACTTTCTAGGTGTTGCAATTAGTGCCTTGAAATATCCTGTATAAGTCCCCAGAACCCAAAGTGCTCATAGGATTTCAGGGATTTAAAATAATAGCACAACTCTAACTGCATATTAATATTTAATTTGGCATTTTAAGTGCACCTAATAATAGATCATAATACTGCAGA